>CAXIVR010000008.1:107221936-109621936 GCA_964035755.1 Teleogryllus oceanicus | reverse complement strand
TGAACGGCGTGCCTTATATTCGGATGCATATTTTTAAGATCTTTATCCCAATTCCAAGAGTCTATCATTTAATTTATGTCTTTAGATTTAAGAGCGAATTGAGCTATCTTAATGATCAAAATCTCCTCCTACCTTTAGATACCGCAAGGCAGTAGTACCCAGAATTACAGACCCCTTGCAGGTAACAAAACACCCGCCTCCGTCGTGACGAGGAAATAGACAAAAAGTAGTTCATTTATTTCTTAGATTGACGGAATGCTGATGAGATGTTGCTCACATTTATTCGAGAATGAAATAATTGAAGTCATCTTTGTCAAGTTGGCTTTATTCAAGATTTATCGAAAGTCGAAGCCGGCTCTCTGAATAAATCTAAGTTGACAAAGATGACTTCAATTATTTCTTCAGCGGCTTCTACTACGTACATAATACTTAAAAGAAAAAAAAAGTATTGTATACCTAGAAAAACGATTTCATGAACACTTCTCAAAGAGGTTATGACAAACCCTCCGTTGTTTTTCTACTTGCTTATGTCTTACTATTCCACTCCAAGTCATTCTACATCCCAGGCTTAAACCATTCCCCTATGATAATAATCAATTTAGTGTAAATATTTTGCAACAGAAATCTGCACCAATAATGAACGGGAAACATTCACTTTACTCAATACATTTGTTTCAAGGGGTCAGATAGCACCGATTGAACTCAAATTTTGAAACGATGTACAACCCGCTTCAAAGATTATTTTTATCTATTTTTCGCGACAGTAACGTACCCGCGACCGCGAGAAAACAACTTTTTAAACGGTCAACTGTGTTCCAACAATCGCACATTCTCCCGGAAGCAAGGGGAACACTCGCCATACTAGCTAATGACAACCGCAGTCACATGTGAAGCATTACCTGCTCTCATCCACATTGTTTATTAACAAAAAAATTCAATACAACAAAATATAACTGACGTTGGGAAGCTATTTTGCAATCTTCATACATAGACGTCCAGGGAATGCTCCAGATGCAATGGCATCTTGAACGGAGAGAGAGAGAGAGAGAGAGAGAGAGAGAGAGAGAAAGGGGGAGACAGAGAGAAAGGGAGAGACGGAGAGAGAGGGAGAGAAAGGAAGAGGGAAGGAGAAAGAGGGAGATGAAGGACAGAATTCGCCGGGTTCAATAATTAGAGAATACCAAACCCGTCGAAAACTTCTGATGTGGAGTTACGGCAATATTTTCACTGGTAGAAGCCAAAAACGAAACCCTTTTTATTCTAATGGGAATATCCTATTCAAATATGCTAATAGATTACCAAATTTTTCACATTTTAATTCACAACAAAATAATCAAAATCTACACGGAAAAAATGAAAGATGTCTTCTGGGCATTTGATTTTATTCTTCCAAGATTTCTTTTTCTAGGGCCCTTTCCCAGCCGACAGCCGGTTACCCTTTACGTCCCGATGGGACGTGTATTCGCACACACACTAGACCAACACACATGCGGGCTCCTCTGATCTGGGGTAGCAGAACGCGAGGCCCTCCGCAACAACACATACAGAGTCAAGGGACAAACAACCGTCCCCAAGGCGGGACTCGAACCCGCCACCCTTCGCACCGAAGCGCTGAGTCTATACTCGCTCATAGCCACCTCGGCCATCCAGCTCGGCTTCTTCCAAGATGCTGTCAGTGTATTAATGTTTGGTGTAGGGGACAATATAATGATGTGTACACTTTTGTAATGAAACAGTGGATCGAGCTCCATAAACCCCATTTGTACAGTGAGGGCCTACGCTTGACCACGTGGTGCTGCGACGAGCATCCGCCTGTCGGCCGAAACTGCCTATCGGCGAAGGATCTGCGGGAGCGCGCGGGCAGGAGACGGTGCATATTGAAGGCTAGCGCTGAGCTGCCGGGGGGAGAGCGGGTGTTTGCGCGAGGCAGGTACGCGGGCGCGGACACAAAGGCGCTTCGCTTCGCCAAGAGAGTTGCGTTCGTGTGTCGCCTGCGCGCGCTCAAAGGACGAGGCCCCGCGCCCGCGCCACCGCCGCCCAATCGGAGGTGGATGATCGGCAACTGTAGAAGGCTTCCGCAGCCCTCTCGATGGGGAGGTGGGTGGCAGGGAAAGAAAGGAAGGTGGTGGCGACGATGTGCAAGGGCACGCCAGAAACGGGGAATCAGGGAGGTGGTCCAGGTGAACGAAGGTTCTAAGAGAAGTAGGCAGTGAAGAACGAAGGAATGTTGGAAAAGGAAAAGGAAGTGCGATCCAAGGAGCAGCAGGTTGGGTTTGTGGGGGCGGAGGTGGAAGGAAACCGGGCAAAGAGAAACGGGAGGGACAAAGGAAGTTGGTGGCGGAAGTGGTGGTGCAAGGGAGAAGGGAGGTGGTAGTGGAGGGAGGGGAGGGTTCGCAGCTGGAAACGGAAGACGTAAAAGTCCCTTCGCTCCAGGCGGGGAAGTGATGGAGCGGCCGGGAGGGGTGAAGTGCCCATGAAAGGTTCCGACAGCCGTAACTGCTCTGAATAGGTTCAAGTCGAAGAAATGCAATCCTTCATCACATCCGACGACATCCGAATTAAAAATATCGGAAACGCTCCCTTCTATTGATAGTAAAATGGAATATACAAAATTATTAGTTTTCCCAAGGTATTTTTATAGAAAAGATGTACATAAGATGTGTTGTAATGAAAAAAAAATATATTGGCAAGCTCAGATGTGTGTATGTATTCTATTATTCAGTCCAATGAAGCGTTTGTAGTTAGATTATCACAAATAATTTAGAAATATTTCTTAGTATCTGCAAAAGAAATGCGAACAAGAAGAACAAAGTTGATGCGTTATTTTGTGAATATTTTTAATCGTTGATTGTATTAACAATTGACAAATGTACGTGTAGGCTTCCGCGGCTCGAGTCGATGACTTCTTCGCTGTCCGGGTGACGCCGCGTAGTGGGCTGAGAGACCGACGTTTCGCCTGACATGTCGCAGGCTTCATCAGGGCATTGACATCGTCAATTGACATGTCAGGTGAAACGTCGGCCTCTCAGCCCACTACGCGGCGTCACCCGGACAGCGAAGAAGTTAACAATTGACGAGTCCGAAAACACGACACTTATCAGAAATTTTATTTACATTTGGAAAGAACGTGGTGCTGAGTTCATGTTAATAGACGAGGCGCAGATATCTACCGAGTGGCGCATTTCGCGAACAGAGCACAAATAATCACTTGTTGGTCGTAAGAAATTTTATTTCCTGTGTGGTCGCTTTTAACCTGAAAATATAGTAACAACTCACGTTGACGGTAACCATGTACAGGGAAAAGACAACCTTACAACGCGTTCAGTTATTGGCAATATAAAAATTGTAGTCAACTTCGGTAGTGAAGTAAGGTTGAAAAAATTATACTGTTGTTGGTCATTCGATTGTTTGAAATGAAGTCGTGACCCATTGCGAAGAACTCTGAATTTAATTTCACCAATTAAATACAATGTACCAAAAATGTAAACAGTAGGTAACAAATATTTTGCTAATTATGTAAATATTAGTGGATATAAGACACAATTTTATTCGAAAAATAAGTTATTGAATTGAGTTTAATGTTAAATAATTAATTGATTGTAGACATTATTTAATTTTTAGATTGAATATGACATATTCCCCAGTGAAATTTGTGAAAGTTTTAACATTCATAAGTTGGTACAGTTTGCTCTCAACCGCCAAGTGGAACGGACGTACCTTGGCTCCGAATCCCTTGCGCCGTTATCAGTGCCAAAGTCCAAATTTTGTCAGTGCCGGTGCGATCGATAAATTCTTTTGCATAGGCGTAGCTCACGACCGTTTTGCCGCATTGCGGCAAAACTACAATACGAACAATTGTATATTAACATCGGTGCAACGTCACATGGACAAGTGTATTTAACTAAAATTGTGACAATACAGTGTTGAAACCAGTGCAAAAGTGCAATAGACTATAAAGTAACCAAAATGTTATCAGAAGATGTCCCTAAACTTTTGCCCTAAATACAAATTCAAATAATATCACTACCAATCAAATCAATAACTGCGAATTAACAACAGTTCCACATCCAGTAAAATATATATCACCAAGTGAAACCTATCAAATAATTAAAAACCTAATAGGAAAAAATCAGCTGGAATAGACCAAATACCAACTATACTATTACAAAAACTAAATAGGAAAGCAATTAGCTACTTAACTGCAATATTCAACTCAATGTTAAGAATTGGGTACTACCCCACAAAATGGAAACACTCGATAGTAATACCAATACCAAGAGCAGGTAATACCCAGCATTTACAGGAAACTATAGACCTCTGATCTCCATCATAGCCAAAGTAATGGAGAAACTAATACTAAAACGACTTCTAAAATACATAAATGAAATATCATACATACCACTTTCCAATTTGGATTCAAAGAAAAACACTCCACAACACACCAAATTTTAAGAATTACAGAACTAATATATAAAAATTTTGAAGAAAAACAGCACTCTCTAGCAGTATTCTTGGACGTAAACCAAGCATTTGACAGAGTTTGGCACAAGGAATTGATATTTAAATTACAAGAATCAGGCCTGCCTCTTTACCCAGTGAAAATAATACAAAGCTTCTTAAAAGAAAGAGTATTTTCAGTAAGAATAAACTCAACCTACTCCACACAAAAACGAATCACAGCAGGTGTATCACAAGGCAGCCCGTTATCAGAAACTTTGTTCAACATATTCACAGCAGATTTTCCAACAACCCAAAACACTACAATAGCGTTATTTGCTGATGATACTGCAACACTAACCTCCAAAAAATGCTTAAATACAGCTACAGAAAATCTACAAGAAGAACTAAACAAAGTATCACTATGGGCAGAAAATGGAAGATAAAATTAAACCCCAACAAATGTTTAGCAAAAATATTCACACTATGCTCAATAAACACTACTCCCAAACCTCTGAAGCTATTTTTAAAAAACACTTGACTGGTTACCAAAAAAAGCCAATTAAATATGTTGGAGTATTATTAGATAGAAGACTAACATGGAATAATCTTATAAACGATAAAACTATACAAGCAAACAGAAGACTACATAAACTGTATCCATTAATTAACAGAAAATCCGCCCTCAAATCAGAATGTACTCTAGTCCTTTACAAAGCAATAGTTCTTCCCATTATAATGTACGCATGCCCAATATGGTACAACACCTCTGCTACTAACATAAAGAAAATACAAACCTTCCAAAATAAAATTCTACGGGTGGCTGTAAACGCTCCCTGGTTTATAAGAAACACTCAACTACATTCAGAATTAAAAATAGAAACTATCCATCAAGTAATGCTTAAACGTTCACATTCCTTCTTCACAAATCTACATAATATACCTACAAGTGACCATTACAACCTTGGGTCATCAGCAACAACATCCCGAATCAGAAACAGATTTCCATGACAAATATCTAATCCGATTTGCTGACTCCCCATAAATCCTATAAATTGGAATAAACAATACAAGAAATAAAATTCAACTTTACTTAGAAACAACATACAATAATGAGGAACCTGTTGGGCTTCCCTTATTTCTATTTATAAAAGAATGAATGTATTTTATGAATGCTACCTTTTGTGTCAGTGCTGAATGAAATTAACTTCTTTGTTAATTAGTTATTTTTGTAAGTGTTTTGATTTGAGATTTAAATGTAAACAATCCCTGTAAAACAATTACGCTGGTCTGTAGAAGTATATACATTTAAAAAAATGGTACTAATATACTATCGTTTTTAGAAGTCTACCTACCGTCCAGAAGCATAAAACACTATTTTATCCTTCTTATAGCTTTACTGCTTTAAGCGGAATAATACGAAATAAAATATATTCCAAATAAAAAAGATCATGAATTTGCAGAAGTCACCCCGTGGGGATGTATGTTTCATCCCTTTCAGGGCATTTTCGGTAGCCCTTCCCTCTTCACGCCCTCCATGAAGCCGTAACGCGTCCTTCATAACCGTGAACGCACCCCTTTAACCGCCGGCTAATGGCGGGTAAACAGCAACTAAAGGCTGGGGTAAAAAACGTGGTGGTGGCGGCGGGCCCTCGGATAACGAGCCCGCGCAGTCAACCCGTTGTGCGGCCGGATAAAGGCGCGGCGATGGGGTTAACCAGTGGCACCTGCACCCCCCTCCCCCTCCGCCGCCGGCGGCTTTTTTGCTCTATCAAAACACGCGCTCGCACCCCTTCCAGACACCCCTTTCTCTCTCTTCCTTTTTTATCCGCGGAAGGCGGCGCGGCGCGTGCCCGATGTACCTGCTGCCGTAAAAAAAGCGGCACGCGAGCCGGCGGCGGCGGCGGCGGCAACCCTTCCCACGGGGTTTATTTATGGCGCGGACGGGTTGCTTTGTGGCCAGCCTGCCGGGCGGCGGTGGCGGGGCGACGATCGGGAGGGAGGGGTCGGGTCGGGGAAGGGTTCGCAACCGGGAGGTCGCGGGTCACCCACCCCGCAGGTGGAGGAAGAGGCGAAATGGTGCGGAAGAGTTCATTCACACCTCGCCACACGCCATTGCGAGCACGATTTTTCGCCGATCGAGTCACGGATTATTGGCTGCTGCACCTACTTGCACAACACGAGTTCTCAAAAAAATCGAGGAGTGCGATAATTCTAAAATGACAGCGACAAATTAGCGTGTTCTCTAAAACATGCGTTATTTATCCATGTGTGTTTAAGAGAAAGAGATTATACAAAAACAATTGAGAACTACTTTCATTAAATAATCAATGCTACGGTACAATTTAAAATGAAAGGAAAATGATTATGCAATTATTTTATATAGTAACTAGCTCATACTTACTGACCTATATTTGTCACGATTCTTTTGTTTTACATACGTAGAGTAACGTAACATTAACATACGTAACATTATTATGTTCATATCAAATTTTGAAAAATCTAACAGTTGGGAATGTAGGACCATACATTCCACGTAAAAACCATATTTTATCTTCTCGGAAACAAATTACACGGCGTTCGAATAGTGTTGAGGGACAGATGACAATCTATAAATCTACGACTAATTAGTCAACAGTCGTTTTCTCCAGGAAATGACGTCAAGACGTGAAAAGGAATCTAAATCCGCTTGCTTGGGCGGGAAGTTGTTTTGCTGCGAGTTCCACCCAAAGGCTCGAAATGTCGGAAAACACAAATGATGAATGGCTGCTGTGGAGCGCCTCCGGGACGGTGGACGTGCTCTAATGGTCACGTGACGTTCCACGTGGCTTCTGCCTTGCAGCACTCGGGGCTCCGTGCGTCAGTCGCGGCAGCGCATTCACACCGTCGACTGGGGTTATAGCAAACCCCGTGGAACCAACATTTTCCTTCACTACATCAGAGCTTGCCTATAAACGATGAACCCAAAATAACCTTCTATAGGAACTGATTTTGTTATTTCAGAGCTTCAATAAAATATTCAAACACTGCGGATTTAAAATTCCATTATCTCCATTTTGCCTTAAATATTATTTTTATTATGCCGAATTCCAGTAGTTTTCCTTATACCGAAAAGGCGGAAATTTTTTGTTCAAGTGTATTACTTCCTCTAACACGTTATAAAGTCAGAATTCACGGTTTGTGTGTCCTTGATGCCAAAAAATTGGTTTACGGCGAAACTTCTGTCCGTTCGTGTGTGAACAACGTTAAATGGCTAAACCCTAAGCAGGATTGTTACCAAAATCGTTATTTTCCACCTGATTTGGCTGAGGTCGCCGACGCATGAATTTGAAAAATTTTTTGGGGTACTTTAGGACCTCAAGGAAATTATTCTCAAAAGTGGCAAAAACATTGGATTAAATTTTGCCCTCCGCGTAAAGGACGCTTAAAAAACGTCACATGTATCAGTTTCGTTGAAATATGTGGATGTTGGAAAGTTACAAAAGTTAAATTTTTTCAGCGTCTTCATACTATGGCAGTATTGAAAGCAGAGCAGAACATATACGTTTTTTTAAAATATGATTAGTTTTCACGTAATTTTGAGTGCAATATTAATTTTTTAAAGGAAGATTTTCTCAATGTTGTCTCCAAATTTTATCTTTAAACTTCTTTTGCGGATAGTGCTACAACACGCACTGAATAATATGGCATAAGCGCCATTTTGATGTATTATTTCGATTTTTAAGAAATTACACAAATGTAATTTTCTTTATACAGAATCACTCACGTTAATATTTACATTATGGGCATTTGCTACACATTATTGTATTTGATAGAACAAATCCTTCAAATTCTTTCTTAAGAACTATCTCGATAACTAAACTAGAGTTGCTTCAGAATGGCACAGCATTTCTCGTCGAAGTTTTTTGTTTGGCCCACAGGCCCACGGGGGAAAACATCTACTTAATGCCCTTGATACATAACTAACTGTTATGGTTTACTAGTTCATTATTGTGGTTTCACGGACCTGAAACAAAATTCGTAATCGTGTTGTTAATACTCTTGCGGACATTTCTGACTTTTTTGCCCTCGGACCTTTCGAATACTTTATGGCCGCTTTAATACCTACACAATATATACATTGTTATGAATTCTATATATTACAGTTAAGATACAAGAAAAGAAAAGAAATAAATGGCTTAATGTTCAAGTAAGGTAAATAACTCCTTAGAAACCTTATTTTGCTTAACTGATATGAAAATTGTAATTTTGGAGTGTTCCTGTGAATTTATAATTACCATTAGTCCATCATAAGTCACTATTATGTATCACTTTTTTATAGAGACAGATATGCTTCTTGGGTAGTAGTAGTAGGAATAATAAATGTACAAGGCACATCAGCTAACATCTTCGAAATATTATTTTTTGATGTTATGAAATATTCAAAATAAGTTTTGGTAACAGAGGCAAATAACCTAAAAGTATCATTTCATCAGCGCAATTCACATTTCAATTTTCCATATAATTCTCATACATACCACAATCATTTTCATATATTTTCGAGATTTGGTTGATCCGGGTTTAGGTGGCACGGTTCCTTTATGATTCATTATTTCTCGCGATTTCTATGTTTATAGTTGCGCGGTTCACTAAAACAACTGAATGATTTATATTCAATGTTAAATGAGAAGAAGTTACGTGATAATTTGTTGGCGTGGAATTGTGTGTATTTTCGCATTTCAAGTCTTCTTCAAATAGGTTTGTGTGTCTACTGAGATGGAAGGTATGAATTTTCTTAAAAGTGAGTGTTCCCTTTAAAATAAATTCTCTTAAAAGTGAGGGAGGTATATAGAACAGCGTGAGCGCCGGAGCGACAGCGGAGGCGCGAACCAGGTCTCGAGAGCGAGGGCCGGAAGGCCCTCGCGAACGTAGCACGTTGGATCCGTCGGGTAGCGACGTGCCGTAGCACGTCGCGGACCACTTGGTGAAAAAAATGCGCTGGTTAAAGAATTGTGTAGGTTATAAAATTAAATTTGTAGCGTGAAAATAACGAATAATCAGTTCACTTAATGAACGTTGCTACGGAGATTTATACGTACAGGGGGCTTTGGAGCAGGGGGTAGCTATTCTCCCGATCTACCTTTATTTTAAATAATTATATTTATTGCTGTAACATCATGAACTGAACTACATGCGACTACTACGAGTAAACAAGGATTCAGTTCATGGAGTCGATTCTCTTCTAATGAACCGAATCAGTGAATCAAAGGAACTGTGCCACCCTAAACTTGGGATTTACCCGAGATTTTACTGGAAACCACTGTCTGCAGATTTGTTAGTTTCTGTGAGAATTTCCGCAGGAACTTCACAACATTCTTTCATGTTCTGCGAACATATCAGTCCAACAACGATTATGTAATAGTAATTAGATACACACTACGTTTTGTTTATCTGACGTCATATTGACAAATGACGATTGCAATGCGTCTTTTCACTTTAGACGTAAGAAAATGAATAAAATGTTTCGAATTCTCATTTAATTCAGCAATGAACTACTAAACCATAAAATTTTGTATGCACTACGGGCGTTACTAGATGTTTTTGTCCAAAGTTCACTACAACCTAAATAATTAAATCTAGAATAGGCTGTTCTTTGCTTTCTGCCCCTTTGAGAATGTCTGGCACACGTATTTCCACAAAGACAAGTAAAAAGGGAATGTTTTGGGGAAAATTACGAAAAACTTGAGCTTAACAAAAAACAGATACCATACATTTATGTGTGACGGTTGTGTTTTCTGCAGAATTCACAGAGAACTGAATTATTTTGAGTTGTGAGCCTTTTCGTTTTATTGTATTTTAAAAGGACCCAGCCCCCAGAATAATGACTTGTTCAACCTGTAAATTTCAAAAACAACTAATGAAAACAGTTTTCAGCGAGGTTTATAAAATCACAATAGTCAATACCGAACACTCAAATTATGACTCCTGCTCAATCAGTGAGAGCGCTTCAAGACCAATCGATGACATATGCGTGCCCAGATGAACGGGTTTTGAAGCTACGTAAATGCACTTTCTATTTTAATACTTTTGACCACTTATGACTGTTGACCCAATTCCTTCCAAGGTGATAGCTCAAAATTACTCGTTTTCGACTTTTGTCACTGTTAACTCACACCAGGTGAGGCATTAGATTCTGTGCCACGGGTGTCCAACTTCCAAGGTCGAAAAGGCCACAACTACAACCTTTAATATGGTTGCGGGCGATATTTTCATTACTGGGTTATCCACATCTGACTTCCCCGTATTGCTTATCCCAGCAATTTGCTCGGCTGCTCTGAAATGGCGGTTGGGATGGAACCATGCGTAATATCATGACCATATCATGTATAACGCAGTGAAACACATTGGGATGATTTTTAATTACTAAATTTACTAGAATAAAAGATCCCTAACCAAGAAAATATCCATAGATACCCTCAGCATACAAACATACGCTAAGGAAATTTGTACAATCACCCAAAAACAAAAATCCGCTGGCTTTGAAGACGGTCTAGACTCTAGGCAAAGTGATATGGCTGATGAGAACCAGACGGAGCCTCACAACACTTGCTGTACAAGGCTGCTGTTCTAGACTCGCAATGAAATGAAATTTCACGAGTTAGTACAACACGAACTACCTAAAACCCTTGCATTACTTTTTTAATGTGTTAATGAGTATTAGAAGTGTTTTGGAGACATGTCGCACCCGGATACTACGTGACCTTGCAGACTGACCCAGCGGGAAAACCTGTGGAAGGCAGCGCCGGTAACGTTACGCGACGTCAACCGGTTTCAGATTTCGTAGTGCGTTCGTTCTAGAAAGATGTTACGGGCAATTTCGCTGTTCTCTTAGGGGAGAAACAAGATGGCTCCGCATGCGGCAACGGCACGAACAGTTGGAAAACCGGCGGTGCGTGTTGCTTATGAGATTTCCTTTCTGAAATGATTGATTGATAAGCGACTCAACAGCTAAGGTACTTGGTCCCGTTAGTGGAGTGCGAGTTGGCGTTCTTCCAACTGCGAGGCACCGCCCCAGCTGGGATTATCTCTAACAACCCTACTGGTCACCCGACACGAGTGGTTGTGTAAGTGTAAGTGTAAGAAAAGGGCGAGGATAGGACAAGGAAGAGGAAGGAAGGGTCATGCGCGGTCCTAGGGTACTGCTCCGGCATTCGCCGGGTGTTGATCCGAGAAGCCTAGGAAAACCGATCAGAGGAGCCGGCCGCTAGAATTCCTCTCCAGACAGCTACTGAAATCGACTTCGCTATTTACCTAGTGCGTTTCCGAAATGGAAAACTTTCAAGCAGGGTGAGTGGATCAATGAAGTGTGTTCACAGAGACTCGAGCCAACTAGATGAATCTATCTCCTTAACTATTTCTTTACATATGTTGATAAAACCTCTCAAGATATTCGTTGTTCTTTGATTGCCAAATCGATCATGTAGAACGTGCTTCAGATATTAGAAATTAGACACCCATTGTGTTGGTCAGACGCTGTTCAGTGGGTGTGGCCGGTCCCTTGCATTAAGTGTACTCTCTGGAATCTTATAAATTCCACTAAAATAAAAATTTTAATAAAATCGCCTAGTGTAGATTACAGATTTACTTTATGCCCTAAATTTTTGTTTATAAACATATGTGTTTATATGACATTTCTTTTTGTCATCCAGAAAATGACTTTTCTTTGTTTCAACCACAAGATCTGCTCTTTTTTCATAAATATGTGACATGAAACATTTGATTCATAAATTAATCTGACGTTGACATTCGTAATACAAGATAATATGTTGAATAGTGCGAAATTAGTTATGCTTGTAAACATACTATTTTCTATTTTCTTTGTCGCGAGCCGAAATTAGCAGAAATTCGCTTAAGAATCAGGAATTTTTGACGTTCCTACTGTTCAAAAGTCTCCAACAATGCTATGTCAAAGGAAATTTCGGAAAGGAAGCTACTTTTACGATATGTATTACTATTACGTTACGTATTAAACGCCTATTAAACTAAACCATTGTTGAGAAAATTTTGTTTGTAAACCTGATAAAAGACAAAATTGATTCGAAAGATCAATTCCCAACCTTTGTATGTCAAGACAAGCTTTACATGCATTATCAAATCATAAATTATGCTTACAAACATGCGCTATCTAATAACTGAACATTCTCCATTCAGGCTAAAAATGAATGAAATGTTAGCATTTTAATAATCTGATTTTAGTGCCTTTTTGTGACTGTAAAAAAACAAATATTATTTTCACTCCGATTTTCTTCAGTCACATTCATTTATACACATGAAAAATGATTTTGAATGTATAAAATGATATCGCTTCCACACAAGACTAAGCAGGAGCAAACCTAAAAAGACGAAATTTACAATTTAACCACTTATCACATCAAAAGCGACAATAATATCAACAGCTCTTTTGCGTGGAATGTCTTCTCTATTGGATGACGTCTGACGATGGGATGGGAATTTCCCGGCTCTACGTGGGGCGCCATTGCACCGAGCAATATCCGAGCACTTTGCCCACCCAATGGCGGAAGCATGAAACTGGTTTATCAATACACCTTGATTGTGGTCGTGTGCCCGACAGTCGGTCTCCCACACTCCTTCACTTCCCCTTGCAATACCACCGCAAAATTTTTAGTTCCCAATTCCCACAAATGAAATAATAAATGCAAATTTATCTTTACGAAACGGGAGTCAGTCCTTAGTGGCGTTCTTCAAACTTCCGAAAATTTTAAAGCGATTAAGTTAAAGATAAATAAATAAAGAATGAAAGAATGAATGAATGAATGAATGAAAGAATGAATGAAAGAATGAACGAAAGAATGAATGAAAGAATGAATGAAAGAATGAATGAAAGAATGAAAGAATGCAAGAATGCAAGAATGCAAGAATGCAAGAATGCAAGAATGCAAGAATGCAAGAATGCAAGAATGCAAGAATGCAAGAATGCAAGAATGCAAGAATGCAAGAATGCAAGAATGCAAGAATGCAAGAATGCAAGAATGCAAGAATGCAAGAATGCAAGAATGCAAGAATGCAAGAATGCAAGAATGCAAGAATGCAAGAATGCAAGAATGCAAGAATGCAAGAATGCAAGAATGCAAGAATGCAAGAATGCAAGAATGCAAGAATGCAAGAATGCAAGAATGCAAGAATGAAAGAATGCAAGATTGCAAGAATGCAAGAATGCAAGAATGCAAGAATGCAAGAATGCAAGAATGCAAGAATGCAAGAATGCAAGAATGCAAGAATGCAAGAATGAAAGAATGCAAGAATGAAAGAATGAAAGAATGAAAGAATGAAAGAATGAAAGAATGCAAGAATGAAAGTATGAAAGAATGAAAGAATGAAAGAAAGAAAGAAAGAAAGAAAACAACAAATGCATGTGTTCGCTCTCTGATATTTATGCATATTAAATGCTTTTTTCAATCATTCAAGAAGGTGAGGATGTGGGGTACGATTCAACGCATTTATCAATACAGGAAATGGCGAATGCACTGAGAAATTTTACTTGCGAAACAATAAGGACGTTAAACTCCATGTACCGGCAATGGCAAACCATCGGAAGTTACAACTTTATAGCCAGCGTCTCAGTCATAACTAGACCTCGCATAGAACAAATGTCTATTAAGTTCCTTCAGGAGGTTGTGGAAAGTAATTGCAATGTTTACGAGTCATGAAAATATAGATTTACTGAAAGCATCTAATAGTGGCTCAAATGTCCTAAAAGGGCGGTTGATGCCCATTTGATAGTTTTTGCCTAAAACTGTCAAAAATAGTAATTTTGAAGAATTATTACATTTTCACTACTCATTTTTAAAATGAGTAGTGATAATACCAAGAAGCAAATACTTCCCCGAATTTCCTGAAATATTTACTGGTCGACGATTACGGAACCATCGATATCTCTCACCCAACACACCGAACAGAAGTAACTCTGCAAGTCAATATAAAGAGAATGTTTCAGAAGCTCGAATCTTACAAAATAGGCCCAAATCTTGAACCGCTAGAAAGTAGAAAGAGTCATTTGGAGTTTTCTTCTCTGTGTGTGTGTAGGTGTATGTGTATGTGTGTGGATGTGTATGTTAGTGTCGATGTATATGTATGTGTGTATGTGTATGTGTATGTGAGTATGTGTATGCGAATGTGTGTGTGTGTGTGCGTGCGATTCAGTTCGAAAATGATTGTATATTGTGCTGTTTAAATATGAAATAATAAGTTTGCAGTCACTCATAAATGTAAAGAACACGTAACTTTCCTGAATAATAAAATTGCCTAAATTAATTCTTTAGGGGTCAGTTTTAGATGTCAGAAACAAAACTTTTCATGTTTAATGTTTTTTTAAATATCTAATTTAATCATTTTGTAACGTACTTTAAGTGCCAAAAACGTCAATTTGTCATACCTAATAGTGAGTAATTTCATTATTTTCTTATCTATTTTAGGTGCCTAAATGATCCCTTTTTTGTGCCTAAAATTCCGAGGTCTAGCCATGACAATGAATTGTACAACGTATTTTTTAGTGTAGCACCTTGAATCAGCAGTTTTCTTTAAAATAAAATGCAACAATAAACATAATGAGTGGCTGTGGCAATGATACAATTGAATTGTGATGCTATCATGATAATTCAATTCCGTTTTTGGTTTGTATCATTTTAAAATTACTGTACACTCCTAAGAGTCATATCACATTCAAAAACTGCTGTAGTTTTCATTGCAGTGGTTATAAATATACTACAATTATTACATATCTGGTTACGATGAAACCATTATTCAAAGTAGGAAGAAAATTGTGATCTTTGCAAGCAGTGTAGTACTCGCACAGTATTCTTACAGTATTCAATCTCTTCGGACAGTGTTAAATCATTTCGGTCAGCACAGTATTTGCACTCGCTTAAACACGCAGACTTACGTCTGCAAAAAGCAAGAGAGACAAGATTTTGCCTCCTCTCCTCACAGAGGATTTGAGATATGTAGGAAAATTGTGTTGCTTTTATTAAAATCGGGCGAAAGAACGAAGCCTCAGAGAAAAGTATTTTAAGAAATGTTAGCCTGAGGAAAAAAAAGCATTTTAATTTTAATTGTAAAGTCTACTATTGTGCACAAGAGGAAGTGCGTCCAAAAGCCTCAAAATTATTCAATCATATGTTCTCTTTTGATCATTTAACATCATTATTCATTAATCTATATTATTGTAAAGAATATTGCGTCACCGGCCGGCACCACCACGAACTACCTGTACGCGCGGATTGCGTCATCTGCCGGCAGATTATTCCAGAACGTTCGTGGGTTCTCGACGGTACTCGCCGAGTATAAATACGCAGCGGCCGGCGGCCGCGAGTCAGTCTTAAGTCCGCAGTGGAAGCTGAACTGTGAAGTGTGCATCGCGGTGAATACCAGTGCAGTGATTGTGCTCAGTGACGTGAACCGTGGTCAGTGCATCGTACTGTTGTCAGTGACGTGAACTGTGACCAGTGCATCGAACTGTGACCAGTGCATCGATCAGTGCAGTGAACTAACGTAACATTATTATAGCTCGACAAATTAAAAAAAAAAAAAAAGCTTGACGTCGCTTACTTCAGGTGGCACGGCGAAGCAATCACCCACTACTCCAGAGGGTGAAACAATCAGTTGAACTCAACGGATGTGATCACTGATTCGCTCTTGCAACTTAGTTCTCACGCTTCTACACTCTAAGATTAGGGACGTTCCTCACGGCCAAGCTGTCTTTTGCCCGCCCAGGCCGAGGCGGTGGCAGCGGCGGCGGCGGCTCCTCCTGGATGCGGAAGTTGAGGCTCTAAGAGAGGGAACCATCCCTTTCGCCACTTTTTCGCATGCCCCTTCCAGGTTTTTTCTAAGTGGTGGAGCTATAATTTTCTAAGCGCACAGAAATTGAAAGAAAACTATGCAACCTTCCGCCAGGTGAGAGGTGTCTATGGATTCGTTAGATATCCAAGATCTTAAAAAAAAAAGGAAATCAATAAAACAGTTTGAAGTCGTAGGCTTCCGAGGCCGGAGTCATTTGATGATCTCGGCTGTCCGGGTGACGCCACGTCGAGGGCTGTGTTGCCGACGTTTCGACCATCTTTTCGTGGTCTTCCTCAGGGCTGGTCTGCCTAGCCTGCTTGGTCGAAACGTCGGCAACACAGACTTCGACGCGGCGTCACCCGGACAGCCAAGATCATTCAAATAAAACAGTTTGGTTTTCGATTGAAAATGCAAATATTTGATTACGCCAATCATCCATTTCTCATGCCTGGAGTTACGAGTGTATTCTTATTCTGAGTGCGGCGCGACTTACGACACAGCTGACGTCATGCAAGGAGGAAGCAATCTGCTGCGGTCTGCTACTCAATATTTGCGCGCGCCCTTCAGAACATACCATATTTTTTACAATATATATTTGGTATTCAAAAGGCTTTTGTACAATCCGTATTATGCAACTACTGCTTCGGTTTTCACTCGAGGACCTCAATTTTTGCATACTCAATAATAGCATTTTCCCTTTTGCAGGTCAATATTCTTCAATAAATTGTACCGGG
Source organism: Teleogryllus oceanicus (assembly GCA_964035755.1). Taxonomy (NCBI): domain Eukaryota; kingdom Metazoa; phylum Arthropoda; class Insecta; order Orthoptera; family Gryllidae; genus Teleogryllus; species Teleogryllus oceanicus. The sequence goes on along the minus strand of CAXIVR010000008.1, from coordinate 109,604,930 downwards.
AAAGGTGGCTCGGGGTATCAACTGATGTCACCGCAGTACCTCTGAACGGGAGGTTCTAGGTTACAATCCCGGCGGTGGCAAAATTTTCGACACTAGTTTGTTAGCTACGTTGAATTCAGTCGCTGTCTAGAGGAGAATTCTTGCGGACGGCTGCTCTGATGGGTTGTTTTCCGTGCTTTCCCCGATCAACACCAGGTGAATGCCGGAGCAGTACCCTAACAAACGGGCCACGGGTCGCGTGCGATCTTTCTTTCCTCTTCCTTGTCCTATCCTCACCCCTTATTCACACACACTTACACTACTAACCGGTACTCCGCTGCCTTACATGCCGGGAGACTGGTCGGGAGCTTAAAGCTTGTCCTGGATGGGGCGGTGCCCCGCAGGGTGGGAGGGTGGGAAACATTGTTTACTTACAAAGAGTTGAAGTTAAGAGCTAAAGACTAACTTGGTTTTCGAGAAGACGACAACACACTCCACTGCACACAAGAAATAATGTAACTTAGCACTAGAACTGGCAGAAATTCACGATTTTACTGAGTCTGGACTCTATTGTTTTTTTGGAGAAAGCGCACGGCTATGATGCGCGTGGCCTGTGGGAAGACGCGAGGTATTATATGCATTCTTGATTGATTCATTACTGATTCCGGGCGCGTCAACTACTGAGGTCATTAGTTCCGTAAGTATAGGGCATGTTTTGCATCGGGAGGTGGCGGTGATCTTCCCCTACTGGATGGCAAAATCCGGCGCCGACCTACCGCCGACTAGCGGAATTTTCTTCTACCAGGTATCTCCCACCAGCGGGGCACCGCTCCAACCGGGACAAGCTCTAAGTCCGCGAATGTCTGGCAGTGTTGTGTATGTTAGTGTAAGTGTGTGGCAATCCTGCCGGCGTCGGTACTCGAACCTAGGATCTCCCGGTCAGAAGTATTGTAGTGACAGTTGCTGCCCTGAGCCACCGCTCTCGGTACATGCATTCTTCTTTTCCGAAGCACATGTCCGACACGCAACGCTTGCGGATACGTGCGCTACCGCATGCGTTTCTCGCATGCGGAAACTGAATATTTAACGCACGTGTTATGAATGCGCAAAGCATTCGAAGTGCGCGCGCTAGGCGCTGGGCAACGCGCGGTGTTGCGGCTCACGAGGGCTGTGGAAGCAACGTCCGAGGCGAGTCACCACCCGTGACGTTGGCGCCTGAATATAAGGAGCCACTGTGGCCGCGCCGGAATGGACAGACTTGGTTTTGGGAGGGCGCATCTGATTGTATACTGTGTATGAGTAATTATGTCTATGACGACTGTACCTGCTAAGGACTTCTTGAAAATTGGTGAACTCTGCTACGAACTGTATCTTCTGGTGACGGCGACTGGGGTTTTGATCCTGGGTACATTTCCAAGACATATTGTAAAAGGCATTATTATCTGTACGAATTGGAACTTTGGAATTATAAGAACACAGTAAACATTGTTTACTGTTTATTTATTGTGTTTTTTTTGACAAAACAGTATGCATGAACGTGTGGAAAATGCATTATTTCCTTCCAATGACTAGCTTGGATATCTCTTCAAAGAAGTGCCAAATTCATTCAGTAAAGCAATCGCTATCACGGAAGTCAGATAGTATTTCATCAGGAACAAACTCTGAGTGAAAACGCGACCAGAATATAAAAGGAATAAACTTAATTAACTGAACTCTGTTCGTAAAGGAACAAGATATTAGGAAAACAGGTACAAAACCGTCTGAAACTCCACTCACAAGGCAAGTTTATGAGACTTCCAATTATGTACGGTGGTCAAAACAAAACTCGGTATTTAGAAAGCATCATCTCTTTCGAAAACGAATCACATTTTCCCGTTGGGTAGAGATAAAACTTAAATTGCATTATTTTAAAAAATATAATGAAAAAAAAAAAAAAGCAGGAATACAGAATGCTTTTTTGAATCATGTTTTCGCTCTCAATCTGCTAACTGGTTTGATCGATTTTCGACTTCTTTGCGAGTGGTCGCTGTCCATTCGCCACCCGGTGCATTTTTCCGCGCGCAATCGCGTCGCGCGGCGGCCTTCAGCTGGCGATGGGGCAGCACAATCGGCGAATGGCGCGCCCTCCCCCCCTGCGGGCGCGATGGCCGCGGCGTCCCCTGGGGCCGCGAGCCCTCGAGGTGCCCGGGGGGCCGCCACCGCTGGACGCTCGCCCGCCCGCCATTTTGTCACCTCTCGACCAGCAGGCGCAGAGCATGCACCGGACCAAGCCAGACGCCAGCCTTCGCCATGCGCAACGGGAGCAGCCATTTCGCGGAGGCTTGCTTTTGTTTTTCTGATTCGCGAACGTCGCTGGCGGGGAATGGGAGTTACACTCCTCAAATATTTTCAAAAGTATCAAGTAATTTTATTATTATTATTATTATTATTATTATTATTATTATTATCATCATTATTATTACTGTAAACTACGAAGTACTAACTCGACTAAATTTACCCATAAGTATGTTTGGGGTAGTCGATGTGTGGCGGCACTGGAATATCAGCAGAACGATGGTTCTGCTGATAGTGATTTTTCGCGAGAGGTGGCATTGTTGGCTGATGAGATCCGGCACTGAACTGCATGTCGGTTTGCGGGTTAATTCTTCCTCCAGGTTTCTTCCCCCAGCGGGAACAAACTTCAGCTCCTGACTGGTCTCCCGACATTCGTATATGTGTAGTGCATGTAAATGTAAGTGGATATAAGGGGGAGAGGATAGGACAAGGAAGATGAAGATCGCTCATGGTTCGTGGCTTGTTTGATAGGGTACTGCTCCGGCGTTCGCCTGATGTTGATCGGAGAAACTAGAACAAACTATTAGAGCAGCCGCTTCTAGAATTCCGCTCCAGAGAGCGGCTAAATTCGACCCAATATCTAGCTAGGGTTGAAAATCCTGCCACCGCGTGACTCGAACCCTAGGACCTCTCCGTTAAGGCACTGCAGAGATAGCGGCAATGTTTTTAGAGATAAACACAGGAGATTGATAACTGAACATGTACTGAAAACAGCCTGTCACAGAAACGACTGAATAATGTTATATATCACACAGCAACATTTGTTGGCCTCTGAGTCGAGTTAGCAACCAGTTTAATAATTTTGTTTCACTATTTAGTAAGTTTCTTCCACTTGCTTAGCTATGAAAATGTAGCATTTATGAAAACACAGCGTATGACGAGCGAATTAGAAATCCTGGAATTGCAAATGAAATAACACAGTTACGCCACATTTTTTCAATAAAACAAAAAATAGAGTGCCTCCATCGTTATTATATTATTAACAACACCATGCAATCGTCCATTTCATTGACACTCCCGTCCTCTGTCATTTCCTAAGCTTTTCACATTTGTTTCTTATTTTGCTTTTTGAGTTCTTTCCCTAACAAAGCCACCTTTCCGGCCGCTGACGATGTCCACAAAACACGGAGAGGGCTGCGGGCCTCTCCAGCGGCCGGCCCGCGCCCCGCGCCCCGCGCCCCGCCCGCCCCCGCCCCCCCCCGCCCCCCGCCCCCGCCCGCACCCGCCCGCGCCGCCCGCGCCCCGCCCGCGCCCCGCGCCCCCTGCCGGCTGCGCGTGGAGGGGGAGGGCGAACGCGAGGGCGAGGGGCGACCGCCGAGGGCGACGGAGGCGACTGCCCAAGGTAGCAAGAGGCAGTGGACCTTTCCATGACACGCGATTATTTCTCTACCCCTACGGGTTTTACTCACTCTCGCCTCCAGAAGAGACGAAGATTCTACGTTTTGTGTAAATGTGTGTGGCGTGGTCTTTATAAAATTACGCTTCGTAACAGTTTGCAATTGTATCACAATGCCTGCGGTTTGCAAATACTGTAAAGAATTTGGTTCATGAATATCGAGATAAGACTCATACCCCCACCCCCTTACAACTGAATCAAGAATCTGTACAATGGCATCCGCATAATGAACCTATGAAATATCTAGGCCTTTTCTTAGACACACGCCTCAATTGGAAAAGTCACATCGACAATAAAGTTTTACAAGCAAAAATTAAATGACATCAACTAAAACCAATAATAAATAGATCAGCTAAATTACCCTACAATACTGCCTTACTTCTATACAAAAGTATCATATGACCATTATTATTACATGCATGACCAGTTTGAATCAGCGCAGCTAAATCAAACACCAAAAAACTGTGAGTAATCCAAAATCAGTTCCTGCGTACCATCACGAATGCCCCATGGTACGTCTCCAATGCACAACTCCATAAAGAATTCCAGATAGAACCGATTACCAACCATATTATTTTTTTATCCACTCACTTCTTCCAAAAAAACCAAACTAACCTCGCTAAGACTCTGCCAAAACCCAATTCACTGAACCCGCATTAAAAATAAATCACCTTTCCATACATTCCTAAATAAATTCTCACATTTCGATCGAAAGTAGAGATATTGTACAAAGATATCTCTACCACCTTAGTAGTAATGTAACTTGTATTTTAAGATTATTTGTAAAATTATTGTAAGTTAATTGTAAGTTAATTGTAATATAAGCAACAGTAACAAATGTAGAGTGTATTAACACTGATCTTTGTATTGTTATATCCAAAAGAAAATAAATAAATAAACAAACAAACAAACAAATAAATAAATTTAAAAAAATCGAGATAAGATGTTCTCAGGCGCATTCAAACAGCGAGACCCTCCTCTTTCTTTCTCTCAAATTGTGATAAGGCGAGACTTTAGCGGCGAATTGCGACTGCTGTCCGTCAATATGCTTTATCATTTACACTGCGATTCACAGAAGAAGATAGGAAATATGGTGGAATATCCATTCAGACTTTCGGAGATTTTTCAAATACCGACTTAATTCAGTCTGCGGCGGTTATCAACAGCGACCCGTTAAGTACACATTAACGTAAAGTGTATTGTGAATAATTACGGTAGATTCAGAACGATTACAAGGAGTATAATTACATGAATTAAAGAGAAGTATTTTCATTGGTTATGTTTTGATAATTGTTTTACGTCACTTATTTTTATGAAAATAATGTTGAATAAAATTCAATTTTATTACAAGATATTCTTTATACAAAACATTCACAAGCATTAGGTTGTTGCACACAGTTGTAATTGAAGAGCTTATTTACAAACGGACGTATCACAATTTTCGTTTGTTTTTCAAGTTTATTGTATCAATGTATTCTTAAGACGCTTCTTTGTAACGGTGCCAAATATTGGACTCAAAAATTGCGATTCTCTATTGTCTAACAATATCTGAAAACAGTTGAATCTTATTTTGAACTGTAGCGCCACACTGTTGGCGGCCATGGGTGGGAGGAGGAGCGGAAGTATCGCATACCTGCGGGATGAATAGCTTGGCACCACGGCGTTGGGATATATTTAGACCAAGTGGACTCCAGCTTGACCTGGAAGGTCACGTGGTAGACGCGAGCCTCCCTCCTACACCAGGGACGGTCACGTGACGGCTACACTCTAGGTATAAAATCGAGCCGACGAGCTCGCAAGTTTTTTTTTGGGGGGGGGGGGGAAACCTCGCGCGATGCGCAAAACTTTACGCCCAGGCTGGAGCGTGTCGTGCCTCTTGCACGGGTGACGAGGTCACGGTAGTGGCGCGGGAGAAGCGTCAGTGGAGGCGGGGCCTCCCTAGCTATGTGGGGTATCCACAGGGAAATACTCAAAAGTGTGTAGTTTCGAAGCAGAATTTAGTTATTGTACATACGTGTAAATAAACTTGTACATACTTGTAAATGTCTGTGCTTTTCTCCATGACGCCACAGAACTATTAGGCTAATTGTCAATGCTTTCTCTTCCTGAAAAATTGTTTTATGGGAACATGGCACTTTGAAAATAAATTCATCTGAGCTCACAATCCTCACAAATGATGAGTATTCAACAACACTGAAGTTAAAAATTGTAAACCCTTCATAAATAAGACTATTACTTAGATTTTGGATGACGCTTCAAAAGTCTGGAATTGAAAGAAAAACTGGGCTTCCCAGCAAGAGGGATACACAAGTATATTTGAGAACTGACAGCCACTACAAAGAGTACCCAAAACAATTTTTCAGTTACCGAGTTGGAACTTGAACAGAATAAAAATTTCGGGATCGAGCAAGATTGCAATATTTTACCTAAACTACATATTCTGAAAGGTTTACATATTACGCAAAGGTGATTGGAAACTCCCACTGTCGTGAGCACCCAAAGACAGTTTTCGATTTTAAATTCTCAACCCGGAACACAATTACAGATTGCCGCTTCAAATAACTATTTTAAAAACATCTATGCGGTACACTAATAAATCATCCATAGTTCGTATATCAAATTCCACCGTTGGTAAATACCTAAAGCAATTACTAGCTTCTTAGGTCGGAGGAAACGGGACCCAATACCCGTGGCCAGCTTCCTTTGAAAACACCGAATAACCGGGCGCATCCAAAGAGAGCGAAACAAGAGAGCGGCGGAAGCGCATTGGCGAGGGGGGTGGAGCGGGCGGGATCAGCGACCGCCGTTGCGGGCGACCGCGCGCAAAAAATTCAAATTCGCGGCGGCGGGGCACAAAGGCGCAGGGGGCAGGCAGATGCGGTGGCGGAAACGCGAAACGCGAGCTCCGGCTCGGGCATTGACGGCCGACGGCAACGGCGCCAAGGCGGCGGAGCATGCAAAGCTAGTAGTTGGCGTGGGGCGGGGAACATGGTGCGTGCTGAAGGCTCTTTCATTCGAGGGAGAAGAAGCAACTAAGATTCTCTACTCACGAGGGAATATATCGATATACTCTACCTAATATGTGTATCCACTCATCATCAAAAAAGATTGGAAAGCCTGTTTGGAGAGCTATAATATTTGGCAGGAACAACGATTTGTAATCACTAAGCATTAGTGATTACAAATCGAGAATGGAATGAATATAATTGAGTCATTTAGTATGAATATGGATCGCCACGAATGAAAGTGTGTCAGACTTCGCAGCGCGGGTTTATATAGATCCCTAATGGTGTTTATTACCACTCTTCGTGAAGCTTGAATAATTGTCGGCAGTTACTCCAAATATTGCGGAAAGGGTGGACTCGGAAGTCCCACGTCATCCCTCATATTTTCTACTAGAGATAGGCAATGCGATGCGGGTGGCCTTGGAAAGAGTCTGCTCGGCTTCGAAGGAAGCTCTGGTGGCCGTAGTGGAATGAGGACGAGCGTTGCCCAGTAGAAAAAGAGCACAGATTTGTGGGTGTTCAAAAACAGCAGGACTAATAGTTGTAGATCTTGTAAATGAACCGCTGGGCTGTCAATTGTACCTGAATCAAACGTTAACAGTGATCGGCACAATAATAATTAAAGCCCCATACCAAGAGACCAGGTCGTTCGGACGTCTGACTCCAAACCGTTCATCGTGGAGTTGTCCACGTTGCCTCCACAAATTCCATTGTAGTCATTGCTAGCGACACAGTGGTGTTTAGAGCTGTCGCGGTAACACCTAGGAAGATTTTAATTCAACAGCGCCATTTACCACAGGAAGGTGCTGGCGCTTATTGAATAGCGCAGGAAAGCTCAACTGTTCGCCGAATGTCGGCAAGTTGAAGGCCCAACGCTTCCTTGTGGTTCGAGATCTTCCAGCGCCGAGTGTGCGCGCCTTCGCGATCTATAGCTGTCAATGGCGAGCTAGTTTAATAACTTCTGCTGATGCTATTCGCCCTTCGACGGAATGACCATACAGCCTCCCGGAGCTCTGATGTAACACCTTCTAAACACATTTAACGGATCAAATTACTGTCTAAGTATTCTTCGAGGTATTTGCCCTTAGCAATGTTGCTATCATCATATTAACAGTTCTTAACAATGTTGCAATTGCAAAGAAAACCATGCTTATTGAGACGTTCATGTATAATTTTGCAAGGCCAGAGTCATGCCCGTTCTCCGGATCCCATTTGCACGGTCGACTGAAAAAAATTGAATCACTGGCATGTCTCATGATGTACAACTTAAGGACCAAGATTGAATATTTTTTTGGTTTCTTGCAATAGAGAAGAAACAATATCTAGGTTTAATTGAAACGAAATACCTACGGAATTTATTTTCCAGAGATGATGATCACCACTCTGTACAGAAATTATGTTACTGAGAATTCATGCCACAGGAAGAATTTGAAAGTAAAGAAATTTATCATTTAAGAAATAAATGTATTTCAACAGCAAAAAATATTAGAGGCATCTGAACTCTAAACAAAATTAAATTTCTAAAATTAAAATAAGAAAATATATTTACAATTACCTGACTGTGGGAGATGTTTTACAAGAGAAATATCTATCTTTTTTTTGGAAAGTATGCTTTAGTCGTTCGTGACATTGCCAATACGGGATATTGAAGTTTTTACTTACATTAGATTAGAAAAAAGAATAGTTTTCCAAACCAAAGTCAGTCATATTTTACAAACATTTGTAATGCTTCCTGAATGTCACGTATATAATTTCGTTGAATCGTAAAGAGTTTTGGGAAGGTTTTCATTAACCTTAATAGTATTTACTTCATATTAAAAATGGCTTTGCTTGCACATATTCCACACTTCTTTATAAAGTTTATCCATCGAAAACCCCAAGATAAGTCAAATCCTGAAGCAAAGTTTTCGATCAAAAAAGGTTTAGAATTACACCCCTTGACGGCAGTGCTGTGGAAAGTTGCCTTTAGAACCCTCTTTACCCGCGTTGTGCCATCCGTCAACGCGGGTAGGCGTGTGCGCTTTGAGGCGGAGTGGGTGAGCTGCTGCAGCAAATTACCCTTGCCTGCCGCGTCGCTTCCGGGGCGCGAGGGCTTTCACGACGCAACGATCGCCCGCCCCAATTTGGGCGGAAATACGCGTTTTGGAGGAGGACACCCGCGGGAGGCAGGGGGTGCGCTAATCACTCGCTTCCGCTCTGCGCGCGCAGACCCCCCCCCCGCCGGCGTCCCACGGCTCTTCCGCGAACTCGTTTCGCGAACGCTGTTTTGCTTCGCGCAGCCATTGCCTGCAATGTGACGCCAATTACGCCCTCTAAATTCCTCTCTGCAGCAGGACGCATTTTAAGCGAATTATGTGGTCCAGAAGAAATCATTTAACAGAACTCTGAAATGACTACCTTCCATGTTCGTAACGTTTGATGAACATCTTCAATATTACTGAAAACTATTTGAAATTATGAAAATTAATCACTTATTTACGTTGGCAGAGTATTACAAACGCGATGGCGAGTTCTGGAATAGGGAATGATTTAAAGAACGAGCGCATGTATGCAGAATAGATAAGCTAATATGATTAATCCAGTGGTTTCTTAATTCCATGATTTTTCACCATCTTATCTGAAAAGTAGTTTATTTTTATTTCTATCTTTCTCATCAATTCACCTCCGTTGTTTCAATCATTCTACATACCCCATCTTTTGAAGAAATCCACCTTGTCAAACTCTTCTTTCATTGTTAATCGTCTCTCCGTCCGTGTTCCCTTCTCTGCGTCCGGAGGCGCCGCGGCGTCGAGGCCTCGCGACACCCTTAGCCCCGCCCCCTCGCCAGCGCGCGCCTTTTGTCTCCGGGACGCCGTCAGTCGACGAAGCCGCCAGCGCCGACGGCAGCTGGGCGGCGACTGGGCCGAGTGGCCTGTCGACCCACGAACGCAGCGATTCTCTTTTCGATGATGCGATCGATATCGGTAAAGGCAGTGTGTATTTTTTCTCTCTCACTGTCATTAGAAAATTACGGCGTATAAGTCATGTCATACCAAGATTTTCTCGAGATATCTTAAGGCTCGCCGCCTTCCGCAAGACTCAACTTCAGAATTTAATGTTCCTGGCACTCTACTACTGTCAATTATGAATTACATCATTTATGTATTGTGAGAATATTATATTGTTCAGGCTGTTCAACCTTTCGGCTCAACAGATGATTGATGGTCTATTCCATTTTTAAATGTAACAAGTAGGGAAAACTCACGGAGCATCCCCAGAAAATCACTTGTAGATGCCTTTTACACACATCATGGCTGAAGAAAACTCGAACAGATAAATAATATGGAAAGAAAAAAGAAAGGTTGCTGGTAAAAAATATAATTGCAATATGTTTCCTGATCTTCAGCGACTAGAATATTTACTAGAAAATTACTACAAGATCTTTTGGTATTTCCGAAATATTCATCGAATTCACTTCTCAGTGTTATCGTGATATTCTAATTCAAAGTTGATATGACGCAAAAATATTAGATTTTGCTCTAGCTACGTTAATTATTATTTTTTAGCCTTTTGAACTTGTTGGTGTTTAACATTTTTGCTACTACATGTTTTTCTTTACTCGAAAATGAAAATAAAATTCCTCCAAGGTTAGTCTGCGCCTGTTCGAAGAGTTCTTTAAGATTCACGACCTGCGTTCCCTGGATGCTGGCGTCCGTAGTTAGCCTTTTAATTGTTCCGCCTAATACATCAATTGCCATTACTGATAGCAAAGAAATCCCATTCAGCTGATGATTGAAAATCAGACTTGTCATGCAACAAGTTATTGAAGTTCATCTTATTTTTGCATTGCTCTGCTTCTCCGTCTCTAAATTAATACATTTTATTCATTTCTGAAAACTTCTGCCGAACACTGATGTCACTGCAGCGCCTCTGACCGGGAGGTCCTAGGTTCGAGTCCTGACGGCAGCAGGATTTTCGACACTAGCTTTTCAGCTAGGTCGAATTCAGTCGCTGTCTGGAGGAGATTTCTAGCGGCCGGCTGCTCTGATCGCTAGTTTTCCGTGGTTTCTCCGATCAACACCAGGCGAATACCGGAGCAGTACCCTAGCAAACGGGCCACGGACCGCGCGCGATCTGTCCTTCCTCTTCCTTGTTCTGTCCTCTCCCCTTACACACACACTTTCACTAACATGCACTACACTACCCCATATTCCGGGAGACCGGTCCGGAGCTTAGAGCTTGTCCCGGCTGGGGCCGTGCCCCGCTGATGGGAGAGTCCTGGTTGTGGGGAAACCCCACTAGCCAACGGTAGGTCGGTGCCGGATCTCGCCATCCAGCGGGGGAAGATCACTGCCATCTCCCGAGAAAAAACATGCACTACACTAACGGGACTAATGACCGAAACAGTTGACGCGCCCGGAAACCCGAAAAAATCAATCAATCAATTCTGACGAAAGATGATAATAAGTAGGGGGCGGATTTTAATGAAATGTCATTTTTTCTTTTCACTTTAGAACAATGACGTTTAGTATAGAAATGCATTTTATGTTATAACAAAAGGAAATGATCCATTTTTATACGTAATTTTTTCTTTGCATTTTTAATTGATTTTTGGCAAATAAGTCATTTTTTTTACTTTTCCACGTAATTTTTAATGAATCGTTGATTTGATCGATTTTAATGGTACTTGCTTAAAATAATATTTATGAGATACAACAAATATTCTCCACAGAATTCCTGAGTACCTTTACCTGGTAGCCTATTCGATTTCTTCGCTCCGAAGTTGTAATACCAGCCATTGTGATTATGTAATCTAAGGTTTCTGTGACGCCTGTCAGCGTCATTGGTGGTTCAGTTGATTTCGGGATAACTAAAGAGATTTTATGGTAAATAACAGTCCAAACCAAAAGTTTGAAAGCTGAGTTCACTTGAACTAATAGAAGAAGCCTCGATTACATCAGTAACATATCCAACCGCTTAAGTTGTTCACCTGAACTGGTTTTCATCACAATTTTTACGTCATTTTTCTTTGTTTTTAGGGCATTATAAAACATTTTAAGAGCATTTTATTGATCATTTTTGGTGATGTATTAGGTCGTCAAAATTCGCCCCCTAATAATTTTTCTTTTTCTTTCTTTCAGAAAAGGTGTTCTCCAGCAGGAGCATATTAACGTAAAAACTGGAGGCACAATGGCACAGATTTTCTAGTAGTAAAGTTTTCTAGTCGGCCCGGTGGCCGAGATCGCTAAGGCAGTAGTGTCGTAGTGATCTCCGAAGGGTCGCGGGTTCGAGTCCCGCCTCGAGCATGGTTGTATTTGTGTTCGTCCTTTCACCCCTTATCATCAATCACCATATCGTTTCATCCCCATAGTTACCATACCGTTAACAGCAATAGTGGTCGCTAATGATCTATGATGTTGATGCGACCTTAAATAACCAATTAAAAAAAAGTTTTCTAATTTCCTTTTGTGGACTGGTACTGAACAGTCTTACCCCTCATTCTTGTCTGCTGCTATCGCCGCCCAAATTACATTATTTTGAAATTTTCTCAGCTTTTCTCTTTCCAAGTAAGTAGAGAGTAAGTAGTAGAAATTCCAAGAATATTAACTTAAGAATATTAAAGAAGGCCTTATCCTAAATAGCAATTTTCATTGAAAAATTTGGAGCAGTTTTTAAGAAAATGGCGTTAAGCGTTACTGTAAATGCGAAATTTGAAGCTCTTTTTCATAGGAATCTATTGAGTTTTCAAAAACCTTCATTTGAAGTAATTTGAAGCACTTTTACTCACAAATGCAATAATGTATACAAATTTATTGAAAAGTGTGTATTACCGGCGTGAGAGATATATTAGATTTGTGTAATTAAAAAAAAAACAACAACAAAAGAGTACACCAAAATGAACTTTACGTTTTATTAAACATTGCAATTAGCACTATCCATTATAAAAAATTGAAGAATAAATTTGGAGCAATTTATGAGAAAATGGCGTTTGAACCTATCTGAAAATGCGGAATTTTGAGCTCATTTTAACAGAAAACTGTTGAGTTTTCGAGAAACCTTGTATGACATTATTTACAGCAAATATACTCATAATTACAATAATGTGAAGAAATCGCCTCTAATGCAAATATTACCGACGTGAGAAACAAGTGAAAAAATTATTTTTTTGTAATTTTTTAAAAACAAAATGATAGAGTAATATATCGTTTATGTTGGGATAGGATTTGGATACTATACCTACCAAAATTTGGGAGGTACTATAGGATTTGTTCGATACTATACCTACCAAAAAATTCAAGAAAAAATTTGGGCCCTTTTTTGAAAAATTGTTTAAAATTTTAAAACATGACCTTTATGAAAGAACTATTTATGGACAACAAATTTTTCAAGGAAAATTCTCTGTCTTCATTTTTGTAGTTGTGGGAAGACGCCGAAAAAATTCAAACATTGGCAAGATTTCACAATTCAGAGTTAACCGCAAAAATCGGACCTATGCCACCTTTATTAGTGTAATTTACCATATTCTTACAGGAAATTTAAAGAAAAAATTTGGAGCTGTTTTTGAGAAAATTTTGAAAATGTCCGGGGAGCTTGATGCAAAGTACCCCAAAATTTTAGAGAATGTTTATCAATGCTTCAACAAGAGACAGATAGACAAGGGATTCTTCAATTTGGAGAAGTTCGTACGAATAGGCGCTAGGAGTTTTTTAAACACATTTATTAATTTTGGAAGGTTTACATCGTTCAGTACAATTACTATACAGATGTATTTTCAGACTTATTCTAGTTAAAATATCTAAGCTAACTTAATTTATACATTGAATAGGACACTCTATAGGAGAACCTCGGGGTTAAGAATCATGGTTGGCTAAAATTTTGAGGATAGCTTCAAAAGGAAATCTATTTTTTATTCGAGTGTGGGTTGGATTTTTCGGTAGTTTGTAATGTTGCTAGTAGGTCTGTTAGGTTTGGTAGAAGTTGTGTGATATTTGTGCTATTTGGTTTATTATTGTATTGATGTTTAATTCTGAATGAAGTTGTTTATTACTTATGAACCAGGGAGCATTTGTGATTAATCTTAAAAATTTATTTTGCATTACTTGAATTTTATTCACATTTGTGGGTGCTGCGTTTGTCCATATGGAGCATGCATAAAGCTGTTGTGGTCTGATTATAGTTTTGTATAAGTGTTGTACTGTTCGTGTATGACAGGGATTTGTATTTATTGATTAGTGGCCGGAGTTGGAATAATTTATTTCTTGCTTGCTTAATTTTGATATCTATGTAGGTTTTTCATGTTACTTTTGTGTCCAGATGAAGTCCTAAGTATTTTATGGGTTGTGATGGTTGGGTCCAGGTGATGGGGGAGTTGTTTATTACTAGCGGAGTGGGGGAGGTAAACTTTCTGAGTGAGAAGATTTTTGCTATTGTTTTGTCGGGATTGAGTTAAATTTCCCGCACGTTCGCCCAGGTTTCAATGTTATTTAAGTGATTTTGAATGTGTGATCGGAGGTTACTTAGTGAGTATCCTGAAGCGAATAGGGCTGTATCGTCTGCGAATTGAGCTATATTAGAACTTGATGATGATGGAATGTCTGCTATGTATATGTTGAATAATGTTGGAGATAAAGGGGGAGCCTTGCGGGTTGTCTGCTTTGATAATGTGTGGGGTGGAGTGGTGATTGTTTATTATTACTGAGAATGTGCGATCTGTTAGGAAACTTGTGATGATGTGAATAATGTATGTTGGAGTTCCAGCTCTTATTAGTTTGTAGATTAGTCCCGGGTGCCAAATTCTGTCAAATGCTTGAGTGATGTCAAGGAATGTAGATATTGTGTTTTGTTTTTTCTGAAATGCAGAGTGGATGTGTTCTGTTAATCTAAGTTGTTGGTGGGCAGTTGAGAGGTGAGCAATGAAACCGAATTGATGTTTGTGAATTATGTTAATGTTCTTGGGATGCTGGTTTAATCTGGCTAGAATTAGTTTTTCGAATATTTTGGCAATAACGGGTAGTAAACTGATGGGCAGGTACTGGAATCATTTTTGTTGGGTTTCGGAATGAGGTGGATGATTGAATGTTTCTAGGTTTGGGGGAAGTATCGTGTTCTTAAAATTGAATTGTAAATATTGTTTAGGAAGGCTAAGGCTGACGGTGGGAGATTTTTTAAGATTATTGAATTGATTTTATCATGTCCTGGTGCTTTCTTATTTGGAAGTTTCTGAATTAGTGTCTCTATTTCACGTGGAGAAATGTAGTTTATTCTGTGTGGTAGAGGCTATTTGTAGGATTTCATGGTGTTCATGGCGTAAAAGTATTTGGAAATGTTCTACTAATACTTCTGCTTTGGCGCTAGGAGAGTGCCTAGAGAGAGAGTTATTATTATTATTATTATTATTATTATTATTATTATTATTATTATTATTATTAGTGGTAGGGCATTGCGCAGTGAAGTGTTCTCCGGTACAAAACGAGGCGCTAGGAGTGTTCGCAGACGGACGGACGTTTTTCTTCCAATTGGTTTTTCGGCATCAAGGACCCACAAAACAGGGATTCTAGCTATACCACGTGTTAGAGGTTTATTTTTTCCTCTGAATTTAGCAACTCTCTTACTGCATTTTTCGCCACCAGATCCTGGCAATGGTTTTTTTCCGCCGATAATCTGCTGTTTTTTCATTACATAACTTTCTTTATTCTACGTATATTACTTCGTGTATACTTACGTATACGAGAAAGTAATAATCGTTATCATTTGTAAACGATAACAATGAAATCAAGCAAAACACAAAATAAGCAGAGATGGAATGGGGAAGACGCAGATCAAGGATGGAGTACATTTACCCAAATAAAGGAAAACGGAATACATCATAAAGTATAAATATGTTTGGGGTATTCTTATTTTAGACAGAACATTCTTTGATGAAGTACTTGATTTGTGAAGTACCGAACACAGTTTGTGAATAAATTCGATTCTAACATAGCATTAACGATATTGTGTGTTTGTGTGCGTAATATCTCCTGGATTAATTTTGAATATTTTCGGGGTTCATTATTCAAAATTGTAGGACTGTCAAAATTACAATAATGAAAATATCAAAGTCATGTCGTGAAATTGAGTTTAATTGTGTGCCAGTCTCCTTAATGTTATTAACATGTTCTTTAATTATTTGTTCGAAAGCATGTTTTGTCTGTCCCACAGACAGAAATAGGCAGAGAAATAACGACAATTAAGGCAAAAAAGTTAATTTTCTTTATCTGTTAAAGAGACATTTTACAAGCTCTATCATTTTGGATAATCAACCGGGAATATATTGAAGATTAATCTCAGAGACATTACATATTAATATATCTAAAAGTACTATATAAAAATGCTGTACAGTATTTCATTTCATAAAATTAAAAAATTTTCTTTTTATTTTTATAGTCTTCAATTATATTTTTATCAAAATGGACCACGGAGGTCCTATAAATATACAGCCATTCTTGTACTTATGATACTTATGTACATGACAGTGACAAATTGGGCATCTTATATGGCGTGATCATAATCGTCAATGGAAAATAATTTTCTATAAAGAGTAAAAAATTAGCTTTGAGCTCGTAATACAAGAGGGCATTAAAAAAAGTCACTGAATTCAATATGGCATACAAGTACACATGCAGGCCGCCATACTTGCGTTTCCCTGTTCCTCATAACACTGGCTCACTTCTCAAAAAGTTTTAGGTTTGAACTTATCATGCGTGGTTTTTCTTGTTAGCTCCCGGCCTATCAGATATCTGAACTGTGCAAGTTATTTTAGAGATCTTAAACCGGTACTGATGACACTACTAAAATAGCCAATTTGTTACCCATTTCCTGTGTCACTTTTCTTCTTCCTGTGCGTATGCTATGCTTCCGTAGACCAAATGGATGCCATCACATCAAACTATTAAACTTAATCATAAGGTTTCACATTATGAAGTTATTGCATAACTTTCACTGATTTTCACAACCAAGCCCACTATACAGAACTTCACTCGCCGATCAGAACAACTCAACTACGTGTTCAACAAACCGAGATTCACTGTGAATCCCGTAAATCGCGATTCCCCTAGTTCGCGATGGAAGGCGCAACCTCCAGCATCGCACACGACTTTCAACCTTAAGCAAAAAACTTAACATTTAAATATCTCCGAAGATTTTCCACTGTAAATTTGGGAGTGAGCATTATTAAGTAATAATCTTACCCTTAACCAAATATCGTGCGAAAATTCTTAATAATCCATTACCCATTGTAAATATAATTTATACTTAAAACGGTCTCATTTTGCTGCTGTGAAGGACATAACTTCCAGAATATTTTTAATCATACCCTACGTCTATATGTTGCCGATATTTTATTTATTATTGTAGGCAAATTATTGATGCTATGACTCTCATATTTGACTATTTAATTTTTCATTATAAATGTATTAACATGTTAGAGAATAAAAATTATCTGAGAAACCACGGTCATAATCTTTAAATTTTTAAAGAAATGACCCACTGGTGAATCAATTTGGTCAAAAACGGTAAATATTCCTCAGTTTACAAGGTTCAAATTTTTACCATTTCAACATTTTTAAATTGTATACTGCAAATTCTAGGGCAAAATATAATAAACTTATTAATTATTAGATTTCTTTTCAATGTAAACTTAATTCTCTAGGATGAAGCTTTCATCATTATATATTTAGTGTCCAAGAGCAATTTTGACGTAGTACGTCTCCTTGGGCAAAATTTCATCTCAGGATGTGGTGAACAATGTAGCAAGAGTACCCTCAAATACCACAAGATCTCGCAAATTGTGAAATTCTACCGTCACGAATTATCAGCCGCAAAATTATTTTGGCGGTTTCCTTCCTAGGAGAAAGGGAGTTCACAGGACTTTTATATTAAATGAAAGAGATAAAATGTGTGGTGGTGATGAAATGGCATATAAGATGTGCGTGGGTACGCATAAATATTCCACCGTATTGTCATATTACCACCAAAGACATTTAAGAAGACATAACCGAAGTTTAATATTTTTTCCTGAGCTTTTAAAACATTATATCAATCTAAATGGGCGATTGAACATTATTATCGTATAATAAGGCAAGCGTGAATTTAAATACAATATCACTTAGCCAATTAAAATCATGAAAATACTATTGAAAGAAATGCATTTGAAGTTACTCTATATCGAATGCACTTTGCTCGTGTGTGAATTTGTCGCTCCACCCGCTCGTCCCGCTCTGTGCACCCTGTCCCCTCCCCCGCATAAACTCGCGTCACCCGGCAACTCCCGGCAATCACATTGCCGAGGTGCATTGCAGACTGCCTTCCCTAAATAAAAAAAAAAATCATTGGGGGCCTTCTTTGGGAACACATTTTGAATTGCAACATCTTCCCTTGTTATTTTTCTTGGCAGCTCAAAACTATCCGTGAAATATTTGAATCCGATCGCCGCAGTGTTTAAATGGTTTCTGTAGTATGTAATCATGTGCAACAATTATCATGAAACCCATGTAGTACGTATCATTTACACAAGCAGGGAACATCGCCAATAAGTGAAAACAGTGGAAATATCTGTTAGATACATTGCTGGCTTAACTTCATTGTGCAGACTTACATTATGCATTGTAAGTCTCCCAGGTGAAATATTTTTGACGTTTTTCTGGGTGAAAACTTGGCATCTTTTCTGCAGCTACAAAAGGGCGGATTAGGCACATTGCTAAAAATGTTTTCCAAGACAATTCTATCATCTTGAAAGAATAATACTTTTTTCCCAGGTTTTGAGAATTTTTCGGTGCCCTAAGAATTGAAGAAAAAACTTGACTTTAAGAATATCAAAGAGTAAAACCTCTCATTTGGATGATTTCGAAAACAAACAACTAGTTTTTTGACTGTGTGTGCAAGAGTGAGTGTGCGCGCGTGTGTGTGCGTCTGTGTGTGTATGTGTGTGTGTGCGTGTGTGTGTATTCTACTGGGGCGTACATAGCGCTTTTGCGGAGTTGTGAGTAGACGTGAATACATAAACATGGTTCCTGCCTACACGTCTAAATCACCTTACTTTCTTATATTGTTACATTTTCCTTACAATTAAGTTTTATAAAAATAGAAAGAGGTAACCTAAAACTAAATATTGGTACTTTATACAGGCCATTTCTGTAACTATATGTACCACCACTTTATTATTCATCACCTTCTACGCCACTAAGTACGTACACCTTGTGTCTACGTCTACATATTTTCTATCCACCAGTTGACCGCAACGGTTAGACAAATCATACCATGGCGATACCATCCCGGTCCGATGATCTACTGCTAGCGTTTGTCTTTGTGGGGCTTGTTTTGACATAATAAATATTTGTGATGATATGTTTCTGTTCGGCTTATGGTATCAAATCGTGTTTGTGCATAGTTGGGAGAGTTGAGAACTATCTTTGAGAACGTTTGTCGCTTGACCGATTCCGAAAAGGCATATTTTTGAGCTCGTTAACATCGAAAAGTTTTGAGGCTTGAGAAACTGGTCGATCGGGCGGCCGACCGGAAAGGCAAAAACTCGTATTCTGTTTCATAGGACCCCACAACCCTTTATTTCCATCAAAATCTCGACAATGATTATCCGCGTCAAGGCATAACTTTCTCTATTACGTATCTGAGAAAGGAAAATTGACACAAACACTACTAAATTAACATTATTTGCGCAGAACACGTTTTTATTTTCAATTATATATCGTTGCAAAAACCACTTCGTCCACATTGCTCACTTCTCAAAGACATATAATGAAATGAGCAGAATATTACATCAACTCAGTTACACATCTCAAATCGTGGCAATGAATTCCTAGCAACGCACCCTTAGCAATGCACTCCGATTCTCGCAAATATCACACGCGTAACTCCATTATAACATTACAAAACTATATTCTACCATTTTTATACTGTAATGGAACACAACATGGCTTTGATTGATAAGGTTGGCATTCCAGATCAACGATGTTCATGATGAATGTGTAGATTGTTATACAGAGGGGGCTGGTGAAATTGCAAGGTAAATACAAATATCCGCAAAACATTGTTTGTAGGGACTGGAAAGAGAGTGGTTAATTGTGTGGTTAGTTGTGTAGTCAGTTCAGTGGTTAAGTTGAAACAAAGATTTGGATGGAGCGAATAAAAATTGAATTATAGAGGAGATCAATGAGAATTTATGGCCCGAACAATAATCCAGTATAATGCGAAAAGTGCTGAACTTTTTTGCCGAATAAGAATTTCTAAACGTGCGAAGATATGAACGAGCGACAAAATGTAATATTGTAATAATGTTGCAAATGCTATCATCATAAATAGATTAAGTAACGAAACATATTTTGGAAGTTAATTCAAACAACTGAGGTATCTTAATACAGAAGGCGTCACTTTGTATATATGCAGTATGTATATCTCTTTGTATGTATTTGTGTTTGTCCTTATGTTGACGCAAATGACTTCAAATCATTTGTTACAATCGATCTTCACCTACCTATTAAAATTACCATTGACATATCAAATGACACTATTCACCATCAAAACACCAAAATAAAAGGTTATACCAATTGGAACTATTTTAAAATGTTAATTAGCTCAAAAATAATCTTTCCAACTCGTATACAAAATAATGATGATCTCAACAACTCAATCATGAATATCATTCAAACAATCACAAAAGCTCACTCCGAATCAACTACTCCTCACATTACAACTAACAAACCAAATGCTGATGCACTTCCATATTATATCATAAATCACATTAAAACCAAACGGGCCATTAGACGCAAATGGATTTTAAACCGAAACGCACACGACAAAAAGAAACTAAACAAACTTACCAAAGAAATTAAAATCATGATTACCAATCACAAACATGTCAAATTCCAGCAGCATCTTCAACAACTCCACCCAAACTCTCGACAGCAATGGCAAACTATTAAATACTTCACTAAAGAGAAAAGCAATGTTCCTCCTCTTATTTCAAACAATGTATTAATTTATCCAGAACATCAAAAAGCCGAAATAATAGCAAAACACCTCTCTGAAACATTCAAACCGAATTCAATAATTAACCAGCAATTCAATACAGAAATAACAGAATTTATGAAACAATCACACGCCACAGTTCCACACCTATTCATTTCATCTCCCAGTAGAAACCCAAAAATCATCAAACAGCTGAAAAACAAAAATCACCGGACACGACAACATTACAAACCAAACACTTAAACAACTTCCTTCAGCTGCATTGCAGCATAACAGCCACCTTCAATGCTGCACTCGAATTGGCTGCTTCCTCAAACTTGAAACACGCTATTATATTACCAATCAATAAACCAAAAACTAATCCTAATGACCCTTCAAATTACAGGCCTATTAGTCTGCTCCCAACAATAGCTAAAATTTTGAAAATTATTTCTCAGTCGCCTAGTTCATTTCTTAAACTCAAATGACACCATACCAAAAACACAATTTGGTTTCAAACCAAATCATTCAACAAATCACCCTCTATTACGTCTAGTCGAACATATAGCAAATAGTTTCCATTCAAAAGAGCACACAATAGCAGTCTTTTTAGACATAACTAAAGCATTTGACAGCATTTGGCATCAAGGTTTACTTTATAAAATTCACCAACTAGGAACTCCTGATTATCTTCAAAAATTATTCACAGTTATCTTACAAATAGAACTTTTCAGGTCAAAGTAAACCACATTCTTTCCAACACACACAGCATTCTTGCAGGTGTCCCTCAAGGATCTGTACTTGCTCCCATTTTTTTCAATATCTATACAGCAGATCATCCACATCATCAGATTCTAACATAACCTTATATGCAGATGATACAGCATTATTCTCATCTCATCAAAACATTCTATTAGCATATGACCATATTCAATCCCACCTTCACACTCTCACCACCTGGTTCCATAAATGGCGACTCAAGATAAATCCACAAAAACACAAACAAAGATTTTCACCCTCCGAACCCATACCCCTCCACCTTTAAAAATAAATAATTCACAACTCCCCTGGTTAAACAATTCCACACCCACAAAATATCTGGGAGTACTAATAGATAGACGTTTAACATGGAAGCAACACATTAAGGCAGTATTACAAAAAGCAACAGCAAAAGCAGTCAAACTATATCCACTTATTAATTCCTCATCCACTTTAAAGTTGAAACTAAATTGCTCCTCTACAAAGTATTATCAGACCCACCTTGACATATGCCTGTCCAGCCTGGATAAACGTTGCACCCAGTAATATAAACGCTTTACAAACTTTCCAAAACAAATTTCTCAGAAGACTCATTAACGCATCATGGTTTATACCCAATAAACAAATTCATTATGAACTCCAAATACCATCAATCACTGATCATCTGATCAACTTATCCTCCAAATTTTTCAATCTCTTACCATCCTGCCCAAGTACAGCCCATTTTCAACTAGGACAACAAGCAAACTCCCAAACCGAATCAAATCTAGATTTCCTAAAGACATTTTCAAACCGCCTTAAAAACAAAATCAACAAAATCTTTCAAACCTTTATACCTATACCAATCCTTACTCAAAAATCTTTCCACAGCTAATAAAAAATAAAATCAAATTACAATATTATATATTACTTGCCGAGTAAGAACACTCGAAAAAACTTTAGGAAGTTTCCATAATGTTAATTAATAAATAATGTTCTCACTTCTGTAAGGCCATATGGTCGATCGGATAAAAATAAATTAAAAAAAAAAACGATCTTATCACTATCACACGAAATATTAGGCGTCATTCACACGATGCATCTCTTCGGCGTAAGTAGAATATAAGTGGAAAGAAGTAATGCAAGTTGATGCATGTTCGCTACACACTCGACACTCCTCCCGTCCCGACGTTACACGCCTCCCCTCCCAACACTCCCCCACTTCACTCTCGACGCTCCCCCACTTCACTCTCGACGCTCCACCCCTTCACTCTCGACGCTCCACCCCTTCACTCTCGACGCTCCACCCTTCACTCTCTATGCTCCACCCCTTTACTCTCTACGCTCCACCCCTTCACTCTCTACGCTCCACCCCTTCACTCTCGACGCTCCACCCCTTCACTCTCGACGCTCCACCCGTTCACTCCCGACACTCGCAATTTTTAATCTCGAATGCTCGGTTGTAGAGATTCGCCTCCCTGGATAGGGGATCCTAAAGTTGTGTTTGCAAGAGAAAGAGTATACATTTTTTATATTTATTGAAAATTCCTTGCAATTCTTTTTAAATTACATTAGGCTAGACTACCTTAAACTTAACACAAACAAATGCTTCATTAATATTATACGAAAGATAAGAAACCAGTTCATACACTCTCAAGAAAGCTATGTGACTGAATAATCTCACACCATTCTCTACTACATTTCACATCTTTCACCCGTTATATTTTTTTACAATGAAATACTAAATTCATTCATTGGTGCTTACATGCTACCATTCCTGTTCATTGACATCATTGCAATTGTTAATTCTACAGTGTGTTTCGCAGCTGAGGGTGACTGTTGGTCCCTAATTATGACCCACGGCAAGGGTCGATTTTCCGCATCTGCACTACGCAGCTCCGGTTAAGATTCAGTTCAGGGGCGAGGACCATAAAAAGCTTATCGAATTCAATACATTTATCAATGTCACTCTCTGGAGAAGAATTCTAGTGGGCGGCTCTTAAATCTGTAGTTTTCAGTGCTTTCTTCGATTCTAACCATCCGAATGTCGATTTGCTACCGTAATAACTGCTCTTCAGACTGCTCAAGATCGGTCTTTCCTCATTCTTCTTCCTTTATCTCGCCTTACACACTCCCTTTCAGTTACCACCACGCATGCCGAGAGCTTAGACTTTTCCCGGCTAGGGAGGAATCCCTCTGAGAGAGAAATCTGGAGGAATTAAATCCTGCAAGCCATGTAGTACATGTAGGCACCAGATCTTACGTTCCGAGGAAGGAACCCAGCTTCATCCTGGGATACTATACGCACGTGGATATGCACTATACTTACGTGAATAATGACCTGAGTATTCACTCACACGCTTAGTCACACACTCACTTCGCTCACACACTTCACTCGAAATTTTGTTTTTTTATTAATTTTTTTGTTGTCAATATGTATATGATATGTATATGACTGTCGAAAATAAAATCTGGACAAAAATCTAATATATAATTGAAATGTACCACCCATGGAAATAATAAAAGTTATTAAAACATTTTAATGAGGTAGAAAAATTAATTATGAAATTACAAAAAATTGAGTTTAATCCATTATTATAATATATTTCATTCCGACTACGATATTTAACCATTGAACAAGTTCACAGAATAGTAAACATAATGAACGAAAACCTTGACAATTGCTCAGCGGTATTTCTAGATGTGACTCAATCCTTTGACGAAGTGTGGCATCAATGTTATATAAAATCAAGAAAATGATTTCATTCCATGTCTTAACTCTTGTCAAGTCCTATTTAACAAATAGATACTTTCAAGTAAAATAAAAACAGCCCACTCCTCATTTCGACTAATAGAAGCAGGAGTCCCTCAAGGAAGTGTGTTGGAAACTATAAATTCACTACCAACATCAAAATATTGTTGTTACTTTCATTGTTAATTTTGACATTTTTAAAATTTAAGCTAGTTAAATAATTTAGAATTTCTTGAACACAGTGATATGACCTTTTTTACAAATTTCGAAGTAGAAGTGGATTTCTTAAATGCTTAATCTCTCTCTGCTGCAGGTCGGGGACGTATCTCCTTTGTTATCTTTCTCTCTTGATTTTTGTTTATTCGGTCAACCTAATTATCTTAATGTTTGTAACTTATGTAGACTCATAGAAGAGGTTCTGTTGTTCTCGGCGATACCGTCACAATGGTTACATCTTTATTGTTGTAGTTTTGAAACATTGGTTTGTTTATATCAGTTCTCTGTGTTCGTGAGGTTAGAAGTACGGTTTCCTAAGAAAGTATGATTTATTTGTTGGAAAAAATGTCGAATAAACAGGCAAGAGTTAAGGAGGGCAGTTTTAGTGAATATAAATAGAAGGCAAGTGTTTATCAAATAATGCAGGTGATCTCTAGAAAAAATGTATTTAAAAGTCTCGTTAAATTTAACTTTAACATTCGTACCTGAAAAATAACTTGTTTTGCACATATGACCCATTTTCTCAGACACTATTAAAGATAAAAAGATGACATTTTCTGGATAGCTTTATGTAAACATGACTGAGCTACTTAACCAAAATAATGAGGTAGATTGTAATATTGTTAGAATTATAGATTAATATGTCTAATTTTTAAAATTATTTTGAATTCTGTTTTGAAATTCTGTAAAACGGTTTTGTGATATCGTGCCATACTAGTTCGTACTCATATTTCAGTTAAATCACCGTTGAAAATGGAAATAATGCGTTTAAGATGTTTAATAGACACGCTTAAATGATAAACAGTGGCGAGAGATCCAGCATTCGCTATGCAGCTTTGCTTTTCCGTCCGCAGAGAGCGCAATCCGATAACAGGCCTATTATCGGTATCGTTCATTCTCAATCATGGTAATGTCGAAATTAGCTTTCTCCGTCATTAGGTCTCGGCGCGCTGGTCTCGTCGCCAAGAATGATCAAAACAACTATTGTACAACTATTGTAACAACTAAATTGTAACAACGATTGTACTACAGCTTCCGGGTCAATGACCCCCATCTCGATCAGGTTTTTCGTCCAGTTTCCCTGATCCATTGAGCAAATGCTGAGATGGCCCCTTGTTTTGCTTATGGACATAAATGTAACTTCATTTTCTGTGCACGTCTTCTAGAATTCAGTGGGAAATACAATTATTCAAATTATCGTTTCTATGTTGTCGCGGCAGGAAGTAATAAGAGCCAAAATTTATTGCTTATTTATCCTTGAAAATGGATTTTATTACATGGGAGTTTTTTGTTGTTGTTTTTTCTCCCTTTCAAAATTCAAAATTTAAGTAGTATATGACTTAGTGTAGGGATCACAGAATTTTGAAAATGTGCACACAATTCACTTTTCCCCATAGCACGTCATACGCAGTTTTTAACTGGTTTTTGACGTAAAATAAATAAATAAAAATAAATAAACAGAGTCATGGACATATTGCCTCTCCTCTTTTCTCTCCTTTTTGAAGTTATCGAAGGTTGGTGGTATACAAATACATCGCGCTAGTAAACATGTTTCTTCTGTTTCCGCAAGAAACGAATCTTTTACGATACAAATAATTCATTTGTCATTCTCGTTTTCAAGCATTCAGTGCAGTCACGTCAAACCGCGCTCGCACGAGCTACTTGCCCGCCTGAGGAGCTCGGCGCTCCTACGGGCACGGGCAACTTCCCCACACTCATTCCCCCTTAAAATCCAAATAGGGGTGTACACGCACAAGCTGAAACGGTGCGAGGCGGTGAATAGTGGCTTCATCCGAAAATATGTTTGCCAGATTTTTTTCTATCAAATAACCGAAAATTGTATTATCTTTATGTTCTTCACTACTAATTACTATTTGATGTTTATATTATTACTAAATTCTCCCTTATATAAACATCTATGCTAAGTGACAGGAATATGTTTTGATTGGCGAATTTTTTACTTTATTCGTTTTGGGTTGAATTATCACATCATTCAATTGTTTAATGTATTTAGCAATAATGTGAAATAAATTAACAAGTCCTATAACATAATAATTCTCGCTTACGGACGTGCAGTGCTTTTAACAGACAAGAATATTGGTCTATTAAACCTGCTAACCTAAACGTAGAAATTTCATTTTGAAATAAACAAGATTACAAAATCAAGATTCTTTGAATTCAATTTTTTAAAATTTTACTCTCAATTGAGAATTTGAAATCGGACTGATTATTTTTCATTTTAATGGATAATTTCTTTGCCTAAAGAGAAAATGGAAATTAATATAGCTACATTTGTGACAATAACTGTCAAATAACTTCTCCCAAAGACTGTCATGAGGCAGGGATCCAGTCACATACCGCCACTCCGGAGTTATTTGTACAATCCTCAGTTTTAAATCTCGCGCCAATTTCTCAGATTGTAGTGCCCGCGAGCTCTAGTAAGCTTGCTACCTAGCCCGCGACCTTGACATGCGTGCTGTAGTGAAACTAGAACGCAGCAACGAGAAAATAGAGCGGGAGAGGGCGTTTCTCCCGTTTTAGCTAGGGGACTAAAACGTCGCTTTTTAAGAAAAGAGCAATATAAAGAGAAATTAAAGCTAAATTGTGTATTTTGTAGAAAATTTTCCCTACCCTACTTTTTTATATGAAGGTCATTTCGATAAAGCGCGCAGTTTTCGAGATATAAGCGGAAAATTGAAAAACGTTCGAAATTTTTAGGGCTTTTTGCAATTTTCATTGTATAGCAATTTTTATTTCTCAAAGAAATCTCAAACTCGAATTCAGCACCCCAAAATTCATATACAACCGGTGGGGAAAAGCTTCGGAAATTTCCTCCTGGTCCGTCTATCGCGTGATTGGGACAAATTTACTACATCAATGTAGTAGATTTGGCCGAGTCGTAATTGGGAAACAGAAATATTTGAAATCGTTGCTGTTTCATGGAATGGTTTGTCTCTGACATAATTCAGAAGACTTGCGACGTGTTGCCAAGCGGTTTTGTAAGAGCGCAATTTCAACTTGCGCAAACGGGCCCCAAATCGGCTGCCAAGGCATTTAGTAGGCGCCTCCCCACGACTGGGTCTCCCCAGGAAGATGTCGCCTCCAACGGCCGCTGCGGAAGGGCGGCATCTCGCCCTATCAGCTCGCGGACAGCGCTGATAAGGGGCAGTTAAGAAATGCCTTTTTTAATTATGATTAACCAGGCCACATGCCGAGCGCGTGGCGAGCGGATGGCGGAAGGGCTGAGGGCCGGGCGGGCGGGAGGGAGGGGCGAGTGGCGGGGAGGTGGAGGCGGAAGCGGCGGCCACAAAAGTCCCAATTACCAAGGGCCCTAGGAGCAGCTGCCACCTATGCAAACTGCAGTGGCGGCGGCGGCGGGGCCTACCTGACCGCGCGAGGACCCCGCGACGCAACCGACGGCGGGCGGAGCGCCACCTGGTGAGGGCGGCCACCCCTCGCAGTCGCCCCCTCCGCCCCCACCGCCCCCGCCCCCGCCCGCGCACAGTGGCCCAACTCACGCCTGCCTTCAAATGGCGAGATAAATTAAGAAAAATAAAATTGCATTTCGAGTCCATTTTACGGCAAATTATTTCAAAAAACTCTCTAGCAATCTTGTTTGATCTATTTTTAAGGAAAAGGATATCATTAACGACTATTTAAACGTCATAAGTAAAGAGCAAAGGTCTTGAGTGAAGATTATATCAGGCAATGCTGAAAAATATGAAGCGACGAAAAAAATATCTTACTACTACCCAAAACTATATTCCTAGACAGTATGGTAAACAACCGTGAATTGTAAAATTTACATTAGTAGGACTGTCCACACATTATTATTTATAAACATTTCAGTTGTGTATGTCGGAAAGTGCTGTTCTGAAAATAAAATTATTGATTCTTAATTTTCCTACATCATTGTCATTTAATTTGAAGTAACACAATGTGGACGATTAGCAAACAGCTTCATGAGTTGCAATTCTTGATTTAGAATAAAAAAGAACTGGGGGAGGGGGGCGGGGTGGTGGTGATGGTGGTGGCGGTGGTGGAGGTGATGGTGGTGATCGGGAGGCGCTGGCGCGGAGAGCGGCGTTGGGGCCACTGTGTGGAGTGGCCTGGGGCGCATCGCAGGGTCTCCGTTGAGGCCTCCGAGGCGGAGGACGCGAGTGCGCGCGACGGTAGCGCGGAGTCGAGAGGCGCGCAAGGTAAACAAACGACGAGGGCGGCGCGCGGGCGTCTGAAAGGGCCTTCGCCCTTGAAGAAGGCCCTCGCGAGGGCGAAGGGGCCTCGGAATTAAATCAGCCAAGCATTACGCTTCGCGTTTCCATTTCAAATCGATCCAAATATAACTTCCCATATCTTGGATACCAAGCAATACGTCCTGTTTTTCCTAAAAGTGGTGATAAAACCAGAGATGATCTACAAAGGAAAATATATTCGAAATGGAGAAAACCAGATAAATATTGTTCTGTACAGAATTGTTAGCGTTAGTACGTGCGTGTTGAATATATGTATTGTACGTGCGGGAAAGGAAATACGAGTCATAGAAGAGATACTAATTACATACGCTGTAAGACTGCGGAATGGAGTCTCGTACGACGATGCGCTGTTTCCGCAATTGTTTCCGGGGGAAAGAATTTATCTTAGCTTCTCGTGAAACTACACGATGCTAAGCTACACGATGCTAAGTCTGAGCTTCTAAATGTGCAAGAAAACTAAACTTCGTTAAATCCACTTCAAGCTAAGGCCCTCTTTAAAATATCTGCAAGAACATATCTCCTTCATAATCCACGTAGACCTGTACATTATGTCATTGCACCACACCATGCTTAAAATATCCTACCTCCTCCCAGCAAAATGTCAAACAATCTAAACCGGGAGCTGTAGCTCAGTGCATCACCTGATGTCTCTGCAGCGTCTCTGACCGGGAGGTCTTAGGTTCGAGTCCTGACGGCGGCAGGATTTTCGACACTAGCTTTTCAGCTAGGTCGAATTCAGTCGCTGTCTGGAGGAGAATTCTAGCGGCCGGCTGCCCTGATCGGTAGTTTTCTGTGGTTTCTCCGATCAACACCAGGCGAATGCCGGAGCAGTACCCTACCAAATGGGCCACGGGCCGCGCGTGATTTCTCCTTCCCATCCCTTTTCCTATCCTACCCCTTACACACACACTTACACTAACATGCACTACACTAACACATTCCGGGAGACCGGTCGGGAGCTTAGAGCTTGTCCCGGCTGGGGTGGTGCCCCTCTGGTGGGAGAGTCCTGGTTAGGGGGAAACCCCACTAACCGACAGTAGGTCGGTGCCGGATCTCGCCATCCCGCGGGGGAAGATCACCGCCTTCTCCCGAGAAAAAACATGCACTACAGTAACGGGACTAATGACCAGAGCAGTTGACGCGCCCGGAAACACACAAAAAAAATCAATCAATCAAACAATCTAATGCTTTCTGCAGCATATCGATGGTCATTAGCGAGTGTATACTTAAATAAGTACCGTACGTGAACTTTTTTTTTCAATAATTCAATAATGTAGTAGGTTGTGTTGAGGACGAATCTCATTACGGAACGTAAAACGACTTTCGCGTGCGACAGTAGAGATAGGCCACCAGGATAGAGTAATAATGAAACGTAATACACAATCTTCATTTCCTCGCGAATTACAAATTTAAATACTGAACTCTTGTTACTGCTAGTGGGTATTTTACGCAAACGTGCAATCGTACTCACTCCCTTTTGTCTGATCTTACCATATTCGAAGGCAGCACGGGTGTTTTTACAAACTTGCTTTGGTTACAAAGGTTACCTTGTACGTGAGCCTACGTGTAGCTCCAACTGCGTTAAAAGTTGGAGCGTAGTAACAATGATGTCATTTCCGGACGTTGCAAATGCATGAGTAAGAAATAGCATTTTCCTCTACACAACGTTACCAAAGCAAGATAAGAATTCTGTGCAGGGAGAATCCCTCTCTAATCGGAAGGTTTTGCTGGTGACGTAGACTGGAAGAATTCAATTTCCAAACAATTGAAACGGAAGAGATCTTTAAGATTTAAAGAAGTTCAATGACGAAGAGCACTAAAATTTCGATAGATTACAAGACACTAATTGACTTTGTAGCCTTTCGTGGAATATTAAGCAATAACAACAATTTTTCACACACACACATTAAACGTGGGAATTACTGCCTTGGATGCAAGTTTCTTCGCAAGAGATTCAATGTAAGCAAATAATCTGAATTACGTCAAAATGAATAACTTCATCCTAGAAGTTTAACGAGTTGGACAATGGACATACAGACGTAGAAGTAGTAGTAAAGACGTAATAGTTGAGAGTAGTAAACCGAGGCACAAGGCTGTATCCAGAGTGAAACGTTGCTCTTGAGGCCTTTACTTCATGAGCAAATCGTTGCAGTGAGTAGCCCCTGGGGAGGCATAGAGCGCGCATTCTCTGTGGCTTTCGTGGCAAACTCATCCTATTGTTTGATTATTACCTTCCCTCCGCAGACTGACGAAGCGGACGAGCTGAATGGCACTCGGGGAATGAGGAGCGCCACCTTCGCGATCCATGCCCTTTGGGAATACAAAGAACAGATACGATCCCTCATTTTCTCGGCCACACAAAATTGCTGAGCTCATTGCCATTGAGGGAGAATAAGAATACGAGAAAAACAACAAAGACCTCGAAGTAAAATTAAGACTTGCCTTTTGTCGCTCTGCAATAAATTTGACAGCATTTAATTTTTTCATAAGCAAAAAATTACGCCCACTTTTATTTTTCTGTTGTTTGTTGTTATTACATAACTTGAATTTTATTATCCGTAATTACCCATGTTTGTTCGAAATCTTATTTCAATCACTCCCCTGACACAATATTTTGAAGGCGTTCCTTCATATTAACAATCGGCCTCTCATTCCGAGTAGGTGGACTCGAGCGCGATGCAGAAAATGTTTTGTGCTGATAAAATTCATCTCTTTAATTAGCGAAAGTTGCAAATTTGAAAGTGAGATCCTTTTGTTATAAAGAAAAAGAGACTCCAAATGGCCACTTGAAAACTTAAAACCTCCAGATATAGACAAGTTTACTCATAAAGACCCGGGCGTTTCTGGAACGGGTTTTTTTTTCGGAGGGGGGATGACACAAACCAAAACTCCATAGCTCTGTGTGCAACTATGCGAAATTTGATTTTAAGTTGCAACATTTTTTAAAAATTGATTTATACAAGATACAGCTATAGCTTTATACATTCAATACAATTTTCTGAGAATAAACTTACGAAACAATGACAACCTTGGGGACGATCGCGGCGTCGGTGGGTAGACCAGAAGTAGACGTACTAGTAAAAAGCGATGCGAGAGTAACATTACATCCACTAGTTCGTGACGTTCATTTTCTCTTCGCACGCGTTTTTTACTTTTTGATTAAAGGGCAAGAAAATATTTGGGTACACCGTGTCATCGATTTACGACCTGAATTCTTTACTCATCGTTCTCAACCACAGTTATATACACATCTATTTTATAACATCCTTAGAATGTTATTCTGAAAATCTTATAAAAAAACAAATTAAAGTAAAATACATCGAAATTAAAGTAAAAAAACAACGAAGATGAGTTTTGGTGATTTATACAAGAAATATATTTTGAAAAGTAATGGGAGTTTGAAAAAGTGTCACCGAAAGTTTCTCTTTATAAATACTGTAAACAAATAAATAAATAAACATGATTGATATTATAGATTATATTTTAATACTGATATTTTAGATTTTAAGTCAACCAGAAAGTAACTGAATTATTGTATGCATTTCCGTAAAATTATCTTAAAAAAGGATTTGAATAAATGTACCCATGAGCGGTTACTGCTTAAAATATACTAGTATGAATGTTTTACGTAACAATCGAAAGTCATTAAATATTTTATATTTATCAAACTAGAAAATTTCAAAATATTTTAAAATCATAATTACCTAAAAATTCACGGGAGACAATAATAGTAGTAGTCTGCAGTATTATATTAGTAAATGGAAGGAAACGACCGTGAGTTTAATTCAATCCAAAGTTCCAGGTATGAGGGAAAATTGCAATCGATTCCCCCCACACAACCCCTCGGTCATTATCTATCACGAAATCGAAAGCCCCGCAACAAATCCATCTCATCAGCGCTGGAAGTAGGTCGCGCCGCCCGCCCCCGCGCGCGCCGGCTGATCCTCCGGTGAAAGCCAATTTCTAGGCGCGTCAGGCGCCGCGTGCTGCATTTAATACCGCGCCCAGGAAGCTGTTATTAACGAAATTAAGGGGGGTCGGCAGCCCATAACTCTTGGGAAAGGGTTCGCGCCGCCACCTTTCCCGGGGGGGGAGGGGCACGCGCCGCCCGCAGCCAGCCAGCCCGCCGCCGCCGCCGCCGTCGCACCAGGTGAGAGCGATAGATACGGGGCCGGCCGCTATGAATATTCCGCGCGCGCGCCGGGGAGGGGCCGGGGGCGCGGGGCCCGCGATTCTTCCTCCCCGCGCGTGCGCTTCCGCGCGTCGTGCCCGACCGTCGTTTTTTAAGCGGCCACGCGCCCATCCCTCGCGTCTTCCCTCGTCGCTTCACCGCCCCATCCCTCTCCCGTTTTTTGAGGGTCCTCGCGGGCGGGCTGTTGCTTCTTTTTCGCTTTTTTGTGCGCTTTGAGGATTAGCCCCCGTGGCGGCGGCGGGCGAGCGCTGTCAGCGGCCTGACGTGTTACTCGGGCGGGGCCACAAAGCGATGCGCGCGAGGCCGGCTTCCGTGCGCGTGTGGGGGCACGCGCGGCCGCTCGCGTGCCGGCTCGCGGACGCGCGCGCGCCGTGCCACCGGGTGATAGATAAAGCGAGGGACAGTTTTTTGTCCGGCGTGTGCCGGGGCGAGGCGGCTGGGCGAAGCGACGCGACGCGATGGGTAAAAAGTAACGAGGAGCGGAGGGAGACAGGGGTGCGTAGGGTGATTTCGGGGAAGAGCTTCTTCCCCTGGAGCGAAAATAAGCGCTGACGGCACAGCGCCCGCGGGCGACGGGCTTCATTTATTTAGCATTAGTTTACTTTTGGGCTGCAGTCGCCGAGCTCCTTTGTGATGCTTTACTATTAATTTTCGCACGCTGTATGGTAACAATGGCAGTAACATGCGTATTTGTAAGTTTTTGTATTCAATGTTCCAAAATTTCTATGTACTCGTCCACCACTTTAAGTATCATATTGAGAACGGAATTAACTCTTTAAATCCAAATTTCAGTATGATGAGAATCGATGTGCACAAAATATAATAATAATAATAATAATAATAATAGTAATAATAATAATAGTAATGATAATAATAGTAATAATAATAATAGTAATACTACTACTACTAATAATAATAATTTTCAATTAATAAGGTTTTCCCGAACCAGGTACCTCCTACCAACGTGGCACCGCCCCAGCCGGGACACGTTTTAAATCCTCGACCGGTCTCCCGGCATGAGGGAAGCGCGTGTGTGTGTAAAGGGTGAGGATAGGACAAGGAAGAGGAAGGAAAGATCGCACGTGATCCGTGGCCCGTTAGTTAGGGTACTGCTCCAGCATTCGCCTCGTATTGATTTGATAAACCACGGAAAACAACCGATCAGAGCAGCCGTCCATAATACTTCTCCTTTAGGCAGCGACTGAATTCGGCCTACTGAAAAGCTAGTGTCGACAATCCTGCCGCCGTCGAGACTCGAACCTAAGACCTCTCGGTCAGAGGCACTGAAGTGACATGAGTTGATGCACTGATCCACCGCTCCCATTTATTATTATTATTATTATTATTATTATTATTATTATTATTATTATTATTATGACTTATGCACTTCTCCCACGCGGGGGGGAAACATTCACCTGCCACAGATGTCATTGTGGCTAGGCTCACTCGTACGGCTGAGAGCAAGTAACGAGCAAGATCTTCATTTATTTCCAGGACACTTCTCTAACACTACATATCAGACACATCAGTGACAGTTTTTCTGACAATGTGACAGGTGTCTAGAATGACTGCTTTTTGTACTGTTCCTAGTATATGCTTTATATTCAATTCTTGCGGATGTTTGATAAGGGATTTTGGTATTATTCCGGTTGTAGAAATTGTCAGGGGGCGGATCTGAACCTTTTTTACTTTCCAAATCTTCTTTATCTCATCTGCTAGCTCTTGGTATTTTCTGACTTTGTTCGTGTATGCGGAGTGGAGATTATGTGACAGTGGTACCGTAATATCGATGATGGTGACGTCCTTCTTGGTTTTATTTAGCACTATAATGTCTTTATTATTATTATTATTATTATTATTATTATTATTATTATTATTATTATTAAAGCAGTGCGTTAACGTGCGGAGGAGGGGCCACTGCGCCCTGCCTCCCAAAGCCAGTAACACGAAACAAAGCGTTTCGTCAAGTCGGCGCGAGGCGAGTCGAGTCGAGGCGAGGCGCCGCTGGGGGCGCCGCGGGGCTATCAAGAGCGCATTGCCGCCGCCGCGCGAGATCATCTGCCGCCCTCCCCCTCCGCCCTCGCCATTAACTGCAGGGGCGGCCGCGCCCGAATTTCCGGCGGGCCGCCACTCAATGAGCGCCCCCCTTCCCCCGCCCCACGCATGGCGGCGGAGGGTGCCTCTCCTTCTATTATCACAACTCCCCAACAACCCAAATTGTCAAGAGAAAAGGGAAAAACAGAGATTCAACATATTTAAGAAAATAAAACGTTATTACATAAGGCTGCGGAGCCCCCTTTCAAAATTATCAGAGAGACTCAGCCCCCGCTCCCCAACCCCACCCTATAACAATGAGGAAAGAATAGAACTTGTCTAAAGCTGATAAATAAAGTAAAAAGCTCAGAACTAACATTCAGAGTATTACGTTCCTATCTTGCACACCTCTTTTCAACCTTGTTAAATCCACAAATTCAAGAATCGCAATACGTTCCCTTTTCCTTAAGATGATTTTCGACCTTCATAGACCATCAAACTCAGGTTTATGAACAACAAATTAAAAATGCATATATGCAGAGCCTTTTGATACAAAATAACATTTATAGTAATTAAACATAATACATATAGTAGCCATCAGACAAAGGTCATAGTTAGCTAGAAAAATAGCATAATGATAAAAAAAAAATAAGTAAAGTAATTAATTAAAAATAAATAAATACATAAATAAATAGATAAAATGAGTATTTCGTAAGATTAGACAGCCTTTCGCTTGCGCATTGAAGAAGTGCAGTCCTTTCAGTACACCGCGCGCCGGTTTAATCAACAGCGAGTAAACTTCATAGTAGGAATACACTTTTCTTCAGAATATTTGTTTTGGAGTAGCTTTCAGCGTAGTGTGTTTTGGAGTAGCGTTTCAGTGTGCTATTGGGTGTTATCTTACTCGCAAGTATTTATCCCTCGATTCCGTCGCGCACGAGTTGAAGATTTTTCATTCATTGCGGGAAGCGATTGCACAAGCCCCGAGCGAGTGGAAATGTATGCATCTTACCCACTCTGGTAATAGTCCACCTTTCATTCCGGTTCAGCTTCGGTATCCTATTTGCGTATTATGCGTGGATGTGTGCTTGGGTCTCGTAGTTATTGTTTGTTACTTTTTGAAATATTTATTTATACTTCTGGAAGTCATTTTATATCAAGTAATCGTGTAATTTCATTACTTCATTTAATATCATTTTGTTTTATTAGTTCAAATTAAATAATCGGTTATGACAACAATAATTACAAACTGGAGATTTACTCACCTCGAAAACTAAGCTATTCCATACTTTACTTTGCATACTTTCGTCGAGTAAGTTATTCTCGGATTTTTCACATGCCATCAATTTACCCCGAGTAAGAAGTTGGCAAAAGGGCGCAAGAACGTTTTTATACAATATTTAATTCAGAGTATTCTCGTTCGGTCTTGTGAGGCGAAGATAGCTTTTTCAGTGGAGAGGAGCACATCCTTATCCACTTGTGTCGTTCGCTTGGGAGGGTGTACGAGCACACTGCATTGAAGTTGTTGTAGAATAGAATACGTTCAGGAGAGTAGAAGATGGTCAAAGGACGATACTATGAAAAATAGATAGAAGAAATATTAGAAAGAAGGGCGAGGCAAAACATAGGAAAAGTTGGAGTAACTGAGATAGGATAAGCTCCGATTGTATCCGGTGGTCAACTGTTCCTCAGCCTTTTACATACCTCACCAAAAAGGCACAGCTCGATTTAACCCCTTTCAATTTTCCTCGTGTGTACAACGAAGTGCTCGACCAGGTTACTACTAAGATCGTCCTTTCGCTTTCGTATTTGAAGACACGAACGAGAAAAACAGTAAATTCTTCTTTTAACGTTGTTCATTGTGTTTTACTTGCACTTTTGTTTTGAACTGATCATTTAGAAGGAATACGGAAAGCTTAGTATTTTGACATTTAACTGTATTCAATGTTCTTAATTCATTCAAACTTATTTCCACGTAATGGGCAGCTCCAAGGAGAAGGGCAGGGTCATGGTCTTCCCAAGAAATAAGAAAAATTAAAATTATTGTTTGTTATCTCACTAAAATTTAATGTTCGGATGATTCTGCCACGCTCAAGAATGTTAACAGTACTACATTGTTTCCTCCCCTCTCCCAAAACATCGATCAGCTTAGGTGGCTCACGGCATCATCTGATGTCACTGCAGTGCTTATGAGCAGGAGGTTCTAGAGTTCCAGTCCCGGTAGTGGCAGGATTTTCAACTCTAGCTAGACAGCTAGGAATCGAATTCAGCAGCTGTCTGAAGGAGAATTCTAGCTGCCGGCAGCTCTGACCAGTAGTTTTCAATGGTTTTCCCGATCAACACCAGGCGAATGCTGGAGCAGTGCCCCAACAAAAGGAAGACGAGCCGCGCGCGTTTTTTCCTTCCTCTTTCTTGTCCTTTCCTCCTCCTTACTTACACACCCCCGCACATGCACTTCTGCAGCACGTGTCGGGAGGCCAGTGAAGGGCTTAGAGCTTGTCCCGCCTGGGGCGACGCCACGCTGTTGGGAGATACCCGGTTGGGAAAACCTCGCTAGTGGACGTGGTGTAGATCAACAGCGGATCTCATCATCCAGCGGGGAGACGATCACCTCCATCTTCAACGATAAAACATACATTAAACTTACGGCACTAATTACCTTAGCAGTTGACGTGCCCGGAAACACTAATCAAGCAGATCCATAAGAGTGGCCGGGATACAATCGGGCTAAGAATTTTCTAGCCGAAAGTGAAAGGGGATCAATTGGGTTGTGTGACTAAGGGAAAACTGACTGCAGGTTACAATTGGATGATTCCCATTGATATAAAATGCACTTAAAAATGGACGGCCTAATGAGCGAATTAGGAACATTACGGAAAAAGAACTATGCACTTAGAACATTTTAATTCTCGGGATTTATGTAAAGGGCACATATTACATTTGGGGGCAGAGGTGTTTTAAAAGACATATGAGTTTCCTTCTTGCCAAACTGAAAGGTCTTGGTAATGCCTTGAAGAGGAGCTTTCTGGATCCCCATTCGTCAAGGAAGAGAAAAGAAAGAACAACAGCGCGCTCCTTTTGGGGGCGAGGAGCACGTGCTCGAGGGCGCCCCTCCGCGGGGGGGGGGCGGGCATGGGGCGCGCGCACGCGTGTGGGAGATGCAGATGGACAGCGCGCGCAGGGCCGGCGATCCCCGCCCGAAATCTAATCCCGGAGCATGACGCACCCGGGCGAGGGGGCGGGCGGTAAAACAGTGCGCGCCCCGCTCGTTAGGCCGACCAATGGGCGTGCGCGCGTGCGCCCAATGGCGGCGAGGCCCCGCATGCAGATGCAGCCGCGGCGGGGCCTCGAGCCCCGACCTCGCCCAACGCGCCCCGCCCGCCCGCCCGCGTGGCGCCGCGCCGTTGCCCTAGGTCGCGGGTTCGCCACCGCGCGAAGGGGGGGCCCGCGGCGGGTGGGCGGCGGGCACAACCGGGCGCCCCCGGCGCGGCGCCGCCGTGAGTCACAGGCCGGGCGGGGCCGGGCGGGCCGGGCGGGGCCGGGCGGGGCCGGGCGGGGCCGGGGAGGGCGCGGCGGAGGTGCGGGAGCAGGGGCGATGGGAGATATCGAGTTCTCTACCTGCCGATTTGGACGACGTGTTGGAGGAGAGTGACTGACTCGGGACTATCGCCTTGTGGGTGTGGCATGAATCTTTCCGCATGTGTTGCGGCGTTTGTACGAATTGATGGTATTTGTTTGTGTGGAATATAAAAATGCTTGTAATGCAGTTTTCAAAACTCTTTGCGATATATCAGCATCCGTTTTTCACACAAAAGATGTAACTGTCGGTCTTACCTCATTATGAATTATTATGAAGTAATAAAGGGATTGAATCGTCCACTTGGTAATTATTAGCGATCACGATATCGCGATTACTACATTACGAATCTTGTCCATTAACCACAGAACTCAGACTATCAATATGTTTTTCTGTCTCGTACTACGTACTTATTTACAGAGTAATAAGAGTAGTCTTGAGAAAGTGATGTAATACTGCGGAAAATCGATTTCGAGATTTCAACGGAAATACACGTTTTGGTTTCCCCTGTTACAGAAAAAGTGTTTTTTTTTGTTTTTTTTTTGTTTTTTGTTTTTGTTTTTTCAAAACGTTCGTCCGTTCGCCTGTCTTTCGTATGTGAACATGCATCTACACTATACGCAGGATTTTTTTCCAAACTGGAAAAGCCACTGTTGATCTGGCCTCATTCAAAACTCTGAGATTTTGAAAAACATTAATTCTTGGGGCTACTTTACATGAAGCCCCAGGGGCATTTTCAAAACTTTTTATGCACATGTAATGCATGCTTTATTATGCACATTTTCAGCAATTTGTATACGTTTGGATCATCAAACAGGTTGCATCAAAACACTAAAATCATAATATTTCATTCACCTTAAATATCACATCCAAAATATAAAATAAGTTGATAAGTGGGCTAACTGTAGTTTTTAGGCTACATAACACTGTTTTGCAAAATTGTGATCTTTTTATTGCACGCTTTTGCACGTTTTAACGTTTTTAATTAGATTTACTGCGCGTTTTAGAGTTTTACTGCACGAAAATTCGATCTTTATTTATATCATACTAGTATATAGAAATGCTTGATATACAATTTGGGGCGGGAAATAATTTCGAAGTGCAATAAATTGAAAAAAATTCTCTGTAAAGTTGTATATCCTTTTAACAATAAATTTTGGGATGGAGAAATTATCCGATAAAAAGAGAATTAACTTGATATTGCTAACCTACAACATAATTAGTTTTATATTTGTTGTTTCAGAACGTATAACTACACAATATTTCTGAAAATTATTTTTATTTAAATTCTGGAGAATTCGAGCTCTTGGTGTTAAATGAGTGTAAATAAAATAAAATTTCAGGCATTGTGAAAAAATACTTAAAAATCCTATTCTTTCAACGCATGATGATCATAATTTTCATGAAAAAAATCCTAAAATAACGTATTTTTTAATGGTAATATTAAATCCATTTTTTCGAAATTCATAATTTAAATAACTGAAGAGACTATCCATCATTTCAGTTTTGGCAAAGAGATCTGCGTTGCTAGTGGGACCATCTTCAAGACTATAGATGTCAAAAATAAAGTGAACTAGCTTTCACAATTTATGAAAGCAAATTTACTTTGTGTCATCTATTCAAAACCTCAAAAATACGAGTGTAGAGGGTAGTTTCTGCGATTGTAACAGTGGTGGCTGCGGAATTCGTTGGTCGAGAGGGTACCTGCGAGGAAACCCGTGCGCCGGGCGAGGGGCTCCGAGCCCTTTTTCCAGCCCATTCGCGAGGGCCGCCCTCATAAATCCGCAGAGAAAGCGCCCTCCGCTCCGGTTGCGGCTGTGTCGAATTGCGCCTTGCGAGGGCCAGCGGCCAGCGCCGCCTACAACTCCTGCACATCGACGGAGACGCGGATCATGGGAGCGATTGCGCAGGAATTCACGACCTCGCAGCCTCTCCGCTCCATTGTGGGCACCCGACGAATGATTAGAAGCATACTCCAAACAATACGGTTCTACCGGAGGAGCTTAAATTATAACGATGTACCGAGTCTATGAATATTTGTATCTTTGAACACTAGAAAGCCAGAACTTTTTAAATTAAATTAGTTTGTTTTATTATTTTTAGAGGCGAAACCAGCATTTATGTAAAGGTGAGAGGGCTGTAGTTCCAGTGTCCATCCGACAGGATGTTAACTTATAAAGAATTTTTCATTTATCTTCTTTCTAGGGTTTTATATCCAGCCGACAGCCGGTTACCCTTTGCGTCCCGATGGGACGCATATTCGTCCATACACTTGCGGGCTCCTCTTATCTGGGGTCAGCAGAACGCGAGGACCTCCGCGACAACACATACAAAGTCAAGGGACAAACAACCATCCCCAAGGCGGGACTCGAACCCGCGACCCTTCGGACCGAAGCGCTAAGTCAGTACTCGCTCTTAGCCACCTCGGCCATCCAGGTCGGCAATTTTTCATTTATACTTAATTAAAAATATTTTTATTTGTAAATTTATAGTTATTTATGACGTATTCAATTAAGATAGAGGTACTTTCGTTAGAGAATTAGTAAAAAACTATACTTGTGAATCGACGTGTGTGGCTTTCTTCGTCTTCGGGGTGGGGGAAGAAATCCCGCATTTAGCCACTTGGGTAGGCCGCTATGAATTTTCTCATTTATTTATATTTATTATTACATTATATTATATTACATTATATATTTACATTACATTTATTCAGGCGAAATAATTTTTACATACGACACGTTTGTTCTTGTGTAATTTAACGTGTGTTTATTGATTTTAATGACATTGATCTGAAGAAACTGTTGAGTGATCTTGAAGATCGAGAGACGCTTAAGAAAAACGTTAAGAAAGTATAGACTGATGAACACCAAACATTCATAGAAAATCCACTTGTGACCATCTTGAAATTCTAGATTGAACTCTCAATCCTTTTGGAATATTGTATTGTTCACAATAAATAAAATATTTGTAAAAACCAAACAATATTCGAATCAGCAAATGTGTATAAAGGTATATGCGAGATAAATTCAAAGAACTTAAGCAGCAACTCAACCAGTTTTCACATGTCAGTTCTTTCTTCAACTTATGGTCTGCAGAACGAAAATTGTACACGACTTAAAATTGTTCCTTGCATTGTGATACTTCAAGAGTTTAAATAATAGATCTGACTTGAAATACAAAACGAAGGTTAGGATTAATTTCCTCGTTTACAGTATTGATTCATGTAAATAGATTTCCGCTTCTCCAAGCCACAGTAAAAACTTACAAAATTTTCAAAACGAATCTGAAGAATAACCTTTGTTGAAGGTTTCAGGTAAGAAAATTACTATCTGGGAGGTGATAACAAGTTACCCTCTTCACACTTTGCTGGTACAAAATTACTCGGCTTATCAACAAGATCCCTTGTGGCTAAACATTGCACTGTCTCTCATTGCAAAACAAATATCAATAAAAATAACTGTTCAATGATAATACGATAATCTTTGTACATGAAGTCAGCAAGCTACCCGAATTTCTTCATTGAATCCATTCCACTATCTCTCATGTAAATTATCATACTTTTTCCTCAACTCGTGCAAGAAGATAAAAATATTTTCATTGCCTTATCTTGAAGTATCAATTACGTCGGCAGCTCTTGACGTAAAAAGGAAAAGGTTAAGGAAAACAGTTTTATTATTCTGACTCACTGAGGATATTATGGTCGGACCGTTTTCGTGGTATGTGACTCACTCTGTGTAAACAATTTTATCTGCAGCGGAACTGATAATTTTGTTGATAGAAATTTGATACATTGCAGCTTTGTAAGTCTTCATTCATTTCGTTGTTTTAGACAACAAAAGCTATTTTATATTTTAGTAAATAATCTGCCTACTTATTTTACAATTGTCTGAAAGAGACCGTGTGTAAGTTAGTTTTTTAATCACTAGAGAAATAGTATACTCATATATTAAAGAACATGTAATGGTCTTTTAGACTCGTATTATATACAATGTTTTATCTTATTCGATGGCATTTTAATATTTTGACTTATGTCTGTACGATTAATGGTATTGTATTGACTTAATAGGATTGAATTACCGTAATTAACAATTGCATGGCCAGCAGCACACCTGCTCTTGAGCGATCATGCATATTCGCAGACGCATTAGAAATGCTGGAAGATATTTCTGATTCTATTAGAACTGAAGCCGCAAAGGGACTGGAGGATTTAATGTTTAGTAAAACAAAAATACATTTACGTTAAAAATACGAACTTCTGAAGCAGTTTAGAAAGGAAAAGACAATTCGCAATGCACGAGGAAATGTGTTAGCACATTTTAATGAGAAGGTTGATACTAATACGAAATGTTCACACGATACATTTATACTTGGGGTGTTCGAAACATTTAATTGCACAAATTGACGAATAATATTACTTAATTTATTTTCAGCAGTTGCTGGCGAAATAAGTACTTCCTCCTCCCGCCCCAATCCTCTGCATCCAGCACAACGAAAGCTGAGTGCAAATGTGAAGCTACGATTACTGTTCAGATGCAAAGCCATCTACGTATTTACCAAATGGACCATCTAAAATGTATATCAAACTTCTTTGTGCTTGATGTTTGAGCGGCACTAGATGACGCCGAAAGGGGTTTCCTAGTGACACCCAATAGCAGCAGCATTTTCAGTGACGTACTCTTCCCATCTTGCCACCAACGTGGAATGAATAAATGAAGAGAATAGAGCGTCGCTGCATCTGAGCGCTTCTGCCATCCATTGATGACGCCGAATACCATAGAGAGCGGATGGAGAGCCTCTACAAAATGGAAAATAGGCAGGCAGAAAGCCGCTAAAAATTCTCAAAAATAGGCACGTAAATAGGAATTTACATTAAGAAAAGGCACTCATTTATTAGTAAAAACTAATCACTTTTGATATTTTTTGCTAATTTTACATTTTATTATGGTAACAAATTACTACAAAGGGATGAAACCAGGGTTACCAGAATTTTTTTCTCAGCGAAGGACATTTTACCAAAAAAAGGAGGACATTTTGCATTTTTTATAGTCCATGATGTATAGACATTGTACTTTACAATCACAAACAATTACAAACCATAATAGTGTTTGAAAATCACATTAGACTTTGCGTCATTAAAAATGAAAGCTTCCGACGGGATAACTTCACCCCCGCACTCACCTTCGCCATCCACCAAACAATAAGCATAAATAAGTTTTATATCACAATAAGCCTAATAATCTATTATGAGGCCATTTATTGGAGTAAAAATGTAAATTTTCAAGACATGAAGTCCCTTTAATGAATTAAATTACTTTAAAATTAGCCATTATTATTTTCAATTCAACATAACAAAAAGGACATTCCATGTAAATTTAAAAAAGGAGGGGGACAGGAGGACATGTTAAAAAAGGAGGACAATCTGGTGATACCAAATGAGATATACATGTCAAACACCATTAACTATTCATGTAAATCTCACGAAGATTCAAGATCTCACTCGTTCAAGCAAAGTTATTTTAACAGTAAATAGTATATGTATCTGCTAATGCCAAGGCGAAAGTGCCAAACAAGTGCATTGAAAAGTATCACGTACTGAAATGGCAGCGCACTACCCAATACTGTTCAAGAAGTGCTGAAGGAAACTGTGATCTCCTGTCACTCAAAACATTTTTTAATCTTGAAAACGACCTTTCAAGATCACATGAACACATAGGGGCATACTTCATAGAAGACAGCTCCATAGGTACAACATTAGATGTCTGACTTTTACCTCCCAATATCGAACTCACTCTTACTATCCTGGCCCGGATTACGTTGCAACTTTTTTTTTTCGAATTTTGCCGTTACATTTTTAGGGATGTTGCCTGGGACTTGGCTAAAGCAGATTGAAGATTTTGAATTGTAGTTACTACATCTACATGAGGCATAACTCTCTCTTCCAACTTTGTTAAATACCAGAGATTTTACTGAATTGGTAGCGATAATTGCCAGATTTCTGCAAGATTTAGAGAAACTAAGCCCTTTTTTGCTTCAGATATAGCGACAGCTTGGTCTTCGTCAAAAGAAAATACAACCTCTTTTATATTAGTGGCATGCT
Organism: Teleogryllus oceanicus; assembly: GCA_964035755.1. NCBI lineage: Eukaryota > Metazoa > Arthropoda > Insecta > Orthoptera > Gryllidae > Teleogryllus > Teleogryllus oceanicus. The sequence goes on along the minus strand of CAXIVR010000008.1, from coordinate 109,560,380 downwards.
CAACGTAATACAATGAAGCTTGAAGCCACGTAGTTCCGCAGCTTCTCAAATTTGGTTGAGGTGGCCTGAAGTAGCCTCTTTGAAAACAGAAATTCGAGATGGTGCCTTGAGAAACACTTTCTTAACTGCAGATATCACAGAATTGACTGCGGGAAGATGTACTCGAACGCTCTCTGCCATGTGATGAACAGCGTGGGCCAAACATGACTCATGTGTCATTCTCGGATAAAAGACTTGGAGATATTCTCCTGCCTCCTTCAACAAGTAATATGAAGTATCGAATAAAGTTACACGAGCGAGTTTTAAGTTACGGTTGGGGAAACCATACATTCAAATGAAAAACATGTCCTCGAAAATCGAAAATTGTGCGAAAATAGGCATTTATCTCACAATAGGTCCTCAATCCCAAAATAGGCAAAGTAGGCACCATATAATCCATTATGTGAATGCACTGATAATGAAACGAATTAATATAACGACAGCCTACGATTCTGAGCAAAAAAAAAAGAAAAGGCAAAAAGGACAAAATCCACTCTCTAATCATAATAAGGTATTCAGGCAGTATATGTATCGGACTGAATAGCGTATAGCTGAAATCTAGTATTTGCCTTCGAGTGCCGGCACAAGGTACTGCATCGCACGTGCTCGGAGCAGTGAAGTACGGCAACACTGCCTCCGCCGGGTCCCAACTGACAAGCACAAAGGAGAATAGTTCCACGTATAAGCATTTACTCAATGGATCAAGGAAATCTGGCCGAAAAACTTGATCGTCATTGCCATAGAATCTCAAGAACAATACTTGTTACAGGTATATACTATATTTTTTTTAGAATTTTACATTGCAAATGAAAACAAATGCAATAATATCACAATTAAAATAAATATGCTGTATTTCACGACATTCACGATAGTAGAATATGTGCGTATGTGAACTTTAGAATTATTTAGTGTTTATGGGTTTTGGTCAGGAAATGAAAATAAAGAATAATTTTTTAAAATTAAATTAAAACAGATAATATTCTTTTAATTTACTGCCGAAAACCCACAAACAACATGATGGATTAAAATAAATATTAATTATTCGAAACTGTGTAGAAAGTGACGCATACTTACACGTAATCGGACATGAAATTCAATTTTTTTCAACACCCGCCTGGAAACGAACCAAAAATACTTTTCAATGTGCAAGTCACTTTTCAACAATTTGGCCATTTTGGATCACAATGCTTTTTTAACGGTAGGGAGAACACGTAAGGACAACACAAATATGCCCATGTCCCCGGCGGGATTCGATCCCATTACCCTTCGAGCTGAGGAAGCTACTGTCCTTCAGACTTAGCGACCTCAACTATCCAGGCCGGCTTTCTGTACGGCTTTCTGTACTACTATTAGAAAACAAGGTACGTACCAACGAACGGAAAATACGTAGTATGTCCTCGAGATCGTCAACTAAACTATCACAAGAATTCATTGTCATAAAATTGAAGATTCGAATAAAATATTGTACATCTCTCGGCGAGATTTATTGACTGTATATAGGTCTCATGCGGGAACTCTTCCATGTAACACATGAAAACATCCACTTTCTTGTCTTGTAATGTAAATGACTAATTTTTGATGCTTAGTATAGTCCATCATTATATAAAAACAATTAAACACAAGAAAGATTTCACTTGACAAGTAGTGTCTCTAACTCATTAAAACAATTACATTTCTCCACATCACTTTTGGAAACTTCCTAATCTATACAAATACTTACGACGTTTTACGACCAAGTACTGTTTTCGAATTTCAGAAGTGACTGCTTAGCAACATCCAGAAATTTTGGTGCTAGAAAAATGATAATACACTAATGAATATGTGATTGCATAATACAACTTTTCAACATAAGGAATATACTCTGCATACTATGTATTTCTTTCTCGTCCCAATTCATTGAACCATAATAATCTAAGTCTTTCAACATTTGTAATCTGCTTTACGTAATTTTAGAATTTTTTCCACACACTTTTCCCCACCGATGAAGATATTTTATTTCTTCTCTTTCTTTCTACTTTACTTTTTGAATAAACATTTTGCTCAGATAATTTGTCCCTTCAGCTTCCTCGTGAACCGCTCTGCCAGTCGCTCTCCGAAGAGTTTAAGTGTAAGTTAAGTGTTGTGCAGTGAGAGAGAATGGGATGAATGAATGGTGATTTATATAATGTAATAAGTATGAATGATGTGTGAATGAAAAAAAATATAACCATGAAGAAAGAAGCAAACGAATGTACATTACTTTCTATTAAGAAAGAACATTGTTCAAAGCTATGCCAAAGTGCTTACATAATAATTGTTAAATTAGATAAAATTAAGCTAGTATTAGTAAAATGACAAAATCCCCCTCTATCTGCGTAAGCCGTAATGCAGTAGCTCAATCATCAATGAACCCGAATTATGAAAATAAATTCCCGTCTCCACAGTGGTTCTACGGAGAGGAAATTTTTGACCAAAAATTCTCCGAAGAGGTAAGCTCAATGTTGTTCGCTCCCCATCAGCAACAGCTGCAGCGCTCCAGTGCAGTTCAGTAGTTAAACGTGTCCACACCGTTTCATTCTCATTGACATGTGTTAAAGTATTAAATATTAGTTACCAGTAAAACTAAAATGTTCGCTGATCAGCATTCCCAAACGAAGGAAATGTTTAAAGGTAAGAGAAACTGTAAGTAACAGTCAGATGCAAGGTCAACAGCAGTCGTTTGAACAGTAAGTTCTATAGTTCATAGTTCAAGTTCAAGAAGTTCATAGAATACATAAGAATGCAACCGCAAATTCTTCAATACAGCCCAACAGCAAGGCCTATCCAACAGCAATACTTTTTACAAGGAACTTTGTGCCTACCTTCGCAACAGACTTATACAATCTTTATGAATTAGTAGACTTAGGCCAGCCTCCCAAAGAAGTACACAGAGTCAGTGGACAACGGGTCAAAACACGAAAGCTGCTACTCAGCTACTCCAGAGAACACCAAAAGGTCAGTCCCAAATGACGTACAAGACAGCGTCGTGTAAACGTGTTAATGAAGAAAAAAGAATTATTGAGCTTAGAATCTGCATTAGACATATTTAATCCTACGTGAAGTGTAATACATAATGTCAATTTTTATTTCTGCTGCACCCAGCATAAGCGGGAGGCCCTTTTTTGAAGACTACAAATTAAATGTTTCCCACGTTCTACAGTCAAAAATGAAGCTTGTCAACTCTTTTGATAACAAATTGTCAAAATAGCAATGTCTGTTTAGAACTGAATTGCATGGTGAACGAAATAACCAATGGCACGGAATTACCCAAGTTTGCTCTGTCCTCTTTTTTTATTAAACAACATTGTTATATATTATTTTATTAAAGAAGTAGATAATTTTAAAGGACAAATCAATGAGTTAATACACCATCGTCACCGCCCCGGGCGAAACTACCTACAGCGACGCCACTGAATAACATATGCTGCATTGAACAACCCAGACGATATTTAGTGGAAACAAACGGAAAATTCACTGGAAGAAACACTCTTCGATGTTCCTGCATTAAACGAATACTGTACTCACAGATGACTTTTAAAAAATGTTTATGAAATTCAAATACTTAATAAAAAATATCAAATTAAGAAAACAAAATCTGTCCAAAACTTCCATAACAATCTAAATAATCATGATATTTCAAAATTTTCAAAGGAAACAAAACTTTCAGAGATTCAACAATTTCATGTTTCCCCACAGTAACCCTGAGGAGGCGGGAATTTATTTACATACTATCATACAATTTGTGCTGCTGCCTTGCGGCTTAAGCAGCTAAGAGGGAGAGGTAAAAAAAGCTAATACTAACTAAAGCTAAAGATTCAATCAACAGGCCGTTAACTATGATAATACGCGGCACCCTAATGTGCTGTTCACATTAAGAAATATTAGATGAAATATTTAATACCTTAAATATAGACAACATAGGAACACTAGATTTCGGATTAACTTAATCAAATAATTGGGCATTCATTTAATTTCTTGCTTTCAGATGTATAAACTAATCATAGTCATAGGCAGGAGAGACACAGAGACTCAAAGAGACAAAAGAGAGGCAGACGGAGACAGATACAGACAGATATAGAGACAGAGCGAGACATATAGAAACAGAGACAGACGGACAATGACAGTCAGAGACAGAGACGGAGTAAGACAGCGACAAAGGCAGATAGAAACAGAATGGCCTCTATGGACCGAACCGTGTGTGTGTATCTTTGAACGTCATTGCTACTTTTCCGAGGAGTTAAAAATGCAATTTACATAAATCTCTGGTCATTTGAGAATAGTCTCTGAAATTTATCTCCGGTGATCTTTTCATTTTTGTTAGTCAAGATGCGTGAATGAAAAATAAATTTAAAAAAAATAATCAATACAAAACATAGTTAGAATTAAAAAAATAATAATAATATTTTTAGTGTAAATTAAGTATGCCAAAGTGCTACTACAAAATTATTAAATTAGATTTAAGCTAGAATTAAGTTAGCTTTAGTTAGTATTAGCTTTTTTTACCTCTCCCTTATAGCTGCTTAAGCCGCAAGGCAGCAGCGCAAATTGTATTGCCATAGTAAAATAATTTCCCGCTTTCTCAGGGTTACTGTGGAGGGGAAACAACAAAAAAAGTTAGTCAAGATACAAACGAATTACCATCTCGTGACAGTGAATAAAAATACAAAACGAGAGAGAAGAGGTCACATACAGTGCAAAGATGATAAGTTCAGAAATAAAAGAATGGATTAGCAAATATCTCAATTACTTCTTCTGCCAAAAAAAAGAAATAGAAAGGCGAATGTAGGTGGGCAAGGTTTTTCCGGATTTCCTCCAGTCACGAGGCGAGTCAACTGAAGCTGCACCCAAGGGACGGAAGTGCCCAGCGTTGTGCAGAGGGCATCGTCCGGAGAGCGGAAAGGTCCTAATCCCCTGCCAAGCAAGCGAAGAGCACAAACCTTTCACTTCGCCAACAAAGTCTTTTGCTGAGAGATAATCCACATTCGGTTCGTTCTGCAAGTAGTGATACTGGGGCGTTACAAACATCCCAAATTGTAATTTCAAATAACTAAAGAATATCCCCAAAACAACATCAGAGCTGCGAAAGAGAAAGCAAAGTGCGAATCTATGGTGAAATCGCAACGCCTAGCAGGCCACCCCACAAATACGGCCTAATGTGTCATTTATTTCCTTGCAAATGCTTCTCCGTTGCAAAACCGGAGTCGGAAGTACAAAGGCTGTTCCTTTTTTCTACCCATGCGCCTCAGGGAGGGGAGGGCCCCGACCCAAAGGGTAATCTTTTTTAACCTTGTCCCAGTGCGTGATGTGGGCCACCCAAAGACCGCGGCCAGGCGCGGGGCTGCAGGGGCATCGTCCTCTGTGGGTGCGAAGGGGTGAGCGGCCGCGCTGCAGGTAGGCCGCTCTAATGGGCCGCCCATTCACCCTTCACCCGGGCCCTTTCGCTTTCCGCCCCTGCCAGGCAACCCTTCCCCCCGGCGCGGAGCGACAAGTGCGCCGGGGCGGCGGCGGCGGCACTGGCCGCTGTGCCACTAGCTTTTATAAGCTGTTGAACAATACGAATTACACCATATCTTAACCGTTTCTCTTTGTATAGCCCTGATTATTGGGAAATACGGGATGAACCATTTTTTCTCTAGGGTCTAAATTAGCCTTTAATTTTGGTCAGGGTTTCATATTTTTCTGAGGTTTTTTAGTTTCCGTGTTTATTAGCCCATAAGAACTTCTTACAGTTACTGTTAAATGTTTCTCTTTGTACAGCCCTGATTTTAGGGAAATATGCCGTGGATCAACAGAGCCTAAAATTAGCATTTAATTTTGGATGCAATTTCGTTGACTTGCGATAAGGACAAGTTATATTTTCTGGGTGGGCGCTACTAGCTTTAGACTAAAGCCCGCTGCTGTCTTTCCTTGGCTGGCAGAGGTACAGGCGGTGGCGCGTCGGGGTAGGCAGACAGTGTTGGGCGATGGCGAAGGTGTGGGGAGCGGTGGTGTCGTGGTGTGATGATTGGGAAGGTGCCGGCGGGGGGGCGGTGAGCGTGGGCGGGGCGGGGCGGGGCGGGGTCAGTGGCCGCGGGCGTGGGAACGCCGCCCGGGGCGAGGCCGACGCCGACGGCGCCGCGGCGCAAATATTTTGCTCCGGGGCTGGCGGACGCGCAAACACGAGCCGGGCTGAGAGGTCGCTGCCCGCGACACTTTCACTCCCCGAGAAGAAGGTCGAGGACCCCGGCCGCGCCACCGCGCTACGCCCGGCGCAAGTGACAGACACCTGGGGCCAATGCAGGTCTCGTGCGTAGACGCCATACGGAAGAGTTTTATTTCGTTTAAAATTTTTAAATGGCGTTAAAAGAAACTTTATTCGTACTCATGCTTAAACGTTTGTGGCATTTTTTGACTTTTAATCTATTCCATTTTCATGACGAACATATATTAATTTGTCATTTTTAATATATGCCTCCCCCAGCTAGGTGTGCTATGTCTGGTCGTGCTCTTTCACATGTTCGGCTCTTTCATCACTCACTTCTCTTGCCATCGTTTACTAGTTTCGGTACACGGAGTGCTCCGGCTTCTTAAAAAAGCTCACTACAAAGATTGTAGTATTAATTTATTCGTATTACTTGATCTGCTAAGCAAATATTGAGAACATACAAATTATCGTAGGTGCCAGTCACATAATACAAGAACCAGAAGGCTATTTAAATCGCGCGCAGTGCTAGAGGAAAACAATGTAAAAAAGAATTAAAATGTTAGTTGAAACTTGATCTACTAACATTCATTAACACATTTCAAAAGGAGCCTACAACTAGCACAAATTTCCGTCATTTAGTAGGTAAGGCAATACCATGAGAATTACTATCACATGAAATTACTTACTAAGCATACGCCGCATTATTCTCGATGATACAAAATTAAAATGTACTCAGTATTTTTCTGAACGATTAGCAAATTGCATTTACATTTCCGAATGCAAGGAAAGCAGCACGAAATATTTTTGGGAGCCGGAGCAGTTTATTCAAACGGGCATGGATGGAGACTAGAGCACAATGAATCATAGAATATTCTGATTTCTTCTTCCCAATTCTTGAGTCATTCCTTGCATAAAAGCGTAGGGGAAAGGAAAGCGTGGGTCCTGCACAAAGGTTTCGACGAACGGCGGGGGTGGGTGGGTGATTGTGCCCCCAAATCGCGAGCGGGTGGTCGAGCGAGGGCTGCAATCGGAAGACGCACTCCTCGGGAGGAAAACAACAGCCGGGCGCACGTGAGGGCGGGCGCCGACCCCGCGCAGGTGGCAGCCCTGCCCTCCCAGTGTGGGAATTTGCGTGCGCGCGCGCGGTTGGGCGCCCTCGCGTGGGAGTTGCGAAACTCCTTCGCAAACAGGGGGCACCACAAAGGCCGCTGCTGGACCCTCCGCCGGGCGCGGAGGGGTAAAGTGAGAGGGGGAGAGAGAGTTGAATGACGTGACCAGCGCTGTGGGAAGCCGGGGGCAGGTAGCGCGGCCGAATGGACGGACGAGGGTCGCGCAGCCTCCCTCTCCTGGACCAGGCCCCGTCGACGGTGACTCTGCACTTTCCGGCCCAAGGCATGCTCCACCTAACATCATGCGAGGGCAACGACACTTCGGCGGAAAATATCAATAGTCTTCATTTTATGAAGTAGCTTTTTTGAATAATGCATTCTTTAAAAATCGATGTATTTGAGTATCGATACATTCTCTAAAGTATACGTGCATTATTGGAATGTACACATTATGCGTTAATAAATGTAAAAAGAGGAGAGCGCATGGTGGAGGGAGGGGGCAGGGAGTCCTTAGCCTCCCCTGAAAATTTCACAAGAGGCCCCGTTGCCTTACGTCAAGGAATATTTTATTTTCCTAAATATACTGAATCTCTAATTTTTATGCTTTTTTATCCTGTCAACTTGGGGAAAGGTTAAACATTTGGAGAAAAGGTTCTCCTAGCCACCTAGTAACTCTAGCAACGGTTCAACATAAAATCCTTGATTTATTAATTGAATACTTCAGATATAATTTAATTCTCCTTGTAGTCTGTTTTCTTATTTATTAGTAAGAAATGATATCTGTCAAAAAGTGTTTAACCCTCAACTGGCGTCGAGGTTCCAGTTTGACCCCCATTCGAATTTCGAAGTTAAATATCCTGCCTATTTTTCAAATGAGAACGTTGGTATGCTGTGCACCTTCAAATAATATGCTTATCTTTTGATCTGAGAAATACTGTTGAATTTCATGAAGTTGTTTTGCTGTGGCGCAAATGAAAATATTTGTTGACGTGACAGCGACACCACCATGTCAGTTACGCAAGTCTTAGTAATGGCGATTTCATCGAAAATTGTGTCTTGTGCTGACACAGGCCATGATATCGCTAGCTCTAGATGGTTAGAAGAGGTGGAGTGTGATCATAGTGACACTGGAGACATAAAAATGGGTATGACAGTCATAGCAAGAATTCTTGAATATGCTGGTATGTCAACTTGCCGAACCTCGCAACAACATCACTCTTGAACCAGAGAGCTACGTGAAACTACCTCAATTATATGGAAGAAATCTATTCCCGGCCCTGAATGCAATCCACAAGTAGGTAGGCAAATCAAGCGCTGCGCGATATGTCAGAAAAACTGACCGAAAAAAAAAGATTATGTTTCTTGTCAATGTGCCATGAATATCAGTTGTAAGGATTAAGGATTGTCTACGAGGCTATTTTTGCAGTCATGTGTGTATTTTGTCGTTAAACATGTGTATGAGAAAATTTTTGACGAGACTATTTTTGCAGTCATGTGTGTATTTTGTCGTTAAACATGTGTATGAGAAAATAATTATACCATAAAATTAGATTTCAAAAACTTTTTGGTAAAAATAAGGTTTTATTTATGATTGTTTGCCAGTAATCTGTCAGAGTTGATTATTATTTAAACAAGTTAAGTATATGGGATCAAATGGCTCCATGACTCCGGTTATATAACAAAAACTCTCCACGCCAGTTGAGGATGAATGAAAATGGAGGCTCCAAAGTTCAATCGGTCCCTGAACTTGTTTTAGGCTGTGAAGGCATGTGAATGTACGCAACGAACACTCTACTTTCACGGCATCGGCCCTTTCCGTTACGCTTTTCGTAGGAGCGCTGTGCGTCGCTGTTCGCCTCTCCGCCGGCGTCGCGCAGGATGGTCGCCTTCCAAGTGCCTTTAATGCTCCAGCGTCAATTGGTCCTTTACGCCTAGAAAAGGCGACTTATTCTGGCATCCTTATGCTCAGAACTCCGAATGCGTCGGTATTTCTGAGATATTTGTTTGGTGTGGGGAGGGAGGTACGGGAGGTGCGCCGCACGGTTTTCCCCGAGCGAATGGGACGCAGGGAGGAAAGTGGCGCAGCCTCAGACCTCCCAAGCGAATGTCCACAAAGAACGCACGCACGCGGTGAACAGACGGCGAGGGTAATGGACGGCTCCATGTAAATAGCGATGGCGAGGGTAGGTGTCTGGCATACATATTTGGTGTAAGCTTGCCAGCGGGCAGCGGGCAGCACCACAGCAAGATACTTTTGCGTCTTTTCCCAAGAACGCGCGGAGATGGGCGACTGTTCGGCCGGCGGACTCTCCGGCCCGCTCGCCAAGTGCGTCTTTTTTTTGTTTCCCCTCCACAGTAACCCTGAGGAGGTGGGAATCTATTTAATACTGGCGTACAAATTACGCTGCTGCCTTGCGGGTTAAGCAGCTAAGGGAGAGGTAAAGAAAAAGCTAATAATAACTAAAGCTAACTTAATTCTAGCTTAAATCTAACTTAATAATCATGTAGAAGCACTTTGGCATACTTAATTTACACGAAAAATGTTATTTTAATTTTTTTCTTAATTCTAAATGTTTTTGTAGGGTTTTCTAGGTGGTTCTTTTTCTAATTTATTTTCGTTCACGCATCATTCATTCATTATATACATAACCATTCATTCCCACAGCACTGCACTGATTTCTGTTCGCCCCGGCACTGACTTGGCTCAAAGTGTCCGTGGCGCTCAGGCCCATTGGGAGGTGTGGCAGGAGAGGCGCGTCATCGCGTTGCCCACGCGTGCCTCGGCCGAGGGCGAGTCTTCCCCTCCGCGTTCGGCTGCCTCCGCTTGCTCGCACAAGGTAGCAAGCGTGTCGTGAGGCAGCGCACGGAAGGTGAAGGCGACGTGTTTCGGTCCTTTCCGTAGATAGGACCGATGCGTGTGGCTGTTCGCCTCTCGGCCGGTGTCGCGCAGGATGCGCGGCGCCTTCGGCCCCAGCGCCTTTGCAAGTGCGTCTGTGAGCTTCTCTTTCCTCATCACGAGACGCGCAAACATACAACGGGTACAACTTTTATGTATCCCGGACTCGGATGGACTTTTAAAATGTCTTAAGTTATCAATTCCAGTAGAGAATGTAAAAAATTCGTTTGGTTAAGAAGGATTGAATCTTTTCTCTCGACTAAACTTTCAAAGAATAAACTATTTTCCCTTTGTCTTCACATAAATTGTATATTATATATTGTTTTGTATTGTAAACTTCATATAAATTGTTCGGCTTAAATTATTTGACTAAGATGTTATTTTCCTTCTTAACTTGTGAAAACCATATCTGATTGTCGTAAAGGTAGGAACGATATTGGTGTCCCCAAAGAATCTGATTATTTGTATACTGTTGCAAAATAAATGTAGTTTTACAATTTTTAAGTATACTTTTACGAATTCATAAAAAAATGGTTATCTAATGATATAGCTAGTATTCATATCAGCCATGGATAAATATTGGCTCTTGAGGACTGAATTCACAAAATTAATTGTTCATTGGAATAATTTCAATAAATCAATAGAAAAATATATCTGGGCTTCTGGGCAAAGCGGGTGGAAGTAGGATTCTCGTGAGTTAAAAGTGATACGAGGTCATCGTCGCACTTTCTTTCCTTTCCGTCGTTGGTTACGCACCATGACCTTGCCTGAAACCACGTCCTAGCGTCAGAAGAGTACAACATTCAGAACTGCAGGAAATGTCAGGGCAAAAGACATCAAATTCTAAGACGGATGGGGGAGGAAAAGACGATTGTTAGAAGCTAGGAGGATGAAAATTAACGTTCGGGCTCTAGCCCGAATCATCTATGATTAAGAAGAAAATTCATATCACAAATATGTATCCGCTTTATTTTGTTCTACTTGTATGATCTAATATTTGAAAATAGTCTGCTGAAGCAGATTTTTGCAGATTATAAAAGGGGGAGTTTATTAATTTCGAAGCCTATACATTAAAAATAATATACGTTCCCGCCGTAGCACTTCTCGGGACTCTGGTGGCAGACAGAAAAGACACTCGATAACTAACTGTGAGAAAATGTTTAACCGCCGATCTGGCTGGCCGAGGTGGCGTAACAGCGTGTGCCGACGTGGCGCTTCGGTCCGAAGGGTGGCGGGTTCGAGTCTCACCTTGGACATGGCTGTTTGTTCCATGTGTCTCACGTATGTGTTGTCGAGGAGGGCCTCGCGTTCTTCTGGCCCCAGATCAGAGGAGCCCGCAAGTGTGTTGGTGTATGGTCGAATATGTGTCCCATTGGGCCGTAATGGATAACCGGCTGTCGTCGGCTGAATAAAAGGCCTAAAAGAGAAGAAGATCTTAAAAACTAACATATAATTAACAGGTAATAGATAAACTTCATGAAGAATGGCGCTTTGCCCGATTCCCTTAAGAAACTTTTTTTAATATGGTATATTATTATTATTATGTACTTTTCTATTCACTTACCCATTCACTCTCCAATTTGCACTTATTACCAAATTTACACGGCATTCGTGCGGTGTATTTTTTCGCTTAAGCAATCAGTAATCGAACAGCAACACTTGTGCACGCCCAGGCGTATCCGGTTCGCACATGATATACGCCAAATTTCAAAGAGCTTATGTAGTTTATTTTTATCATTCTTTGATTTAAACTCGCTACAGACTAAATTTTAATCAAAGAATTATGCATGTAAATAATATTTACATGACCGAAAGAGGAAGTGTTCAATATACTTCTCTGACATTATGTCCAATCTAGATTTGATGCGATCATTTTCCATTTGTCGGAATGACAACAATCCTAGGGGTAGACGGTGCTAGCATAAGTTAACCAACGTTTGTTAAATGAATCCGAATCATTTCTGCGATAACTCACTGACAATTACCCCCCAAATTAGTTTGTCATTAATGAATATCAAAATAAATGGACGCATGTCTGAACTGAGAAGATTTCCGCGGGAAGCAATACCGGAATTACTAACGAAAAGTGGCCGCGAAAAATGAACATCGAATCCTTGGAACAACAACGTTTCGTGAAGCGCTGAAAGAAAGATAAAACTTGTTCGCAGCACGTCGCTTGTCATCGCAATGTTTGTCGATTTCGGGCCTGGCCAGGGACATTCTGAGGGTAAATGGAAATATTAGAGAAAGTCAGAGACTATTTCACAATAAGTTATTCAATGTAAGTAAAATATATTAAAATAATAAAATTAAGTGAAATGAAATTAAGTTAAATATAATGTAAGTTATTAAATGCCTTACTTATTTGGACGATTCAATTATTGTATTAGTGAATTTGTCAATGTAAAGAGATTCATAGAAGTGCTAAGATATTGTGATTTTGCATAGTCATGTTTCCGATTGCCCAGAGATTGCTCTTCTTTTTGTAATTTTTTTTATTAAATATTTTACAAAATAAGTTTTAACTTTAAAATAAAAGGGCCATTATTGAAGTTACCAAAAAATACATCATTAAAGCATACTTAATTCATCGCTGCAGATTTAGAATTCTTTGAGGAAGGGGGGATGTTGACAACAGAATTAGTAAAGGAGTTTTAACGATCATTTTACTGTTAATTAACTGAATATGAACAAGGGCTGTAACATTACATTAATTGCATAAGGTTTCTTATTCTATGCCCAATTCTGAATTCTAGTTGAGACCTTTTGATAAGCTCATAGACACTCATAGAAAAGGTAGTTTTTCGCACAACTCCAACCCCTCTCTCCTTCCTGCAACTTGAACTCCGCCACTCGGAAGGCCCATCTTGAACAAAGTTTGAATTTAATTTGCGAGGAAGAAAGGTCGGCGAAAGCAAGCCTCGTCGGGCCCGAACAGAGCCAGCCATAGAAGCGCGCACAAACAGCCCCAGAGGCAGATCCTTTTCAGTATCAACCGCGGCGGCGCGCTCAAGAAAAGTTAAATAGGCGAAATGGGAGCGCCGGCCTTCCGCGGTCGCCCGCACAATGGGCGAGCGCCAACATTCGTCTCCGCCCAGGGAAAGCAAGGCTGCAATTACCCCTCTCCCGGGCGCTCAAAGCGCCGGCCGGCCGGCTCCATATTCAGCGGCCGCTGACTGAAGGTTTTATGGCGGCGTTCGCCACCGGCCCTAGGGGGAGAGGGTGCACGCCCGTTGCTATTTTGGGCGAGAGGCCGCGGCTGCCGTGTTCGGGAGAGAAAGGCAGATGCGCGCTTGATAACGTGGGTCAGCCGAGGTCGTTATCGGCGGAACCTCAGAAGGGTTGCTGCTGCCTGTTTCCGGCAGAATTGTTTTTCTGAGACGCCCTTCTCTCGAAGTGACGCCGTCTATTTGTTTTCCTTTTAGGCTCAGGGGCACAAAACAAGAACTCGCTTCCAGGTGAAACAATTGATGATGCAGATAGTTCTGAAACTCTACTTCAATCTTTCAAACTTAAAAGCTAAGAATGGAAAGGATAGGAACTTATGTTGAAACGGCGAACACAAATTCTTGAGGGTAAAGCAAAAAAGTTTCTCATTCCATAAATGCAGACGTTTTCCTGTTGCAACATAACTCAATGTTCCGTTCACTCATTTCAAAACTTCATAAAATACAAGACGTCCCCTTTTGTTCCGGAAAGTGTCGGTTATCACAGCAAGAGCAACTGTTAAGAATAGTAAGCGTGGCGTATTGTTTCCACATTCACAGTGTCGTACTCACAATTTATGTTTGTAGCACCAAATTTTGCAGTAGCAGTAGATTGATGTCGAGTTCATGCAAAAAATCGTAGGTTTGTAAACTGAAAGTCATGAGACTGCACACACCCAAATCACGATTTCAAACTCTGCTCGGGAAAGTTGATTTTCGAAGAGCAGAAAAATCTTATTGTGCCTAGTTTTATATGTGACATGTAAAAGCACACTGGCTTTGTGCCTACAAATTCAAAATAACACACAATACTAACTGGGCCGGTTTCACAGCTCACGTAAGCACTGTGCTTGAGCAAAAACCGCTAAATTCACGGGACGAAATCGATAGCGCGGTGACTCACATCACCTCCGCGATTCGAACGTCCTATAAATTAAACACCATTATTACCCGCGAACCGGAATCTCGTCCTGAGCTTACAGATGAGCAGAGAAGGACGCTGCAGGAGCTCCGCAGATATTCTAAATTACACAGCCGATATGGCGATCCCGCGGACGGAGCGCGGGCGCGAGCCCTCAGCAGAGTATTCCGTAAATCTCTACAAGACGAGAGAACCGCAAAATGGTCGCGCACGATCGAAGACTGCAATCTTCGTGAAAGAAACCTCTGGGGATTATCTAAGGCGCTGGGCCGAAAGGCGGGAGTCAACCGCCCACTCCGCACCACCTCGGCACCACAGCCGCCCGGCCACGCCGCTCTGCAGTCGGAATACGTGTGGGAGGACGCCGCAAAAAGCGAACTCTTCGCGGAGTCGCTAGAACGGCAGTTCCGTCCATTCGGGTCCGATGAGTTCGGGAGCCTGAGCACTGTTGCACGCTTGCGTGACTACCGACCGCCGCGCCGAGCACCTCAGCGCGACGTGTGACGGGAAGGAGCTCCGCGAGGCGTTGCGTCAACTCAACAAGCGTAAGGCATGCGGGCCGGACGGCATAACTGCCGCCCAGCTCCGCGCGCTCGGCGCAAACGGGGAAGAGTTCCTACGGAACCTCCTAAACTCGTGCCTAGCGCTAGGATATTTCCCCAGAGCGTGGAAAATCGCGACAGTATCCATGATACCAAAACCCAACAAGGACCAACTTCTTCCGAGCGGTTATAGACCTATTAGTCTCCTCTCGCTTCTTGCAAAAGCTTTCGAGCGCCTGATCCTGGAGCGCTTGCAACGGGAAATACGACGCCTTAAGCTTCTTAGAGATGAGCAATTCGGGTTTCGAATTGGGCTCAGTTCCGCGCAACAACTGACGCGGCTATGTACCGAGGTCGGTCTCTCTCTCGAAAGACGCAGAACTTGCCGGTGGTTTTTCTAGACATGCGGTCGGCATTCGATTCTGTATGGCACGAGGGGGCGCTCGCGTGTCTTGCGGACATTGGAATCAGCGACTGCTACGTCAGACTAATCGCTAGCTTCTTGGAAGATAGACGATTCAAGGTTCGCGTCAATGGCGTACAATCGTCCTTAAGACGAGCCGTGGCAGGCGTGCCACAGGGAAGCGTGCTCTCCCCTACTCTATTCGGCCTGTACGTCAACGACGCGCCGCTACCAGTTGATAGAAACACCGGCATTCAACATTGCGGGCTCCTAATGTTTGCGGATGACTTTGCCTACTACGCGAAGTCGGCGGACAAAAGGAAATCAGTGAGATATCTGAACGATTGCCTCGCCGAGCTTCCCAAATGGCTGAGCAATAAAAAGCTCGCCCTCAACCTAGACAAGTGCGTAGCCGTTAACTTCACCCGACAGAGGCCAACCCGATGAAGTCGTGAGCTTAGCCGGCGCGCACCTACCTGGCAAAAGACGGCGAAGTATCTTGGCGTGAAGCTAGACAGCGGTCTCCGCTGGCACGCTCACGCAAGATACCTTAGCCAGAAAATAACTGCCCGAACCACTCTCCTACGCCCGCTTCTACGAGCCCCCGAACTCCATCCTGCCCTCAAACGCCGCTTATTCACCGCTTGCGTACGGTCCATTTGGACGTACGCCTGCGAGGTATTCGCGGCGGCACCTCCCTCCACCCTCCGTCCGATTCGCTCGGCGGAAAACCGTGCAGCGCGTCTCGCGGCGCTCCCGCACCTCCCCCCACCCCCACCCAACAGATACCCTAGAAACACCGACGTGTTTGGAGTTCTGGGCGTAAAAAACCAATTCTTGCCGGAGCTTCAAGGCGCTCGGCTACGGCGCTGGCAAAGGCGCTGGGGCCGAAGGCGCCGCGCATCCTGCGCGACACCGGCCGAGAGGCGAACAGCGACACACATCGGTCCTATCTACGGAAAGGACCGAAACACGTCGCCTTCACCTTCCGTGCGCTGCCTCACGACACGCTTGCTACCTTGTGCGAGCAAGCGGAGGCAGCCGAACGCGGAGGGGAAGATTCGCCCTCGGCCGAGGCACGCGTGGGCAACGCGACGACGCGCCTCTCCTGCCACACCTCCCAATGGGCCTGAGCGCCACGGACACTTTGAGCCAAGTCGTGCCGTGGCGAACAGAAAACAAGAACTTGCTGTGCAGTGCAGTGCTGTGGGAATGAATGGTTATGTATATAAAGAATGAATGGTTATGTATACAACGAATGAATGGTCATGTATATAACGAATGAATGAATGATGAGTGAATGAAAAATAAAATAAAAAAAAGAATCAATTAGCAAACATATAAAAACATTAGTTAGAATTAAGAAAAAAAAATAACAATATTTCTAGTGTAAGTTAAGTATGCCAAAGTGCTACGATAAAATTATTAAATTAGATTTAAGCTAGAATTAAGTTAGCTTTAGTTATTATTAGCTTATTTACCTTTCCCTCTTAGCTGCTTAAGCCGCAAGGCAGCAGCGCAATTTGTATTCCAAAAGTAAAATAAATTCCCGCCTTCTCAGGGTTACTGTGAAGGGGAAACAACAAAAAAGCTTTGTGCCTGAAATCAGCTTCTGTAATTCTCATCGTAATCAGATATACCCTGTTTGCTCAGCCGATGAACGCCACAAAGGACAGATTAGTACGGCAGACTGTTGTACTGATCCTTGGTGACGAATATTGAATCAAAAAATAGTCCCATCGGGAGGCCTTGTGGTAGCGAATCCGAAAATTCCATACAGCCATACAAAACATGTTAGAATTGCGAACAAGTCTCCAAGGCAGTAGGAGCAACAACTACAACCACTACAACACAAAAGTACTACACACTAGTGCACAAGAATATTTAAGTGTCTTAGTTCATTTATACATTTATTATTTCTCCCCTCTCCCCCTAAGTCTCGGCGCCACGAAGACTATCTTCTCCGAAGGCTTGCAAAGTCTACTGAAAGGAAATATCATACGTATAACTGTGGTAAATACCTCGAGTGCTTTGGGAATTATCTATAAATCTCCGACTCGCGAAGCGAGGAGGGGAATTTCCAAAGCATGATTGGTATTTAATAGGACTACCACTCCACGAATGAAATTTATATCCAACGGAATTCCAAAATGCGCCAAATATTGAAAATAACTGAATGCTATATTAAAATCAACGAAGTTCTTTTTATAGTACATACGCGGGTTATTGCACATCAATACAGCGATCGATACACACCGCCTTCTAAGATAGACGAGTCGCAGCTTATTTGCCAGGAGGGAGGAGCGGTAAAAAAAATCGAATTTTTGAGATTCACTGCCCTGATTGGGACATTTTATATGTGTAGTTAAACACTACTGGTTTAAGTTTTACGAGTGGAATAATTGGTTTAATTTTAAATCACATGTAAGAAAGTATAATTTTGTATACAAATTACTATCAAAACATTAACGAAAGATACATCATTGTATTCCTCTTTTTATGTTCTATCTATTGTTAACGAAAGAAATAGTTATATTTTTAAAAAAATGGTTAAATTTCTTGAAAAATAAAAGTATTTTAATTGCGTTACTGTCTATTACATGCCCCATTATTCCGCATTGTTGAGCAAAAACTGCATTTCGATATCTTGAACCGTTTAGAAGTTATGAGGGTGGCCCATAGTTGGTGAGAGACTTGTGTAATTTTACTTAGAGCCTAAATCTGAATGATAACTTCTTTCACCTTTTATATGAACGAATAAACAAGTTCTTATTGATGTAAGATAATATTTTCTTATTCTAAGTTTCAAGTTTTTCTCAGATTTTATTTATCAAACATTGCTTTCTGTTTACAAATCCCTAGTGTTTTCATTATCACATAGTAAAATAGTTCTTATCCTTTCAGACTCCCTCAGACTTTTAGAACAATTCAGTGAATTAAATTTTCGCAACGACAGTTTCCAACCTTTACGATGATTAATTTAGCATTGTATCTTCAAAGCAGCTTGTACCTAAAACTTATCAATATCGACTCATAAAATTTGATTCAAACTTGAAACATATGAGTTGGGAACGAAAATGGCAGATACCATGAGTATCTCCCTCTCTCCCCCATGCACCCAACAAATATCACAGATATACTGACATGTTCGGAGTTCCCTAGAACGTGAAGAACCAATTTATGCCGGAGTTCCGAAGGCACTCGGACACGGCGGGCGCGCACGAAGGCGCTGGCCCGAAGGCGATCATCGCGCGCGACACCGGCAGAGAGGCGAACAGCGACGCACATCGACCCTGTCTACGAAAGGGCCGAAACACATTGCCTTCATCTTCTGCGCGCTGCCTACGCCACGCTTGTTCTTGTGCGAGTGGGCGGAGGCAGCCGAGGGGGAGAGTGGTGGCCGGCCGAGGCGCGCGGGAACGCGGCGCCGCGCCCCGCCCACCCGCCTGGCTCTCCCCGAACGGCACTGAGTGGCACGAATGCCACGGCCAACACACGAAAGACGCTGGTTGATTGACCAATTGATTATTGTGGGTTTCCGGGCGCGTCAACAGCTTTGGTCATTTGTCTCATAAGTGTAGTGCACGTTTTTATTATGCGAGGTGCCGGGATTCTTCCTCGTGTGGGCGGTGATATCTGGCGCCGAACTACTACTTGTCGGCTTACGGGGAGTTCCACATCCAGATGTCTCCTACCAGCCGGGACAAGTTGTAAGTTCCCGTCTGGTGTCTCGACGTGTCTGGTAGTGTTGTGCATGTAAATAAGTGTACGGATGGTGCAGAGAAATGCAAAAGGGTAAGAAGGAAGAGGAAAGCAAAAATTGAGGACGGTTCGTGATCCGTGGTTTGTTAGAGAACTGCTCTGGCATTCGCCTGGTGTTGATCGAAGAAACGACGGAAAACTGCCGATCACAGCAGCCGGATGCTAGAATTATCCTGTAGACAGTGACTGAATTGGATCTAACTAGTGAAAAAGTACTGTGATTTGCAGTGCAGTGAGAGAGATAATTAATTACATAAAAAATAAAATAAAATGTAGATATTGCGTGAAAAACAGGAAATATTAAAGATTTTCCCATAATTTAGAACAATTTGTGTTAATGACAATAATATTTCAAGTATCCAGCTTTTGTTAAGATGAAGCTCTTTCCTACATCTATCAAGTCGCAGTTTAAGCAGAAGTATAAAAAGCCAAGACAAAAACTCCCCCTTCCGTAGGGCTCCCTGAATAGGTAATATATTAAAAACACTGCGCGCGTCTGTTATTCAAACCCTAGAACACTGTCGAAGGTATTTGTCTTTTAGGGTAATTGGGAATTTTTCTATTTAATTGAACGAGAGGAACGTTTTTCTACCGTTATGTTTCATAGTTTGTTCGGAGATACTATTTCAAAAATCTCAAATTCACATTCAACATCACCGTTAGCTACTACGATCATTGCAATTTCGTAAGTAACGTAAAATGTCAGTTATCACTATTTCCGCCCGAATGCCTCAATTGTAATTATGTAAATGTAAATATTTAACTGGTTAGGCGGAAAACCAGGCCTTACGGCCTGAGCCTCGCCAGTAATAAAGACGTTGTTGTTGTTATTATTATTATTATTATTATTATTATTATTATTATTATTATTATTAGTTTCTAATAAGAAACATAGAAATGCCTGTGAACATCTCCCCTATTGTCTGAATAATATTTGTCTGCTTGACAGCTAGGGGTGGGGTAGAGCGATGTTGCCACTTTCTCGGACGGCAGACACGTGGACGTCCTTACTTCGGATCAAAAATGTAACAGCTATAGCAAGAAACAAATCGCTATAAAGCACTCAACAGTCGACGACACAGAAGCGCACAAGCCGTGCGTAACCAAAGAAGCCCTCCCACTCCCAACCGCCATAACCATCAACAAAACTATCACAAGACCGCTCCTCCTTTACGCCTGTCCAGTTTGGATTTCCGCTGCAAAACCAAACTTAAACATGCTCCAAATAGTCAAAAGCATTTTCTTAGAACTATCACAAATGCTCCTTGGTTTGTCACAAACTCACAGCTCCACAAAGAATTCCAAATTGACTCCACACAGCACCATATGGCATATCTCTCAACCCAGTTTTATCACTCCATACCTCAAATTCCACACCTAGACAACATCAGACTCCGGGAAACTTCTCATAGAACCAGAATAATAAATAGATATCCCTACCAGACATTCCTATTCACGTTTTCCGAGATAGGTTGTTTTTAGAGGTGTCTGGAGAAGATTTCCTCACCCAAATAATTTTGTAGTTTAATTTTAGGTAAATTAGAATGTGTAAAGTGTATTATGTTCTGAACTGTGTATGCTCTGTAATAAACATTTAATAAAAAAAGAACGAAAGAAGTAATAGCGCTCTTCAGTTTTTAATTGCTACGCGCTATAAGATTTCATATATTTTCACTTTCTCGCTACCGAGTAGAGAGTAAGGGGGGAAAAGGCTAATTTTCGGCAGAAAAACTCTTGTTACAGGGTCCTGGTAACGAAAATGTGGATATATCCAGTTGCTAAATTTAGAATTTCGGCGGAAAAAACAAATAAATTAATTTTTATGCCGAAAATTAACCGATTTGTCGCGCAGCATGACATAACTTTCACTCTACTGCGTAAGCGGTAGCAGAAAGTAAGAGTTCATTTTATTTTATGAGACATTTACAAACAAACTTCATTTTTCACAATTTGAAATTAAATTAATAAAATACTATTTATTAAACCAAGACGGCGACTATCAATATGAATTGGGATTTCAAATCAAGAAATACGACCTAGATGATACTTTCTATATTAAAGATAATATTCTCAATGCTCGCGCGCACTTGTCGCAACAGTTATGCAGATCAGACATATGATCGCGTATTCACGGTGGGGCAACTCGCGTATTCAACACGCAATTCCGAATATGAGTAATGTAATGATCCATAATCTCTCGGAACAGTTTTGGGTTTAAAGTGTATAAACTTGGCAGGAAAATATCAAGATTTAGATTTGAGAAGACAAAAGACGGCGACATCGCGCATAAATATTTCTATTAAATTAAACAAATGCATGATAGAAAATGGAAATAGACATTAACACTCAATTATACATAATTTTCGGAACTAGTAGAAGGTGGAATCATGAAAATCGAGTCAGAGGTTCAGGAGATGTGGACAGAATTGGAAATTGTATTTTTGGTGATTAAACTAGAATACGAGAACCGCTGTTGCGATCGCAAAGCTTAAGGCAAAAGAGTAATTTTATTAAATATCAAGAAAACGCGTGAAGGCATCAAGATGAGACTTTCGGAAATAATAGGGCAAAATTTATGGAAAATTATGGGAACACTCGCAGTTTCGAGAAGTACCGAGGAAGCGTGTCAAAATTAAAATTAATTTTGTATAATTGAAATAAATACGGAACAAACGACACATCTCGCTGACGTCACAGTTACGTCACGATGCAAGAGGATAGAAATTAATAGAATTTAATGAAATGAGACTAAGGAAAAAAAGGGAAATAGTATAATAATTAGCGAAGAAACAAGAAATAATAGTGGGAAGCGATGTCGAAGCATAATAACGCTGACGTGCACGTATTAAAGAAAAGTTTTATGTCATTTGTGGCTACGGGTGAGCGATCGACGGATGTTCGCCAGAAGTAAATAAAAGATCCGGACAACAATGGGCAGAAAGCAGATGAGTAGAAGCGCTGGAACTTGGATGTGCAGTGTGGTGGTCGGTCGGAGGCAAAGTTCGCGTAATGAATTTTTTGAAATAGAATTGCGCTGCGAGCACATAACATTTTATTGGTGTTTCAACTGGACAAAGAAGTGAGTTAACAATAATTTCGTGTGTCGCTGACGGTAGCTGGAGATGCAATCGCGATATTATTCGCGTAACTAATAACGTTCGTTCGTCGCGGGAGTTGACGAAATAAGACTAAATAATTTCCGCTAAGCGATTGGTTGAATTTCTCGGCAGTGCAACGCGGCGGAAGGGTGCGATTTTTATAAAAACTGGGAGAAGCCGCGCTGTGTGCAGAGATAGCCAACGGGTGATGTACGCCGCGTGTCACAGCATCAAGTCGGCGAAAGGGAAGTGACAGATAAATGTTTATTTGTTTGTTTGGTTCGTTTGTTTTGAAAGCAACAAAAAAAAATCCATAAAGAGCATTTGTCGAAGATCAAGTTCTGTAGTAGCATAAGTAATTCAATACTTGATTTCGACGGAATGCGCATTCGGTGTGTATGAATTTTTTTTGTACATGTAAATTTATCAGAGTGAATGAATAGTATTTTTCTTGTTTTGGTGTCATATTTCTTTGTTTATGTTATTGCATTGTTTATCCGCCATGGGGTGTTTTTGTGTGTGTCGCTAGAGGACAGCAACCCCGTTTGTGTGCGTAATGTTTGGGATTAGTAAAAATAGGAATTGCTGAAAAAAAAAAGTAATAAATGATGATGAACATCTTCAGGTTCGTCAGTAAACCCGCAAGATGTGTTGTGTTTTAAGTAGCTAGATGCCGACCTACGCCCGCGTGCCTAAGTACTTTGTTTCAAGCCCTGCATAGGGCAATCACAGCCTCACGCCCATCAAAGGAAGTAAAAAAAAATTAGGAAGTTTTGTAAATTTAGCTAGCGGACGGGCATGAATAAAAGTTGAAGCCGGGTTAAAAGGAACACGTGAGTTAAAAAACGACGCGCCCAAGTGTATTCGAAAGTTTGGTAAATTGGCAGCCCAAGTCGAGTAAAAGGAGTGTCATAATATTAAAATATCAGTAGATAAATAAGTAGTAATAATAGAAGGATTCGTTCGCTCGAACGAACCATTACAAAGATAAGTAGAAGTAGGCTTCGTTCGTTCGTACGAACGATCCATTACAGTAAGAAAAAATATGCCTTTTTTAGAATAAAACTTATTTTTTAAAATGTATTAATGGTTTTTGGAAAATAAAATAGTAATAATAATAAAAAGTTTTGCTAGAGATATAAAATGTATGCAAAATATGTAAAACACTTAATATAGTACAATGTATGTAAAAATCTGCTGCTCGTGGCGTAGCGGTCAGACTGCACGCCTTCCTCCGCTGGTGCCCGGGTTCGATTCGCGGTAGCTGCAAGTAGAATGTGTGGTGCACAAAGCGGGTTCTTGTCAGGTTTTATCGGGGTACTCCCGTTTCTCCTGCCAATATGTGTTCTACGGAATCGCTCCATCAATAGTTCCCTACCCTATTCTATGATTAACCTCTATTCTATCAAGGATCTACGGATCTAGGCGTCTAGGCGATAAACAAACAACGAAGACTGCGGCTGCCCCAGCAAATTATCAATAGGGTAGTATCCTTAGAGAGATGGGAAAGGGTGAGGGAGTGGGAGACGCTCCCTCCCAAAATCCTAGGTACGGATGGTAGAGAGGGGCCTGAGGAGCTGAGAAAGAAATAAAACATGAAAATCACGTTTCTCATTGTATCTCTGCAACAGATTGCCCTAGGAGGATTGTTTGTGAATCTATAGCATTTTTTTATTCTCTTTCGTATGAGAATTTCAATTATCGATTTGGTTTGGGGGCACTTTTCATCTCATTATTCGGCTATACCCTTTGAAGAGTCGAAAATTAAATTTCAATAATATCGAGGTATTATTACTGCGCGCTGCAGTTGGTATCGATATCAATGTATCCAAACTAGAATCACATCGATCTTTTTTTGACAATCCCGGCGATTGAGCCAACCAATTGTATAGCATAAATTACACAGACCAACGACCAAAAAACTTTTTGTGTGTTCACCTAATTCGTATTGTTTTAAGAGTGCTGATTCCCCAAATAACATTAAAAACGCCGAATCACTCACCATTTATTCGCATGCTAACATTTTCTTTGTGCATGACGACAAAAGGGTAGTATACGCTTTGGTAAAATATTTCTACATTGTGATCCTTTCCACTACCGAGCATCGATAGGCGTGGGGTTGCACCGTCAGAGTTGCATTTGACAAGGAGTACCGTTTTGTTTTATTCGAGGAGCACGTGTTTTCATTGTTGCTATCAAGATAAGATACTAGTTTAGTAGTTAATGCTCAGCCATGGCTAGTCGTAGTTGTCAGAACAGTCCTAATATATTTCTGGCATATTTCTGATTAAAATGCATCAACAGAACATTACAGAGTTTGTTAAAGTTGTGTATTTTTCATATTTCGGAATTAAACTTGGAGATCAGGACAACTGTTGAATGCCACGTAAAGTATGTTATATTTGTGAAAACGACCTTAGAAAATGGTCAAAAAAGGAGAAAGTATCCTTTTGTTTCATTCAGATGATTGGCTACTTTTGTTGCATTGATGTTACTGGTTACAAATCAAAAAACAAAAAAGTAATTCAGTATCCTAACCTGCCATCTACAATTCGGCCACAGTACAGATCTGCCTGTTCCTGAACCACCAGTGGCTATTGCAACTGTTAATCTGGATAATATGTCAAGTGATAAATCTCCCGGCGATAAAGATGAACCTGCTGATGATGAGTTTGTGTTCAGTGTGGAACAGTGTGGAACCTCAAAACTCAGACTGAGCTCTATGATTTGGTCAGAGATTTGGGCTTAACAAAGGATAAAGCTGAATTGCTTAGCTCCAGACTCAAGGAAAATAACTTAGCAGAAGGAACTTCAGTTCGTGATTACAGGAGAAGAGAGCAGCAATTGGCTAAATTTTTCGAACAAGAATATCATTTGGTATATTGCTCGAATATTGCCAGTTTGGTGAATGAGTTCTGAATTGAATACAAAAACAATAATTGAGGCTGATTATTGATTGCTCTAAAATTAGCTTAAAAGCAGTTCTATTAAGTAATTATAACACCTATGCATCATTACCTGTTGTTTTTCTGTACATGAAGGAAAGTTACGAAGACCTCAGGGCAGTTTTAAAGAAAATAAACTACTCCGTTCACAATGGATGATATATAGTGACTTAAAAATAGCATGATTCGTGGCCAGAAAAGTGGATTTACTAAATTCCCATGTTTCCTATGTGAAAGGGATAGTGGGGCACGATTTCAGCATTGGTCTAGAAAGAATTGGCCGGTAAGAGAATCTTTAAAGCCAGGAGAAAAGAACATTCTACGGGAACATCTCGTAGATCAACACAAGATTCTGCTCCTTCCATTGTACATAAAATTATGTCTCATGAAACAATTTGTGAAGGTCTTACCTAAAGATTGACAGTGTTTTATATGCCATTGTGAAACGTTTCCGCAACTGTCTGAAACAAAAATAAAATAGGGTATCTTCGTTGGACCTGATATTAGAAAAATAATGTTCGATTCCCAATTTGAACTACATAAGACAGTAAATGACAAAAAGCGTGGATTGCATTTAAACACTTTGTAAATACGTTCCTAGGCAACAAACAAATACCCAGACTATTGGCAATTGTTGCCAATTGTTGGATACTTTAAAAAAATTGGGATGTTTAATGAGCCTCAAGGTTCACTGTTTAAACAGTCCATTATGTCCCATCCATTTTTTTCGGGACAATTTAGGTGGTATAAGTTAAGAACAAAGTCAGCGTTTTCATCAAGATCTAAAATTGATGGGAAAACGTTATCAGGGACGCTGGAACACCAACTTGTTGGGAGATTACTGTTGGTCACTTTACTGATAGAGTCACCAAACGGTGCATAGGAGAAAAAACTATATCAGGTTCTTTATAGAAAAGAGACAAAGAAAATATAGTTCAATGGACACGAAAAGGCATTGTAGACATAATGTTAAGAATAAACGAAGAACGTAAAGAATATAAAGCCATCTTCTTGTATAAATAAAATTCTGTTGGTATTTCAAAAGTCGTTTACTTTTCCTTTTTATTGCATATTTAGCATATTTTCCCATATCTTACTTGATAAAATTGTGACCAAACTGTAGGGGACGGATTCGAACGGAGTCCAGATGCGGATTCAGCACACAAAAAATTATAAAAATTAGCTATCAAAATTTAAAAAGTTTTATGAAACTTTTTTTGGTGGCTTGTGTTGTGTACATAATGATCTGTTAAAAGTGCGCACGGTATTTATTAATGTTGTAAATAAGTTAAAAAAAAAATTTTTTTTAGTGTTACTTGATTTAATATTAAAGGTAGAAAAATGAACATTTTTATAATAGCTTCTGTTTACCTTAAATTGATACTCCTGAACAAGATGAAAATGGAGATGTAAAATGTCATGAATTAATAGAACATAAAATTCTTTAATCTAAAATATGGTTTCTGGTTTGAATGGATTTGATAAAAGATGTCTAAAATAATTCTGGACTAAACATTGAAAATAGAAATCTCAATGACAGTCCGAAGATAAAAAGAAAAGTAAAAAAAACTATTCCCTGGGTATGTGACCGAAGCGCCGGATACTTCCGTAGATACAGCTGTATAAGTTAAAGTTAGTAACAGCCACCATTTTTGGCGCAAAAGCCAATGAGCTGTGGCGCATGTATCCCTCGTGTTAATAAACGACCGCCTCGCCACGGCCATCGGTGAGGGTGGGGGTGCGGGAATCGATGAAGAGCGAAGCGAACGCAAGCGGAGTGCGCGCTCATTAACGCGCCGCGGCCGCCAACCGTTTCACACGGAGCCGCTGGCCGTGTTTTTTCAGCAGAGTCCATTTCCGGGTGTGCATTCCTGGCCAGGGGCGCCACTTTCCGAAGGCGGCGTGGGGTTGCATCACCGGCCGAGGGAGCGGCCGGCGCCTCGCAGAGGGCCCAGTGCCAACTTCGAGGCGGACAAAAGCCCGTCGCTCGCCTCGCGACTTTTTCAGAGACTATTCTGCACTTTTTTTATGTATAATGATGAGCATAGCTACGAACTCCCAGTAAACGTTCGTAAAAAGAGATAATGATGTAATTAAAACATATTGTGAATTTGAAACATTATGACGGTATTTCGAAATTACAAATTAATTTTCAATAAAATTGTGCTTTGGACCCCGTTTATTGCATTATTTTTTTCTATATGTAAAAAAATCACGATCGCAGCAAAGGAATGTATTATCTTTCATTTATTGCCACACTGTTCCTTCTTGCATAGACTTTATAGAAGTTTTATTTCGTCTGTTCTCCCAGTTTCTCTTAAATATTTGCTTCAGGTTTTCAGTTGCTTCTCACTTTTCCGATGAGTGAATTGCAAATTCACGTTATGAACGTCCAGGAAAGTAGAACAGTTTTTTCCTAAAGTTATCCCGACATGTAGAATATTTGTGAATACACTGTATTACGGACAAGCATAGGCCTAAGTGATTATTCTGCGGGGAAAATGTTTCGTGTTCAAATGACCAGAAGAAAGAAATTCACCCAGAGGCGCCCATTGAGGCGCACATGCAAGGATAGAATTTGCGCCCCTGACAGTATACGTCAAATTAGCGTTGTTATTTGTTTTAGTGGGTATGCTCTCAACAGCACCCCCTGTGAGTGGCGCCCATGGCCTGTGCCATGTCTGCCACACCGTAGACACGTGTCTGATATTCACCATCCAATTTGCAAAAACAAAGATGTGCCGCTAGAGCCTCGTTGCGGAGGAGGGTGGTTCGTCCGCGCAGAAAGGGAGGGCGTGGCACTGCTGGTGGATGCTGCGGGCCTGGGAACGCTGAAGGGCTGGAAGGGCCGGGCCTTCGGCGGGGCGGCTGACCGGCGCGGCGCGGCGCGCCTGCCTCCGAAAGTGCAAGTGCGGCCTTGAGGGCAGGCCGGCCCGGCCCTTGGCGCGCTGTCCCTTTGAGGCCTCCGCCGGCCTTTGTGCCCCGTCGGTTGGGCAACCGCGCGCTGCCCAAGGGCCCCCAAAAGGTTTAGGCCCGCCGGGAGGCAGGGGGAGGGGCCCCGGGCGTGTTTTCGTGAGGAGGGTGAGTTCTTGCTGGACCGTCCTCGGCCAGGGCCTGGCGTCACGCTGCGAGGCCGCGGGCCCACGAAGTGCTCGCCAATTACGCCCCTTTCAAGGTCTTACCGGTCGCTCGCGGACCCGTGATAGACGATTTCGCTCTTTCCTCACTTTTCACGAAACTTCTTTTGCGCCCTGGCTGCCCCAGCGGGGTACTCGTTCAGATAATGGCTGCCCTGGCCAAGGCTGTCTGTTCCTTTTCTCAGTTACATGGTGATGTTTGTTCCTTTGAACTGCGAAGATGAAATGAGAGATCGAAAATATACGTTTGGAATATTCATTCTCAATAAAGGTTGTAAATCCTTCCTTGGACCACGTCGACTAAAATAGAATCTCGAATTCTTCCGTACTTATTCTTTTCGCAATGGCAAAATAATTAATGCCAGCAATCATCTAGTATTTAGGTGGATTGAGAGATTTCTTGAGTAAGATGCTATAAAGAAACAAGTTATAAATATTCATCCCCAACTGACGATGACATTAAATTTCCTTTTTCTACGACGTATCAAAATGAGGATGTTCTAAGGATAGTTAAGCGGGTGTGAAGTCAGACTTTCGTGAAAACACCTGACATCACACAACAAAATATACTTCTTTTTGGCATGACGTATCAAAGGACGTCGAAACATCACTGCCCGTCCCCTCTGCCCTTTCTAAGTGCCCTCCTCACTAACGAACCTGTGTCTATTCTAATTATTCTTCACTGCCCTCTCTCATAATCAGGGTGCGAATTCTGATGTCTTAAAAACATTTTGAAAATTACCTCTAAAATGACTTAAAAATAAGGGGAAAATGACCTAATTTTTAAACAAATACTGAAAACTTTGTATGAAAATTTAAAAAAATTAGAAATAAAGTGTGAAAATAATTATCTGACAATATATATTATAAGATATAAAATATATTTAGATTCATATCGCAATGAAATCTATAGTAAATCTTTAAGCACTATTTTTCATTTTCCGTTCAGGAGCAAGGACCAATCATTTTGGGAATCACTCGAGAGCAACCTATATATTTTGTATACATCTACTTAAAAAAAAGTCTGCCCTTGTGCTTCATTGATTTTCATTGAAAAATACAATTTATCCATAAACTGAAGTCTCTTGAACTGAAAAGGATATTTTCTAGGTGTTATTGGAATTCTTAGATAACTTTTTCTGCTCTTGCGCATGCTGTACGAATTACAACTTCACTCAATATTTCGTTGTAATGTAGCGACTCTCAAGCGGATTGTATTCCAATGTTTTGGGAGTTTTACGTATCAAAGTAAAACGAATGGTGCTCCGGTTTTGGCTGCAAACTCATAACATCTGTATTATTTTAAAATGTCTCCATTCACCTATTTCGTTCTTTGAAATGAAATTTATAGAAAATATAAGACATTTGTTGGTAGATAATTATACAGCATTTATGTAGTCGTTTTTCTAAAGAAATGTATTTTGGCTCGAGAATAGTTCAAATTTGGTTTGGCCGACTTCAATATTTGTAAAAATATTCCAAAGAAAATGTAAACTACATTTTACTTGGTGGCAAAGTGGCGTGGTAGCAAAGTTGATACCATGTAATGCGCTGAGCGAACGATTCATACTACTACAAAATGGCATAATTTGACACACTGCAAAAGAGATAGAAGATAATGAAAACGGTAATGAATGAGATCAAATCTACGAACTTACATTTTGTTTCACCGGAAAAACAGATAAGTGCCCACTCGAGGGTTAAGCGAAGTTTGAACGACTGTGAATAAGTTGTAACTTCTCACGATCATCAGTCACGGCCAGCTGGGCAACACATCCAGGGGATGTTCCTCATGAGCCTCCGACCGTTGGCGCCTGCCCAGGTGGGCTCGAGTGGGCAGCGGCCGCCCGCGTTTCTCGTATCTCGCGCCATCTCGAGGTCGGTCAGCGGCGGGCGGCGGCGCGATTGGCGGGCGAGCGATAGCTGCTGCCCGCCCGGGTGCTTGCAGAGGGTCGGACCCTTCTTTTATTCCCTCCTTGTTTCTCTGAGCCAACGCATTGAGCGCGTGTACTTGTAGAGGACCTCGAGGATTCTCAGCTCAGAAACAGTTGTTTCCGGACGTAGGAAGCATCCACAGTGAACCCTTAGAAAATTGGTCAAGAGTGGTAAGGGTCGAAACCGATTCCTTTGCTTTCAATCTGGTGCGGACGCGGCTGCAGCTTGTGGGCTTGGAGGTTTCGCATTCAAGACATGATCGCAGTCCTCACCAACGCGCGATCGCGCATCGAGGACGCCTATAAGTAGCATCCGTCCTCAATGGTATTTTAACATGTTTTCGCTCTAAAGAGCGCTGGAAATACAAAGTAATCTGCTTTTCAACATCATATTGAGTTTCATTTACATTTTTTTGTAGTGGTGGTTCTTAAATATATTCAATGACAGAAAATTTTGTGAACCTGACGTTTACAAGTGACTGTGCTCTTAGATATTGCCGAATAATGTACTTTATCTACAATATTTGAGAGACAGCCTTCAATAGTGTCCTAGCTCTTTCTTTATCGGACGTTCAAGCGAGAAACCGGATGCAGGGTGACCAGTCCACTGAATGCTTCCGGGTTGAGTAAAAAAGTATTTAATGTTTCTGGATGAGTCAAGACCCTTAAGTGAAGCGCATGTTATATCCCGGGAGGAGGCGGAGATTCTCCCGTCTGAAACATGAGACCCGGCGCTGAACCACACGTTGGAGTGCCCTTCCCCACATGTCACTAACGATACAGGCTCAAAGTTCCCGACATTTGGCAGGTAGTATAGTGCATGTATGTGTGCGCGTGTGTGTTGTGCAAGGGGAAGGAGAGAGTTAAGGATGAGAAAGAACATTACACATGCGGCCCGTGGCGTTTTTTGAAGGTCCTGTTTCAGCATTCGCCTGGCATTGATTGGAGGAACCACGGAAAGGCACAGACTGCATTCTCCGTTTCATTTTTCCTAAGCCGTTTACCTGCTTCCCCAAAAAGGCATACCCAACTGCCTCCCGTTTTCATCATTTTAAGGATTGATTTCTTCGTTCTTCGTGATCTGCTTAATATTATATTTTTCAATTACAATTCTTCCACTTCTGTCTGTTTTAAAGAAACATTTGCATGCTCTTTTACACCACTGCCAACGTTGAAAATCACCGCTTAAAAATTTGTGGAAACAGAAGATGAAATCACCTCACACGGACATCATCTTACCTCGCTGTCTTAACATATGCAATTACGAAGATTCTGCCATTTCACCTATGTTCGAATTTTTGTCTGGACTGATCCGAGAACACCTATTTGCGTTACTTATGAACGCAAACTTAACTGAAATTTGTACTCCTTCAGGAACATGGGATGAACGAAACGGGATGGAGTCGGGATCTGCCATCTCAGGTAACGAAAAGTGAAAGGGGATGTACTGGGATGCAGTCGGGCGATCCGATGAGAGTAGCCGGCTGCTGCAAGGAAGCCTTCAGACACCGGGCGACTTCAGTGGGGGCGGGGTGGTGGCCCCGGCAATTAATCTGCGCCGGCCGCTCTACCTGGCCGCCCGGTCCGGCCTGGCCGCCGTCCAGCGCGTCATTTGTTAGCCGCCCGCGCCCTCCCCCGAGCCGCTGCCTTTCGCGCGCACAGAATAGCCCGGCGGCCAGCCAACAGCGCAGCCCTCTGGAGGTCGCTGGCTATTAAAGTCGAATTTGGGCTTCCTTCCAAATGACAAATTATGCTTTCTTTATGGGCTCGTGTTTTGCACCCATTTTGGACACGTTTAGTGCTTAGTATTTTATTTTCGAAATAAGGAATGATGACAATTAACTCACTACCGACATTAACTTTAAAAAATAGTATTTCAAGGTATAGGAAAGGGAGAAACAAGAAGACCAAAGAGAACAACGTTACCAGCTTGTATAGCAACCATAGCATGTAGGTGCAAAGCGCCGGCAACCAAAAAGGTAAAAAGTTTGAAAGGTAAGTTCTGTAGGTTAAGGTAATAAGACAAGTTATTAGTGCTCCCCTTCTTTGCTGCCAAAGCTGAAGAGCTGCGGCGCTGGGCCACTGGAGGGGAGAGCAAAGGAATTTGGCCGGGGAGGGGCGGAGGCAGAGAGCGGGTGGGTCCGGAGCGGAGGCGGCACTGGAGTGAACGCGTTGCATTGAGGGGGCAAAGACAGGATATGAAGATTCAGGACAAAAATTAAAACTGTCAAAAATGTCCCTCAAAAATAAATCGATAATAAATGAAGAACAAATGGTGCGTGAAAACTTGATGCTTATCTTCGGTCTTGTACATTTGACTACAGCCTAACATAACTAAATCTTAAACAATTTAACGTATTCATTGAATCTCTTTTTGCAATATTTTGTTATATTTTATTTTTATGGTAATTACTTCTGTCTAAGGCTCTCTGTCAGTAGGCTCGATTTCTAAGCTGAGTAGAAATATCGACCTGACCTAACCTTGTAACGCACTCATAAGCCCTACCCATATCTTGTATTTTGCAACACGGGGGGTAGAAGCCTCGTATTGTGAAAGGACAGCACGATATGGAGAGACATAATTAATATTTTAATGACCAATAAAAGTAAAACAGTATGTAAAAATTAACACAAATGTCTACTTATCAATTGCCCTCACAGTTTGAAGCATTCTATAAACAAAACTATCATTCCGTGTTAAAATGCATCGGGGCCATTAGTATGGGAGCTAGCGGACTAGGGTTCACGAATACTCGTCAGCAAAAGAGATCGGGATTTGGAAGGTCAGAAAATCCCCAATGCGCCCTCTTCACGATTTCCCATTCTATTTTTGGGTGCGCGCATCTCCTAAGATTAGTCAGCGACTCGACATGCGCTCGGCTCATTGCGGGATGCTGTGGTCATGCACATTACTTCGCGGTTTGTGCTCGCTTTCCTTTCCAAGTAGTCGTTCTGAGAACACATTCCAGTACGTGAGATTTATAGGTCTTAAGCTGCAACCTCCCACAAATTGTACTACAAACCACCACTGAAATAGGCTTTATTCATGAGATTCTACATTGTAATAGAGCTTTTAATTTAATGACAAGTTCAGTACTCAATTTATGGTAGAAATTAGCTATGGTGCACGGAGAGAAAAGTTTAGTTAACGATATTAATTACGTAGTACATCGAACGAAACGGTTTAGTAAATTTTCGTAGAACAAAGCTGCTTATTCGCCTTCACGAAACGGCTGTTTCGTCCAACGGACTGTTTAGCAAATTTTACTACACGAATAATTGTATTTACTGTATGAATGCGTACTAAACATGTATTGTACCCTGTACCATAACATTTCTCTCCGTGTGGTACTATCTACCCAAGGCGACGTAACATCTGATATTTATAACGGTTACACACTATGTTAACAGTGGAGGAGCGGTAACTCATGTTGATAATGCAATCTTTTTTAAATTTATTTTCTTTCTTTCCGACTTTCGACTTTCAGGTGTTCTGACGGGTACAATGTTACGTACAATGAGATTATTTGGCCTCACACAAATGCGCCTCTCTCTCTCTCTCTCTCTCTCTCTCTCTCTCTCTCTCTCTCTCTCTCTCTCTCTTCTTTGCCTTTTGTGTTTCTCTCTGTCTGCCTGCCTATTTCTCTCTCTCTGTCTCTCTGTCTGTCTCTGTTTCTATGTCTATCTGTCTGTGTCTGTCTGTGTGTCAATCTCTATGTGTCTCTGAGTCCGTGTGTCCTGTCTGTGTGTCAATTTGTGTGTCTGTCTGTGCGTCTGCCTTGTCTGTTTGTGTGTCTATCTGTGTGTCTGCTAGTCTATCTATGCGTACCGGGAGCGGTAGCTCAGTGCATCAACTGATGTCACTGACCGGGAGGTCCTAGGTTCGAGTCCTGACGGCGCGGCGGCAGGATTTTTCGACACTAGCTTTTCAGCTAGGTCGAATTCAGTCGCTGGAGGAGAATTCTAGCGGCCGGCTGTTCTGATCGGTAGTTTTCCGTGGTTTCTCCGATCAACGCCAGGCGATTGCCGGAGCAGTACCCTATCAAAGGGACCACGGACCGCGCGCGATCTGTCCTTCCTATTCCTTGTCCTATCCTCTCCCCTTATACACACACTTACACTTCACTATCACATATTCCGGAAGTTCGGTCGGGAGCTTACAGCTTGTCCCCGCTGGGGCGGTGCTCCGCTGGTGGGAGAGTCCTGGTTTGGGAGAAACCCCACAAGCTGACGGTATGTCGGCGCCGGATCTCGCCATCCAGCGGGGGAAGATCACCGCCATATCCCGTGAAAAAAAATTGACTACACTAACGGGACTAATGACCAAAGCAGTTGACGCGCCTGGAAACACGAAAAACCAATCAATCAATATCTGTGCGTGTATCTGTGTGTGTGGCTGTGTGTTTGTCTGTGGATCTGCTTGTGTGTCTGTGTCAGTCTGCATCTATCGGCCTCTCAATCTCTCTCTCTCAGTCTCGCTCTCTGACAAACTTCCTCTCTCTCTCAGTCTCAGTGGCGGCTGGTACCTCAATAGACTGGAGGTTGCACCTCCATCGAATTTCAGAAATGTAATTTCCAAAATTGAAAATGTATAATAATATGTAAGCAATTCAAGTATATTAATTAAACCTAAGTTAATGTCTTAAACTAAGTCTATATTGAAACTTTTATTACATAATTTTATGCGTAGTGTCCGTATGAGGTATATACACCTTCCACTGGGCACTTAGGTTTTGTATTAGTTCTGCATTGAGACATTTGACGGTAATACAAATTCATACAAAACAAAAAAGAACTTGCTTTTGAATAAACGGTGATCGACTCCATCAAATTGCAACAAGCACTATTGTTTTCACACGTTTTACACAAATATAGATAGATAGATAGATAGATAGATAGATAGATAGATAGATAGATAGATAGATAGATAGATAGATAGATATATTTATTAAAGTTCGCTTTGAGCTAATGCTCGGTGGCAAACATTATTACAACTAGATATACAATTACAAAACTATTACGAATATTTACAAATATAATTACAATTAGAATTAGAGATTAATATCCTAGTTATAATTAATTTTGAGTTATCTATATGTTGACTTATAGCTTTTCTAACACTTCATTCCACTTCACTTCACTTCATTTTACTGCGCTGCACTCCCCTCCCCTCCCCTCCCCTTCCGTGCCTCCACCACACTACACTTCACTTCACTGTATAAGAGACATGACCATATTATTAATAATATTAACGATTATAATAATGAAACGAATAATAATAATAATAATAATAATAATGATGATAAAAGTCCCAGTATTATTAATGATGACCTACATAGAATTAAGTATATTTTTAAATTTCACTACATTAGAAGGAAGAGTCTCTAGTGCTTTTGTAGGTAGTTTGTTCCAATCTACTATAGTACGATTCACAAAGGAGAACTTGCCTACATCACTTCTTTGCTTTCTACATCGTATTTTCCAGGGATGGTCTCCTCTACTTTTATAATCATGTTTCTGTAATCTTTTACTGATGTCTGCCCATGCTGAGTCCCCTTTGTATGTCTTGTACATTACGCATAAACGCGCCCGTTCCCGTCTCTTAGATAAGGGTTCCCATTCATCTCGTCCATCAACGCGTCCATGATTTACAAACTTTCCGGCCCGTTTTTGAATTTTATCTAACGCCTCGATTTGCCCTTTTCTGTACGGGTCCCAGCAGGCCGCTCCGTACTCTAAAATAGGACGAACAAGTGAAGTATATGCCAAGGATCGGGCATTCGAACTACTGTTTTTAGAATGCGCATTACAAAGTGCAGCGCCCTCCATGATTTTTTTACCGTATTGTTAATATGATCCGACCAACCAAGTCGCTACGCAGGACCAAACCAAGTACTTACAGTTTTTACACGCGGTATATCGTTAGGTTCCTAACTTGTAATTCGAGTGTACATTCGAGCGAGATTTGGTAAAACAAATGAATTTACTCTTTTCCGGATTTAATTCCATCTTATTTCTGCACGCCCAGTTCCATAAACAGTTAAGATCGTTCTGTAAAACATTTTCATCCGAAGACGCGCCAATACTCCCCTGGGGGACCCCAGAGGTTACATCGGCTTTCGATGAGTGTTTGTCACCTATTCTGACTGAGTTCGGCCCGTAAGAAATTCTTTTATCCACAAGATTATTCGATGATCTAATCCAGTTTTTGACAGTTTTTCAATTAAAAGGCCATGTGGAACCAGATCAAATGCTTTAGAAAAGTCTAATATTACTGCATCGACCCTACTCCCTTCGTCTAATGAATCTGCTATGTCCTGACATAAAGAAATAGTCTGGCTGTCGCACGAATAGCTAGGACGAAAACCGTGTTGATTTTCAAAAAGCCAGTCGGTTTTATTCCAGACTCGTCTAATATATTCCGCAAACATGTGTTCCATCTGCTTGCATACAACTGATGTCAACCTTATAGGCCTGGAATTATTAACAATCCTTTTGTCTCATCCCTTGTGAATCGGCACTACAATTGCCTCTTTCCAATTTTGAGGAATCGTATTATTATTTACAGTGACGTCCATTAACCGAGCAAGGTAAGGAATCATGGCTTCCCCTCCCAATTTCAATATTTCTCCTGGTATTCCGTCAGGACCTACAGATTTATTTCTCCTAATTTTTGCAATCCTTTTTCTAATAATTCCAAATATTGTTTTATTTCGAAAATTTCTCTACTCTGATATACTTTGTAATAATGAAAGTTCCTTCCGTTACACGCTCGTATTCTCACCAGCGCTCTCCGACTGTAACTGCAGGAGGAAATATGCCCCCGCCGTGAGAGACAGAATGGGACTTCCTTCCAGATCGGCCTACTTTACACAAACAATTCATCAAGTATACATTTTGAATCAATAAACCTAATATCAAATAAAAACAAATTCTCCAAGCATCATAAATAATGCATTACATAACGTCAATAATTGACTGAACTTGTGTACTTTGAATAACACGCGAAATTCATAAAACTAGGTTACAGCTAGTGACAGATGAAGACAAAATTGCGAATCCCCTTGAGACACCGCGCAGCGCTCGGCGACTCCCCCCCCCCGCCATTGGTTGCCGTACCAAAGACCCTGGGTTGAAGCAAAGGACCAACGAGTAAATAAACGCAGTAATGGATGTAAGAGCCACGAGCGTGGTGCAATATGTGGAAGGGCACCAGACGCTGGAGAGAGCGCCAGTTGGACGCTATTTGGTTTCAAAATGATTTCATATACATCGATATTGCTGCAATACCTTGAATATTGAATGTCATTTAAACAATAATGTATATTCGTAATATATTATAAAACATATTTCGATTATCTGAAGGTTGTGCAACCTAAGCCACGAACCGCCACACCTCTCTCAGTCTGTCTCTCTCTCAATCTCTCTCTTTCTCTCTCTCAGTCTGTCTGTCTCTCTCACTCAGTAGTGTATGCGGAAGCATAAATATTATTAGTGTCCCGAGGGTCTCAAATATGTCAATTTTCTTGGTTAATGGTTGCAGAGTTGATGAAACAAGATTACGGTTGACATTTCTCCTTCGTTGTTTTGGACTTGCGGTTAGAATACAGAATGGAACCGTGCTGTTTTCCGGGAAGCAGGCGGAGCAACCAGTGCAGGGCGGGCGCAGAATGGGTAAGCAAGCGCGTGGGTGCCGCGAGGGACGTCGTTACAGATCGCCGCCTCTCCTCTCCGTCTGCCCCTGCCTTTCCCTCCGCTCCGCGCGACGGAAGTGGAAGGACCCCGCTCCGCGCGTAAACAACTGCGCCCGCGCGCCCCCCCCCACCCCGCTCCCCGCCCCCGTAGATCCAATTCATCGCCGGAGCAGTACCCTAACAAAAGGACCACGGACCGCGCGCGATCTTTCCTTCCTCTTCCTTGTTCTATCCTCACCTCTTACACACACACTTACACTAACATGCATTACGCTACCACACATGCCGGGAGACCGGTCGGGGACATAAATTCTCCCGGCAGGGGAGGTACCTGGCTCGGGAAAACCCCGTTAGCCGACGGTATGGCAGAGCCGGATCTAGCCATCAAGGGAAGGGAGACCATCGCCATCTACCGAGCAAAACACGCACTTCACTTACGGGACTAATGGCCATTATAGTTGACGCGCCGTAGTTAGTGACGTGATCACTAACAATCAATCAATCCAATTCATCGTCAACGCCACTCTCTTGGTGTCTTGCTTCACCGCGTCTGTTACCACCGGCCGCTGGCAAGGCCGATGACGCCCAAAACGTACGAAGTTTTTTAAAGATAATTTTGAATTTGTAGTTATCGCTGATTATAACTCATTGACGAATGTAATCAGATAGAAATAATTTCCAAAAATATATTTGGTCACGAAGATGTTGAGCTGGAAAACTGACATTTTCTGAACCGGAATCACTAGTAATTAATTTTAAAGGTATATAAAATTCTCATGAAAGAAAAAGCATTTCTATCTTACTGCATTTTAGAACTCACCTCTTGAATTACCATCCTCATGCTAACCATTCTAAAATATGAATCCTTCCCCGGGCATGGTTGGTTTGTGTGTGTGTGTGTGTGTGTGTGTGTGTGTGTGTTTGTGTTCCGCTACCGTTAATAAGGAAGAAAAATACAACACATAGCAAACACTATTTCTCGAACTCACGACTTAATAGTTAAGTTAACTATTGTTGACAATGACAATGCCTTCAATCATTTCAATTATGTAAATGTCAACAACAACTCACCACTGAATAATTGTCTCAAAAATTTCAAACAATGATGTAGTATTTGCATTGGGGCGGAGAGAATCACAAACCGCCCGAGCATGGCGTCGTTGGCACTGGCGACGCTCCATGGCGGCCGCGAAGGGTTGGGCGGTGCCCGAAGGGTGGCTGCGCGGCGCAGGCGTGGGGGGGGGCCCGCGGCTACTAATTAACAGCGAGGGAGCGGCGCAGGGGGCGGGGGCGTGGCTCGCAGCGGGAATGGGCAAATGGCTTCGCGGCCGCCCGCACCTCGTTCAACGCCCTCGGCTCTCTTCTTTCTTCAGGCCGTTGTTTCATTGCCCTTCCCATATCACGTTGTTCACTTATCACGGATACTAGTTTCCCCAGATGAAATTTCTGATTCCTTTGCATTTCCTAAGACGAAGAAAATTCGTTTAAAAAGGCATAATTTAATATTCTTAACATTTTTTCTCTTTAGCCACATGAAATTAAATGAATATTGATATAAATAGGCACAATTACTTTGTTAAAGGTTTATAAAAAATAAACTGACATTGCTATCAAAAACGATTGGTAAAAAACAGGGGCGGGCACGAAAGTAAACGGTGATCAAGACCAACAATTTGGTCG
Source organism: Teleogryllus oceanicus (assembly GCA_964035755.1). Lineage (NCBI taxonomy): Eukaryota > Metazoa > Arthropoda > Insecta > Orthoptera > Gryllidae > Teleogryllus > Teleogryllus oceanicus. Next base: position 109,520,811 of record CAXIVR010000008.1, on the reverse strand, counting down.
CCAGTTGTGGGAATGCAGCGGGCAGACACACGGGCATCGGCGATGCGATGAGTGACGGAAGTTGCCAAAGGTGAATCAAATAAGTTTTGGCTTTCGAATGCTTCTCAGTGGTGACGTTTAGCTTTCATATCGCTCGTTTTTATAATCGACAGAATGTAAAAATGAGCGATATGGAAGCTAAACATCAATACTGCACTCCCACAAGTATTAGATCCGACATCTATCGGAAGAGTTTCACATTTGTATGAATGTGTAACTTTCCAAATCTGATGTCATACATCTTGAGAAGTGAGCTTTCTTATCGCCACAAAGCAACAGATACTGGGACATTGCAAGGAAAGCGCACACTATAATCTGCCACGCCCGGGAATCGAAACAGGCGTCGCATCATGGAAAAGGAGCACGCTGACCAATGAGCAGTTCATGCGTTATACTCCATAATATAAAATGAGAGAAAATTAATGAATTTATAACATTTTTGGGCAATAAAAAATGCCTAAAATTGAAATTTAATATAAGCATAAAAATTACAAAAATAAATGTTCTAATTGTCTTTAATGTCCATTACTGGCATATGAAAGACATAATATGTAATTCTTTTAATTGACAGAGCCTTGTTTCTCTTGCTCCTACCTTCTTGGAAGAACATCTAGGGCAGTGAGATATCAATGTCAGAAGTCGGGGGTTATCGACTTGTCCCCTGCACGCGCGTAATATGTTGGCATTGCCAATCAGAGTTCAGCGCTCACCCATGACCCACCGGTCTCCTACGACCCACGGCTTCGTTTCTTTGTGTAAATAATTCAGAAGAATTATTTAAAGATGTAAATTGTAAAGAAATGACTACCGAACTCCTGGTCTCTAAAGATACAGAATGTCAAATTCAATCACAAATGACATCCTTGATCTAGAACTAGACTAAAAATAGAGATTTGATACCGATCGACTGGGATTAGTACGTAAAATTGGAAATGATTTAATTAAATTTTTTTAGCCAAATCTAGAAGAAAATATAAATACATTTCAAGAAAAAAGGCGAAGAAAGTTAAATATGCCTGGCCCTTACAATACGTGAAAATAGTAAAAATAAACATTCGTCAGAATTTTAAGTTTTCATTATTCATGCGTATATATCAAAATCCTTTAAAAATGTTAATTAGAATAAAGCAGGCAACTTTCTAAACATCCGATGTTTAGTCATTACAACGAACAAAATTTATCTGAAAAACGTGAATACCCTTTCAATTCCTAGATGCAACTTCAATAGTTCTACTTCAGGTTTTCCATTGCGTCGGAGAGTCGAATTTTGGAGTTGGAAATAATTTTAAATATAAAATATATATTTAATATTTCGTTTATAAATTACATTTTGTAAAATGGAAATTATTGGTCGTTTATTTTAATAATGAATCAATACGAATTCAGTCGTTCTCTGCGGAGAACTGAAGCGTTTGAGAACTCTGTTCGGTAGGTTTTCGGGGTTTCTCCGATTAATGCCCGTTGAATGCCGTTACAGCAATACTGTAACAAAAGGGTCACGGCCAGCCTGTGATCTTTCCTTTCGCAGCCTTGTCCCTTCTGCCTTACACACGCACGCACACACACACACACACACACACACACACACACAAGCATCACACTACCACACATAACACGAGCTTAGAGCTTATCCCGGCTGGGGCGGAGACACCTGGAGATGGGAAACCGACATAAGCCGACCTGGAAGACGGCGCCGGGACTCGTCGTATTCCAGAGCGAAAGGAACTCCTAGGATAAGACGTGCACGACACTGCACGGGACTAACGACCACAGGACATGACGAAAAAAGTAAATAACGAGCTGCCAATTGACGAATGGAGTAATTCGCCAGCTCGCCTGCAGAGCGCCCCGCGCGTGGCACGCGCCGCGCACGGCTCGGCACGCGGAAGACGCGGCTCGGGCGCGGGCGGGGGCGCGGGCGGGGGCGAGGGCGCCGCAGGGGAGGCCGAATTTTTGGGGGAGACTCTGGAAACGCAACCCACATTTCCGTTCTCGGGCAATTACACGGGAAGCCGCGCGGGCCACGGCCTGGAGGAGGCTAAATTTACGCGGGTAAAAAAGCCCTAAAACGCCCGAAAGGAGCTCCCTAAAAAAGAAGGGGCGGAGGCGAGTGACAAGAAAAAACGCGCGCGGCACGCGCTGCGGGGGCGCAGTGGAGCGGGGGCGCGGGCGGGGGCGCAGATCCGCGCGAATCCTCGCGCCTCCGCCTTTGGGCGCAGCGCTCGGGGCTGCGCGCTCGGCTGGCGCGCGCAGCGGGACTCTGCGGCTGCGCGTCCGGGCGCGACACGTCTTGGGGCGCCTGCGAGGAAGCCGCGCGTGAGAGCCGCTCCCACGCCCGCCCGCCGCGCCTGGCTTTCGTTGCTCTCCTCGGGGGTGGGGGTGGCGAGCGGCCGGCGAAGGACGGTTAGAGCACGGAAACGAGGCCAACCAGTACGCCCAATCTCAGGGCTACTTCGACGACAGTGGCCTTTGTCATCCGAATACTCGTCAGCGCTTCCGTGCTTTCGTACATCCCTACCACTGTTCCACGTGTTCTTACAAATATTAATTATTATTTAATCATAATTTCTATTACAAAAACATTGTCGTACTTTCGATTGTCGAACATTGCGGTTTTTAAAACCTTCAGAAATAAAAGAATACTGCAGGAAGATAAAAGGAGCTCCTATTTTCGAACACAAGTGTATTGAAAGAGTGAGCATGTGGCACATCCTTATCACTTTTCCCACCCACGCACCGAAAAACCGGAAGAAAAATCGGGGTGGAAAGATAAAAGGGCAACACGACTTGTGCATTTCGGATGCCACAAAAAACAAGGCGCTGACTGGAGCGCAGTGCGGGGACCTGAGCGTTTCCAGGAAGGAGCGCTCGTGCGCGGCGCGGGGGCGCGGGCGGCCGACTCAGGGAGGCAGCGGCCGCCCCCGCGCACGTCACGCGATTCCGGGGAAGGGCGACGGCTGCGCACGGGCGGGGCGGGGCGCGGGCGGGCCAGGAAGCAGACATATGGCGCCGCGGGGCCGCTCCGGTTGCCAAATCTCCCGCCGCCGCCCACTAATCGCCAGCCGCCTCGGCAGCGCGCACGCGACGCGCAGGTCCCCCACCCCCACCACGCTCCCATCCGCCCGCCGGCTGAGGTGGCTCAGGGCATCAACTGATGACACTGCAGTGCCTCTGACACGGAGGTCCTAGGGTTAAACGCCACACAATGGCAGGATTTTCAAATTCAGCCGCTGTCTGGAGGAGAATTCAGTGATTGATAAATTTTCGTCATTTCTCCGATCAACACCAGGTGAATGCCGGAGCAATACCCTAAAAACGGTCCACGGACCGCGCGGGATATTTGCTTTCTCTTCATTGTCCTATCCTCAACCCTTATGTGCTCACACTTCTCACATGCATTACTCTACCAACACTGGTTAAAAGACCAGTCGAGAGCTTAGAGCTTGTCAGTAGAGAGGCTGAGGCCGTGCCTCGCTGGTGGGAGATATCTGGTTAGGGAAAACCACGCAAGCCGATGTATAGGTCGACGCTGGATCTCGACATCTAGAGACTGCAGCCGAATCATTAATCAATCAATCAACAATGAAAATACACACGCTCCACGGGGTGAGAGCTCGGCAGCTATTTTACTTCTTGTCATTTGATTCAGCATTGCTGACGACAAGGAGGTTTCATTATGGGTGATCACGTGCTTTGCATTAGATCGATCTAAGATTAAACTAAAATTAATCGTTTTGCAGAATACCGAAACTTTTTATTAATAGGAAAAATGTTACACGTAATTTAATGTTTAAAAAGAATCTACCTTCAAACTTTAAGTAGATCGTAATCAATATTCGTACATGAACAATGTTTGAAAAAAAAACCGGTTAAAAAAAAATTTTCCTTTTAAATCTTCGCTAGAATCATTAAGCTCATCTCAGTTCTTACTTTACGAAATTTATTTTGAATTACTTTTAGTTCCTTTTCATAATTTTGTGTTTATTGCCCGAGACGACAGACTCGGAAAATTTAAATCTGGTAAAATATTAATGATCTTCTATCTTTGAAACATATTACACCACCATTACTTCGCACTATTAGGACATTTTCGTATTATATTATGAATCTGTAAGGGCGAATCCAACCGGTCATTTGACGAGGAGGGGAGCCGACATTGTTTTTGATAAATAATAAACATTTGTTATATTATATATTATATTTAAAGAATTACATAATTATTATTATATATATATATATATTATATTTAAAGAATTACATAATTATAACATAAATGGATATTTAACCAAATGTTGCCAAATAAAGGAAGTAACACACGAAAACGCGAGGCGAAACTTTGGGGGGGGGGGCATGCTCCCTCCTTAGATCTACCACTGCAGAGTTGTTACTGGTAAAGAGTTGCAGAGACTTTCTCAAAATAAAATATCTCGCTAACTCACAAATAGTGCAGACAATGGGGAGCCAAAAGGGGTTGCACCTTGCAAAAGGTGAGGTAGAAGATTTTATTTTTTATTTTGTTTGTATTGTTATTAGTTAGAAAACGCTCGGTTTTCCACCTCGAAATACTTCCGGAAAAGTTTTCATAGCAAAAAAAAAAAAATCGGGCAAATTTTGGTTTTTGCGTAATAACATTTAGTAGTTCTTCTTAGCGTAAATATAGTTATGTACAGTTTAAAATTAAATTTACTTTATAAATTAGTTTTCTTAAGTAAATAGTAACAGAGCTATGAAATTTTAAAATTTCACCAAATTTTCCTTTTTATTCTGAAGTTGCCCAAAATTACTAATAGTCTCTGAAATGTAGTAATTTTGATTTTCTATGGTCATTATAAATAGCGATTGATTACTAATGTTTTAATGCTTACTGAGGTAACACTCGCATTTGAAAGTTCTGGTAAGAATGACAGTAGACCTATACCTTCTGCCAACTAACACGATTTACTTATGTAGAAAATATTTCAATAGAATAAAATTACGTTCGTTATTTTCTTCTTCTTCTTCTTCTTCTTCTTCTTCTTCTTCTTCTTATTATTATTATTATTATATTATTATTATTATTATATTGGAAGGAAGGAAGAAGGAAATCTGTATTTAGTGGTGAATATACAACTACGATGCGTTTCATAATTACCGAAATATATTATTTTTAAGAAAGGACATTATGGATATTATTATTTACAACAGATTTTGAAATCTTCAATCTCAGCTACGCCGTGTCGCCCGTATTGCTACTAATAGCCATTTTACAGCGCTGCTATATCGTTCGTTTCCCTCTCGACCCTTTTAACGACCGGGAATAAAATAATCGCAAAATAGTTCGCAAGGAAGAAAACGTTACCAATAAATAACGTTTAGACATGCTTATCGGGAGTGTGGTTTCTATGTGAGGGGAGTTTGGACCAAGGTGACGAGGTTGTGGTGAAAAAGAAGTCGTGTCAATTCAAAACTTTTTCTTGTGGGAGGATGAGACTCTATCTAAACCTTGTCATGCGAATTATATTAATCCAAAACTTATTTCTAAATCAACTCGTAAGGAAAGTAGGCAGACTCAGCTGATTATATCATCAGCTCTTAGATCACTAATAGATAGTATTTGAAAACCTATTGTTTCCAATGTTAGAAAGAGAATGGTACAGAATTTATGAATAGAAGAGAATTTAAGAAAAGGTTACTGTCCTATACACATAGAACTTGTGTGCAAAAAATGATATTTCACTTAATGTCATCTATAATCAATGCAGCAGAAATGGACAATGTGAATGAGATCAGCAAATACCACTCATTCCTGAAAATAATTTGGTCGTAGCAGAAGCTCGATTGCAGATTGGGGAATTATTGGCATTATTCCCCCCATGGCGTGGAAAATATTAGACCATTCAATTTGTTCACATTATGATCTTCGTTGTCAAACATCAACTGGCTTCAGGATGCTTCATTATTTAGTTTAGAGTATTTAACAGAATGTAAGACTTTCAAGTAAAGAAGTTTTAAAGTACGATGAAGCGAATCCAATTGAAAATAAGATTTCCATAAGAAGCTTTGATCCAAACTTCTTGTATACATATGCGCTAACACTGTCAAAAAGGATGAGAAAAAAGACATGTCTTACTGCCGATACGACGGCATGTCTCTACGATATCCATCGATTTCTTGCATTAATCAATTGCATCGTTCTTGAATTTTAAATCTCTGATTCAACAATAAAGGCAACGTATCTGGTACGACCGATTCAACATAATGTAGGAAATTGTTTGCTGGTAGGTATTCCTTTATTTGATGGACTTGTGAATGGGTCTGCAGGCTTATTAAAGACTGAGATCTGCATCTGAGATATTATATTTCTTGTTTCCACCAGCAGTCCTTTAATATTTTGTATTCAGCATTTCGAAAATATACAACAGATATTCTGTTTGCTGTCTGTTATCAATATGTCCTCTCCATACCATAAGGAGGCACGATTATACAGTGCGGTTATTGGAACTCTAAGCTCCAACCGGTCTCCCGGAATATGTGGTAGTGTAGTGCATGTTAGTGTAAGTGTGTGTGTGTAAGGGGAGAGGATAGGACAAGGAAGAGGAAGGACAGATCGCGCGCGGTCCATGGCCCGTATGGTAGGGTACTGCTCCGGCATTCGCCTGGTGTTGATCGGAGAAACCACAGAAAACTAGCGATCAGAGCAGCCGGCCGCTAGAATTCTCCTCCAGACAGCGACTGAATTCGACCTAGCTGAAGAGCTAGAGTCGAAAATCCTGCCGCCGTCAGTACTCGAACCTAGGACCTCCCGGTCAGAGACGCTGCAGTGACATCAGTTGATGCACTGAGCTACCGCTCCCGGTACGGAGACGCGGCGAATTGCACTTCGACTTAAAATAATATGACGGATTCGTTTAAAAAAATGCATCTATACTGTTTTTTTCTAACGTGGCATATGAGGGTGGTATCACCAAGATGGAATATGGCACGACTTTTTGCATCTTTCTCGGTCCCGTCGCAAGATGTCGCATGATCACGACCGTATCAAGCAGTGCTGCAGATCAAGAGATTCTAGCGGCACGACCGAGAAAGTCGCGAGAATCCGTGCCATTTGCCATTTTGGAGATGCCTCGTTAGAAAAATCAAAATATAATAATTCGCGTCAAATGCAACCCGCAACACTCGTCTTTATCGATAAATAATACCTAAACTAAGCGTTCTAGGGCCTTAAAACTAAAAATTTTGAGGCCAAAGACCTCAAATAAATTTTCCTCATGCCATATTATAAAGGAAGAGATATTCTTAGATTAAATTTTTGGCGGTCCGATTCTTATTGATTCTACCATTAGCTCCTTTACATGTAGGAATAGAGAATAAATTCCTCCATGTCCTATATTTCAGACCTTGGTGCTGGTGGTCATCCTTGTGAAGTCACGCTTAGAATGTTTAGATTCCTAGATCATGCTTTCTGTGTTTACCGTGATTTGCTTCTTGCGGCAACAATTATAAATATTATTAACAGTTGCTTGATACCGATGAAAATTATTTCTAATGTTTTTAGTGCAACCATTCATTTAACGTTTTACCGTGGTCTACAAGTGTTGTGTACCTAATTGTGGAGGGAACTATGATGGAACGGAATCACATGTTTCCATGTTTCACGGTACCCTAAAAAAACAATAGGGCGGGGTTTAACATGCAAGATTTCTGGCACGGATAAGCAAGTTCTATTGAAATTATTTTGAAATAAGTAAATCGTGTTACTTTGCAGAACGTATGTCACTCTTACCAGAACTTTCAAATGCAAGTGTAACCTCAGTAGGTATTAAAACCATTAGTAATTAATCGCTTTTTACATATAATGAGCTTAGGAATTCAAAAAATACTACTTTAAAGAGACTATTAGTAATTTTAGGTAACTTCAGAATAAATTGTTTGAAATTTTAAAATCTCGTAGCTCTGTTGCTATTTGCTTGAGAAAAATAATTTATGAAGCAAATTTCTACAGAATTTTATAATTATTAAAAAAACATTAAAAGTTATTACGCAAAAAACAAAAAATGCCCGATTTTTTTTTTGTTTCTTGGCTATCAAAACTTTTCTCACAGAAATTTGAGGTGGAAAACTTAAGGTTTTCTTACTAATAACAATATAAACAAAAAACTTCTACAAAACCTGCAAGACAAAATGCGTTATCGACTGCACTAATAGTTTGTGATTTGTTTGTGTAATTGCTTATTTCATGTATTAAAGAAAATTTCTGATATTTAAAACTTGGCTTAGCGTAGGCGAGAGTTAATCAGTAACATTATGTAAACCAAGAGAGGAATGTAATGAAGAAAACGATGGAGAGTGAAGGGGAAGATACCACAGTAGTGGCATCTAAGAAAGAATTTGTTGTACTATGAGCTGCAAACACCTAATAACGCAATCATCTGTGCATTGAAGCAGTGAAGTAGAAGAATTTATTTTCGCTGTCATAAATCTCGTTGGAAAATTTAGCGTCCTCCTTCACAACATACAAAAACTCACATTTTCGCATTAAGCCAAAGTCCGGTAGAGCCGCGCAAAAAAAAAAAAAAAAAAAATCTATTCTTTAAATTTCTCGAATAGAAAAGCAATGTTAAATAGTTCGATGACTGAACCCTGATAAGATAAACGTTAATAGTTGAGAGTAAAAGTGGAAGTTGGGGGAACGGTGGTGCAGGAGACAGCAACGCAGCGTTGACATTCCTTTGGGACAATGTTACGCGCGCACAGCCTTTGCCTCGAGGGGCGCATCTGCGGGGCCGCACACCTGACGGCGAAAGGGAGAGAAAGCACAAAGCCGCCCCGCCCCGCACCCCCCGCCCGGCCCCGCCCGCGGGGACAAGCCACGCGCGGCTGCGCTCGCATTCACAAGGTGACGCGCACGAATCGGCAGGCGCCCGCCCCCGCCCGCATTCATGTTCCTCTGCATGGAGGATTAGACGCCTGATCGCCATGTTGGGCAACGAACGCGCGGCTACTGTAACGCTCCATTGCAATTCCTTGACAATTCGCAAGTCTTTTTCACGACTCGTGGGGTTTGTCAAGGGTAGAGCGTCATTGAGACTGTCTTCCCTCGTTACGGCTGGCAACATTAAACCTTCAAATCTGATGGAAGTAGGAAAAGCATTTACTAAAAAAAAAAAAAAAAAAAAAAAAGCTTAATTTGGTGTGAATAACCTTTTAATTTTACTAGAAAGTAAATGCTGAGGAAATAAGTAGATGCTTGTTGGCATAATTGCCAAAGGAAATGAAATTATAATTAGTGCAACAGCGAAAATGCCTGCAACAGCAAAAATGTTGCTGCAGATTGTGTGTAAAACGTGGTCTTGTAGCATAAAAAAGATGGCTAATCTACAACCGCTCACGAGAATAACGAAGTTTTCTTCCTCGTCGCATGACGTCAGCTGCGCCATAATCAGTGACGCACGAGTATTATAATGTAGTCGTAACATTTTGTATGAGAAATTGCCGACTAACATAATGTTATATTTGCAGTTTTCAGTCAAAAACCAAACCGTTTCATTGTTTATGTATTTTTTCAGTCTTCCTAGGTACCTAACGAAATCATTGACATCTCTCCCACGGCTTCTTGTTGCATAGTTTTCCTTTAATTTCTGCGTGCATTTGAGACTAGTAATATCGTTCCTGAAGAGATGACTATTTCGAAGATTCCCGACAATAAGGACGGACAGACGGACGGCGATCGCTGAAAGAAAAAAAAGAACACTTTTTCGGTATCATGGGACCCCAAAACGTGTAATTCCGTTGAAATCTCGAAATCGATTTTCCGCAGCATTACATGACTTTCTCTGTATTACGTACATTACTCTGTATGTATACCCACTCTCACAGAATATGGGTGATGCCCTGTGCGGCCAAATCTGGCTTTTCCACAGCTTGGACAACCATCGCTGGACACTTGCCAATCCTGGCGTCGAGGCGTCTGTATTACGTACATTACTCTGTATGTATACCCACTCTCACAGAATATGGGTGTTGCTCTGACTCCAAGTTTCAGAACCGTCCCTTCCTCCCCTCGAAGATTTTCCCAGTTATCTCAAAGGGGCGGAGCAATTTCTGAGGTCAGTGCGCTGCCTCGCTAACGTGAGAGGGGTAACAGGAGAGGAGGGGTGAGAGGAAGTAAGAGGGGTAACAGGAGAGGCACAGAAACAAGGATTGGGCGCGGGCAGGATCACCTGCCAATTGCATGGACGTTTTTCCCTAAACCCCCGTGGACGCTGACGAACCAAGGGGCAGGGGTCCGGGAAGGGCCTGACATTTTATCGAGTTCTTTACCATGAAATGAAGTCAATTTATGGTATTTAATATTGTGAGAATTTGTGTCAGATTAAATTAATAGTATTGAAAGTTTTGTTTTTACAAACTTTTTTAAAAATGCTAATGGTTCTAAAGCAAGGGAACACTTAACTATTACATAATCATTTTCGGAAACACAATAAAATCATTTACATAATATACACTTTTCCCTATCAAGCAAATTGAAATTCACGTTCACGTATTTAAAAACTTGTATTTTGACATTATTACGCCTTTTTTAAAGGGAAATGCAAGCAATACAATTTTATTACGCATATGAAAATGAATCCCATTTTTCTATATGAGCAGGGATGCAAACAGTGATTTCGTTAATCAATTAAAAATCACTGCCGGTGTCCTGTAGATTATCATTGCAAAATCTATTGTTAATATTGTTAGACTATTTGTAAAATTGATGCAATTTTATAGTGATAATCGGTGAAAAGGAACTAGAACCTCTCATTAGAAATATTTCGAAAATATAATTGTCTTATTCTTCATATATTTTTCAAAGTTCTATTTTCTGTTACACTGCTGAGAAGATTATATCTACCCCTTTCCCCAGATATTTTTATTTATATATTTATTTAGGTAATATACAGGCAAAAGTACAAATCTGATATGCTCTGAATAGGCCAACATAATAATTATTTTCAACATATCACATTGCATATATTAATAGCAAAATTGTAATAATTGATATTTTTAATAAATAGCTAATAAATAAACAGCAAATTTAATTCTTTAATTTGTGAAATCTACACTGAAGTTAAATATTTTCTTAAATATTTTGAAAAAACCAAATGTAAAAAGAATAAATTTGAAAACCTTAAAATGTTAGAATCAATGTAATTTTCTTAAAACGAGCTATTAAGAAAGAAAAAAACTTGTTGAATACACTTTAAAGAGATTGAGTATTTAGTTAAAAATTTCAATTCCGGGAAAATTTTTCCCAATTAAAATATTTAAGCGAACAATGTTTCCGAATCGATTATCTTTCCAATTTATGTTAGGTTTTATATGACCCCAGAAACAGTTTCTGGAGTGTTTAGTTCGATTCAAGAAGCTCTCCGCAATTCAAAATCCGGAAACCTTGACACGGTTATCGATATTGAAGTAAGAAACGGTTTTATTCACAGGAAACACACGTCCTTGTTTTCTAACGATTAATTGTGAAATAATTTTAGCCATTGTAAGATATACGCATGACAAATAATTTGTGCTCATAAGATCCAATACTTGAATGCATATCGAACCTGAAAATACATTTGGTTTTAGATCAACACGGAAAAACACAAGAGATTCAATGAGATCACAAGTTCTTAAATCTGAAAACTAAACTACAGTCTTTATTATTTTCACGAAATGAAATTTCCCATCCTTCTTTAATAATAAAAAAGAACTGTATTGTGCAAAAATATCTTTCAATTACATAGTGCAATATTATTCAAAATTTTCTGAAATTGTATAAAAGTCAGTTAAAATATTTTTATTAATTACAAGTTTAAAAAGAGTAAAACAGTAAAAATGACTAATTTTAAAATGAAATAAATGAAAAGACAGTGTTACATCAAAAACGCAAATTAGTTATAAAGGTATTTTAAAAAATCATCCCTTCACGCATATTAGATTTATAAATCCAAAGCTAAGAAAGTTAAGAGCTTGGGAGGACAGTAGCCAGATCTCCTCTATAGTCAATAAGTATGCCTTCTTCTTCTTTTCATTATCGCGGGCAAGGACATGCTTTACAGTGGCCTGTCTTCTTTTCCCTGGGGATAGGGGTGGGTAACTGCAGAGATGTCCGTGCGAGAAGTGGCAGTGCCTGATCCGAAGGTGAATAAACCTTGCCTCCGGCTTAGAGCCACGGGATGACCACGACAAGGGTCTTATGATCCTTGAGTTTAAAAAGAGTTTTTCCCACTCTGTTTGCACTAAAAATGCAACTTTGGGATAAAATTTTGGTAGTAAGAGTAGATATTACCATAAAGATGTCTTTCTTTCCTCGAGGCCAACTTTACTACCTAGTCAGGGGTTTCATTTCCACTTATCCCCAGTGGCAGGACACAGGAAAACGTAATTCAAATGATGGAGAATTGCGATATCTTCTGATGTATTTGATGTTGGATATATGATGTCAAAGGTTTACTGGGAGAGAAAGAGGAAATGGACACAAGGCCGTAGCCCTGTCTGAAGGGCCTGGTCCGCCTTCGGACATAGATGTGTTTTCGTGATGTCCTTACGTTTTCTCTCTACAGAAAACCCCAAACATAAAAAATCACAGTGGTATGACCTAGTAGTTAAAAAGAGACATTAAAAATATATACAAAAGCAACAACTTAATTGTAAAAAAATATTACATATTTGAATTGGACTTTAATAATCGTTACAAAAAAACCTAAGGACTTTATTTCTGGAAAATAGTATTATAAAACGGAAATTTATTTAATCAAAATGAAATTTTCATATATGGTCAGCTAATTGATTATTATTATAACTTAAATTCATCTCTCTAGAGATTTCCACAATTTGAAAAAGATATTCATTGTAGCCAATACATATTTTATTCACACTTTCTATTTCATAACGTTGGAAAAATAAACATATTTATTAAACTGAGTACCACTGAATTTAATAATGTTCTTTCATTACAATATTTCCATAGTTTTTTAAGCTGAGGAACAGTGACGGAAAATAATTGGCCTAATATTGAGTTAATACTTCATTAAATATTTTACTGTATTTTACATTCTCGAATGCGCAGCACACTACAGAAACAATGATATCAAGTAAAAATGGAAAAAGGTTTTGAAGAAAATTCGGTTTTTGAAATCAGAACCCCAAAAAAATTTTTCCCAAAAGATCTTAAAATTTATTTATTTTTAGACTCGTTGTAGGAAAGGACCTGTAGCATGTAGTACCGAAAAAAAATTAAAACATTCTGACTTCTAAAAAATGTATTCTTTTCAAAATTGATATTATACTAGCAAGTTCATTGGATTCTGAACCCAATGAGAATCCAATATTTCGGGAGGGTATGTTACATTATGCTCATATTGCATTATTGAAACTTTCGGGAAACAAACTCTTTCTTTTTACTTTACCCCTTTCATTCGACTACATTTATAACGTTATTACAAATACTGTAGTAAATGTCACCTTATTAATATCTCGGGGATTTTAACGTTAAAATACTAATCTGTTTCAAATTTCTTGAACTCTTACTCTTCTTCTCGGTATAACTAATTCTACAAATGAAGTTATAAAAATTGTATAAATGTTTCCAAATTTAGAAAAATTGCTTTGCAGTGAAAGATACAAATTTTCCGGAACGCATAATCTAAATTTTCATATATATTGATCAATTGCACTTTCTCCTTAAGGAGTAGAGAAAGTTACGATGCTACGAAAAACGGCGAATTGTCTGCAGAAAAACGCATATTAACGGCCCTTTGACGAAAAAATGGATTAATCCACTTGCTAAATTTAAAAAAAATCCTCCAAATCGTGGTGTAGCCAGAATCCGATTTGTGGTGGTTGATAGCAAAAATCGACTGACGGTAAAATGTCTGTCCGTCCGTCCCTGAACAACGCTAGGCAAAAACGTTCAACCGATTTTCACCAAAATTGATACTCCCAATCGATCTGGCTGATGTCGGCGTCGAATTTGAAACCGATATTCAATTAGGGGGGTTTTACATGAAGCCCTTGGGACATTTTTCAAATGTTCAAACAAATCTATAATTTTATTACATTTTGTGGTTGGATAGTGGGAGTGTTTTAAAGAGAATATTGCAGGTCTCATGTTCGTTAAAAACCCGATTTTTGTAAGTATTCCTACAAGTAAAATATTGAAATTTGAGATTTTTCCCTTCATGAAATTTTTTCCCTTAAAGATAAGATTTTAAGTAACATCATGTGCAATTTTTCGAAATTTTTAGTATTTTCAGCATAAGTTTCCAGAAAATACGGAGAATAGTGTTTTAGCATCACTAGTTTTCTTTAAAACTGTCCTACTTCTGGACATTGGGCTCTTCTCGAATAATTGCAAGCCCCTTTCCAGTTTTATTATGACAATGTGGTACTGAAGTACGCATGAGGGAAAGTAAAATATTGTATTTTTCTTCCTATAGAAAAAGTTGTATTCTATTAAAATATAATTATATTATATTAATACATTTAATATTACCTATATTATTCATTTTATATTAAAATTATATATCACAGATATTTAAACTTAAAAGGATTGACCTCGAAAACGAAAAATATATTGAAACGATTATGTTCTATTTAGCATAGGTTTCATTATATTTAACTACTTTCAAGTGGGAACGAAACAGAAACCGCTTTAGCTGAATGGTTAACTCATAGGAGCTGTCAGCTTTAACGTTGTGAATTGAATCAGAAGGTGATTTTTTCTTCTGTTATGGTGTGATTTCTGAGCAATATGTCCAATTTTTTGAAATTTAAATATTAATTTTTGAAAAGACTTAGGGCCCTAAAAGGGGCCAGTTTTCGTCCTTTTAGTACGACGACCAGAAGCCTCCGTTCTGTACTATCTGACGAGGCGTGGTCGTCCATTTTCGAGGAACTCTATATATTTTGAAAATTGAAAAGTAACTTTTCAAAACTACAAAATTGAAAATAGAATCTTACTGGTTAAAAACTCTTTCCCAATTCATGTAATAGTAAAATTGCGGAGCAGTGACATTAAGAAGAAAGTATGCTGTTGGATTACAACTACTTCGTTGTTTACATTATAAGATTATAATTTCTTTAAGAAGCAATTAATCAACTATTTGCAGATAATTAAAATATTGTTAGCATTTTCATTCAAGTTTGGGTTTAAAGTTTTCTGAATAACGAATGCAAATTTGTCCGGAAATTTCTAGGTGCATGGTTTTAAAAATCATATAGTTACTTCCTTAATACTACGCGGTTCTGTATTTCAGACTGGTTTTTCAGACGAGTTACAGTTCAGTCTTATCGCAATGTGGAGATCACCTTGAAGATATGGGAGGGGCAAGATAAGTTCGAGGATAGAAGCTTCCATGATCCACAAAAGACATTCAATCAAATATTTCTAACTGAATCAACTATAGAATAGTATCGCGTTGATGATTCCACATTTTTATCAAGAATGTGAGTTTGCGTAACCTGAAGTAAATGTTGTACATCATAAGAACACTAAATTTCAAGATAGAATTCATTCTACAGCAACCTCATCGGTGCAAGGTACCCTGTGATAGCCCGTGATTAAATGCTAGTATATAGAGGAATGGACGCCAGATCAAATCCTGCCGAATATGTTTTTTTTTACCTATCCTGGAACACATTAATCACTATCATCACGAGAAAACATTCCAAAATTTTTGAAGGAGGAACAACTTGTTTTTAAACGATAATGTATTATATTAAGATTGTGTCGGTATCTTGTATTCCAAGCAATGTGACGAAACGAAATTTGGAAGAATAGCTCAAATATTAAAATGTCTCAATTGCAATATCATTATCATATTTTTATGTAATCGTTAGAAATAATAAGAAAAAGTTGTACCAAGTTGTATAATCACTAGTAATTTAATATTTTAACAGTTCTGAGGTAATCGAACCCTTTAAATAAGTCTGTGGGTTTATTAAAAATTTTGAAAAAAGGGTGAATTTCTTCGTTCTTTTATTAATTGAAGAATATGTTTTTTTTACACGTTTAACAAAGTTCCTTAGAGACTATTACGAACTCATTAAAATTACCATTTTGTGTTTGTGCCTTGTGATAAATGCTAACAGAACGCATCCCTTAATTGTTTGTAACAATTGATAATTTTATTTTTATGGTCTTCTTAAAATTTTTAATGTAAGTCTTCGGTAGGTGGAGCCACATTTCAAAATGTATGAACTCCAAAACATAATAAAGTACGATTTGACGTGGTCATGTGAAAGAAATCAATATTTTTTTTATTATTATCTCCATTTTTAAATAAACAATGTTTTGATACGGCTTATCTTTAGTGCGGGGTAGACTGAGACTAAGTGGCGAGCATTCAATCAGCCCCAATTTTCCAAAGAAAATAAGGAATTTTAATTATTAGTTATATCCTGGTTATTCGCCATGCTTGTGTAGGTGATCCAATGCACAAATCACCTGTCATTTAGTCTCAAATAGGAAAAACAAGGGGGTGCGAATTTGGATCTCAAAATGTCTGGATAAAGTCGTTTTTTTAAAACTAAATATTAAATTTATTATAAAATTCATAAATATGATAACGGGTTAGATAAATAAATATATTATCATGTATTGTTAAAAACATCAGTTGCCCTAAATTGCATTTCCAGAAATTGTACTGCTTGAGAACGAATTATGTTTAGAGAATATGATTTCTATTACGTCTTAAATGTACTTCTAAGAAATGGAGAAATTATAGAACAAATATTTCGATTCGTAGATACATTAAGGCTTGCAGATTACGAAGACCAATAACTCTCTGTGTAGCTGAAATCGTTTGACACCGGTTTAAATCGAGGTATTGGGGACATTCTGCGCGATGCCTTTTTGTTCTGTTCCGCGTTCTGTTTTACCTGGTCGAGAATTAAAAGATAAGAATGTTTAAGTGGGAAAATACGTGTATTTATTTATTGCTTATAAGATCTTAGCTGAACGTTTATACTATATAATGTGTAATTAGTTTGATACCGCTTTATTACGAATATTTATACAAATGTGTATTTATTTATATTTAGTTAAAAAGAATTTAACCTAACCTCGCTTGGAATTAAGATAGTGAACGTTTTGACATAATTTTGCATTCACTTCCAAAAAGTTTGTCACAACCTGTCACTTTATGGGAAATGAAATAGAGAGAAATGTTTATCCGTTCGTTAGTGATATCCATATTGTGACCTGATAACCGTATTAATTGTGTACTAAAGATGTAATTCCTTCGAACGGAATCAAACCCGCATCGTTCGATTTAGACCAGTTGCTCAGACCACTGAGCTTTTGGCTCGTGTTTTCCCCCACGCATTTGATATTTGTCACCGCTGTCATCATTTACGTAAGTCAATATAAAGGGAAGGATTGACCTTTAAGTAATTGATATCAAGTTGTGATTTTTACACAACGTCGTGCCAGATTGTGACCAATTATTTCTTTTTCTTGATTAGAAAAATACGTTCATATTTTGCAATATGAATCATTTATGAAAAATAAACTCACCTTGAAATGACAATCAGTATGAATTCAGTACTGTTTTTGTATCTCACCTTTGGAACTGCTGTAATACGTTTAAATGGATTTTGAACTATGATAATTGTTATCTCAGGACAAAAAAAAACTTGTAATTTCGTTTTACTTTCTGTATACGCAAGAATATACGTGTATAAGTAGTATATTCGTATGTGACGATACGTAGTATATTCGTCGTATACGTAGTATAGAGAAAGTTATGTAATACAGCGAAAATCGATTTCGGATTAAACGGTAATACACGTTTTTGGGGTCGAAAATGTGGTTTTTTCCAAACCGTCCGTCCATCCTTTGATCACTATAGCGCCTAAACCACAATGCACGATCCTTTCCAATTGAAGAAACCCTGTTTTTCTGGCTGAGTTGAAGCTAAAATTTGAAAAATCTTTGAAATTTGGGGTACTTTACATGAAGCCTTTCGGGCATTTTCAAAATTTTCTAAAACGCTCCCAATTTTCTGAAAAATAGAGTAAAATACACTTAGAAGGATGACAAGTTCCAATTTTCATGGTTAACTCTGAATTTTCAAAATTTAAAAGTTTGAACATTTTGACGTCTTCTCTACAACTACAAAATTGAAAACAGATTTGTCTTTCAAATGAAATTTGTTGTCCATAATTCGTTCTGCATAAAACATGAGGTTTCTTGAAATGATGGCATTTTTTCGGGAAAAGTGCGCAAATTTAACTTTAACGAATGGTTTGAAGCAAAAATGCAATGAAACCGTTTTCTTTTCAAACGTTTTTCTTTCAACGTTTCAAAAACCCATTTTGGAAAACGTACTTTTTACTGTTTCTTTTGTTGCAAGCAACATTCCTGTCTTCAGCTAGCAAAAATCACAAAATCACTCGTCAACACATCCTAATATGAAACATTGTAAGTGACTGCGGGATGACGTCAGTAGTTCAGTGTTTTTGAAGAACTAAGACTCGAGTTCACGTCCTGCCTGTTCATGCAACTTTTTTTTTTTTGACAATGTGAGATTTGAATTAATACTTTTCCTTTTCAATAATTTAGTATTATTACGGTTGTCGTTTGAGAGTTTTCAAAACGAAAAGTGTTAATAGTGTAACATTTGTTATATATTTATAAAAACATTACTAATAACACGAGAAAATAAGAGTTTATTTTATATAAATGTGGAGATGAACAAAAAAATAATAACTGCGTAATGATAGGTGATTTTCTTGGGAAATCAATAAATGTTTCTTAGATTCTGAAAATTACTTCCAACAAATGAATTCTGGAATGTCGGGGCCCTGTCGAAACTTGTTGCTGGGCCCAACGTTATCACGTCTGATAATCTCACCGGGCAGAGCGATAAGGGTGAGCGTCAGGTAGAGCCGAGCGCCTGCACCAAAAATTACATAGTACTGAAATTCTAAGTAAATTAACTATTTTATAAATGCCAGATTTTGCTTCTTATTGTCTTAGAGGAAATTTTTTTTTAAAATTTTAAATTGAATGCGGAAAACAAATGAGTTTGAAGACAAAATTGTAAGATTCTTAATTGAGTAAGTTCACGGAAAGTTACGTATGTCTGTATTGGTAGCGAACCCCTTAGTGTAAACACAACAGAGTAACGCGTGTCAAACCTGACGATATCAGCGGTTTTTCTTGGGCATAATTAAAATAAATTCCTAAAAACGATGTCGAGAATGTTCTAAACATTCCTTTCTTTGCAAGAAGATAAATTTCAAAACTGGGAAAGAATTTGATGTACTTTCGATTACTGGTCGTTACCAGATCATTCACTACTCCAATTTTCCTGTTCATAGGCCGTTTTGGTTTTACATTGGCATTCGTTTCCTTCCCAATCCCTAATACGAGTATTACGTCCTTGTAATTAACTTTATTTATTTGTGTCTCACTGTTCTTTGTCAAGTTTTCTAGCTGAAATTTTTCTTGATTTTAAAAATTAAGAAGTTACACCTACTACCAAAATATCAAGAACTAGAGGTGCCAGAATGGGGCAGACTTTCCAAAATGTTTATAATTCCTTTGTGTGGACTGGTTTTAAGGTTCTTCAGCTCACATAAGGTTCTTTCCGTCTCTTGCCAGCTGACATCATCAGGAACATTTAAATTTTTTCAACTTTGTTAAAATAGTTTTTACAGGAACTATTGAGTTTTGAAAACTTTTCTAAAGTCATTTGAAGCACTTCACTCAAGTTAATAATCTATACAATCATTCAAATGCTCATATTAACAGCGTGAGAGGTATTTCAAAAAAATTTCATTTGTGTAATTTTAAAAACAATAGAATAGAGCAATATCTCGTTTATGTCATCGGATAGGCTGCATTTGGCATTATCCAACCAAAATAAAGAAAAATTGGCATTTTTAGAAAATCTTTTATGTAAATTTTTTAAAAATTTCAAATTTTTGCACCATTGTGCAAATCAACAAAAATAAAAAATAACCTTATTAAAAGATCTAATTATACAAACATTCATTTGAAGCAAAAAACTTTAATTTTAGTTGAGTAAGACGCAAATATTCAAATTTTAGGATTTTCAAATTCGAGTTAACGTGAAATTGGAAATTCTATTATAAGTATTTTACATAGAGAAACAGTCCTAAGAAATTATAGAAAATTTGGGGTGTTTTGAAAATTTAAATTCGGAAGTACAAAAATTAATAATGTTTTCAAAATCGATAGCTTCAGTCAGGGAAAAAGACAGGGTTTCTTCAATTTGAAAAAAACATGCATGGTTTAGGGCTAGAGTTGAACAGAGGGCAGACGGACGTTTGCTTCCAATTGGTTTTGGCAAACACGGATCCACAAAATAGGAATTATGACTACACCGGTTAGAGGACATTTTTTTTCTTAATTTAGAACTTTTGATCCAGTTTGTCACCAGTTCATGGGAATGATTTTTGCAGAAAATGTAGTTTTTCCAAGCATTATAAACTCTATACTAGCAATTTCGATAAAGTAAGTATACGAGAATGGTATTGGGAAATGTTTAACATCGCAGTAGATAATTTTTAAAGGGAAAAAGTGGATGAAGTTGAAAATATTTTGTTTTAAAACTGTTAAATTTATATAATAAATATTATTATTAGTTAAGTAAATTGTTTATCATGGCCATTTGCAACATTTTGAAGGCTACATTGTGGATTGATATTGATTCTAAACAGCATTATTAAAATTTTTCTCAATCATTCATTCAAGAGAGCACAACCATTTACAAACCATCCCAAAAATGGGGACCAAAATAAAGACTCAGGTCACTGCCTCTCTTCATCCAGAAATATTCATTTCTCTCTCATAATGAACTAGTATAATTTAGTAATGAAGAAAGATGAAGATCTTTTTATATAATATTATTTCATCAGAAACAGTTCTTCACCCTTAACTGACGTTGAAAACTTGTTACATTATTTTAGGGGACACCCAATAAGTCCTGCAAGACTGTAAAACAAAATATTGAAGGTTGATTAGTCATAATCCAAATAACTAAAAATGTTGGTGGATATCGTTTAAGACTTGAGAACGCTGCAAACCTTTTGAATTCATAACATTTCGCTTTTGAGTCAAGTATCACTTGAAAAATAGGTAGAAATAAATTTTTTGTATCTGTAAATTTAATCCAGAAATTAATAAAACATAAATAATGGAGACTCAAAATAAGTAATGTAAGTCAAGAACATGGTGTAGGAAATCTCGATATGATCTAGAACAAAGATGCATATTTCCAGTAGGAAGGAATTTAAAATATCGTAGTGATTATTAGAGCAGGGATCTAATAATATTGACTTTATTAAAAAAAAAGCTAGAGAAGGCCAATTATTATAGACTACATAATATTTTATAAACAAAAATTTTCGAAAGAAAACTAAGAGACAATATACAAGAAATGGTGGAGAGCTGTGTTACGTATGAATCGAAATAGATATTAAAAAAGATGCAATAAACTCTCGGGTTTAAAAGCTGAAATGAATTTGGGGAGATGTTGTCAGTACTGTTTGATAGAATACTAAACGAAGAGATTAGACAGATAATAATGATTGAGAGACAGGGTCAAAAATGTGGAATCCAACAACCAATGGTATCGGAATGCATCTGACAGAAAAAATTATCTTGGTGAACCTTTGAAAGGAAAACGAGGAAAACCAAGAAATCTGGACGTCATCGATTTGACAAGAAGGACAAGAATAGGGGGAAGATGCCTGACGGAAAAAAACATTAGGGGGTAGATTGAAAACAGTCATTAGAACAAAATATTCCTAAGAATTAATAAAAATTTTTTAAACCAAGTGGAAGATATGATGAAGAAGCCTTGTTTATGTGCTGCATTAGAAGGGCAAGATCGAGATCTTTGAATACAAACAAACCAAAGTTACGTCTTATTTGAAAAAATTAAATGAAACAAAGAAACTTGATTATTTTCTGAGGAGTCCTTAGATAAAAAACGATATTACTTATTTGGTATTTATGATATTTGTAAACTTTGTCCATTTATCGCATGATCCTTTTTCAATGGGAACAACTATTCTTGAATTGACAGGTCGAAAGTAAAATTTTATTTAGGAAAAAGAAGATTGAATTATCGAAAATTGACGGGAAATGAATGAAAGAGAAAACTAGCACAAATTTAAATTCACATTTGTATTTGCACCAAATGAATAATATCAATTTACAATCAAAAACTATTTTTGATCCACAATAACAATTGTGTGTCTTTAACCTGAAAATCTTGCCAGCGGCGATAACATAATTCACCGGAAAGTGTTCGAAATTTATCGACGAATCAGAAAAAGTAATTACAATTGCCAGAGGACTTCTATGAGATTCCAAAGGCGATTTTTCCCAGAATTTGTTCATCAATTTTTCCATGTATAACATGTTTGGTAATGTGAAATATCTAAATACTTTCGGAATTTAAGACTTAAGTAAAAGGAACGCAATGGTGACCCTGAGATTGTTATGAACCCAAAGGATACCCGATTTTCTTCTTCCCGACTTTTAATAAAGTGTCGCTAAGGTGGGGAAATGCAATGAATTATAAATTTAGGTTATTTCGATATTTAATTTTCTTTGTAAAATCGTCTCTGCGTGAGATATACTATATACGAAACAAATGTCAATCAAGGGAGCATTTAAAAAACATTGTAAGAAGTAGCAATGCACTAAAAATATTGTAGTTATAGTTTTAAATTCAACCTTTAAATTTATATTAAGTACTTTTAAATTACTTTATACATATTTATAATTAAATTAAATTTTCCAAATAAAAAAAAATTGCTTATTTTTTTAAATATTTATTAATAATTCATTAAAATTATAAATATGCAGTGCAATATTACTGAAGATGCGTTAGTGAACACATATCCAATAATTGGCAATTTTGTATGAAATAAAAATGTATGAAATAGAAAATTTTATTTGCAACAATATTTTACAGAAAAGGGTCATTCATTTTAACTAAATCTGGACACAGATTTCAAAACAAAAATTTGAAATTATAACATAATTAAAATTTATGACAGGAGAATTTAGTGATTCTTAATGGATTACAAAACAGGTTAAAGGCTCTTTTCTAGAAGAAGGTGTAACTTCGATGAGGTAAAACTTGTGTGCATTGCTTCTCTCGAAAAAAAAAATATCTAATGTAAAATATACTTGCTAAAATATAAAATTAATTTCACTGCGTTGGGTTGAAACATACATAAATACATTTAAAAATACATCATAAAATTCTAAAAATCAGTAATATATTGATATGAGTGTATGTGTGTGTGTGTGTGTGTGTGTTCTCCAAAGTTCCATTGAAAATTGTTTTCCTTGCAAACATAAGATTTAAAATGATATAAGAGTTATATGTGTTTTTTATTTCGCAAAAATTAAAATATATCATAGATTTTTAATATTTAAAAAGAACTCTATGTAAAATGCAATCACCCCCAACGTTAGATTGAAGAGGTAATTATTCGATCCCAAAACAAAGATCAAAAAACATTCATTTCTTACAGCTGCACTTACCAATCATAATGTCTGCAGTAGAAAATTCATTTTGACTAAATGAACTTATACTTAAATTTATTTAGTATTTTCATTTTCAAACTATTTTATTACAAATTAATGTCCAGACCATATAGTATTTTTTTAAATTTGGCCCTCTGAGAAATTGATGATGAAGTATTTCACAACTGAAAGCTCTATCTCGGAGACGTGTTTGTGAACTGACTTAAAACGTATTTCTTCAAGTTATTAATTTTTCTAATAAAAATTTCTTTGGGTTTGACATGTATACAATGCAAATTATTTGCATTTTATATTAAATATTAAATAAACGACGAAATGTAGACATGGAGCTTAATAGTCGTTGTCCAGTGTTATTTTCAAAACCGTTTATAAAGTTTTAAAATATGTTTTTACTGGGAAATTGCAAGCCTTTATTTATGTAATTAAATGTATATACAAAATTTATGTAAATCTGTTGGTTGATTTAAATTTATATTCAAATTTACTATAATATAACTGCCATTACCGCCATTTTGAATGTTCAAGATGAATAATCCCCTCTTGAAATGAAGCAAAGCGGATTGGGCAGCTCGATTCCGCAGGGCGCAGGGTCGGAAAACTTCAAGTTCGGCTCAGGACATCGCCATTTTTTAAGGAGTACGACGTATATGAGAAACGAAAAGTAATAGTTAGAATTTTGATGGAGGAAATAAGTTTGATAAAACATTGAAAATGGCTAAACAGATAATATAATACAGTCCAGCTCTTAAATGTCCTAGACGATTTATCACGACATGCGATCGCGGGCGATGGCAATTACGATTACATTTCTATACTACATCCGTAATACTGCTTCGTTCTGCTAAATGCCCAAAACGTGAATGTTTTTAAATATACATTAGTTTCCTTATGCGTATAACTAAAATAAGATGTGAAGTGGAAATTTTGTACAATTTCTAAAGAAAGAAATCATTTAAATCTAAGGTAATAAAAAATTTCCGTCTTTCCTTTCTAGGCATTTAGGACAAGTAAAAAACAACATAATTCGGGATTCTTTCCTTCATTATTGTTGTATTTACTTACAGAACAGTGCGCTCCTTTCGACACACACATTGTTATTAATGCGTTAAGGAATTTACATGTATAAGAATTCAGTTATTGCATATCAAATATGTTCCGATCCATTTAAAATATAATGTTAAAACGTTAGTTCTATGTAATTTTACGTGTTATTTAATGACTTGCCCTTGAAATACTAGGAATACAAATCCACGAGGTCAAGAAACAACCCGTATTATTTTTTAATTTTTTAACCAGTTCTTAATAAATGCAAATTCACAAAAAATTCATATACTTCAGTAGCAGCTGTTCGTAGTTTTACTTGGTCTTCGCCAGGATCGTTAGCTGTATGCGCGCGCACCCATTACTATCCAAAAAAAGTGCTCAGTTGCGATATTGTATTTATACGTATACTGTGGTCCAACCGCCAATTCCTCCATTTAATGAGCGAAAGACAACATTCATTTAATTTTTACACTGATTTCTATTGAGCAAATAGTTTTGAAAAAATAAAGTCCATAATGGATGTTGAAGACATACATTTTATCTACAGATATTTTTTATTTCAATGTTAATTCTCCAAAAATTTGTTTTAAATTCTTTAACATTTTTTCACAACACCTAAAACAAAAAGCATCTACAATTTTTGTCAGAATGTGAAGTTTAATTACAACTATCCGGTAACTTTTTCCGACTCACACAAATTGCTGCGCAAAGATAAAATTTATATAAGGTTTTTTGATAAGTTTAGGGGATATTTTGACGAGAACAACTGCCATAAGATCACAAGTAGACATTTTGCACTGAAAATGATTCATTAAATCAATGCTTAGTAGACTTTAAAACTTGGATATAAATTTATAAGGTCATTTCCAAAACGAATGCAGAAAGTGAACCTTACGTTGTTTCAAAATGCTCGTATACGTTGTTTATGGTATCAATATTTTGAATAAATTTCCAGAACAGAAATTGAACTTAAAAACAGATTTGGAGAGATGTATCTAAGATTTAACTCTCGCAACAACATAATATCAATAAATAATTTAACATTCTAGTTTACGTAAGGGATATCCATCGAACGTAATTCGCGGAATTTTCGTATTTCGTGGCAGCCTGTATGTCATCATTCATCTTTTCGAAAGAAAGTACTTTTAGTTAGTAATAATTTTTTTATTGACTTTAACTTCAGCTGTACGCCATGATACAATTATGGAAATAATGAACAATACTTAAGAAAACCAATAAGAATACAGTTATCAAAATTTAAAAAAATAATTACAAAAAACTTAAAACTAACAAACTTTTTTATCATATTTACATTATACTAGGGTTCACAGGTAACAAATCTTCGTAAAAAATCTAAAATATAATTCAGCAAACTTATATATTACGTTTTTCTTTAATTATCAAATTGACAATATTTTTACGAAAAACTACATTAGTCATAAAAATATAGGATGAACATTATTAAATAGGGATCAAAACCATCATCCCATTACCTACATGAACTATACCTTCAGTTTAATTTTTTTTTAAAATTTAAAGAAGGAGTCTAAAATGCTGCCGGACTTGACTTTCTTCATTTTAATTAGATTTGTTTTTCCACCCATCCCTGAATAATCAATTTTATTATTGTCAATTTTTTTCGAAGTCACTATCTGGCAAGTATAACTCAAGATTTTTTCCGCTTTCCAAATATAAATTAGGTTTGTAGAAAGATTTCGAGACGCCCATTCCCATCAGGAAGTTTCAAAAACCCATGGCTTTTAATAGCATTCTATCATCCAAGACTACCTAAAAGTATTCACATACACAAAATATTCCGTATCTTCCACTAACCCTTGTAAATTAAATATTAATTTATTATTTTCTTTTGATAAACATTTCAAAATGTTCAAATGTTCAGTGTTCACATCCACATTCACTTCAGTATCAAATATAATCTATTATTACGTTTAGTTAGTTTTAAGATAAAGCAAATTGATTCAGATAAAGCAAATGACTGTAACTTAAAACAAGATTTAAGAAAATGAAAAATTGTTTGAATATTACTCTGATCAATTAGCCTCAATAGTTCCAGAATGATTTGTTTTTTAACCTATCATCTCTTAATGGTTCATGAATTTGGTCAGGGCTTTATAATGTGTTCTAATGTTTACTGGTGATTGAGATTGCTTGTCATACATCTTTCTAGTTCCAATACTTTATAGATTATGTTTTTGAATTTGAGATTTGTAGTGTTTAAACCAGCTAGCCTAATTTATGTCATTACTTTGACTTATGCTAATGGTACTCTCGAGTATAAATATTGTTCACATTTAGGGTATTCTGTATGCTTTATTAATTTGTAGATTGGACTGTAAGATGAGAATGCTACTCTATTTCTATCCTACTGAAAGACATAATTTGTGTTCAGGTTGTAAATACGTGAAATCGTTCTCTCAAGTTCACTCCACTCTAGTAGATCATTAAACAATTGATCGCTACAGAGGGACTCGAGATTGGTTTTCAGAATAGTAACCCAGTTATGTTATCGGTTGTGAACATTTTCGGATTATTACATAGTTTGTTTAATAGTATGTAGCATCGTTTTGGGAATCTATTTTCAGGCATTTGCATCAATTTAGTCAAATACAGCATTGCTCTCTTCAAAATTTGTGTACTCAATGGGGCCGAGCCTGTGTCCATTCTAACCATGTATCCAAGAGTGTATTTCGGTAGTCCTAACAGGAGTTTAAAAAAGCCTGCTTAAAGTCTGTCTGCTACATCCAGGTGTCTCAATCCTCAAATGGATGAGGCGATCTTTTCGAAACACAAAGTATTGCTGAAGTCATCTGCATATCCGAAAACCCCCTGTCAGTTCGGGTACTTCGGTTACAGCAGACGTTGATAGTCATCCTTCAGTTCGTTTCACAGATGTCGTATATCGTACGGACCCAATTAGAATGAATGGAAATACTGTTTTTCGGAATATTCTTAAATTTTGTTGCGAATTTTTCTACAAGTAAATATTAATTTCGTTTTTACGATTTTTAATGTGAAAAGCCAAGCCGAGATAAGTAAACACGCAATGGATGAATTTTTCCGATATTAATTTGGTGTGGTAGAAGAATGAATTTTTTGGGGGCACCTTAGGGGTGGGAATACTGACTTGATATTAATTGAATACGCTTTTTCAGCTCTTTTGTGTTGTAATTCATAATATATAATTTATAGTTGTATATTTTAATTTTAATGTTGTATTTATTTATTTAATTATTTATCTTTGATTAAAGAAAGTTTATGGCGCGAATGTTAATTAAATATCATCAAAGAATATTCATTGCTTTACAATAATTTGATTTGGTATGATTGTTCTTCCTTCGTAGCAATCAGTAGCAGCGTGCAATTCACACGGCTCAGCTCTCACATATTTATTGCTGGGAAGGGTTCGGCGCGGTAGACAGACTTGCCGTAATGTGTTATAATGAGGAAAGGTCGAAGCGAGTCATGTTTTCGTCGCAAATTGGCAAATGACAGCCCACCAAGGTCCTGGGGCTTCAACATATCACACCACTTCCTCTGCGCTTCTGGGAAGAAAGTGTTTTAGGAAGTTCAAGCTCGCAATCCGTACGTTGTACCTTATTTGGCATACCACAGGGAATAACACTATCATTTCCGGCGGCTGTCGAAAGACGAAAGTTATGACACGTTTGCTGAGAAGCTCAGATGTAATTGAAAAGGGCTGGTTCCGAATAAAAATGTACTTATGTCATAAAATGTATTTATTTAACAGGTAAAAATGTACGAAATACATTTACCTATAACCAAAACAATAAAATTTAAAAACTGAATCCTTTTTAATTTAAACTGAAATCATAAAACATTGAATATTGTCATATAAACACTGTAATTCATTCTTATTTTAAGGTTGCAAAATTGAAAAATATTTTTAAAAAAAGCATCCCAGGAAGGGGAATGTTTTTTAAAATAACATTGTTATTTATATGATACACAAAAACTAAAAGACTTCGTAGAGGATGAGGCAGAATATTAATATTGTCTTGCCGAACTAACGGCAGGACAAACTGGGGATGTAAGTGAATATTTTTATTTTGAAAACTTACGGCTATTAAAATCATTCCCTATTTAGATCATGTACGATATAGATGTGACTTAATAAGATAGTGTGGTGCATATACGAGTCGCTCAGGCAATCCATCATTATCGATAGTTTTCGAGATTGTGTATATGAATTGCTTCGTGAAAAACATTTAGTAACCTAGTGTCGATTCGAATCACACACGAACTAGATCAATCCAAGAACTTCTGAACAAACAATTTGTGGGACTCTTGCCCAATAGAAGTCAAAATTCCAATTTTTCCCTCAATATTTCACATATTATACGTTCCTACATTTTATCGAGTGTCTTTCATTTTTATTTCTTTCACAAGGGTTAAAATACTTCCATTTTAAAAATAAAATTAATTCCTTAGCCTTCATTATAATCTGCGCATTAACGAAAATATCATATCATGGCCCATATCATGCCTTCATCGTAATAGCAAATAACCTGTCTTCCTTAACCCTACTAACCGGCAAAGTGGCTCAGCTGTTTCAACAGCTGTTTCTGCAGTGCCTCTGACCGGGAGGACCTAGGATTCGAGTCCCGACGGTGGCAGGGTTATCGACATTAGGTAGACAGATGGGTCGACTTCTGCCGTTGTCTGGAGGATAATTTTAGCGGCCGGCAGCTCTGATCGGTAATTTTCCTTGATTTCTCCGATCAATACCATGCGAATGCCGGAGTAATACCATAAGAAACGGGTCACGGTCCGAGCGCGATCTTTCCTTCCTATTCCTTGTCCTATCCTCACCTCTTTTCTTACACACACACTTACACTTAAATACAACCACACTTGTTGGGAGTCTAGAGCTCGTTCCGGCTGGGGCGGTGCCCCACTGGTAGGACGTACCTGGTTGGGGGTCAAGCTCCCAGAAGCCGACGTGTAGGTTGGCGCCAACCTCCGCGATAAAAAAACATGCACTGTACTTACGGGAATAATGACCTTTGCCGTCGACGCGCCCGGAAACACTAATCAATCACTCGATCTTAACCCTAACACAAATCAGTAACTTTCAAACTAGGCATTTTCGTCAATGTCATGTTCTTTTAATCTTCATTATATGCTGCACCTAACAAATACGAAAAATCCAGTAATTTCTGAACAAAAGACATTGTTCCAAATTTGAGGGAATCTAAGAGTCTCGGCATTGTAAATTTGAAGTCAGAAAGTTGTATATCGCCCCGTCTCCCGTCGCCAGCAAAGTTTCGTCGCCGCCACACATGAAAAAGAATGCATTGAAGACGGTTCGGAACGCACATTCATCAACACGAAATCCTGTTGGACAGACCATACATTCCATCGGGTCACTCCTTTCATCGACAACGGTGCACAACACTTCCATCCCGGGCAAACACGTGGCAAATAGAAGCTTAATGATGTCTCGCAACAAGTGAAAAATCGGCATCCGCTCCGCTGCGCGCGCGTCTGTAAACAGCATTGTGCGACGACACGCCCGCCCCCGAGACCCACCGCCCCGCCCCGCCCCGCCCCGCCCCGCGCCAATCCGCTGCGCTGCACACTGGGCGGGGAAGGGTTGGCGCGAGGGCAAAACTCGGGTTTCCTTCGCAAGTTCAGTACTCTATTTCCAGCTGGGAATTACTGTGGAACATGGTAACAAATACATGTTAAATACTTCTG
The DNA here is from genome assembly GCA_964035755.1 of Teleogryllus oceanicus. Classification (NCBI taxonomy): domain Eukaryota; kingdom Metazoa; phylum Arthropoda; class Insecta; order Orthoptera; family Gryllidae; genus Teleogryllus; species Teleogryllus oceanicus. Next base: position 109,490,438 of record CAXIVR010000008.1, on the reverse strand, counting down.
CATCATAAACATAATAGATAGATAGGTAGATATTTATTATTCTGCAGATAGGTATATACAACCTGGTGGCAGAACTCTACAATTAACATATTACTAATATTAACTTTAAATTACTTAACAACGTAACATTAAATTCTTTAAAGACATAATAATAATAATAATAATAATAATAATAATAATAATAATAATAATAATAATAATAATAATATGCTAACAATAATAGAATTAACTACATTTTATGGCGTAGAAGATCTTCTGGAAAATGGTGGAAGAATGACAGGAGTTATCAAATATTTGGGAGTAATTTTGAACAAAAAGGGAAATAGCTAAAAAGAAATAGAGAGACGATTAAGTTTGGGAAGACACGTAACAAGAAGTACAAACTCTGTCTTATAGAACAACAACTAAAACACTAACACTATTAAAAGACGTCATGTTGTCCACATTTCTCAAGAGTATTACAACGTACGGTTCAGAAGTCCGCGGAATGATAAAAGAACAACAGGGAAGCTGGTATACCTTGAAATGGACTACTGACGTAGAAGTTGCTGTTACAGCAGACGAGACAGAATCAGGAACATTGACATAAGAAATAGAATAAATTTGAAGAAAACTATCCTTGACGAAAAAGAAAAAATTAAAGAGGAAAAAGAAAACGTATGGTACGGTCATGTTAAGCGTATGATAGATGAAGGATACACAAAACGAGTCCTGTATTGAATGCCGGCACAAAGGCAGAAGAGAGGAAGACTCGACATGGCAACAGGGAATGCGAGAGGTTATGACGGCAAGAGAAATGCAAGATGATCTATGGACAAATAGAGAGGCATAGAGCCTCTCTCTCCTCTCTCTCTCTCTCTCCCTCTCTCTCTCTCCCTCTCTCTCTCAATCTCTCTCTCTCTCTCAATCTCTCTCTCTCTCTCTGACACACACACACACACACACACACACACACACACGCGCGCGCGGGGGGGGCGTGTGTGTTAAATGTATTTTAATTTTAATTTTGTTAATATCCTTTGTACATCCATATTCTGCAAGAATCACCTGATGAGGGTTATAGGTTAGAACTTTTTATATTGAAGCCTACGATATCAACTTTTTATATTGGTCTTTTGGCGTTTGTTACCCCACATCCAGGGCCCTGGGGAAGTAAACGATTGAAGAGAAGATTTTACATGCATTCTGGAAGTGGGAGAAGATGGCTGGCAAGCACCATGCCTCAAGTGCATATTTTCCCCAATACTTACACTTCATGAAGCCATTAAATATTGGTTCTCGTTTTGTAAGGATTCTGGGTGGACCTCAGGACAGTCCTGAAAAGTACATAGGTAAAAATCCCCAGCCTATAGAGGTTAGAACTTAGGTCCCTCATAGCAAACTGTGTTTAATTTTAATAAATTATTTTAATTTATTTAGAATGTAGATTTTATGTGCTTTTTCGGTAAAAGCTTTTGTTTAAAGTTTAATGTATAAAATACAATGTTATAATGTATAAAATAGGTAATAAAATGTACAAATATAATTGTGTATTCAAAAGAATATATTAATAATGGTTTGACATAAAATTAAAATAATGTAGTGATGCATTTATTTTAATTTTAATTTTTCTATTTTTTTTTCTACAATACTTTTCTTTGACTTCGTATCTAATAAGTTAGAAAGTGACAAAAGTTGACAAGAGATGTAGAGTTGACAAGTGCGTAGTATAGTTTCGTGTTTTACATTATTTTAATGAATAATTGCAAGCATGGAGAGGGATCAATCATGGTTTTCGGTTATTTGAAAGGATTAGACAAAATTCTCAACAAAAGTGTGTAACATGTATATTTTAGGTCTTTCAGTTACTACAAGAAATCAAAGCTCTAAAAATTAATATGTATCTCAGATATCATTTCCCTAATATTTCTGTAGAAATATTTAATATAATTATAAGAAATAGTAAAAATTGCAAAAAATGAAATTCTAGTAGTCTTCGAGATGGATATTGGTCTTAAAATGACAAATGACATAATTAGAAAAGAATTAAAGTTTGTACATCACGCGTTACAGTTTCTATTATGAATATGACATGATTATGATTATTAAATGCACATTAAACAATTAGCATAGGAATCTAAATAATCACATTCGAGTATTTCTCATGCAGAAACTACAATAAAAAATACGAAACAAAATTATAATTTGTTTTCAAGTCGTTCAGAATCATGTGAATACTCTTGGTTTCTCTGAAGAAGACCACGACATGAGAGTCGAAGCCATTCCGCAGCAGTACCACAGCGCACACAGCAATTTCGGTAATGGGAGATGTCAGAGAAACAAAGCACTTGAAAGGGTGGAAAATGCTTCATTCCATTACTTTTTAACTCACGGAAAACTAAGAAATTCAATTTTGGGTCTCATTCTCATGTAACATTCATGTCCCATATGATATAATAGTTTACGCAGCGCTACTGGTAATACTAATTCCATTATGTAATAAGGGAATAATAATACTACACTTTTAATGCCAAATCTAGACGAATGTCGATGCAGACCTTAACAGGTTGGAGACCGCGCGCGAACTTTCCCAAATCTGCTTCCACTCATCAGTCTGAGGTTGGGCTGATTTTCGTCCCCATATGGTCCTTGCCCCATGAAGTAGCATGACTCAGGTAGTTCTGTCTGAACGCGGATGTTGGACATGGTCTAGACTGTTCTGCAGTGAAATCGGAAGTAAAGTATCTTTATTTTTATTTCATTCAACAAGAATTTATACCCTAATTCATGCTTGAAATAATCGGTACATACTATTGTATGTAAATTAAATTTTCAATGTATAATTAACTGCAGCTTGTATTAAGACGTCCATCGGTATTCTCTTTGGCATTGTTATCAGAATTGTAACAAACAAGGACACACAAAATGTGGATTATGATTATGCAACTTGTTGATTGATTGATTAGTGTTTCAGGGCGCGCCAGGTGCTAAGATTATTACTTATCATTCCCGTAAATGCTAGCAAGTTTTATTGTGGGAGGAGACGGTGATATTCTTCCGCTGTAAGGCGAGGTTCGGCGCCGACCTAGACTTGCGGGGGTTTTCCCAATCAGCTATTTCCCACTAGCGTGACCCGTTTGTTAGGGCACTACTCCGGCATTTCGTGGCTCTGATCGGAGAAACCACGAAGAAACAATCACAGAAGCCGACCGCTAGAATTCACTTCAAGACAGCGGCTGAATTCGACCTAGCTATCTTGCTGTGTTGAGAATCCTTCCAACTGTAGGGACTCGAACACTACTTCCTCCCGAGCAGAGGCACAGCAGTGACACGGATTGGTGCCCTGAGCCACTTACGCCAGTACGCAACGTGTTAGAGGAACTAATTTACTACATACAGAATTGAGAATTATTTACTTTTGTTGAATCAGGGACCCACAAAACAAGTTTTTTGTCGAAAAATCGTCACGTTTTGCTGCAGAATTTCAATATTTTCTGCAACAATAGTATTTTCTACATACTATAAGGAAATTTTGAAAAATTTGAAGTCATTTTTAAGAAAATGTCTTTGAGGTGTTACTGGAAATGCGAAATTTGAAACTCTTTTACACAGGAAACTGTTGAGTTTCCGAGAAACTTCACTGGAAGTCATTTCAAGGACTCGTAAATACAAACGTCTACGAATCGATCGTAACCGTGCATATTAAAGGCGTGAGAGATTAAAAAATATTGTGTAATTTTTGAAAAACAAAAGGAGACAGCAAAATGAATTTTAGTATCCTTTAATCATGTATTGGCATTAATTGTTGGTTACAGAAAGGACATTAACGGATACATTAAATGATACAGAATTAAACAATTAATGTCATCTTAAACAATTCAATTGGCACAATCCGTTTAAGAAATTTGAAAAAAATGGAACCGTTTTTTGGAAAATAACGTTTAAACGTTTCTGAAAATGCGGAATTTTGAGCTCATTTTCATAGAAAACTTCTTGAGTTTTGGAGAAACTTTATTTGCCATCGTGTGAAGCACATGTACTCGTAATTGTAATAATGTGAAGAAATCATCGTTACTGTAAATATTAATGACGTGAGAGACAAGTCAGTTTTTAAAAATTTTTGAACAAAAAAAAAAGAATAGAGTAATATGACATTAATGTTATCTTATAGATCTTAATGTTATCCCCACCGACATTTTAAAGAAAAATTGGAGCCGTTTTCGAGAAAATCTTGTTTTTGTTATTTTCTAATAAATGTCCTAGAGAAGAGATAATTTTGCCCGCGCAGGCGCTCTCGTCTGCCAGTGTGCTGTGGCCTCGCAACCCCTTCGCGGTTCATCCCCGGCTGCGTCCACACGAGCGGTGCCCTGTATTTACACGTCGTGTCGCGTTAGGCGGCGGAGGGCGCGCCAGGTAGCGGCGGCCTCGCGGAATGCCTTGTGCGCGCGGCGCAGGGCGCAGCAGCCCGCGCCTAAGAGGAGGAGGGAAAGCGAAGATGTTGAAAGCGGAAGGCAGCAGGATGAGATTAGAGAAGAGATGTAAAAATCCTGTGGAGGGGGGACGGAATAGGAAACAATTCGTTGCGACGAAGCGTGGTGAAAGAAAGAATAAGGTTGGATAAAGGGCACGGTGGAGAGAGCGGAAAGGAAATTTTAAAAAGTGTCCACGGTGGCGAAGGAGAGTGGTGATAGAGTATTGTGAGTGGAGAGAGTGAAATGGCTGCAGGAGACGATTACGATTGAAGGGGGGGGAAATGTGGGCAAGGTGACGGAAGGAACGATGAGGAAGTAGCGGAAGTGGGGGTGGGGTGGCGGGAAGGCCGGGAGGTGGACGCTGGGGGCACCGCCCCGCCCCGCAGGCGACCGAGCCCTTTGGTGCCTTTGAGCGCGGGCGGGCATTGTGCCCGGCGCTCGCCGCCCCCGCGGCTCACAATTGCATCACGTGCGCCTGCACAAAGCCAAAGCGCGCCCGCCGGCATTTGTCATCATTACAGAGCGCTGCCTCGCCTTTTGGGGGTGGCGGGCCGGGGGCGGGGAACGGGTTTGGCGGAGGGGTAGAGGGAGAGACTGACTAAGGTGTTGGGTCAGGAACGAGGAAGCTGAGAATGTGAAGCCAGAATCAGTGGCGATGGTGACGAGCGGTTTTGAGGGAAATGAACGGTTATATGCGTAGAAGAAATTCGATTGTGGATAAAGGAGATTAATTACGCAAAAAAAGAACCTTATTAAAAAAATGCTGCTATTATTATTATTATTATTATTATTATTACAACAAATATAATAATAATAAAATAAAAATTATAATAGTAAGGCAGATCTGAAATTATGTTCAGGGCAAAAGGCATTTATGGAAAAGAATCCTCATGTGGTTTCCTACCAACTGATAATTAAATAGGGCGTTTTTTTAATCATTTATCACGGAATAACGATTTTTCTTGGGCGACTGTTTTCCATCAGCCGTTCTTTGCTTCTTGCCATCATAAGGGTGCTGCTGAGAGAGAGCGGCTTCCTAGTTGCGGCGAGTCTACAGGTCAGTGAGCAAAGTGTTTCGCCAATGGGATGAAAAGATTTCGTAAAACGTCAGAAATCGAAGTACTGGGATCCGTGGGGTTTACGTAAGACTGCGAAGACGGTGGCACGAGGTGGGAGTAGCGGAAGACGCGATGCGGTGAGGTAGATAGTGGAGGAGAAAGGCGGCAGCGAAATCACGCAGCGGGCAACGCGGGCGGCGCAATAGCGCGACAATAAACCAGAGTGTGAGGGGCGAGAGGAGCAGAGCGCTGCGCTGCGAGGGCAGCGGGGGCGTCGGCGCAAGGGTTCGCCCAAAGGGCAGACGCCCTTTCAGTCGCCCCCGCGTCTCGTTTTCCCTCCATTAGCCAAACAAAGGGCTCTGTAATAACTGACAACAACCTGAAAAATGTTCGCGCCGCATGGAGAGGAGATTAGGACCGCGCGGCGGCGGGGCGGGGGCGGGGGCGGGGGCGGGGGCGGTGGGCGGAGCGAAGTGCGTGCGGCGGGTGGCTTTACGAGAACGGGGTCTGCCTGCGCAACACGCTGCCAAGGGAGTTACGAAGGGCGTTCCTCCTTAGCTAAAGCGGACGATATGCAATGGAAATCCCTCACGATTCCGCTGGGTTTCCACTAGTGAGAATTTGTAAATACACTTTCTCCAATAACATCCATCAGAGAATTCGAACAATCCGTTTAATAGGGAATAGAAAAGCACTTTTTTATTCTCCAAGAAGTAATGTTTGATGTGATTTGAGTATTGGCATCCATTGTTGCCTTTTGTAAAAGAAGAAGGAAAACCGGCCGAGATGGCCTACGGCACCAACAGTTGCCGCTGCAGTGGCTCTGACCGGGAGGTCCTAGGGTTCGAGTCTCGACGGGGGCGGTTTTTCATTATTAGCTCCATAGCTGGGTCAAATTCAGCCGTTGTTTGGAGGAGAATTGTAGAGGCCGGCTGCTCTGATCGGTAGTTTTCCGTGACTTCTCCGATCGCGAGAGTCCGAGTAGTAGCATAACGAACGGGCTTCGGACCGCGCGCGATCTTTTCTGCCTCTTCCTTTTCCTATCCTGACCCTTACATACACACACACACCTACTTACACTTAAAACCACACACTCGGGAGACCGGACGGGAGCTTAGAGCTCGACATGGCTGTGACTGCGCTCCGGTGACGGAGATACTTGGAGTAGGGAAACCCCCGTAAGTCAACGTGTATGTCGACGGCGGATGTCCCTGATCACGAGAGGAGGAACATGGCCATCACCACTTCAGGTGATAACTAACGGCCATAACCCGCACTTCAGGCGAGGACTAATGAACATAGCAGGTGACATGTCTCAATGCACACAATAATGTATCAATAATGAAGTAAAATTTAAATAATTATTCAAAACGCAAGAGCCCAGAGGCCATCAAAGATTTTGTAAATATATTTAAATTTTTAAAATACATGTCATGATCATGATGCCATCATCACGTTCTATTTTTGCAGCATTCATTTAAAATTGATTTTATTAGTAAAGCACGGAAACTTACTTTTACTTTAATATCTAATTTAAAAATTCAACCTCCATGAAAACTGTCGAGAAGAAAAGAGTAACATCATATGAGGGATATGATTTACTTGCATCACATATACAGCATTTGTATCGAGGGATTTGTTTCTGCCATATTTAATTGTAGTTAGTCACTGTGCTTGAAGGAGGTAAACACCGAAACAAATTCGTTCGCGTTATTATATTGATGTTTAACTGCAATTACATCACAAACGTTGAGGTTTTTTGGGATAACGTTGGGTTTATTTTCAACGTAAACCAATGCATATTAAATTTTCTTGGAGCTGATGGATATCCGAAATTGTTTGTATTTAAAAAAAAGATTTTTTATAAATTCTGTGAATGTTTTGAATTATCAAAGAGACTATTTTGAATTTATACGAAATGAAAAATTTAAAAAATGCTTCCTGAAATTCAACACTATAAATCTCTCCATCTTTTAATGTTAGGTTCTGTTGTTTGAGCATTATACAACAAATTGAAAAAAGTGATTGATTATAAGAACTATTATAAAAAGGTACCATTTTGTTTATGTATAGTTCTTTTTTGAAAATCAAAGTTAACCTGAATATAAAAGTGAATCACAATAAACAGAAATTCAGGAGAATGGACAGACAAATTAAATATATCATCATTAAGGTACTCATACAAAATGCAATATATTTTCCTGCGTTCTCCAGATATTACTGTGTTAATTTAGGCATGTCAACGCGCATTCAGTAAATTGTTTCATTAGATTTAAGCTATCTTTAATTTATTTTTATTTGAGAGAAATGCATTTCCATTAGTTACTTAAGCTGCAAGTCAATATCACAGGTTGTACGCCCTTCAAACTATCAAATAATCTCCCGCTTACAGGGCTGCTCTGGAGAGGCACGTAGATATAGTTATTTAAGCACTTCGGGCGTTTTAGGGGTTCTAATGATCGAGTGGCAACAAAAAGCCAGATGGCCCTTGGTCCGAGAGCTTTTTGTCGCCCGTGATCAGTGGAACCAGTTCACACCCTCGATGCACACCAAATTTTATTTTTTACGTAATTTTAACGATTCAGATTTAGTTATTTACTAATTTAGTAGATTTCAAGTTGACTCGGTTTGTGTTTTCATATTTTCCTCCCATTCATAATTCCATCGCATAACTATCTCTCTAAGAGCATCTGTAGCCTCTGTGTTCATATTTGCCTCGAAACCACGATCCTCTGGATCCAGGTAAGTTGTGCAGTGCACATCGAGCTCCGTACCGAAAGCAATATCAAGCAATAACGTATCATAAAAAATATTAGATACTTAGGAGAGGAGGTCCACATCGGTGGACTTCTTCGTCAACCGAAAGCCGCGCCTTCCCTCCCGTGAACTCACATCCATTCATTCTAAAGCAGAAAATTGGCTGCGCCCGCCCCGTCCCCCTGGCAGCGGAAGCGGCCGCCCTGCGGGGGGGGGGGGCGCGCAAGATGCAACGCGAAGGCGACGGCGCGGGCGGCCGCTCCCACGCTGCGTCTTCGGGCGGGGGCGGGGGCGGGGCAAGGAACGGGGTTAGGCGGCCAGGCCGGCGGGGTGCGACTCGGCGTGGAGCACGGGCCTGGGGCTCAGGCAACGGAAGTCACGAGATGGCCCCGGTTTCACGAGTTTCACAGACATTTCATTCACGATTAGGGGCATTTAAATACATTTCCAGAACGTCGATATTACAAAAAAAAAAAAAAAAAAAAAAAAAAATCAACGAAATTTACAGTAACGAACCACAGATGACTTTACATCTACATCGTACCTTCCTTTCTTTTACAAAATGTGTACCAAATCAATTAAGAATAAAATATTACGTGTCTCAGTTTTGGTTTCTTGACTAAAAATGTAGTAGTGTCATTGCAATTTAAATATAAACAAAGAATTGGTAGTGTTCGGCGTTTTGAAATGATATAGGTATCATAGAAGGAATTGTTATTTTCATAACGCAGGGTGCACGTACTTTTATTATTAAGAATTGAGATATGAGAAATATTAATGTATTTTTGAGGAAATAAAGAATGTAGTAGTGGAGATAATGTCGAAGCCATAATGACAGAGATATTTAAAAGAAATCTGAAAAAACAAGCCAAACAAAAACTCTAACTGCTGAAATAACGAAGCGCGTTCTTTGCTATTTGCTAAATGTAATTGGAAATAGCTATTGGCTTTTCTTTCGTTTTCGTTTTCTCAGTCATGAGATAAGGTTCGTTTTCACAGTCCGTAGAATTAGCTCTATAGGAAACGTTTCTCACCAGGAAAGTTAAAGATGTTAAGTGAATACTTAACCACATCTCCAACACCAGTCAGTTCTCGAAACCGCGACGGATAACTGGGTTTGTAAAGTGACATAATCATGTGGGAAATGGAATATAAGACGAAAGAACTGATATGTGGAGGCTGATAGAGTTATCCATGACGCCTATACGGAAGACAAGAATGACGAGGATTGGGGGAAATATTAGCAGCGAGAGACAAGTGATACCGAAGAACGTATTCCTTGTTCTAAGGATCTGGACTGGTCTCCGTAATCCTGAACTGATAATTAATTAAATTTTTGTTCGGGGACTAAGGGAGACTGTACAGTGGCTATAGCCTTCCATTCCAATTCTCGATGCGACCATCGTTAGGTCGCCACAACGTTAGGTTTGAAAATTATGATATCGATTATATGGTGAGAATGATGATTTAGGATGATGTGAGTAACTTGAAAATAGTTGATGGACAAAGATGGTGAATGGGAAAAAGAAGTAACGGGAGAACGAGACCGAAGGGAGCCTGCCGTGAACTTTCACTGTCTTCTACAAATTCTACGTGGAAATGATTTAGATAATGTGAATATTTTGCTAGGATAAGTACAAAATATATAACAAAAAATAATAGGTAGATTAAGCAAAGCCTAATCTACAATTGATTTTAGTTATAAGAAGAATTTTACGGCAAATAATTAAGTATAGATGAAAAGAAAAAGCTTCAAAACGAAAGTGAAGTATTACATTGTATTGAAAGGAAACGTAGACAATAGGAAGAGAAAAAGAGATTACCACCTTTTGAAGCATGGTGCTGCATAAGGATATTGAATATAATATGGAAAGATAGAAGAACAAACGAAGAAGTATTTACGAGAGCCAAATAGAAAATGCTAGAGTATTAAAAAAGAACAAGAGCAACACTCTCAGAGCACATTATCCGGAACGACGGATGAGTCCAAAAGAGTAATTAATTACTGAAGAACAGATTACAGGAAGAAATTGCGCAGATAGATAACGATTTAAATAGTTGCAGTAAATATGAGGACAGCATGGGTGAGATACCTTCTGATTGCTAAAACATGGACAAGGGGAAGAGTGGAAGGAAGTTACCAAGAAGTTTGACGGCTACTAACTAACAAGATGATGGTGGTTTGTTTTGTTTCCGCGCCACTACAAGGGAAAACGTTTATGCTCTTCACGGGATTCCAATCCACAACCCTAGCAAAGGTGGCCGCCGCAGCGCCTCCGATATTCACAGTAACACTGAAAGATGCGATGATTGAGAAAGGTTACTCCGTAGGCGCGAGTCAGAGGCGGCGCTGGCAGATCACCCAAGGCCATGCCCACGGGGGATCCAGGCTGTCGGGAGGAGGTAGGGAGCGGGATTCGGAGAGCTGGGAGTGCAGAGTGGGTCAGAGAGCTGGATGTGAGTAGCGGGGAGTGAAGAAAGGACTGTGGAGAGCGGCCTGTTAAGAGCAGGAAGAAGAGAGTGCGATAAGGAGAGTGGAGAAGAGGGGTTGAAAAGAGTATTGTTGAAAGTTGTGATGGGGATATGAAAAGAGGGCTATAGAGAGGGGCACAGAGCGGGAAGTGGAGCACGGTATGTAGACCGCACGATGTAGAGAGCAAGCAGGTTGTGGAGAGAGGGTTGAGGAGTGGGGTGTATCGAGAGGGGGGCCAAGGCTTATAGGGAGGTGTGGAATGAAGATTAATGATTGATTATTTTTTGGAAAGGAATTATTTGAAGGGGGGGATATCTGGCGCCGACCTACGCGACAACTTCCGGGTGTCCCTCCTTCCGGTATCGCTACCCCCAGCCAGCACAAGCTCCCAACTAGTTTCTCGGCGTGTGTGGTAGTATGAAGTATGTGTAAGGGGCGAGGAGGCGGCTTCGGCTCGACCCACGGCGCATGTGTTGGTAGTGCGCCGGCATTCGCCTGGAGAAGCGAGCGGAATGCGGGCGGCGGGGAGCGGGGGGGCGCAGGTAGCGCGGGTGGCGCGCAACGTGGCAGTTGGCGCGCATAAATCTCCGCGGGAACTCTTCCACGCAGATGGCGCTGACCCGCGCCTAACGAGCCTGGCTTCCGCCCGCGCCCCCTCGCCCGCCCGCGCCCTCAGCGCGGGAAGGAACTGTCGAAACCTCCTTCCGCCCCGGCGGGGCTGCGTGTCATTTGGCTGCCCAAGCCTTTTGTCTCCCGAGCACACTGTTCAGCGCACCCGATTATTACGAAATAACAAGCCGCATTGACATTTTGCAAATCGGCAAGTTACAAGCAGACTACTCTTTACATCGCACTTGAGAAGAGATATTGTGCTGATTGTAAATCATCAAAGCCAGTTGTGGCTCCGAAGAGCAGAGGAGCGGCTTCAGAAGTGTGGTACGGGGTCGTTCTTCGCGCGCGAGTTCTGGCGAGCACGTACCAGCGGAGGCCGCGCTCGAGGGTAAGACTAGGGAAAGTGAGTGCCCGCCAGTATCACCCGCTCAGTGGGATCTGCCCTCGGGAGGGTGAAATTGACATTCTTCTAGGTTTAGGGATAGTCTTTTGTATATTATTTTTCTTGGAGTACGCACTAACTTTAAATTGTGTATCACACACAACTACAGACTGGCGATAATTATCATTCGATAAAATATGTGACACGAACATAACAAATTCATATTTTATCCTTCCTTCATAAAGGCAGGTACAGAATAGTGCTGATTTGAAATAAATAAACAAATATTTATTTTAAGGTATAAATATAACCATTCAGGAATATAAGTTTTTTTTCTTTCCAATGATACACGTAACAAAATAAGCAATAATTTGCCTGTACTTGAAGTCTCTTGGATAATACAAGACAGAATCAAATTCAATCGAAGAAAGACAACTTTAGTACTAAGAACGACGAACGTAAAATGGTTAGCTCGTTATGTGACTCCAATACTGCTCAGGGAAACGTAACCCGACCCCTGAAAAGAACAACCCCCGCATGAAGAGCGAGGGTTAGTGAGAACAATTTCCGAGTACTTTTTCAAAAGAGCGCGCTTAGTGTAAGCCATTTGTCGCAGAAGAGCCCGAAAGGAAACTTCCCGGAGCGAATGCACCCAGCAGCGCGGGCATCCGTGAAAGACGCGGGCGGCGCATCTGGAATCGCTCAGACGCCGCACTGAATTACGAGCGTCCGCCCGCAACTCGGACAACGGGCGACCGGAGGCCCGGGACAAAGCCGCGGCGCACGGCCCCCCCGCGTCGTCCCCTCGCGAGGCTCTGGGAGCAACCCGATGAGGCGTCCGCGGCAGACCTGAAGACGTCGCGGCGCCACGGACGCCTGAGTAAAGTCGGCGCCGTGGCGTAAAAAGTAGTGTACATAGTGTATATAGTGTAGTGAAGTGCTGTGCTGTGTGGTATGAATGAGTGCGTGAAAGTGTTGTACATATAGATTAAGAATGAATGAGTGAGTGAATGAAATAAATCTCAAAAAAGAACAGAAGACAGAACATTCCGTTTCAAGAACTTTTTCAAATAAATTCATTACCTGTAAATAAAACTAAATAGCCCAAAGAGGCTGTTATGTTAGTTTTAAGTTAAAATTTCATTAGTCTGTTTAAGATATAGCCCTCCCCTGCGCTCCAAAAGCTGGAAAGCTGGAGCTTGTATCCCATTATGTAAATAAACTCCCGCGTCGCCAAGGGTATTGGCGAGGGGAAATTGAAAAAAGTCCGCGGCAGTGCAGGTGGGCGCCCACACGCAGCCCCACCGGACGGCGAATACGCCTCGCACGCTTTGGGTTCAGTCGGCGCCGTGGCCAGAAAGTGCAAATATAAATAGTCTACATAATGTAAATGTAGTGCTAAATGAGTGAATGAATGCGGTGCGGGATCAGTGTACCTTTACGTATTGCGAATCAGTGTGAAAATTGGAAGGTGAATAATAATAATAATAATAATAATAATAATAATAATAATAATAATAATAAAATTTCAAACTAAACACAACACTTCCAATTTAAACATCTTTTAGACTTACGAAAACGACCCAAGCGCCATTCTGTAAAGATGTTGGCTGAGACACGCTAGCTCTGAGATAGTAGTAAGAACTCAGTTGTAACCCTGAAAAAATTATCAAATATTCGAAAACATTCATAAAATATTGTGTATCAGTAAAATAATTTCAATAAAATTGTCTAGTAAGCTAAAAAAATGTTTTTAGGAATTAATTTTTTTTGTAAATCTGTAGGATTTTTTTTCCGGAGGGGGGCGCAAATTTTGTGGTTGGGAGCTGACCTAGTTTTAATCCGGCCCTGGTCCCTGTCCTTCTGTCCAAAAAAAGGGGTTGGTTCGTAAATTAACTGAACGCTGAGGTATGCGCGTAGCAGAACTGAGTCACGTGTGATTCGTTTTCGTTTGACTCTAAGGATAAGATTGCAGTACATGTGCTCTAATGCAATGTATTCTCAGCTGGCAGTATTGGCTAGCAGTTTGCATTGTTCATTGCTGCATATGATCGGCGGTTAGCGATAAAAAGTCGTTTTGTTTAGTGAACAGCAAATTAGAGGAGCACTCAAAGTTACATTAGACCACCCAAGGAAGTAAAATTTTCTTCAGTGAAATGACAACTCTATTCTTGTAGAGAGACAGTAAAACATATTACCGTATCTCAAATGTATTTCATTATTTTCATTCAATTAGTTTTATTTTTTTGTGAATTTTTATTTACCCTTTATTATCTCTTAGTCATACAAGAAAACATATTTTTGTAAATATAAAGATGAAGTATTCTATTAAAGATAATCTATACTAAAAATGTTCAGTTAAAAACCAAGTTGAAAGTTGATTAGAGCTAATTTCACGTTACTATCGTTTAAGTCCTTTGATCATGTACTGTTCCTATATTGTTTTATGCTAAATCTTTTCAGAAAAAAATATTCTTAATAGAAATTTAATCGAATAGTCTCAAATTGAAGAAAATGAAATTAATTAGTGTCTTTAATTCACTTCTCGAACGATATCAAGTTTTCTAAAACTGAGATTAAATATTTCCAAGATGCAGGATGCAAAACGCGACTGCTCGGTGTGCCAATAGCACGCCCGTCCAAGGAAGGCTACGTAATCTGTTGTAGAAGTCACCGCGCTGGCACGCAACTTTTGATGGATGGCGGCCGACTTTCAGTCGCATCTGTATACTGTCCAAATCTGACACTGTCTGTAAAGACGAGATACTCGCTCGGGATTCGTAAGTCCTCATTTTAAGGGACTTCAATGCAAGGTGCAGACATGGAGGATATTTCGGTGCAAACTAAAACTGTACCCTTCGACCAACTACTTTTCGAAGAGACGTGGCGATCTAACCGTGAACTGGAAATCCGGGAATTATTGGTAGCGATAGTAGAATTAAGCATATTAAATTTGAATAAAAAAATCACATTTTGAAAACAAGTCTATAGCATTTTATAGCATTATAAAAATAAGATTAAGCCTTTTATAGCATTTGTTCAGAAAATTATTACGGGAAGATTCTATAGACTAAAAATTATTTTGATGATTTTAGGATTTTCCTATTAAAATCAGGTAATAAGAGAAACTAATTTAATATTTCGCCATTTGTGAAGTTTAACAAAATATAAAAAGCCTAAGAAGTAACTCGTGCTCCGCGGGCGTAGGGCCTCCTCTTCTTGCCCTGGCTTCTCCCTACAGCAAGCTGACGAAGCTGAGACCCCTTGAGGTGACCTTGAGCATTCAGGTTTTTTAAATTCTTATTATTTTTCTACTTTGTTTTGTCGGTTAAATCATAATTATAAATTAATAAACACTCTCCACTCTCAAATTAAATGTTTTCAAACACTGATCTGTTGTCGATGTCGCATCCCTGCGTACACGAAGGAACCCATAAAATTCAATTTCGCCATTATATCGCAGATTCAAGATCTCTTCGCACTCTGTACGTGATTTCACATTTTATCGCACGACCGTTAAATATACAATTACTAATTTTCTCAGTGTTTGGTTACATTACGAATTTTTAGCAATTGCTAAAATCTACCAACTCTAATAATTGACTTTGCGTTCGTGAAAAGACCTGAGTGGACAATCCTACTTTCGAACTTCTACCTGGTTTCCGATAACAGGCTGGTAACACTATCGCCGCAGCACGGCGCGCTGAAACATATTTAGTGATCCACAATATAAACTGGGTCGATTTCAGAGGAAAAATATACATTCTGAGGATGAAATCGGTGGCGCAGTGACTCACATCATCTCCGCGATTCGAATGTCATACAAACTAAAGATAACAATTATTCGCGAAACGAAATGACGTCCTCAACTAATAGATGAGCAGAGAAGGACGCCGCGAGAGCTCCGTCGATATTCTGAATTACGCAGCTGCTACAGCAATCCTGCGTTGGGAGTACGGGCACGAGCTCATAGCGGAGAATTCCGTAAATCTCTATGAGACGAAATAACCTCAAAATAGGCGCGCACGGATTGCAGTCTTTGCAGAAGATGGGGATTTTCCAAGGGGCAGAAGATGGGGAAGCAGGAGATGGGGATTATCCAATCCTCTGGGGATTATCCAAGGCCCTCGGACACAAGATGGGAGTACACCGGCCACACCGCGCCGACGGCGCCGCAACCTCCCGAGCACCACGTGCTGCAGCCGCAAGACGGACGCCCCGAAATCGAACTTCTTTTCATTAATTTACTTTTTACATTTTCTTATATAGTGAGGTGGCGATTTACAAGTGCAGAGAATATGTAATATAGCAAAATTGGCACCAGCATTTCATAATAGCGATGACATTTCCACTGGACTCGTCAATGAATCCATTAATTTTTCTAAAATTTCTAGGAATCGAGAATGGGGAATACATTGTTATCGGATAAGACAAGATGTAAATAAGGAACTATGGTTAAGCAGTGCTTGATTGACTAACTTTCAGGTCCCGGAACGCGCCCCGAATTAATTATTAATTTAATAGAAATAATTATATATATATATATATATATATATATATATATATATATATATAGTGTCATTTAATAATTATTCCCGAGGTACCAGAACGCCATTCCGTCACGTCTCGTCAGAAGACAGGCCCTAGGTGTACGTATAGCTTACATTAAGTAAGTAATCAATATTATTGGCTTGGTTTTGCGGAGATTCGAATTTATCTATCGGAAATTTGGATTATATCCTTCTGTGATGCTCACAGGTTTTACCTAGTTTGAAAATCCTAGTTCCTGGAGAGGAAGATATAGAATTAAAGAAGTCATTTAATAGGAATTGTAACGTATAGCAAACGTACCTCGCTACAGGCAGGAAGTCTGGAGCCTCGCAGGCGCCGAAGCCTTATTAGGGCTTAGACAGACTCCGTTAAGGTGTCGAAAGTAGGCGGGAGCTTGAAAGGCCCGAAACGCAGGTGTACAACATTCCAAAAGCATTTTGGGAACTTCTCAGGATTGTAGGAAGTCACAGCAGCCAGAGCGAGTGCTGGATGCGCCTGGCGCCACGGCGATCACGTGATGTTGGTTGGCGCGCGAACGCGAGTACACGTCGCGAGCCACGTGAGCCGAGGGTATACAACTCAAAGCGCGAGCCGCGGGGGTGGGAGACCTCGTGCGCCCAAGGCGATGAGCGGTGCTCGTGGCGCAACCCGTACATCAGAGAGCCCGAGCGGAATATCAATGCCACTTGTGTGTGTGGTCACGTTGTGGCAAGCTGTGTGCGTAGACCTGATTGGTGGCGAGGACCATGAGCCAAGCCATTAATTGCAGGTAGCTGAAGATCGCTCACGCGATCCCGGGACGGTGTACTAGAGCTCTGTATAGATACTTTAATTTATTATTCTTCTTCTTTCTAGGGTTTTTATCCAGCCGACAGCCGGTTACCCTTTACGTCCCGATGGGACGCATATTCGACCATACACCCAGACACCAACACATTTGCGGGCTCCTCTGATCTGGAGTCAGCAGAACGCCAGGCCCTCCGCGACAACACATACATACAAAGACAAGGGACAAACAACCATGCCCAAGGCGGGACTCGAACCCGCGACCCTTCGGACCGAAGCGCTGAGTCGGTACTCGCTCTTGGCCACCTCGGCCATGCAGGTCGGCACTTGAATTTATTATTGCTTGTAAATAATATTGTAAATAAACCTTTGAAATATTTGAGCCCCTGTCTGATTTGAAGTGAGATTCCCACAGTCACATTATTTAATCCAATGACTGTGGGAATATCAACTTCTCTCGGTAATTGCTAGTTAGAAACGTACAACGGCGCTCTTGTAGCAGTGCGAGGGATTTTGTTCTGAAACGTCTGAAGAGTTTTCTGAACCGATGGAACCTCTCCACCTGAACAGGCCATGCTAATGTGAGCAGCGCGTGTAGGACAGTTACGTGAAGTAAAAGGGTGAGATCTGCTTTATGGGCCGATTTGTTTTTTATTAAAGGGTAAAGAAAAGCGAACTCTTTGCGCTTGAAGGACAGTTTCCTTTTGAGTCTGTCGAGTTCCGAGGTCAGGGCGTTGTCGCAACGACCTGACCGCCGCGGCGGCCGGTACCGAGCACCTCCGCGCGGCGCGCGGCGGGAGGACTGGCAACAGGCCGGTTTGATAATACACTCTAAATGAACTATCAACGAAAAATCACCCCTTCGTGGCTACCTTGTACCGTCAAGACCTTCAACAGAGAGGAGTAATAGACAATGAGTAAGTAGAGTACATTGAAATACAGTAAGACGAACTAAACAGTGCAACAGATAATGACTATACATTTGATAAATAATATCAATAAGTAAGGAAACTGGTGAATATCATCACGAGCGTCGCTGGCAAAGCGGTCAGGGGACGCGTCCCTGCCCCAAACTGTTTGAACTCTACCTCATACTTTCATTATGAATGTTCTCTTCGTTTCCTTTGCTAAGGAATCACTCAGTGTAAAGCATTGTAACAATAATATTCATTCATTCATTTTATAACATTGATGCTGTAAATAAATAACGTGAAGTCCCCAAAAATATTTTACCATTCTTCATTATTAAAAAACGAGCAAATAATACGAAAGCAGAATACTGTAAATGCTTTCAAACTGGCGAATTGATGTATGAATTCACCCCCAGACTGCATTTTCAGCTTCATTTCTAACGAAGAGCACCAGTAAGCATTTTCCTTTAAACCGCCGCCACTGCCATTCTCTCTCTGGCGACTGTCATTTTCTAAGTTTACTATCAGGGGTTTTCTAACAAGGGACCTTCCAACAGATTCAGGTCGAAATATGCCTGATTTTTTTTTTTAAAAAAAAGATGTTTACTATTTATAACAGCTGTAAACGAATTTGCTGTCGTTTCGCACTGGAAATTACTAAAAAAATTAATAATAATTTGTCGGTTTTGGCTCCATTGTTTTTACTGACGGCGTAGACAACCCAACAGCAAAATGTAGATTTAAGAATTCCTCTCGATAGAAGTCAAATTCAACCTCTGGACAGAGAATTTGGCAATGGAGGGCTTTGTATAGGAAAATTACCGATACAATAATAGCTGATAAATCCATTGATTTTCCAGTGTACGAGCGCAATAGCATTTTAAAATTGCATTCATTTATTCATTTTCAGTTTTCTTCTCCAAAGTTCAAAAGTATGATTAAATACGCCTGGTATGCTGCGCAATTTACCGATGAACGTCCAGGTCGGTTCTTAACTCCAGGACAATATTGTTTAAAAATTACAAATTCGTCTGTGAAGAGAAGGACTGTGAAATAGTTCCTCTGATTAGATGTGGTTGGTGTAAGACACACTCTTGTTTCCAAATAAGAGTGATTGTAAGAAGTTCACTTAATAAGAGTGATTGTAAGGAACTGATACGATATCAGTTCCATATTTTGCGTAGATGTGGTAATGACAATATGATAACTTCTATGATGAAGGGGTTGTACACGCAAAAACACCAACATTGCTCCAGTTATTCCCATATTCTTTTAGGGAAAAAATACAGATTGTAATATGAAACTGCATTTGTAGATATGAAGTTGTCTGTATACGAATAATTCGTCATACTTGCATCAAATCTTCTTGAAGGTAGAATTCTTGCACAAAATATACGATTTTTCAGAGTATGAAAATTCCCGGAGTCGTCACAGTCCACTACGAGCAACAGCTTCCACTGACTCAACGCGAAGAACCTTCGTCCATACACCAACTGCTCCTCAGTCAGGAGACGGTTCGCTTCTTTCTTCGGCCTTGGCAAGGGAATTTCCTTTGGATTTATAGGATTCGTATGTCCGACATTGTGCTCATAGATAAAAATTTCGCGTGGAAAAAGAAGTAGCACCTCGAATCGGTTTAAACGCTCGAATGTGCTCTTCCTGGATTCAAATTCGAGGTCAGGCGGAACGGATTCGCTGCCGGGGAGCCCTTCGTGTCCCTTCCGGGCGATGGCGGGCCGTGGACGGCAGCTGCAGCGGCCAGCCTGCCCCCTCCGAATGGGTCAACGGCGCTGCCTGGTTGGGCAACCGCTGCCCCCTCGCCGCTCATTGTGCCCCTGAATAAATCTGCCATTGAGTGCGGCTACTCCTTCTTCTGGTGTCGGGCGCTGAATTCAGGTGGGCCGCTCCCCCTTCCTCGCGCCCCTCGCGCCGCCCCCCCCCCAAGGCCCCGCGCCGGCCGGTGGACGCCTGAGCAGCGCGGCGGCCGCTGCAGGTCCCCTGCGCTGCCTATTACGCCAGGAGGCTCACAAAAGGGCTCTTCTACACACTCAGAACGCTCGGTTTTAGCATATTTGCACCATATGGAGATATGACTTTTACAACATACGACTCGTGAAGTATCGCCGCATTGGCGTAGTATTGCCGAAGTATTGCTGTAAAGTCTATGTTTTGTTATGTTTGCATTTATATATTATTCATATTTTTATATCGCAAAAGAATTGAAAATAGTTATTTACATAACTAAAATAAAATTTGACTCTTTGGTGTACAAATGATATGTGCCATGAATGAAAGAATACTAATATTGTGACATACCGATATGTCACGTTAAAATAAACTAACATTTATTTGTAGACAATATGGTGGAACATGCATTACGAAATATCACGAGAGCTAGAGCTTAGCAACGACCGTGAATAAACAATGTAGTTTTTGTTTTTTTCTAAATGCATTAAGAGGTTTGGATGCCGAAAGTAGAAAATTTGGGATTGGGCGAAGAAGTTGACGATCAAAAGTTCAGCTACACCAAAATATAACGAACGTATGGATTGGCTGGGTGAGAGAAGGACGGTCAAATGTTATAAAAAATGAAGGTAGTTTAATACGAAGTCTTCGAGGGATGAATCATGCAGGAAGATTTCATTCTGCTCTGAAACGCGCTTCTGAACTGATCGTATGTTCGTGAGAGGGAACGAGTACAATCGAGATAGAATTGGGTTATCAGTGAAATTTTAAGGACAGTGAATGATATTGCAGATATTTTGATGTGGAAGCAATATTGGTGTATAAATTGGAACTTTGTCGGGAGTGGTAATCGAGTTCGGGACTATGTCATAGGACGTAATCGGGACTGATAATTTTGATAGTTGGAGACCAGCTTGGATAGGGGCAGGAGAGGATTCCTTGGAACTTTGGACTACGGCAAGCTCGCAAGATATTTCGACTGAGAAGTCTACGAGGGACATCATCGAAGAAAAGATAAGTTAACCGCGGTATAAACTGTAAATTGAAAGATATCTTGATCAAAGGCCTAAAAAATTGTAAATTATCTAAATTGTTTGCTAAAAGCGTAGAGATAAACTTTGTTGAATTTTGTTCTTTAGAAAAGAAAGTGAATTTTCATTTAGTCAATCCAAACAGAAATGAACTAGGAATAGAAACATTCTATTTCAGATTCCCAGCTGCGCTATATAGTCGGCGGATTCTATAATCCATTATAGAGGTAATAAGGATTATAATATATCGTGACCCATTGACCCAGCAAGCCGGACGCTAAGATCTTTAGGAGATATAGATGTAGAGAGAGAGGAAAATTTTGGTATATCTCAATATGATAAAGCTGAAGACTCGTACAACTTGCGTAACGCGAAAGGGCAGCCATGTTGAATCATGTCGCTTTAGTGATTTTTTTACTTCTTCCTTACCGCAAAGTGCACGTTTACAATCCTTTCCTAATATTGCCTTCTTTGCAATATTGGGAACATTGTTTTGAGACGGATATTTTTTAAATTTTTTAAAAAGGTGTCACAGCGTAAATAATATAACACACATCAGATGAAATAATTAGTGATAGCTACAAAAAACAAAACTCGAGGCAGTCCATAGTTACGTAGTAACAGTCAATCAAAATCTTAATGCTTGTGCAGTAAAAGATATTCTTCGACGCGGTTCTATAGCTCAGTACCTCGGGTATCACCGAAAGACGTTCTGCCAACCTCCGCAGAGGTGGTTAGTGGTAAACTTCTTCAAAATCAAACTTAAGGTATTTTGCAAACATCAACCAAAAACTTAAGAAAATATAAATCCTAATCGAAGAGTAAGGAAGCAAACCTGGATGGCGGAGGTCGCTAAGAGCGTGTGGCGACTCAGCGCTTGGGTACGAAGGGTCGCGGGTTCCAGTCCCACCTTGGGCATAGTTGTTTGTCCCTTGCCCCTCACGTATGCGTTGTCGCGGACGGCCTCGCATTCTGCTGATTCCAGATCAGAGGAGCTCGCATGTGTGTTGGTGGTTAGTGTCCTATTAGGCCGAAAAGGATAACCGTTTGTCGACTGGATAAAAGCCCTAAACGATTAGAAGAAAAGTTCGAAGAAGAGACAATGAGATATTCCTTACGAGAGTTTAGAAATAATTATTTATTTTTGTATTTTTCTTCTCATTTTCGCTTTTGTAATGAAAGAAATAAAGATGAATATTTGAAAGATTCTCGACACATTTTCATAGTCCTATCTTGGAATAGGCGATTATCGTGACATCATACTAGCCTATGTGGTGGTCGATATTTGAAATAACTTTTTCAAATAAGAAAATCACATATTATAATTGTATGTTTCATTAGGTAAAGCTGTAAAAAAATAATAAGGTGTTGTGAACGCTGTTGTGCTGGACATGGGATAGTTAATATGAGAAAATATCAGAAAACTGTGATGATAATTAATTACTTTTATTTTAAAATCTCCATTTATACGTAATAATGGCGTCCCCTATTTCACATTCCACCGTAGATAAAACAATTTTTTGCGCATAATTCTTCTAAAAATGATGTTATCTTAGAACTTTTGGGATACATTTACGAAATATAAACTTACATTTTGGATTGAAGAGATACGGAAAGGAGACTCCTCAGAAGCGCCAAATTGTATTGCATGCTTGACGTAGCCATCGAGACGCAAGCAAGCACTCTCCTCTCGCACCGGTGGGCGCTGCTGGGAGCGAGGGCGAAAGGGCCCAAGGGCCGAAGGGCCACCGGAAGCGCAGGGCGCGCGACGTCAGCGCCTGCGCCGTGGCACGGCCCAGCTGGCGGCCGGAAGCGCCTATCGCCCGATACAGCCCTAATGGCGGCCATTAGCCCCGGAAGTGCTCCACCCGCTGCATTCCGCCACCCGCCGCCCGGCCACTCGCCTCAACTCTCCAACCTGCTCTGCCGACCTACTTCTCAAGTACCCCTCCACAGTAAGGCGCACCAATTTCTTTCATTTCAGTCTATGTCGCATTTCGGTTGTTTACATTCCACAAAACATGCCAGAAAATGGGACTTTAAGGTTCACGGCACCGTAATGAAATCTCATACCAACCTATGAACTTGGAAATTTGGTACCAATGTTTTTTGATTGATTAGTGATTACGGACGTCCAGGGATTTCATTAATTCCTTAGCGTCAACGACTAAGGTCATTAGTTCCATAAGTGTAGTGTATGTTTTTATTGAGGGGTGGCGGTGATCTTCCCCATCTGCATTGTGAGATCCGGCGCCGACCTACCGTAGGCTAGAAGGCTTTTCCTCAAACAGGTATCTTCCACTAGCGGGGCGCAACCCCGGACAAGCTCTAAGTTCCCGACCGGTATCCCCACATGTGTGGTAGTGTAGTTGATGTGTGTGAGTGAGGGGTGAGAATAGGTCCGTGGCCCGTTTGTTAAGGTACCCTTCCGGCATTCCACTGGTGTTGTGTTGCTCGGAGAAACCACGGAAAAATAGATCAGAACAGCCGGCCGCTAGAATTACCTCCAGATAGCAGCTGAACTCGATCTAGCTATCTAGCTAGTGTCGAAAAATCTACCACCGTCGGAACTCGAACCTACGACCTCCCGGTCAGAGGCACTGTAGTGACTTTAGATGCCCTGAGGCAGCTCTCTCGGTACCAACGTTTTTGATTTGTTTTATAAACACGTTACCAGCACCAACGATGCAGTTGATTACAATAAGGAGATGGAAACTTAGAATCATTCATGAAAAAATGTAGATAATAGTGCCCTATGGTGTCGAAGTTAGAGAACATTTGTTTTTAATTCTTAAATGCAAATAAACAACATTTACACAATAACCTAAATATTTAGTCATATTAATTGTAAACTCATATTAATTGAACACTCAACAAGAACCAATCAAGCTGCACATGCAGCCTCTCCCTGGAGAGCCAGGAGGCCCTAGCTTAAATTGTAATTGTAATAGGATCATCATCATCATCATCATCATCATCATAATAATAATAATAATAATAATAATAATAATAATAATGGAATATTTTGTGTTAGGAAGGAAAATTCACTTTCTTGGACTGTAGAAAAATAATTTTTAGTTATAATATACATTATAATGTCGTGTCACTATAGGAGGAACCACTTACCAAGTCGGATAACGTAAGCTAACGTTACATCCTCATTAACCATGTTAATAATAATATTTTTATTTTTCAAGTAACAAAATTTTTCTATATTCTTGTATGCCTTTCTTTCAATTTCTCAGCTATTAGTTGTTCAATTGCTTCATTGAATTCATCTGTTATCGGTTTCCGAAGCGTCTCTTTATCATTCAATTCCATTTTTAAATGTTCAGAGCACTGCACATTTACACATCAAGATTCTAGATGGCTCTGGCTCCGTAGACAATTCTTTATTGGCATTAGTACATCGTAAAATATTGCAATATGATACTAAAATAATCGTACGTAAATTATACTCGAAATAAAACGTGTTGACACACAGGCGGATATTTTATATTACTAATTTTAAATTCATCTCATTCCTAATGTAACATTTTCCAACCTTGTGACGTAAAGTACTATTCATAATTCACTGCAATGCCGATCTCCTTACTTTGAAGAAAAGCAGTGGGAAAAGTACGATTTTGCACACTATATAAATTTGATGTTCTCATATCTTTACATTTATATCTCTAGGGGTTTTGTTTAGAAAGAAATTTAACCTTTCTACTCAACCAAATATCCTGATTATTGTTTTAAATGAAAGGTAGTAAGCTCAAAATGTGTTGTCGCTCACTAGCATTAACCGGTTTTAAAGTAAAAACACTACATTTTAATAAAATCAAGAAATTAATAGAATGAACGCTCGTCTCCCATTACTCTTTTATTCTGGAGTTTGGTTGTATCAAGATAGTCTAGCGCAAGCAACCGTATGAGTGTTAAAGGTTACAGTTAGCGAAGCAAAGATAACTATTTTTATGTGGAAGACTGAGCAAAGTTGCAAATATTGGTGAGTGCATGCGAACCACCAATCTTTTGATTGCCACCAATCAATTCCACCATTGAATCCACCTATCGTTTGAATCATGTGTCCCTTGTAGCGTCACGTTGGCGGCCGTGGGTGGGAGGAGGAGCGGAAGTATCGCATATCTGCGGGCATGAATAGCTTGGCACCACGGTGTTGGGATATATTTAGACCAAGACCAGCTTGACCGGGAAGGTCACGTGGCAGACGCGAGCCTCCCTCCTACACCTAGGATGGTTGATTTTCGTGTTTCCGGGCGCGTCGACTGCTTTGGTCATTAGTCCCGTTAGTGTAGTGCACGGTTTTTCCTCGGGAGATGGCGGTGATTCCCCCGCCCAGCTGGATGGCGAGATCCGGCATCGACCTACCGTCGGCTAGTGGGGTTTCCCCCTAACCAGGTCTCTCCCACCAGCGAGGCACCGCCCCAGCCGGGACAAGCTCTAAGCTTCCGACCGGCCTCCCGGAATAAGTGGTAGTGTAGTGCATGTTAGTGTATATGTGTAAGGGGAGAGGATAGGACAAGGAAGAGGAAGGAAAGATCGCGCGCGGTCCGTGGCCCGTTTGATAGGGTACTGCTCCGACATTCGCCTGGTGTTGATCGGAGAAACCACGGAAAACTACCGATCAGAGCAGCCGGCCGCTAGAATTCTCCTCCAAACAGCGACTGAATTCGACCTAGCTGAAAAGCTAGTGTCGAAAATCCTGCCGCCGTCAGAACTCGAACCTAGGACCTCCCGGTCAGAGGCGCTGCAGTGGCATTAGTTGATGCACTGAGCTACCGCTCCCGGAACCTAGGACGGTCACGTGCCGGCTACACTCTGGTGTAAAATCGAGCCGACGAGCTCACACGGGGGTTTTATTCTGGAAACCTCGCGCGATGCGCAAAACTTTACGCCCAGGCTGGAGCGTGTCGTGCCTATTGCACGAGTAACGAGGTCACGGTAGTGGCGCGGGAGTAGCGTCAGAGGAGGCGGGGCCTCCCTAGCTCTGTGGGGTATCCACAGGGAAATACTCACAAGTGTGTAGTTTCGGAGCAGAAGCTGGTTATTGTACATACGTGTAAATAAACTTGTACTACGTACTTGTAAATGTGTGTTTTTCTCCATGACGCCACACCCTGTTGAAAATATTCAATTATTATGATTATATAAGTTGCATTACGTTTTTAAAATAAGGTGTACATCAGGAAATTCTACTTTAGTCCATTACAGTATGCTTGTCCAGATCTTGGTAAATAACAATCATTTCAATTGGATTTTCAGAAAACCAATTAATTTTGTGTTCACAGTGTATAGTATTCTTGTATTCAATGTATAGTATTGTATTCTTCAAGAATTTATAAACTTCTCTCATTCCATTAGTATTCAAGAAAAAATATTACTAAATGATATGAAACAACGTTTTTGAATCGATGTTCCGAATAGTACATATGTTGTATTTTTCTGTTATAACTTTTCTACAGCTCTTCCTTTAGTTTGATGCCATCGCGAGGGTTCAGCTAGTTCTTTATTGTGAACCTCAGCCCATAGCCTTTTCGGATATCCTTGAGATTAATAGTTCTGATGGATGGATCATGATTTGTTTTGAATGGTGGAGCAATGGTGGAACAAGAGACAAACACTGAATTCTAAGAAAACATGTTGCAAACCCACTTGCCCACCATAAATCCCACATGAATCAACCGGGATTTGTGCCTAGTACCCAGAAGGTGAGTGGCCTGACCCCCGATTGATTGGATGTTGCTTCCAGGCACGTCATCTGCTGTGGTCATTACTCCCACTAGAGTAGTGAACGTTTTATCGCGGAAGGTGCAGGCTAGCGGGGTCTTTCCCTCTCCAGGTATCTCCCCCAAGCGGGGCACCGCCTCTGTCGGGACATACTCTAAGCTACCGACTAGTCTCCCGACATGTGTGGTAGTGAAGTGCATGGGCAGGGTACAATTTTTTTTCTTAATGAAATTTGTTCATCAAAAATAGACCTTCAAATAGGGTACCTTCAAATAAGAATTTTTCGAAAAAAATGGTTGCTTTTTTAGTAATTGGGCGGCAAACTTAATCGCCCGCTTTGAAAATCCTACGTTTCGGGATCGTAATTTTAGATATGTTTTGACGTAATTTTAGATATGTTTTGCTACGTAAGTTATGTGTATATTATTTAATGTTTTGTTCGTTTTTATATTAGAGCTTTTGTTATACGTTTACAAATTAATCTTTAAGAAATTAGTTGAAACCTATTTGAAATATGAAATAAAGATTGCTAGCCTTTAGTCGTCCGCTGCCTATTTACACAGTTGGATGCTACGTAAATTAGAAATTTAATTATGTTAAACGTGAAAACAAGTAGATGAACAATCATTGTTGGTTGTTGTAACCTAGTGTTGTAACGCCGCACTGATAACAGAAGGCGATAATTAAGGCTACCTTCCGTTCGAAGTAATACACACTAATACTGTTATATATTTGTAGAATATTACAATACCATGGTGTTTAATAATTACTATTATATATTTTTCGATCTGTTTGCATTTGCTAGCCAACGTTATTAGTATCGTACTATTTATTAATTTTTAATTATTTTACTTTGTCGCATATTGCTTACGAAGAATATTGTAAGGCTAAAGAACTCGTCCGATATGTTTGTGAATACACTGCATACTATACAATGAATTCAACGTCAGAAATTATTTTCATTTAAAGTTTGGAATAAAAAAATCTATTGCTTGAAACTATTTAATTTTAGCCTGAAACTATTTAATTTCCAGAACTATGGCAAGAAGGTAGTGTTGTATTAGCGCCACTAGTTTTTTAAAATTTAGAATAGAAAACATGAATATCCTTTTACTGAACGCTGGCACACACATGCATGATAGTGTTTGTCTAGCGACTAAAATAAAAAAAAGAGGCTCAGATAATCTTTATCGGCATTTTGTGAAGGAATCTTTTCAATTGAATTGCAAATGAAGAGAAGAAAGAAATAGAGCTGATGTCAGCCTAAATTAAATAGTTTTATAAATGTGTTGGTTTTTTTTCTGATTGAGTGTCCGTCGTTTTACATGAACATTGTTGGCAACCTTAACTGGCACAGTCATTTTGCTACCATCATAAAAAGAAGCAACTATTTTATTTTCATTGTCTTCCAACATCGCAATTCCAAAATAAGCTCCCAATCTGAATTTTATTTAACTTTTAACTACGAAAATTCCCTCTCAGAAATCTATTCTTTGAGTATATTTGCATATTCTTTGAGGCATTATTAAGGCCATCTGCATTACGTAAGTGCCAAAAATAACAGGAATAAACGCAAGAGTTATTTCGTTTTACTGCACTTGAAGACTGAAAAAATATACTACGATCAATGCAGCACGTCTTTCGTCTTTCGTCACATAAAGCGAGACTGATGGCAAAACGTCGAAAGCTGAATAGCCGTCGAAAGTCTGAATAAATCCAAGTTGACAAAGAAAACTTCAATTATTTCATCCTTTAATAATGTCAACAATACCTCATAAGATTTCTCACAATGTTTACCGTTCGTTAAATTCCACTCTTAAGAGCTTTGTATATGACTTAACATTCTCCACGTATTACATTTGAAATGCGATTTGGCAATAAAGTATGTATTTGGAAGCTAGTTCGTTCCCAACAGAGAACCTGGAACCGTAAGAAATTGTCGAAGTCAGTATTCTTAAAAAATAATTACAAAATACATTACATCCACATTATAAAATATTGGCAATAAAAAATAGGTTCTTCTACTTTGTGTGATGCTACAATACGTCGGACGCCTAGTAGTTATGCAACCCTTTAAACGTGTTACGATCAAAAATGCATAAACTGCATGCCGATTGCGAAAACGGATGACTGCTTCTGCATTTATATTCGTCAATTATCTCTACATATTTTTTGTTAAGTTCTTTCGATGATGTGTTTCGTAAGCTGAAGTATGAAATAAAAGCCTCAGAAAATGTTATCGAGGCAAAAAGGGACTTCCCGACTCGAACAATTAAACAGATTTTGATCAGATTATACCGATAATATGTACCTGCTTATCTTATAGAAATTATTTTTTACTTTCTCGTATACGTACGTATATACGAAGCAATATACGTAGTATCGAGAAAGTTATGTAATGCGCAAAAAGAACGGCGATTTTTCGGTGAAAAAATTTCATTACCGAGCTCTGGTGACGAAAAAGTGCATAAATCCAGTTGCTAAATTAAGAGAAAAAACTCTCCTAACACGTGGTGTAGCCACAATCCCTGTTTTGTGGGTTTTTGATGCCGAAAAAACAATTGGAAACAAAACGTCCGTCCGTCTGTGAACACTACTAGCGCCTAAACCACACGTACGATCTTTTCCAAATTGAAGAAACCTTTGCAGAATTGAATTTAGTCTTGTTGAATTTTTGAGATTTTGAAAAACATTCTTTAAAATTTGGGAGTACAAAGCCACCCAGGACATTTTCCAAAATTTTCTCAAAAACGGCTCCAAATTTTTTCTTTAAATTTCTTGTAAGAATGGAGTAAAATACACACATAAAGGTGGCATATGTCTGATTTTCAGAGTTAACCCCGAATTATCGGAAATTGAAAAGGTTTAAATTTTTCGGCGTCTTCCTACAACTACATAATTGAAGACAGACAATTTTTCCTTCAAAGAAATTTGTGGTGCATTAATAGTTCTTTCAGTAAGGTCATGTAGATTTTTTCCGAAATTTTAGTAGTTTTCGTGCAATATGTGCAATTTTAAAAAATTACAATAACGAGCTTTTCTCAAAAACTGCTCTAATTTTTTCTTTACATTTTTGGTAGAGATAGTGTTAAACAACCGTGACACAAACGTCATATTGCTCTATTCTTTTGTTTTTTCACAAATGACTTTTTTTACTTGCCTCTCACGTCGGTAATATTTACATTAAAGGCAATTTCTTCACATCATTGTTTTTATGAGTATATGTGCTTGAAATAATGTCAAATAAATTTTCTCGGAAACTCCACAGTTCTGTGGAAATGAGCAAAAATTTCCGCATTTTCAGAAACGCTCAAACGCTTTTATCTCGAAAATGGCTTCAAGTTTTTCCAATGGCTAGTAATAATTGCACTGTTTAATAAGACTTTTTAAGTTTTAAGCTCTTTTTGGTATACTCTTTTGTTTTTTTTAAGTTACAGAAATGTAATTGTTTTGAAATATCTTTTACGGCGTTAATATAGACATTTTCATCAATTTGTATGCATTATTACATTTGTGAGTGTGTGCCAAATGACTTTAAATGAAGCTTTTCGAAAACTCAATAGATTCCTGTGAAAAATGCTTCAATTTCGCATTTACAGTAATACTTAATAGCCATATACTTAAAAACGACTACAAATTTTTCCATGAAAACTTATATTTAGGGCAAATTTTTTCTCTTCTTCAATATTCTTTAAGTAATTATTCAGGTGTACTACGAGGAAAACAAAAAGTTAAAACATTTTCAAAACAATGTACCTTGGGCGACGATAGGTGGCAGCTGGCCAGAGAATAGAACAAGACCTTGAAGCCAGACCACACCAAGGAAATTAGAAAAAAAATGTACGAAAATTTGTAGGAGCCATTCTGCAGCATCAAGTTATGCACTGATTTCATTCGCGCAACGTATAGAGGATTTATCAGAGGAATTTATCTTGGGTTAAATATCCTCCTTACGTGACTCATAGATTTGTCGATAATTTCTCTTTCAGCTACGTTATTATCTATGCATATTACAAGAAAAATAAATTACACTGAATTACTTAATGTCAATTACACTGAAGGAAACAATCAAAAAATGTTTACTTTAGATATCTGGTATGCGTTGAATTTTAAATCAATTCTTACTTATTTGCATCTCAGAACGAGCCAAAGTATCTTTACAGTCTTTCTATTTCTGGTCTTCTTTTCCCTTTTTCTGATCTCGAAAACCATAAATATACTTTTGCGTGGTCCTTGATCTAAGGTTAAAATCCGACAAACTGTCGCAACCGTTCGAGGCAACCCTAGAAAGCGAGAGGAGCTGCTGGGAGGAGTCGGTGGCGGCGGGCGCTGCGAGGGGCCTGCCGGTCGCGTGCAGTGCAGTGGGAGTAAATGGGTTGAATGGATATAATGTAGACAAAGTATGAACGATTAGTGAATGGAAAAAGACAGTAAAATTAACCAAGACTACACAAGAGAACAGAACATTACCTAGTATTAAGGGGAAAAATTCAAATAAGGTATGCCAAAGTGCATGTACATTAAGAGGACAATTAATTAAGCTAAAATTAAGTTATTTTTAGTTATGAAAAAGGCCCCCTCTAGCTACTTAAGTCGCAAGACCGCATGGCTCTATATATCCAGTTTATTAAAATAAATTCCCGTCCCCACGGGGGTGCTGTAGAGAGGATATAATTAAAACATTCCCTTACCTCCAAGAACGTTTCACCTGCAAGTGTTACTCTTTAGTGAAGTAATGAGACAGCGACATTTATATGTAATACATTTTTTATACCTCGGGAAGCGGTGAAAGCGTTCTTCTGTAAATAGGTTAGTTAAGGCATACTAGCTATAAGGTAGTGCCAAGATCAGCTCTACCTAGGTGATAAAGTATTCCCTCCTCTAAAGATAAATAGGAATTGGGCGCGCGCGCAGATTGTACAGTCAAAGAGAGAAAATAGATTATCATCATGCCAGGAATATTGGTGGGAGAAATTGAAAAGCAACCAAATATTAGTTTACACATATATAATACAATAATTGCCAAAAATCATAAAACCTTCCATTAGGTACTCCTGTTTGCAAATGTTTTCGATTGCAGTGTAGTTCAGAGCGAGGAAAGAAATAGAGAAATCTACAACGGAACCTCTGTAAGAAGAAAACCTTCTTACAAAGAAGAAAGCTTCTTAAAGAGAATCTCTTCAATGCCGGACAAAAAATTTGAGCACAGGACGATTTTAATCATGAATCATGGGATCTAGAATCTTTTTGCATGAGAAAATATCACTATCTTTGCACGTGCAAAAAATATTCAAGATTGTTATTGCTATTGTTATTGAAACTTACTATACAACCAAAGAACAATTATATAAAAAGTAAACAAACCAAACTCATTAATGTAGAAGTTAGAGGGAATTTCGTATTAAATTAACTCCTCGCCTGCCTATGACTTGCTTTGAACTTAATTACATTTTGCAGTATTAAGGGAATTATTAAATAAATCTGAACTCAATAGGGTTTCCCAGAAACAAAAACAGCATGATTAAACATATGCACTCAGCGAATAAATTATCTCTTCTTGAGAAAGTCTACCACATGAGAAAATGGAATTATTCTAGAAAAGTTTTAATAATTATACCCTGGGAAAGTAGGAAATTAATTAATGTTGAATTATATTAATGTATATATTGGACGCACCAACACACACACACACACACACACACATATATATATATATATATATATATATATATATATATATATATATTGAAACAAACTGTCTGATTTGATTTTTAAAATTTGATATTTCCTCTGCTCTTCTAATATTAATTCAACGTAACCCGTTCCAAATTTATAAAAGAATATGGGCGCCAGGAAAAGATTACGTTAATTCAATTATTAAAATTAATCTTCAACTGCTATTTCCATTAAATTAATATCCGCTAACTGGGTCGATGGTCTTATACGAAATATGCGCTATTGACTGTAATAGCCGATATTCGATCTGCCATCTGTACAGAATGGCCGAGGAATCTGAAAAGCAAATATACATTTCTGCTACTCATTTGCTGGAATTGGCTGAATGAAAATAATCTTTTCTATTCACAGAAACTTGTAAGTTTATTCAATTTTCATTGGTAACAATACGAAAATTTCGGTCATGACCAGTCTCAAACCTTATATTGCAGTACCGTCTTCGCATGTTCTTGACCGATATCGCCGCGTAGAACCATTTTCAATCTTCCCCGGTGTCGATGGCTCCAGGTCCTAATACCATTTTCTTTTCTTCCGTTCTGGCACAAGTGTACTCAAGTCACTGATCTTCACCGCTTCATAAGTTGATAAGACTTAATTAATTTTCCTTTTAAAAGTTCCCAGTTCGTTCCACGCGTATACTTAAAATACACTACTGTTTGTGGAGATTGCAACACCAAGAACGAATGGATCTAGGGAAATGATATTCAATGTACTGTGCACCCATGTCACAGGCACTACTTTATTTCATTTGCAGTACCATTAAATACATGGATACATGCCAAGTCAGTAAGTTGTGAAGCCACCACGCGCATCCACAAGAGCCTGTACACGGCGCGGCATTGAGCTAATAAGAGTCTGTATCGCTTCTTGTGGCAGGCCCTGCCATGCTCCTTCAAGCCGCGTCCAGAGTTCGGCGGTGGAAGCTGGCGGAGGTGCCTGGCGGACCAGCCTCTGGGAAAGCATGCTCCACACATGTTCAATTGGCGACATGTCAGGTGAACGAGCCGGCCACGGAAGGAGCTGTATCTGGTGTTCATTGAACACACGTTGCACGATGCGAGCGATATGGGGTCGCCATTGTCTTGCTGGAATATCGCTCCAGGCGAGCGGGCACGACCTCCGCCCTCACGATTTCCTCTATGTATCGGTGGGCGTTGAGATTTCCCTCAATGCGGAGTAGGCGGGTCCGTGAGTGGTAGCCAATGGCACCCCATACCATTACACCGGGTGTTGGGCCGGTATGACGCTGGCGAATGCATCCCTCCAGATTGCGTTCACCGGGATGTCGTCGAACACGTATACGACCGTCGTTATTGGACAAATTGAAGCGGGACTCGTCGGAAAAGATGACTTGCTGCCACTCAGCCCGCCAATGTCGATGTTCGACGCCCCACAGATGTCGGAGGCGTCTGTTGTCGAGAGTCAGTGGAAGGCGCAACAAGGGGCGGCGAGCAATCAAGCCCCTTTGCACAAGACGGCGCCGAACACTGCTGGCGGACATGCTGTGACTTGTCACTGTATTCCACTGCTGCGCTAACGTGGTGGATGTCGCTGTGCGATCGGTGATGGCCATACGGTAGAGGTGTCGAACTTCCCTCGCCGTAGTGTGATAGCGAGGCCCTGTCCCACGCTGGCGGTGGGTACGACCTTCCGCAGACCACTGACGCCATGTTCGCATGATGGTATTGGCGGCTAAGACGTGTGGCAATCTGGCGGTAGGACAACCCAGCTTCTCGCATCCCAACGACCCTGCCCCGGTCGAAGTCCGTCAAGTGTTCGTACTGCACTAGCTGTCGGCGACGAGGCATGGTGTGACTTACAGACAACTTGTGCGAGCCAAGGGTCGACCTGTCACTGTTTGTAGCCTCCAAGGCCAAGCCGTCCCTACGTCGCAACCACGTGACTTGCGGCGTTGTAAATGTAATCACCTGGCGATCTCAATGTCACAAACTTATCCACGAAATGCGATGCGTTCAATGCCGCTCCTTCGCGGTGTTGCAATTTCCACAAACAGTAGTGTATTAAAGTTCAGCAATCTATTATCTGCATCAAATACTCCCAGTCCTGTTGCCGACAAATTCACCTAAGTTCACAATTCTAGCTGCTGCACTCGAAATATTTCCAAACCACGCTCCAAAGTAAATGTTCACAATTCCCAAACTCTCCACATCAATTGTCTACACACGATCCGCACAGCATCACGGCATAAGTCGGAATGAATCCATATTCCCCTCTTTCAGCCCTTCAAAACTCGGTCCATCTATCTACTGTTTCTTGTCTGAAAAAATTCCATGCCTAGCCAATCCCTCAATTACTTACAAATTCAACTAACCGCGCCCCAGGCTGTCATTGCTTTCTCGACCAATCCCCAAAAGTTTACTTTATCAACTAGCCGCGCCTTGTGGTTCAAAGCAATGCAGTTTGTTGACCTTGACGACAACTCGTCTACCGTTGCTATGCCGCAAATGTTTATCCTTACAATTCACCCTGTTTACAATAAACATGACGCAATACAGGGTCCCACATATTGGTAATATGCAGCTCCTCCCACCAAAGCGTCATTTTGTTTGTCAACACCTAACTAAATGACAAGACCACAATCACTGACACTTTGAATTTCTTCTTACCTTCGTTGCATTGGTACTCACTACACTGTACACACCCTCTTCATTCTTGCTACCGTCTTATAACTTACAAATTTTTGTTGCCGACATCATTATCTTCCATTTCATTGGGTCCTTTGTTCAATACACGACCATGTGCCTGCTATTAACCTACTATTTACAACATGACATATTTTATAAAACATAAACCAATAAAATAACATACACTACTAATTACAAAATATGACACATATCCAATGGCGAACTATTTATCGTTCATCAAGTCACATGAGTCGTCCCTTTTATATGGCTTAATATTTCTGTAGTTGTATGCCCCCATTTGTTGACCATTTTCATCCTTTAAGATCAGAGCATTTTTCCTTAGCACTTTTTCAATCTGGTACGGTCTTTTGTATAAAGGAAAAAAATTATAAAACAGTTTTTTATCTAGACGACATCTAGACGACACTTGGGGTACTCTAACCCATACTTCATCACCCACATTATATAAAAATTTTTTTCAGCTTTCTCTTGAGCTGCTTCCCTCAAATTATCATAAATATACACATATCGTTATTGTTATCTGGAATCCCACTAATTTCCGAAGGTATTCTCATTCCTCTAAACGCATCCTTTTCTCCTTTCCTTCCCATATGAATTTCGACTGATGTACTTCGCGTACTCCCGTGGGGAATATTATTTAAAACATAGTTTAGCAAAGGAACTGCCTCCATCCATTGGTTATGGAATTCCGAAATGTACACTCTAAATAAACGTGAAATTTCTTTCATAATTCTTTCACCGGGATTAGCTTGAGGATTCCGTACCGTAGTATAACATAATTGAACACCAATTCTTCCCATATCTTGCCCCCATTTTCCGCTGGTAAATGGTGTTCCTAAATCGCTAATAATTTTCTTAGGTACATCGAATTCTTCAAAAAATGTATGACATTGCATAATGCAACTCTGTGCATTCGCCTTTCTAATAGAATATAATTTTGTAATTTTAGAAACGATGTCCATAATCACAAATAGATACTGACTTCCAAATTTAGATTTTGGCATCGGCCCATATAGATCCACAGCGTATGTTTCCCTAGGTGACATGGGTCTCTTGCTTCTCTACTTCCCTCATACTTTTTATTAGATTGTTTAGTTTTCTGATAAATGTCACACTCACTAATTTGCTTGCGTATCTGTCGCCTCATGCCCTTCCAATAACATTTTGATCTCAGAATAATTTCAATTTTATTACATCCGAAATGTTGATGCGTAGATTGAATGAGTTCTCGTCTATGCGCTTCGGGTATCCAAATTTGATACTGTGTTCCTCGATACTTAATCCGATGTAACAATACCTCATCGTACATCTTCCACATCGAAAATTTCGGATTATCCTGTCGTCGGTTATTATCCTCCGCTAAAAATTGTTCAATTATTCGCCTTCCCATAGGATCCTGCCTTTGCATTTTCGCTAATCCCTCCTTTCTCCATTTCGGTTGTATCTTTACTAATTGTATAGCGTTTACTTCTGGTCCTGGACTATATTCCTTTTCCTGTATCCTGATTCTTGACAAATAATCAGGTAAAACATTATCGCGACGTTCACAATATTGGATATCAAAATTGAATTGTTGAAGCCATAATGACCATCTTAACAATCTGTCGTTATTTAAATGGCTCCTCATCAGAAAAATTAAAGCTTTATGGTCAAAATGACGGTGAATGGTTGTCCAATTAATATTACTCTTAACTTTTGTGTTGCTCAAGCAATTCTAAGGCTTCTCTTTCACTAGTGGTAAAATGTTGTTCACTAAGGGTCAACACACGGCTTTCTATGGCGATTATTCTCTGTTTATTCTCTTGATCAGTTGAAATAGTACGGCTCCCGTAGCAAATCCGCTACTATCTACTTGTAAATACATCCTTTTATCAAAATCCGAGTAACTAATCATGAACGTCTTGTCAAAAAGTTCTTTCAACTTCTCAAACGCTTCTTGACATCTTGCGTCCCATACCCATTTCTTCCCCTTCCTTAACAATTCTATTATTGGGTGTATAATTTCTGAGTAACCTTTACAAAATCGCGAATAATAATTACACACCCCGATTTATCTTCTAACCTCCCTTAATTCCGAGGCCGTGGAAAATTCTTAATCAATTTTCTTTTCCGATCTTGTATTGACATCTCGATCGAAATTTTTTTTTTAAACCAAAAATCTCTAATACTTGCTCCAAATTTCTCAAATGCTCGTGCATATTGCTTGAAAATAACACAATGTCATCGACATACATAAGAATTGTTTCTTTAAGTTCATTCGGAATTACATCATCTAAATAACTAATTAGATTAGCCATTCTCTGAAAACTATAGGTATTGCCTTCAAATGCAAAACTAACAAATTTTCTGATTCTGATGTAATCCAATTTGTCAATATGACGCAGTAAAATCTAGTCCGGTGAATATCCCAGCTCCTTTTATTTTTCACATCATTTCATCTAATTTTGGCGGCTTTTCATGACGAGCGATGGTCTTGCTATTAAGTTTTGTGGCATCGATACAGAATCTAATTTTATTGTTTTTTTGCGAACTATAACTATCGGGCTACATACGATGTCATAGATTTTTTTATGATACCATCTCAAGCATCGTGTTTATTTTATTACGTACTTCTGTTTTAAATACATGGGGGATCGGGTATTGCTTCAAATTAAAAGGTACATCGTCGGTCAATTCAATTTTAAATTGGTATCCTTTTACTGGATTCCTTCGAACTTCCAAAAACATCCTTATATTTACTAACTAATTTTTCAATTGCTTGGCTAGCATCTACTCCATTTTCGTCGACTGCGCCCTCTGCCGCTGCGTGAATCTGATCCCCGGTTTCTTCAATTTGTTCCGCAATCTCACAAATGCATGTGTCTTCGCCCTCCTGGTCTTTGATCCCCAAACAAGGTTGTTGCCCTTTGTCACCTCGTAACAATAACTCCTGTTCCTACGTCGACCTTGGCGTCACACATCTTTAGCCATCAATCCCCAAAATGATTGGACGAATCAAATTCTTTATAATTATTGCTGGAAACTGTATTGTCACCCCTTGGACTTCTAACTCCACCCAAATTTGGACTTCTTGTTTCGATGCGCCTCCCGTTAGCCGTACGAATATCTAATTTTCTAGTAGGTAGTTCTTCGATTGTATTCCCTTCTTTCTTTATTTGTTCATATAATTTTTTGATATCGCACAAACATTTGCCCCGTGTCAATCAAAACATCTACAGATATATTCCGAAATACCCCCTTCAAAACCAAACACGTGCTATTTTCCGCCCGTTCGTCCGTATCTTCCCTTAACAAATCATCTGCCGATACTTCAATACTATTTAATGCTGTAAAAACCATCACATCGTCTGTATTACCGTTCGAAATATCCCGCCTGTTTATTTCGAACGCTGGGAGTTTTCCTGTTCAATTACATTTATTTCTACATGCTCATGTTTCTTATCCTCTTTGAATTTCCGTGGATAGCTATTTCCTACCTTTTTATTTTCCATCTTTGCACCGTTGCCCTCTCATTCTTCCCTTCTAAACCATAATTTCCTTGATGATTATAATTATTCACTGATTTTCTCATTCCATTATTATCTACTTTCATATCATTGCTGTATCCATTATTATTAACCCGATCATATTCTCCATTTAATGTCTGATCGAAGCGACTTAGCCGTTCAATCAAATCTTCGAATCTACTGGCATAAAAATTAGTTAGACTTTAGTTATTTAACACGTTATTGTGGCGTTATGTAATTTCTTGATCTTCTTTGATCATGTTTTTCTGATCTTGTTTAGCCCTGGTGATAGAAATACATTTTCCGAAACGTCGTCAAACAACCCCATTTTATTCTCTACCGACCAAGCCCCATAAACCTCACTTTACACAATTCCAACATTTTCGCTTCAAGTTATGTATCAATTATTGGCAACAATCTGTAGGACAAACTGTTTTATGAATTTTACGAAACAAACGGATCATTTTTTAAGAATCCATCATGTGCCTTCGGCAAGTTTTAGAGTGTACTTGCTATTTCTCATTCTGCAAAAACTGAGCGGGGAAGTGCAAGGTCAGACGTGCAGCGTCGGCACAGTGCTTTCAGCTCCTCGACGCATCCGCCAACAAAGCCGCCGGACGGTGGACAATGGGCCGGGCACTATATCTTGAGCGCGCGAAAAGCGCGCTGTCTGAAAGGGGCGCCGCGCCGGGTCGAGCAGCGCTGCGCCGGCGCATGCAAAAATCTATTTTCGTCCCTCGTTGCCAGGGGAGGCGGGGGCGCGCTCTACTGCTGCAATAAAGTGGAGCACAGCGCGAGTAAAGGGAGAGTTGGGCCCTGCCATTGTCCTGCCGGGGGCAGGGGCGAAGGGGCGCGTCCGAGCGAGGAATGCGGGCGACGCAACCGCTCCGCCCCCCGCCGCGCGGTCCACTTCCCGACCCCCTTTCCCAGACGCCCCCGCGCCGCCCTGGCAGCTAGCTCTAAATAAATACGCGAGTGCCCTCAGCGGGCCCAGGCGCCGGCGATAACGCAGACGCCCTGCGTCACGGGGCGCGAAGGGGGCGGGGGACCCCACCTGAGCTAGTCCCCAGAGGAGCCTATCTCAACTGTGTGAGCGACGTTGATGTTCGTTCATTTAGAGTATAGAAAATACATTCGTATTCACAATCTGCAATTGAGGAACATTCAATGTTGCACACAGCTCCTGACTCTGTGCTGCTGGTGGCAGTAATACGACCAGTGGTACGTGCGAGCTCTAATGAATGAAACTGTTATTTAATTAAATAGCAGTTGAAAACTCAATGCAGTCGATTCTAAGGAGTCCCTTGCCTCTCAAAGCAAAGAAATCTTGTTGATCCACGACTCGTGTGCAAGGCTGTCATGCAGCCAAGGCGATAATCATATTGGCCACTGAAACAACTAATAAAATGTTGAGTAACTAGAGCAGTTAGCGCATTCTAGCGGCAAACCATTTAAATGTGGAGTCAGTCATCTTCGCCACTGACAAATACTTACTTAGGAACACAAGCGTGTTGATATTCACAATTTTTTAAAATTTGCAGTTATGGCGATTGCCTCCTAATATATATATATATATATATATATATATATATAGTGACGTCATGGTATTAGACAACCCCATAACGCCACCATCAGCTACGAAAAAAAGCCCGCGAACAGAGAGGAGTAGGGTACGCGGCGGAGCGATGGCTTGTAAACGCGCCATCTACCTACAGGTTTTCGGACTCTGATTCCCGAACTAGCAAATAATGTTTTTCCGGGAGGTCACAAAAAGAGGAGAATATTCACCCCTCCAAAAATTTCCCCAGGTGCCAGTACCATAAGTATCGCGACGCGCCTCGGAGGAGCTCTTTTTTTATTGCAGCAGCGACGGCGACTAGACTGAGTTTTGAAGGCGTTTGTAACTTGATAGCATAGGAGTTTATTTCAACTTGTTAGTTAACAGTTAGCTTGAGAAGCGTATCAACGAAAGTGATGTAATTGAGAAGTGGAGTGCACGAACATTCTTCGCATTAACATTCACAATATTTGAGAGAGCAAGTGAAGGGATTGTTTGACTTCGAAATAATTTCAAATTTGTAAAATTCGCGCAGGCACATTAACTAAATCCAGCAACTCATATTGCACGCTGAGACCACACACGCTCAAAGTGTGGTAGGTAGGCCGAGCATTTTAAGCATAACTAACATTTTAAGCAACATTAATTATTCGAGGCTGGAAGCGCGAACAAACTTGTACGAGGCGCGGCAGAAGAAGGACGACCCCAGGAAGAGAGAAGCGTAGGCGAGAAAGATTTGGACTGGAACGAGAATCGTACGAGAGAAGGGTGTGGAAAGTGGAGGCATGGCGGAGTCCAGAGCTCGAGGGAAGGAAACTGGTAACATCATGGGACAGCGAGCGAAGACGTGTTGCAACGCGAGGCTGCGAGCGGCAGAAAATCCACAAGGTTACCTACAGGCGAGCGATGCGGTAAAAGAGGTAAAAGAACTGGCAACTTTTATGCGGCGATCAGTTGGGGAAAGAGAATAGCAGTAAATACACAACAATTCGTGTTAAAAGTGGGTGAAAGGTCAGAATAGGTGGGAGAAGTATTCCGAACGATGTGAGTGGTAGTTTCAAGATCATTTACTGCACGTGTTATTAAATTCATTCAAAGAGGCCATACCTTGTACAATTTTACTTAAATAATTCATGATTTTCATATGTTGTACAGTGATATCTGGAAAAGTCATGGTTTGTTGTATTATGTTAAAAGTAATTGGTTTCTGTGATATGTAAAGGGGTCAAATTTAAGTAACGTGTATGTTACGTTTAATTTTTTTTCTCTTTAAAGTTCACAATGTTATAGTGAGTGCGAAGCCTAAGTCTAGCACCTGTGAACGGGATACCTTAGAACAAGTATAAAACTCATTTTAAAAGACGTGCACGGAAAAACTAGAGAGTAGAAAGAGTAAAATAATGTGGTAGATAAAAATTGAGAAAGAGGAATGAGCAAATTGTGAATTGTAATTGGTGAAAGTGTGTTCAGGCAGTCGAGGTGACGTCAATTCTTTCGTTTTTCCTTGTTTTCTTTGTTTTTTTCCAGTGATCAACTATTTAAAGTGCATAATCCTCTTATATGATTTTGCCACTGTAATTTGTCATTGAATATATGCTCATTTTATTCGTATTTTATCTGATTCATTGTGTCAAGGGTTCAGACCTTTCTCATACCCAAAAGATCCTGCTTCCTGAGAATTTTAAGCTCGCTTCACGTGCGTTCGTACAATATATATATATATATATATATATATATTTAATATATATATATATCCACCGTGGTATATATAACACACACACACACACACACACACATACACAGGGCGCACCCGTGCGAGATCTCTGG
Source organism: Teleogryllus oceanicus (assembly GCA_964035755.1). Lineage (NCBI taxonomy): Eukaryota > Metazoa > Arthropoda > Insecta > Orthoptera > Gryllidae > Teleogryllus > Teleogryllus oceanicus. The sequence goes on along the minus strand of CAXIVR010000008.1, from coordinate 109,448,435 downwards.
CATGTGGCCCCCACCCTCTTCTCTATTTTTCTATTTCCATAATCAGCCTCTAATGTATCTTATTCAGATAAAATCAATAATTGACTAAATTTTAGTAAATTCTAAATTAGCCCCTCTTGTATCCGATAGTCCAGTTTAGAGAAGCTTTGACAGTTTTTCATATCACTTCATGGTTGCGGTACATATGAATATTTCCGTCAAATGGATTAAAAAATTTAGAAAACATAACAGCATGAAAAAACACTATTTCAAAATCCATTTATCACAACAACACAGAATTGGGAAATTATACTGCAGACGTTTACTGAGATAATTGGATTGTAGAACTATCAACTTAAATGTAAATCAAGAATGGGACGACTTGAAAACAGTTATGACAAATGGTGCTAGTGAAATACTAGGTAAAAGATATAGGGCTCAAGGCAGAACAGATTAAAAATTTGGAATGACGAAATAAAAACATTAATTGAAGACAATAAAAATATTGTTTTAGATACAGTCACAATCTAATCTGGACAAAATAGCTTACAAACAAAAATTCGCCATAGTAAAAAGAGAAGTGAGAAAATTAAATAGGAAACGTTCGGACAGATACATTAACAGAATAGAACAAGATGTGCGTGGTGCCCAAAAGCGAGCATATAAAATTTTAAAATATATAAATGCTGAAGAAAAAGACACTTTTCGCATTAATAATATCTCAGAAAGAGAATGGCTTAAGTATTATAAAGAATTATGACCGTCAAACACAGAAGAAGTAGAGGAGGAAAACTGTCTAGGAAAGTTTGCTTTTGTAGACCTCATTAAATATAGTGAACTGGAGGAATTACCCCACACATTTAAAAACAAGAGATCTTCTGGAAGTCACGGACTGAATACAGAGCTAATTAAATATGCGCCTCAAGAGTTTAAAATAAGGTACCTGTCTATACTAAATGCCTGTTGGAATATCTAGAAAATCCCAGATGAATGAAAGTAGGCAACAATTCACCCAATATTCAAGCAAGAAAATGTCAGTGACTGTAATAATTACAAAGGCATCAGTCTCCTTAATACTGCATACAAGATCTATGCAAAAATCATTACACGAAGGCTAAATAAAATAAGCGACAGGCTTTTGTCAGAAACACAAAATGGATTCTTCATGCTCAGATTGTACATTTGTTCATCAACAACTAATTGAAAAAAGAGGTGAGTACAATCTGTCTACATACATCCTTTTTATAGACTTCAAAAAAGCTTTTGATATATTCTCCAGAAGCAAATTATGGTTTGTAATGCAATTAAATGGATACCCAATACACATGATAAATATAATTTGAAGCATATATTCAGAAAATAAAATAAGTATGGACAAGGAAACAACAGAACACTTGATTGACATCGTAAAGCAAGGTGTCAAATAGGGATGCCCGTATATATTGCCCTTGTATATACCATACAAGAGTGGCAAGAAAATATAATGTACTATTTTAAAGTGAATAACACAATTTTAAACACAATTTTTTTTCGCAGATCAGATAATTTTTAGCACCTCAGACGATAATCTTCAAATAGCTGCCCATTAACTTGAGAGAATAGGCGAAACCTTTAACCTACAAACTTCATGAAAGAAAACGAAAGCCATGGCGTTTCAGGGTAAAAATCATTTAAGGTGTAAAATAGTAATTAATGGTAACAGTGTTGAACAAGAAAATAACTTCAACTATCTCGGTTGCAATTTTTCATACTGCCAAAAATATATCAATATAAAAATTCAGAAATTATACGAAAGTCCCTCAGGCAGAAAGCACGTACAGACACTCAACCGAAATTTTACAAAACAATGTCATTTCCAATGCGAACCTATAGATCTGAAAATTGGGCCCTCAATAGAACAGATAAGAGAAAAATAGAAGCCTCGGAAATGAGATTTCTCAGACCGTTGGCGGGCTATTCAATACTGGACCATAAAACTACATACGCACGCAGTCGTACAGGTCATACGCAGTTTCAACTGTTTTTTGACGTTAAATAAATAAATAAATAAATAAATAAATAAATAAATAAATACATAAATAAAAGGAACTCAGACATCAGAGACAAATTAAAGATCTTCAACCTAATAGAAAAAATTGATATACTGAGAAAGAATTGACATGGTCATTTAATGAGAATGCCGGAAGATCGCATACCAAAAATTCTCCATAGCTACAACCCGTATGGGAGGAGGAGTAGGGGCAGACGAATGAGGCGATGGAAGGATACTCTTGAAGTCGGAACGGGCCAATAGGCTCAACCCATGATGATGATGATGATATTCGCATCGAGACGGCACTACCATTGTTACTAATTGTTATTAAGTATGATTTATAATGTTTAAATATTATAAATATATAACTATTTGTATTAAATTGTGTATAACACACACACAGACTTCTAATCCAACATCAAATTCTTCTTTGATGTAATTCCTAAGAATGTACAAAACTAAAGGCTTCCGTAGAGCTAAGTTGTTGCGTTTCCCAGAAATAATTGACAAAGATTAATTCAAAAATATCTCAATTTAATATTGATGACTCTAAGACACAATATAAATATAATTTATATTGTGGTGATTGATGACTGATATTCAGGTAAAAGAAAACTGCTACATTTATGACATTCATCACTGCAATGTTTCAGAAGGCACGAACGAACGAAAGCAATGATTCGAGACATTTCCGAAACGAAAAGTAAAGACAAGTCTGACTAAGTCATTCTGTCGGGAAGAAGTGGAAGGCTCTTGAGCGCTCGAGAAGTCGAGAGGGAAGCAATAGAGCGAAGAGAGAGCAGCGCGAAATGAAGTGGACGCGTGGGGCGGGCGCGGTTCGGAGAACAACTCTCGAGCAGCAGCAGCAGCAGCGTGTCAGAGCCTCCGCTGAAGGAGGGGGGGGGGAGGCCGACCTCACACCTCGCGAGCCCCGGCTGCGTCGTGTCGGACACGAGGGCCCCCCCAAGGGCCCAAGGCCACAGACCCACGAGGAGAGACTCGGCGGGGCACGGATGGTCACGGCGAAAGGGACCAGAGGGGGCCATTTTTCATTCCCCCCCACCACCACCTTCCAGAGGCCCTGGCGAGGACGTCGTTTATCAGCACGAGCGCATACATGCGCCGCAGCCTCTTGGCTCATACAGCTAATAATTTTTCAAAACTTCTTTTGTTAATGTTTCTTAGTCTTCTTTCGTCCACAATTATTTTGAAGCTTTTCCTCCTTTTTCCTTCTTCCTTCACCTCTTCTTTCTTCTTTACTTCCTCCACATCCACTTCCTCCATCTTCTCCACCTCCTCCACCTCTTCATCTTCCTCCACCTTCTCATCTTCCTCCATCTGCCTTACCTTCTCCATCCTGGATCCTCCTGTTCCTCCATCGTCGTCCTTTACGACTTCTTTTGACAGGGGCTTGCGGCAGTGAGCCGGGTGTTACCGCCCGCGGGGGGCGGGCAGGGGGCCTCGGGCTGCGGGCGCCTAATTGGGCGACCGCCCAGGCGGAACGTGTCTTTTTGATTCGCGGGCGCCAACGGCTGCATTCGCCACGCGCCGCCTCGCCACGCGCCGCATCTGCATACGACGGCGGAGCAGATTTATGGCCGGGGGCTTTGTGGGGCAGCCCTCGCCAGCGTCCGGCTGGGCGCCATCACGAGCGGAAAACCCGAACAGGGCGGCAGGCTGGGGGCCCAAAAAAGGGAGAGGGGATGACCGCGCCGTGCAGTCGCCGCCCCACGCCCCACGCCCCCCCCCTAGTCGAGGGAGAGAGTTTCGCTTGGGCGGAGGCCTCCTCGCGTGTGAGGAACGAAGTGGGTAGCTCTCCTAAGACCAGTTCTCCGAACGGCAATCTTATCGAGCTGAGGCTTTCGGATGAAACTGAAAACGAAAACCGAACATTTTCCTGAATGGAAGTTTCCTCAGATCGACTTATATTTATGTCAAGTGCATTACCCATTGAAAAGCAGTACACACTTTTTGAACCAGACTAAATTTTACGGTAAAGTGGTGTGCATTAAAAACTTACGAGGTTAACGAAATAATATTGTTTAATCAGACTAAGAAAATTCATTGGCATTTAATAACCAAATAATAGGAGAAAGTAATAAATCAAACCATTTTTATTACTTTCTCTCCCATACATTGTAAGAAGAGAAAGTATTCTAATCCCGCCGGAAAATGGCGAATTTTCGACAGAAAAACTCTTATGTGGATGGAATTTTTTCATTATTTGAATAATTTCCTTTTGAAATCAAAATGTCTGGGTACTAAAAGATGAGCTTCCCCAGAATATATGCCATATCTGAGACGGGAATGTACATTTGCAAAATACACACAACGTGCTGCATGAAGGCTGATAGAATTTGAAAGAATTCTGAATGAGTAACATAATGAACTTAATTTAGTGTTTAATTATGCTATATGTGCATTCCATTTGAGGTATGACTGAATTGAGAGACCAAGAAATTTTGTTACTTTAACATCAGCTAATTGCATATTGTTCATTTTCAACGAAGCACGCGATTGCCGATTTGAATGCAAAAATGCATTGTAACAGTTTTTCCTGTCGTTAACTATTAATTTGTTATTACAAACCAATTTGCAACTTCTGAAATTGTACTATTTATTGTTTTTTTGTAAAGGAATTCGTGTCATCGGCAAACAGAACTCTCGTCCATTTTTAATAGACGAAGGCATATCGTTTGTGATAATATAGAGAATAGGCCCTAAGATCGAACCTTGCGGGACCCCATGTTCAATTGGCAAAGAACTGGAACAATAATAATGTCCTTTCGTGCCAGTACGGTATTTCTACTCTTTAAGATCGATGTTTAAGGTACGAGGTTATGCAGTCTAGAGCAATACCACGAATTCCATTTGAAGGTAATTTCGAAAGCAAGATGTTATGGTTAATAAGGTTATAAGCTTTCGAAAGATCTAAAAGTATTCCAATAGATTCTTCATTTTGGTCTCATTGATGAAGCAACATCTGTAAGAAAAAAAAGGCAGTTTCCGTAGACTTTGATTTTCTAAAACTGTGTTGTGAGTCTGGAAAGCTTCGTTTTTCCTGAAAAAAGTTTCCATTCGCTATAGAAAACCTCTAATATTTTGAGAAAACTGACAAAAGAGAAATTGGCCGGTAATTTTAATTTTATTTTTGTTCCCTTTTTTAAAAAGTGTTTAATTTTTGCTATTTTGAAAATATCTGGAAATATTCCTTTGCATAAGGAAGCGTTGAAAATGCCTATAAATGGTTGTATAATGGCAGGTGGTCAAGTCTTTAATAAACACCACGGAAATTCATTTAAACCAGATGAATATTTATTTTCTAGTTTACTGACTATTCTGAGGATTTCGTTGGAAAAAGTTTCGGAAATAACATCGGGCCAAAAATATTTTTTGGGAAGCGTATGATGTTGAATTTTGTGGGTTAGTCCCTTCGTAAGATCAACTGCAATTATAGAAAAGTGTTGGTTGAAAATATTCGCAACATTTTCTGGATCACTTGCTCATCTTTCAGTATCCTTTAAAACAATTTTTATACAAAATATCGTAATGACCGGGTCGTATTTTTTACGATATTCTACATTACTTTAGTTTTGTTACTAGCGTTTAAAAATCATATTTTTCATTATTTTTGCCTGAACTATTACTTTCCTTAAATTTTTTGTATTCTAGGAAGTAGACAAGAAACCGAGTGATACGTTATGATATTTCAAATTTTGTATCTGCATTTATTATTTTTATTTAAACTGCGTTCCATGATTTCTTCAGCAAGTAGCCCGTAAATAATTTTATGCCAGCTTCAGTAAATGCTCTACACATGCATGTATTATTATTATTATTATTATTATTATTATTATTATTATTATTATTATTATTATTATATATTATTATTATTAATGTATTATTATGTAATATTCATGTTATTAGTAATTGTAAGAATTCGTGCATCGTGTCACTGTATCCTAGATTATTCGTTATTATTTCATATTAGTTTTGGTTTTCTTAAATATAATTTGAGCTATTGCTTTTGGTGATTTAAGTGTAGTAAATTGGATTGGTGCTTTTGGTTATTTAAGTGAAGTAAATTGGGAAACTGCTTTTTACGTGAGAATTCGCTCAGAAAATCAATATTGAAATCTTCACTTACAACAATGGATTTAAAAGAAAGATTATTAATTTTGTTCAGAGATTTTTTTTTAATTTGTTGCGTCTACCATTTGACGCAACGCGTCTCCAGGACCCTTAAGGGGCGTAGAGCTCTTTGCGCTGGGGAGTAATACATTACATTGCGCGCTTGTAGAGTAATTCTCCATTATAACTTGCTGTCATGTCGCGTCATGTCGCAGTCGGTTGTCAAGAGAACCGCCTGGTAGCATCTCTGCGTACGCGCCTCCGGCTACGCGCTCCTACGTCACTACCCAGCTGCAGGAATTGGAAAGGAATAAGGATGGGGGTAGGGTTTAGTACATTTCACAAGGGTTGAAAGCAGCCAAACTTGTTTTCTTGGAACAAATTTCACATGAGATACGACGGGAATCGCACCCGGAACCTCAGTGGTGAAAAGCTAGCGACTTTGCTATGTGCCACGAGCGTAGCTCCAGAGCGTTATCTCTAGATTTTCTAAAAAAATTAAATAATCTAAATCTCGCTTTGTTGGAGATCTGTAGGTGCAAAGTAAGATAATTTTGAGCATAATAATATGTACGAGTGTTATTTCAAAAACTTTTTCAACTACATATAAATTAAATTCAATATTATTTCTTACGTAAATACACAAACCTCTGTAAGCAGGGTCCTTATTTGATTCTCTCGCTCTACAATAAGGACCTCCGTGAAGTTGGCCGGAAAAAACCTGCGATTTCAATCCAACTTGGTATATCGTTTGCCCAGGTTTGCCCACCAAACATTTTCGTTTGCCCACCCCCAGAAAAAAAGTAACACGCAAAATAAATTTTCGGGCCAACTACACCCAGGCCGGCTTACACAAAAAAAAAAAAAATGTTTGTGGCAAATTCAAATTGACCAAAAATTCCAGGTATTTTAATTATTTTAGTAAATCGTTTGCCCAGGTTACTATTTACTAATAGAGTATTTTCGTTTACCCAGTGACAATTTTCGTTTGCCCAGGCACAGAAATGGAATTAAAAGCAGAAGCGTTTATTTAAGGTGGCTCCGGCTTACGCTTCTGTTCATATAAACGGCCTGGCTACCACTTACGCTTCAAGAACAATAATAATATTCAGTATGCTATTTCTTAATAGTGTATTTTCGTTTGCCCAGTGACAATATTCGTTTGCCCAGGCACAGAAATGAAATGAAAGGCAGAAGCGTTTATTTAAGGTGGCTCCGGCTTACGCTTCTGTTCATATAAACGGCCTGGCTACCACTTACGCTTCAAGAACAATAATAATATTCAGTATGCTATTTCTTAATAGTGTATTTTCGTTTGCCCAGTGACAATTTTCGTTTGCCCAGGCACAGAAATGAAATGAAAGGCAGAAGCGTTTATTTAAGGTGGCTCCGGCTTACGCTTCTGTTCATATAAACGGCCTGGCTACCACTTACGCTTCAAGAACAATAATAATATTCAGTATGCTATTTCTTAATAGTGTATTTTCGTTTGCCCAGTGACAATTTTCGTTTGCCCAGGCACAGAAATGAAATGAAAGGCAGAAGCGTTTATTTAAGGTGGCTCCGGCTTACGCTTCTGTTCATATAAACGGCCTGGCTACCACTTACGCTTCAAGAACAATAATAATATTCAGTATGCTATTTCTTAATAGTGTATTTTCGTTTGCCCAGTGACAATTTTCGTTTGCTCAGGCACAGAAATGAAATGAAAGGCAGAAGCGTTTATTTAACGGTGTCTCCGGTTTACGGATATGTTCATATAAACGGCCTGGCTACCACTTACGCTTCAAGAACAATAATAATATTTAGTATGCTATTTCTTAATAGTGTATTTTCGTTTGCCCAGTGACAATTTTCGTTTGCTCAGGCACAGAAATGAAATGAAAGGCAGAAGCGTTTATTTAAGGTGGCTCCGGCTTACGCTTCTGTTCATATAAACGGCCTGGCTACCACTTACGCTTCAAGAACAATAATAATATTCAGTATGCTATTTCTTAATAGTGTATTTTCGTTTGCCCAGTGACAATTTTCGTTTGCTCAGGCACAGAAATGAAATGAAAGGCAGAAGCGTTTATTTAAGGTGGCTCCGGCTTACGCTTCTGTTCATATAAACGGCCTGGCTACCACTTACGCTTCAAGAACAATAATAATATTCAGTATGCTATTTCTTAATAGTGTATTTTCGTTTGCCCAGTGACAATTTTCGTTTGCCCAGGCACAGAAATGAAATGAAAGGCAGAAGCGTTTATTTAAGGTGGCTCCGGCTTACGCTTCTGTTCATATAAACGGCCTGGCTACCACTTACGCTTCAAGAACAATAATAATATTCAGTATGCTATTTCTTAATAGTGTATTTTCGTTTGCCCAGTGACAATTTTCGTTTGCCCAGGCACAGAAATGAAATGAAAGGCAGAAGCGTTTATTTAAGGTGGCTCCGGCTTACGCTTCTGTTCATATAAACGGCCTGGCTACCACTTACGCTTCAAGAACAATAATAATATTCAGTATACTATTTCTTAATAGAGTATTTTCGTTTGCCCAGTGACAATTTTCGTTTGCTCAGGTACAGAAATGAAATGAAAGGCAGAAGCGTTTATTTAACGGTGTCTCCGGTTTACGGATATGTTCATATAAACGGCCTGGCTACCACTTACGCTTCAAGAACAATAATAATATTCAGTATGCTGTTTCTCAATAGTGTATTTTCGTTTACCCAGTGACAATTTTCGTTTGCCCAGGCACAGAAATGAAATGAAAGGCAGAAGCGTTTATTTAAGGTGGCTCCGGCTTACGCTTCTGTTCATATAAACGGCCTGGCTACCACTTACGCTTCAAGAACAATAATAATATTCAGTATGCTATTTCTTAATAGTGTATTTTCGTTTGCCCAGTGACAATTTTCGTTTGCCCAGGCACAGAAATGAAATGAAAGGCAGAAGCGTTTATTTAACGGTGTCTCCGGTTTACGCATATGTTCATATAAACGGCCTGGCTACCACTTACGCTTCAAGAACAATAATAATATTCAGTATGCTATTTCTTAATAGTGTATTTTCGTTTGCCCAGTGACAATTTTCGTTTGCCCAGGCACAGAAATGAAATGAAAGGCAGAAGCGTTTATTTAACGGTGTCTCCGGTTTACGGATATGTTCATATAAACGGCCTGGCTACCACTTACGCTTCAAGAACAATAATAATATTCAGTATGCTATTTCTTAATAGTGTATTTTCGTCTGCCCAGTGACAATTTTCGTTTGCTCAGGCACAAAAATGAAATGAAAGGCAGAAGCGTTTATTTAACGGTGTTTCCGGGTTACACTTTTGTTTAATAGTCGGGATGGCTATACTTACATTGAAGAAACAATATAATATTCAGTATAATATTTTTAATAGTTTATTTTCGTTTGCCAGTAAAATTTTCTTTTCCAGGCCACAAATGGAATTAAAGCAGAAGCGTTTATTTAACGGGGCTCTGGCTGTTGCTTTCGCCCATATGATCGGTCTTTCTAATACTTACGCTTATGCAAGAATTATAATATTCAGCATACATTTCCTTTATTGTTAGTTTTCGTTAGGTCAGTATTTTTTTTTTGCCCAGGTACAGAAATGCATTACAGGCAGAAGCGTATATTCTGACGGGAATCTGTCTGGCGCCTAGGCTTATAGATCGGGTTGCTAATACTTACTCGGAAGGAACAGTTATAATATTCCGAATACTATTTTCTTATAGTGTATTTTCGTCTGCTAAGATATAATTTTCGTTTCCCCAGGCATAGAAATGGTGTTACAGGCAGAAGCGTGTATTTTTACGGGGATTCGGCTGGCGCTTTCGCGTATTTGGTCGGTCTGGCTATCACATACGGTGAAGGAATAGAGATAATGTTTAGCCAAACGCTTAGCTGAACTGGACAAAGCCGGGGATTTGTTTCCCGGGCCATCTAAGAATAAACGCTTCTGCTTGTAACTTCATTTCTGTGCCTGGGCGAAAGAAAATTCATTCCCGGCCATCGATAATACACTATTAGAATGTAGTATGCAAAATATAATAATTGTTGCTTTAGCCAAATGCTTAGCAGAACGGATAAAGGCGCGGATTGGCTTCCCGGGCTATCTAAGAATAAACGTTTCTGCTATTTTTCATTTCTGTGCCTGGGCAAACGATAACACACTATTGGGATGTAGTATGCAAAATATCATAATTGTTGCTTTAGCCAAAAGCTTTGCAGAGGCGGACAAAGGCGCGGATTCGCTTCCCGGGCCACCTAAGAATACACGCTTCAGCTTGGAATTCCATTGCTCATTACTTAAAGAGTTCTCATTACTGATGTGTTATTCTGAAGTGAAGAAAAATAAACGAAAGAAAAAGTGATTAGGGAAAAAAGATAAGAGAATTTGTTTTATGTGCACACCTGGGAAGTGATTGATATGCGATATGCGAAGTTAGGTTCAATTTTCAGATTTCTTTCCGGCCAACTTCTCGGAGGTACAATAAGGTCCTGCAAGGTAAAAACTAGGAATGTGGAGTGAGTTTAGTTCATTGTGAGGCAACCAATGTTCTGTAAGCAAAAAACATCTATTTGACTCAGATCACACTGTAATGCTGTCTCGATAAATTCAATTTTATTTGAAAGCAGTGGCGGCTCGTGGGTATTCGCACGTTCGCATGTGCACACCCAAATAACTGCGGTGGAATGTTCCTTAAACATTTCTTAACAGAGGGGAATACAAGACCTCTCAGAGCGTTTCCGAAACATAGTATTTCAAAACACGCGCCGTTCGCAAGTTGCGATTGACAGTCCGCCGCCAAAGCCCTTCGTGACAGTAAGCTGGAGCACACTCGGGAAATGCGATTAATGCAATCTACGTCTAAATCACTTCCCAAATGCATGGAAAACCGCCATCATCCTACCTTTTCGCAAACCAGGTAAAGATCCTATATTGAGAGAAAATTACAGACCCATCAGTTTACTACCCTCCATATCAAAAGTTTTTGAAAGATTGTTGCTCAGCAGACTAATAAATACCTTTCAGAAACGAACGCAATCCCCGATGAACAATTCGGGTTTAGACCTAACCATTCATGCACGCACCAATTACTGAGACTAACGGAAAATATTGCCGAGAGTTTTCATCAAAAGAAGCATACAGTAGCAATTTTCTTAGACATTGCACAGGCATATGACAGGATCTGACACGCAGGACCAATGTATAAATTATGTAGTCTGGGCGTCCATGATTACATCCAAAAAATAATCAATAGCTTTCTTTCAAACAGAAATTTCATAGTAAAAGTCAATGAAACATTATCAACCCCTCGGAACATATCAGCAGGATTACCTCAGGTATCAGTACTCTCTCCAACTTTATTTAACATTTACACCTCAGATATCCCACGAATGCCCGATACCAAATTAGCTCTCTTCGCTGATGACACAGCCTTATTCACTGCTCACGAAGACATTCTCATAGCCCAAGATCGAATACAAAATAACCTTGATGAACTAATATCGTGGCGGGAAATGCGAGCGAGCAGCCGGGGTCGTAGGCTCCCGTGAGGCTGGTAATATTTATTCTTAAATTCTATTTACATAGCTAACGTATGGCCTAGCTTACAAACTAGATACTTACAAACTTATCTAAATCTACTTTGTCTTACATCCTGACTTAGTTTAACAACGAACATTATTTACATTATTTACAGTAAGTAGTACATACACATATAACACTTTTGTGTTATATGTGTATGTACTATACGCTTATAAACATCATTTAAATCGCGACTGCACGAGTCATCCACAGACCATCCTCTCTCATCGATCACAGGGGTTTTGTCTTTATGTTTAGGCTCGCCTGTACTCGACTGGGATGAGGTCATCTTGGGCAGTGTGGCGAAAATAGCAGGCAGCGCTCCTGTTTTAGCCTCGGCGACAATGCGCTCACGTAGCACGCGCATCTTTCGCCAGTGGTAAATTTACGGAGCAGCGCTGCACTCTGACTCACACCACTCGCCCAGAGCTCCTACCACGATGGGAAGGAAGCTGACGTCCCGGAAGTTCCTGGCTGCTAAGAAGGGGCGAATATGTTCGTATTTCGCCGCCTTCTCATCATAGCGTTCACCGAGGCGCCCCGGGTATGCTACGCAGACCGAGGCGTCGACGACGATCGCTTGATGGTCCTTAACCAGCACCAGGTCCGGACGGTTCCGCCCTCCGATGGCTTGGTCTTCGAGAAGCACCGTCCACCCACTCGCGACTGCGGCTGCTTTAACGTGTTCCAGTATTCTATTGTGGCGCAGCCGCCAGATCGCGGAGTGGGAGCGGCACTCCGAGATGACGTGGGCGATCGCTTCGGAGGCGGGGGAGTTCATGTTATCAGCATGCTTGCAGCCGCGGCGGCAGGAGCGCTGATCCCTGGGCCGCTGGGGTTGGTGATTAAGCAGCCGGGAAGAATTGAGGCGTGCCGAATGGATGAATTTGTAAATCGACGGCCTCATATTCACTCCCGACCGCAAGAAGAATGTTGATTTTTACCAACTCCTTTAAGTGCTGCCGCGAAGATACCTTGCTGCGGCAACTCCCGCCACAACTTAGCGTATGCTTCCTGGAATAGGCGGCGTAGATTTCAGACGAGCAGGTGACGGCCGTGGGCGTTAATGCGGCTGCCTGTGGCTTCCACAACGTCTTTTACCTCCACGAGTTGAGCTTGCTCGGCGCGTGGGCAGGGGAGGGGTGGGATGGTAGCGCCGAGGAACGTGGCGAGCGCCTCAACGCCGCTGTTATCTTCCAATGCAGCACTACCCTGAAGACCTTGGGGATCCTGCTCACTGGCGCTCCGTTGCAGGTGGTCACGTGCTCGGCTGCGAGTACTCGTGACGCTCTGGGGGAGAGCGTGGGGCAGCCGCTCCCCGTGCCTCGTGCTGCATCCACGCAGCTGGCGTCCCTGGTGTCGGGTGATGTGCTCGATGGAACCCAGGACTGCGCCGGGGCGATGCCGCCAGCTGCAAATGGTGGGGAAGGTTGCGCTCGTGGCCGGTTGGGGGTTTCCTGCCGCCGTGGATTGTGGATAGTGCATGCCAGGTGCTCGCTGGGAATTGCGAGATTGCTGCACGTTGTGGCGGGCCAGGGGTGGCATTGGTCACGGCGGGAGGAGGCGGAGTAGCGGAGGGGTGTCTCTCTGTGCGTTGACTGCTCCGGGGCGGTACTGCTGGCCAGAAGAGGCAGGGGCCGTTGGCGGAGCATTTCGTCGAGGAGGTTAATGCGCTGTTGTTGAGAACTTGTCACAGTGTATTGTATCTCTGCTCTCGGCCGGAAAAGGTTCTCAAGTGTTAGGTCGATCTGAGCCTCATCTGGGGGCTGGGTGAGGACGTCTTCTTCCTCAGCGCCCTCTAACATCAGCCACTTCATCACCATCCTCCTCTGCTACATCAACACTATTCCGCCGCCTCCGGCGACGTGGGGCGTGTACGGGCGCCTCTCTCGGAAGCTCAATGACGGGGATGCCGAGATCTTCATCTGTTTCAGGCGGGCGCCACCGCAATTGTAGGCGTCTTGTCGCTTGCCGGGCCCGTGTGAAGAACGAGGGATGCGGGGCAGTGCGTGAGTTCGTGACTCCATTTAAGTAGCGGTAAATATCACCTGTGCCGGCGCACACTCGTTGCAGTGTGAGGCCTCCTCAACCAGGTCAGCCATCGCACGCTCCCGTACCACCAGGTCGCGACTGGTCAGTAGCTTATATGCGCTGTCCACTGCCCAGATGTCTGCTTCCGTTGTCGCTTTCAGCAGTCCGACACCTCCCTCGTCCCTGGCGGCGTACAGGAAAGCCGTCGAGGCGCCGACGGGGAGGGACAGAAACCGCGGGGCTCTTGTACGAAGAGCAAGATCATACGGACCGAGCATACTTTTAGTGTAGCGGCCCATGCGAAGAGGAAACACCCGTGGCGGGTTGCACAAACTGGCACAGTGCATCAAGCATCTGGTGGTCATGCAGGCGTGAAGAGGCTATGTTGTCTAAGATGCGGACCAGCTTCTGAAGTCCGGTCCAGTTTTCCACCAAACTGAATCCAATGGGACGTCCTAGATATCGTGCGCTCTCCCTGATCACCATGGCGGGGATTAAGGCATCTCCCACGTGAAACGTCAACTCCAGTACATGTCAACGTATTATACAGAGGGTGCGGCATTTGGCCGGCATAAGGCGGAGGCCAGGTCCGTAAGGAGATCGCGGGTGCCGTCGAGCAGCTGCTGCAGGTCCGCTGGGGTTGTGGCCAGGAGTGTCAAATCGTCCGCGTAGGCCAACACAGAGGGCGGACCGGGAGGGGCAGTCGCTTCGACTGCGCGGAGGACGGGGTCAATAAAATGTTGAAGAGGAGTCCACTGAGAGGGCACCCCTGTCGGATGCCACATTGGATAGGAATAGGCGCAGTTAGCCCCTCTTCAGTTAAGATTTCAGTCGTCGTTTCCTTGTAAATATCGGCAACTATGTTTAGCAAGACCGGTCCGTCTCCGGCCGCCGCGATTGCAGCGTCTAGCGCCGCGTGTGGGGACGACTCGAACGCATTCTGAACATCCAAGAGCGCCAAACACATGTTATTCCGACCAATTCGGGCGCGCTGGAGTTCACGGTTTAGTAAGTAATTCTGCTCCAGCACGCCCTCAAATGGCCGGAATCCCTTTTGTGCCTGCGAAAGGATTCCATTCTCCTCAACCCACTGGCCAAGGCGGACTCTTCTGTACAGTTTATACATTAGGGCAATGGTTCGCCAGTTCGAAGTGTCTCTGCTGTCACCCGTCTTTGGTACTAATATAGTACGGGATCGGCGCCAGTCATCAGGCACTCGCCCCATCTTCTTAACTAGGTTAAGGACGGGGGTTATAAGTTTAGCTTCTGGGTCAAGTGCGCGGAGGTGACCGTAAGAGAGGCGATCAGCGCCTGGGGCCGAGTTGGCGCTGTATGCCAGCCTTTTGGCCACCTCCTCTTCCGTAAAATCAGCCATCTCGACCTTGTCCCGATCTTCCACGTCTTCAAATATGTCCTCCAAGTTGATTTGGGGTGTATTCCTATGCACAGAGATGAAATATTGTTGCAATGTCTCTTTGGGAATGAGGCAACGCGCAGTTTTAGCATTTGTTATTTCCCTCATCGCTCGCGTGATTTGCTGTTTATACACTTCTGCGACCTCACTTTGCGCCTGTTCCTCTCTCTCGTCCGGGCGACGATAAGGGACGTAATTCTTCGTGTGTCGTATCCGAAGCGCTTTCCGCCACGATCGCCTAGTAGAGACTCTTCACTTCACTCTCCACAATCGCAGCGCTTGGGAGTGCCAGCATCTCCCGCGCTCTGCCGACTGCTGCGAGGAGGGCGTCACTGGTGCGAGGGAGGCGTGGGGCCCTCCGGCGTCGGCGGCCTCTCAGTTGCTGTTGGTTGGTGGGGGCGTTGCTGCAGGGCTGTGTCGATGAGGCGGAGGGCTGGGTCGGGATTGCTCCGGCCGGCGACATTGTTGAGGGCGGCTCGCGGGTGGGGTGGGCCGACTCCTCTTGGATGATTTCGGGGCATAGGCTCGCGAACGGCGGCCTGCTGACGGTCCTGGCCGGCCGCACCTGTGGAAGCCATGTTGCAGGGGTTGGGTTCTGCTGGGGTTTCCATCGTTCCTGACCACTATCACGTACATTTCTCGCCTATCTCTATGTATGTTAGATCTGGCGTTTACACGTCGGCGGGGGTTAGGTCTTCGGGCGGAGTTTGGGGGGGGACAGAGAAGGTAAATACGCCAGCGTTTGGGTAGGTTAGTGCATGCCTCGTTTCCGTGGCCTCTGGCGAGGAGCTTAAGAGGCCGCCCGCGTTTCGTGTCGCTGCCCGACGTCTTCTCGGTTCCGTGGTCTTCGGTTGTGCCGCTTAGACTGTGCCCGGTTGCACTCGCTCTGTTCTTCTGTTTCAGCAGTCGATGAGCTCAGGGGGGCCTTGTTCATCCTTAGTGGCAGGTCAGGTGGGGGCAGGTGAGACCTGCAGTGGGGGACAGTCGTATCAGCTTCGTTGCGGACGTCTGCGCTTGAAGTGCCCTCCGCATGAAAAGCAGCGGCCGGAGTGTGCCTGGCCGTCGGGAGAGGCGGCGGATGGTTAGATCTGACGGGAACCATTCTCTCCTCGTGTGTCACTGCCTGCGGAGTACAGTTTTTCTTCTTGGGGCTTGGAGTGTTATTTCCGTTGCTTCTCTTCCTCGTTTCTGACCTCCGTGAGTGCAGCGCCGGTCTTCTCCTTGTGGCTGTTTAAGACCCCGTAGAACCTTGCACGTATGTGGCCTTGACTTATAGTCGTCTCATGGTTATCTAGAGTTGCAGAGGAAGCATTGATTCGGGTGGGGTCATTGTTGTGCCAGTGTCTTTCCGCTTCACTGCTTGCTTCCACAGTGTAGCTGCTCAGACATATTATCCTGAGCTGAGCAAGACGACCTCATAAGTTTGTAACAACAATGTTACTGTACATTTATAATACTGCTGTTATTGATGAATGATTAAAATAATTGATATAACATAGAAGTTCTTAATTTTTGTTTAAATTAAAACGAGTGCCGCCGTCAGGACTCGAACCTAGGACCTCCCGGTCAGAGGCGCTGCAGTGACATCAGTTGATGCACTGAGCAACCCCTACCGGTTTCAAATAGTTATGCAGATTATTTGGGATTCAGCACAACCATACAATCGCATAGCATCGACAATCCAATGGTCTAGTGAAAAGGTTCAATAGAACATTGAAGCTATTGGATGCGTTGTGACTTCTTCTTGGTATGTGCAGTTACCTATTATGTTATTAGCCCTTCGATGCATGTTTAAAACTGAATTAAATGAGCAATGCGCAGAAATTGTTTACGGACAAACGTTACGCTTGCCGTATGTTTTTTTTTTACTATAAAAAGTACTGTTCAGATTCAACTAAACTTCATGATACCATTGAATCATTACGTAATATTTTGCAAGATGTCAACCCCTGTAAGAGCAAAAGAAAAGACGAGATATTTTATATAGAAAGATTTACTTACATGTTCACATGTTTATCTTTGAAATTAAGTTCCATAAGCCAAGTTATTTCCTCCCTACTCAGGACCATAAACGGTTATCACAAGAACATAAAAAACTGTACGAATTAAAGTTGATTGAATTAATATAACATAGAAGTTCTTGAGTTTTGTTTAAATTAAAACGAGACGATTGCACTTTATGTATGTTCATTCTTTTACAAATAGTGTATTTTCTCTGTTGCTGTGCTTAGAGTATAGTCACTTGTAAGTGTTTGTGTCAAGTGCTAGTGTCTGATATAATCCAACTCAACGAGTACTACCATCCTTCTCATATTTTTGTAATTCTAAGAAAGAATATACTCTCCTTGCTAATTTTTCAAAAGTACCTGCTCTTTCTTTTCATTGGTATTGAAAGACGACCCCATACTCTGCATTACAGTGGAAACAATATCAGTTGTAATAATACTAGTGACATCCATTGTGCTTATTAAAGCATGCCACTCATCGAGCAAATCTAATCTTCTGCTCGAGTCATCCAAAAACCACTTCGTCCAAAAATCTCGCAAGAAAGGGAAGCGTAAGGAAGGTGACAACTGATTTAGTGTCGTAAATTGTCAAAGACATTTAAATAAAACTGAATCAATTCCTGTTTTGCGGGTCTTGATACTGAAAAATCGATTGACGCCAAACCGTCCGTCTGTGAACAACGCTTGCTGATAAACCGCTCAGGAGATTTAATCAGAGCATAAATTCTGTTTTAAAAAGGCGCCCAATGCCGTTTACAAACCGAAATTCGGACCATTTCTTCAGATGTCATAGGTTATTTCTTCAGATGTTTTGCTTATTTTGATGCTGCCACGTGGTGGCGACAAATTGAATGTGTCGTTATATTTAGCCTTAAGAAGGAACTACTTAAGAAGAGAAACTTACGTAATGCTGCGCGAAAAAACGGCTGCCAATTTTTTGCGCAATTTTCGGCCGAAAAACTCTTTTTACACGGCCGTGGCAATTAAAAAGTGGTTAATCCAATTGCTTAATTTAGAAAAAAGTCCTCTAACACGTGGTGTAGATGAATCCCTGTTTTGTGGGGCCTTCATACTGAAAAATTGATTGACGGCGAAACGTCTGCCTGTCTGTCTGTAAAGAACGCTTCAGCTGATTTTGTCCAGAATTGATATTCCTCAATCGATCTGGCTGATGTCGCGGCACCTTACACGAAGCTCCAGGGCATTTTCAAAATTTTCAAAAAATGGAGCCATCGATTTTTATTAAATTTTTTTGTTGACTGACGGACGTTTAAGAGAACGGCGCAAGTCTCAGGTTGGTTAAAACCCCTGATTTTTTTGAAAATTAAAAAAATTCCCTTTTCTTCGTCGTCTTCCTACAACTACAATTATGAAGATACAATTTTTAAAAATGAAATGTGTTTATCAAAAACAGATCTTTAAATAAGGTCATGTTGAATTTTTGGAAAATATGAGTATTTTTTTTAGTAATTGGGCATCAAACTTATTGCGTGGGCAACGTATTAGCTTCCCGTATGACCAGGTTCAATTCCCGGTCGACTGCGAAATAGAGTTGTAGCTTTCCTTTAAAATCGTCCCAGTTTCTGTAGCCGAAAAGATGAAGCAGGCGGATCTTGCTAGTTACGGCGAAGAGAATACGCCTCATGTCGTTCTTACCCATAAGCAAGGGAATTTAACTAGGCCTAGTCATGGAGGACAACGGTAGCTGCCCGGCGAAGTCGGACTACCGACCCAATAACGCCAAATACATACAAACAAACTTATCCGCTCTGAAAATCCTGTGCTTCGTGATCGTAATTTTAGACAAATGATGACTGAAATGTGTTAATTCGGAGAGATTGTGGTATAAGTAGTCATAACCATTACTAATGGCGAGAAAGTACGTGCTGTTTTATCGCTACTAGTTTACCTTCTCGCGACCGCGGTAGAGAGAAAGTTATGTAATGCTGCGCGAAAAAACTGCGAATTTTCGGCAGAAAAACTCTTATGAGAGGGTCCAGATAACGAATAAGGGGATAAATCCAGTTACTAAATTTAGAAAAAATATCCTCTAACACGCGGTGTAGTCAGAATCCATGTTTTGTGGGTCCTTGATAACGATATAACGAATGTCGGCAAAACGTCCGTCCATTCCGTCCGTCCGTCTGTGAACATCTCTAGCAGCTAAACCCTTCAGCCGAATTTCTCCAAAATTGATATTTGCCTATCGATCTGGCTGATGTCGCAGCCCCTTGAATTTAATTGAATTTAACCTAATAATAAATTTTTTAGCTATATTAATAAAATAGAATAAACATATAAAACTAAAATTATCTTCATTAATACTTTTTAGGTTGTGAATTATTATACAACACTGAAATATAAGGTAATTAATTGGAATAGCTAATAATGTGAATGGGCCTGCAATATATTTTCAAATAAGCAAAGAAAATATTACATAAGGCAAAAAGTTTACATTCCAGAATTACATATAAAAGCACAAAAAATTGCATTAAGGGAAAAATGATTCATTCCATATCAATTGTAATGTCTGTTATGTTTCTTACAAATCCAAATATAAGGCGTATTTATTAAACACAATTAACATTTGATATTAATTTCATGATTATATAATAAAACACACTAAATTGAGGTGGGTACT
Source organism: Teleogryllus oceanicus (assembly GCA_964035755.1). Taxonomy (NCBI): domain Eukaryota; kingdom Metazoa; phylum Arthropoda; class Insecta; order Orthoptera; family Gryllidae; genus Teleogryllus; species Teleogryllus oceanicus. The sequence goes on along the minus strand of CAXIVR010000008.1, from coordinate 109,428,615 downwards.
GTTCTTGCGTGAAAAAGTCTTTTCGTCGTTGGGCGTCAAACGTCTCTTCGTTGTCATGGAACAGTTGATGTAAGCCGCCATGGTATGTGAATTGGTCGATGCAGTTGGTGGCCAAACATCGGCCTTCACTGTAAATCAACCTATTTAACTCCTTGTCCTATCGCCACACAAGGGTAGAGTTCTCAATAATTCGAAATATGTAATTCATTTGTGACCTTTTACTCAGGCTGTGTGTGAAATGTTCATGGATTCGGGGCTCTCCCTTTTGAAGTTTTTGTAAAAAAAATAACACAAAGTCGTAGTCACAGAACATTTATAATTGGACGTTTCTTTGAGCATTTACCAAGATACAGAATGTCATTCCATAAACACCCATAACAAAAAGAACAAAGATTGTACAATATAAAAAAACAAAAAATAACTCAAGAAAAAACAACAAGTTTTCCTCAAATATAAACAAAACTTTGTTTTGTTCTGGAGACAATCATTTTATCCATTTACTAGTTTCTTATGATTAAAGCAAGAATTGAACATTAGCACTAATCAGACTTCAAACAGTAAAGAATGACATGACAGTGATGTAATGTTTAATCAATATTATCATTCCTTATTGCACTATCAAACTGGTGCAATAAAAACAAAGCATTAAAAACACAAATTGATTTTTTTAAAGTGCTGCATTCATTGCAGGTTATTTTTCTCTTAAATGACCCTTAAAGTACATCTCACCTTGAGGACAAAAAATGAAGCAAGTGACTGTCTCTTCAGAGCACTGGTCAGTCTCCGTGTCAACACCACAAAGTCATTTAAACTAGAAAATAAACTACAAATGACAAACACATGCTATCACCTCAGAGATCAACATGAACCTATTCTTAAAATCACAAGTGTTAAAATATTGTGCTGAAATAAATGTAGAAATGTAACACATTCTGACTCTTACATCATACTAAACTAAAACATGACAACACTCAACATACTAAACTTTAACATGATCAGTACAACATGATAAATCATCTAGTCTTGTACACTTTAAGAGAATGATACAAGCAAAGATGAAGCATAAATATAAATGTCTCATAACATAACATTCTTAATTTTAATCAATGCATAATTTGCAACACATTAAAGTAACATACTAGATATAATAACATTCTGTAATAACCTTATTTTGTTCGGAAGAAAATGGTATGCACCACGATTCGTCCACCAAGACTGCCCTACTCCGAGCTTTCAAATTAGGAAAGCTGCGCACACTTCGTTGCAGATCACCTGGTCTACGTGCCATTGCACAAGCCAACTCGGTTTGTAACTGCCAGCATCTGCTTATCAAAAATAAACAATAGCCTCTATTGTAGTGACTATTACGTCAGCACTGACATAAGCTTCTTGCACTCTGTCTTCTTTTAAACATCTCTATTGATTGTTTATAGTTTCAACTTAACAGAAGCTGTGTCTTTTCAACACAGTACATTCTATCAAGATAACCTCACTCCACGACGACTGACCAACGACAAAAATCTCTCGCCTCCCTCCTGCCCCCGTGACGTCACAACGAACGGTAGGGAGACCCCCTCCACCTCCCCTATACCCCTCTTGCTGGAGAAGCTGATGTCGTCAGCGGCGGCGGTGGCGAATTCGTATGTCGAACATTTGAATGGCCACACATTATCACATATATACGTAATGCACCATAGTATAAAATGAGGGCGAATTTATGAATTTTTCGTTCGGTCCTTCAACACGCAAATAAGCAGAGGAAAAGGTTCGTGCCCTCCCGGCGGCAGCAAGGAGTGGAACGCGGTCCGAAAGTCTCTAGGGCAAGGGAGAGAGCTCGCTCGTGGCACATAGCGAAGTCGCTAGCCTTTCACCACTCTGGTCCGGGTTCGATTCCCGTCGAATCTCATGTGAAATTTGTTCCAAAAAAACGAGTTTGGCTGCTTCACAAGGGCTAGTCCAACCCCTGTGAAATGCCCTAAACCTTATCCTTATTCCTTTCCAATCCTGGCCTCTGGGCAGTGACGCAGGAGGCGCGTACGCGGAGATGCTACCTGGCGGTCCTCTTGACAACTGACGGCGTGACGGGCCTTACTTAAAGGTAATGGAGGATCCCCAGTGAAAAACGCTCAACGCCCGTTAAGGGGCTTGGAGACGCGTTGCGTCAATTTGTAGAAGCAACAAATTACAAAAAAGAGAAATTGACGATTTTCTACAATAAGACTCTATAAACCCATAACACTGTAGTGTCTGCTGATTGCTCGGTAATTACTCATCAGTGTATAAAACAGATTTGACAGATTTAGAAGTTCGCAGATTATGATACAAGAAACAGATGATACGCATCTAACATAGATTGGCGCACAAAACGGAGGGTTTCATTGGGATTTATCTCCCCCTCTCCAGAAGCCAATGATACATATTAAAAATATAATTTTTAATTTTTTTCTCTATTAACGAAAGACATTCAATAAATAATTTGTTTACTTTAAAAATATTAACTCTAAGATAACATATAAAAATACGTTTTATATTCAGCATAAATGAAAATTCTTTATAAAAAATATTAAAGTCGTCTCGAAACTACACCTGTAGCTTAATCATCATCACACCTGTGCTTAAAACGCATCTCCTGGACTGCCAAGTAGTTACTGACTCTGATCGCGGAAGCCTATGCTCTCATTTAATAAACATCATGTCTACCTATATATCTATCTATCTATCTACTTATCTATCTATCATCGTGCATAACGATGTGTCCCACGCCCCTGAAATTAGGTGGGTTATATATCTTAACACAATACACAAAATGAGATTTTTTCAACTCTCTCTCTCTCTCTCTCTTTCTCTCTTTCTCTCTCTCTCTCTCTCTCTCTCTCTCTCTCTCTCTCTCTCTCTCTCTCTCCTCTCCTCTCTTCTCTCTTTGAGCCCGATCCTGTTTACCGGGTTGTTAAAAATGTTCAAAATTGGGTTTCAGATCAAAGGCTCGTAGTTACTTCAATATCCAGCTTGTCGGAGGAGGCACCGAACCAGTGACCTTGCGGGTGCGGAAGAGGGCTTCCGGCGCCGTGGGCGCTATCAGGGCCCACACCGCAAACACGGGGGGCCGGGGGGAGGAAGGGTGGGGAAGGGATACGAAGCAGGAGGCGACAGACAGCGGGTGGGCGCTCTATTTATGAGCCGGTCGCCGCGGAGGTGGGACTTCGACCCGTCCTAAACCTACACATGGAACAAACACGACCTATCAGAAGGTGCAGCCGATACCCTGTTCCACCCACTCACCCCCATCGCCGGCCTGAGTCACGTTCCATCCACTTGACACCACGTACGCTCCATATGACGTATGTCACGTGCCGAGTGTACTACGACCAGTGGCGGAATTTTTAGAGGAGCCATGGGAGGTCAGCCCACCCCACAAAATTGATTAACAACACTGAAGATTTTTTTAACTTAAAAATTGTTAGAATTTTTTTCTAAAATTGACATAAATGTTTACGACTGACGAGTAAACATTTAAAAGAAGCTCTTTCTCTTGCTGAAAACATAGCGTTAGTATTTAAGATGGAGCTAAGCAGTTTTATGCGTTACAAATAGGTAGCATCACCAAGTACTAGCATCATAGAGTAAATAATTGTACCTCTTTAGTCTATGCTAGCATTGCTCGTGCCTGCAGGATCCCGGCGGCCCAAGCTGACGCGCGCCTCCCCTGTTGCCATGACAACGTCCCTCAACGAATAAGAAAAGAGTAGTTTCGTTTTCTGCAGCTTTGGAGTCGGTTTGGATCTCGCGCGTCTGGCCTCCTGTGAAGGCGTGTTGCGGTCATAGACCGTAGGTGCTCTGTGGTTGGGATCAAAGATATTGGAGAGTATTACCTAGATACACGTGTAGCGCTAGTGTAGCGTTACAAATTGAAGGGTGCGCCCTGAGCCATATTGTAGGCAAACAGTTCCCTGGCAAGTGCTGACAGGCGTGTTGCATCCGTACGCGACGCAAGTTGTGGGTATTTCTCATGTAAATTACTTCTTTACAGTACTTTTGCCTTGCTATATAAATACTTATTTATGCATCAATAAAAATATACACTGAGACCTTCATGGTTCTGTGACCTGAAGGCCAAAATGAAGCAGCATTAGGCTTACGAGAAAGAAAAAAACAAACAAACCCAAACGATACAAGCAAAGCATGTTTCATTTGGTAGTATATGAGTATTTTTCATTTAGTTGAAACATAGACTTTAATTTGGTCCTAGTACATGCGCACACTGCGTATATAATTTATATTTATATTTTCTTACTAAAGTATTTTATTCATTTGAAAACTTGTTGCATTTATTTTAAGATAAGTTGTTTGTTGTAACATTAAATCTTTATTTTAAAGAATTGGTTTTAAACAACTTATAAGAATTACACTTACCATCCATCAATCATCACATCTCCCATCTCTTCAGTAATTTCTATTCAAAAACTCAAATAGTCCGCTAAAACCTAGCCACCCTCAACAATTTCCCGACCCGAATCCGAAATAGACATTCGCCCCATGTTTTCCTCCATAAATTTTCTGATGTTAACGAAGCGTAGGGGCTCAATGAGTATTCTAACGAATGTTGTAGTTAGAACAGAATTAGTTTTAGAGAATTAAAGATAACTACAACTAATGTCAAAAACATGTGAAAAAGTAAAAACTGAACCATGCATTTATCATTAGAAACAATAAAATAATTTGAAAAAATTAAAAATCGTTAAGGAATCATTTGAATCTCTCCTTCAGATAAAGAAACTGCACTAGCTAAAGAGACCAATATAACTCCTCGAATTTGCCTCGACAGTAACATTAAATTAATATTTATTCTGTTTTAATAAATCGATATTGTCTTCATTTCCAACTTTTCTTAAAACGACATTACTTATTTGACCCACCAACCTCATTTTTATAGTGGTATAACTCTTTTACACCCCCAATATGCCATGAAGCATACAGTATGCTTATTCATATCTTCTGACGATCAAGAAAATATCTTATACGAGAAAAACACACAATTTTTTGTGTAATTCATTCCCGACTTTTTTATAATCATTCAACTTTATAACTCAATATCTCGAAATGAGTGTCAATGGAGTTGTACACCATTAAAATAACACCTCTATTTCATCCTGTATATTATGGTATTGTGGCTTCATTGCCGGGGGAAGAATTCACAGACGTAAACGGTTTGTAACATATAGAATTTTATTTCAGATATGCTCCGACATCCGAATCACAAATTTACAATATGTACAATAAACAATAGACTGGCCCGTTACAAGGGGGAACAATTACTGGTCACCACAACCGCATGCTTGATTAAATGCTGCCCTTGTCTCCGTAGCCTCCACATCTAAGTGCCACACGCCGCGCACAACCCACACGACGTCCTACGGACGAGCCCAAGAATCAGAAGAAGGGTTTTTGTCTGGGTTCCGCTTATATACTTTCTGGCCCTGCTGACGGAACTGCGTCATCTAGCCGTTTCTGCCTCCCCAGCCAGCACGTCGACGGGGTCTACAAGCGTGCCCCCGTGGCCACCCACATCACGGCCGCTCTGCTGGGGTGCCTCCCGTAGCCCAACTTGAGCACAGGTTTTCCCCGTCCAAATACACACCCTTTCCTTTGTTTTTTTTTATTTATTTATTTTTTTTATTTATTTTACGTCAAAAAAAACAGTTAAAAACTGCGTATGACGTGCTATGGGGAAAAGTGAATTGTGTGCACATTTTCAATTCTGTGATCCCTACACTAAGTCATATACTACTTAAATTTTGAATTTTTGAAAGGGAGAAAAAAAATTTTGAATTTTAAAAGGGAGAAAAAAACTCCCATGTAATAAAATCTATTTTCAAAGATAAATAAGCAATAAATTTTGGCTCTTATTACTTCCTGCCGCGACAACATGGAAACGATAATTTGAATAATTGTATTTCCCACTGAATTCCCACTGACGTGCACCGAAAATGAAGTTACATTTATGTCCAGAAGCAAAACAAGGGGCCATCTCAGCATTTGCTCAATGGATCAGGGAAACTGGACGAAAAACCTGATCGAGATGGGGGTCATTGACCCGGAAGCTGTAGTACAATAGTTGTTACAGGTTGTTTATACTCATTTATACAGTCCAAATGGTAAATAATGCATTATGTATCATTGTTAAAATTAATGTTACTTTTCTTGTGATGCTCAGTATAGTCTCTAATTGTATAGAAACAGTTATGCAGCAGAAACGATTTCACTTGGGATTTAAACTTTTCTATTGAATTTAATCGTTTAATGTCATCTGGCAAAGTGTTGTAAAATAATGTACATGTATTGTATGTGAATTTTTTGTAATGAGCTGTTGATACTGTCACCTGATGAATATGATTTCTACGTCGAGTGTTATAGTAATAGACTTCGGCATTTTCTGAAAATATATTCCCGCCCTTGAGTAAGTCATTTTTACAAAAACCACTGATTCGTAAATAAAAAGACACGGTAATGGTAGAATTCCTAGATTAATGAAGAGAGGCTTACAAGAATCACGTGGGTGGGATTTGGTTATTATTCGTACAATTCGTTTTTGTAATCTAAAAGTCTGGGAGCTATAAGATGTATTCCCCCAGAATATTATGCCATATCTCAGGCGGGAATGAACATTCGCGAAGTATACACAACGAGCAGTATGTACAGTTTGTTCCGCAAGGAGTCCTTTCAGCAAGCACTGCCCGCTGTCGCCTCCCTACGTCCTTGTACGTTTCATAGGCATGAAATGCCGTAACTAGTAGTTTGTACAAGACGACTGTTATGACGCCACAATATGAGAAACGTTTCTTTGAGGCCTTTGGTCACGAAATTTTAGTTTTCAAGACCCCGGAACGCTTCATGTAGAAGTTATTTAACGATCCAACTGACCGAGTGTTGCAGGTTGCGATTGACATGTATACTTAGATTTTTTAAAACAAATCCTTCATATTTTCAAAGTCAAAGTGCAATTCGCCACGTCGCTGTGAAATTCTCTTTCTTTAGAGATTCCATTTATAAAGATAGATTGCATGTGAGAGCTGCGAAAGGTATGTATACTACTGAAATAATATAGGAGACGATTAGGTAGATAAATATCACTTTGATTTATTGGTCAGAGTTTACTGAATCCAATGCAGTTTCGCTTAAGAGGCTACAGCAATTTATCGCTAAGTATTTTCCAAAACCCTAACGAACGCGAAAAAAGGCACCTGGCACTAGCCACCAAAAAATACAAATAAATAAATAAACGGAAGCCATGGCACCTCCACTTCTCAGGAATTCAAAACCAATTAGCTTATTATTGCGTACTATTCATGTACAAATTGTGTCTTATCTGCAATGTTCGTACCAATTACGAATAACATTCGCGTAAGACGCAGGAATTACTATCTCGTTGAATTCAACATAGAGCTTTTATTCCAACAACCAGTTAGGAATCCAATAACACAAGTGAAGAACCTTGTACATAGTTACTTTAGAATTAATACATTTGCTTTTGCGATACAAACAAATACAATATCACGATGTCACGATATATACAAAATACCTAATAAATTAATTTGCAACATGTTGTACCAAAATAAAGAACTCAATTTTAAACTATTTAAAACGTTTGTCAATGAAGTACTTTTTGCGTTAATTTACGATTTTTCAAAATCCCTCTTTGGATCCAAAGTTCAAATTTATACATCAGTTTGGTAAAATTTTACTTTCTCGAATGCGTACGTATATACGGAGTAAACGTAGTATAGAAAGTTATGTAATGCTGCCGAAAAAACGGCGGATTTTCGGCGGAAAAAATTCATTGCCGGGCTCTGGTGACGAAAAAGTGCATAAAACCAGTTGCTAAATTAAGAGAAAAAATCCTCTAACACGTGGTGTAGCCAGAATCCTGTTTTGTGGTTCTTGATGCCGAAAAACCAATTGGAAGCAAAACGTCCGTCCGACTGTCTGTCTGTCCGTCCGTCTGTGAACACTACTAGCACCTAAATCACACTTACGAACTTTTCAAAATTGAAGAAACCCCTGTCCATGTGGTTCTAGTTGAACCTTTAAGATTTGGAAAAACATTCTTTAAAATTTGGGGACACTTTATATAATGTTCCCTGGACATTTTCAAAATTTTCTCAAAAACGGCACGAAATTTTTTCTTTAAATTTCTTGTAAGATAAGAGTAAAATACACTTATAAAGGTGGCATTGGTCAAAAGTTCACGGTTAATTCAGAATTTTCGAAAATTGCAAAAGCATGAATTTTTTCGGCATCTTCCCATAACTATAAAATTAAAGACATTGATTTTTTCCTTCAAATGAAATTTGTTGTGCCTAAATAGTTCTTTCAATAGATAGTGCAATTTACACTATATATTGGAAAAAAATTGAAAAAAATGTAGCCATTTTTGAGAAAATGGCGTTCGAGCGTTTCTGAAAATACGCAATTTTGTGCTCATTTTTACAGAAACGTTATTTGAGAAACTTTATTTGTCCTTATTTAAAACGCTTGTGCTCATAAATATAATAATGTGAAGAAATCGCCTTTAATGTAAATTTTACAGACGTGAGAGACAAGTTAAAAAATTTCATTTTTGAAAGTTTTGAAAAAATAAAAGAATAGAGCTATATGGCGTTTATGTCATCGTATAGGGTACATTTGGCATTACTCCTACCAAAAAAGTAAAGAAAGAATTTAAAGCCGTTTTCGAGAAAATCTTGTTTTTGTAATTTTTTAAAATTGCAAATATTGCACGCACTATTGCACGAAAACTACCAAAATTTTCAAAAGACTCTATATGACCATAATGAAAAAATTATTTATGGACAACAAATTTCATTTAAACGAAAAATCAGTATAGGAACCAAAAAAAATTTTCAATTTTCGAAAATTCAGAGTTTACCGGGAAATTGGATCTATGCCATCTTTATAAGTGTATTTTACTCTATTTTTTTTGAAAAATTTTGAAAATGTCCCAAAGGCTTTATATAAAGTACTCCCAAAAATTAATGAATGATTTTAAAAAAAAAACCGTAGGGTTTCCTTACAAGAAATTTAAAGAAAAAATTTGGATCAGAAGTAAGTGTGGTTTAGGCGCTAGAAGTGTTCACAGACGGACGGACAGACGGACGGACAGACAGACGGATGAACGTTTTGCTTCCAAATGGTTTTTCGACATCAAGGACCCAGAAATCAGGGATTGTGGCTACACCACGTGTTAGAGGATTTTTTTCTTAATTTAGCAACTGGTTTATGCACTTTTTCGTTGCCAGAGCTCCGCAATTTTTTTGTGCCGAAAAATCTGCCGTTTATTCGCACAGCATTACATTACTTTATCTATACTACGCATTTTACTCCGTATTCGAGGAAATAAAAATGGGTCATACAGTTTTCTTCCAACTTTTCCAACGGAGAGTAATAATTGCGCTGTATAATCTATACTAATAATAATGAATTCAATGACGTGTAGCCGACATCGATACCACAAAAAGTAGTGTATGAATATATATTAAATTTTTACAGGCTCTTCTTCAAGTTTGTTGCAGTGTCCTAGCAAAGTTTGGTGAAGATTAACACAACCCAAATGAGGAAAATAAATAATTTAAATAATATGTTTGTAGATGCACCGCGACCATTTTTCGCTTCTCGCTTAGAGCACGTGGTGGTTCCTCATATATTCCACTAGAGGAGGCTGTTCCAACTCGGCCCATCGTGGGCACGGGCGCCCCCGCTCCCTACTTCGGCTATCAGCGACGAATTGTCGCCTAAGGTCAAGGCCATGGTGAAAATAACTTATTTCCACCATGGTCAAGACCAACTCGCGCCCCGGGGGGCTTATATTTTGTCAGGCGCCGGCAGCGATCTGTGTCCGCCGGTCTTCGTCAGTGCCTCGCGAGCGCCCGCGTGCAGCTGAGTTGCAACAGCCTGCGCTAGAGGTCAGTAGTGGTGCATAAGAAAAAAATTTCATCTAATAGCAATTTGTTGTAAAATAAAATGAATGAAAATAACAGTATTTTATTGAAATTTGAACCAATTACGTTAAGAACGATAATTTTAAACACAGTGGCTTATTTAAAATTGATCTTTTCCCTCATTTGCAAGGATTAAATATGAAGAAAACCCAGGCAACGCCAGGTATTTTGTTGGTATGACATAAAGTTCATTTTGGGGTATTGTTTTCTTTTTTCGAAAATTACTCAAATATAATTTTTTTTTAAATCTCTCACGCCGATAATATGCACGTTTCCAACGACTTATAAACACTATTGTATTTGCAAGTCAAAGTGCTTCTAATGACTTTCAATGAAGTTTTTCGACCACAGTACAATTATCTGTGAAAAAGAGCTTCAAATTTCGCATTTACAGTACTGCTTAAACGGGCTTTTCTTAAAAACTGCTTTAAATTTTTCAATTAAAATTGCTATTGAGGTCGAGATTTTCCTCTTCTTTAATATTCTTATATTATAGTAATATTATATAATATTTGGAGGCGATGTATGGCAACTGGAAAAGGATGGGGCAAGACCATGAAGCAAGTCCACACCAAGAAAATTAGAAAACTTTACTACGAGAAAGTCTGTGCCATTTATAGCCGAACTAGTTACTTTCTCGTATACGTACGTACTAGTTCTAATATAAGTAACGTAGAGAAAGTTGTGTGTAATGCTGCGGAAAATCATTTCGAGATTTCATCGTGAATAGTGTCCCTGATACCGAAAAAGTGTTTTTTTTTTTTTTTTTTTTTCAAAAAGTCCGTCCGCCCGTCTATCCATCCGGTGTACGTGAACAACATTAGCCCCTAAACCATGCGTAGAATTTTTTCTAAGTTGAAGAAACTTCTGTCGATCTGGCCTGAGATTTTGAAAAACATTCAATACGTTTTGACGATACATTACATGATTCCCTGGGGACATTACCAAAATTTTCTCAAAAATGGCTACATTTTTGTGTTTAAATTTATTGTAAGAATAGAGAGCAATACAATTATAAACGTGGCATAGGTATTTTTCACTGTTAACTCTAAATTTTCGAAAACTGGAAAGAATGATTTTTTTTCGGCAGCTTCCTACAACTACAATATTGAGACAGAGATTTTTCATTCAAAAGAATTTTATTATCCATAATTAGTTCTTTCATTAAGACCATACACTTTTTTAAAAAACTTTTATTAGTTTTCGCTGAATACGTTGCGTGTGCAATTTATGCAATTTACACTAGTGGTTCTACAGAGTGGCACAGACCTTTTCGTAGTAAAGTGTTCTAATTTCCTTTGTGGACTGGCTTTACGGTCTTGCACCATTATCTTGCCAGTAGCCATCTATCGCCGCCCAAAATATTTTTTTTTAATTTTTTCAACTTTTCGGTTTCCTAATAGTAGAACTGAAATCTTACCTTAAGAACATTAAAGAAGAATTAAACCTCGTCGTAAATGACAATTTTCATTGAAAAAATTAGAGCTATTTTTAAGAAAATGACGTTTAAGCGTTCTGTAAATGGAAATTTAATTTTTGGAATCTATTGAGTTTTCGAAACACATCATTTGAAGTCATTTAAAGCACTTTCACGTACAAATGCAAAAATGTGTACAAATCGATAAAAAAGAATGTGGATATTAACGGCGTGAGAAATAAATTTCAAAAATTACATTTGTGTAATTTTTGAAAAAATAAAAAAAAATGAACTTTCGTCATATTAAACAGTGCAATTAGTACTATCCGTTGGAAAAGTTTAAAGAAAAAAATTGAAGCCATTTTTGAGAAAATGTTTGAGGTTTCTCAAACGGAAATTTGTTATTTTAACAAAAACTGGTAAATAAAAACATTATTTAAAGCATATGTACACATAAATACCATTATGTGAACAAATTTTCGGCAGTGAACATATAAACGACGTAAGAGACGAGTCAAATTTCATGCTTTCACTTAGGGACGTGACTCCCACGTGAGTTGTCTCGCGAACTCCTTAAGAGGCATACCGCCTCCCTATGTACAGTCATTTTAATGTATCATACCATAACTTTGAACGTGTGGACATAACACATTAACTTATCCGCATCTGAGTGCAACAGGAAGCAGTCCAGGAACCCGCACTCAGATCACTGCCCATATGAGCTACCTTAGGTCTTCCGACTGCCTTCTACCATATAGTCCACTCCACATCCTCAATGTGCATAGCGGACTAGACAAACGCGAATCTTCGTCGAGCCAGATCCTCCGGGAAATATCCATGGGAAAAAATTACATTTGTGTAATTTTTCTTCTTCCCGGCAGGATTTAGGCCATGAGAACTGTTACAGCACCCAGTTTTACTTTCTCGTATACTTACATATATACGGAGTAATATACGTAGTATACAGAAAGTTATGTAATGCTGCAGGAAATCGATTTCGAGATTTGAACGGAAATATAAGTTTTGGGGTCCCCTGATACCGGAAAATTGATTTTCAAAATGTCCGTCCGTCTGTGAACACTCCTAGCGCGTAAACCATCGGTTTACGATATTGTCCAAATTGAAGAATTCCCTTTCGATCTGTCTCTGGTTGAAACCTTGAAATTTTGAAAAACATTCTTTAAAATTGGGGGGTACTTTTCATGAATTTATTTTATTTTATTTAGTCAAAAACTGTATGTGACGTACGGGGGGAGAAAATCATCTGCGCACGCTTTCTTGAGTTTCAGAATCCCTTCCCAACTATTTAACTATTAATAGTTGAAAGATGAAAAAATATTAATAATAATAATAAATTTAAAAAAGCGAGAGATTAACATTGCAAAAACTAGATATTTTCGTTGCCGAATTATAGAAAACTTATTTGTAACGGTAAACGAACGAACAGATTTGATTTTTCTCTATTGCTAACAAAATAGAAACTCCCCCTAAGCTCTACTACCACTACAAGCAAAAGGAAAGCTCAACAAAACGTGCGCATAGTGAAGCTACATTTACGTCCAGAAGCAAATCAAGGGGCCATCTCAGCATTTGGTCAATGGATCAGGGAAAATGGTCAAAAACCCGAACGAGATGGGGGTCTTTGACCCGGAAGCTGAAGTACATTACTTGTAACGGCATTTAAGTCTTTTTTTTTAATTATACAATGCAAATGTACACTAATTCATTGTACTATATCATTGTTTTGTTAAAGTAAACATTATTTTTCTTTTTGACGTTCAGTATAGTCTCTAATTGTATAGAAACAGTTTTGCAGCAGAAAAGATTTTACTTTTAACTGAAATTTGTGTACCAATTTTAATTGTTTAACACGTTGACTGCCACGTGGCGCCATGTGGCACCACACGTTTTGTTTCCTTAGTTGCGCGCGTGGCGCCATATGGCGCTCGCGTCAGTTTGAATTCTCTGATCATTTTTGAGACTTGGAAAACTGATACATGTGTTATTAGTGCTTCGCTCTATTGAGAGAAGTTCACTTTTCGTCTGTGCTACTTATCCTGCGGTTGTCTGCCTGGTGGTGGTCTCTATTATCAGTTCTTTCTACCACGAATTTGTTCGCGGCAGACGCGCGACTGTGAGGGTCTCAGGTTTCGGAACCTGCCTTATCGCTTCGGAGAAGCAAAACAATGTGTGCGGCACGTGTAGGTGCCCCGTATTCATTTCGATGTTTCATCCTAGTGCCTGTTGCTGACATTTCTTGTCGATATCTAGTGAGGGAAGCATGGCTGCGAAGAGAGTTTCAGAGCAGGATATTAGGGCGCTATTAGAAGATTCAGACAGTGATGATTTTAGCATAAGTGGGATAAGTAGCGATTCTGATTTTGTGCCTCACGAAAGTAGTAGCAGCGATAGTGATTTAAGTGAAGACGGACCTCCTGATAGCGATGCTGAGTCTGATGGCGGCGCGGACGGTGCTTCTTTTAGTACGAGAAGGGTGAGTGTGTGGAGCGACTATTCTGGTCGACAACAGCAATTCACTTTCTCTCTTACCCAAAACACAAATTTGGAGGGTGAACCTGAGACGATGGATCCCCATGATTTTTATAAATTATTTTTATCCGAAGACATAATTGAAATGATGGTTGAGGAAACAAATAGAAATGCAGCACAGGTGATCCAAAAATCTCGATCCAAACGCACCAGCCGTCTAAACGAATGGCAGGACACCACGAAGGATGAGATGAAAAAGTTTCTTGGGTTGAAAATGTGGATGGGTCTTGTAAAAATGCCTTCCATTGATAGTTACTGGAGCAAATTACCCCTCTACTCAAATGGCGTTGCACAAAAAACGATGCCAAGAAACAGATTTCAAATTCTTTCGAGATTTTGGCATTTTAGTGACAACGAAGTAGCAAGAGAAAGAACTGACAAAGTTCGACCTCTTGTGGAAGCTATTAAGAAAAATTTTATTCTAAGACATTCTCCAGGAGAATTTCTGGTTATAGATAAGTTCCATGGCGTGGTCGTCTAAACTTTCGGCAATATCTTCCAGGAAAGGCACACAAGTATAGGGTAAAAATTTTTAAACTGTGTGACGAGAAGGGTTATGTGTATGATTTCATAATTTATTCTGGGAAAGGTTTTATGCCCGATGGATCAGGGAGCATGGCTACAAAAGTAGTTTTAAATATGATGGAGTCATATCTTGATTGTGGACGCACAGTGTGCACGGACAACTTTTATTCTTCTATTGAATTGGCGGAGGCATTATTGCAAAGAATAACGCACTTCGTAGGCACATATCGTAAAAATAGAAAAGGTTTTCCTCGTGAGGTGGTAGCCACAAAATTGAAGAAAGGAGAAATTGTATCTCAAGAAAATGACAGTGGGGTTGTTGTTATGAAATGGTTAGATAAAAGGGAAGTGTGTATGATGTCAACAAAATGGAATGGTATCTTGGAAGGAACTGGAAAAACGAGAAGAGATGACCAAGAAATCAAAAAGCCACAGATGGTCATTTACTATAACAAAATTAAAGGAGGCATAGATATTGCAGATACTTTGGCTGCATACCATTCTTCACTGAGGAAGACTGTGAGGTGGTATCATAAAGTAGCTGATGACTTGCTTTTCGGAACTTGTGTGGTAAATGCTTGGATTTTGTACAGCAACACTTGCTCTACTGGTAGAAGAATGAAACTAGAGGAGTTTCGAAGAAAGATCGTGCAGAATTTGCTGGGAATAACAGATAATACTGTCGACAGGACCGTCAAAAAAACAAACCATTACCTGGAGGAATCAGACTACATGCAAGGAAAAACCCAAAAAAGATAAAATGATAAATGCAATACAAAAAAATAAAATTTGTTTATAGGTGTACAATGAATTTATTCTTTTCAGAACCGCAAGACGACGTTGCTGTCGTTGCTACACCAATCTTAAGAAAGCATTGGGTATTATTTTATTTATTTATTATTTATTTATTTTACGTCAGAAAAACAGTTAAAAACTGCGTATGACGTGCTATGGGGAAAAGTGAATTGTGTGCACATTTTCAAAATTCTGTGATCCCTACACTTACTCATATACTACTTAAATCTTGAATTTTTGAAAGGAGAAAAAAACAAAACTCCCATGCAATAAAATCTATGTTCAAGGATAAACAAGCAATAAATTTTGAATTTTGAAATTTTGAAAGGAGAAAAAAACAAACAAAAAACTCCCATGTAATAAAATCTATTTTCAAGGATAAATAAGCAATAAATTTTGAATTTTGAAAGGGAGAAAAAACAAAAAAAAAAACTCCCATGTAATAAAATCTATTGTCAAAGATAAATAAGCAATAAATTTTGGCTCTTATTACTTCCTGCCGCGACAACAAGGAAACGATAATTTGAATCATTGTATTTCCCACTGAATACTAGAAGACGTGCACAGAAAATGAAGTTACATTTATGTCCAGAAGCAAAACAAGGGCCATCTCAGCATTTGCTCAATGGATCAGGAAACTGGACGAAAAACCTGATCGAGATGGGGTCATTGACCCGGAAGCTGTAGTACAATAGTTGTTACAGGTTGTTTATACTCATTTATACAGTCCAAATGGTAAATAATGCATTATGTATCATTGTTAAAATTAATGTTACTTTTCTTGTTATGCTCAGTATAGTCTCTAATTGTATAGAAACAGTTATGCAGCAGAAACGATTTCACTTGGGATTTAAACTTTTCTATTGAATTTAATCGTTTAATGTCATCTGGCAACGTGTTGTAAAATAATGTACATGTATTGTATGTGAATTTTTTGTAATGAGCTGTTGATACTGTCACCTGATGAATATGATTTCTACGTCGAGTGTTATAGTAATAGACTTCTGCATTTTCTGAAAAAATATTCCCGCCCTTGAGCAAGTCATTTTTTACAAAAACCACTGATTCGTAAATAAAAGACACGGTAATGGTAGAATTCCTAGATTAATGAAGAGAGCTAATGAATCACGTGGGTGGGATTTGGTTATTATTCGTACAATTCGTTTTGTAATCTAAAGTCTGGGAGCTATAAGATGTATTTCCCAGAATATTATGCCATATCTCAGGCGGGAATGAACATTCGCGAAGTATACACAACGAGCAGTATGAAGGCTGACTGAATTTGCAAGAATTCTGAACGCGTAGCATAAAGAACTTAATTGTGTGTTCAATTCATTTAAATGGACGTTCCATTTAAGGTTTGACTGAATTGAGAGACCTAAAAATTTTGTTGCCTTAACATCAGTCAATGGTACACTGTTCATTTTCAATGGAGCACAGAATTGTTTATTTGAAATGGAAAACTGCATTAAAACCGTTTTCTTTTCGTTTACTATTAATTTGTTATTTCGGAACCAATTTGAAACATCTGATATTGTACTATTTACTGTTTCTTTATTGCAAAGGATGTTCGTATCATCTGCAAAGAGAACCGTTCTTCCGTTTTGAATCGTCGAGGGCATATCGTTTACGTAAAGTAGGAACAGAATAGGGCCTAAAATCGATCCTTGAGGAACTCCACATGCAACGGGCAAAGAGTCGGAAAGGTGCGTACGTAATGTTCCATCATTCCAGTAAGGTATTTCAACTCTCTGAGATCGTTGTTTAAGGTACGAACATAACCAATCTAGAGCAATACCACGAATTCCATATGAAGGTAATTTGGAAAGCAAAATGTCATGATCAATGACGTCAAAAGCTTTTGAAAGATCTAAAAATAATCCAATAGGTGCCTCGTTTTGATCTAATGATGAGGCGACATCTTTAAGAAAAGAAAATATAGCTGTTTCCGTTGATTTTGATTTTCTAAATCCATGTTGGCAATCTGAAAGCGCGTCGTGTTTAGTGAGAAAGGTTTCCATTCGTACGTAAAAAAGTCTCTCTAATATTTTTGAAAAAACTGATAGAAGAGAAATGGGCCGATAATTTTGAATTTCATTTTGTTGCCTTTTTGAAAAGCGGCTTAATTTAGCTGTTTTGAAAATATCTGGAAACGTTCCAGTGCATAAAGATGCATTAAATATGTGAGTTAACGGATGTATAATGGCATACGCACAAGTCTTTAACAAAGAATCCGGGAATTCATCTAAACCGGACGAATATTTATTTTTTAGTTTACCGATTATTTTAAGAATTTCATAGGAAGAAGTTTCGGAAACGAACATTGTGTCTAATATTTTGAATGAACTGTCTGTTTTTGAATTTTGTGCCTGTAGACCCTTAGTGAGATCGGCAGCAATTCTCGAAAAGTATTGGGTAGAGTTCAGGCAGGCAACAAGGCACCACGGGTATCAACCAGATGCAAGACTTGCCCAGACAAGCCTTACTTATGTATTAATTGTTTTGAACCATTTCATAGAAATGAATAATATTTGATTGAAATTGATAAATACCATTATTTACAATATTCTTTAATCTGCTATTCTCATTCAAACCTTTAAAATCGTCCAACGAGAGAGTGTGGAACCTTCCGACACTTCACCAGAGATGTGGTGCCATATGGCGCCCATAGAAAAATTACGAACTGACAAAGCAACTGTGGCGCCATATGGCACAACGCATGATAATATCACCATTAGAAAGATCTGAAAGAATTAATATTTGTAATTTTTACCAGAGATTTTTCTGATCAAAATTGATGAAGTTATCGCCTCGGCAAACTAGGGTAGTTTCACGAATATCGACTTGGCAGTCAACGTGTTAATTTCATCTCGCAATGCGTTATAAAGTAACGTACATGTATTGTATGTGGATTTCTTGTAGTGAGCTGTTGATACTGACACTTGATGAACATGATTTCTACGTCGAGTGATGTAACTATAAATATCAGTATTACATGAAAATATGTTCCCACAGTTAAGATAGTTTTGACAAATACTTCAGATTCGTAAATAAATAGACAAACAATGGTAAGATTCCAAGCTCCATGAAAAGAGGCTTGCAGGAATCACGTGGATGGCATTTTTTCATTATTCGGATAATTTTCTTTTGCAATCAGAATATCTGGGCACTAAAGGATGGGCACCCCAGAGGATAAATGACTGGGCACCGCAGAATATTATGCCATATCTCAGGCGGGAATGTACATTTGAAAAATACACGCAACGAGCTGCATGAAGGCTGACAGAATTAGAAGGAATTCTGAATGCATAACATAATGAGCTTAATTTAGTGTTTAATTCTGTTATATGTACATTCCATTTGAGATTTGATTGAATTGAGAAGCCCTTGGGACATTTTCAAAATTTTCTCAAATACGGCTCCAAATTTTCCTTAAATTTCTTGTAAGAATAGAGTAAAATGCACTTATAAAAGTGGTATTGATCCAATATTTACTGTTAACTCTGAATTTTCGAAAATAGCAAAAGTTTTCAGTTTTTCGGCGTCTTCCTACAACTACAAAATTGAAGATACAGATTTTTCCTTCAAATGAAATTTGTTGACCATAAATAGTTCTTTTACAAAGGTCATTTTTAAAATTTTCGTTTTCGTGCAATTTTTTATTTTAAAATTTTTTCTTTAAATTGTGTTATATTGACAAGTAAATGTGCCTTAAATAATGTCATATAAAATTTTATATGACAATAACTGTGACCGAATTATTTTCTCATAAACTAAAAATTTCCTTAGCGTTGTATACTATGAAAGGATTAGAAAGAATAAAAAATGATAATTTGTAACTAAATTCCCAAACCAAAATATTACAGGAAGCTACAGTGTACAAATGTATAATAACCACTAAAAAAATGCACAGAATCGTTTTCAAAGTATATTTAAACTCAAGGTGATTTAAAAGCGGGAAAATGGTTTTTATTTTTTTAACTGCAGCCCAGCGATGGAAAAAATCTGAAATCTTTGTGTTTTAAGAGAAACATTTCAGATTTTTTGAGCCTGTCCCGTGATTCTAGGACACAATAAAAATTACTTTTCGTTATTTTTTTTCTATTTTTTTATTTGAATTTTGATTTTAGAAAATATCAAAAACTATTTTCTAATATAAAAAATTTTCATATTAATCATATTTTTAGTCAGATAAAAGTATTAAGTTGCCGAAAAAATTAAAATAACACATTTTTTTGCTGTAGAGGGGTATGGGGGGTGGAACGGGGGCTAAGAAACCTTTCAAAAATTTTATTTTTATGTTAGAATTACAATGTAACCACTCATACGTCATTTGGTGTAGGGTAACTTTTTACCATCTTATCCGGGGGGCGAAACCTTTCCTACGAGAAAGTCTGGGCCATTCTGTAGCACCTCTAGTTCTTCTTGGTCTGCCAACGTCCCTTCTTCCTTCTGATCTATAGTACGTAGCTATCAATGGAAGTCGGTTCGTTGGCATTCTTGATACATGATTGTACCATTTTAACTTCGTTTCGAGAATGTTTTCGTGTAATGTATGTAATTTTTGAAAAATCTAAATAGTACATCAAAATGACGTAATTATGAATTAGACTTTATATTTTATATAATAGTACCTCCCGGTCAGAGTTAATGCAAAGTCAACAGCAATGCCGAATCTTTACTCAGCGGATTCCAGGATACGGGCACCCACGAGCTCCTATCCCGAAGAAAGTTAGGAGTCGGCGAGATTCCTTCGAAACAGTTTGCCCTATCTGGCTGAGGTCTGAGACGCCTGTGACTGCCCTCGCAGGTAAAAAAAACAAACGAGAAAGTATCGCATATGGGCTCAAAGAACCTATCTAGTTTCACAGAGATTTTACATGGAGCAGCGAATATTAAAGTAGTAATTATTTTTTATTATATGTAATTATAAAGCAGTCGGTTTTAAAAGTATTAAATAGCAAAATCCAGTATTAAATAGCAAGTCGTATATCCAATTATTGGAAAGCGAATCTTACTGTACTGCAAACCATTGAGCAAATGCTGAGATGGCCCCTTGTTTTGCTTCTGGACATAAAAGTAACTTCATTTTCTGTGCACGTCTTCTAGAATTCAGTGGGAAATACAATTATTCAAATTATCGTTTCCATGTTGTCGCGGCAGGAAGTATTATTCCGAAGGACAACATGGATAAGAGCCAAAATTTATTGCCTTTTTATCCTTGAAAATAGATTTTATTACATGGGAGCTTTTTTCTTCTTCAAGATTTAAGTAGTATATGACTTAGTGTAGGGCTCACAGAATTTTGAAAATGTGCTCACAATTCACTTTTCCTCATAGCACGTCATACGCAGTTTTTAACTGTTTTTTGACGTAAAATAAATAAATAAAAGATGTGTAGATCATGTTTTTCAGTGCATGTAGCACTATCCGTACAAACAGTTTCAAGAAAAAAATTGAAGCCGTTTTTGAGGAGAGAGAGTTTCTAAAACTGCCTTCATTTCACGCAAAATCACTCGGAAAGTACTCGCATTTTGAAAAGCCTATACTAGGCCGTTATTTAAAGATTTAAGTTTGAAGAACAGATTTCATTCGAAGAAAAAAACGATCTACAATACTTCACTGGGAGTACACCGAAAAAAAATTGGAACATTTGGAATTTTCGAAAATTCAGATATTTTAATAAACTGAGACCTGGCCTTATTTTAAGCATTCTTTGCCCTATCCGAGGACAAACTTAATCAAAAACTTTCGAGCTATTTTAGAGAGAGAAAGAAAGATGTTCTTTACACTTCATGTAAAGTACAAACATTAAATCGTCGGTTTTAGATTAAAGGGGTCGCCACATCAGCCAGATCTAATGGGGAATATCAATTTTGGTGAAAATCCTCCTTACGGTTTAGCCGCTAGCGTTGTTGACAGACGGACATTTTGCCGTAAACCAATTTTTCGTTATCAAGGACCCACTAAACATGGAATTTGACTATACACGTTAGAGGAAGTAATTTACTACATACAGGAACAATAATCATTAACTTTTACGGTATCAGGGCTCCACAATACGTTTTTTTCTTTTCTGCGGATATAACGCCGTTTCACGGTGCAATGTTACATAACTTTCTCAATATTACGTATAAAGTATGGGGGAAAAGTGGAAACTTTCCCTGTCAAAACGATAGTCCAAGTGCGTGGCTTGGCCGCGTCGTATATGTTGCATTCAGTAATAGCACACGAGTTAATTAAAAGTCCAAGCCAATATTCATAAATTATTTTATTGAAATCAAAATATCATACAAAACAATTGTAAACACATTCTGAATCAATAACAATACTCGTTGGTAGAAAATGGCAATGTTGCAATTCAATATAATGCTAGAAAATGTAAAAGATAAAAATCCAGAACTCTTGTAATGCTCTCAAATTAAAAATTAAATAAATAAATACACAAATAAACGCAAAATATGAATAATCTAGCGGAAAATCAAAACCCCTACATGGCAATGACATTGTGCTTTTCTCTATATACATATAATAGTAAATTCCTTGAAAGGAATGTCAAATATTTGTGATTAAATGGAGTTGCAGCCATAAATTTGGCTGAACATTTACACATGTCAACGATTAAACAGAGAGAATATGCAATCAAGAACATTAAACAAGTATATATTCCACTGAAATAAAGTACATATACAAGATTCAGTGTAGATTGAACACCAAATGACTGACAAATTCTAATAATAATTGATAATAAGAGTACTGGCTATTTTGCTCATCAAAAGCATGCAAGGAAATTCTTACTCTGTGACAAAGCCAGGAAAACTAAATTCTTTTATCATTACATTCAATGCAAAAGAAAACTTCTTAATAGATGGTAACTTTCTACTGAGCAATAATGGAAATGCTTCAGCATACATGTCATTTTATTGAGATCCATGGTTATGGCGATTTAAATTCTTCACCAATAAACTTTTTGTGAGTACCAATAAATATAAGGCTCGCTGTTACCTGACCATAGAGTAAAAGAAAATTCTAGCATTATTAAGTTTTCGATTGGCCCAATTGCAATTGAAATGGCAACTCAATCCAATGGCTCATTTATAAATATTGGTATACAGAGAGCTTTGGTCACTTTTGTCATATTAAATGTGTATATATTCAATTGTATATTCATAAAAATTTGATTATCAGCAGTAAAACCATACTAAGACACACCTCTTTAACATCCTACTTGAAGAAACAGGATATATATGACACTTCAATTTGTTTAGGCACTTCTTAAGGTATGATAAACCTATGTTCATTAAAAATTGGCTGTTGATAAAAAACAACCACAATGTTGTTTTAACACCACATTTTAAAAATTCTATTGAATATATGTTTTATAATTATTGTATTTTAAAGTTGCCTGAATAAATATGGTTCCAATTGGCAAGCTATTGAATTAATGTTGATGGCACAAGAACGAAATGCGCACTATTTAATACACAGAAAGACAGCATCCCTCAGGACCACAACTACCTACACAGAACTTAGCCTTTGAAGTGTAGCTCTACTTGCCCGTCTACATAATGTAATATAAAAAGCAAATGAACAATAATTGGAAAAGTTGTCTAGATATTACATTATTATCTGATTCTTCTCAGGAAAATCTTGTATTTTGACTCAATGTTTGGAACACTGTATACTGTTTTTAATAAAACAGTCAATAAATGATAACCACAGACATAAGAAGCATACATGAAGATTCTTTCTACAGTCTCATCACTATGTTGATCAAAAACAGTTCTACCTGCAATGTTTTCTTGAGCTCTCACTTCCTGGAAGCTAGGGATGTGTGCATTAGTTATTTTACAATCAAAACCAATCTGTACTTTGTTTGCCAAAGAGTTCCTTTTAAACAGGAGCAAAAATGTGCAGATATGACATGACATCAATGTCATCATATTTTTTTCTTTTGTTTATATTTATAATATAACTACTCATGGCGGAAGACGGAAGGTGGGGGGGGGGGGAGAGCTATTATGGAACTGAAGAAAACTTGTGCAGATTGAACTGGTTCACAATACATTTCCAATTTTGCGTTCCAGGTTTGTTTCAAGAAGGCTACACTTTTCTAAGGCCTTATGTAGGCTGTGTTAGAAAAAGAGAAGCAATTAAGGGCATCACCATCTTGCTTTGATTGTCAACCTTAAATTAAGTTTTTTCATAATTCCACTTTTTCAGACCCAGTGGCATTTCACACATTAAAAGAATCAAATCCAGATCTAAAAACAGATACAACCTTAGACAATTCTGTACTTCATTTAATTTTTCAAACACAGCCCTACATCAAACAACAATTTTGACATTCTCTAAACCAAGTAACTGCTGAAGTAAACGATTTCCCTTCACATGCTCACTGCATCTACGGCACTTAATATGCAATTGATTTACATCTCATTATAACTGAATGAGTTGACTGATTAAAGTGAAACTATGAAAATGACATGCGGAATATAAACAACTCCTTTGGCACATCCAACTGCACGGTCTGACATGTAAGCTGTCAGATTACCTATGCTACCAGTAGATTATATTAAGTATCTACAAAACTATACAACAATAGAACGACTCATCCCTTTATAAAGGTATTTCTACGAACACGTCTACAACAAAAGTCAACAACCAACAAACATATATACCACTATGTGGAGTGAAACTTCACACATCTTTCATCTAGGTTTGTAAACTTTTCAAATTTTCAGACAGGAAACAATTTATATCTAGAAAACTCTGAGTGAAGACACTGTCAGAAATTTATTATCTACAACGTATTTTGTTCATAAATACAGCTTATTTTAGCTACAAGAAAAGCTTTCTAAAAGGCAGCTAAAGTACGGCATCTAATGCAAAAGAGATTTATTAGTGAGGTACCATACCACTGGTGTCACCACAAAAAATTTACCAAAATAATGTAGTTTATGCTAATAGAGCAAAGAATGTAGAATGTAAGTAAAAATCGTCGTATATGATACCAGACCAAGTTTTGGTGTTTTTACTACTGCTTCTGATTTTTCAACAAGCTGTCCTCAAATCTTTAGGTGAAGCTCAGGAACATGCCCACAACCTAGAAGTTGCAGTTCAGTACCATACCTTACAGAAGAATATTGGTCAACACTAACTAAATTATGAACTACTTTGCCTTGCTCTATAAATGATTCTACTTTAGAGTAGTTCACAATAATAATAATTTTTATTGTAAAACAAAGAATGACCTACTTGCTTTTCACATTGCTTTGAGGCATGCAAATAACTAAATTTTAAGCATAATTTTGACCAGCTTGATAAAGAAATTGTTAATGGTACAACACAAAAAATAAAAACAAATTCCATATTATATTTTGCAATGATGAAAACAGTGAACCTACTGAAGTTATGGCGGAATAATATTGCAATTTCATTCAACAGTTTACACAGTAATAATAATTTTCACATTCTATTTGTCACTTACACTCTCACAATAACTCACTTATGTATCCACCCCTTATTCCCCTAACAAACTGATCCTGCTGCATAATTTTATATGTTTAGCAGCAGGTCAGTTAATAGCATCTATACCCTGATCTGTATTAAGTCATAAAATACTTTATTCTACAAAAACGTTAGAAGAGAAATAACTCCGTTATATCATTGCTACCATATTATGCATAGTTTCTCTAACATGTTGAAGTGAAGCAGCCTGCAAACCCACAACTCTTTTGCAAATGTACTACCACATGCAAAGAATATTCTGTATATTTTGTTTGGTACATGAAATTGACATTATTCTTCACACACAAACGAACATAACACTGTTATTTTGGAAATGGTTTCAACAGGAAGACATTAATTTACATATTGGCTTACATTGTGCAAGTGTTAAGAACATCAAAATTCTACAACATACCTTGAACATAAATAACATCTTCATTCTATTTTTTGTATTTAAAAAATGACACAAATGGACAACAGAACATGCAACATACTCTATATACTGCCTTATGAAATACAATTATTTTCTTATAGCATAAGGTGGGTGATGGAAGGAGCAACAAGCCAATACCAAACAATCATTAAATGCTTACTTAATAAATTTACAAAACCTACAGAATAGAGAAAAATCTATGCCAGAAAAAGTTATGTGATAGCAATGATCCTAATTTGCATCACTTACAAATGACAGATACTGCTTAATAAAGTTTTCCATCAGATGAGTGAATTGTTTCCATTTTCTGAAAGTGTAACAAAACAAAACTGCCATGTGCACTAGTACAAAAGTATAGACGCCATGAGATCTGAGTAACTTGAGCAATGTGTTGTTGTCATTAGTAGAATTCCCACAGCCAGTCAGTCTTGTGATTGAGTTTTCTCTTTGATGGATGAAGTAGTATCTCGTTATGACTTTTATATGAATACGCTATATTGCAAAATTATGTCAAAAGTATTTCTTTATTAACATCAGTATTAGAAGAACTTGATACAAAAATAACCTCCAAAGTTTGTTGATAAATAATAGAATCAAGTATTTTTTTATATGCAATAATATATCTATATTCAATAAACAGAATTATCTTTTTCCAACTATACTGCAAGCAAATAAGCAAAATTTACTTTTAACATCAAACAATGATTAATCATAATAACAAGATACTTCTTTCATCACGAAGTGAACTACATCACTTGATTAAAATGCAGCATTGTCTTACATTTTTTCATATATATTTATTGTTTTTATATAAATTTTATAACAAGAATTACTGATGAGGAAACCAGCAGCACATCTGATTTTAATTTTAAGATCAATCTCATTATTATGTTATCTTCATTATCCTAATTCTTTATTAGTACTCCTACAAAGTGCAATTTCACAATCAGCAGTGATCAGTGATGAATAATTCAATTCCTTATTGTACTTATAACTAAAATGCAATGATTAAGTGACTTACTCTCATGTTTATCCTATCCCTTCTATTGCTACAAGATGCCAGTTGGAAAATGTGCAGCTCAGTCCAAGTGATGTCCTGCTGCCTAGATCAGTCGCTTCTACTAAACACCCAGCACAGGGGTAGACACTCACATTGCAGCCACCGCCAATATCAGATTTGTTAAAAATTATTATCCTCACAAACAAGCACATTTTAACATAGAATAAATGAAAAACATTTTCAATGTAAGCAAAGGACATCAGGACAAATGTGTGAACTGAACTCAATGAACAACTGGCCAAAATAGTAGCGCTCAAAGGTACATCATACGTATGGGAGTTGTGACAATAGCACAAAGGGACGTGAATGTAGCCATCCTGGCTGATATGTGTGGGACGCTACAGAGGCAAAGAGCCAAGCAGTGCCAGGGGCAAGGGTTTTGGTGGCTCACCCAGCACCCACCCAGGGAATTGCAATGCACTGGGCATACCCCTTTTTACACTTTCTCCTTCTTCCCAGCTACAGGGCTATCTCGCTGTGCACTATGGTACAGTCTAAGCAAATCCAATGCATCCTGAGCTTGCCGTTTTTCAGATAGAAAGCGACCACTTGCTTCCTTCAGCTGCACCAGGAATATCCTACTGCAACAGGCAAGAGCCTCTTACAGATCTGCCATTGCAGGCAATGTTCTATATCTTCAACCATGACTCTAACGCCCTGAAAATGAGAACAGGGGCACTTCTAATATCAATGGCTGCGGTTGAATTTGGAAAGGGAAACCCATGCAGTTCTTGAGAGTATGGAATCAAAATATTTACAAGCCAATTTTTAATGTGCATTTGAAAACCTGGGCACTACAGCTACTACTGGTCATTGTACAGTGTCCCTGTGCATTTTCAGCGTGTCTCAAGCAGGTCTCACACTCCCCTTACCTGTCAGGAATGATGTCAGTGAGACTCTCAGGGTCCATGTTACTCAAAAGTTCCAACTCTTTTCCACCCAGCATTGAGATGTGAGAAAGATCACCCTGCAGCCGACCTACCAAACTTTCCAATTCTCGAGCACGACTGCCACCATCTACCTCATCTGTTGCAGCACCTCGGAGCCTAAGACACATTGCCCTATTAGAATATTGCAAAACACCACTGTCATGTAAAACTCAAATTTATTTTTACAGAACTGTGCCAGAGAGGTTACAATCAAAACTCCAAATTGTTACAATTTTCCTCTACAAATTATGAGAAGTACACAATCACTGAACTAAGCATTGATGGCTTTGATGAATGAAATGCAAATATTGTTAGACTTTGGAAAGGCATGCCTGTGTATTTTTCCTGGAGGAAGCCAGCGCTCATCATTCACCAACAGCATCAACATTGTATTGCGTTCCATTGTACTGAAATATTCATCATCATCCACTTCAGTTCCATCTTGTTCCAGTACAACTTTAACAGGTAAAGTTTCAGGTATTCCCAACTTTTCACGTGCTGTGCAAAGAGTTCATTGACTTTAAAATTTTGAACTAGAGTAATTCACATTCTAACTGCAAGAACAGTTTCGATCTCTCAGTTAAATTTAATTTTTAGAATTTACTCATGCACTTAACATCCTAATAAAAGGCTATATACTTGAAAATTGCACAGACAGAAATTGAAAAATATTTACTTATGTGTTTAATACCACTAATAAACTAAAAATCTAAGCATACAGCACAATCTATTGCAACTGACAATCATATTTAGTGTAAACAGTAATTTGGTATAATAAATACATTTTCCACACAAATGTACAAAAACGAATATAAACCCCAGGAATCAAAAAATATTGTAATTAAGCACATATATAAAAAAGGTGCCCTTTATTGTAACAAAGCTGCAATTTTCAACACTTTTTGTGTTCTCTCATTTACATCACTAGGAAGAGAACTATTCTGAGTTATGCTCTCAAAAGGAGTTACAAGCTTATAAATGTTATTGGAAGCATAGATGGAAAAAAAAATGAAAATGGAATTCAAATGCATTCAAAATTTAATAAATGAATAAACCAAATCAACTTCTATAAATTAAACCACAGAATTTATTCTAATAGAAAACTGACAAGTACCACTACTAGTAATCACTCATAATATCCATTACTATTATATACGCACTAAAAGCACACTCCAGCTATAAGAAAATAAAAATGTATACATCTACAACCTTGTTATTACAGTATATTAACATAAAAACTATTTCACCTTCTTTTTTATTAACAAGACAAAGAACAAAATCTCCATAAATCTGTACAAGTCAATTCCATTAATCACTATAAGTAGTATTGGGAAGCAAAGGGATTGAGAGTCAAATATTCCTCCTTAATTAAAAAGAATAAAGGAGGGAAAATATTAAAACACACACAATATACAAACTTTTTTTCTTTTCCTTTTTCATTTCAGAATAATACACAGTATAACAAAACAATATTTTCATCAAATACAAACATTAATTAATGAATGTGTTTCTTCTCATGGACATTTTCATGGTGAGAATACAATAAAAAAATTGCAAATTTTTTAATACTGCACAAACAATATTTTGAGCAAAAAAGAAAGAAATGCTCACTTTCGCTACATGCACATTTTAAAATATGGCAGAATTTTGTATATCAACTAATATTCTTTGACAATGGAGGAAAACAATTGGTAAACTTGCACTAACATGTAACAAGATTTACAATTTATACAGAATTGTTCATTCATGTTTTTCAAATATTGGATTTTACCATGCTATCTCATAAAAACTTACCTCTAATAATCAGCTCCTGTAAATTTGAGGCAACAACCCCTTTTCTATGCTCACGGGTAAGATCAACTACCTTGAAGGGCATTCCTTTACCACTAAGGGTTTCTTCAGAATCCCTCTCCATTGATAAATCAAATAACCCACAGGTGCTGCTGGACTTAATAAAAGACAAAAACATTCTTTACTCAATACTCTGCATTGTATTTCAATATTGGAAACTTTAGAAATAGATTTTTGTGAATGTCATGAATTATGGGTTTTATAAAATTGATTGCACAACGAAAATTAAAATATTTGATATGGACCCATTACCTTCTAACATATTATTAAAATTACATAATTTAAGAAAGATATTAATAAAACATTAGAGCAATCAATAGAGAAAACCAAGGGTTATGACGTTTGTGGAGTTCTTACAACGCAAATTTAAAACAATTAAGTTTTCACTTACTTACGGGGAGAATACAAACGAGCTGCGTCACGAACCCACAAGAAAATTAAATTAACGCCGAGGCGAAATAATGAAAACCCAATAATCCAGCAACTACTGCTCTAACGACATGACACGCCTACTCAGGTCACCAAGAGTTCAAAAACAAAGAAGAGTATGCTGGCGCCTTCCATGTCAGGGTAGACAACTTCAACATGCTACATATTTATATAACCAACGTGCGAAACGTGAAGCCTGCATTGTAGAGAACGGAACGGAGAAGCGGCGTGCCGGCAGCAAGGTGCTGAATACATTGAAGCGTACTTGATTTAGGCAGATTTGATATATACGCCGAATTGTATTAATGTCAAGCAATTTTATTGAAGCGATAACTTAAACAACATTACACTGTATGTACTGCAATCAAATCTCATATTTCATTTCGTTTGCTGTGTTTACAATGAGAGCATAAGTGACAAAGATTAGAAACCATTGTCTTTGAAGTCCACTGGAAATTGAATTAGAAATTTCAGGTAAATCATCTTAATTCGCTTGGGAAGGCGTTGAAAATAGCAGCGAAACATTGTCAAAGTCTCTTGTAATTTAACAGTGCAATAATGAAGAAAATAGATTTTATGACAAGAATTAGGTTTCCTGTAATATTTGGAAGTTTTCTGTTGCTGACCTACTTTGGTTTTTCAAATAGGTATTTTTATCTTTTTATTACTATAAAGTATTACTCTTTACCAGTATTATTTATGTGTGTTATTTTGTCCTAGACATATTTTCATGAGTGATATCGAGGAAAAGAGAGCAGTACTCTTCCCTGTTAACCAGGAAAACAAAGAAATACTTGAAGCTTTCAAGAAAACAAGATAAACTAAACCATGTTCCATGGATTTGAACATGTAAGACTGCTCAATTGAATGTGTAATTATAAGTATCAATGTATAAAAGGATGTAAGAGGAATATTTAAAAAATAAATAATTGTTGAATATTAAACAACTGAAGATAAACAGTTATTCATTCTTATACTTCACTCATTTATTGAATCATTCACACTGTATCTGAAGAACACATGCAAACCATTGTTATAGCTCTAAAAGCTTCATGGCATGTATTGCCATTTTTGCTCATACTTGCAGTCATGGCACTTCACACAAACAAATATTAACCTTCACCTATAGTTAGGAAAATGTTTTCTTTGTACAACAGAATAACCCCCCTTGAAAGCAAACCCCCAAGCATGACATTTGAGATGTCTTCTGGACATTGGACGGATGTACTGCTGAAACTGCTCAAGGCACATAAAAACTGAGCCGATATAGCATACAGCATATCAATGTATCAATCCTGTCCAGATAAAATCAGTCTCATTGCAATAATTTTTTCAGTTGTATTGCAAAGAAATGCAACAAAAACTTGCTGATATCACATCAGCTTGAGCTAGGAAAATTGTTTATATAAGGTTTGTTCAAATGCTTCACAATAATCACAACTTCTGAATAGGAATTCTATTAGGGGTCAGCATGATCCCAGTTAGCCAAAGCTTTGAGATCAACATGTTCTATTCGCCACTTCTGAGTTGAAGACGATCCATCACAGGCAGTCACATAGAGGCGAGTGCACCAGGATCAGAGTCCAAGCAGCGTGGATTATGGCCATGAACTAGCCATTGTTGCTCCTGTACAAAAGAGAAACCACCGCCTCATTGAAATAAATGCTACAAAAATAATGTACAGAAAAAAAGATAAAATCCTGAAAATCTCTGATACATTGTGAATAGATGAAAGACCTTTAGGGTAATCACATAAATAAGAATCTGAGAATACGAGAAACTTTTTTATTCTTTATATTTTTTGATTTGTGTAAAAAAACATACATATTTACTGTGACTAATTTGCAGTTACAACTAGAGATTGGGACTTGCATGTTCCTTGCAATGACACTAAGAAGAAACAATATGGTTAGAGTTGTCATTGGGTCTATTTATTTACGTAACATTAAAAACTTGTGTGATGTACTGTAGGGAGAAGTGCAGTAATGCGCATGGTTTCTGGACCTCTGGGATGTCTCTTCTAACTTGTATATAGGTGTTCCACCAGAGCCACCCCATTATATTTTAAACGGTTCACAAAATTGAAATGAAGTTTTCACACAACACTGCAGAATCATGGGGCAAGGAAATAATATGTTGTAGGGATATTTTATAATTTTTAGTTTTTGAGAAATTTAATAATCTTTAATTTTTTCAATGGAACTATATATTTTTCCCACCTGCAATGAGCAGATCATACAAAGAGGAATACAACGATATATCGTTTGTTAATCTGTTCGGTAGTAATTTGAGTATAAAATTATACTCTCTTAATATGTGATTTTAAATTAAACAGTCGGTGTTTTCTGCATTGAGACAGTGGTGAGACTGTTACGGGAGAGAAGAGACTGAGCAGTCCAGCAATGAGGTATAAATGTGTAACTACAGCAATCCATGTCAGGATGGACACAGCAACAAACATCAATATTAAGAATGTGTATAGCATCACAAATCACTACAGTCAGTTCATTGGTGTTGGCACACACGACTATAGATGCTGTCAATGTGCACAGAACTTAGTAAATATTTATGTACATATTCTTATTTTATTTGCAACAGCCCAAGCAGTTGTGAAGGTCATTCCTTTGCCTGACGTCTCATCTTTCCGTAACCGCCAGGTTCCCAGCTCAAAATAAACAAAATTGTTTATTTATTTGTTGCTATCCGTTTCCCCGTTCAGTCGGTAAAATTACATGCATTTTGTATATCAAACGCATGAAACCGACATTTTTCCGTCGAAGGCAGTTTTCTGTAATTACCAGGTTCGTTTTCGACAGGTTTCACAGTACTACCCATTTCTTTACATCGTGAATTTCAATGATCGATGCTTTGGAATTTCAATCAGAGAAAGAAATATTCAATTCTGATGAATAAATGGGAAATTCTTTCATTCTGATCGTCAGTATTTTTTCCGCATGTCCTAGTGAAGACTGAGGATTGCTGAAACTGCGCTGCCACCCATCTTATAGCGTTTTCCATTCGCCGCACTGGTGCGTACCCAGTGCGCCCCCAGAGCAGCTTTCGTGTTCCATTCGACCGCTAGGGCGCACCAGTGCAAAGAAGTGCCTGTTCCACTTGCACAATCGCACGGAACCAGGGCGCACTCGGGGCGCCCTAAACTGCACTGACGATAGCGTCAGTGCAGTCCAGTGCACCGGGCCATTGGAAGGTTAGGTAAGGAGGTTATCCATGCTGATTTGGATTCGTGGTGAAATTGTGAAGGCAAATGAGGATCTTCTGTCACGCAGGGATACTTCGAATGATGGAATATATGTTTTGCAAGAAATGCTTTCAAATAATTTTTGTGACTCGCGAAGTTCGGAAAATACGTTTGTTTTTCTAAAATTTAACATTGAATAACTTCATGTTAACAAATCCAGTGCTATTTAGAAACCAAAGTATAGGTTCGTCTCCATTTCGAAACGCTAATAAAGTGAAAATAAGAATAGCGACCCTTACAAAATCATTCAAATACATGTACCAAGAAATATTTCTCGCACGCCCATACATATATCAGCGGAAATGCACATGTTAATATTTGTATGGTTTTCAATATCCAAACAATTCTGCAGAAGCCTTTCGGTTCAAAATCTTGTCGAAATCGATCACTGGCAAATCTCGAAAAATGAAATTTCAACACATACGCATTTGAAGTTTTCGTAGTTTTTAAATAAAGAAATCACACGTTAATAATTTATGAATTAAGAAGTGAGAATTACCAAAAGACTTCATAAAAATTATAACAATGATCAGAATTCCAAATTATTATTTTTCGAGTTCCATCAGTGCGACAAACCAAGAACAGATGTCAATAACCTCACTGCGTAGCGCGCAAGCAGTGACTCAGTTCCGGAATCCGTTTCATTCGTAGCTGCCCTTCACGCGTGTGGGGCAGCACTGTTGTGGAGCGATGACGTTTTTGCCCTGCTCTAGGGTGGGTTTCAGTGCAACGAATGGAAAACGCTATTAGTCTCCCCTTCCCTGTAACAGTCCCGGCGCTGCGAAGCGAAAGACACCTTCCCCCAAAGGCGACAGGCCACTGAAGGAAATTTTGTCGGTTTAATTTAAAATCACAAGTCAGAAAGTATTATTTTTATAGTCAAACTACTATCAAAACATTAACAATTGAAACATCATTGTATTCCTCTTTCATGATATATCAATTGCTTGTGAGAAAAATACATGGTTTCATTTAAAAAATCAAGGATGAATAAATTTCTCGAAAACTGAAAATATTATGAACAATACCTCTACATCATATTATTTGCCTCACAATCCTTGTGTTATACATGTATTTTGTACTATGATAATATATGATATTTGTAATGTATATGATTTATTTTACTAATTAATTGTGGATTAATTGAACACGGCAAGTCCTTTACTCCTGTTCAACGGGGCGGGCGGGACTTTTCGGCAAGGATCCACAAAATATGGATTCTGACTACACCACGTGTTAGAGATATTTTTGCATTCTAAATTTAACATCTGGATTTATCCGCTTTTTCGTTAACAGGACGCGGCAATAAGTTTTTCTGCCGAAAACACGCCCGCTTTTCCCGCGGCTTTACGTCATTTTCTCTCCACTGCGAAAGCGGTAGCGAGAAAGAAAAAAGG
This sequence comes from Teleogryllus oceanicus, assembly GCA_964035755.1. Classification (NCBI taxonomy): domain Eukaryota; kingdom Metazoa; phylum Arthropoda; class Insecta; order Orthoptera; family Gryllidae; genus Teleogryllus; species Teleogryllus oceanicus. Next base: position 109,394,468 of record CAXIVR010000008.1, on the reverse strand, counting down.
TAAACAAAGTGATTACAGCAGAGTGCAAGATCGTGCGGCAATGGACATATGGGATTGGTTGAATATATTCTTTCTTAACATTGGTTACTTATGGCATGGGCAGGCAGGAATGAGATATTCATTACAATCACTGACGTGTGAAAACTATAATTTTTTTCTTAATATTCTCAGTATTCTTACATTTCTATTACGCACTTTATATTTATATTTAGCTATCAGATTGTCAAATGTGCATAATTTTCATTGAATTCTTGTATTCTTATAAACAATGAGGTACTTTAATATACTTACTGAATTATATTTCCACAACTGATTCCCTTTCATGCCGTGGCAACCGAACAGATTGACTGGAGCACGGTCTGCCACACTGGAGACATCCCAGCACAAGGAACGGGTGTTCGGTCGAATATCTTTGTGCCAAGTGAGAGTAAAGTTCTGTTCACCTTTTCTCCCTCGTTCATCTTTCACACAAAGTGCCAGCCCAAAGGGTTCATCAGCACCTACATTCAGGGTATCTACACACAGCTCTGGGGCAGCCACACTTCGCACCTGCAAATGATCATGGTTCATAATATAATCATCAAATTAGATAAGACTGATAACTAGTTGGTTTAGATAAATTGTTTTAACACAGCCCACCTTTCAATAGTAATATTAACTATATTTTTTAAAACTTAGTTTTAATAAAATTTCTGTAAAAATTTTGTTATTAAATAAAATTTTGGGTGGCAGTAGGAGGGATCACCTGCAACTAGGCCACATTTTGGGGGATAGTTACAAACAATTTTAGCTATTTTAATTTGGTTTAGGAATTTTTGACACAATTTTACAGGCTTCTATAGGGGGATTGGGTATAAATTGGCCATCTTATTAGGGTAGATTGGAAAGTTTATTTTTATTTTTGTTCAGAAATTATTCAGTCACACTGGAGGTAAACAATGTACTATTTCCAATTATTCAGATTTTGGAAAATAGGCTGTGCACCTTTCAAATATTTGTGGGGACAATGCCCTCCCCCTGTGCATATGCTTACACTACTCCGTAACTAAAAATCTTCTAATACGTGACGTAGCCAGAATCTATGTTTTGTGGGTCTTCGATACCCAAAAATGATTGACGTCCGTCCGTCCGTCCCTGTCTGTCTGTCTGTCTGTCTCTCTCTCTCTCCCTGTCCGTCTGTGTCTGTCTCTCTGTCCGTCCGTGAAAAACGCTAGCGGCTAAACCGTTCAGCCGATTTTCTCAAAAATTGATATTCTCCTGACGATCTGGCTGATCTGGTTCTTGAATTTGAAACCGATATTTTAATTTTGGGGGGTTCTTTATATGAAACAGCAAGGATATTTCAAACATTTCAAAAAAGTCTCCACCGATTTTTATTCAACTTCGTTAATGGATAGTGTAAAGGACGTTTAAGAGAATGGCACGGATCTCATGTTCGTTGGAAACCCTGATTTTTCGGAAATTGAAAAAAATTCAAACTTTTTTCGGCATCTTCCTACAACTACAATTATGAAGATCCAACTTTTACTTTCTCGTATACGTACGTATATACGGAGCAATATACGTAGAATAGAGAAAGTTATGTTATCTTACTTGGAGATATCGATTTCGAGATATCGATCTGTCATTTATCGATGACAGGACGCCTGATTCGCGTTCTGGGTTAAGGATGAGCAACTTTTTTGTATTCTTGGTATGTCAAAAACTATTGAACTGTGTATTCGTAAATTCTGTACTACGATATTACAGTTTTCGTGAATATTGTTTTTGTCCAACTATTTAATTTATTGTAGTGTGACACGAGAGTATTTTATGAGTTGTTTGAGCAGTGTGAATGGTATTTTTTGGGAAACCATTGTGTACTTTTGTTCATCAGCATTTTTCGTGCCGCATGCTAATAATTGTTGGTTACGTTGATGACCTTCAAATTACATTGTAAATTATTAGCTTTTAACTAATAAGAAAATTTCTATTTATATTATTTTTAATTAATATTTTATATTTAATTGATATTTTATGTTTATAGAAAAAATTGTATTTTTACGTGTTACTTGTTTTGTCTTTGAAAATTGTACTTTACAATTTTCCTTGTTTTGTCCCGGCGGAATTATGATCTCGTTTGAGAAGTATAAACAATTTCGTAAATAAAGTGTTACGCTGTCCTGACCGGTAACTGTGTAAACAATCTGCGTGCGAGCTGTGTGCGTGAATTAGGAACTGGCTCCCGACACCCACAAAAATGTAAGAGGCACCGACACGGGCCCACGGGTTTCCTCGGCCACCAATGTAAAGGTTCAGGAGTGGCGTTCGAGGAGCGCGCAGGTCCTCCTCACTGGGAGGAGTTCTCAGGGAAGCAGTAGTGACCGCGCTGGTCCCTGGTAGGGCCCACAGGCGCTAATAGATGACAGCTAGGATATCCCGTCCAATACTTTGACTTAATATGCGGGATATTACGTTATGGACATCCTGAAAGGTTTGTTCGTTAAAATGAGACGCGATGAAATATATATATATATTTTTTTGACTGTCGGGTGCCTCAAATAAAAATGCGCGGTTTGGGAAATCGATTCAAAATCAGGAGGCTTTCATTTTCAATTAAAGCCGAACTTTTTACGTTTGTTCCAACCTTGTAAAATGTCTTTATTTCTTACAAATTTTTCCTTTTAAACATTTTTTAAGCTTTCTAAAGAAGTTTTCGGGGCTAAGGACGCTTGAACAAATCTGAAAAACTTCATGGAGACACTCTGAAGTGTTTAAAGTGTAATTGAGTTACGGTGATACCTTAATAATATTATTTTCCTTTTGAAAAAATAAAAATTGAATTAGAGCAAAAACCACATTTTTCGTTCTAAAGGTGAAGTGGAAGGCAAACCCGAATAAAATTTATAAATTTATTTATGTTGTTGTTATTATTATTATTATTATTATTATTATTATTATTATTATTATTATTATTTACACAAGTTAATCGCCCCTGAAAAGCTTGGACCCCGGGGTCATTTTCACTATATTACTCCACTACCCCTCTTTGAATTCTTTACTAAGTGGTGCTAAAAAAAACAACAAAAAACCCACCAAATGCTTTTCGGTGTAACTAACACTCCCACAATTAATACAAAATACAAGATTTTTCAGAGAAAATTAAATCTATCTGCTGCAAAGATATGTTATTTCATAAAGAAAACAATTTTGCAATAAAAATCACAATTCAAATGTTTAAACATTAAAAATATTGGAAGTTATCATTTCAACATTAATTACAATCAATACATTTGTGCTTCTTTAAACATATAATGGGATATTTCAAAATGAATTATTTGTTAGCTTATGTTATTAAGTAACTCTTTTCAAACTTGAAAGAATGTTATAATAGAACAATTGGTAAATGTCCATATACAACTGCAATACAATACAATTAAAGAACAAGTCTTGTATCTTTCAGTTGTATATTCACTTATCCCATGACACTAATATTTATATCATTCTAATAAAATAACAAGGCACTAACATATCATTCTAATTCTTTGAACTATTAAAAGTAATACTTCAGACAGAAAGTGAGACAAAGGAAACACAGGCCAAATTTCAGATCCTTACTTAGCTCTAGCACGTGATTAATCCTGCAAACAAGAACAGCTTTGCAAAGCAAATTGGAAACTGAGGACAACAGGGTACAAGTTTGATTTGAATGTGAAACGTACCAGCAGAATAAATTATGTTCAATATTCAAAACATTCACATAACCATAATAAAATCCGAAAACTATTTTCCATGCAAAAAATCCATACCAATTTTAGTAGAATTAGAAGAAGAAGGGGTCCGTCTAACTACTAATGAACTACGAATACTTCTGTATGATGAAATCTTACTTTTCCAGAAAAATATTTCCATCAAACGGGACAAAACCGCAAAAAGACGGGATGCAGGGCCATACGTAACAAAGAGGTCTGTCCTGTTCCAAACGGGGCGTTTCGTCTGTCACCCCGGTTCAATGCAACCTTGATGCATCTGGGCTGCATTGCGGTCCGGCGTTGCCGGGAGTCGCGGGCGACGCGAGTGGGGGCGGAGCAGGAGTGAAAGGAGCGGAAGAAGCAAAAGAAAATGTCTGGGCAGAGCGGGAGGAGGGCGCGAAGCGAAAAAGCGGAGTCTGATTCGCGATTGATTGATTTCAGGCGCGTCAACTGCTGGCATTAATCCAGTAAGTGTAGTGCATTTTATCACGCTGTTGCTCTTCTCCTGGATGGCGAGATCCGGCGCCGACCAACACGTCTACCTACGGGGGTTTCCTCATCCAGGTATCTCCCTCCAGCGGCGCACCGCCCCAGCCGGAAAAAGCTCTAAGCTACCGCTCGGTCTCCTGGCATTCGGTACATGTGGTGAAGTGCATTGAAGTTGGAGTGTAAGTAAAGGATGAGGATAGGAAAAGGAAGAAAATACCACGCGCAGTCTGTGACCCATTTGTTAGGGAACTACTCCAACATTCGCCTGGTGTTGATCGGAGAAACCACATAAAACTATCGATCAGAGCAGCCGGCCGCTAGAATTCTCCTACAGAGATCAACTGAATTGGTCTTAGTTTTGTACCTACTGCCACCGTCGGGTCTCGAACTATAGGACCTCAGAGGTACTGTAATGAGGGGGAGGGATAGAGCGGAAGGGGTAGGACGGCGGGACAGGACGTGAAGGTACAGGACACCAATGGTAGGGCGGATAGGGCATGAGGGGGTCGGGGGACGGGTGAAGTGTGCGGGGCTGGCGAGGATACCAAATGATTGTGATACATACCAAGTCAACGCTCGGTAACCAGCTAGTCACAAATAAAACATTTAAATTTATCCGATGTGTGATATAATTTCTGACCACGTTATTTTAATTAGAAAAGTATATCTCTGGAAATGATGGAGGACTACAAGACAACAGAGAGGAGATACAGCAATATTTTGTGGAAGAAGAAGAAGAAGAAGAAGAAGAAGAAGCAGAAAAAGAAAAATGTTATTCCAAAATATATTGCAGAACAAAACGTATTGAAAACATCAATTGCGAAAGATATAGTGAATGAGATCAGAATAGTGTACAAAACTGCATTGAAAATGCGACAAGGGAGGCTACAGACAGAAAAAAATAAAGAATATAAGTGATATGAAAAATTGAGATACACATTGAAAATCTAGTCAAAAGCAAGCAGCCTATCTAAATCACTCACATCAAAATACTGAGGAAAGTAAAGGATGATATAAGAATCTAAGTCTGCTAAAATGGCACATACTTTCTCGCATTCATAGTAACTAGTACGCAATATTATACTACCAATACTACTACTACTGCACTACTAGTACAAGAAACTGCAAAAGTTTTTCCAACTAGCAAAATGTTTTTCTCCTCGGTGAGATTCGAATTCAAATCCATCGAGTCAACACGGCACGCAAGTTACCGCTTCGTCGCCAGTATTTAAGTTGAAAATGACTGAAGCATTCTTAGTTGTCGGTGGCGTATTCCGCGCGAGTATCAATTAAATATTTTTTGAGTAAGTAAACATAATTTCTTTGAATTCGTTGAATCTAAGATATTTGTAACTGTTATGTACACATCATGACGGATTGCTTCACTGATGAAAAGGTTTGGACTCAATGATTGGTGGAAGAGTTGCAGGTCCATTAGCTTTCCGATTGTTGGGAAATGGTGAAATCTCAAATCCAATAACGGAGAATAACAACTGCCCATGATTCCCACACACATACCGGGAGCGGTGGCTCAGTGCATCAACTGATGTCACTGCAGTGCCTCTGACCGGGAGGTCCTAGGCGGCAGGATTTTCAACACTAGATTTTCAGCTAGGTCGCATTCAGTCGCTGACTGGAGGAGATTCCGGCAACCGGCTGCTCTGATCGGTAGTTTTCCATGGTTTCTCTGATCAACGCCAGGCAAATGTCGGAGCAGTACCCTAACAAATGGACCACGGATTGCGCGCGATCTTTCTTTCCTCTTCCTTGTCCTATCCCTTAAACACACTTATACTAACATGCACAACACTACCACACAAGCCGGGAGACCGGTCGGGGACTTAGGACTTGTCCCGGCTGGGGTGGTGCCCCGCTGGTGGGTGATACGTGGTTAAAGAACACCTTGCTAGTCGACGGTAGGTCGGCGCCGGATCTCGCCATCCAGTGGGGGTAAGATCACCACCACCTCCTGCTTCTCCTCCTCCTCACCACGATGAAAAACATGCACTACACTTACGGGACTAATGACCTCAGTAGTTGATGCGCTCGGAATCACTAACAATCAAACCCACACACCCTCAAGGACTTTTGCAGTTAGGAGAGGTTCCTGAAGAAAAAGACGTTACCCCTTTTGAAAAAAAAGCCAAAGATTGTTGCAAAATACGTGACAGAGCCAAGAATAAATCCACGCGATGATCAGGTGCAAAACGCAATGAGTGGATGTGTGTTGAACATCCATCAAGCATTGTGTGTAACAATTGTGAATGATTTATTGTATTGTTTTCACTGTGATTAAGTTCAAAGTTTTTTTTCACATGCATTGATTAAGACAATTTCCTTCAATATTAGAATAGTGTTAAATGTCACAACTTTGTGAAAAAATGTTTCGTAAATAAATATACGGGATATATTATTTTGATATTAATATCATCCTTAAATAATAAAAATTCAATAATTTTGAATTAATTAACCAAATTAGACACAATAATACATGATATTGAACAAAAAAGGCTTGGAGAACATTTGTACAAGTGGGAAAATATGAAGTAAACGGATACTCAATCTTCAATGAATTAAACATACCAACTTCCAAAGCAGTAAACAATGGTGCTCGAAGAAAGGAAATCAAGAAGACTGATGGAAGGAGTCTGTGTCTGTAAAGATTGAATAGAAAGTAACCTATACCTTAAACAAGAGAACCTTTTGTACAGAAGTATCAGAAAAATAAAAAACAAAGGAAAATCCAATCAGCACACATGAGAGTTCTCAGAAAAGTTAAAGGTTGCACATGGCACGATCTCAAAAGAGACGAATCCAAAAATACTACTTAATATTATGCACACAAAAAAAATAGAGAATTAAATATCTAGCTTCATTAAATCAACATATCTATAGAACAGAAAAAATAGATTGAAGCTTTTGGTGATGCTCTTGTCAACCAATTGGCTACAGAAGTATTGGAAGACCTTAGAAAATATGCAATAGTAAAAAAAATTGTGCAGACCCACAAACCTAGCCCTTCAAGCAACGCAGAGAACAGAAATTACAAAAATAAAAATGTAATTTTTGTTGCAACAGAGGTTGTAAAGGAGGAAGGAAAATGAAAATAGTTTGAAAATTATATTATTTTAAGTTTGCATCACTGTTTAAAATCTAATTTGTTTCAGCTGAATACATTTTTACCATCTTACCCTGGTAGAACCTTCATCAAATATTTGCACAAAACTTTTTAAGATTGAGTATCATCAAGTTACAAAACTATTTTTCAAAATGAACAGGTTTGAGATTTGTGAGATAATGACATGTCACTGCTTGTAAGATTAAATGTCGTACTAGTTTCACTTTCCTTCCATTACTCTGAAGTACTATTATCTGTTGTTTCAATATGCAAAGCCAACACTGACTACGATTTACAACAATATTCAATCTAAAAAGATCACGGATGTGTGTGCAACCTGAAATTTGGCCAAATTAAACTTACGAGGTTTTATAATTAAGCCATTGCTGTCTGTCCATCTCACCTCGCCAAATGCAAAGTCTGGAGGCTCTACAGGTGGGTATTTTCTAGGCAAGTCAAAGGCAACGTTTTTCATAAACCACTTGAATGGTTTGCAGTTCAATTTCTTTCGCAGAGCCTTCTGCTCAGTCAGGTCACCAGGATCAATCTTCCTGTAGTGTGGACGACGGTTATACAAATATTCCTTGTATTCATCCATCCACACTTCTGCAACTCTACGGTAATTCTGTGGGAAAATAAATAGATATAGATAGTAATAATTACATGCTTACATAATCCATGTATGCTGAAAATTATGCCAAAAATACAATACTTACTCGACCAACAAAGTCCCCTTTCCCAGGATTGGGGAAAGGTGCGAATTTACGATATATGTGACCCACTCGGGAACATGGCGCATCTACCATCGTTCCGCCACACTGCCATATCTAAGACATTTCCAGAACATATATACATTAGATTCTTATTCTTGGACTAGACTCGTGTTTCTACTGTGTATGGAATATCTATAAAATAAAAATTATTTCTTTTCTATAAAATAATGTAATTATTTTCTCATGTACCTTGAATGAAAGTTCATACTGCTCTCCACCCCAGATATCAAGACCAGAGTCATAACCTCCTAACTCCCAAAAAAACTTTGCACTAATTGCAAACAGGCCTCCAGCCATAACAGGACTCCTAGAAAAAAATGGAAGCTCTATAAGCACATCTAGATTAAAAGGCAGCACTCATTGTTTCTCAGTGATGTACTTTTTTAATACGAAAACTTAGAATATGTTCTAAGGCAATGAAATGCAGGCTCACTTGAAGGGCTCGGTGGGGCGCTTGAGGTCGTCGGGCAGCAGCGGCAGGCGCTTGTAGAAGAACTCCCAGTCGAAGGCGCCGCGCGCGCCCTCGTCCTGCGCGCGGTACTCGAACGTCTCGAAGGCGATCACGTCGATGAAGGGGCACACGCACGTGCGGTAGTCGTGCGCGATGGGCTCCAGCAGCGGCGGCAGCCAGTTCACGTTGGCCTCGGTGTGCGAGTCGAGGAAGATGAGCACCTCGGCGGAGGCGGCGCGCGCCCCGGCCAGCCGTCAGCCCCGAGCGCTGCGGCAGGTGCAGCACGCGCACCTTGGGCAGGTGCTCCGCCACGTAGCGGTCCAGCGGCGCCCCGCAGTGCGCTGCGCATTCACAACCACTCAAACACTTCAAAATTATTACTCGCAACAAGATCTAAACAAATATTGAAGGGAACGGATTCAACATTATATATTCACAGCTTGCGTAAAGGTGACAGATCACACAATAGGAACGATTCTTTACAAAATATTTTTGACGCAGCACTGTAAACAACCAAAATTCTGATTTTTTGATATTACACACTATTTGTTGCTAGTAATGAATTGACAGGTTTCCTCTAAATACACAACAATGAGACACATTTGGGAGTAACATGGCTACCAATAATGTCCTTAGGCACACACCCATGCCTCACAAATGAAAACAATATCTCAACGGAACAGCAGTAGAGAAGTAATTTTAATAATTTGGCCAGGTATTGTAAACATCCATATTATAGCAAACAGGAGCGGATCGGCAAAGTAGTGGCGGGGCAAGGAGAGGCAGAGGACGGGGCTGCGTTCAAACCCCTCTAAATATTTTTGAAATAATACATTAAAAATGGCTTGATATTACAAAAAATACATCCCACAAGAATATCTCCATTTCTGTTAGAAAGTTTTGAGACAGACAGAGACTCATGTGGAAGTCGTTGATGAGTATGTGCTGATATTAATTAGTCAGATTATTTTTCATGTCCGTATGTTAATTCACATCATTATACAAGTCCAAAAATAAAGAAAAGATATTTTTTAAATATTTCATAATTATTTTATAAAGGAAATAAGTTCAGGGTACAAAAACGGTTCTGTTCATCAGAGAAATGCTAATTTGAAGTTGCAGAGTAGCCTAAACAATCAATACCAACTAGTTTTACAACATTTATAGAAAACATAAATGTCCAAGATGCCATATGTGGATGTCATTACGATATTGTTTGTTTTTCTAAGAACTATGGAACAAGGACTTATTTCCTTTTTTCAAATCACAGATTCATTTTATTATTTACTCCCAAACCTAACCAGTTTGACCTTTTTCAACATACATATTTTAATAACTGTTGGCTTTAAATGAAATTACTTTATTTTTATTCGAATAAAACCATGACACAAACATCAAAATGACAAAAAACAACATCGTCTGATAAAGCAGGCAAACAAACAGGCCCCGGCTCTGCCAATTCAATCCAGGAAAGGATATACATTTCTCATTTCTGGTCAATTTCTCTGTTCCACCCTACCCAAACCATTCCATTTCTTGTTTTAAATTATATTTTTCCAAAGCAACACATATCTAACAATGGTACACTCGTGGCGTACTGGTCAGATCGCTTAACTTTCACCTCTGGGAAGCGGTCGATCAATGTGGAATTTGTCAGGACCGCAGCAGATTCTAGCAGAGTTCTCCCGATCCCTTGCACCTCATTCCATGATCGTAATTCTTATCATTATAAACCCCTACACATCATAATAATTCGTCCACTCCGGATATGGCTTCAAGGCTTAGGATCTGACATAATAACCTTAGATTCTACAATGTTCATTTCTAATAATTTTTTTAAAGTCACTTGATCAGCAATTTTTGTTATTCTTTTTTCTGAATTTTACAACTTCATTCAGACCGATCACTTTTCACCTTATATAATATTAACAGCTTTCAACTACAATAAACTTGATTTTTTAAAATTACAAATAAGTGCATTAGAAGAGGCGTGAGAACCACCGTTTCTGATGTTTGTGCAAAAATGTCAAGGAGCGTGAAAGCGGTACCACAGAAAACACGTCCCAAATTTCCTGTTACAATATTGGAGAGAGAAAATCATTTATTTCTGTACGATGGAGCCACCCGCAAGAAACGCTCTACGTCACCGTACAGCGGATTAGTGTAACGTGCAACTCGAACGTGTTTTCTTCACTTTATTCCACACACATTTCTTCACTTTTCAAATACGGAAAGCCTGACGCTGCCGAGGTTATTACTGAGTACACAAATGTCTTGTTCATCCCTCCGTGATTCCCACCAACTACTTCGGATGAGGACGGAAATGTTCTATAATTTACGGGAAACTCTAGCTCCCCCCTTCCCAATTAAATGGCTCATTAAGTATTTTGCTGAATATTCTGAACATTCCATTTCTTGGTTCCACATCACAAATTTCAAGGTTTCAAATATTAGATAAACTTCAACGATCAAGGATTTCCCATAGTGGATTAATTTTTCTGTACATCAAATGGCATCCAGAAAAAAAAATTAAGCCACATTGCACCCTTGTACGTTAGTATAGGGCGGAAAAGTAAAAAAGCATGGTATTAACAGCGCTTATTTTTTACTAACAATAATTTAGATGTTATAAAATCGAAATCAGGGGTGTTTCGGATTTGAGGTAGCCGCGTAAAAATAAAAGCGCTTGTGAAAATGTATTTTATAATGTTCAGTTTTCCAATAATTCTATTCAATATTGTTTGGTAAACTATTTATTCAAAGCACAAAAGTTGTTACAAAACGTTTCGTGGTTATTTGCATCACTTCATGAGGATTGCCTTCAATTATTGGGTAAGTGAACATTGTAATATATAATTAAAAAGATGGCATCGCCTCACCCTTGGTGCTGTGGTCGTCCACCAGGATGACCTCCTTGAGCAGGTGGTCGGGCGAGCGGTTGATGACGCTGATGGCGGTGCGCAGCAGCGTGGTCCAGTGCTCGTTGTGGAACGGCACCACCACGCTCACCGTGGGCAGCCGGGAGAGGTAGCGCTTCGCCTTGCACCTACGCACCCAACAGCGACACACTCAACTAATTAGTGTATGTATTGCGCCAAGAGATCGAACAAATACATGACTGAAATTCTGTAAAGTGATCGAAAATGTACTCCCACTGTTATCTGTACGTGGGCGCGGGCATATGGATAGTTATTGTGGATACGTCACGGCTAATGTCCGAATCGGGCCAATTCGCGAATTAGCCAGTAAGTGTTATTAAAAATGGGCGGATGAAGTCCGATATAGAAACACTTCGAAGTCTACTTCAGAATTCAGCTGGAGAAAGTGAACATTAGGAAACACGAGGTGACCCGAAAAAGTGAAGTACGTTACGGTGACGAGAAATTGCTGATATTATGAACAGATAAACGGGAATATCACTGCTCTTATAATGTGATAAATGAGAATGGGATCGCTAATATGTTTCTAGGGCTAGTAAGAAACAAGGTGTGTAGTTTCGAGTTCGTATGTGTCAATCGTAATCTTCTACATGGTCCATTATGAAAGTAATGCGCATGATTTTATTGTGATGCGCTACCATGGATAACGGCAGCGCGTTACAACCGGTCAGGAAATGTGGAGGTGGTGGTGGTGGTGGTGGTGGTGGTGGTGGTGGTGGTGGTGGGGTGGGGTGCCCTTCCAAAGTAGCCGGTCGCCAGTTTGTTCTGAGCAGTGTAAGCGGAAAGACGTGCCTCCGCATGAAGTATGTTTTTCAACTTTAACACGGCGCGTTGGAGTATTCCATTGAAGAGCGATATGCCATCAAGTTTTGTGTCAAGCTTGGAAAGAATACAACCGAAACATTCCAGATGCTTCAAGTGGCCTTCAAGAATGACTGCATTTCAAGGTAACAGTTCGGCGGTAAAAGGTGTTCAAGGAGGGCCAGGAGGAAGTCGCTGACGAATCCCGTTTTGGATGCCCAACAACGGCCGGAACCAAAGAAAATGTGTCTCGTGTGCGCGAAGTTTTCAGGAGCATCCAGAAAATTGCTGACACACTACACATGTCCACATTTGCAGTGCCTGTGATAGTGCCCGAGGATATGCAAGTGCGCGAGGTCTGCGCGAAACTTGTGCCGAAATTGTTGACGGAAGCTCAGAAAGCACTAAGTTTCGCGCTGTCAAGAATTGTTGGATTTGATTCAAAATGAGCCGCACTTTCTTAACTCTGTCGTAACCGGAGACGAATCTTGGATGTTCGAGTACGACCCAGAATCGAAAAGGCAGAGCAGCCAGTGGCACACAAAATCACCCCCCCCTGCCCCCAAGAAAACGCGAAAGAGCAAGTCTTGCATAAAAATGATGCTCAAGGTCTTCTTTGACGCCCGAGGAATCGTCTATTTTGAGTTTGTATCTCCGGAAGAAACTGTCAACTCAACCTTTCATCTACAGGTGGTCAAGAGATTGAAACGCCGGGTCGCGCGCGAGGGATGACATGACACACATGGTCAATTCCACCATGACAATGTCCCCAGCCACACGTCCTTCATCGTTACCAACTTCCAGGCCCGGAGCAACAACCCGGTAGTCCCCCGTTTCCCTTACAGCCCTGTCTTGGCTCCGAGCGCCTTTTTTTGTTTCCTCGACTGAAGAAAGCTGAAAGGAAAGCATTGGGAGACCGAGGAAATCATCCAAAAGCATGTTACAATGTTCCTGAGAGACATTCCCTTCGAGGACCTTCAGGGTGTCTTCCAGGCGTGGTAGACGCGTTTCCGCAAGAGTACAGATGCAGGAGAACAGTATTTTGAAGAATTTGAAGCATTTGTACAGGACCGATTAATAAATATATTTTCTCCAGAAAATGCGCATTATTTTTATAATGGACCCTGTATTTCCACGAACCCACCTAACCTAACCTCTCTATGCTCACTAGTTTTCGATTTGTAACGTCGCTACGAAGTTGAAGCGACCAGTCTCCGACTTTCAGCGATTTCGCGAATTAGCTTTGTTTTGAACTTTAGTTGTAACATTTATGGGCGCGGTGTTCTGTTTCTATCCAAGCAGAGATAAACGATTACGAAATGTGCAATGAATTTTTGCACCATACTTACGTTACTGAATTAACAGCTGTTAATGATTTTGGAACAAGAACATGTTCTTGGACAATTTGAAACATTCAACTTGAAATATTCAATTAAACAGCTTGTAAAAATATCATAAAAGTAATATTATTTTATTCGGTTGCAGAATATTCGGCTTCATTTGCAGTTTCTTAAAGAGAGGGAAATGTGGCAAACGTCCGAATGAGAGTCGAGCAAGACCTATTAGAGCGATACAAGAAATTGAGTGACCAATCCATAATTTTAGGATCGTATCCCCTAGCTTAAAGGTCTGCAGTAATTCTAACTAGTAAGTCCGACGGTTCGAATCTCGATGGTGGTGGGTTTTCTACACTAGCTAATTAGGTAGGCCGAAGTCAGACGCTGTCTGGCGGAGAAGGATCTAACGTGGTTGAGTTCACTCGGGAAGTATTGTTCAAGTATTACCTCCGGAGAGTCCAAACTAGATCAGCGTCCCTAAATTGTTCTGATAAACTTAATCTCTATCATCGATTATCTTTCATCAGACTTTTTGCAATTTATGTGGCACTACGACTTATGCAGTTGAAAGAGAAATTGAATTATCTACAATGGAGAGAAAAAAATCCCTCAAAAGGGCCAGGCCGTGATTTCAATGCACCTGTGACGTAATAATCTCGATCCTCTTCGAAGTTAAGTAAACAAGTGGCGGCCGGTTTATATAATTAAACCGGATTTGGGTGCACAAACTAGAGGTAATGCGGAAATCAGAAACTTTTGCTCCTCTTATTACTCAACAACTAATAATATTTAATTACTCAATTACTATTAATATTTAAAAGTTTTCTGCATGCTGTATTTAGGAGACTTCACTACAGAAATGACATGTTCAACAGGAATTGTGTTTATTTGGCGGGCCTTTTGTCTGCTTCGCGACGATTATTCGAAATCAAGGCAAGCAAAACATCCTCTAAATTTTTCACGATTGAAAGATATGAAATGGGACTAATAAGTGAATGAATAAAGCATGATTTGCATGTACTGAAGTATGTTTAAGTTTGTGAAATTGGAGTTAAATCGGCATGAGTAATGACTTGGTTGTATCATGAATATTGCTAGTCCCGCTTGAAGCACCTATATAGTGGTTTGATATTGTTTTATTTCCCATATTAAATGATATATTTTTCAATATTATATTATTTTATAATTGCTTTTAACAATCTACCTTTTAGTTTTTGCCGTTCGGCCATGACAAGATAAGAAAAGGGTGCTGCTTGAGCAAACGTTTAGACGAAGGGATATATTCTTACATCAGGTGGTTTTATCAAAAGTGCAAAATTATTTTCTCGGTGTCAAAAGAAATAAATGACTATTAAGGAATTCCTCTGTGATAAATTAGATTGATTGATTGATTTTTTCGTGTTTCCGGGCGCGTCAACTGCTTTGCTCATTAGTCCCGTTAGTGTAGTGCACGTTTTTTTCTCGGGAGATGGCGGTGATCTTCCCCTGCTGGATTGCCAGATCCGGCGCCGACCTACCGTCGGCTAGTGGGGTTTCCCCCTAACCAGGGCTCTTCCACCAGCGGGGCACCGCGCCAGCCGGAACAAGCTCTAAGCTCCCGACCGGTCTCCCGGAATATGTGGTTGTGTAGTGCATGTTAGTGTAAGTGTGTGTGTAAGGGGAAAGGATAGGACAAGGAAGAGGAAGGACAGATCGCGAGCGGTCCGTGGCCCGTTTTGGTAGGGTACTGCTCCGGCATTCGCCTGGTGTTGATCGGTGAAACCACGGAAAACTACCGATCAGAGCAGCCGGCCGCTAGAATTCTCCTCCAGACAGCGACTGAATTCGACCTAGCTGAAAAGCTAGTGTCGAAAATACTGCCGCCGTCAGGACTCGAACCTAGGACCTTCCGGTCAGAGGCGCTGCAGTGACATCAGTTGATGCACTGAGCTACCGCTCCCGGTTTGATAAATTAGAATTTATTATTCACCTACCTATAATATCTTCTTAATACCTACTACATGCAAATAATTCATAGCACTTTTTAACCTATGTACCTAATATCTAACTTTTAAGAACTGACCGTTGGTTTTCATATTTAAGAAATGTACTTGGAAGTTATTAATGTTTCAATTAACTATATGTATTTTGCCAAATGGTAATCAGGGAATGTTTACTAACTTGAATCTTTCCCGCACAGAAATCATTTAACATGTGAATAGAGTCCAGGGTTGTATAATAAGAATAACCCAAAATGTAATAAAATATTAAATAGCAATTATGGTAATAGAATTATGTTAATTATACATTACTAACATTTTAATGCTTTACCGTTCATGAATTGTTGAACAAATGAATTACAATATTTACGTATTATAACCATTATTTCACAATTCACTAAACAAATCTGTATGTCAATGATCAATTATTGAAGAGGTGAAAACCAGAATGTGACATTTTATAAATTCTGAGAAAAACATGTTTATAACCGGTTATATTTAGTGCCAATTTAGTGTAAATTGTGTTTTTAATAAACAATTGAAACGCCGTGGTTTTAACAAGGAAACAATGTAACACGAATTTACAGAAATATTGAAATAAATAAAATTTTCTCACAATTTATGAAATGTCATTTATATTATTCTGGTTTTCACCCACCGAAAAAGTGTTTTTTTTTTTCAAAACGTCCGTCCGTCCATGCGTCCGTACGTCTGTCCGTCTGTCCGACTGTCCGTCTGTCCGACTGTCCGTCTGTCCGTCTGTCCGTCTGTCCGACTGTCCGTCTGTCCGACTGTCCGTCTGTCCGACTGTCCGACTGTCCGTCTGTCCGACTGTCCGACTGTCCGTCTGTCCGTCTGTCCGACTGTCCGTCTGTCCGTCTGTCCGTCGTCCGTCTGTCTGTCCGTCTGTCCGTCTGTCCGTCTGTCCGTCTGTCCGTCTGTCCGTCTGTCCGTCTGTCCGTCCGTCGTCTGTACGTACGTCTGTCTGTCTGTACGTCTGTCTGTCTGTACGTCTGTCTGTCTGTACGTCTGTCTGTCTGTACGTCTGTCTGTCTGTACGTCTGTCTGTACGTCTGTCTGTCTGTACGTCTGTCTGTCTGTACGTCTGTCTGTCTGTACGTCTGTCTGTCTGTCTGTCGTCTGTCTGTCTGTCTGTACGTCTGTCTGTCTGTACGTCTGTCTGTCTGTACGTCTGTCTGTCTGTACGTCTGTCTGTCTGTCTGTACGTCTGTCTGTACGTCTGTCTGTCTGTCTGTACGTCTGTCTGTCTGTCTGTCTGTCTGTACGTCTGTCCGTCCATTCGTCCGTTCGTCTGTGAACACTACTAACGGAGAAATTTTTCCATATTGAAGAAACCTCTGTATATCTTGATCTAGCTGAAGCTTCGAAATTTTGAAAAACATTGTTTAAAATTTGGGGGTACTTCACATGAAGCGACTGGTACACTTTCAAAATATTTTCAAATACAGCTCGAAGTTTTTTCTTTAAATTTCTTGTAAGAATAGAGAAAAAAGACTTATAATGGTTCCATAGGCCCGATTTGCACTGTTAATTCTGAATTTTCGGTAATTGCAAATGGTTGGATTTTTTCGGCTTCTTCCTACAACTACAACATTTGAAGATAGATATTTTTCTTTCAAATGAAATTTGTTGTCGATAATCAGTTCTTTCATTTAGGTTACATACATTTTCTGAAAATTTTACTAGTTTTCGAACAATATTTACAATTTTAAAAAATTACAAAAACAATAATTTCTCTTTCGTTTTTCAAATATGACAAAAATGTATTTTTTTTACTTGTCTCTCATGTCGGTAATATTTACATTAGGTGGGATTTGTTCACATTATTTCATTTAAGAGTACATGTGCTTTAAATGATGTCATATAAACTTTCTCGAAAACGAGCTCAAAATTCCGCATTTTTAGAAACACTCAATCACCATTTTCTCAAAAATAGCTCCACTTTTTACTTTATACCTTTCGAGCAGATTTTGCTAACTGCACTGCTTAATATGACGTTCATTTTGGTGTATTCTTTTGTTTTTTAAATTACACAATCGATTAAAACATTGTTGCATTTGTGAGCGGAAGTACTTCAAATTACTTGAAATGAAGTTTTACGAAAACTCAATGGATTTCTGTGAAGAGAGCTTCAAATTTCTCATTTACAGTAACGCTTGAACGCCGTTTTCTTGAACACGGCTCTAAATTCTTCAATGAAAATTCCTGTTGAGGACGAACTTTTACCCTTCTTTAATATTTTTAAAGTCGTTTTTCGGTTCTGCTATTAGCAAATCGAAAAGTTCATAAAATTAAAAAAAAAAAAGTTTGAGTGACGATAGGCAAAGAGTTTCGAAAACTTTACTACGAGAAAGAATGTGCCTTTCCAAACCAGGTATCTCCCAACAGCGGGGCTCCGCCCAACCGGGACAAGTCCTAAGTCCCCGACCGGTCTGCCGGCACGTATGGTAGTGTAGTGCATGTTAGTGTGTGTTTCAGGGATAAGACAAGGAAGAGGAAGGGAAGATCGCGCGCGGTCTGGGGCCAGTTTGTTAGGGTACTGCTCCGGCATTCTCCTGGTGTTAATCGGACAAACCACGGAAAACAACCGATCACAGCAGCCGGCCGATAGAATTCTCCTCCAGACAGCGACTGAATTCGACCTAACTGAACAGCTAGTGTCGAAAATCCTTTCGCAGCCGTCGGGACTCGAACCTAGGACCTCCCGGTCAGGGGCACTGCAATGACATAAGTTAATGCGCTGAGCCACCGCTCCTGGTGATGTGGAAAAAGTCTTCACCGTTTGAAGTGAAACGAAAGACACTGCAGAATTCGCACCTGCATTTCTTACCGTGACGGTGTGTTGGAACAAGGGACCTCAGTCGAAACAATAATAATAATAATAATAATAATAATAATAATAATAATAATAATAATAATAATAATATTGGAATAGTTGTTTATCTTAGTTTAATGTTGGCTCGTTTCACGTAGTTTTGGACCATATAGGATCAATCTTACGAGGCTACCAGGAATTAAGACATTTGTCTTTTATATATTTATTATCAGCTTTACCTTACGCACATTGAGTATGTGCCTTTTGAAAAGTAAGATACAACGACCGGTTGACAATAGTATAAACAATACATTTTTACGTAATAAAAACAAAGGAATACAAAAATATTAAAATCCATTCACACAATTTTGTGCTTATATCAGTGTTCAACATACATTATGATGAATTTTTTTATAATATGCTGAAAGTGGCGTCCAACTTGGTGGTTAAAATAATTCTTGTGTTAGTTCTTGCATGCAGTACAGAACCGTATGTTAAGAAATGGATGTGCAAAAATTAGGGTAATATGGAGTGAACAGTGGCAAACGTAATTAAAGATGTTTGTTTATTTATTAAAATCTTATAAATTTGAATGCGTTCTAGTATGTCAGTTTTGGTGTTCATAGCATCATTTAATATAAAATGTACCATTTCAGCAATTTGTCTTTTAAAGGTTTGTTTTTCATGGTGTAAAAATTTTGACCTTTCCAAATCCAATGGAGTAAGTAAAGAGGTGTTGAATTTTTATTTATATCGTATTTATACTGATAAACTCGTTTGCTGAGATATTGCTTGGATTCTCCAATGTATACCTGCTGTCAGTCATTACAAACCTTTAAAAGAAAAAGGAATATGTAATGTGGCCTACTGTAAATACGAAGGCGAGCGTGGACTCACCCCTTGTGGCGGATGTCGGGCAGCGCGCGATCGAGCGCGATGCGGTCGCTGAGCAGCGCGTTGAAGCCGTTCACTTTGTAGAGGCGCTCCTTCTCCGGCGCGTCCTTGTCGTCCAGGAAGGCGGGCTTGCCCTGCTCGCCCGGCCCGCGCCGCGCCGCGTCCAGCTTCATCTGCACAAACGACGCATGCTTCTCTCAAAGCCACACCCCCTAAACCCTGCTCCCATTGTGGTGGGAGGCCAACGTTTCAAGAGTTTGTGTTTTTGCTACGGCATGAGGTCTCGTGTAGTCGTGGAGGAGCAGAATGCCAGACTACAGCAAGCCTCGCCGTCGATTCAGAAATTGTTCGTTGCACTGCTTTCCGCGTTCTCCATTATATAGTAGCAATGATAGTGATTCCCAGAGACATGACTTCAATCTGCAGTAATAGACCACTTCGACCACCCACACCGGCCGAGAATGCTCAGAGAAACTACTGTTGCTCTAATGGGAGGACCTACGGTTCGAGTTTCGTGATTTTTCGTATCTATGTTACATAGCTATGACAAATCCAACAACTATTTCGAGGAGAATTCTAGCGGCCGACTGCTCGGATCCGATTTGTCATGATATCTCCGATCAATACCAGACGAATGCCGGAGCCTCAACAAACAGTCCACGGGGGATCTTTCTTTCCTTTTCCGTCCTATCCTCATCCCTCACTTACAAACACACGTCCACACACTACACCACCACACATGTCGGAGCTCGTCATCGCTGGGCCGTGCCTCGTTGGAGGAGATATCAGGCCATGACATAAAATGTTCTACACATACGGGACTAATGACCATTGCAGACGACGCGCTCGAAACAAAATAGTCAGTTGGTCACTCAAGTATTTTACTTGCGAGAAATACGATCCTGGAAGAACTAATTTGACATCCATGCCAGAGCCTCGGACCGGCAGTTGTGACTTGTCAACGGCGAGGCGCTCCATTCCAACACTACAAGGGGTGGTCAACTTTGAGGAGCAATTTCGACTTATCGGTGATCGCAAATGCTACGAGAAACTAAGTGTCGTGTTTCTCATTAGCTTAGCGCTTTCTGAAATGCACAGCCGGTAGAAACACCATACATGAAATCGCAATTGGGGTTACAGCAAAAGCGCATTCAAAATCAGGAGCAAAGCCGAGAGCTAACTTGCTTCAGGCCGTAACTTAATTGCGACCCAGGATTTTTTTATCCACAACAGAAAATGTAATTAGTCATAATCCAAATCAAGCGCTACTTCTGATGCATGAAGAATTAATTCTGTTTATGTATTGGGCGGAGGTGGTTTTCGAAAAACGTGCCCCCGGAGATATATTGCTGCGGCCTCTCGTTTTCTCTGGGCGCCCCTGTTTGTTCAATATAAAAAGTCGCCATATATCGCGAAAGATAACCAGCACTTATATTAGTAGAATCACTTTAACAATGTATAACCATTAAAAGACAGCACAGCAAATTTTGCTTAAATCGAAAGGGGGAGAAGAACAAGGAATTGCATTTGATATTCGCTTTCTGTTGCATTCAGAAAGCACGCCTTGATGCTCGGCAAGGGGTACCGGATGAGTCGAGCAATTTGTAACACAGAGAACGAACAAGAAGCGAAGTCTTCCTTTTGCTACGGTCAGTTAATTTACAGTGAACACTGAAACCAAGCGATAACACTCACCGGGTGGTCGTTTTATTTCCATGTAGCAACAATCCTTGTTAACAAATAAAGATAACCCGGAGCCCCTACATTGTTTTGAATTTATGTGAAACGAATGTCGCTTTGGAAACATTAAATAATGATGTTGAAAACACGCTCCTTTATTTCACTAATACGTTGAAGTCGCTGGAGACTTTTTGCCATGTGCCGAAATAACGATTGGAAACCACTCTTTTATGGGGGTGGCTTCGCACTTGCTTGAAAGGCGCGGTGCGTATTTGAGTGGGCATTCCCGTGGCCTCCCCGCCGGGCGCACGCGTGCGGCCGGGTTGCCTGACCTCGGCCGCGTTGGATTGGGCGCGCTGAGAACGTTCCCACTGCCAGGGAGCGAACCCCACCCCTGCCACTTTTCAGATTCCGGCCCAGGCCCAAGGAAGATAGCACAGCCTGTTCCATTTACAGGTTGATTAATGAGAACATCGCACTCGTTATAATTACAGATGGATGGGTAGTCTAAACTCTTGAGCACTTTAAAAGCAGAGACGCGAAGAACACACGATAAGCCAGCTAAGTCGCACACACTTCGAATTTTACGAAAGAGTAAGTGTATTTCATTTTTCAGTGAATCAGTTAGCTCTTCAGTACAAGAGAATGAATGCTCGACGAATGTCAGCTGCAAAAATAGTCATTAGAGCACTAACGGTTCTTTAAATGCAGCAAGTAAGTGACTTCATTTCAGGAGACAAAAACAGCCGAGATTATCGTATGAGAAATCAACTATCACTGATGAGGTCGAAGCCGCCAATTTAAAGCACTGGAGATGACTTTAAATAGCGAATAACCTGAATAGTCACATTCATATCTGAATATTCACGTATTCACTGTATCAACAGCTCATTACAAAAAATTCACTTACAATACACGTACATTATTTTACAACACTTTACCAGATGACATTAAACGATTAAATTCGATAGAAAAGTTTAAATCCCTAGTAAAATCGTTTCTGATGCATAACTATTTCTATATAATTAGAAACTATACTGAGCATCAAAAAGAAAGTAACATTAATTTTAACAGTGATATTTAATATATTATTTACCATGTGGACTGTATATTTCTAAACAACCTATAACAAGTCTTGTGCCGCAGCCTCTGGGTCAATGATGCCCATCTCGATCAGGTTTTTCGTCCAGTATTCCTGATCCTTTGAGTAAATGCTGAAATGGAACCTCCTTTTGCCTCTGGACATAAATATAACTTAATTATCTATGCACATCTTCTAGAATTCAGCGGGAAATAATGTTATTCAAATTAACGTTCTCCATGTTGTCGCGGCAGGAAGTATTATTCCTTGCCGAAGGAAATGAGGGATAAGAGCCTGAATTTATTGCTGATTTGCCCTTGACAATAGATTTTATTACATCGGAACGAATACTTTTGTTAACAATCCTCGCAAAAAACGCTCATTCTGTATTCAAAATTCAATTAGTATATGGCTCTATCAACATGCTACGTCGTGGCTGCTAGAACAGTCCAGATGCATTCTGTATGTGTGAGGAAGTTTCGTGCCGATACGATAGCAGAGCAAAATAAAAGTTCATTACAAAGGCCTACTACGACTTGTGGTATCAAACTGGGAGGCCAAGACCAGCCGTGGGCACCACATAGGGCTTGTAGAACGTGTATAGAAGAGTTACGCCAATGGATTCAGAGGTGAAAGAACAGCGTTGCCATTCGGGATTCCAATGGTGTGGTGACAACCTACAGACCACAGTACTGACTGCTACTTCTGTTCTGTGAATGTGAAGGGATTTAATAGCGAGAACAAAAATATTATTGTATATCCAAACAATATTCCATCAGCAATTTTTCCCGTTCCCTCGTGATTCTGATGTACCATTCCCTCAGCGACCTGAAAATTTCCAAGACTTTCCTTCCTCTGAATCTGAATGAGATGCAGAAATGACCGATCCTACATCTGTCTGTAATTTCTCGACGAAAGATTTTGAAAAGGTACATAAACTTTTTAAGGAAAGTGCATTAAATAATTTTGAGATCTTGGACGTACAAAGGAATCTGCCGAGATACTCGTAGTGGCGTAGTTAGAGGGGGCAGGGGGCGATCCGCCCCGGGTGTCGTAATTTTAGGAGTGACATCTATTAGAAAATTATATAGCTGCAAGTATATAATTATTTATTTAAAAAAATATTTCAATTATTCCGAAATACATCATTTTTAAAATATTATAAATAAATGGCAAGAGCAAATATACTTTTATTTTTATTAAATAATGTATAAACCATTCAGTAATAGATATTTCTATATTTAATTTAGGGGGGGCCGGTGATACGATTAGTTTTGCCCCGGGTGACACCAACTGAATCTACGCCACTGGATACTCGGGTCTACATTTCCCGAAAGGAACATGTTGGCACCAGGAATGACGTACAAACGGTACAGATATTGCGAACAAGACTACACACTCCTTTTCTGAAGAGATACTGGTAACTTCAACATCCCGGAGGCTATATTGAAACTAGGAATATCACAGTACGATCATACAACGGAGACTTTATCGATGGCTTCAAGCGTAGTTTGAAGTGAGTTCTTAACAATGAAAACAAACTTTCATGAGTTCCCATTGCTCATTCTGTTATTATGCGAGAAACATATGGAAATCCTGAGATGATGTGTAAACCGAAGTACCAAAAACACAAGTGGAAAGTATGTAGTGATGTTAAAATTATAAGTATTCTGTTAGGTTTTACACGCAGGTTACACAAAGTCTTTCTGTGTGAGTGAGACAGTCCATGAAGTCGATGAAGCATCACTGAACCCAAAAAAGAATGTGCACGTAGACAATTTATACAGATACATTTCAGGTACATTTGAAAAACATAAAAGTTCT
The DNA here is from genome assembly GCA_964035755.1 of Teleogryllus oceanicus. Lineage (NCBI taxonomy): Eukaryota > Metazoa > Arthropoda > Insecta > Orthoptera > Gryllidae > Teleogryllus > Teleogryllus oceanicus. The sequence goes on along the minus strand of CAXIVR010000008.1, from coordinate 109,370,535 downwards.
TGACAAGTCCGTCATATTGTTACTTACGCTTCAAAACAAACTTGGGCTGATAAAGCAATTCGATAAAGCTCTAAACAATGAAGGTGAATGCTTTCAGTCCCTGTGTCATCTATTCCCTGTCGTCAGTAATGCGAAAATCAAAAAGGGTATCTTTACAGGTTCAGATATCAGGAAACTTCTATCTGATGCTAAAATTTGAAGAGTTACGGGCGCTGCAGGACGATCGGCATGGAAATCATTCCGAGATATGGTCAAAACCTTTCTTGGTAACAGAAAGGAGTCAGACTATAAACAATGGTGGATATAATGCTCGTTTCTTTTCAAGATTTAGGCTACTAAATGAGCTAAAACGTGCACATGTTACATTGGCATCTGAACTATTTCCCGGAGAATCTAAAAACACTGAGCGAAGAGCAAGGATAAATATTTCACCATTTGAAGGAATTGGAACGCAGATATCAAGGGAAATGGAACAAACACATGGAGATTATTGGTTACTAAAGAGATTGTTGGTTACTAAAGAGAGAAAATCCAAGTGCATTTCACACGCGAAAAGCAAGACAAAGAAGTTTCTCAAACTAATTAGACGTTATAAAATTGAAACCGTGGTCTTATCATTATCAATACATAATGAGGTATTTGGTCCATTTCAACTGTGTTGTTCTTCAAATCCGTATACGCAATGCATTACATGTTTCTATGTTATGTTCAAAAGTTTGTACTATAGTAGTGTTTGTATGAGCAAAAGTAATAAAAAAGAAGCATTCTTTTCGCATGATAGCATATTAATTGAAAATTTCCCTGTGCATGTGTCTCACAATGCTCGTATTTTCATTTTGATTTTGCAAAAAAGCCTGATGTGGTAGAGAAAAACTGACCTCAGTTCCTGAATCAGCATATCAGATATATAAAATATTACATTTTAAACATTATGCAATGATCCGAAAGTTTAAATTCGCAGGTCAGTGTAATTTGAAGCAGATGTTCTCAAAAATGCAATAACGTACAAAACGCCCGAGATATACATTTTCACAACATGAGATATATTTCAAACTAGTGGGGATAAAACAGCACGTACTTTCGCGCCATTGGTAATGGAAATTAAATAGTCTCAAGTGAAATTTAAATAGTTTCAAACAATATATTTTTTATTCAAAACTATAAATGAAAAATATTTCTGGTATTGAATTCATTGTATAAGGTATGCAGTATATTCACGAACATATCGGACGAGTTCTTTAGCCTTACAATATTCTTCGTAAGCAGTATGAGAGAAAGTAAAATAATTAAAAGTTGATCAATAATACGGTACCGATAACGTTGGTAAACAAATGCAAATAGATCGAAATATATACAGTAAAATCTATCTAAGCCGGAATCTATAGGGTCACAAAAATTCCGGTTTAGGGAGGTTTCCGTTTGATGCAAGATTGTCCATGTTATGGCACTTGTGATATTGACGTTTCTGTCTTGAAGGTAGTAAATTATATGACGTTATTACAATAATTATCAAAACATTAACGTATAACGTATTAATGGAAGAAATCACCAAAAATTGAATATTAAACACTCTTCATTGTCAACTTCTGACAGTGAGTTGAAAAATACACACCTTACTTACACTGTATTGGGACCGCTTGCTGTCTTTCAATGCACAATGCGTCACCACCCAGGACTTTGACTTTCTGATACCCTCACATGGCCTTGACTAATGCATATCTCGTCGAGGGGTTAAGAGTTTCAACGCGCGGCAGGGAGACGCGTGAATAGAAGACATGCCCGTACACCTTCCCACACTCAAGAGTCGGGAGAACGGGAATTCTCCTACGGCCTATGCCTTGAGCGACAAGCGACCTCCAGGTCCCAATTTTATGCTGACAGCTGAAGGCCCTTTTCTTCAATGTCCGGCTGCCACGACTAAATCGTGTGTCACAGGGGTAGAGAATTTAAAACATGCTTGCGGAAGCATTCATTTCTTTAAGAACATCTCCAACCGCATTAAATTCATAAGAATTCCGTTTTATAAAGATCTATTTTCCTGCAGGTAATGAAAAACCATTCCGTTTCTGCGTTGGAGAGGTTCTGTATTATGCCGTGTAAAATGTCATTTAACTTCACGGACCAGAGAAATTTTTCGGTTAAGGCAGGCTTCCGGCTTGTACAGGTTCCGGTTTAGACAGATTTTACTGTAATAATAGTAGTTATTAAACACTACGATATTGTATTCTATAAATATATAAAAAGTATTAGTTTATATTATCGCGAACGTAAGGCAGTCGTCATTGTCACCTTCTGTTATTTTTTTCTTACTTGCATTTTTTTTGAGACAGTCTTTCTTGATACAGTCGAGATAGATGTCTTGTGTCAAACTTGCGGTAGGTACCAACAAACAATCATGCCAAGTTTCAAAACTGCGGGAATTTTTTCCTTCAATAACCAGGGTTTGTTTTAATTTGACTGGGCTATAAGTTGCCTAAATTAGCTCAGTTTTTTTCTTTCATAAATGAAAGTCAGTCTGAAATAGGTTCTACATCAGAAAACAACAACCTCAGTTATTGGTTTAGATGTATCATACGACGAGTCAACTGAAATTAAATCCAAAAACTGTCTCATCTGAAGAAATATTACTCGAAATTTTACAAGATTCACTTGATGGTAAGATTATCAATGAAATGTAATTATTTTCACATTTCAAATTAATTACAAATCTACGAGAATAGTCCTCCTAGTTTTTCTTGCAAATGCTTAAACTTGCCCGAGATATAAATTAATTTGTTGTTATTTCTCATCAGGGTGGGGAAAGCATTATTTTCCAGCTTTTGCAACGCAATAGCAAGACTGAACACGCTGATTTGAAAACTTGACCGAATTACAGCTGATAACGAAAATACAGGCAGAAGTCAAACAAACCAAACCCAACAACTCTTCACTGTACACAATCGTCTATTCTTTAGCAATATTCTTTCTTCTTTTTGACGAACATTAAAAAAAGATGTTACATCTCTCTTCATTAAAGTTTTACTTAGTTTCTAAGCTCTTTTCTATTGTTCTAAGCAAATTTTCTTGACCCTTCCGCCTTCCTGTTTTGGATGTTCGTGGGGATTGCAGTAAAAATCTTGTATAATACATGTGCTTATTAGTCTCTTATGTGCTATTTTATCTTATGAAAAAATAATATTCTACAATATTGCCTAACGTCACATCACTGTTGCTGGTCACCAACAAACATTGCAACATTTGAATGACATTTCCTGGGGAAATATCTTCTACATTAATGCATTTTGAACTGAAACGTTGAGCACTGTGCTGTCTGTTCCGCCTTTTTGTCAAGGAATTAAGATCCGATCTTCCATGGACACGTTTCAGGTCAACAGCGAAACAAAACCCGATTTAATCTGGTACGCTCACGTTCAGGCGCATATACTGACCAGCGACAAATTAGTGGTGCTACAAAATGACACATACTTTTTCGTACTAGTTTTCTAATGTCGAAACATTTTTACTTTTTAAAATTTTCGCGAAATCTGTCATTTCAACGAACTTGAAAGCTGCATCATACTCTTAAGAGTTCTTTGTGATAAGTTCCCAATTTCATAAAAAAGTTGCGGGTTTTAAGAAAAAAGTTTAAAGGAAATAAAAATTGCCTATGACACAAAATTTCGCAAATACTACTCATGCTTTTCAAAAATTGAACATGACATTATTTGAAAAACTGTTTTTGATGAAGACATTTCATTATCAGACAGACGGACAGGCAGAAGACAGACGGACGGACAAACTGACGGATAGACAAACGGACGGACTGACAGACGGACTGACGGACTGACAGACGGACTGACAGACGGACTGACAGACGGACTGACAGACGGACTGACAGACGGACTGACAGACAGACGACAACGGACGGACTGACAGACGGACGACGGACTGACAGACGGACTGACAGACGGACGGACAGACGGACGGACAGACGGACGGTCAGACAGACGGTCAGACAGACGGTCAGACAGACGGTCAGACAGACGGTCAGACAGACGGTCAGGACAGACGGTCAGACAGACGGACAGAAAGACGAGACGGACAGACGGACGGACGGACGGACGGACGGACGGACAGACAGACAGACGGACGGACGGACAGACAGACACAGAAGGACGGACAGACGGACAGACAGACGGACAGGCAGACGGACGGATGTTTAGAGAAAGGTTGTTCGGTGGCAGGTGACCACAAAACATGTATTTCCATTGAAATCTCGAAATCGATTTTCCGCAGCATTACATAAGTTTCTCTTTGATACGTATATTACTCCGTATATACGTATGTACATGAGAAAGTAAAAAAATGTTACTTCATCATTTTAGTCGTAGGAAGACGAACAAATTTTGAATTTTTTCAATTTTCGAAAACTTAACGTTTTCAACGAAAATGAGACCTGCGCCATTTTCTTAACAGCCCTTGAGACTATCTGACAACACATTTTAATAAAAACAATGAAGCTGTTTTTGAGACGATTATGTGTGCCATGGGCCCTCCAATGTCCCTTCATGTAAACTATCACCCAAAATTAAAACATCGGTTTCAAATTCTAGGTGCCGCGCAATCAGCCAGATCGACAGGAAAATATAAATTTTTAAGAAAATTGGCTGAACGGTATAGCCGTTAGCATTGTTCACACACGGACAGACAGACGTTTTACCGTCAATGAACGTTTCAGTTCAAATACCCACTAAACATGGATTCTGGCTACACCGCGAATTTGAGGATTTTTTCCTAAATTTAGCAAGTGGATTCAGTGGATTTAGCAACTTTTTCGTTGTCAGAGCCCTGTAGTAAGAGTTTTTCTGCCGAAAATTCGCCGTTTTTAAGCGCAGCATTGCATAACTTTCTCTCTGTTGCGGTAGCGAGAAAGTGAAAATGAACACTCAAAGTTGTTAATATACTTTTCGTTCATATTTGACCATTCATCTTACGAAAGGTGAAAGGGACATGATATTGACAGTAGTTCAAGTCCATGGATGATTGGAACTCTTTTAGGACACTGATCGCAGTTTCGTCAAGTTCGACTTTATACAATCAAAGTGGGTAAAATGATGCGGTTTGATTGTTGTTAATAATTAAGAGGCGGTAAGAATATTCGTCTGCTGACTTGTATGAGTGCAATAAAAATGTGGATTTCGAAAGTCGTTCGAAATGATAGATAAGAGATAAAATTTTCATTTCTATTCTGTATTTCCGCTACTACTGGTAAGCAAACTACCTCATTTTATTTGTAATCCGTTTGAAAGAAGTCTTCCAACATGGGGAAGAGCCAAGTTTATAAAACGACTGCAACATCAGAAAACATGGCAAATGTCTTGCAAACGTCACCAACCTTGGAAAAAAGTCTCAAAAATTAAAATGTTCCTTCTCAATCTTTTCGGTGGTAGAGAAACAAATGCTCTTCCAAAGATTTCTCAACTTCATGTCAACTCACTTGTATTTATTTGGTTTAGAATAATTTCGTCATTCAAACATTGCCGTGTCATATTTACGAAAGTAGGTTTGTTGCCCCCACTAAAACAATTCTCTCGAGTGACTAAACATAAATCTTGCTCGACGAAATTTCACCAAAGCAGATAATTCACTATCTGTCAGAAGCAGGAGTTGAATTTTATTTCTGGGTCGGACCCTTTATGCGGAGACATTCGACCGCGTGGCTACTGAATTCCGTTTCGGCACGACAGCTTATGGAAAGTCAAGGACAATGGCGGCGGATTTTGCTGGATGACGCACAAACAACGAGTTTGGCCCAAATTCGACTACTTTCTCTGTTTTATGGGCACGATCTGTAAGAGAAAAATAGATAGCCTCCATTCGGACACCACTGTTTGACTATTTTTTTTATACTACCCCAAAAAACATCATACGCAACTACCCTAAATAATGTTAATGGATATTACATTTAGGAATTATAAGGATGCAATTAAGTGGATGTTTGTTTACTTCATTTTATTACAAGTATACGATTTGAGTGCTGTACGCTATCAAGTGATATTGAAGACAATGTGTGAATTATTAACGCCCATACTATCACTTGGCAAGAGAGGAACGTTCAGCACCCGAAACGTGGTATGGTATGAAGTGATGTAAACAAAAACATCCTCTTAACATTATTTTCACGCACCCCCCCTAATGATCTAACTAGTGATGCATCAGAGTAGCACATACTACCTCACGCTAGTCAATTTCCTATTCTCTTACGTCTGAGCTATTCTTTGGATTCGCCTCACCCTGTTGCCATCTATTGCCGCCTAATATGCCTACCAAAGCATCTCGCGGGTCCTGGTGTTCCTATGGGGACATTCCCAGAGAAGAGCAACTGCGCTCTCGTGGAACATTGCATACGTCTATACATATTTCCCATGGTTTCCCTTGGCCCCAACTCGGTGCTTGTACCATTGTTCTGGGTACAGGGATACAGTTCGTCACTCACGCAAATTGAAAAAAAGTTTTTTGCTTCACATCAGAAAAAAAAACTTATTTATTTTCTTTTGTAACTAATGAGGTAATGAACAATTTTGATATAGTGTTAGGACTGTGGCGATTCGCCAAGATTACGATTATTAGAACGGTAAGTAGAAATACAAAACAAAATGTAATTACATAAAAATCCGGAGTCTAATGATCAATAGTCTCACATTGCTACAGATAATGATGTAGAACTTACAGCTTGTATTAGTTAACACAATGATCTCTTTCCCCTTGTGATTGTGGTGTGAAAGATAAAAACAAAATATAAGATGGTCGCCGATGTCCCGTTAGGGATGCGGTGCATTAAGTTCATTTCTTCATAAAGTCTTCATTTAAGATACAAGATTTTTGGGTGATTTTCTTAGTTAATCATGAAATATTTATATTGAAGAAGTAGTGTTTTATCAAAACACACGTACATTTTTTTCATATTTTCTCAATTCTTCAGTACCCTAATAGTAGGATTGAAATCGACTATAAGAATGTTATAGAAGACTTGTCATTTAAAAATTGTGATCAAATTATTCGGCGTTATAAGACAGGGACCTGGGGACGGCGAACTAGTGTACGTGGACACTAAGGTTGTGGGTTCGAACCCATTAGCACAAATTTTTAATTGAAATTAAAGCGTGGGGGAAATTACCGAGTCCCCCGTGCATTACATCTATACTATAAGCCTCCCGTAATATCTTCGCCTGACAACCGTCTATGAGAAGCAGTGCTGTCATTCAGCCGATTCGCAACGGTTCGCAAGAACCATTTGTTAAAATTATTTTAGTTCGCTGAATCAGTTAAAGATATCACAATCAAATTATTAACATCATTGTAGCTCTGAATAATATATTTCGTCGAAACAGTGTTGCTATCGCATGAGAATACTAGCTGCGCGAGAGAATGCTTTACCGTCAAGATACCAATTTTGTAAATCGATTTACTAAGAGAATAATCGACGTTTAAGATTCCTAAAGAAATCTTGAAACACGATTTAGTGGATTGTGAAAAAAAGCACTAGAATGACTTTTAGCTAAAAGAAGGCACAATTATGCAAACCTGTATTAGGCATGTATAGTTTTTTGCATCATTTTTATGTACCATGCCAGGGTATCAGAAAGACGGATTGGGAGCATTCTTTTCTGGTTGAAAACATTTCTCTTCTCATCAATTCTGTGAATTTTGTTGGTATCCATCTTGCTGATTGGGAAGCGCCCAATTTTGTGGCTATGTTTTGGACACCACATGGCTGCTGACACATGCGCCAGGAAGATGAGAAGTTCAGAATATTCGCAGAATCAGTAGTTTGTGGTCTCTTTTGCAATATTCTGGAAATGGTTAAGTTCTAAAATTCCAGTACGTATGCGTCAATCGGTTGAAGCATGTTACCTCATTTCATGAACAGTTTCTGTCATTGAAATTAAAAAAAAGTTATTGGGGATCACTGGTTGTTAAACAATTACAATGTCAGCACTGGTGAGAAGTACGTGCGTAATCGAGGAACTGAACGATTCCTTACACCCAGAGTATGGTACAAACAGGGATGAGGCCATGGGATACCAACGGGCAAAAGCATTGTAAAGTGCAAGGCCGCGACAGGTGGATGCAACGTTCAGGGAGCGCGAAGATGCTCCAAGTGGAGCGTTACGAACAGCCAGTGACAGCAACACAGACCGGGAGCGGGAGCTCAGTGGATCAACTGATGTCACTTCAGCGCCTCTGACCGGGAGGTCCTACGTTCCCACTCCCCACGGCAGCAGGACTTTCGACGCTAGCTTTTCAGCTAGGTCGCTGCTTGGAGGAGAATTCTAGCGGCAGGCTGCTCTGATCGGTAGTTTTCCGAGGTTTCTTTGATTGCCGGAGCAGTACCCTACGAAACGGACCGCGCGCGATCTGTCCTTCCTCTTTCTTGTCCTATCCTCTTCCCTTACACACACACTTACACTAACATGCACTACACTACCACATATTCCGGGAGCTTAGAGCTTGTCCCGGCTGGCGCGGTGCCCCGCTGGTGGGAGAGTCCTGGTTACGGGGAAACCCGGATCTCGCCATCCAGCTGGGGAAGACCGCCGCCATCTCCCGAGAAACAAACATGCACTACACTAACGGGACTAATGACCAAAGCAGGTGACGTGCCCTGAAACACGAAAAAACTAAACCAAACCAAACAGAAATACATATTTTAGGCGCCGATAGCAGCTGGGAACCAAAAAGCTAGACTACACTCAAGAGAAAGGGAAACTTACTAGCACGAGAAAGTCTGCGCTATTCTGTTGAACCACAAGTTCAATTTGTTTACTTCGTTCTTCTACAATATCAATTATTTGGTCAATATGAAGATCTACAATTGCTTTCTCTATAACCTTTAACATGAAGGACTCCAAGTTGTCTTGAGTAATGCTACTGCGAATTGGGTTTTTGGTAAATGTCAGTAATAAAAACTTCTATCGCATGCTACTTGTCTAAATGAAAGAGATAGTACACTTTTATAGGCAAAACCTATCTTCTGATAAGCTCCTGATAGCGAATTACGGTGCATTAAAATTATATTGCAACAAATAACGCACTCTCTACACAGCCCAATCAAATCAGACATATCGAGTGAAAAAAATCCCGGAGTTGGAGACTTGGCATGATTGTTCGTTGGACTTTAACGCACTACTAAACTAGTGGATATAAAACAGCACGTATTTTCTCGCAGAACGGATATGTGACATTTTAATACCGCAATTGCTGCTCTATTAACAGATTTCAGTTATCACTTGTAAAACTCATTACAAATCGTAAAACAAAAGGTATAGTTTGTTTTTGTGAACTTCACGCCGCATTGTGACGTTCCTATTGTTAAATAGCAACTTGATAATCAGTATTGCCAGATAGCTGAAAAGTGAATCTATAATTATTGTTCATAAAATGAAAGTTCATACAAAATTGTCATTCTCAATATTTTCAACTCTTCTTTCATTTAGATCATATTTTTAAGATGGGAAATTTTGAAGATAAGAATATCAGTTGTTGGAGAAAAGCACCTAAATGGTTTAGCCGCTAGCGTTGTACACAGGCAGACGGGCAGACAGACGTTTTGCCGACAGTCGACTCTTCGGTATCAAGGACCCGCATGGATGGCAAAATATGGATTCTGGTTACACCATCTGCTAGAGTATTTTTTCCCTAAATTTAGCAACCGGCTTTATTCACTTTTTCGTTACCACGTCCCGATAATAAGAGATTTTCTGCCGAAAATTCGCAGCTTTTTCCCGCACTATTACATAACTTTCTCTTCCTAAGTGCTTTCTTAAGGGCGGGAAAGTAAAATCCAAATAAAATGTGGGGGATGAGCCGTGGGTTGGGGAATAGTTTAAAGGTGTTCTTTCAACCTTTTTTGATATTACCTCCATTGCTATCAATTCTACCGAAAATTATATTCTGTAGAAACTTAAAATAGTAGTTTAATTGTTCAAATAATTATCTAAACATATCAGACTGTTACATGAGATGTCCGAAATCCAAATTTTCCGATTGTTTCACCACTTAATGAAACATCCACATCTTGCTCAGTAGGTTCACCGCGAGGTTATTTATTTAACATAAGAATACTAATACTATATTCTCAACAACCTAAAAAAATTGTAATGAAAACTTTAGGAATATTCTCCCGAAGTGTATCCTACAATTTCAGTAGAATCGAAACATCGCAGAAAAGCAACAGAATTGGGAAAAGCTCTCTTAGTTCCGATGCCTAACAACTCACACTGGCTTCTGTCCTTGTTTCCAGTCAGTGAATGTCATTTTCCAGTAAATCAAGGGCTAAGTATGCAGTATGATAACTTTTATTGATACCGGCAACAACTGTTTTGAGGCTTTCAGACGACATAGGGGCCCCCAAAAGGTGTATTTCCGTTGAAATCTCGAAATTATTTTCCGCATCATTACGTAACCTTCTCTACACTAAATTTATTACCCCGTATATATCAACGTATACGAGAAAGTAAAATAGCAGGATCGCAGAAGCAAAGGAAGGAAGCAGCCGAAGAAACGCGCTTTTTACTTCATAGGATTGAACAAAACGCTCTCTGACGTCCGTCTTATGTTGGGAACAAACAAAAACGAAACCGTTCCTTTACATCAGATGCACACGTCAGAGCACGGAGAATCATTAGCTCGAGCTCAATTTCACATGAGCGTTTTGGAGGCGTCGCGCGGCGAGCTTGAGCTTTCTACCGGAGCGCACACGCGCGTGCGCCTGGGCGTGTGCTGGCTCCGTGAGCGCTGTATGCAGATGGCGAGAAAGCGCTGTCTGGCTTGCGAACGCGAACGCTCGGCTGCACATGACGCGCCCGCGCACCCTCGGCAGAACACACGTCATTTGAAATTCTTCCAGAAGCACGAAATAACCAAAGAGGATTCTTTTGCCAGCTGCTTTATCCACGGCGTGCAAGTGCTGCAGACTGGGAGTCAACAACACAGTGCCTTGCGTCGCCTTGATGTCCTTCCAATTCAGAATATGGACATACTCCCTCCGATGGAAGTGAAATTTATTCAATCTAATGAAATACGACCGTATCTCGAAACTGATACCGCATTAAGCGTAAGTCTGTACTTCATTCTTTGCTCTTCTAATTTCCTCTAAACAATAGCAATTGTGACGAAATTCGAAGTGTTCGAAATTATTTTCAAGTGGGTGAATGTTGCCGATGAATGAAATACTGCATTTGCTGGTGTATAACACGCACTTTTTCCTTTAGAAACTCGCCAAAAAACAGGACGCATCTTATATAATGGATGTGAATTTTTGTAACTGTTTTTATGTTTTGAATACAGCATTACAAAAGTTATTTTTTTGGATTCTACGCTGTTACTGTGATAATACTATTCATCTTTTTAAATGTTTGTGGTCAAAATTCCTAGAATATCGTACTTCAGTATCAGAGGACAAGGTTTAATATCCTGAGAATGAGTCGACAATCAATTAATGTCCGTTTTCGCGGGAAGAAACCTCAGTGGCCGGATGTTGAAAAATAATTGTTCGGTTGGGTTTTTGGAGAACAGAAAAACCGGAATTTGTATTTCTAAAAATTGATTATTACAGAAGTTAAAAATATTGCAAGAAAGAATGCAGAAAATTTCGATGGTCAACGTTGTGGTGTAGAAGATTTATGAAAAGGCATGGTCTTGCGAAGCGGACTAGAATATCGCAGACTCACGGAGGAATATGAAGAGAAGACATTTGCTTTTTACAGTACGTTATACTCAATGTGAATATCGTACTTTGAAACGCAACAGATAGCAGACATGTATGAAGTTCCACTTACGTTTGATGTTCCTGGAAATAGAACTGTCCAGCAAATATCTGTAAAAACTGTTAATATCAAAACTGAACATGAAAAAACAAAACAAAAAAAACACTACAGTAGCTCTGGCGTGTGGTGGTGGAGGTAGTTGGTAGAAAACTGCCTCCATTTTTTTTATTTTTAAGAGAAAAACATTGCCCAAGGAAATGCAGCCAACAGGTGCACCAAAAATGTTCCTCTATTGTGTCCACCGAATGTGTATAAAATATCCTTTCTTCAAAAACTTTTCCTTTGTAGTAATTAATTTGAATGTGCGAATATTTAAATGTTTTTAGTCCGTAGATGCTCTATACTCTTCTTCTTTTTCTTCTATGTTTGACCAAACATGTACATGTACACCAAAAAGGCAGGATGGATAAATAGCATTTCAAGATATGGCTTCATAAAGTGCCGGGGAAAAGGCCAGGAGCTCTTAAAAAACAACTTGAAACAATGTTGATTCCACAATTGTTGTGAATTCTTTCAAGAATTGTGGGAACAGCAATTCCCTGGATGGAACTGAAGATGATTTATTGTTTGAAAACAGCTCATATGCTTAATGCTCAGCTCATATGCTCAAACAGCTTAATGTGATTCCGTGATTCCGACTAGGGCTGATGTGTCTCCTAATCTACTACTCAAGCAAGACTTTACTATTTCAGTTAAACCTACGTGTAATATTGGTGTAGCTTTACTGTTATAGTAGCTACTGTTATGTACTACCAGTTATATTGATCTTTTTCATGTAATATTTAAGAATTTATCCTTTTAAATCACTGATTTATCTATAAAACATTTTTATTGTATTTTAAAATATCATTCCTTATGAAAATAAAATTCTCATTCCTTTCATAAACATAAAATAAAGTATAAAATGTAATATTAAAGAATGAATTCTTTCTTGAAAACTGTGATGCGTCTTATACACCAGCAAATGCGGTAAGTCGAAGAAATGCATCACTAATTTCGTAATGACAATCGTTTTATGATACTATTGGTCAGTGGCGGGTTGCAGGGTAGTGCCAGTGAGCCATGGCACCACCAACAAAAGGAATGGACAAGAACATTTTCACCACAGAATGTGTATAAAATATCCTTTCTTCAAAATTTTTTTCCTTTGTAGTAATTAATTTGAATGTGCGTTTAGTCCGTTGATGCTCTATCAATACTCTTCTTTTTCTTCTATGTTTGACGACCATAATTCATTTCACTTAAGTCACTTTCTTTTTGAGATGTTATTAATGCGTAGAGTGTATTTTTCTTCAGCATTTAAATGTTTTAAACATTTTATATGCTTTATTTTGAGCACTACACAAGTCATGTCCTATTCCGTTAATTTATCTGTTCCAACTTTCCTTTATTTCCTCACTTCTCTTTTTCCTATGGAACATTTTTGTTTGTAAGCTATTTTGTTCAGATCAGATTGTGACTGTATCGTAAATTAAATTATTTATCTTCCATTAGCGTTTTTATTTCGTCATTCCCTATATTTTATCTTTTCATCGTTTTGCCCAGTACCTTTCATCTAGTACTTCGCTAGCAGCTTTTGTTACGACTGTTCAATTCTTCCCATTATTGATTTACATTTAAGCTGATAGCTCTATGATCCAAGCAGTCTAGTAATCGTTTGCAGTATAATTTCCTTAATTAAGTCTAAGCTTCTGAAGATTCGTGTATTGGTTACAAGATGACCTAATTTAGAATTAACCAATTATCGATTCTGTCCCTCAGGACACCTACGTATATTTGTGTACATACTTGTGTTTGAAAAAGATGTGGGAATTTTTAATTCACTGTTGGTTGCAAAGTTGATTAACGTTTTGGCATTTTCATCCAGGGTCCTTTTGCCGGTTTTTTTCTATTGGTTGATGCATTAAAATCTTTCTTGCATTAAAATCTCCTGTTATGATAATGTTGTCTCTCTTGTTCACAGAATTAAGATGTTTCTGCAATGTTTCATAGAAAGTTATAACTTATGTTATAATTATAGCTTAAAGTTATGCTTTTTTACACTTTCCCTAGGAATACTGGAATATTGTATATATATATATATATATATATATATATATATATATATATATATATATATATATATTGAGATATACCAAAATTTTCCTCTCTCTCTCTACATCTATATCTGCTAAAGATCTTAGCGTCCGGCTTGCTGGGTCAATGGGTCACGATATAATTATAATCCTTATTACCTCTATAATGGATTATAGGATCCGCCGACTATACAGCGCAGCTGGGAATCTGAAATAGAATGTTTCTATTCCTAGTTCATTACTGTTTGGATTGACTAAATGAAAGATCACTTTCTTTTCTAAAGAACAACATTTAACAAAGTTTATTTTTACTTTTTTATCAAACAATTTAATGAATTTAAATTAGGCCTTTGATCATGATCTCTTTCAATTTACAATTTTACACCGCGGTTAACTTATCTTTTCTTCGTTGATGTCCTCGTAGACTTCTCAGTCGAAATATCTTCGATCTTGCCGTAGTCCAAAGTTCCAACGAAATCCTCTTCTGCCCTACCAAGCTGGTCTCAAACTATCAAAATTACAGTCCGATTACGTCCTATGACATAGTCCCGCACTTGATTAGCACTCCCGACAAAGTTCCAATTTATACTTCAATATTGCTTCCACATGAAAATATCTACGAACAGTTCAGAAGCGCGTTTCAGAGCAGAATGAAATCTTTCTGCATGATTCAACCCTCGAAGACTTCGTATTAAACTACCTTCATTTTTTTCATAACATTTGACCGTCTAAACTTCTCCGCCCAATCCCAATGTTTCTACTTTCGCATCAACCCATCTCTTAATGCATTTAGAAAAACAAAAACTACATTGTTTATTCACGGTCGTTGCTATGCTCTAGCTCTCGTGATATTTCGTAATGCATGTTCCACCATATTGTCTCCAAATAAATGTTAATTTATTTTAACGTGACATATCGGTATGTCACAGCTTCCCCTCTCCAAGCGTCATTTGGTTTGCTACAACCTAACTAAATGACAAGACTAAAATTGAACACTTTCTTCTTGCTTCTTCACACTAAACGACATTAACACTTTACACTTTGCACTGCACTAGGTCTTGTTACTTGCTGCCTTAAAACTATTTACATTTTCCTTTCGGAATGTGCCAACAATAACCATTTCATCAGGTATTCTAATAGCCGTATCTGCCTAATATTTGCTCCCCATTAACTTAATTGAATACACTTACACATTAAATTAAACTCCTACACAAACTGACAAAATACAATAATAACAAAACAATAACAAAGAAAACTATTACACCTAATATTTACAACTATTTACAAATCTCTGTTATGACCAGTATATTTAATCATGCGTGTCGTCCCTCATATACGGCTTCATGTTCCTGTAGTTATATATTCCCATTTGCCGTCCATTTTCATCATTCAAAATCGCGGCATTCTTGCTTAATACTTTACAAATTCGGTACGGTCCTTTATACAACGGGAAAAATTTATAAAATAGCTTTATCCACTGACGACACTTGAGGTATCTAATTAACACTTCATCACCCTCCTTATACTCGCCTCGAAAGCATTGTTTCTGTTTTAGCTTTCTTTTGGCTGCTGCCTCCCTCAAATTGTCATAAATTATTCGCGTATCTCTCACATCATCTGGGTGTAGTCCAATTTGCCAGTACGACGCAGTAAAATCCAGTCCCGTGAATATCCGAGCTCCTTTTACCTTCCACATCATTTCATCTAATTTCGGCGGTTTTTCATGACGAGCGATGGTCTTGCTATTGAGTTTCCTAGCATCAACACAAAATCTGATCTTATGGTCTTTCTTACGAACTATCACTATTGGGCTTACATACGGTGTCATCGATTTTTTTATTATACCATCCTCAAGCATCGTGTTTATTTGTTTACGTACTTCGCTTTTATATACATGGGGGATCGGATATTGTTTCAGATTAAAAGGTTCCTCATCCATCAATTCAATTTTAAATTGATATCCCTTTACCGGCTCCCTTGAACTTCCAAAAATATCTCTATATTCATTGACTAACATTTCAATAGCTTCACTAGCATCTATTCCGTTTTCGTCGACCGCGCTCTCTGCTGCCGTGTGGATCTGGTCCCTGGTCTCTTCAATTTGTTCCGCAATATCGCAAATACACATATCTTCGCCCTCCTGGTCTTTGATCCCTAAACAATGTTGTTGCCCTTTGTCACCTCGTAACAATACACTCCTGTTACCTATGTCGACCTTGGCGTCACACATTTTTAGGCCATCAATCCCAAAATAATTGGACGAATCAAATTCTTCACTACAATTGCCGGAAACTGAATTGTGATCCCTTGAACTTCCACTTCCACCCAAATTTGCCGACTTCTCGTTTCGATGCGCCTTCCATTAGCTGTCCGAATATCCAAATTCCTGGTGGGTAGCTCATCAATTTTATTTCCCCTTTTCTTTAAATGCTCATACAATTTTTCCGACACTGCACAAACATTAGCACCTGTGTCAATTAAAATGTCTACAGGTATATTCCGAAATATCCCCTTCAAAATTAAACACGTGCTATTCTCCGCCCGTTCGTCCGTATCTTCCATTAATAAATCTTCCGCCGATACTTCAATGCTATACAACTCCTTAAAAACCATCACGCCCTCATTATCATCATGAAATTTTAGGTGGCTTGGTATTACAAGCGCCGATGCATGCATTGGTATATTTCCCTGTGAACGCATCATGAATTCATTTTCTAACTGTTCGATCTTGTCCTTAATGTCCGACATATATTTCCCAGATTCAGATTCTTGCACCATTTTAATGTTTCTAAGTCCCTCCTGTATTCGTTTTTCTAATTTACAATCCGAATTAACTAATTTAGATTCTATGTTTTCAATTTTTTCGCCATGTTGAAGCGACATTGCATTTAAATTATCTACACGCGATTCGACGATTGTCAACTTTTCGCATTGTTGATCATGTAAATGTCCTAATGTCACAATGTTTTCCTGTAAATCCTTAACTTGGGAATTAATTTTGTCGCCAGATTCTTTTAATTCCTCTGCATTTGGTCGACTTGATTATTAAAGACTCAATTTTACAATGAATAATGTTGAATTCAGCCGATGTATCCGCCCGTAATTGCACTATTTCCTTGTGTATTTCCTGACGAAAATTCTTCAATTCTAATGACATTTCCGATGTCATTCCTTCCAATTTAGCGTTATTTTTTCAAATTCAATATTCATATCTGAAGTGATCCTCTAATTTATTATTCATATCTGAAGTGATTCCATCTAATTTAGTATTATTATGCTCAAGTTTTGCGTTCATTTCTGCTAACATCTTAAGAATTAAATTATTAGGGTCCATATTTTCTAACGGTGCAGCCATTATTTCCTTTTCTTGTGGTTCAATCTCAATAATTTCACGCGAAATTTCTCCCTCGGGGTTAGTATTAGCAGACGCCATATCATCTACATTAACATTCTCCATACGCAATTTTTTTGCTCCTAGTATCCATTTTGAATTCTAATACAAATTAAAATCTCTCTGTTAAATTATTTTAAAATCACACCAATGAAATGGTCTTGGCCCTTTCTTATAACTAACAATTAATTTCAAATGTCAATCCATAAATTTCAGATTCCCTTTGGATCACTATATTATAATTTATAAGACTAATTTTATCCGTGTCACCAATTGTTATAAATTATAACAAATTATGCATCACGTTGAGGCGCCATTTTGAGATATACCAAAATTTTCCTCCCTCTCTACATCTATATCTGCTAAAGATCTTAGCGTCCGGCTTGCTGGGTCAATGGGTCACGATATAATTATAATCCTTATTACCTCTATAATGGATTATAGGATCCGCCGACTATACAGCGCAGCTGGGAATCTGAAATAGAATGTTTCTATTCCTAGTTCATTACTGTTTGGATTGACTAAATGAAAGATCACTTTCTTTTCTAAAGAACAACATTTAACAAAGTTTATTTTTACTTTTTTATCAAACAATTTAATGAATTTAAATTAGGCCTTTGATCATGATCTCTTTCAATTTACAATTTTACACCGCGGTTAACTTATCTTTCTTCGTTGATGTCCTCGTAGACTTCTCAGTCGAAATATCTTGCGATCTTGCCGTAGTCCAAAGTTCCAACGAAATCCTCTTCTGCCCTACCCAAGCTGGTCTCAAACTATCAAAATTACCAGTCCGATTACGTCCTATGACATAGTCCCGAACTTGATTACCACTCCCGACAAAGTTCCAATTTATACTTCAATATTGCTTCCACATGAAAATATCTACGAACAGTTCAGAAGCGCGTTTCAGAGCAGAATGAAATCTTTCTGCATGATTCAACCCTCGAAGACTTCGTATTAAACTACCTTCATTTTTTTCATAACATTTGACCGTCTAAACTTCTCCGCCCAATCCCAAAGTTTCTACTTTCGGCATCAACCCATCTCTTAATGCATTTAGAAAAAACAAAAACTACATTGTTTATTCACGGTCGTTGCTATGCTCTAGCTCTCGTGATATTTCGTAATGCATGTTCCACCATATTGTCTCCAAATAAATGTTAATTTATTTTAACGTGACATATCGGTATGTCACAATATATATAAATATATATATATATATATATATATATATATATATATATATATATCTTTTATCTATCTAAATGTCTCTAAATGTATTGTAAGGTAAGTTCTAAAAAATGTAATTGTTACTTTGTACTGTTCGGGTCTATACGATCCCAATACTGTATACGATCCCAATATTGTATTGTCAAAAATTCACTAAACTAGCAAAGGAAATAAAAAATAAAAGACATCGTGTTTTGCTATTTTTCCACTTATTCACTTTCATTGATAACTCATGGAAGTAAAACGTCCAGAACTTAATCTTATACATATTGTAACGAATATTGCGACACCGGCACCACCACGAACAACCTGTATGCGCGGATTGCGTCATCTGCCGGCGGTCCCTGCACTAGATTATTCCAGAACGTTCGCAGGGTCCGGAAAGTTCTCGACGGCACTCGCCGAGTATAAATAGGCGGCGGCCGGTGACCGCGAGTCAGTCTTAAGTCTGCAGTGGAAGCTGAACTGTGAAGTGTGTGCATCGCGGTGAATAGCAGTGCAGTGATTATGCTCAGTGACGTAAACCGTGGTCAGTGCATCGAACTGTGGTTAGTGCAGTGAACTGTGGCCAGTGCTTCGGGCTGTGCGAATGTGTAAGAGAAGTGAACAGTAGTAATAAATAATCAAAAAAAGTGTAGTGTAAATAAATAATCAAGTGTTTTCAGTGATTGTGTTACGAAACAAAATAAACGTTTTTGTTAAAATAATACCGGATAAAATAATAATTCACCACCTAGAATCGTAACAATATTATGAAAATATTATTTTTAAGTTCGTGCAGCGTTAAATCACTTGACATCTTAATTTTTAGTCAATATTCTACTCAGACAAGTTGTCTTTTAATAATGATTGGGCATGATTTAGGTTCAACAGCTTTTTTTGTGAAAAAGCAGTTTAGCTATACTACCACGTACAAAGTCATCGAAAAATATACCAAACATAATTATTTTTAAAAAAATACGAAACATTGGAAGATTTTTTTGGACAAGAATATGTTGAAGCTTCTTAAATGATTCTTTAATACCAACACCTGTATTGAATATTAAAGAAAATGCACCGCTTGCTTCAAATTAACTCAACTTCCATTCAGTCAGTTCGTCAGTCCAAACATGATGCTAAATGCATTAAAAATCGGGACTGATGCACATATCTGAAATAATTTTAGAAGATTTGGAGGTGATTGCTGGTTATAAAAGTCTGCTCTAATTGTGATTAAAAACTAGCCGTAATAAACCGGAGAATTCTTCCCTCACGAAGTAATTATGTATTTCATTTTATTAAGATATATTTACACGTTCTCTGTTTGCATTTTTAAGCTTTTAAGTCATTAATCGAACTCATTAAAGGAAGAGGAATTTTAGGAGCCCTAAATCCAGTGATCTGGGATCCAAAGATAAGCAAGGAAATTGAAATTAGAATACATAAATGTATGATTAAAAGTGTTACATTGTATGGAGCAGAAACATGGTAACTTCTAGAACCAAAGAAAAGAAAATTGAGAGCCCTGGAAAAGGATTTCCTCAAAAGAGCGGTAACAATATCTCAAGGGAAAGAATTAGAAATGAACGGTTTAAGGAAATAATGGATCTGCAACATGATATTATAGAGAAAATTGAAATGAAATAACTCACTTGGTTTGGACATGTACAACGAATGAAAAGACTCCCCAAAAGATCATTAGAATGACAACGAAGTGAAAGGAGAAAACGAGGAAGAGCAAGGACAGAGTGGAACGACCAGATCAGAAAGATAATCGAGAAGTGGAAATTACCTCCTGATTCCCGGAAGAACAGAGAAGACGGGAAAGAAGATTAGGCGCAGGAAGGCCAAAGTAGCGGTTAAGAAACCTGCAAAAAGAAGTCATTAAATTACATAGTAAACATTTCACACATATGGCGAACATCTTGCAACCCCATGACAATTTTATGCTCGTAGAAAATATAATTTGGGGTTTACGATAATACATTCTTGGCAAGATTCTCTTTTCAATGAGAGTCGCTATTAGTAAAATGTTATTTTAAACAATTAGTTTGCCTTTATCTCTGCCCATCTTCAGTTATTAACAGCTTATATTGAACCAGTTTATTTAGTTTCGCATGAAACAAACCACAAAAAGGAGTGTGTGAACAGATACACAAGTTTTACAGGCTCTTGGTTCGTGACGCAAACGGGTCTGCGCAGAACGAACAAAAAGCCGGAGCCGGAGTAACTCACCCATATCTTTCCACCATGATAGTATACTGTGGCAGATAAGATACCTAGATGATTCCTAATGCATTACGCCAGAGGCCAGAAGCGGTGCAGCAGAACATCCACTAAATAGTTCGCTGAAGGATAGTAGCAGTGCTTAAGATGAAAAAAATAATCTAATAGCAATGATCTGTAAAATACAATGAAAGAAAATGATAGTATTTTATTAGAACTTGAACTATTCACATTAGAAATAATCATTTTAAATGCCGCGGTTTACATAATATTGTTCGTTTTCCACTTTCACAAGGAGTGGATATGAAGAAAGTCCGGGGAAACGCTGGGTATTTGGCAAATTAACCTTTAAAAGGGAATAAACATCCAAATTAAATCCCCTAATCTGGCAACACTGGAGAAACGTTACGAATAGTAAACGTTTCGTGCCGTCTTGGCATCGACATCAGTGACAGATGCCAGCGGCTGTTGGATTTCAGCAATTCACAAAAAAATTGATCAATGGAAATTTTAGTTATATCAATTTTTTTAAAACATCGATGTTTCTGGAAAAATATATCGATGTGAAGAAAACATCGAACAGAAAACATTGATGTTAATATATCGATGCTTCTGGTCGAAAATATCGATGTTTTAAAAGCATTATGTTTTTGGCCGTCCCTAGTCATGTACACCCGAATAGTACAACCATACACTAACTTCGAACTTTACATCAGGATTAAGAGATTATTTCTAACAGACGAAACGCACACCGCTCGAAGGGGTAAGGTATCTTCTCAATTTAACCTACAACTTCCACAACAGCTTGCAACAATATTACAATATTACGTCAACAATATTACAATATTACGAACGAGTCCTGGAATAAAGAGCTGACCCACCCTACGTTTTTTAATTTTTTTATTTTTAAGAATAATTTGGTTGCCAAATACCTATAGAAAATGTTCAATAAGATAGAATTAGGTGAGGATCCACCTGTAGAATGGGACATATCCTACATCTCTTCTATAATTAAAAGGGGACAAACAATCATGTGCGAATTACAGGGGAATAAGTGTCATACCGTCAACAGCAAGATTGTTTTCTAGTATTCTAAGTAAAAAAATCGAAGAAGATAAACCTGTATTGAGTGAAGAGCAGAGTGGTTTTAGACGAGGACGATCATGCCTAGATAACATCCACTGTATCAGACAAGTTATAGAGAAACATAAAAGCAGAAATATGAATATTTATGTAACCTTTATAGACCTCCAGAAAGATACGATAGTGTCCCAAGAAAAAAGATATGGGAAGCAATGAGAAAGGTTGATATAAAAGAAAAGTGGATCAATCTGGTTAAAAAACTTTACAAAAACACCGAAGCCCAAATCAAAATTGGAGATAAGTTAACGGGAAGCTTTCTGTTAAACAAGGGTTTAAAACAAGGATGTGGGTTATCTCCCATTTTGTTCAATATCTACCTAGAACAAGCCCTCTATAACCGGTACAGAAAATGTTCTGGCATGGGAATAAAAATCGGAGATGACACCTTTCACTCCCTTCTATTTGCTGACGACCAGGTAATCCTTGCCCAAGATGAAGAGGATATGGTGTACATGCTAAGAAAGCTAATAGAAGAATATAATAAATGGGGATTAGAAATAAATTTTAATAAAACCAATGTATGTGCATTGGACAAGGAATAACAGATATAGACTGAATGGTAACAAAATTAAAAGCTGTAACACCTTCAAATATCTTGGATCTTTAATAAACAACTCGGGTACATGTGCTGCAGATATAAACTCGAGAATAATTATGGGGAAGAAAGCAACCAAAGCTTTACACAGCATATTATGGAATAACAATATCCGCCAAGATGTCAAAAGAAGGATATTCCATTGTGTAGTAGAAAATATAGTACTATATGGAGCGGAAATGTGGCCACAAACACAAAAAATAAGAGATAAGATAAGGACAGTGGAAATGGACTACATGAGACGATGCCTACAACTTACTCGCTAGGACAGAGTGCGAAATGAAGAAATATGGAGAAGGATGAATATAATTTGTTCTATTACGAAGACCTTGGAAAATAGAGCACTACAGTGGTATGGACATGTTCAGAGAATGTCAGAAAACAGATGGCCACACAAGATCTTAAAATGCCAGCCACCTGAGAGGCGAAAAAGAGGAAGACCAGTTTTAGAATGGGAAAATTACAACCAAGAAGCTATGAAGGATAGAGCCTCAAACCACGAGATTGGGAGGATCGAGAGTTGTGGAGGGTGAAAACGACAAGCTCCTCAGGGGAAAATGCCGAAGAAGAAGAAGAAGAATTTTGGATCTTCCATTACTGGCTTTGCAGCAACACGAATTACTACACTCCCCAAATTGAGTTACTAAACATAACCGACTCTTCTACGGGATATAAATAATTACCTAGTTTTGCTACAGAATGGCACAGACTCGCTCGTACTAGTTTCTCTTCTAATTCTTTGGTCTGGTCTAGCTTTTCGGTCATGCCACATACTATTCCCAGCTGTCATATATCGCATCATTTTCTTGAAAGTTTCTCACTTTTTCGGTGTTCCAACGGTAGAACAAAAATATACTTTAAGAATACTAAAGAAGAGTAAAATCTTGTTCTAGCCGTTTTTAAGAAAATAGCGTTTCAGCAATGTTGTAAATACGAAATTTGAAGCGCCTTTTCACAGAAAGTTTTCGAAAAACTTCATTTGAAGTCGTTTCAAACTCATTAACTCGAAAATGCAATGGTGTTTACAAACTGCTGCAAATGTGCATATTTACGGCGTGAGAGATATTGAAAATAAATTACATTTGTATAATCTTTTAAAAGATAAAGGAATACAGCAAAATGAATTTTACCTCATATAAAACATTGCAATTGACACTTCCCGTTGGAAAAGTCTGAACGAAAATTTGTACCCATTTTCGAGAAAATGGGGTTTGAACGTTTCTGAAAACGCGGAATTTTGATCTCATTTTAACAGAAAAGTGTTGAGTTTTCGAGAAACTTTATGACATTATTTAAAGCAAATGTGCACACAAATATAAGTACAATAAGATTAAAAAATTGATACTACTGTAAATATTAATGACGTGAGAACCAAGTAAAAAAAAAACATAAATTTTTGTAATTTTTTATAAAACAAAAGGAAACAGCGATTTAGAGTTTATGGCATCTCATAGAGTGCATTTATCACTATCCATACGAAAATTTGAAGAAAAAATTTAGAGCCATTTCTGAAAAAATCTTGTTTTTGTATTTTTTTAAAATTACAAATATTGCACGCAATATTGCGCGAAATCTACCAAAATTTTCAAAAAATACACAGGATCTTAATGAAAGAGTTAATTACAGACAAGAAATATTATTTGAAGGAAAAACTTCTATCTTCAATTTTGTAGTTGTACGAAGACGCTGAAAAAATTCAAACATTTCCAATGTTCGAAAATTCTGAGTTAACCGTGAAAATCCGACCTATGCCATCTTTATAAGTGTATTTTACTCTATTCTTACAAGAAATTTAAATAAAAACCTTGGAGCCATTTTTGAGGAAATTTTGAGTATGTCCAGGAGGCTTCATGTAAAGAACCCCCAAATTTTAAAAAATGTTTTTCAAAATTTCAAAGCTTCAACTAGAGCCAAATGGACTGGGGTTTCTTCAATTTGGAAAAAATCCTATGCCTGGTTTAGGCGTTAGTAGTGTTCACAGACGGACGACGTTTTGAAAAAAACAATTTTTCGATTTCAGGCGACCCCAAAACGTATATTTCCCTTGAAATCTCGAATTCGATTTTCCACAGCATTACATAACTTTCTCTATACTACGTACATTACTCCGTATATACGTATGTACACGAGAAAGTGAAAATTAATGAAATATTGAAATATTTTCTCACATTAAATACAATGCGGAAAACGACAAAATTATTGCATGACCTTTACAAGTGTATTTACGACACTGCATCAAGTAGTAATGGCGTAGGAGGACCGGTCGTGCTCAGAGAGAAGAGAAAGCTACCGCAAGCAGTAGCTGCTTAACGGCATGTTTTAAGGCTACAGTAAATGCGATTTTTGCTGGGCTGATAAGTGAGCCCCTGGCTTCTTGGGACACGAAGCGGGGATCCCCGCATAAACTCAAGTAGTATTCGTACATAAAGAGAATGAATATCTGATATTGTCGACGCTTCCAGGGCCACTTACTCCATGAAGAACATAAAATTACTAAGTCTCTAATTTATTGCTTTAGCTGAGGACTCTTACACGGCAGCCTCCAGGTCATTTTTATGATTACTAACGCAATTTTTGCTGCGAGATTAGCAAAATGACGACTGAAGATACATCACATAGTTTCTCACATTATTTCAGTTTCGACATTTTCGAAAATTCAGAAATTACATTGAAAATGAGACTTGCGCCATTTTTTAGCGTTTTCTTTATTTGAGGGGGGAAAATTATATTGGAACCATTTTTCAGAAAATAATTGTTTAAAAATTATCTGTATATCACGCAAAATCGATTTTTCTGTATCAAATATCAACAAAAAAATCTTACTACACAACATGTTAGAAAAAGTAATTTACTTCATAGAGGAACAAGATTTATCCACCTTTTCAGCATCAGAGCTCCATAATAAGTGTTTTTCTATCCAAAAACCGCCGTTTCTCCCCGGCATTACAATACTTCCTCTTTACTAATTAGTACGAAACTACCGTAGTGTGGCAAGGAAGCAGAAAAGACAAGTTAGAATCTTCCAGTTCAGTTGGGATGGTAGCGTGAAGAAAGTAAATCTATCATCTCCGGGAGTTGCCCCTCGCGAATCGCGATGTCGTCCGATGTGTCCAGTTTTGTGACTGCGCGGGGACAGGCACGGGGCGAGGGCGTAAGCGACACCTGTGACGAAACATTGGAAATGCTGCTGGCAACCGTCATGTCACCTTTCACCGCAGCCGCCAGCTGCCCTCCCCCACCCTGGTCACGCGCAGTGTAAAAAGCCTTCGCTGTTTACTCTTGAAATTACTTTTTATGCCAGAAGTAGGATACGTTCGTATTTTTCGAATTCTGAAAAAGATTCCAAACCTGAAAAACCTATCCTTTGTTGTGTTCTCCATTTCAGAATACGAAAACAAGTTATTGGAATCAATTCTTTTCAATTTTTGATATTCTCCCGATTCTACTGTAAGGTTTCCAGTGTTTACAACATAAGTATAATATAACTTCAACTTATTTTTATGTTTAACAACATAAAAGATGCGAGATGATTGAACCGCGAAGAACTATTCTGAAAATCCAAATTTCATTCGCTTGACTGAAGCATTTCTATTAATGCGGTCACAAGGATTCTCAAATTCATCTTTTAATGAGATCAGTAGAACACGGATTTTCTTGGCTAAAATGCATTATAAACATGACAAAATGACCGCAAGTATCTATAAAAGTTTCAAAAATATTTAAAATGAGGTGAAAATTAAAGCAAAAATATTAACTCCATCTGCATTACGGTAGATGACGTTGACGCTTGTTCTCGACGGAAAAGGAAAGCTTGTGGGTCAGGAAAGGGAAAACTTGACCGTGACCGTTACAAATAATACGAGAAAGTTGTGCTGTAATAGTATCACTAGTTTAGTATAAATAAAATGGCTACATCTGACACGTTTCGGTAGCTGTTTCATGGAGCCTTGATATCCAAATCCGTGTAATTGTGTCTCCATATTAAAAATATTTGTTCCAGTTTCCTTCTCGAGTAGGTTGTATTTTTGTAGTTTTAACTTTGGTTGTTATTGATTTAATAGGCATTATTAACATTGTTAACGTTACCAACTTGTTTGTAATTTTTACTTAAAATCATTTTTAACTTCTTTTTGTTTTCGCCTTTGTAATGACGCAGCGCGTCTCATAACCCCCATTGGGCGTTGAGCGCTTATTAGGAGTAATCCTCCGTTACATTTTACAGACATTATCATTG
This sequence comes from Teleogryllus oceanicus, assembly GCA_964035755.1. NCBI lineage: Eukaryota > Metazoa > Arthropoda > Insecta > Orthoptera > Gryllidae > Teleogryllus > Teleogryllus oceanicus. Next base: position 109,343,852 of record CAXIVR010000008.1, on the reverse strand, counting down.
GGAGTAATCCTCCATTACAGAGTCCGTAAGTCGTCAAGAGGACCGCCATGTAGCATCTCCGCGTACGCGCCTCTCTCTCTGTTGCGCGTTCCTGCGTCACCACCCAAAGGTCAGAATTGGTATAGGGGTAGGATTTAGCACACTTCACGGGGGGTTGGACTAGCTTTAGAAAAGTTACACCAGAAAAACTGCATTTCCATGAATATTAACTTGTTTTATATTTAGCAATATTTTTACACGAATTTATGGATACTGTTTTGCTCTATAACAGCAATTACTTACCTTATCATAATAAATGTTGTAGAGAATGTTGTTTAAAAACATTACGATATAAATGTGAACGATCCGGCAACAGTGGCTAGTCTCTTTAACCAATACTTTTCGAGAATTGCTGCCGATCTCACTAAGGGTCTTCAGTCACAAAATTCAATAATAGACAGTTCACCCAAAATTTTAGACACGATGTTCGTTTCCGAAACTTCTTCCTATGAAATTCTCAAAATAATCGGTAAACTAAAAAATAAATATTCGTCCGGTTTACATGAATTCCCGGATTCTTTTTAAAGAGCTGTGCGTATGCCATTATACACCCGTTAACTCACATATTTAATGCATCCTTATGCACTGGAATGTTTCCAGATATTTTCAATACAGCTACAATTAAGCCGCTCTTCAAAAAAGGCAACAAAAATGAAATTCAAAATTATCGGCCCATTTCTCTTCTATCAGTTTTTCAAAAATATTAGAGAGACTTTTTTACGTACGAACGGAAACCTTTCTCAGTAAACACGACGCGCTTTCAGATTGCCAACATGGATTTAGAAAATCAAAATCAACGGAAACACATATTTTCTTTTCTTAAAGATGTTGCTTCATCATTGGATCAAAACGAGGCACCTATTGGATTATTTTTAGATCTCTCAAAAGCTTTTGACGTCACTGATCATGACATTTTACTTTCAAACTTACCTTCATATGGAATCCGTGGTATTGTTCTAGATTGGTTATGTTCGTACCTTAAACAACGATCTCAGAGAGTGGAAATACCTTACTGGAATGATGGAGCATGACGTACGCACCTTTCCGACTCTTTGCCCGTTGCATGTGGAGTTCCTCAAGGATCGATTTTAGGCTCTATTCTGTTCCTACTTTACGTAAACGATATGCCCTCGACGATTCGAAACGGAAGAACGGTTCTCTTTGCGGATGATACGAACATCCTTTGCTATAAAGAAACCGTAAATAGTACAATATCAGATGTTTCAAATTGGTTCCGAAATAAATTAATAGTAAACGAAAAGAAAACGGTTTTAATGCAGTTTTCCATTTCAAATAAACAATTCTGTGCTCCATTGAAAATGAACGTGTACCATTGACTGATGTTAAGGCAACAAAATTTTTAGGTCTCTCAATTCAGTCAAATCTTAAATGGAACGTCCATTTAAATGAATTGAACACAACATTAAGTTCATTATGCTACGCGTTCAGAATTCTTGCAAATTCAGTCAGCTTTCATACTGCTCGTTGTGTATATTTCGCGAATGTTCATTCCCGCCTGAGATATGGCATAATATTCTGGGGAAATACATCTTATAGCTCCCAGACTTTTAGATTACAAAAACGAATTGTACGAATAATAACCAAATCCCACCCACGTGATTCTTGTACGCCTCTCTTCATTAATCTAGGAATTTTACCATTACCTTGTCTGTTGATTTACGAATCAGTGGTTTTTGTCAAAAATGACTTGCTTAAGGTTGCGGGAATATATTTTCAGAAAATGTCGAAGTCTATTACTATAACACTCCACGTAGAAATCATATTCATCAGGTGACAGTATCAACAGCTCATTACAAAAAATTCACATAAATACATGTACATAATTTTACAACACTTTGCCAAAAAAAATTAAAAAAGTTTAAATCCAAAGTGAAATCGTTTCTACAGCATAACTGTTTCTAAATTAAAAAAAGTAACATTAATTTTAACAATGATACATAATGCATTATTTACCATTTGGACTGTATAAATGTGTATAAACAACCTATAACAAGTATTCTACTGCAGCCTTCCGGTCAATGACCCCCATCTCGATCAGGTTTTTCGTCCAGTTTCCCTGATTCATTGAGCAAATGCTGAGATGGCCCCTTGTTTTGCTTCTGGACACAAATGTAACTTCATTATCTGTGCACGTCTTCTAGAATTCATTGGGAAATACAGTTATTCAAATTATCGTTTCCATGTTGCGGCAGGAAGTATTATTCGTTGAGGAAGGACATCATGGATAAGAGCCCAAAATGTGTTGCTTATTTATCCTTGAAAATAGATTTTATTACATGAGAGCTTTTTTTCTTTTTTTTAATTTTCAAAATTCATGAAGTATATGACTTAGTGTAGGGGTCACAGAATTTTGAAACTGTGCACAGGCTACACTTTTCCCCATAGCACGTCATACACAGTTTCAACTGTTTTTTGACGTAAAATAAATAAATAAATAAATGAATTGTTTAATGTCGTCACTGAAATTATGTAAAGAGATGTTTTTCAGATTACTAATCATAATTGGACAACGGCACGTTCGTGAATTTTTTGTTATTTTGAACTATTTTTGAATTTTTAACTATGAATATTTTAAATAATTATTTAAAGTGTACATGAAAATGCACCGTGTGTGATAATTACTGAGATGAATATATAGATTTTAGTAGCATTAGCCAACATGCCCACCAATAAATTTTACCTCCCAATGGAATGTGACTTACGCTAAACAAATATACTCAGCCACATATACTGCACAAGTAATGAATGTATACCTACAATTTGAACAACTCCTTCCCTATGAATATTTTAATTAATTACACTGTCCTGCGGATTTAAACATTCCGATCATTGCATAATATTTATTGTGATGTATGATGATTATTGTGTAATGCATAATGTGTTCATTGTAATGTGAAATTCATTTCTTGGTGTCTCAGAATTGAAAGAAATTATTTTATTTTTTAAAGGCTAAATTTTTAAAAAAAATTTAAGCATATTTATGTGCTACATAAATAATTATTTTTATATTAAACATAATTATCTTTAATAGTTGCGAAACCTATTGGGGAAATTCACATTACAGTGAAACTAGGTTTCATACAGTTGACTCTTACAGGTAAGTTACAGATAACTGTTATTCAAAACGATATAAGATCCTCCTATATTTAAATTAATCTTAAAATGCTTAGCAATGGTCACTTTTAAATGATAAATTTTAAAATTTTTGTAATATGCATTTATATTGATAATAATAGTTCATTTAATCTTTCATAATAGTTGGATTGCGTACTAATATTAAATAAGTTCTTGATTTGGTAGTTTTTTTTCTGGCCATTTAAAAAATATAGTAACCATTGATAGTCCCTAAAGAGATTGGTTGGTTGGTTGGTTGGTTGGTGGGTTGTTAGTGATTCCGGACGCGTCAACAGCTTAGGTCATTATTTCCGTAAGCGTAGTGCACGTTTTTTCCTCGGAAGATGGCGGTGATCTTCCCCCACTGGATGGCGAGATCCAGCACCGACCTACCGCCGGCTAGCCGGGGTTCCCCCTAACCAGGACTCACCCACCAGAGGGCCACACGCCAGCTGGGACAAGCTCTAAGCTCCCAACTGATCTCACGGAATATGTGGTAGTGTAGTGCATGTTACTGTAAGTGTGTGTGTATAAGGGGAGAGGATAGGGCAAGGAAGAGGAAGGACAGATCGCGCGCGGCCCGTGGCCAGTTTGTTAGAGTACTGCTCCGGCATCCGCCTGGTGTTGATAGGAGAAACCACGAAAAACTATCGATCAGAGCAGCCGGCGGCTAGAACTCTCCTCCAGACAGCGACTGAATTCGACCTAGCTGAAAAGCTAGTGTCAAAAATCCTGCAGCCGTCAGGACTCGAATCTAGAGCCTCCCGGTCAGAGGCGCTGCAGTGATATCAGTTGATGCACTGAGCTACCACCCCCGGTCCCTAAAGAGGGAAAACTTCAATTTTAAGAAACGTGAACTAATAAATTTAAAATCAAAAACTAATGAATGTAAAAAAAAATTCGAACTATTCCCAATATTTCCAGGATTCATTCATTATATTTTACTACAAAATAATTATTGTACTTATTGATAATGTACGTGTTAATACTATAGTATATACTAATTTGTTGCGAATTGTTAATGACGAAGAATAATGTATTATTCCCTGTGCTCCAAACCAAACGAAATTAAGAAAGTGTGGGAAAAAAAGCAATTATATATTAAATCCACTTGGCAATTCATTACGAATATCCGTCCCTTTGAATATCGCTGGTCGGGATGAAACACTTGGGTTTAGAAGTTGGCGGTAATGGCTGACAGCCGTCAACCGACAGATTTAGTGTGGCCTGTTAGGCTGCCTCAAGAGTAGAACCTAGAAGCCCTCGATCTAGATTCCACGACTTCACGAAGCATTCTGCTTCTTTATCCAGGGTCTTCAAACATGATACCCCGTTGCTAGATGGGCACAAATGGCAGCAAAAACCGGCTATGTTGCACTAGAAAGACACTACGACTCTTAAACACTTTTCGGAGTAAACTGTTCATTGGCAAATGTCCTAATTAATAACTATTCATGCTTCAAAATGTATTTCGTTTACTTAAAATATGTTCATACATTCTGCCACAGAAGGTGTAGATTAAAAACTTATTTCTGTTCTTTGTGAAATTTCCGAGATAAGGCAAATTTGCTATCTATGGGGGCAGGTAATCATTTTATGAAGACAATAAATGAAGTCAATATAACCTTGCTCTCAGCTACAAACACATACGATTTGTGGAAAGTACAGCACTGGGTGGTGAAATGTAGTGAGAGATTTCTCCCGCGTAACGGGGTTTGCTTCTGGTTGAAGGCGGCAAGAATGGTGAGCGCTGCGCTTACGGCCACTGAGTTTCAGAGACCACTCATTTCATGAATAGGGACATCCAAAGTGTATTCGGTGCATCTGCTCTCACTACTAAAGTCTTCTTGCACAGCGAGATGCGCCTTAGAGTACGAGTATACCACATTAGAGCCTCTGCGCAAGTGCTAACTCGATCTTGAACACCGACAGCGGAGTCTGCAAATCCGATTTATATCGCATCCTAATCCATCACTAGGTCATATTTGCTCCCAATTGTGACGTCAAAATATGTTGCTAATTATATGCACCCATAATGCAGCATTACGTCGGTTGCTTTAAAGTTTATTTATAAAATTATTTTTCTCTCCCTTCCCCCCCCTCTCTCTCTGCACACGCACACGCACACGCACACCCACACGCACACCCACACACACAGCCCTTCGAGATTGTCGAAGGCCTTCGCGCTGGGCGCTCAGCAGAAAACATAATTAGCTTAAATATCCAAAATATACAATTTATGATGTTGTGGCGAAACATTCGACTTCAGAACAGCCAAACGAAGATTCTGAAGCATACTTCAGAATGTATGTTTTTCAGGTACATGGTGCTCCACCCCACACGAGCCTCTTGGTACAAAACTGGTACAGACCATTTGGATAGACTTTGGTCTAAGGAATTTTGGACTCCTAACAGCTCTGATTTAAATCGTTTGAATGACTACGTTTGAAGCGTACTTGAAGGGCCTTCAACAAATCTCGATGTGCCATTATTAAGGTCCGTCACTGAGGCTTCATTCGCTGACATTATGTCGCGCAGTTACATTATGTCGAGCATGCGAGCGCTTCAGGCCGAGATTAGAAGATATTATTGACGCTAAAGGGGGGAAACATTGAATTGTCTTCTATAGAAGTCACTAATGCACTACCTAAAAGGAATATTTGTATTACTTAATACTAGTTGAATGTAGCGTTGCCGACGCTGTAAACTGTTTTAAAAGTATATTCATGTGTTGAAATTTCTTTTCTTTCATGCCTAGTGTTGTTCAAATATGTTTTAACACTATCTGGCATTAGACTTACCAATGAATCGTAGTAGCTGTTAATGTTACACTTCCGTTCAAAAATTCCCAGTATCCAATGGACTTGTATATTTCCTCCACACGAGATATGGACTGGTAATATTGTAATTTCAAAATTATAATCGGCGTAAAAAGTAATTGCAGGTATGAATAATGTGAATAGTTAGAATTTAGCACAGCTATATTTTTACGTTTAGTTTTCTAATATGAACGTACATGATCGCCTGTAAGCTGTTCTGCGTTATTCCCTATTCCTATTATAAGATCATTCTCAATTAGTTCGGACAATTCTGACGTAAAAGCGTCTGTAACTACTTTACATTGGATTCCCCTGAGTTGCTTAACACATTCATATTTTTGTCCCTTATTTTTTTAAGACTTTAAAAATCCACAAACAATCTGATTTGTGTTCTGAAGGCGAATTTACAAGCACTAAAAGGTTACTATTTTGTGTGTTTAAGTGAATAAGGTGAATAAGTTTTAAGTCATATTAAATTGAAAATCGATCTCTGCACACTTAAGAAATGTATTCTCTAGTAGTATACATACATTTCTGTTTTTTTTTTTTCTTATTTACTTCATGTTTTTCAATTTCAATGTTCTCAGGCAATTTGCAAATTTATTATAAAAAATACCCATGAAATACTTCAAATCTTACAAATTCTGCCGCGCGATTTTCATTTCATACTGCTTGTTTGTAAACAATCAGGGTGCCAAACCCATGATAGAAAATTATGATGCCTAATAACCACTATGTACTGGGGTTTAATCAACGCCACCTATATAGATCTATTTAGGTGGTATCGGTTTGATTCTCCATCTCCCCAGTAAGATCGCAGCGCTAAAACATGCAAAAGCATGTTCTTGAATTTTCTGGCCGGATTCGAAAACTATCTCTTCCCCATCCGGAGTCCGAGACGCGTCGATGACACCTCATACGTCTCGATTGGCGCATGGGAAGTGGTCTAGCCGTGGGTGACGGAACCACACATCCGAACACTCGCGAGTTAATCAAATACTGTATAGGGATTTGGCTAATAAAATTTTGTTTAAAGAAATTCATCAATTTTCCGGATTTTGGTGACTCGTCAGGGCAAAAACTTTTTCTCAATTTCGCTCGCAATTGGTTACGAGATGCAAATGATTGTACGCTAAGTTACGTAAAATGTTCCTACTAAAAAAAGGAACGATATCACGAAATTATTGAAACTTAAATATGAATACCCAAATATCGAATATATCGACATACGACTTAATAATACACAGAATTCGATTTATGTGCAGAGTAAACAATTTTTTTCGAGATATATGTAACAGATAAAATATTAAGTCAACAATATATATATATATATATTGTTATATATATATATTATTGTTATATATATATATATATATATATATATATATATATTATATCATCGCTTAATATACTACTTCATACAAGAAGTTAAAATTACTACCAAATGAATTCAGGGCAGTATATCATTTTGATGGGGATAGTGCGGTTTTGGTATCAATACCAGGAACTTCTCACTTCGTCAGTTCTGATACCGACACCGCCAGTATCGAATGAAAGAGAAGCATTCCTTCGATAAGGGGAAGTATTGCAACACAGCTGCACTTTGCCATCGCGGGCAGGTCGGCCATCCATTTCATCACATTACCATCACATTTCCATCACTTTTCTACAAGACGCTTTACACCGTCAGTTTTGGGTTTTTCTTTTGTCGAGAAAATGAGTAGAAAATGAACGTCTGTACTGGTTCGATATCGAAACTGGACGAACCAATCCCAGCGATTTTCAGTTATTTTGTGCACGTAATCGTGATGAAAATATTTTCTCCACACGCCGCAAAAAGCGCCGAAGCTCAAAACACTTGAACGTTTTTTCTACAATAACACATTAAGTTAAAGTCAATCACGGGGTGAGACATTATAAAACAGCTCATATGACAACCGATTTACTTCTGACGATTCAAATAATTTCGCACTGCAATTCAACAGACACCAACGCTGTCAAAAGTCCACAAAGGGAACAAATTACACCACGCGCATAGCAACTGAGAAAACGATCCGTGAAGTCGCCTGGATCCAGTCTAGTCCTCTAGTGAATCTGTAGTGACGAAAAATGATGAAATAAATGTCCGCACAATGTGGGATTCATAATATTTACCGCACATGCGCGCGAAGAGTCGAGAGGGGGAGGCAACACTATGGGCCTTTCCCACCAAATATGTATATATTTCACTAATAAGTAATAAAATAAATAATAAATCCTAATAAATAAAAAACTTCTATCGACAAAGCAATTACAATGTTAATGATATAATTAATAAATATAATAGATTTCATGTTGGGACATTTACAGGGGTGTTAGTTTGGATACCTTTTTCTCTAAAAGTTGTGAATAAATTCCCCAAATTGTAAGCCTAAAAAGGGGAAAATAAGTGATTGAAAATATTTACGGAAATAAAACATTGTATTAGGTAGAGTTAGGACTTGATGTGTGAGCGAGTTTGTGGTACCTGTGGGTAGTCGTGCCAGTCGACGCGCTGCAGGAGGCGTTGCGGGCGGGGGCGGGGCCGGGGGCGGGGCCGGGGCCGTCGAGCGGGCGCAGCGGCGCGGCGCCGCCCGCCTCCCCAGGCCGAGCGCCCGGCCGCGCGCCAGCGCCGCCGCCGCCGCCTCGTCGCGGGCCTCCGCCGCCTCCAGGTGGCGCACGGCGCGGAAGACGAGCACGGTGCCCGCCACGGTGAGCGCCGCCAGCGCCGCCAGCCGGCACGCCGACCGCACGTCCTTGCGACGCATCGCCGCCGCCGAACGCCTGCGCACGCACACCCACCCCGTCACTTCACCTCCAGATGGATGGACTGATGTTTCCGGGCATGGACGGTCGTTAGTCCCGTTAGTGTAGTGAATGTTTATTCCGCAAGGCGGCGTGCTCCTTATCTGTTGGAAAGTTACGTCCGAAACCGACCCACACGTCAGCTTGCGAGAAATTTCCCCTTCAATGTATGTCCCATCGGGCTACCGCCACAGAAGGGACAATCTCCCGAGTGGTCTCCAGGTGTGATAGTGTGGTGAATGTAAGCGTAAATGTAAGTAAGGGATAGGTCAAGGAAGGGAAAGGAAAGATCGCGCGCAGTCCATGGCCTGTTTGTTACTGTATATCTCCAGCATTGTCTGGTATTGATAGGAGAAACCACGGAAAACTACCGATCAGAGCAGCCGGCTGCTAGAATTCTCCAGACAGCGGCTGAATTTGACATATTATCCAGTTATTTAGCTATTATTATACTTGACTAGCTATTTAGCTAGTGTCGAAATCCACCACCGTCAGTAAGAGTTGCTGCAGAGACAGTGGCCTTGCTGGCTCTAAGTTCAACTCAGCAGTCGGAGCTCATTGATGAGATGAGTGAATCGCTTACGGACACGATGTCTTCTCACCTATCTCTGTTCTGTAACCAAAAGCCTTCCTTACCTGTTCTGCGAGATATTGACAAGGTAATAACTGCAACGCATCCTATCCATATTTTCTAATAAGCGAATACGTTAAATTTGGAGAATTGTATCGCAGCGACTTCACTTAGCTGCTGTGGTCGGTGTGAAATTAATACAATAGCAATTCTTGGTGGTTGAAGAGAAAAGCTTGGGTTGCACGCCTGCTACACCCGTTGGAAGCAAAAGAAAAACCGCCCACCTGCGTTTAGCGTCACTAGAAAGAATCGTTATAATTCAATATTAGATGACATTATTACATAATGCTAAATATTTAAACGTAACTGACAAAATAAACAAATATTCGAGAATATTAGTCTATGAGTTGTCTCCATAACACAATAATAAATGCAAGATTTTCAGCTGTTGATTACAATTAATACAAGAGTAAGAGTAACAAAAATGAACGGAAGCTACAGCAGTTAATACGCAACGCACCGAAACATAGAAAACTGTCTATGTTTTCTTGGAACCAAAGGCGAAACTGTGGGTTATTAATATGCCCGAGTGATTTGAATGAAGCGCGATTGACTGAGTTTTCGAATATAATCGGTTTTTTCACTTACACCCGTCACTTTGAGGATTTTTCATGAAAATAATTTACGTAAAGAAATGAATTACTAACGTTTCCTCGCACCCCTCAAAGAATTCCTTCCCTCGGCGCCGCTTGTACACACCCGTGCACACACCCGCTCGCGCGCACTCCCCCCCCCCCAACCCCCTTCAACTCCTCTAATGTTGAACACGATATTCCCGCCCCGCGATTACATGAGTTCATAGTGGCGTATGAGTATACACAACCTTTCTCGTTTTACATGTAAAACTTCTTTCGCTCTATTCCATGGAATTTAATAGTATTACAATAATTTTCGATACATTAATACACCGTGAATAAACTGTAGACTTGCCGAAAAAATTCGTGTAAAAAATTAAAATTAAAAAAAAAATTAAAAAAAAATGAATAGCTTCCAAGTAAGAAATATGACTTGAAACAACACTATCTTTCAACGGTCACAAATATTCGTTACACATTTTAGAAATGCGAACGAGAAAAAGTTTTTAACGTTAAAAGCAAGTGAACAACTCGCTCTTGAAAACGTATATTATCAGAATAATTTTTTTGTACGTTGGTCAGTGGTGATAAACACGAACTACATTAAAAAGCAAACTAGACATACTACAGACTGGAAGAGATTTTCTTGTAGAAACACTTACTCGTTTCCTTGGTGTGGACTGGCTTGAAGGTTTTGCTTTATTATCTGTCCAGCTCCCATCTATCGTCGCCCACAGTACTTTTTTTTTATTTACATTTTCTCAACTTTTTGCTCTTTTAACAGTACAACTGAAATATTACTTCAATAATATTTAAAGTAGAGTAAAACCTCGTCCTAAATAGAAATTTTCATTGAAAAATTTGAAACCATTTTAAGAAAACGGCGTTAAGCATTACTGTAAATGCGAAACTTGAAGCTCTTTTCACAGGAATGTATTGAGTTTTCGAAAAACTTCATTTGATGTAGTTTGAATAACTTCCACTCACAAATTAAATAATGTATACAATTGGTGAAAATGTGCTTATTAACGGCGCGACAGATTTTCAAAGAAATTACATTTGTTTAATTTTTGAAAAAACAAAAACTACACGAAAATAAACTTTATGGCATATTAAACCGTGGAATTAGCAATATCCATTGGAAAAGTTTCAAGAACAAATTTGGAGCCATTTTTTGAGAAAATGGTGTTTGAGCTTTTCTGAAAATGCGGAATTTTGACCTCATTTTAACAGAAAACTGTTGAATTTTCTAGAAATTTTATGTGACATTATTTAAAACACATGTACTCATAAGTACAATAACGTGAAGAAATCGCGTACAATAACGTGAAATCGCCTCTAATGTAAATAATACCGACGTGAGAATCAGGTAAAAAAAATAACATTTCTGAAATTTTTGAAGAAAAAACAACAAGAAAAGAATAGAGCAATATAGCGTTTATGTCATCGTACAGGGTTTGTTTGGCACTACCGCTACCAAAAATTTACAGAAAAAAAAAATTGGAGCAGTTATTGAGAAAATCTTTTTTTTTTAATTGAAAATATTGCACGCATTATTGCACGAAAACTACTAAACTTGCAAAAAAATCTACATGACCTTAAAGAACTATTTAGGACAACAAATTTCATTTAAAGGAAAATTATATCTTCAATTTTGTAGTTGTAGGAAGTCGCCGAAAAAAATTAAAACTTTTGCAATTTTCGAAAATTCAGTTAACTGGGAAAATGGGATACATGCCATATTTATAAGTGTATTTTACTCTATTCTTATGAGTAATTTAAAGAAACAATTTGAAGAAAATTGGGGTTTTGAGAAAATTTTGAAAATGTCCGGTGGTCTTATGTAAAGTACCCCCAAATTTTAAAGAAGTTTTTGAAATTTCAAAGCTTCAATTATAGGGAGATCGACAAGGGATTCTTCAATTTGGAAAAGCTCGTACTGATGGTTTAGACGAAAAAAAAAACAACACTTTTTTGGTATAAGGGGACCCCAAAACGTGCATTTCCGTTGAAATCACGAAATCGATGTCCGCAGCATTACATAATTTTCTCTATACTCTGTATATACGTATGTATACGAGGATGTAAAAAGACATCATGAATATAACAAGAAACTCGCCAATAATACTCCAAATATTAGTCCTGAGAAGTAATATGACAAGTATACGATATAAAGTCCACCCGTTCTATGGATCATTCGCCCAAATGTCCATTAGTAAATCCCAAGTACCTACATGACCACGTTAACAGAAATATCTTACACCGCATCGGATTACCATTACATCGATAACATTATCGAGAATTCCTCCACCAAATAGGCCGGAAGCCTTACCTCACAGACCGAACCTCGTACCGAGTGGCTAACATCGGGTCCTGCAGGCCATCTTGAAGGGTAGGCCTTCAGAGCAGAGACCAAGTCCGAGGAGATCGCCCCGTGGCTCGAGGAGCAAACCGAGGTGTCCGACGCTGCCGGCATAGAGAAGACTATGAAACGTTGAAGAATCAGACACCAAGCAACAGTATGAAAAATAAGACTCCGTTTTAGTGTTTGTATTTTTTTAGTGGTCGCCAAATAATCGACTCCTTAAAGAATGGAGAAATGTTGCTGATATTGTTCGGGTTTAAGATATGGATATTTTCACGAGATCGAAGGTAAAGAGTGCAATGTATATAGCTCTCATATTTATTTGTCTAAGTAACAAAATGAATTCATACCTGCCTAAGAGATAACATGTTCGTCCATTACTGTAAATGGAATTTGTCAAATATTTCCAAGAAAGAAAAAGGATCTGTTTTGAAAGCTCACAATACATGCTGTAATGCCCCAAGAAAACATATGCATGTAGATTAGGGTGTCCCGTATTTTCCGACTTCGAAATTTTTGAACACTCACCCTCCAATTTTGTTCGAATGGCCTTAAAACATGCCTACACAAAATTTTGTTGCGATGGGAGTTTTCTAACCCGTGCCGACTTGAGCACGAACTCGCATGACGGACAAGTCCAAACCTACCGCTGACTCAGCCCCACGGTGTAAGATATATCTTATACTGTGGTCAGCCCCGAGGATAACAGTACAATAATTTTAATCGACCGTGCCATACCTGTTTGCAGGTCGCAAATTGACATAATGTGCCATAGACAGTGCCGAGGAACGTGTGTTTTGAATAGGGGATAGTACCGGGGTGATCAGTATAAAACGCAACCCACAGCAGGCAGAGCGAAATGCACTGGCAACCATGCGGCTGGGAGTTTCAAGCATGTAAACTGTCGGGGAGTACCCTTAATCCCCTCTCCCACTAACGCCCCCTGAGAAGAAGAGCAGGTGACCGCCGTTTCCACGAATTCAATCAGAAGGGTACGCGCCTGCTTGTTTGGCGTCGAAAGAAAATTGAATTGATTCCTTCGTATATTGTTTAAAAGTGAAATAAACTTGCCATGTAAAATATACATTGAAGTAAATTTAATAGTAAAGTTTGCTAGTTTTAGTTTCAAACAAGATACATACGCTCCAGAAATGTATATGTTTTATACCTTTCTGTTTTAAATAAATATTAACAAATTATAAATTCATATTCGCAGAACAAATGTTTGTTGTTATAATAATAATAATTATTATTATTATTTATTATTATTATTATTATTATTATTATTATTATTATTATTATTATTATTATTGAACAAGGTTATTTTAAAAATAATTAAAATATAATAAAAATTAATTTCTCAATTTATTCTGATACGTATCCACCTTTACTCTTTCTTTGAAAAACAACAGACCAATTAATCTGCGTCGATAAATGGCACACCATACTCCAATCTTTTTTTAATGCAATGGTCTCTGTAGTGTTTCCTATGGTCTCTCGGTACCCCCAGAGACTACTGTTTTACTGGTTAACATATCTATCCAGATGAAGCCAAGCATCACTAAAAACTCAAATGAAAATTTTTCTCTGAAAACTGCCCAGTACTCTTTGAAGGATTGCGTTCGGAAATACTCCTCCACCACAAAACTGCGTTGCTCTACGCTGAGGCGCATCGCAAGTTAACTGGAAAGAAGGAAACTATGAATGAAGACGCGGGCTGTTTTGTTTTGAGCAGGTATGTCCACGCCACAGGAAGGGGGTGAGTGAAATGAAGGGGGTGGTGGCGAATGGAGTGTCGCTGAAATCCAGTCGAAAGAGCTGTCCCAGAAGCAGTGTTGCAAAACTTTCACTTTTCTCTCAGTGCCTTGAACATCAGGGTTGCGTTTTATACTGATCACCCGGTATTAATTATTAATGTAAAACACCAGATTACTGGACACAATTTACCATCAAATAAACAAGTGCATGAAGTTTTATTTGATAACATACGGAAAGTAAAATGAGCAATTAGTGCTAGTGCTAAACTTGTGGTTCGTGGGTTCATGATATTTTGGGAGAAAGGAAGAATTCCCACAAGAGCTAATCAGCATTTTTCGCAAAAAACTTATTAACTTGTACACAGAGTAGAGAAAAAAACGCTTAATGTACGTGATGTAATTCTTAAAAAGGTTCTTGTGTTGATTGTAACTGTTTATGTCAATCCGTGGCTTGAGTGCAGTGCAACTGTAAAAGCTCCTTATTATAACTGCTTTTTAAAAGTTCTACAATGACATGAAAGGATAGATTCCACAATTTAAAAAGTAGTTCTAAAAAATGTAGATACCATATGTGATATTTATTAGAAGAATTGTCTGTCGTTTCTCTTTGGTGATGAATTAGACGGACAAATTAAAGTTAAATCTTTTTGTAGAGAATTGGATGGAGAATAATATTGTAAACGCAATTGTATTCCGATGACCGTTCTTGAATTATTAAATCGTTAATATACAAATACATCTCCTAATTATATTTAATCTTCATTTTATTGAAAACGTCTTTGTGTCAATAAAAAGCAGATATAGTTCTCTTGCCTGAAGATGGATACTAGTTTTATTCAAGAATGGTCTTTGACCTGGAAAGGCAACTCTTCATATTTAGAAGCTCAAAGGTTATTTATAAAGTTGAAAGCTCTGAATGACTGCGCTGAAAGGGCTGTTAAATTAATGCAATATTTTCATGCACTACTGACTGTAGATGAGGAGCGAAAGCAATTTATGTGTTGTTCAAGAACATTGATCACAGTACACATATTGCAAGAAACACTGAAAAAAGTACCCTTAAGAAAGTTACGACCATACGCAGTCTAAAGAGTGAAAATGAATTAAATTGTATACGAGAATTCGTAGAAAAATATATCAGTAGTTTTCCACTGACTTAATACAAGAAAACCCATTATGCTTAACATTCAAATTTCGCGCCCAAGTCAGCACGGGTTCATATAGGTCTATTGAGATCAAATTTTATTTTTGAGAAAATTTGACACAATGGAAAATATTTAGGGGATGAGCCCAAAAAAATTAGCAAAAAAAATTTTTTTTGCAATGTAAGGGACATCCTAATATAGACAATTCGCCTTTGCACGGAGCTGTGCACGAACAGTGGCGAAGGGAACAGGGTCGGTGCTCTCCCGCCTATCTCCTTATCTCACATACGAGCTCGCCGCAGATAGCATGAACAGAGTCCGGAAGTCCTGGGAAGTGGGATACGAGTACTCGTTTGCGAATGCGGCATGCACGATCGCAGGATCATGAGTAGAGACAGGATTTCCATGCAAATGCATGTTTTTATTTAAACTTCGTAGAGATTTCAAACTTTGTAACAATATGTTTCATGAAGAACTGGTTTAAAAAATGCATTCTTTTCCGTCATGTTTTGGTAGTTTTTTGGAGGAATTCATGTATAATGCATGTTTGTATTTTTTTAAACTTAATACTGCATAATTAGACTTCTATCTAGCATATTTAAGTACTTTATTATTTCTCTGCAAGCTTAGTTTGTGAATATTATAACTAACACATATTTTGTATAAATAGGATACTGATCTTAGATCCTGATAGCACGTAGTTTCTTTGGTGTTTGTTATGCTATTAACTCCGTTACACTACTTGCATTTGCGACGAGTGTACACGTGCGGGGAGCAACGATCACGAAATGAATTATCAACGTTACATGATATGTCGCAAAGGATAGTTAGTTAATGCCTTATTTTACGTGGCGAGACTTTGGGCCATCAGGCCCGCTCTTCCGTCTAACCACGCAAATTTCGCTACGCTCCTTTCACCACCTAGCAGAGAAAGGAGGCATTATTTTGGATGACGAAACAGGCGGATCTCAATTTTGCTCAGAGGCTTCTTTTAGGCTTGAGGATCTTGTACATACAGTAAATCAGGGGCAGCCGGCTATACTTCCCCTCAGAAGGAAGGCGTACGAAGGAATTTTTCACCCTTAAAAATCCACGGCTTCGATCGGGTTTGAACCCGCAAACTCGGGTACAACAGTCCGATACGCTGACCGTTATACCACCGAATCTCTCGCAAGGATGCGGTAGATACACGAAGCCAAAACTCAGTAGCTTTTGATAACTGACAAAGGGGGAGTGCAATAATCAAGTTCTCAGTCCGCTTGCAGGTTCTCAGTCCGCTTGCGTGCCACAGAGGATTAACTCAAGTTTCCTAATTGTGGAATTACGTATAAAAGGCTTCTTCTAAAGCTTCGTGTGCAACACTTCTCACAGGATTGGAAACAACGATTGTCTGGAAAATGGAAAAGTAATTTATTGCAATTTCTGTACGAGCGAAATAGGCTACACTGTAAAAATTGATCAATTACAAAAATGTATCTACTGATGGTGTTTCCTAGTCGAAATGTTTAGTGCTCAAGTCTAATGTTGCTGCAGAAATTATATAATTTGATATACTGAAACTCAGAAAAGGATAAAACAAAAGTAAATGAAATATATATGAAACGACAAACAAAACTTTAATTTTTATGTAGTGAAAATAATTATTTTCGGACTAGTATTAATAATTTTTTAGCAGTTTCGAGGGTTGTTTTTTTTTTTAGGTTGAAGAAATTGTTTTGTAGAACGTGTTTGCGCATTGTTTTTAAATAATTATTTTATGTAGCAGTATGCACATTCCTCCCAAACGTATTTATTTACTATCTTTTTAATGTTATTGAAAAAATTATAAATCGTGGAGTATTTCATATTTTTTCTTTTAATTTTGTTTTTTCGTCTAATTTAATTTAGTACTATCGCAGTGTCTGTAAAAGGAATAATTTTATCAAGAGGAAATAGTACGACAAAACAAGTAGTATGTATAGTTAGGAGCTGACGTGATTGGGAGGCTGAGGAACGCACTCGATGTTCTTGGAAGCTGCCCTCCTCCCGCCTAGTCCGCAACTATTAGCTGCCCCAAGTATACTGCTCCCGACTATACTAAATCTGGTTTCTACGACAAATTTCAAATTGGAATTTGCCCAGATATTTGAACCCGAATGTTTAACTAAATACATTTTAGTAAAGTACGCTTGTCTTAAATTCAATCTGACATTAATTTGCGTCAACATTTAAGTAAAATTTGTTTCAAAATATGTTAATATGTAGCATAATTCTAATATTCTTTAGAAATATGTAGCTCTATACAATTTGAATTTACTTACGCAGATTAAAAAGTTTCAAGTGGCCCAGCACCTTGCATCTATTTCTCATAGTGACAAAGCTGGAGAAAGGAAAGAAACTATGCCACACTTACTGCAAACTTTTGTTCTTCAGGCAACATTGAAGCCTCTAACAAATCTGTTTTAATGGAAATGTGTGATGTTTTAGTAGGGGCAAATACACCGTTCGAAAAAGTAGTAAATCCAACGTTTAAAGAATTTCTAGAGAATTATACAAGACACGATATCCTGGACCCATTAAAAAAAATTATCTTCTTCATCTTTAGAAATTAGAATCCGTAAGCCTTCCTCTAGTGGAGTCATTAAAAATTGTTGAAGACATTAACATTTTTGGAATTAATGTTTCGAGATGTGAATGAGACTGCTACGGAGAAATTACATCAAGTGTTAAATTCAAATTCGTGACTTGGAATTTCTCCAAAATCTAAAAAAGCATTATCTGTGGAGAAAATCAGAAAATGCAGAATTTGCATAGACTTCTTTGAAGGACGCTCCAGTTACGTTTTGTGACTCAAATAGGTTATTTTCTGCATTCAAAAACAATTTTTCTGACAAAAGAATGAATTTAACATAGAACAAGTCAGAAAAAATATTAATTGTTCACTTTTTAAAAAAGTCAGTTAAACTAAAAATTAAGGTAAAATAAAATTTGATTGTGCATGTTTTGTCAATTTTTAGCTTGCGTCGTGCAATTCGCTATTTGATAGTGCATATCTGCATGCATATTTTAGCAGTTGATAGTGCATGAAAATGCTGACTCTTAGTCATGAGCAACGAAACACAGCACGGAAACTACACCACTATTCATGAGCTCGCCACTATTCAAATCCCCTTATTTGTATACAAGTTTTACAAGTGATAAAATGTGTTAAAATGGACAGAAATTGCGGTATTATTAGCAATGTTCGGCAGAGTCCCTGTTATTGTAGCACCACTAGTTTAAGGCAGCGAAAAGTCAATTTCCCTAAAATGAACATTCAATTATTTCAATGCCCGTTAAAGACATTTTGGGAACATTCCTGATAATTTTGATTAATGACATTAATTGCTCACAGAAAGTTACGCCAAAATTAAGCCAACTCAATCACCGCTGTAACATTTATTACATTTTAAAGGTTTACGCTAACGATTAATAAACCTCTGAAAACATTGATATCCATTGATTATGAATCTCAGTAAATCAACTATAATAATTTAAGTTTCAAAAAGTTTCCGATTTTAAAAAATCGAGGTCCGTGCAAAGTCGGGGTCTCTAGATATTGATATTCTGCTCCAGATTGTCCAAGCTGACAAACATAAGCTAATAAATTAAAGTAAATGCAAGATATAATTCTTCAGTCTCCTCAAGAACCAAGAGGCTAACAATGGAGCTAGCGTAAGCCAAAGGGCCAAAAATTTCACACGTCACGAACACATGAGTTTAGGCAATTTTAACGATCGGAATAGTGGTACATGAAAGATGAATGTAGTAGACATTCTCGAAATTCATTATTCAATTTTATGTTAAGGGATGCATTTGACGCTTTCATAATCAATGTTTTATATAATAGTTTTTCTACTCATCGTTCTCGACTCACCTTACTAGATGTTTGCAGCTTTTTGCACAATGACAGAGCTGACACTTCATTTTTAACAAGCGGTTCTCTCCAATGATTTCTAATAATTATTTTTTATGTCAATAGGGTAAATGTTTCATTAAATGAGGTAACAAGCTTACAGAAAAGTTTTAAAGTAACATGCTTGACAGATTTATGGATGCAATAATTTAAGAACTTATCACCTGAAGATTACAAAACTTATCACAAAGCTAGGTGATTAGAAGCAAAACAACTGCCATACTCAGATGCCCCAAAATCAGTCCTCATTCCCTTATTTTTGGAACTCAGCGTAAAATTTAAGAATTCCCTAAAAACCTACACGGATGGTTCAAAACAAAAGGCAAGATCTGGATGTGCCATTATATCCGATAGCTCAACGATTAACTGTCACTTCCGCCTCCAAGTCTTTTTCAATTTTCTCGTGTGAAGCCTGGGCCATACTTAAAGCTCTGGATTTATTACACAGAACTCCACAGACCCGAAAATCGTCTTCTCAGATTCGCTATTCACTTTAATTTCTGTTCACAATAGACATTCTAAGATTTCTCTGATTCAACAGATTCAAGAACTTATCTTCCAACTAGCCAATATTGATTTTAAAATCACACTTACTTGGCTCCCATCCCACAAAGGAAAACAAGGTAATGCAGAGGCAGTCTCAGCCGCTACAACTGCAATTACGCTCCCAAATACTGAAAATGAGACACGTGGTACTCTAAAAGGCTTTTTCCCCCTTCTTTTCTCTTTTCTTTTCTTTTTTCTCTAGAAGACCTAAATAAGCATTTTTCTCGAATACTTAAACAAAATTTCTGTATCTTTAAATTCATTCAAACCTCAAATGGAATGTACATAATTAAACATTAAATTAAGTTTATTATGTTATGCATTGAGAATTCTTTCAAATTCAGACACCCTTCATGCATGTATCGTGTATTTTGCAAATGTATATTCCCGCCCGAGATATGGCATACTATTCTGGGGACGCTCATCCTTAGTACCCAGACCTTTAGATTGCAAAAGAAAATTACTCGAATAATGAAAAAATTCCATCCACGTGACCCCTGCAAGCTTCTTTTCATTTCGCTTGGAATCTTACCATTGCCTTGCCTATTTACACGAATATGTAATATTTGTCAAAACTGTCTTACTTAACGGTGGGAACATGTTTTCATGCAATACTCATATTTATAATTACAACAAACGCCGTAGTAATCACTTTCATCAAGTGTCAGTATCAACAGCTCACTACAAGAAATCTACATACAATACATGTACGTTACTTTACAACGCATTGCCAAATGACATTAAACAATTCAAGTCGGTAAACAAATTTAAGTTAAAAGTAAAATATTTCCTGCTGCATAACTGTTTCTATATAATTAGAGACTATACTGATCATCAAAAAGAAATATTATGTTTATTTTAGCAAACCTATATATATATATATATATAATGAATTAGTTTACATTTGTATTGTATAATTTTTAAAAGAGACCTGTAACAAGTAATGTACTTCAGTTTCCAGCTCAATGAATCCTCATCTCGATCAGGTTTTTGTCCAGTTTCCAGATCCATTGAGCAAATGCTGAGATGGCCCCTTGTTCTGCTTCTAGATATGCATGTAGCTTCACTATGCGCACGTTTTCTTAAGCTCTCCTTTTTTTTGTACTTGTTGGAGTGGAGCTGAGGGTGAGTTACTAGATTGTTAGCAATGCAGAAAAATCAAATCTGCAGTTCATTTACCGTAGGAAATAAGTTTTCTACAGACATTTTCGGGAAAGAAAATGTCTAGTTTTTCAAATTTTGCTAATCTCGAGTTTTTAAATTTTTATTATTATTATTATTATTATTATTATTATTATTATTATTATTAAATTACAATTGTATTACATTATTTCAAATCATCAAATCAAAAGAGGACATTCCATTCAGAAATATGTTATTCAGTGCAACAATAATTTTAACAACTTGTGATGATTGTGAACACAGGTTCGCGCGTAACGGCGGAATCGGCTGAATGACGCACTGCATAATGATAGTCATTATGGTACAGATGTTTGACCAATTACAGAGAAATTTGAAGTTGAGAAATCAATAATTGAATCGTACATCATTCTATTAAATTGTTTCGTTAGATTGTGTATATAACTGTGCCTAGACAACACATGAGGTGATGTTAAAAAAACACACACACCTCACTACTTCAAAAACCCAGAAGAAAATCAAAATGCCATGACGCCTATGAAAACTATGCATTAATAACCTGATAAGAAATAAGAACAGACACTGATATTTGATGGGATTTCAGTCATCAAATGAACGTATGCAGTGAACTCGTATACTGCTCATTTAAAGTCAGATTGTGTTTATGCCCAAGGCCACCTGGGACAGCTAGGAGGCTGACCACTAGGTGGCGTTGACGGAATACTGCGTTCCAGGTACGTATCCATTACCCATCCAAAATATATTTTCCATTCATTCTTTTCCCGGATTGTTATTTCATTTAATATTGATTCTATTATTGGGTTATGTTGATAATTACTTGCTAAAAGTGCCAATGTGACTTTACTGTCTGTATTTATTGCAACTGTTTTGTTATTGCTTGAGATTTTTCTTATCATTTGTAGAGATTTTAATATTGCAATTGCTTCTGTCTGATTATTTGAACAATTTTTATTTAGTCTATATTTTAATTCCAAGATTTGTTTGTTTTCTTGAAATATGACTGCTGCTGCTCCCACCTTATATTCTGCTTTACTTCCATCTGTATATAATTGTATTCCATATGTCATGCTGTCTGTTACTTCTCTAATAGAGAACATTTCTGCCGGATGCCATTATTTGGGTTCCAGTGACTTTTCATACCATTCTATTCCTCCATGTGTTGCTTTGTACAGTTTAATTTTTGTTGAAATTGCTATTTCTATAGGTTGCATACCAGAAACGACACAAGAGGCATGGGGATGAGACCAGTATGCTTTCGAAATGTTTATATTAATAAGCCTCTGATTTCGTTGGATCATCTTCATGTTCTTTGAAATCTTTTTTTTATTTTTTACGTAAAAAAAAAGTTAAAACTGCGTATGACGTGCTATGGGCAAAAGTGAATTGTGTGCACATTTTCAAAATTCTGTGATCCCTACACTAAGTCATATACCACTTAAATTTTGGGGAAAAAAAGCTCCCATGTAATAAAATCTATTTTCAAGGATAAAAAGGCAATAAATTTTGGCTCTTATCCATGTTGTCCTTCGGAATAACACTTCCTGCCGCGACAACATGGAAACGATAATTTGAATAATTGTATTTCCCACTGAATTCTAGAAGACGTGCACAGAAAATGAAGTTACATTTATGTCCAGAAGCAAAACAAGGGGCCATCTCAGCATTTGCTCAATGGATCAGGGAAACTGGACGAAAAACCTAATCGAGATGGGGGTCATTGACCCGGAGGCTGCAATACAATACTTGTTACAAGTTGTTTATACACATTTATACAGTTCAAATGGTAAATAATGCATTATGTATCATTGTTAAAAGTAATGTTACTTTTCGTATGATGCCCAGTATAGTCTCTAATTGTATAGAAATAGTTATGCAGCAGAAACGATTTCACTTGGGATTTAAACTTTGCTATCGAATTTAATCGTTTAATGTCATCTGGCAAAGTGTTGTAGTACATGTTTATACAACTTTATAGCTTCTTCCCAAATAGGTGCCCCATATGTTAAGATTGGTTCAATTGCTCCTTGGTAAATAATAATAAGTGCTTTGGATCCTAGACCCCAATTCTGCTTTGCAGATCTTGATAACATATGAACAAGTTTTGGAGCTTTCTCTTGAATGTAATTAATATGTTTATTAAAATTGAATTTATGATCTATGTATTTTAATACCTCCACTTGCTTAAGAGGTGGATCATTAAGGTAGATTTGAATTCTCTTTTCCGGTATTTTCTTCTTTTTGGAGACAAGAAGAACTAGCGACTTTGAATCATTGAATTTTATTTTGTTTTCCTTGGTCCAAAATTCAATTTTCTTCAGGTCATGATTTGCAAAATTCTCCGCGACTATTATACTACGACCCTTTGTCATAAGCAATAAATCGTCTGCAAAAGCTACAATTTGAGTTCTGTGAGTGAAATCTAGGGACAGGATTGTATTATACAAAATATTCCAAAGGCCTGGTCCACAACATGACCCTAGGGGGCAGCCCTTTTGAACTTGTTTTTCTATTGTAAATGTAGTGGTATGTAGGCAAGCTCTCCTATTTTGAAAGTAGTCTCTCACAAGATTATATAGGTTTGAAGGACATTTCATTTCCCGTAGATTACGGAGTATGCTTGGCCACCAGGCCTCAAACGCTCCTTAACATCCAGACTAATAAGCACAATGTAGGGATAATTATTAAAATTTTTCTGTAAAAGTTGTTTCACGACCAAAAAATTGTTTACGTGTCGATTTTTGTGGCATAAATCCAAATTGGCGGATACTGAATAAATTTCTTGAAATTATGTGATGTTCATCATATAAAAAATATTCTGTTCATCATTAGCTTTTCCAAGACTTTTCCACCCACATTTAACAAACTGATTGGCCTATACTTAGAAACTGTTGTAACATTCCTCTTTACCAGGTTTCACTATTGGAACAATTACGGATTTCTTCCATACGGCTCGTTGTGTATACTTCGCGAATGTTCATTCCCGCCTGAGATATGGCATAATATTCTGGGGAAATACATCTTATAGCTCCCAGACTTTTAGATTACAAAAACGAATTGTACGAATAATAACCAAATCCCACCCACGTGATTCATGTAAGCCTCTCTTCATTAATCTAGGAATTCTACCATTACCATGTCTTTTTATTTACGAATCAGTGGCTTTTGTAAAAAATGACTTGCTCAAGGGCGGGAATATATTTTCAGAAAATGCAAAGGTCTATTACTATAACACTCGACGTAGAAATCATATTCATCAGGTGACTCAATCAGCAGCTCATTACAAAAAATTCACATACAATACATGTAAATTAGTTTACAACAATTTGCCAGATGACATTAAACGATTAACTTCAATAGAAAAGTTTAAATCCCAAGTGAAATCGTTTCTGCTGCATAACTGTTTCTATACAATTATAGACTATACTGAGCATCACAAGAAAAGTAACATTAATTTTAACAATGATACATAATGCATTATTTACCATTTGGACTGTATAAATGAGTATAAACAACCTGTAACAACTATTGTACTACAGCTTCCGGGTCAATGAACCCCATCTCGATCATGTTTTTCGTCCAGTTTCCCTGATCCATTGAGCAAATGCTGAGATGGCCCTTCGTTTTGCTTCTGGACATAAATGTAATTTCATTTTCTGTGCACGTCTTCTAGAATTCAGTGGGAAATACAATTATTCAAATTATCGTTCCATGTTGTCGCGGCAGGATGTAATAAGAGCCAAATTTTATTCCTTATTTATCCTTGAAAATAGATTTTATTACATGGGAGTTTTTTTGTTTTTTTTTATACCTTTCAAAATTCAAAATTTATTGCTTTTTTTTTTTCCCCTTTCAAAATTCAAAATTTATTGCTTATTTATCCTTGAAAATAGATTTTATACATGGGAGTTTTTGTTTTTTTTCCCCTTTCAAAATTCAAAATTTAAGTAGTATATGACTTAGTGTAGGGATCACAGAATTTTGAAAATGTGCACACAATTCACTTTTCCCCATAGCACGTCATACGCAGTTTTTAACTGTTTTTTGACGTAAAATAAATAAATAAATAAACAGAGCGACTTCTAACATGTACTGTCACTATCAAGTCTTGCCTGTCTGTCCGTCTGTCCGTCTGTGTGTCTGTCTGTCGTCTTCTGTCTCGTCTGTCTGTCTCTCCGTCTGTCTGTCTGCTCTCCGTCTGTCTGTCTGTCTCTCCGTCTGTCTGTCTGTCTCTCCGTCTGTCTGTGTCTGTCTGTCTGTCTGTCTGTCTCTCCGTCTGTCTGTCTCTCCGTCTGTCTGTCTGTCTCTCCTCTGTCCATCTGTCTGTCTCTCGCTTTAAAAAAAAAAACAAAAATAGAAGAAAGCCCGTCCGTCCGTGTGTCCGTCCGTCTGGAGTGTGTGAACAATACTCGCACCTAACTATGGGTACGATTTTCTCCAAACTGAATAAACCATTGTCTATTTGGCATGAGTCAAACCTCTGTAATTTTTGAAAACAATAATTAATTTTTGTGGGTACTGAACATGAAGCCCGTGCGACATTTGCGAAACTTTCTCTATTTTTTTCTTTAAATTTCTTGCGTTGATAGATTAAAATACACTTATAAAGGTGGTATAGGTCTGTTTTCCACTGTTAATCATATTTTTCGAAAAATGTACAGCCGAATAAGGGGGTGAAAAGTGCCCCCGAAACAAATTGATAATCGCAATGCTCATACGAAAGAGTAAAAAATGCTGTAGATTCACAAAAAATCAGCCTCCAAGGGCAATCTGTTGCAGAGAAACGAGAAACGTGTTTTTCAGGTTTCATTTTTTCTCAGCTTCTATTCCATGTATCAAGCTGAAAAAAAATTGAGAGACAGGAAATGTAGTTGAATTTTAAGGTATTTTTGGCAACCACTTCTGATACCAATGTAAATAGAAAAAATTTTTTTGGAAATGGATTTTCCAACGATAGTGAAAAACAAATAAAACCAATTTTATGAGTTCGATAATTTGAAATTCGCACCAAAATGTGATGGGAAATTTTTTCACCCATGTTTAAACAATTGATATTTAAATTATTGAAAAGTTTCACTGACAAAAGTATGATTTTCAACTTTTTGCTGACAAATGTTTGTTTTTATGTGGAAAGTATTTATATTTTGGAAAAAATTCCTTAAACCTCTTTTGTTTTTAGAATTATGTATTCCTTCCGATATAAATGAAATTAGTCCGTTGTAGATTTATTAATTATTGACAATTAGACAATCACAGGCAATTAATCATTGTCACTGTCTTCGTCAGTAACTGGGATCACACGTACATTTATGTATTAACAGTCTTTTTTTTTCCCGCCAAGTAACGAGCGTGTGCCAAACAATAAATGATCACAGCTATGTAGGATCAGCATGCCAGACTGCGACTTCCGTTCGCACGTTTACAATAATATCGTTTCACCGACATTCCTAAGGTGGAAAGAGAAGTGAGCTCCTCTAATGAACCGATTATTGCTCGTTCTGCGCAGCACCAGTCCGCGTCACGAACCACGCGACCACTGCACGGTTGAAGAGCAAATGCACGTGACACGCCGGTTGAAAAGCGGGACCAGGCGTTTGCTGCACCGTTACATGGAGAGCAAGAAGTGTTGAGAAACATTTTCAAAGTGGCGAAAAGTGACACTTTTCGAAGATGATCAATCAAAAATAACAGGATGAAGGTGTAACTGAGATAAAAGATGCAATATTTAAAAAGAAAAGAAAAGAAAAAAAGTATATTGGTTTAGTGGTGAGTTGTAGTTGACATTTACATAATTGAATGATTGAAGGATTGTCATTGTCAACAATACTATTTATTTCAATAAGAGCAGCTTTCGATGGCTCGTTTGCTCGATTTGTAGTCGTTTTTGTGACTCCCAGACACCAGAAAACTGATGATGGCTGTCATCGAAAGCTGCTCTTCTTGAAATAAAATAGTATTGTTGACAATGACAACGCCTTCAATCATTTCAAAGAAAAAAGTGTTTATCTATTTCTCTTTCAATTACCTGCAACTGTAATAATTTTGGCATTTAAAATTCACGGTAATATTATGAGGTAAACTGGTGGTTGAAGCTTATTGGCTGAAGTCGGATGCACGAGAACCCACCCATCTCTTTCCACCACGGACAGTCCTATTGAGTTTGGTTCATAAATGATGTAACACATAAGATTTCGAGTTCATAAGGCGTGATTGAATCCATGTTTAAATAATGGTAAAAGCGTTTTTCCCAATCACATTTTGGCGCATATTTCAAATTTTTGAACTGATAAAATTGGTTTTAATTGCTTTCCAATATCGCACACATTGTTTACAAATCTGAAAAAAATATATGTTATAGAATGTTATAAGGCACATTCTAAAGGGGAAAAATGAGAACGTACTCCAACGTTATCATGTCGAAAATCCATTTAATTTTTTTGTCTATTTGAATTTGGCGTCAGAAATAGTTGCCAAAAATACCTTAAAATCCAACTACTTTTCCCCGTCTCTCCAATTTTTTCAGCCGGATTCATGCAATAGAAGCTGAGAAAAAAATAAAACCTGACAAACACGTTTCTCCTTGTATCTCTGCAACAGATTGCTAGGAGGCTGATTTTTTGTGAATCTACGGAACTTTTTATACTGTTTCGTATGAACATCGCCATTATCGATTTGTTTCGGGGGCACTTTTCACCCCCTTATTCGGCTATACCCTTTCAAAAGTATGTTCCGCAACTTCCTAGAACTACAATACTGAAAATTAAGATTTTTCGTTCAAATGAAATTTGTTCTTCATGCGTATTTCTTTCAATAAAGTCAGGTACATGTTTCTGAAACTTTTAGTAGTTTTCGTGCAATATTACGTGAAATATGTGCAATTTTATAAAGTTAGAAAAAGCAATTTTCTCGAAAATGACTCCAATTATTTTTCATTAAACGTTTGGTAGTGATAGTGCTAATTGTATGCTATGAGATAACATAAATGGCATATTGCTCTGTTCTTGTTTTTTAAAAAATATCAAAATGTATTTTTGGACCAAACTCTCATTTCGTAAATATTTTTAATAATGGCTATTTGTTCGCATTATTACATTTAGGACTAAAATAATATCTATAAAGTTTCTTAAATACTCAAAAGTTTTCTGTGAAAACTAGGTGAACATTCCGCATTATGACAAAAGCTCAAATGCCATTTTCTCAAAAAGGCTCCAAATTTTCTCTTCCAACTTTCTATACGGATAGTGCAACCTGCATTAAGATATAAAATAATTATGAATTCTTTTTTCTTAAAAATAAACAAATACATTTTTTAAATATCTCTCACGCTGTTAAAATGCATATTTCCAGTGATTTGAACACATTATTACAATTCTGATTGGAAGTGCTTTAAATGACATAAATGACGTTTTTAGAAAACTCGAAAGATTCCTGTGAAACAGAGAATTAAATTTCGCATTTACAATAACACTTATGCGCTATTTTCTTAAAATACGGCTCCAAATTTATCAATGAACATTTTCATTTACGATGAGGTTTAACACTTCTTTAATATTAAAAGGTAAAATTTCGAATTAACCATTAGAAAATTGAGAAAACTTCAAAAGTGTATTAAGGGCGGTCATATATAACAGGTGACAAGAGATTAGAGCAAGACCATAAAGCAAGACCTTACCAAGGAAATTAGACAAATCTTCTACGAGAAAATCTGTGTAAAATAACATTTCGATTCTACTATTTGGGAACCTAAAAACTGAAAGAATGTACTTTGGGCGATATATGGCAGCTGCCTATAGGAAGGTACAAGACCGTAAATCCAGTCCATATCAAGAAAATTAGAAACATTTTCTACGAGAAAGTCTGTGCCATTCTGCAGCACCACTAGTTACTTTCACGTATACGTACGTATATACGGAGTATACATTTAGCATAGAGAAAGTTATGTAATGCTGTGAAAAATCGACTTCCAGATTTCAACGGAAATACACACTTTGGGTTGCTCTGATTCCGAAAACATCTTGTTTCAAAACGTCTGTCCATTTGTCAGTCCGTTCGTCTGTAAACACTGCTAGATCCTAAACCATAAGTAGGAGTTTTTCCCAATTGAAGACACCCCTGTCCATATGGCTATAGTTGAAGCTTTAAAATTTCGAAAATCGTTCTTTTAAAATTTTGGGGTACTTTACAATAGGCTCCTCAAGAATTTTCAAAATTTTTCTCAAAAACGGTTCCGAATTTTTTCTTTAAATTTCTTGTATGAATAGAGTAAAACACACTTATAAAGGTGTCGTAGATCCGATTTTCAAGGTTAACTCTGAATTTTCGAAAATTTCAAAAGTTTGAATTTCTTCTGGCTTCTTCCTACAACTACAAAATTGAACGTAGAGCTCTTTTTCTTCACGCACAATTTTTTCTCCATAGTTGGTTCTTTCATCAAGGTCATGTACAGTTTTTTGAAAATTTTAGTAGTTTACGCCCAATATTCCGTAAAATTTGTGCAATTTAAAAAAAATAACAAAAACAAGATTTTATCGAAAACGGCTCCAAATTTTAACTTTAAACCTTTGGTTGGGCTAGTGCAAAGTTACGCATATTCAGAAACGTTCAAACTCCATTTTCTCGAAAATGGCTACAAATTTTTGTTTTCAAACTTCTCCAACGGATAGTGCTAATTGCACTGATTGATATGGCATAACGTTAATTTTGCTGTATTCTCTTAATTTTTTCACGCATTACACAAGCGTAATTGTTTTGAAATATCTCTTACGCCGTAAATATACACATTTAAGCAATTTCTAACGCCATTACAATTGCGAGCTAATGGGCTTCAAATTACTGCAAATAAAATTTTCGAAAACTCAAAAAGTTTCTGTGAGAAAGAGCTTCAAATTTCGTAATTACAATAACGCTTAAAAGCGATTTTCGTGAACGTGCGGTACAAGTCTACTCATGCTGGGAGCTTCGGCTCCCCACCCAGCGAGTGCGAGAGAGAAGGAAATAGCGTGCGCCCCCTAGCGCGCATGTGTGACAGAGCCAGCCGGTATCAGTTCATACGTAGGCTTTCCCACTCAGGTTGCGGTGCTGCTGATTACCTCCCGCGCAAGCGGAGGAAAAGGAGTCGAAAACATGTAATTTTCTTTAACAAAAGGTATACATAGCAGATTTTGTTGAAAAACAATTTGGATATTCTAAGGCTCCCAGATCACCCTTCAGCTTCGCCACTGCTGGAGACCAGTAGAGAGCTTAGCTCATGCGGTGCCCCGTTCGCTGCGACACCTGCACCTCCACGTAGGCCTGCGTGTAGGTCGGTGCAGGATCGTCACGCGGAAGGAACATCGCCACCTTTCGAGATTCATTATGCACCACACCTACGGTTGATTGATTAATTAGTAATTCCGGGCGTGTCAGCGGCTATGTTGTTTTCGTGGGAGGTGGTGATTTTCCCCTTTTGGATGGTGAGACCTAGCCAACGACTTCCTCCAACCAGGTATTTCCCACCACTGGGGCACCGCCCCAGCCGGGACAATCTTTAAGTTCCCAACAATGTGTGGTAGTGTAGTGCATGCGTGTGTAATGTAGGTGAGGATAGGACAAGGAAGAGGAAGAAAAGGTCGCGCGCTGTCCGTGGCCTGTTTGTTAGGGTACTGCTCCGGCATTCGCCTGGTGTTGATCGGAGAAATCACAGAAAAATCAGAGCAGTAGGCTGGTACAATTATTTTCGGCCGAATTCGACCTAGCTAGTGACGAAAATCCCACCACCGTCGGGGTTCGAACCCTAGGACTTCCCGGTCAGAGGTACTGCAGTGACATCAATTGATACCCTGAGACGATCTTATGGGACTAACGACTTCAGTAATCGACGCGATCGGAATTAGTATTTCTTCCTGGAAGAGGAGAAAAGGACAATGACATCATACAGATAGGCAAACCATGCTAGGTACTTGTGCACTTGCACAGTCCACATCCTCTCTTCATATTGCATGCGCTCGCCGGCAAAGCTGCGCAGAACAGTCTCCGTGGAATGAAAATATATCTATTTTAGGTAATAAAATTCACGAAAAACTAGCAGTCACCGAACACGCTACGATAGTCGTTAATTTATTTCTGTGACTCCGAGATTGTGTAGTATAGATTAAGCAACTGAAGCAACATAGGAACTGTGTGTGTGTGTGTGTGTGTGTGCGGGGGGGGTATGTGCATATTATCACTTATGGTCTAAAGATATACTGCGAAAAAAGATATTTCGGATAGAATATCTCCATAAGAAATAAAAAATTAAAAACTGACCAGGTCGCTACTAAATATGGAGCTATTGGCCCGACATCTGGCGGTACAATTCTGTAATTTCCCGGCGCTCATTTCGGTTTCGCTGTTTAAGCGAGATTAGAAAGGGGGAGGCAATTGGTTTTGCAAGTCTGTGCTGCGCACACGCCCAGGCCATCGCGCGCTTGGCACTCGAAATCTGCAGAGGCAGGAGGACTAGATAACCCTCGCCGCGATGCGTGATACGAATGTACAACACTGTTGATTAGGGACAAGCTACAGGAATTGTTAAGACAGTCAGATTCAAAATCTACTGGGAACACATTGGTCAGTTCAATCTTCGCTACATACGCTGTTAGATTCCGAGAATGCAATGTATCTGAACGACTATATTTATTTACTGAACAGAATGTGGAGAAAAAAGACCAAAAATTGAGCATCCTTTGAGTGTTTAAAAGATACAAAACCATCAACAAATATTTCGAATATCTCACCTTCCAATCTCTTTAGAAAGACAGGCCACGTTATGCACCAATCTTGCGATGATAACTCAAAACTGCCACGCCTCGCCACTGCTTTCTATAGTCTTGTATCTAACCCCCAAGCCTCAACCTTTGAACCTGGTGGCATACAACCGGAAGCAGACTTTCGGCTTACAAACAACGGCTACCTCATTTAATGATATGGTGATTAAAATGCCACACCACTTCCATTTCGTTTGCTTTCACCATAACATTGTTTGCAGAATCATTTTTGCTAACTTGTTAAATAAAACATTTCAGCGCGATTTTCTTATTTAACATGACAGCCCACGGCCTGACGCGTGCGGAGGCAGACATGTGTGGGTGGAGGGGTGGTGGCGGTGGCGCGGAGCCAGCGCGGGAAGTGGGTGAAGGCTGGCGGCGCCGGTACCGTGCGTTCTTTTTGAACGTCGCGACGGCTCGCCCCACCCACCTGTCGGCGCCGCGCAAAAAGCGAGCGAGGGGAGACAGGCCGGGGCTGGCACGGCGTGGGCGGACACCTCGCCCACAGCGCTCGGAGATGAAAACTAACTCGCGCTGACCACTTTCAGTGCAGAATGTGACATATTTCCTTTTTCAATTCAATTTCATTCATTTAGAGAATAATAATATTTAGTACAATGCCCCGTAATTTCCAAAGCTGATCTGTTTATTCATTACTATCCAAAATGCTTTGAATACCCGTAGCAGTGAAATTATTACAAAAAAAGTATGTTAAATAAAGTATTGGTCTTTTTATGAACAGAATGTATTCCTGTATTATACGAAATGCGAAACTTAAATGAATGGAATTTTCCATCCTGGGGAGTTTGCCAAATGAGAATAATTTCAATGATCAATTCAATGATTTCAATGATTCAATTTCAATCAAGACAAAATTAGATTTACATACGATCTGTGATTACATTGAAACATACACTGGGGTAACAAAAAGTCAAGGGATACATTCTAATATCGTGTCGGATCTCCTTTGGGTAGGTGAAGTTCAGCAACTCGACGTGGAATGAACTCCAGTCGTTGGAAGTCCCCTACAGAAATATTGAGCCATGCTACCTCTGTAGATATCCATAATTGCGAAAGTGTTGCCAGTGCAGGATTTTGTGCACGAACTGACCTTTCGATTAATGTCGATTCCATAAACGTTAGATGGGGTTCATGTCGAGGGATCTGAGTGGCTAAATCATTCGCTCGAATTGTCCAGAATGTTCTTCAAACCAATCGCGAACAATTATGTCCCGGTGACATGGTGCATTGTCATCCAACAAAAATTCCATCGTTGTTTGGGAACATGGCTGTAAATGGTCTTCAAGTAGCTGCAGATAACCACTTCCAGTCAATGATCGGTTCAGTTGGACCAGAGAACCTAGACCATTCCGTGTAAAAACAGCCCAAACCACTATAGAGCCACCAACATCGAGATGTGCTGCAGGCGATAACATGCTGATGGCAAAGGCACTCGAGTCGGTCTTCTGCTGCCATAGTCCAATAACGCCAAATTTCGCCATACAGTCCTCGCGGATATACGTTCGTCGTACGTCCCACATTGATTTCTAGGGTTATTTCCAGCAATGTTGCTTCACTATTAGCACCGACAACTCTATGCAAACACCTCTGCTCTCGGTCATTAAGTAACGCCGCCGCCCACCTCATTGCCCGTGGTGAGAGGATATGCCTGAAATTAGTTGATATTCTCGGCATGCTCTTGACGCTGTGGATCTCGAATACTGAATTCCTTTACGATTTCCAAAATGGAATGTTCCATGCGTCTACCTCCAACTACCATTACGGATTCAACGTCCGTTCCCGTTGTGCGGCTGTAATCACGTCAGAAACCTATTCACATGAATCACTTGAGTAAAAAAGAAAGCTTTGCCAATGAACTGCCCTTTATACCTTTTGTACGCGATACTACTGCCATCTGAATATTTGCGTATTGCTATCCCATGACTTTTGTCAGCTCATTGTAGTATATATGCACATTGTCAGCGTC
This sequence comes from Teleogryllus oceanicus, assembly GCA_964035755.1. Classification (NCBI taxonomy): domain Eukaryota; kingdom Metazoa; phylum Arthropoda; class Insecta; order Orthoptera; family Gryllidae; genus Teleogryllus; species Teleogryllus oceanicus. The sequence continues at coordinate 109,310,154 of CAXIVR010000008.1, read as the reverse complement.
TTGCCTGCTTTTCAGCTCTGAGTGCTAGGCTTCAATTGCAGGCGACGCCTCCAGAAATATTTGCAAAACAAAGCGACATCGCAGCAAATTTTCATAGGATTTTATTCACTCTAGCGCATCTGCATTGTCATTCTTTCATGTGCCATGCTACCTGGGCGCGTCACGCGTCCGTGGAGCGGTAGCTCTCCGTTGTATCCACATCTCCAGTGTTCCGAAGGTTATTTTCTGGGAGTTTAACAAAATATGTTTAGTAATGTCTTGATCTTACTCTGCTGGCATAAAACCTTTACTTACTGGGGAACACAGTATAATGGTAATGAAAATCAATTTCTTAAACATCCATTAACTTCACCAAATGGCGGGAAGTACGGAATTCTTTAGGTGGTGCCAGTTAGTGATGCGACATCAATAACAAATCGATGTTACTAATTATCGATGTTCACAAAAACATCGATCAAAAATCATTATGTTAAACATCTACATAAAACATCGATGCGATGTTTTAAAACTGGTTTAGTAATATTTAAAATAAAATTAGTGTGCAACAAAATTCAACGTTATAGTGACAGTGTTTATTAAGTTTAATGAACTAAAAATATAATCTAATAAGAAATAAAAATACTGATCTGAATCTGAAGAGGTCACAGCTTCCCGACTTCGTGGAAGAAGGGTACGGGAAGAAGAGGGCGCCCACGGCGTACGCCGCCTCTCCTTGTGCGTAACCCACGAAAAGACGTCGAAAAGACCAGGGCATCGAAGTCATCCTGAGCGAGAGATAGTGCGCGATGAAGATAGTGTCATCAGTGCTCTCTATGGAACACAACTGTGTCAGTTCGATTTTGGCTCCGTCTCATCCACAACAGATGCATAAAAACCAACGCAGCGATCTTTACACGGTGTTAAATGGGCACAGACGGTGAATGTCCTTAGGTGGTTCAAAGGTTTAGGAGGAAGACGACAGATAGCTCTACACCCTATGCACTTGAAGCGAGAATTGACAGATAATCGAATGATGAAGCACCTACTGAAATAAATTAAGTGCTATAAAGAAAAAATATTTTTGAAGAAACGATATTTCATACATACATTTGTGGTGAAAAAAATATTTTGTTCCTTTTTGTTGAGGTGCCATGGCACACTGGCACTACCCTACAAGCCGCCTCAGACTACACTTATTAACAAATGAAAAACTTTCCGCTGCGGTAGGCCTAGCAATCGTTCAGAGGCGCACCCCCGATTTTTCGGAAGGGGATACAGGTGTCCAGCCGACTTGATGTTTTCTTCGAAAGAATTTTTTATTTACGCTGTATAATTCTTTTTTATTTTTAACTTTTAGTTAATATTAACAACGTTAACAATTGGTATTACGAATGACCTAACGAAGGTTATATATATATATATATATATATATATATATATATATAGTATACAGAGTAAAATCCTTAGTATAGAGAAAGTAATATAATGCTGCGGAATATCGATTTCGAGAACGGAAATACGGATTTGACCCCAAAATGTGCGTTTCAACGGAAATACATATTTTGGGGTCCCCTGATACCGAAAAAGTGTTTTTTTAAACGTCCGTCATTCAGTCCGTCCGTCTGTCTGTCTGTTGACACTACTAGCGCCTAACCATGTTTGGTCCGTATACGGAGGATGTTCTTTCAAATTGACGAAACCTCTCTCCATCTGGCTCGAGTCGAAGCCTTGAGATTTTGAAAAACCTTCTTCAAAATTTGTGGGTACTTACATGAAGCTCCTGGGACACTTTCAAAATTTTCTCAAAAATGGCACGAAATTTTTTCTGTGAATTTCTTGTAATAGAGTAAAATACACTTGTATAGGTGGCATAGATCCTATTTTCACGGTTAACTCTAAATTTTCGGAAAATTAAAAAAATTGATTTTTTTCGGCGTCTTCCTACAACTATAAATTGAAGATAGCGATTTTCCCTTCAATTGCAATGTTTTTCATTTTTAGTTCTTTCATGAAGGCATGTACATTTTTTTGAAACTTTGAGTAGGTTTCGGGCAATATTGCGCGCAAAATGAGAAATTTTAAAAAATTAGAAAAACAATATTTTCTCAAAAACGGCTACAAGTTTTCTTTAAAGTTTTGGTAAGGATATTGCCAAATGCACTCTATAAAACGACAATCGCATTTTGCTCTATTGTTTGTTTGTTTTTTCAAAAATTACAAAAATTTAATTATTTTTACTAGCTTCTCACGACGTTAATATTTACACTGCGGTAATTTGTTCACATTATTGTTTTCATGAGTATAGGTGCTTTATATAATGTTAAATACATTTTCTAGGAAACTCGGAATTTTTTGTGAAAATAAGCTCAAATTTCCGCATTTTCAGAAATGCTCAAACGCCATTTTCTCAAAAATTGCTCCAAATTTGTTCGTCAATTTTTTCCAACGGATAGCGCTAATTGCACTGTTTAATTTGACCGAAAGTTCATTTTGTGTATTCTTTTGATTTTGTTTTTCAAAAATTACACACATGTAATTTTTTTTACAATATCTCTCACGCCGTTAATATGCACATTTCCAACAATTTGTACACATTATTGCATTTGTGTGTGTAAGTGCCTCTAATGACTTCAAATGAAGTTTTTTGTAAAGTCAATAGATTCATGTGAATAGAGCTTCACATTTTGCATTTACAGAAACGGTTAAATGCCATTTTCTTAAAAAGGGCACCGAAGTTTCCATTGAGAATTGCCATCCTCTTCAATATTTTTGAAGTAATATTTTGGCTCTACAATTAGAAAACCGAAAAGTTGAGAAAATAAAATAGTTATTTATGTATCAAGGGCGTTAAGATGATGTTTTTGCCCCGAAGACGACTTCCTAAACCCAGGGCCTCTGGCCCGAGGATTTGGAAGTCGTCTGAGGCAAAAAAACATCTAGTAACGCCCGCGGTACATACAAAAATTTATGGTTTACTAGTTCGTTGCTGAATTAAATTAGAATTCAAAACATTTTATATATATATATATATATATATATATATATATATATATATATATTGAGACGAGCTCTGATATGCGCCCCAGCGAGGAAGCAGAACCCCAGGCAAAAACGCCCAAGATAAATCGCGGGTGTTTACCACTTCGAATGTGGCGCGTTGGTACGTCATCATCTGACGTCAGCCGCGGCTGAAGTCGGACGTAACGAGTGGTCGCCAATGATTTCTCGGGGCGATAAGCGCTGGAAAATTAAATCCTGCGATTGGCACGTTGATAGAAAAACGAGGGAACAGTCTCCGAGGGGGAGGGGTTCCCGGGAAACCGGACAGTCGGAGAAAGGCCGCCGGAGAGTTTGATAGAAATCGCAGAACATTCTGAGACAAACCGCCGAACAGTCTGATAGAGATCGCCGAAGGGTCGAGTATACGATCATTACGTCGCAACTACGCCGCATCGCCAAAGCGGAAGGCTGAGGCGACATTCCTGGTGCAACACAGCCAAAGAAGCAAGTTTGTTGGGAACGGAAGACGGGCGTAGAGGCACGGCCGTTCTACGGACGACCGGAGAAAATTGTACTACTTCACGGGCGAACGGAGGCGCATCAAGCGAGCAAGGAGCAGCGCGGACCGGCGAGCGTATAGCGCAGCGAGCTGGGCGAGGCCGAGCGTCACTGCGGCGCGAGCAGCCGTTCGCAGCGATAAGCAGCTGAGGTCGGTCACTGCGTTGGCCGAGGTCCAGGTTACGTGTTCCCCAATCGCCGAAGCGTGAGTACCCGTGCGACAGTCAGACCGCGAGGTCGTAATATTTCCAAAGGTCTGATTAAAAAGGTATAACTCGGAAGTATTCTTGCCGAACGCTTAACACGGGAATTCAGTTCGATCCAACATAGTGGAACGAACAGACTGAAAGAACATTTTAGTGCCAAGATCAGTAGGTTTGCATAAACAATTAAATTGCCCGAGTATTGCAATTAGCGGGCAAGATATGATTTTTGAGTATTTAAGGTAGGGAGGTTATTGTTTATTTGCACAAGATGGAGCAAGAACGTTAATCCAGACTTAGGATTATAATTATAATAGAAATAGGATTGCAATTTGTTTATTATAATCTAGTGTGTATGTGTATGTGCCTCTGGAAAAAGTTTAAGAATACATGCCTAATTTTACCAGAGCCATCCAAGTGTTTCATTAGAATTCGATCCGCCCTGATTCTATCCATTGCAAGCTACCCCTTATTTGCCTCTCACAGGCAAGACGAACGAACAACCTGACAGGCCTGGCGTCGGAGCGACAGTAGGCTGCCGCACGGCGCTGGTAACGCCCGAGCGGTGCTTCACACCCTCAGGGCTAACGACCCCTGATCAAAGACCAGGTTGCATTGTGTGCGGCGCGCCGGAGGCCAGTCCACGGCGTGTGTGTTCCGTCAATATATATATATATATATATATATATATATATATATATATATATATATTCTTGCGGTCCAAAGTGAAAAGATGCATTGTAATAGTCATTTGTCAATATGACGTCAGATAAACACAACAGAGCCGGCCCGGTGGCCGAGATCGCTAATGCAGTAGCGCTAGTGATCTCGGACCGAAGGGTCGCGGGTTCGAGTCCCGCCTCGGGCATGGTAGTAATTGTGTTCGTCCTTTCACCCCTTATCATCAATCACCATATCGTTTCATCCACATAGTTACCATACCGTTAACAGCAATAGTGGTCGCTAATGACCTTAGATGTTGAAGCGACTTTAAATAAACCAATTAAAAAAACAACAACAGAGTGTGTATCTAATTATTATTGCATAATGTTATTGGACCGATTTGTTCGTGAAAAAGTGAAAGAATACTGTGAAGTTCCGGTGGAAATTCTCGCAAAATCTAACACAACTACGGATAATCGATACCAGTAAAATCTCGAAAAATATATGAAAATGTTTATGGTGTATTTGGAGTTATATAACAGTGTGAATAACTGTAAATTTCGTTGATGCAAGGGTGCTTTTAGATTATTTGCTTCTATTGCTAAAAGTTATTTTTGATACGTCATAACACCAAAAAATAATATTTCGAGAACATCAGCCGATTTGATTTATACATCTTATTCGTACGAGTAGTACTGGTAGAATTGCATACTATGTCTCTAAAAAAGGTGATACGTAACAGTGAAATGTGAGTGACTAATGGCAATTGTATATTCATGGGAGCATTCCAAAATTACAACTTTCAAATCAATTAAGCAATATAAGGTTTATAACGAGTTACTTTACTTATCTGAGCAATATTCAATTTATTTATTATTGTATTTGCTTGCATCGTAACTTTAATAAATCGAATTTATAAAAATGTATGTGTTATGTTGGTATTAGAGTGGACCATCAAGTACTCAAAAGGCCGAGGGCATAATCAAAGGCATGCGAGGGTATTAACAATACCATTATGTGTTTTGTTTGAGGTCCGTAATCATACAGCAATGAACTATTAAACCATAAAATATATTTTGGGTCGCAATAGCTGGCTGCTGGCAACAGGATGGAACAAGGTCGTGAAAGCATTCCACACCAAAGAAATTAGAAAACTTTACTACAAGAAAGTGTGCCATTATGTAGCACCACTATTTAATAATTATCATTGACTTCTGGGGGAGGGGATTGAAGCCCCGTGAGCAGCCCCACCCCCGTTCCCCTTGAGTACGCCACTGCATTCCTAGCAACCCTTTTCTTAAATTAATGTAAATTAACTTGAAACATTCCATTAGAAATAACATTTGTTACATTTCTGGACATGCATAATCAAGTTTCGGAACTTCCCAATGGAAGAAGGTCTGAACAGAATTATTAACAATCACTTTCACTCTACAAATGAAGTTTTCTGGCTAGTCGTATTACGAGAATAGTTGAACCGAATTTAATAATCGTTTCATGCAAGAGGCAACCTTGCAAAAAGCTTTATTTTCTGATGTTTATTTCTTCGGAATATAACTATGCATATCATTGAAATAGAAAACTGCTGTCTTTGTAATTAGAGCACAATGATACAACATGCTTAAGCATTCGGATCGTTATTTCTGCCACAAAATCATATACGGCTTGTCTTATGGAGACCAAATCAGTTTTGACAGTACACGAGCCAATTAAGCAAAAGACGTTTAAGAAAAGTTAATTTAAATGTAGATAACGTTTACAAAGTTCACCTCTTAAATTACGTCCTGATCTTACACTATACAGAATTAAATTATTTTGTTTACAAAATATTGTGTCACAATTACGCAAAGCTGAACTATTCGCCTGCTGTTTAACTTTTCTCATCTCGAGGTTTTCAGCAATTATTTTAAAGATATCGATAAATCGATTGTAGTGTCCCCAGTAACGTAATTTCTTAACTTGTCTCGCACGTCGTTAATATTTACATTAGTAGCAATTTGTTCACATTATTGTATTTATGAGTAGATGTGCTTTAAATAATCTCCTATACAATTTCTCGAAAACTGTACAGGTTTCTATTAAAATGAGCTCAAAATTCCGCATTTTCAAAATCGCTCAAAAGCCATTTTCTCCAAAAAGCTTGAAATTGTTTCTTCAATTTTTTTTCCAACGCGTAGTGCAAATTGCTCTGCTAAAAATGACAAAGTTAATTTTGCTGTGTTCTTTTCTTTGTCAAGAATTACACAAATGAATTTTTTAAATATCTCTCACGTAGTTAATATGCACATTTCCAGCGATTTGTTAACACTACTGCATTTGTGAGTTAAAGTACCTCAATTAACTTTAAATGAAGTATTTCGAACATAGAATTTTGTGTCGAACATTTGCCGTTTTCCGGCGCGATTACATACGATTACAATAATTTTCTCTTCTTACGTTAGTAACGGCAAAAAAGTAAAAAAAAAAAGGAAAAAGAAATAAAAAAACAACAACCCGGGGAAACCAAAACGTGTAAATCCATTGAAATCTCGAAATCGATTTACCTCAGCATTACATAACTTTCTCTGTAATACATATATTACTCCATACATACGTACGTATTGTAACCGCCCGTATGTCGGTTCCATTGATTTCTTGATGCAATTATAGTGTCACCGAATGGCAAGAGATCGCGCCAGCAGTAAATGGTATCCCTTGCGAGAATTTATTAAAGTTTCTGAACGCACTCGCGTAGAATGGAACGACAACCAATCAAAAATGACCCTTGAAAATATCAGCACTAGCGCCGCTACGAAAATCTCTCTCTTGCTGCTGACCGCCGATCTGGACGCACCGCAATTGTTAGTGTTGGACGGAGAGGAGAATTCGCCGTATTTCGACGATAAGAAGCTTGAAGAGGTAATTCGTCACATCATTTTAAAATAACGATACCATGTACGAGAGAATTGAACATTTTAAATCATGAATATTCTGATACATTCACGTGAACGCATTACGTAGAAATATACTATTTTTCTATCAACGAGGAGATAATATATTTCAACGTTCAAGAACGTATACTGAAGTAGAAAGCTATAGGAAATGTTTCTTTCTATTTCCAGCTTTTTTGTCTTTCGTCTTGGCTTACCCCGGAAGAAATTCATTACGCGGAGATATTGCAGTCATATAGTATAAAATTCGAAGGACTGTGGTAGCGATTCATCACAGGACGTGTTCGCCGAAGCAAGGGGTTGCCACGACCTTGAAAGGATCTGGGTCACCGTCGCCGCTCCAAGCTGTGGAAATATTTCTTCGAGACAACGTGTCGTGAGTCAAAAAACTTCAGTAGAAATTCTCAACAAAAAAAACTGTTTAAAGAAGCGAGAATTATGCTACAGAGATAGAATTCAGGCCGACCTGGATGGCCGAGGTGGCTAAGAGCGAGTACCGACTCAGCGCTTCGGTCCGAAGGATCGCGGGTTCGAGTCCCGCCTTGGGCATGGTTGTTTGTCCCTTGTCTTTGTATGTATGTGTTGTGCGGAGGGCCTCGCGTTCTGCTGACCCCAGATCAGAGGAGCCCGCAAGTGTGTTGGTGTCTAGTGTATTGTCGAATATGCGTCCCATCGGGACGCAAAGGGTAACCGGCTGTCGGCTGGATAAAAACCCTAGAAAGACGATAGAATTCAGACCTCACTTACAGACGTAGATAATCGATTAATTATATTAATATCATTTAAACGTAATCTTTTACAATATTGCAGTCGTAAAAGGAATCCAGATAGCTAATTCCTGTAAAGAATTGTAAAAACCTATTTTTTTCATTTTTCGATTAACGATAATATTTGTTCTTTTAGTGTGTGTTTTCAATTTATTGTTTAATCGTTTTCAAGTTGTTCAAAACCAATAATTAGTAAGAGTTATTATTGATTGTACGTTCATTGTATAACGACATTTTCTTTCTTTGCTGGCTAAATTGTATGAAGTAATAATCTATGTGAAAGTGAAACAACGCCTTGTATATATTTCATCTACTATTCAAGTGACAATTTCTTTGAAAGTGTATGTAAAGGGGATTTTTGTATGTGATTCTTTTTCAGTATTTTGTGTTTCCATGTATTATTGTCTTGTGGACAGGTATTTTATTGTGTTTTTGTGAAGTGAAGGGTAATATAATTTTATGTCAAGTGTTTATGCAAGTGTTAAAACGCAATTGCAGTTGTTAGGTAATACGTAATTGCTAAAGGTAGAGCAAGTGATAGAATTTTTCAATGCAATGTGTAAATGCTAGATAAAATTGTATTCAAGTATTTAATAGAATATATCTAGAACTCTGTTCATAGTTAAAAGCTTAACTTACCTATGTTTCTTTTCTTAGAAAAAGCAGGTTAAAAGACGAACCCACTCCTGTAGGGCCGTTAGGACATATAAAACCATTCCTAATTTTTGGTATGATATTGTCATAACAAGTCACACGTCAAGTAATACTACTAGGTTACTTGAGTAACCCGCTGTAGGCTTTTTAGTGAATATAGTGAAAAGGTAAAGCGGTCACAGTATACGAGAAAATAAAGCGGTACGACAGAATGGCAAGACTTTCCAGTAGGAAAGTTTTCTAATTTCCTTGGTGTGAACTGGCATTGTGCACTGTCCCCATCCTCTTCCCAGCTACCATCTATCGTCTCATTACTGTAAATCCGAATTTGGAGCTCTTTTAGACAGGAATCTATTCAGTTCTCGAAAAACGACATTTATTTTGTCATTTGAAGAACTTCCACTCACAAATGTAATAATGTATACAAATCGATAGAAATGTGCATATTAACGCCGCGAGAGAGATTTCAAAAAAATTAACAATTTTTGAAAAAACAACAGAATACATCAAAATGAACTTTCCATCTTCTTAAACAGTGCAATGATCACTATCCATTAGAAAAACTTGAAGAAAAAATTTCGAACCATACAAATTTCTACAAAGTTTCGACAATTTTCTACAAATTTTGACCTCATTTTCACAGAAAACTGATGAGTTTTCCAGAAACTTTATTTGACATTATTTAAAGAATTATTATCACATTCATAAATATGATAATGTGAAGAAATCACTAGCATATGGAAGAGACCTAACACGTAATTCTTTCAATTAACAGAACCTTCCTTCCATTTCACTTACCTTCCTAGAAGAACATCTGGGACGGTGAGATATCTACGTCGGAAGTCGGGGTTATCGACTTGCCCCCTGAAACGCCAATGATGTTTGCATTGCGAATCAAGTCCAGCGCTCACTCATTACTCGCCGGTCTCCTACGACCTAACGCTTTTCTTTGTGTAAACAATTGAAAAGAAAACAAGCTTTTGCTATCTAAAGATGCAGAATGTCTAATATAAAATCAATCATCATCCTCGATCTAGAAATAGACAATAAAAAAAAGGTTCCGTGCCGAACAACTGGGATCAGTGAATGTGAAAATGATTTATACATAAATTTTTAACCAAGACTAGAAGAAAATAGGAACAAAGTTCAAGAAAAATGGCTTAGAAATATGTCTTAAAATACATTTACGTGACAATAGACAACATCAGGCATTCATCAGGAATAACATAAGTAATATACGTGTAGTATACAGAAAGTTCTGTATTGCTGCGGAAAATCTATTTCTAGATTTCAACGGAAATGCACGTTTTGGGGTCCCCTGATTCCGAAAAAGTGTTGTTTTTTTTTTCCCTCCAAAACGTCCGTCTGAGTGTGAATACTACTAGCGCCTTAACCACACGTACGATCTTTTCCAAATTGAAGAGACCTCTGTCCATCTGGCTCTACTTGCAGCTTTGAAATTTTGACAAACATTCTTTAAAATTTGGGGGAACTTTACATGAAGCTTCCTGGACATTTTCAAAATTTTCTCAAAAAGGGCTCCACATTTTCTCTTTAAATTTTTCGTGAGAATAGAGTAAAATACACTTTTGAAAGTGGCTTAGGTCCGATTTTCACGGTTAACTGTGAATTTTCGAAAATTGCAAAAGTTTGAATTTTTCAGGCGTCTTCCTGTAACTATAAAATTGAAGACAGATTTTTCCTACGAGTGAAATTTGTTGTTCTAGAATATATCTCTTTCATTAAGGTCATGTCGATTTTTTAAAAAAATTTAGTAGTTTTCGTGCAATATTAGCAATTTCACAAAATAACAAAAACAAAATTTTCTCATAAATGGCTCCAAATTTTTCCTTCAAAGTTTTGCTAGGGATAGTACCAAATGAACTCCATCCGATGACATAAACACCATATTACTCTATTCTTTTGGTTTTTCAAAATTTACGAAAAATTAATATTTTTGACGTGTCTCTCACGTCGGAAACATTTACACTAGAGGCGATTTTTCACCAATTTAGATTTATGAGGACACGAGGACATATGAGACAATAATGTCAAATAAACTCTCAAGAACTCAACGTTTTTATCTAGAAATGAGCTTTAAATTCCGCATTTTCAGAAATCTCAAACGCATTTCTTTTAAAAAAATTTTTTTAAATTTTCCCAATGTATTCTTTTGTTTTCTAAAAATCCAATGTTTATTTATTTTAAATATCAAAAATATGTACATTTCCATCGATTTCTATAAATTTTTGCATTTGTTAGTGGAAGTACAGTGAAGTTTTTCGAAAATTCAACAGATTCGTGTGAAAAGGAGCTTCAAATTTCGCATTTACGGTAATGCTTAATTGCCTTTTCCTTAAAAACCGCTTTAGATTTTTCATAAAAATTGCTATTTAGGACGACGTTATAGTCTTCTTTAATATTCTCAGAATATATTTTAGGTTCTACTATTTGGAAACCGAAAAGTTGCGAAAATTTCAAAATCTTTTCTTTGGGTTGCAAAAGATGGAAGCAGGCAAGACGGAGGGACAAGACTGTACAGTACCAATCCACACCAAGGAAATTAGAAAACTTTACTACGAGAAAGTCTGTGTCATTCTGTAGCACCTCTAGTTTATATATATTTTAATTTGCTTATGCGTATAACTAAAACAAGTTAAGTAGAAGTTTTGAACAATTTTTAAGGAACGAAATTATTTAAATCTAATAAATATTGTCCATTGAAAGTGTATAGTGAAATCTTGAGAAACAACATGTAATTCTATACTGTTCATAAAAATATCTAAAAATGTACGTCATCTAGGTAGTAAATAAAGGTATTTAAGAAGTATTACTATTTATGTTACGAGGTAACAAAACTTTCCTTTCTAGGTCTATTAAATAAGTAAACGAGTACAGAATGGCATGGACTTTCTCGTAGTAGTTTTGTAGTTTGCTTGGTGTAGACTGGCTTTACGGTGTTGCCACATCCTCTTACCAGCTGCCATTTATCGCCGCCAAAAATACAATTTTAAAACATTTTCTCAATTTTTCGGTTTCCAATAATAGAACCGAAATATTACTTTAAGAATATTAAAGAAGTGTAAAAGTCGTCCGAAAAGGAAATTTCATAGAAAAATTTAGAGCAGTTTTCCAGAAAATGGCACTTAGGCATTACTGTAAATACGAAATTAGAAGCTCTTTTTCGCAGGAATCTATTGAATTTTAGAAAAGCTTGATTTGACGTGATTTTAATAACTTCCACTCACACATGCAATAATTTGTACAAATCGATGGAAAAGTGCATATAAACAATGTGAGAGATATTTTAAAAAATTTTGAAGAAAAATTTGGAACCATTTTTTGAGAAAATGACGTTTCAACGTTTCTGAAAATCGGGAATTTTGAGCCCATTTTCACAGAAAACTGTTGAGTTTTCGAGAAACTTTATAAGACATTTAAAGCAAATGTGCATGTAAATGCAATAATGTGAAGAAATCGCCTTTAATATAAATACCACCGACGTGAGAGACAAGTTAAAAAAATTAAATTTTTGTAGTTTTAGAAAAAAAAGAATAGAGTTAATATGTCGTTTATGTCATCTTAAAGGGTACATTTGGCAGAATACCTACCAAAAATTTAAAGAAAACATTTGGAGTCTTTTTGAGAAAATCATGTTTTTGTTATTTTTTAATATCGCACATATTGCACGCAATATTGTGCGAAAACTACTAAAATTTTTAAAAAAATGTACATGACCTTGCTGAAAGAACTGATTATGGACAACAAATTTCACTAGAAGGAAAAATCTCAATCTTTAATTTTGTACTTGCAGGAAGACGCCGGAAATATTTCAAACTTTTGAAATTTTCGAAAATTCTGAGTTAACCATGAAAATAGGACCTATGCCACCTTTATAAGAGTATTTTACTCTATTCTTACAAGAAATTAAAAGAAAAAATTTGGAACCGTTTTTGAGAAAATTTTGAAAAACTCCCAATGTTAAGTACCCCCAAATTTTAAAGAATGTTTTTCAACTAGAAGCAGATGGACGGAGGTTTCTTCAATTTGGAAAAACTCGAAGGCATGGTTTAGGCGCTAGTAATGTTCACTGGCGGACGGACAAATGGACTGGCGGACTTTTTTGAGGAAAAAGAAAAAAACACACAACACTTTTTCGGCATCATGGGACCCTCAACATAAGAAATCTCGAAGAGTTCTCTTGATTTTTCTCGCAGCATTACAAAACGTTCCCTACCCTACGTATATTACTCCGTTTATACGTACATATACGAGAAGGCAAAACCAACATTACTCAGGTTCTATCCTTCATTATTGCTGCATTTAACTAAAGAACAGTACGCCTCTTTCGACACACGTTTTATTAATGTGTTAAGTGGGAAAGTATACGAATTCAGTTGGTGCATATCAAATGTTACGATACATGTCAAATGTAAGGTAAAAACGTTGGTTCGATGTAATTTTACGTGTTATTTAATGACTTGCCTTTGAAATCCTAGGAATTGAGAGGTCAAGAAATAATAAGAATTTACTGTTAAGTTTTTAACCAGTTCTTAAAAACGCAATTTCACTAAGATATTCGTATACTTCGTAGCATTTATCTGTAGTTGTACTTGACCTCCGCTAGGGTCGCTAGCTGTTTTTCGCGCGCATCCCAACTAGCCAAAAAACCAGCTGACCTGCGCTACTGTATAAATACGTATACTGCGGTTAAATCTAATTGACTTATACTAAACAACAATTTGTGTACATTAATAGTAACAATATATTAATATTTTGGGGACTATCAGAATCAAAAAAATTATTTTCAATAAAATTTTGATCACACTCAATCTAGAAATATATTTTAATATATGCCAAACACTCGGGAACATTTCTAATTTGTGAACCCTAAACCCTAGAAGTTTCAACGACAGTTGGAATAGTTCTGTTTACTTTCATATTGTTTAAGACATCAATAACAATAATTATTAAAACTTTGTCTAACTGGTTCCAAAGAATACAAATTCACTGTCAACACACTTCCAGTAATTCAAAAAGACGCGAGACACAGGTAAAACATCGACAATATTAACTATAACATCTTGCGATATAATATATCCAATGGGGTGATCTCGTCAAAATCTAAAAATATTGAGCGACCCTATTGAAATCATTCCTGGTAAATACATAGGCAGACTTCAACCACATTTAGGTGTGTGTCTCGTAATCAAACACTCAGTGTGCATAACATAGGCTATAGTCCCGATTTTGCATCATACTATTCTCACGATGTTCTCAGGGTCAGACATCCCAAACTCGCTATTTCGTTCTACATCGTATTTGTACATAAACGCCGGCGCCGTTAGACGAATTCGTTTGCTACGCTCCGTGAAGTCATCGAGGTTAAGCGAATTCGAGACTCGCGGGTTCCCAGATGGGTGACCGGCTACGAACCCCGGGATCTAGAGTCGTCGAGCCCCTGGCTGAAGGGATAAAAGGCACAGACAGACAGACAGAGACATGACTTGACAAAGAAAGTAAAGGAAGATTTCTCCACGCCAGCGCTGAACGCGCTAAGGATTTAAGAGACGCATTGCGTCAATGACACAACAATTTTTTTTTAAATAGTTCATTTTAACGGAGTTCCTATCTTAAAAACCAATATAATATCCATATAATGCATATTGTCCGGGTCAAAAGCTTATTATAAATAAAAATATGACAAGGGGGTTTTGAAACATTTGTCTTAGGCCTTGCTTATTACTTTCCCACCCTTCGTAAAAAAGATGTGTAATTCTGCGCCGGAAAAGAGCAAATTTTCGATACAAACTCATTGTCTCGCACTGGTAGAGAAACTGAATAAATCTTGCTCGTATTTTATATAATATTTCCTTCCACTAACTCGTGTAGTTACTATCCATATCTTCCGGGTCCTCGATACCAAAAAATCGATTGACGGCAAAACGTCGGGCGGTCGTCAAAGCTAACGTCTAAACTATTATGCCGATTTTCTCAACATTTGATATTGATTTTTAGAAATTTGTCAAGTTTTTTAGTATGAGAATCGTTTTCGCTTAATTTGTGTTGAAATAATGCAATTTATAAAAACCTATTTTCTCAGAAATTCCTCCAATTTTTTCTTTAAATTTTTTCCACGGATGAAACGAGGGTCGCTTAAAATATTTAATTTTCGTTTAACTATCTGATTCTTTGAAAATTGTTAAGTTAGAAATAATGCGAGAAGAGTATGTTCTGTTGTCGTACCCCCATCTCGATCAGGTTTTTCGTCCAGTTTCCCTGATACATTGAGCAAATGCTGAGATGACCCCTTGTTTTGCTTCCGGACATAAATGTAACTTCATTTTCTGTGCACGTCTTCTAGAATTCAGTGGGTAATACAATTATTCAAATTATCGTTTCCATGTTGTCGCGACAGGAAGTATTATTCCGAAGGACAACATGGATAAGATCCAAAATTTATTGCCTTTTTATCCTTGAAAATAGATTTTATTACATGGGAGGGTTTTTTTCCAAAATTTAAGTAGTATATGACATAGTATAGGGATCACAGAATTTTGAAAATGTGCACACAATTCACTTTTCCCCATAGCACGTCATACGCAGTTTTAACTGTTTTTTGACGTAAAATAAAATAAAATAAATAGTTTTTCTAATGACACATTCCTAGTTTTATTTTATAGCACATTAACATTTATGCACATAACAAGCTGTTTCTGTATTCTCGGAAAACAGGAAACAATTTCGATACTAATTGAGTCAGTGAGAACCCCAACAGATAGCATTTTCACATATACTATTAATCGTGCAGAGCTCTAAACTTATTGTAACGAACCTCCAAAATTCCGGCAAAAAAAAATTACAATACATTTTTAGTCTAGTTTCAAGTTTTTAACTTTTTTATATTTAACAATAAAACTATATATGTGTATATTTTAATATATATTTAATTTATATAACAATTAATCGACATTTAATATAAACAACTTAATATTAATAATAACACGATTGTTTAAAAATTGTTTTCTTATGGCTTCGCCCAACATGTGGAGATGTTAAGTAACCGAACGATTGCTACGACGGTAATTTGACGATCCATCAAACTCAAAACTCAACATCAAAATAACTGAAGATATGCAAGATAAGCAAGTAGTGCATATTACAGGCGTTTTGGAAATTAATTACGAGTATAAAATGTGTCTTTCAACATACATCCGCACACAAAAAGACTATTGCTAGCGGGAACATCGAAATTTAACACGAAATCATGACACATGACAGATGAGATGTGGGTATGGATTTTCAACATCCGACTAACACAAACACAAAAATAATTTGCGCTATAAAAATATTAGTAATGATTCAACAATAAAATACAATTATGAACAAATAGTGTATTCAAGACGTGTATAACATTCTCCGACTGTCGGAAAATGTTTCACATATGGTCTTTAGTCAGCACGTACCTTTCCTGGAAACTGCAAAAAAAAAAAAAAGACCGGTCTATTCACGCACACAGAATCAAACAATTCGCATGGTTGAAATTTAATCCAGTGATACAATTTTTCATCGATACTGATAATTCAATCTAACAGAAGATATGAGTTATCGTTACACTCAGCATTGATAAGCATTTCCTCGCCCAGAGGTCTCTGCGCGGATATCTACATTGGATGCTGCACTTCTCAAGAAACAATATTGCGAGGATTTTGTACATTCCCATGGCAACATTAATTATAAATACTGGAATATAATAAAAAATACTACCAAATCAACTAGAAAACCCGTAGAGAATGTTGTTTTAAAATATAACGATATAAATGTGAACGATCCGGCAACAGTGGCTAATCTCTTTAACCAATACTTTTCGAGAATTGCTGCCGATCTCACTAAGGGTCTTCAGGCACAAAACTCAAAAATTATTCACTTTTAACCGGTTTCAGGGTAAGCGAAACACCGTACGTTCCCACAATAAAACTTTACTGTACTCGTTAATTGGCATTCAGAATAAATGCTAAGCATTGACGTTTACTAACTTCATTCCAGTACATCTAAAATTACACCAAAACAACAACAAAATGCACAATACACTACTAGTCAGAAGCACAATCTCGTGGTACGTAATGATATGCAGCGCTCATGGAAAAGTGATTTGTTAGGCTTCGAAACATGTTTACCTTCACCTACAACCAGAAAGGTCACAGATATACATGAGAAATATCCGGATCACATAATGCCGCATTGTTTAAAAAAAAACCTTACATGCTGTGAAAACAACAAAGACACATTCTGTGCTATAATCAATTCATGCTTTGAAAATCTCAGAATTTCTTTCAATGAGGTTAGTCTCGTGGGAAGAGCGGAGACAATTGTGATGTCGAACTATAAGTACACACACAGTCACAAAACATTAATCAATGTATTTGAAGGTATGTTTCATTTTACTTACTGATATTAATTGTTGTGGTACATAATATTTCTCATAGAAATGCTATGGAACACACGGACCACGAAGCTTGAAGCCATTGCATCTCCGACCGGCACAGGCACCATCTGTCAAATAACCGAAGAAACACAGCTGAGAGCAGGGCTACCAAAAGTCTAGAGTAAATTCTCGGTTATTTATTTTACATCTTAATAATTTTGAATTAGGTACTTCATGTTTTTCCTATTACTTTTGTTAAATTGTTTAAGAATAATTTGATCTTTAAAAATGTAAGGTGATTGGTCTCAATTTATGGAATTTATTTTTATCAATTACTCAATAGAAGTCATTTAAATTGTTTTATTTTGTCCAAACATTATTAGTTGAAATTAATTTAGTATTACTACTTTAAGTCTATTTGTCTTTACTGCCGCAACTACACAATAGATTAATAATTAATCTTGAATAAAATTGTGACAATTATAAGCCCCTTTGCATCACTATTGTGACATTTAATTCACTAATCAAACAAATGTCAGAGTTTATTTTCGGTATGCACAAAGAAGTGTGGTGACCCTCTTGAAAATTTTTAAAGGGATCCGTTAGCCTTTTGTATTACATATTATTTCCTTAACCACGTTTAAAACATGATCTTCCCCTTTTTTAACTCACAATTTGGGAAATTGTTTTGTATTTAGGGAAGATGGTTTTTAAGCCTTGTGGCAACTGTGTAAATGGTTTAACTTACAATAAATTGTATTTATTAATTGTATCATTAAAATTATAATTGCATTTTCCTTGTTTGTTTCATTCATTTACTAGCAAAACGTGTCATATATAAATAAAAACTTTAAATGGAAATAGTAGCCCAAAAATGTATTTAGCCACTCCTCTTGTTTTAAGTTTTCATTTTTCAATCAAAGGCTGTCTGCATCAAAAGAGACATAGCAAGTTCAACATTAAATTTTTTATTTACAGTTGTCTACTAGCTTTGAATTTTGTAGCTAAGTAGCTTCTAGATGAGGTTGGCTTTCTAATTAAAACAAGTTTCTTAAAAACTTCAATTGTTCAACTTCTGGTACATATCTGCTTGAGGTGAAAGGATGTTCAGTCCCAATGTCTCGAGGAGGCCCAGTCTCTCCTTGCTCCAGAAGGCTATGACATATGTTCATAATTATCATTAAATTATAAGGAATTGGGTTTTGCAATCATGTTTTATTTAATTAACTAGCCAAAATTCTGAAAGTTAATAGATTATATTGTTATAGAAAGTTAATAGATAACCTTATATTATGCCAGAATGCAAGAACCATGAATAATTTAATTGTTTGAAATGGCATAGAACCCACAGTATTAATAATATTGTGAAAGTGTACAATTACTTATTTTCATTTTTTAAAATTAAAAAGAAGACATATTTTAATTATAAATACACGTTTGCTGATAATATTTGACTTCAATGTTACCAATTAATTTGTTCACATTATTATAAACTAGCTGATTACCCCTACTACCCAGGTATTTATTTACCAAGATCATCTATTGAACACATCCTGCATGCTTTGAAATTCCTATAATCATTCTGTCCTTTGTGTCATCCCCTTTCCACTCACTACCTGTGATGTGCCTTTCCCACACAGTATTATTTTCCATAATGTATGTAATATGAAACTGCCATAAGCATTTCAAAGTTATGCTAAAACATACACATTAAGTCCATCAATTTTTACACATAAGAAAGATAAACAATTAGAAATTATATTGTAATTCTAAATCTACAATTTTATTTCATCTTGGCCCAATTGTGAACATCAAGGTCTATTTGTATATATAACTACTTTTAGATGTATCTGAAATTTTGTAACAGTTCTATTTATATAAATATTTAAAAATATTTAACTTTGATTTATAATCTTCTTCTTTTCATCTTGAACTTTTTGAATTTCTTGATATGAGTATACCCTTCAATACAATACAGGCATTTTCAATAGTAAAATAATCATTCAGGATCTCACTTGTTTCTATTATAAATAACTATTAATTAACAAAATAATATTCCATATTTCTTGCTTAAATTCTTCTCTTTAGTAGTACTTATCTTCTCATTCTATTTTTCTTCATTTTCATACAATATCCTGTGTCTTTTAAAGCATGATGATCCATATGTAATCCCAGCATGGGCTACTACTACACACTTCGTTTATATGCTCCCAGGAGGATAAATCCTTGGAGTTGGCACCTCAGCATTTATGCCTTCATCCTCACTCCCCATCGCCAACACACATGCTTTGGGCTATTGGTATCTGGATCTTGCCTGAATGCAGTTATCCTTCTCAGAAATATCCTCATTCAATGCCTGGGAGGGGTTGCTCTGCCAACTCAGAGCTGCTGGCTTTCCAGGCCAAATCAATGCCAGTGTCAAATCAATGCTCTGGGACAAGTCCCTTCTCTTTGCCCAATGTCAGGCCACTGTCACGACAAAGCCAAGTGCTCAAAACAGGCCATCTGGGCTAAGGCCTGGGGGCCCAGGGCCCCCAACTTCTCTCCTCGCTGCCACCACCTTCATGCTATTTGCATGAGTGCTGCCAGAATCTAGTCAACCCTGACAGGGGGTTCGTACTCCCCGTCTGGACTTTCATATGTTGGTTTGAGATCTGCTGTCAGCTACACAGAGGCTGCTGGCTAACGAACACCATACCCAATCCCAGGCAAAGCTCGATGATCACACTGCTCACTGCCGTCATCTTGAAGATAATGCCGTTAGTACCACCAAGTAACTTAGGTCCAAGTGGACATTACCTCCACTAAGAACCTCAGGCCTTGCAACCAGCTGCCCCCACACACACACACATGGAGAGCATGCAGGTCTAGAAGAGAAATGTCGTTAAGAATTCCCTTTCTTCAGGGAAGCATTTGAACCGGAATAAGTGAGTAAGCACCTACCCTTTGTTAGCAAACAACAATTAGACTTTTTTGACTGTTCAAGCACAGTCTTATTTTATAATATATGGTGCAACATGTAATATATAAAGATATTTTGATTTTTGACCTTTTTCTTTCAGACCAGTACATGCTCTCTTAATGCTTCTGGAGTAAATTGGTATCTATAATCTAATATGCTGTGAAAAACATCATTTATTAATTTTCTGTTCATTGAGCCTTCCATTGCTTTTAGAAAATGAGAATGTATGATGATATATTAGATGTTTTCAGTAGTTTAATTTTCTGCAAACCTTCTCAAACTGCAGAAAAATGACATTCAGATATTATCAAATGCAGACAAGTAGCCCACTGTAAGCCATTGTTAACAAATCTAAAAATATTAACAGTAATAAATTTGAACCAAACTACTAAATATGTATACTGTAGTGTGCTATGTAAGAGGTAATGTGTCTGATTTGCAATACAGAAGTGATGTACATTCCTACAACACCAGAAATAATAGGCATAAATGTGCCATTTCACAGTCTAAGTCAATAAACTGCTTTGATACACTATGGTTAAAACTGTAGAATAAATTACCTCTAAAATTAACAGTTGCCTCTAAAAGAATTCAAACAGGACCTGTATGATTGGTTGGTTGCAACACTCAATTGAAGAATTTATGGAACATAGAGACAGATAATAACTTAGTAATATAATATGTAACTTAGTAAATAAGTACAAATTTGTAGTATTGTAATGTATTTGTAATATTGTAATGTTACAAATATTTTGTATAATAATTTGTGGAATTAATGTGCATTTGAGCTTTTTTATTTTTTTAATGTGTTGCGTCTACAATTTCCGCTACTTGTCTCCAAGTCCCTTGAGGGGGAGTTGAGCGCTTTGCACTTTGAGAGAAATCCATCATTAATTACAGTGCTTAATTTAGAAGTAATCCTCCATTAATATTATTAATATTATATCTGTGATGTCTTGTCAGTCAGTTGTCAAGAGGACCGCCAGGTATAGCATCTTCGCATACACACCTCCCACCACGTTCTCCGTCGTCACTACCCAGCGGCCACAATTGAGAAGGAATAAGGATAGGGGTAGGGTTTAGGACACTTCACAGGGGTTGGACTAGCCCTTGTTAAGCAGCCAAACTCATTTTGTTGGAACAAATTTCACATGATATTACTATAGACTTTGAAATGTGTCCTGCTACACTTAATTTTATATGCCTTCAAACTGTATACAACTATAATCTATAATTGTGTAATGTAATCTAATCTACTATGTTCTGTAATGAATTCATATAATGTCTATTGCTACTGACACTGACACAGATCAATGACAAAAAAGAAATATTATTATTACATGTTTTTTCTTTTATATTGTGAAACTTTTAACTTGAAGTTGGAGCTGAAGTACTTGGCACAAATATTTTAAAACTTTGTACAGGAAAATCAGACTGACTACTATTTCAAGTCCTAAGATGATAACAATTCAGAGAAAAATTTCACTTTTTTAAAATGAATTTTTAATAAACATATTTGATATACAGATGTAAGCAGGTTTCTTCCATTAATTTCAAATGGTATATTAGAACAAGAAAATCACATAATTCTATGGATCTAAGGAGGGTGCCTATTGCTTTTGAGAATTATGTGCCCCCAAGATAAGGGAGTACTCTTCTACCCAAAAGTTTGGGTTTTTTAATGATCAAAATGCTGTTTTTTTATTTGCAAATCATTTTTTGTATTTTATTATTTTTAACTTGTTACATTTTCAATTTTTAATTATATATTTTTTCTTTAATTTTAAATATGTTTATTAAATATGTCAAAGAATCAAGTAACTAAGTGCAAATTCACTAAAGAAATAAGCATTCCCCATGGTAATATGTCCAAATAACATTTCTTTAACACTGATTTTTTGTCAGTGGTGATAAAAAAACAATTTGGGAAATTAATAAATATCAAAGGAATCTCTCCTAACAAAATTCCTTTTCAACAATAAAAAAAATATGTGTTCAGCATTGTGCTGTTTATTATAGCCATTTCTTTTATCTAGATGTACACTAATTCATGTTTTTGATTTTTTATACAAAAAGACCCTAACTTTTGTAGAACCAAATCAGTTTAAAAAGAGACTGTTTATTACGATCAAAGATTTGCCCCATCTCTAAAAACGCACTCAGGTTTTACAAAATCTTGAAAACCACATAAAGAATCATTGAGGTGTTTTAATATTTTAATTATTTCAAATCAATAACAAAACTTATAATTTTACGTAATGAAATATTCATTAAAAACTCAAATTTAAATACAACACACAGTAATTTGACAATAAAATACACTTACTTTCAGGCCGTGGCCCTGGTCATACATGGTGTGCAATGGCCCTGTGGGCTGTAGCAACTCCATAGTGGAGTTGGTCTGGAGGCAGACATGAAGTTTGACTGTCTTGTATTGAGGAAGGAATTATATATTCTGAAATGTTGGCAAACTAATGTATTTTATTAATCAACCAATCCCATGATCCACATCCCACAATAAAATATGAACTTCATTAGCTGTTATATACAACTCCAATTTCATCACAACAAACACCGCAAACAACTACTGGCTGGGTTAGCTCGGAGACAGCATTACTGTTGCCTCTGCAGGAACTCAATCCGGGAAGTTCTAGGCACCAGTCCTGACAGTGACAGATTTTTGGCACTAGCTATTTGCCTAGGTCGAAGTCAGTTGCTGTCAGGAAACAAATTCTAGCAGCCAACTGCTCTTGTCATTAATTTTCAATAATTTCACCAATCACTCCTCCAACTTCCAGGCATATTCCTAGGAAGTGTCTTAACGAACAGGCCATGGATTATATGCTTTTTTTTTTTTTTTTTTTTTTTCCCCATCCTTGTCTCCTCTTCCCCACTTCCACTACTCTACCTGTCTTGTTGGGAGATCAAGCCAAAGTTTAGAGCTTATACCAGAGCTACTCCACAAATTGAGCACCAGATCTCACCAAGCAGTGGGAGAAGAACACAACCTCCTGGGTAAAATATTCCCAATGCTAAGAGGACTAAGTCCACAGCAGTGTTTGAAGTGCTTGAAAACACCAATGAATCAGATCAAAGGAGTCAATCAAGCAAATGCAAAGACACTACAAGTACAAAATTAACTTACAGTATAATGCAAACTTGTTTTACAACTTTGCTGCATGTTATACATTTGTTACTTTATTATCAAAATCAATGAACATTTATGTTTCCGACAGGGTTTGTTTAACACCACTGGGAACCCTTGGGCCTATATTAATTTGGGGCCCCCCTAATCTTACTTTCAACTATCTTCCCCCTCCTCCAATTTCGATGCTGAAATATAAAGAAAATCAGGGGATACTAGCTCAGACTTGGTTATGAAAAGAGAGCGGGTGCGATGTGCATTAGGTCACTGGTCACTGACGTCAAAGATGGTCAAAGAGGTCTGACTGGTCCACCACGAGTTGTAACCGTACTGCCAATCTAAGCGGAAGAAATATGAAACAGGAATGGATAGAGCCCAATACCCCATATTCGCTAACAATTTGTTCCCGCCTCATTGTAATGCAAAATTACTTTCAATGGCAAGTTTTCTCGCATCGCTCGTCGGGATCCAAGTCACGGCGAGGCTCGGGACTTCGGCTCTCGCATTCACTATTAAAACCTTGTCTAATATCCACCCAACGAGATAGAATATACTAACGAGATAGTATATTCTAAGTCGTTGTATCCACCGCATGTTTACTAATTTACTTTTATGCACTTCATAATTAAGTTCACTACCCTGCATTTCATCACTACAGTAATGCATAAATGAACATCGCACAGCGCATAACCCAGTCTCCACTCGAATATCTGAAAATGATATCAATTTACATTGTATTTTGTAATTTTGTTTAATATTTTGAAAGTATTTCTTAATGTTTCAATTAACATTCAAACAAAAATTTAAACAAATATGTATTAGTAAGTAAAAATAACAGATTTATAATTACTCTGAAAAAGACTGCAAATTAAATAAAGAAAGTATTGTTAAAAAAACTACGCTTTTCGTCAGTCTCCTATCAACCAGCATCATTACGTACTATAAATATTATCCAGTGATCCACGACACATCACTCTGTTTTGCCATTTTTTAATGCATGGTTTAATCATGTATCACATTTTTTATACGTTTTTTTTAGTACTAAATATTTTTTTTTTTTTTAATAATTATCGAGAGCCTTTGAACATGGAGGGCCCGGGCCCTTTCGGACCAGTGCCTGAACATGGCACTGATTTCCGGTTATGATTGTAAGTTTGAAATCTTTAATTGGGGGTTTCTTAACTTTAATTGGATTACGTTAATCCTTTGATATACAATGTATTTACTTACTGAATGTATTTCAGTTTGATTTTTCGAATTATGAAAATCTTATTTTATACAAATTAAACGAGAAAAGTAATATTCCCTGAAAACACTCTCATACAAAAAAACAGCAATCCACAGGGCTGTATTTTACCCCCCCTCCTATGATCAATATAAAGAAACAATAACAAAATAAAAACTTAATATGAGTTAGTGATAAAAAATAAAGACATAGTGTTATGAAATTTGGAAAAGGTATTTTTGTGCCAGCTTATACAATGACAATACCATTTATAGATAAATTAAATTATAATAGAGCTATATACACAATTATATATAAATAGTAATGTCAAAATGGGCATAATTTATAGCAATCCAAAATTACCCGACTTCTCATGAGTAAAATAGGCGAGATGGGAATTAGGAAATGAAAAACATTCAATATTCTCTCAGAGTAAACACAAATTCTCCACCACCGATATGACAAAATTAAAGTGGTTTGCTCCCAATACACTTTTCTCAAATTACCTCTTGATTTGGAATAAATTTTAAATTATAATTTTCTTTGAAATGTGAGAAATCTGGCTTTGAGTTATTTGAGAATAAACTTTCCTTGATCGAGTTCAATTAAATTTTTAACCTTGATTTAAATAGGAATTTCAAGGAAATTACCACAATGTAAAAATTATCCAATGTTAAATTAACATTAAGTTCACAGTTTAATCTTTTGATTTGTAGTTCAAAATGTATCTGTTGTTATGTAACTGATTTCTATTTCTTGAAACTTATAGACAAAGAAAGAAGTGATTTTCACACTAGTTTCTTTTACCACAATTTTTGTTTTCCAGGTCTTTAACAATGTACAAATACTTACCACTTGGCCCAGCAGTGATGCTGTTTTAAGGACCTACTGTTCACTGCAAAATATTTTTGCAAGAAAAGCTACCACTAGGTTTAGTTTTTGTTCTTACCTTCCCTAAAAGCTAAGTTCATATGATTTAGTTATATGAATGCTTCTTTGACATGCAAAGCTGGCAAATCTTTCACTTTTAGTTTTATTAATAAATCCATTATACCCGGGGTCCAAAGCACTGCATTACAAGAGGACTACAGGCAGAAAAACCTCAATTATATATCAATAGCTGAAAGCACTCATACATTTATTATCCAAAAAAGAATACTGCGAACAATGACCAGCACTCATAAGCTGGAGTCTTGCAAACCCTTGTTCAAAAAATTAAGGATTCTTCCACTACTGTGCATGTACATATTTGAAATAGTTGTCTTCACAAAGAAGATTCTCATGGAAAACAAAGACACTTTCATTCTAAATTCTGATGTACACAACTATAACACTCGACAAAAGGATAACCTACATGTTCCCCATTCTGAAACTCACTTTATCAAAAAGTACCCAATAGAGGGCATTACACTTTACAACAAATTGAGCCATATTAAAGATATTAATACAATACATAGATTTAAAAGTAAATTGAAAGCTTTCCTGCTTAACAACATAACTTACAGTGTGAAGGAATACACAAATCACATCACTACCTCCCTTAAAAAACAAAAATAAAAATTCTAATCCCATTGATTCTCTGTTTCATGTTGACTGTTCAAGTTGAAGCAAAGAAAAAAGAACTGGCATATCCCATCCTGCCTGTGTTAAATTGCAGTTGGACTGATGTAGAAGGAGAATGCCAAACCAAAATTCTATTTCCTTCATCCTGAATTTGCTAAATGCACTAGGCATCATTAATATCGTTAAATCATTTCTGAATGAATAGTATTTTATTATTAGTATTGTTACTACTATAATTGATATTACTATTATTAGAATTGTTATTATTATTATTATTAAGTATTGTAAGATCAATGACCAACTTGATAAGGGTTTTTTGTCGTTTCCCTTGATTCTTTGATCAAATGCTGAGATGGTCCCTCTTGTTTTGATTTCTGGAATGAATAGTATTTTTAAATATTATTATTATTATTATTATTATTATTATCATTATTATTATTATTAATAATAATAATAATAATGTCACCTATCCAGCAAATCCTATTTCAATATATTGTAAACTTTTTAAAATTAAACAAATTTTTTTATTCTGAATGAATTAGAACCATTTTTATTTTACATATGTTTGTATAATTACATACTTTACCAATTACTATAATCAGTTGTCTAAGCCTGTCTAAGACGGAAACTTTTTCAGATGGAAACCTGCAATGCTTTATCCCAGACAAAAAGTCTCTGAACAGAACGATTTTATAAGTGAAAATGACCTCTATAAGCCGGAAACCTGTCTAATGCGGATTCAATATGGATTTTAGAGAACATAAAATGTTTATTACCTGGCTAAGAAGAAAATTTATTTTCAATTTTATGGCATTATCTTGGGAATGGCATAGCATTAAGGGACACGTTCTGAGATAAGAGTGTGAAAGACTAGATTTTTCCTTTTAAACCTGCTGTCGGGGATCTTTAGCCAATTCTGCGACTTTCTCATGCTTTCATGTGATTTTCACAACTTCCTTGTTGTCCCTCCGAATCCATATGTTGGTAATCCGTACCCCATTCAATTCTCAAAAGTGTCACCACGTTTCCTTCAGCTAGCAATGGAAATCTGGGAATTTTGTCTTGTCATAGAGTAGCGTATTGTACAAATGCTCAATTTATTTGTAAAATGTAGAGTACATGCTTGTCTTATACTTTCCCCATGATTTACATTTGATTTTTATTTCCTGCAATATTTCCATTGATAAACTTTACTTTGTTTTGTTTCACTAACTAAATTATATTGAAAATACTGTACTTAAGTTATACCATGAATGTTTGGCAAACCTTTATAAGACAGAAACATACAAAGATGGAAATTTTTTGTAGGAACTGTCAAGTTTCATCTTAGACTGGTTTTTCTGTACTTTAATACATCTATTATAGGTCAAGATGGAATATTTCATATCAGAGTTCGGTAATATGTTACTGTAATCCTCTTTTTTGCAAAGCAGTACAATACTGAGCTTCTCTGACTACTAGACTTTCGCTGTGAATTGTAAACTTGCCTGTCACCCCTGCTTCTTGGAAACCAGATATATGGAATCAAAGATGAGTAGACGTTTGCGAAGCAGAAGTAAATTGCATCCCTGTGATAGCTTACATTCCTCATTACCCATGAGTAACTTATAGATATCTGACCAACATTTTTGTACTTATCCTTCTCTAATCACGTAGTTGGTTTGGGGTGCAAGTTCTCTCTTACCCTCCTCCCCATGACCCATCACTGGCTACACCGTATAACTGTTCATGTGTACACCGGTACCTCATGAAGAACTAGTGTGTATGCAGGCTACTATGTTGAATTTCATTTTTTCAATAAAACTCGTGTTGTGTGGTGACAAGTCCAGTGTACAATTACTTCTGCAGAAGTAGAACTTTCTTTCAGATGCTCCGAATCGTCTTTTAAGATCTGGCAATGTTTTGTGTTCAAAAATTTGAAAATGCTTGTGTGGAACAACATTAAACACAGTAATGAGTTTTTATTTTATACATTATGTATGTTTTCTTACACTTTTGAAAACAAATACATTTATGTACACATTTTACTTTTTCCCCAATTAATTCCATTTCCAACTCGTGAATTTTCAAATTATAAAAGAACAAAAGAAAGCAATTCAGCAATGGCCTTAAGGCTTATCCATAGTCTGATGAAGGTGCATGTGAGCGTCACCCAGGGTCACATACGTAGGCAACTCCAACTTTTCATGAAGGAAACAAATTGCACCTTAACATAAAGATTAACAATATGATTATATTATTATTGTTTTTGGTTTAAATAATATCATAATATAATTTCTTTAGCATTATATTATTTTAATTAGTTTTTTAATTGGATTAAGAAATACATGAACCACCTCTAGTACTCAGTCATTTTCAACAATCTATCCCATCCACAATAGACAGGATCTAAATTTCTAAATGTGTACAAATAAAAAAAAAGAATAGAGAAGAGAACTGCACTGTCACAAGATCTACAATTCTGCAGGCATTTACTATTGGTCTCTCAATTTCTATCATCTTCACGTGTAATTCCCAAAGCTCCAGAGCAAATGCCAGTTTGGCTTGTGAAGAAAATTGCCAAATTAAAATGGCATTTGAGCAATCAAATTTTATGGAACTACAAAGCATACATCAAGACATGTCACATCAAAATCATATTCCATGAAAACAATCAAGAAAACAGACCCTTTCGCTACTACTTTTAAGACAATCATTACAGTTTTATATGGATACACAAAAGGGAAAGGAAGTAGTGGGGCGTTTTACTTAAATTATAAAACAGTTCAATAATTTATTTACAATATAACGCTAATTACAAATTATTTCAGTAAAAATTTGTTAAAAATTATTTAATTCTTCACTACATGAGGCAAATCATATTTTCCTCGCACACATTTAAGTTTTACACCTGGTACATCCTGACAACGACCCACTCGAACAAGAACAATGTTGTGTTCTTGCAAGTTGTGTCCAATGCCTGGCACATATGCCACCATTTCCTTGCCAGTACTAAGCCGCACAAGTACACACTTTCTGTTAGCAGAGTTTGGCTTCTTTGGTTTTTTGATAAGAGTTTTCAAAACCACTCCTTTAGCAAAAGGTTTTCCATCTAGCGGCTGCCGAGGAGGTCTTGTCTTTATATGTGGACCTCTTCGATGCATTTGTTGCAGTGATGCCATAGTACGACACACAAGATCTGAAATATTTACATTAGTTTGTCTGATGACACACATTGAGGGCAGGATACAAATCAAGTTTCCACAATGTATGTTATATATAGTGTAACAAAAAATTGATAACTTCTTGAAACAGTTTAAAAAAGAAATGAAAATTTACACTTGCAAATTTAATTAACAAACAAATCTCTTTTGTTCCTAGCACATTTTTCAAACAATAACTTGACGATTACAAAAACTACTTATTTACAACACTTAAATGTTTAAGTTTCTCAAAATTAATACTATTTGTTAATGATTACAATTATGACAATATTGAAATGATGTATTCAAAATCACATCTTCATTACAAAACTAAGTGAATCCGAAATGCAGGAGACGCAAAAGCAAAATAATTTAAAAATTAATGTGAAACGCAATTTAATCTGAATTTAATAACTATGAAGAACTTCTTATTACCGTGGAGTAGACTGCAGTGAAGTGTGTGATGGCACAAGAGAACATGGAGATGATATAAACCGATTACATGAAGTTGACAAAAGCTCAGCGAACTTCTTGGTAACAATATTCATTTTTCTTCTCAATAAGTGGAAGAATACTGAAACCACACACAAAAAATTGTAAGCATAAAGTTGTATTCTAATTAACCCTTCGTGCATCATTTAAACATAACCTAACCTACACTTTTTTAATAATAGACTGAGTCAAAGCAACATTAAATTTGCAAAATTAATGACTTTCTGAAAATTTGAGAGGGCAAAACATTCACTTTCTCAGAAACTATACAAAAATTAAACACGCAAATACCTCACAACCAAATCCGTGCAAACATCCGACTTGTTCCGACAGATCACGATCGACCGCCTCCCACCCAATGCATCCAACCCAACGACTTAGAATATACTATTCTAAGTATATTCTATCTCGTATATGTATATTCTATCTCTCTATAGTATATTCTATCTCGTTGATCCAACCACAGAACGATGTTGCAAGTGCTGCCAAGTGGTTGGCAGTGGTTCATAACACAAACATTTCGTTTCAATTGAATATCGTTCTCACAGCAGCGGACTATTTAAAATTATTGCCAGTGATACAGAACAGTGCATATTGCCTCCCAATGTAAAAGCCTAAGTCAGTTAAACAGGCGAATCTTCTTGGAATAATCGAAAATAGAAGTAGAAACTGAGAATTATAAAGTGCGTAAAGAATAGAATATGAGAGACAGTAGAAAACTGGTACCATGATGTACAAAAGGAACAATTAGAGAAAACTCGAAATTAATTTGAGAGAAGTTGATTACAGCAGAATGCGTTGATAGGGATCATAAATTTAATCATGAACAAGAAGGATTTATTACTTCCGTCAGGTGGCAGTGAACCATCGCCATAAATCATTTTATTCATTTGATACAGGAACAAACGAACATCAGAACCTTGAGTGACTAGGCCGTAAGCCATTATCGTGGATATCGCAGGGTAACAGTGCAACCACGTGGCGACATTTATCTTCGATTTCAATTTTATTTCTAATTCTCGAGGGATAATATCCAAAAAGGAAAAAGGACCCTGAGTTTGTGATACAACACCCTCTTTGTAATTATTTCCTGCCTTGAAAGCCATTGTGATCCAACAAAACGATGCTCCGAACGGCACGCCGTCATTGTGCAGGTTTTCCCACACGCCTTTCAAGTCAGCAGACTCGGTTCATCTACTTCCATCGTTCGATAGCGCCGGTTTATAGTTTACCGTAATGTAATACGTATCGGATTACAAGATTGGATGCATTTCTGATGTCGTCATAGCAACGTGAGTCGTTAATTCTCACAGCTATGGAAGGGAGCCATCAGAGGGAACGCCGTCCCCACACGCCGGAGCCTCGGGCGCGGGGCAGGGGAGCAAGAGCAGATGGAACGCTCGCGAGAAAACGAGCAAAACCTACTCGACGCGAGCTATCCGGGAATACCGGCCCGACGACAAATCGAACCACTTTTTTGGCGAGCGACTCGCCGTCACGTAGAACTATACAGCTATTGGATTATTACGTAATCATATTTACAAAACATTACACGGGGAAGAGGAGTCACTCCTAGATGAGAAATGCAAAATCAACCTGGGCTTGAGATCGAGATAACTTGCCGTCTGGATGGCGCTTGTGAGAGCGATTCGGAAGGGGAAAAAAATCGGCGCCCAGTCGCGCCGCGCCGGGCCGCTACTCGTCAGCCTTGACGGGCGGGGCCGCTGTGAGGCAGCCTTGCGATTGCCGCGCGGGTTGCAGTCGGTGCAACCGATGCACTCTCTACGCGGGACCCGCTCTTCCCCTTGCAACTCCTCGCAAAGAGTGGTCAACGGACGCGCGCAATTCACGAAGCAGAAGAAAGTTGTCCGACATAAATAAGAGATCTTGTGAAATCAGTGACTTGCAATTTTGAGATGTGGTTGTGGAATACAATGAAAAAAGTACTCCAAATGAAGTTTACCGAGACAATTGAAAATATGTTCGATCAAAGATTCCAATACTTTTGCTTACAAATATTAGCCTCTAAACCTGCTGCACTCCCTTATCGTACTTCGGGCCACATGTGGAGGAAATGACCCATTATTCCAAGAAAATGAAACCGGGAGCGGAAGCTCAGTGCATCAACTGATGTCACTGCAGCGCCTCTGACCCGGAGGTCCTGGGTCCTAGGTTCGAGTCCTGAGCGAGGCAGGATTTTCGACACTAGCTTTTCAGCTAGGTCGAATTCGGTCGTTGTCTAGAGGAGAATTCTAGCGGCCGGCTGCTCTGATTGGTAGTTTTCCGTGGGTTCTCCGATCAACACCAGGTGAATGCCGGAGCAGTACCCTACCAAACGGACCACGGACCTCGCGCGATCTGTCCTTCCCATTCCTTGTCCTATCCTCTCCCCTTACACACACACTTACACTAACATGCACTACACTACCACATATTCCGGGAGACCGGTCGGGAGCTTAGAATTAGTCCCGGCTGGGGCGGTGCCCCGCTGGTGGGAGAGTCCTGGTTTGGGACTCCACTAGCCGACGGTAGGTCGGCGCCGGATATCGCCATCCAGCGGGGGAAGATCACTGCCAAGTCCCGGGGAAAAGCATGCACTACACTCACGGGACTAATGACCAAAGCTGTTGACGCGCCCGGAAACACGAAAAAATCAATCAATCAATCCAAGGAAATGAAATGTCGTCGCCCAAGGCCCGCAACAGACTGCACCGAGAAAGCGTTGCGAAAAATGGGCGACAAGAAATGTGGAAAATCGAAACAAGGAACACTTTCGACCCTCATACAATTGAGCTTTCTCGAGAGAAGATATCATCGCTTGAGATGATCGGTTTAGGCATTCGCTGCCGAAGGAAAACACTAAACAGTGTGTAGAAACGAGGGACATTATAATATTTACCAGTAAAAAGATGTGATAAACAAGCAATTTTTTAAATTTCTTACTTGAATTATTTTCTTTAAAACAGAAATGTTCTAGGAAAAACTTGCGTGGAAAATATTCTTTCTTGTAAGAAAGCAGTACGTAATGAGCAATATAAAAATAAAAATTGGAAGCAAGAAATTTGAAAGGGTATTTTGAAAGAATTGAATTAATTCATTATTTTTTAAATCCACATTCATTTATAAATTAATTTATTAAGTGTGAAGTTTATTATGAACCATTTGATCATTCATCATTTAAACGTATTTCAAGTTTTCAATCAATAAAAATAGTAAAACAGAGGAGGTGGAAATTGGAAAAAATTTGCATAGATTGTACTTCTTTTCCATACTCACACGGTTCCTTTTTTACATTAAATAAATAATAATTTATATGCAATTCAATAATGTATTTCTCTTTAGGTAATTCGAACTTGGTAAATAGATGATTTACGATTATTATTATTATTATTATTATTATTATTATTATTATTATTAAAACGAGTAAAAAATACACAAGAGCATTTAAAAAGAAAGAAATGGAACTCACAGCTGATGTGATAGCTACATGCTGGCAAGACTCGTTTTGTAGCACATAAAAGCATTTCGAGTCATCGAATGACATATTTCTTGTTTGTGGACTCAGCATCACCAGCCTCTTTCCTCATTTCTCGTCGCACATTTCTCGCAACGCATCTCTGGGTGTATAGTCTGTTCCCGGCCTAAGCCATGGGTACTCAAACATTTCAGTCCGAGCCCCCTCCCCCCGCCTTGGAGTACTATTCGAACGCGTCATTTATAACGTATTACACGCGCGCGCGCGCACGCGCCACACACACACACACACACACACACACACACACACACACACACACACACACACACACACACACATATATATATATATATATATATATATATATATATATATATATAATACTTGCAAAATACCCGAAGTGTTTTCTTAAAAATCTCAATTTAAATTACCCTTCTTTTTATAAAATGTATATCCATAAATACACTTTTTCATGGAAAATTTTAACGTTCTAATAAAAAAAATTTCAATGTTTTTACGCAAGTAAAAGTACTATCCTTACCATTTATTTAAAAACTTTTCAACAAACGTTATACCAACACTTTTCGAAGTTATTCA
This sequence comes from Teleogryllus oceanicus, assembly GCA_964035755.1. NCBI lineage: Eukaryota > Metazoa > Arthropoda > Insecta > Orthoptera > Gryllidae > Teleogryllus > Teleogryllus oceanicus. The sequence goes on along the minus strand of CAXIVR010000008.1, from coordinate 109,276,334 downwards.
AAATATATCAACCTCATTAACATTAACCTAAATTGAACGAATATTAACCTAATTAATATATTATCTCTAACGCCAAGAAACAGCTCGGTCAGAGTTCGATTTTGGAACTGCTTATGATCAGAATCGCATGTATGGAACAAATACAATACATCAATGATACATTCACGGCATTTTGAACAGAGTTTACGTATTATATAGTATCGTAGCTCCACGATAATGATAAATGCTCTATCACAAGACCATCTACAATACTGTGCTTTGATCTATTTTGAGCTTCATTTGCCAGATCATCAGCTGTTAAGGTCATCCAATCTGGAGCTGGTACGTCACTCACTGTACTGACGTACAGCTGATTTACATCAATGTAAATGTTGTTTAAATCCAAGTATATTGTATTGCAGATGGTCTTGCAGTATTAGTATTGCTGACAGGGCCGGCGAAACAAATTAATTTCAGGCGAATAGTACCATGGATGGAAGGTCATGTATTTTTTATTGTACTCGTATTTAAGTTTTCTTTAAGAAAAACATGGTAAAACCGTATAAAATATGTATTGATGATTGATTGATTGTTAATGATTCCGGACGCGTCAACTAATGATATTAGTCCCGTAAGTGTAGTGCATTTTTTACTTGGGCAGTGGCGTTGATATTCCCCCTATGAATGGCGAGATCCGGCGCCGACCTACCATCAACTAGCGAGGTTTTCTGCAAGAAGGTACCTCCCACTAGCGGGGCACCGTCCCAGCCGGGACAAACCCTAAGCCCCGGACCGGTCCCCCGGAATGCGTGGTAGTTATGAATAGTGTGCATGTTAGTGTGTGAGTGTGTGTGCGTGCGTGTGTGTGTATGAGAGAGAGAGAGAAATATGACAAGGAAGAGGAAGGAAAGATCGCGCGCGGTCCGTGGCTTATTCGTTAGGGTATTGCTCGCACAAGTTTTCTTGATTGAGCTCCCTAGTTCTCGTCCAGCGCTGAATAGCACGGACCGTTGAGGTACGTCAGTTCGACTCGAAACGGCACATACCGATTTACAATGCTGGCAACAACCACATCGTACTTTCAAAACAATTATAGCATTTCTCATGGCACGCTTTGATGCGTTAAGTTCATGCCCGCAGTTGGTACGCCCTTTTAAGCTGCGATGTAACCACAGCCTACCTCTCCCTGCGCCCCCCGCCGTGGAATATCAAGAAGACTTGCTCGTGTAGTACTGCTCCGGCACTCGCCTAGTCTTGATCGGAGAAACCACGGAAACTACGGATTAGAGCAGCCGGCCTCTAGAATTCTCCTCCAGACAAGGACTGAATTCGACCTGGCTGAGAAGCTCGTGTCGAAAATCCTGCCGCCGCCAGGACTCGAACCTAGGACCTTTCGGTCAGAGGTACGGCAGTGACATCAATTGTTGCACTGAGCCACCTCTCCCACTTAAAATATGTAGTTTATTCAACATTTTAATTAATAATTTATGTAAATAAATTAATAATTTATTTCTATGTACTGTTTTATTTGCCAGCAACAGAAGGGATCTCTTCCACATCAGTTTTTAAACTTTTTGGGTTTTCATGAGCATTTTTCGAGGTTAAGTCCGATGTACTCCCAGACTGCTGATTATATTCTAGGAGGTGATATAAACGTCATTTTGCTCAATTCTTTTGTTTTTTCAAAAATTACAAAATTTGTTATTTATTTGAGCTGTCTCTCACATCCTTAAAATTTACATTACCGGTGATTTGTTCACATCATTGTATTTATGAGTACATGTAATGCAAATAATGACAGATAAAGTTTCTCGAAAACTCAACAGTTTTCTTTGAAAACGTGCTCATAATTTCGCATTTTCACAATTTCATTTGGAGCCATTTTTTCATAAACGGCTCGAAATTTTTTCTTGAAACTTCCAGATAGTGCAAAAAGTATTGTTTAGGATGACAAAATTAATTTTGCGGTATTCATTTGTTTTTTCAAAAATTATACCAACGTATTTTCTTTTAATTTCTCTCATGCCGTTGATTTGCATATTGTGACATACCAACATGTCACACATTTATTTACTAATATTTGTCGTAAATGGGGTAAATATACAAGGATAAACGATTAGAAATATGGCGCCCTACGAAAATACGGACGTGAGAGCAGGGAAGAGAGGCTCGAGGCATATCTTGTAGTTTAGGGGATGAACTTTATATTTTATCGCGTTAAAAGTTGGAGGAATTAATTAGAGGAAATTGACTTTCGTGTATCGTGGATTAAGTAAAACGTGACAGCCTTGGAGTGCCCATCCGTGGTAAAGAATAGGGAAGTAAGTGAAACAATTAATAAGTTGAGGAGGACATCGACCCGGCAGCGGAGAGTTGAGGAGAACAAGATACAAGAGAGAAGATCGGTCGGAGCGGTGGATTCTTCCTGGCCTCATCGTTCAAGAGCGCATGGATATCTAAATTAGTAAGAATAATAGCGCTATAGACAATTTTTACGATTGGTCATGACCAAGGTAATGTCATGGTAATGTCAAGGTAATTGTTCATGACCCAGATTTCGTGTTAAAAAAGAATTAATCGATAAATAAACTTATAACGTTCTCATTCTGAAAAAGAAAAGCTGATTATCATTTCTTTAGCATCTTGTGCAATACACAGTTTAATAATTTCTTTCCAGAAACACATTTCAGATTCCTCGCTTCTTCCGTAAGGAGAGCGGATCGAATTATCGTTTGCTAGGAAGAAAGTAAGTACCGGCGACGATTATTTTTGTAAGAACCCAACCGGCAGAGCTAGTAGGATAATTATTTCCCTTTAGATGTGTTTGCAGGAAATTTAAAATCGCAACCCTTTCCTGGCGCCCAAAAGTGATATAAATTTGGAAACCGGTTGCAGAAATAATTTGACAGAAACGGAGAGCTTCTCAATACAGAGAAAGTAATGTAATGTTGCGGAAAATCGATTTCTAGATTTCAACGGAAATCGTTTTTCTCGGAATCTCGTTTTGGGGATCTCTCATATTGAAAAAGTGGTGCTACAGAATGGCACAGACTTTCTCGCTGTAAAGTGTTCTAATTTCCTTGGTGTGGACTGACTTTAGGTCTTGCCCCCTGTTCTCTTGACAGCTGCATCTATCGCCGTCAAGAAGTACACTTTTTGAAATTTTCCTAACTTTTCCGTTTCCTAATGGTAGAACCGAAATATTACGTTAAGAATATTAAAGAAGATTAACATCTCGTCCTAAATGACAATGTTCATTGAAAAATTTAGAGCCGTTTTTAAGAAACTGGCGTTTAATCGTTACTGTAAATGCGAAATTTGAACCTCTTTTTGTCAGAAAATTTTAGAGTTTTCGAAAAACTTCATTAAATTCATTTTAAGAACTTCAGCTCGAAAATGCATTGGTGTTTACAAAATACTGGAAATGTGCATATTAACGGCGTGAGAGGTACATAAAAAATTACATTTATGTAATTAAAAAAAAACAACAAATCCATACACCAAAATGAATTTTATGGCATTTATTACAGGGCAACTAGCACTATATGTTGGAAAAGTTTGAAGGAAAAATTTGGAGCCATTTTTGAGAAAATGCCATTTGAGCGATTCACAAAATGCGGAAATTTGAGATCATTTTCGCAGAAAATTGCTGAGTTTTCCAGAAAGTTTGTATGATATCATTTAACACACATATACTCATAATGACCATATTGTGATTTAATTGTCTGTAATGTAAATATTAACGACATGAGAAACGAGTAAAAAATTTACACTTTTCTAATGTTTGAAAAAGCAAAAGAATAGAGCAATATAACATTTATGTCACATTATGAGTGCATTTTGCAATATCTTATAAAAATTAAAAAAAAACATTTGGAGCTGTTTATGAGAAAATCTTGTTTTTGTCATTTTTTTAAATTACGTTTAAAAAACGACTAAAATTTTCAAATAAAATGTACATGACGAATGAAAGAAATATTTATGGACAACAAATTTCATTTGAAGGGATAATCTGTCTTCGATTTTGTAGTTGTGAGAAGACGAGGAACAATATTCAAACTTTTGCAATTTTCGAAAATTCAAAGTTAGCCATCAATATCGGACCTATGTCATATTTATAAGTGTATTTTACTCTATTCTTGCGAGAAATTTAAAGAAAAATTTAGAAGCCGTTTTTGAGAAAATTTTCAAAATGTTCGTGGGGCTTCATATAAAATACTCCCAAATTTTAAAGAATGTTTTTCTAAATCTCAAAGCTTCCAGTAGAGCCAGATGAACAGGGGTTTCTTCAATTTGAAAAAGATCGTACGCACGGTTTAGGCGCTAGTGTTCACAGACGGACGGACATATAGATAGGCAGACGGACGGACGAACGTTTTGATGAAAACCACTTTTTTGGTATCAGGGGACCCCAAAAGTGTAGTACTAGTTCTTTTTATGTAACGTTAGTAGGGGCAATAATTTCAACGTACTATAGGTTCATGGGCCGCGATAAGCTGGAAGGCGCGGAGACGTGTAATCTAGTAGGGAAGTATTGAGATATTTGAGGTTGAAGCATAAATGGATCATTCCATAATTTCTTCACTGAAAGTTACATACGTTGCGAAAATTACTGCTATGAACTCTGCATGAAAAAACCCGTGATATTTCCCTAGAGAAAAATCTACATCCATTCACATTATAATCGTTATTTATAAAATAGTGGCTCTAAACATGCAGTGCCGGATAAATATTTCAAATTATTCCCGTTAATTCAAGTATGACTAGATTTTTAGGAATTCGGTTTAAACTTTCTATTGACAGATATAAAGGAGTGGTAGTGCCTGCAGTCTAGTTGGCAGGTGAACTGGAATTTACTACGATTTTATGGGAGTTCACCATGCCCTTGAGAACCGATTTTGGTTGTCGGTGTTTCATAATTTCGCGTTATTGACATTTGGATTTGGAAATATTCGTTTTAATGGGCAAATGAATATGGATGAGAAATGTGAAGGAGGTATTGCAAAATTCGAGATATGGAGCAATTCGCGTTTTAAATTTTGAGTCTCGAAATGTTAAGCTCATTAAGCGATTGGTATTTCCGGGCGCGTCAACGAACATGTGTGTAGCTCGCTCATGTGTGTAGCTTTGCAGACGGCAGAATTAGGAACTACGTTGTTTTTTTGTTGTTTTTTTTGTGAGAGCCCAATCACACATCCGAGAATGCATAGATAGTGTCGATTGAAATGTAAGGAAAAAGTAGGAATACTGGAGTATCAACAATAACCACATATTGAGCTTTACAAAAATGCCACAAACCAAATCTTACAATAAACAAAGCTGGGATTGACCATGTAGTCAGAAGAGAAAATATGAAGTTCATAGACATTCGCGGTTTTACCAGTAGATGTACAAGCTCGGAACCTAGCCACTAACAATTCCAACAGAATAAACAGAGAACTTGCGTAGTCGACATAACAGAGTCAGTAACAATGACTTTATCGTGCTCCCTGGGTCAACAATCGTCTTTTCTGGGAGCATGTCTCGTCACTTGAGGTCAGTTTGTTTTTTGGGGAGCCCGTGCCCTGTCACTACGGGTCTGGATCGATAAAGATTAGAGTTAAAGCGAGTCTTGGTCGAGCTAGGGTGTCGTTTATGACAGTCCCCGAGTCGACTATCGTTTTTTCTCCAAGCAAGTGTCTCGTCACTTTTGGTCTAGACTTTTTTTGGGAGCCCCCGCCCCGTCACTAGGGGTCTCGATCGATGAAGTGAAGAAATAAAGCAAGTCTTTGTGGAGCTAGACTCTCGTTTATGACAATCCCCGTGTCGACAATTGTTTTGTCTGGGAGCAAGTGTCTCGTCACTTGTGGTCTGAGGCTTTTGGGAGCCTGTGCCTCATCACGAGGAGTCTGGAAGATAAAGACTAGAGTTAAAGTGAGTCTTTGTCGAGCTAGATTCTCGTTTAAGACAGTCACCGGGTCGAGAATTGTTTTGCCTTAGAGCAAGTGTCTCGTCAGTTTTGGTCTGGACGTTTTTGGGAGCCCTGCCTCGTCCCTAGGGGTCTTGATCGACGAAGTGTAGAGTTACAGCGAGCCTACATTGCACATTTAATCTGCTTTTCCGGGCGCCAGGCCGCCGCTGCTGGCCCAGACTCGCTCCGATAGCTTGCTGTTTGGAGGAGCGAAGCTAAGCCGAACTGTATGCTTCAATATAGAGCGCGCACCTACTTGAAAGCTAGCTGCGCACACCGATGATTATCAGCACCCATGCTGACGCCGGCCGACACAGCCCGGGAAAAAGAGCATGTTTTGTTTCGTCGTTTCTGTGATTTCTGTGCAAAAATCAAATCCACTTCGGTATGCGAGAGTATGTTCTGGCAGTACATTAATTATAAATAATGTAGGGAACTATTGCCGCGAGAACAAAATTATTAATATACCATTAGAAAGTTCTATGGACAGAACTGCAGTGCAATACACTTTGTCATCGACAATATACGCTATTCACAAAAGGCATGGGAAATATTTATATTTCTCTTTTGCACATTTCTATTAGACGATAGTTATGTACTTGTCCACTTCAACTCTGCCGTTCCCTGCAATGAGCGGGCCTGTACCTCGCTCACTGCCATCTATATCATATATATTCGATCAGTATCTACTGTAGATGCGATTCTCATTCAGTCGGCGGTGATCTCATGTAAACACATCGCAGCGCTCCGTCTGCAAATGTAAACTGAACGAGTAATATGTTTACGTCATTCTTTTAAATGAGATTCCCAATGGGGATTCCCTCTTACGTGTACAACGGGTTAATTTGTGTTAGTTTATTTGCAACTACCTCGATGCTTTTTGAGTAATTCCATATAGTTAAAAAATATTTTATAGCTGTATTTGTCATATTGTTTGTAATATCCCTTTGAAATTCCTAAAGCCTCGAGATCATTCAGATCGATTGGGGACTATTAATTTTGACGAAAATTGGCTGAACGGTTTAGGCGTCAGTATTGACCACAGACGGGACGACGGACAGACAGACACACACACACGTTTTTGCCGTCAATCGATTTTTTCGGTATAAGAACCAACAAAACACGTATTCTGGCTACACCACGTGTTAGAGATTTTGTTTCTAAATTTAGCAACTGGATTTAACCCCTTTTTTTGTTACCAGAACCTAGCTATAAGAGTTTTTCTGGCGAAAATTTGCAGTTTTCCGGTGCACGAATACAAAACTTTCTCTTATTACGAAGAACTTCGTAAGGCGAGAAAGTAAAACAAAAGAAAAGACGTGCTCGGCGCTCCTCCGCACAGCCTGCGTTTCCAGAGAGCGGAAGCGCTCCGGCGCGGCGCGGCGCGGTGGGGAGGTCGTGGCGAGAGGCGGCAGGCGGCGTTGCGCTCGCCCGCCCCGCCCTCCGCCCCGCAAGGCCAGGTGCGCTCGCCGCCGCCGCCACCGCGCCCTCTGTCCGGCCGTGAACCCGCGCGCATGCGGATTGAGCCGTTATTGGCTCGTATTTTTGACCCGAGTGCCAGCGCAAAAAGCGGCGCCGGCCGTGCCCGCGCCGGAGCTTCGTGGAAGCGCCGCCCCCCCCCGCTCCCTGCCGCCGCGTGTGCGACAATGCGACGAAGCCATTGTTGCTGCCTCCGCCTCCGACTGAGATGTCCATGGCCCACCACGTGTGCGACAATGCGACGAAGCCATTGTTGCTGCCTCCGCCTCCGACTGAGTTGCCGTAGTCCATGGTCCACCACGTGTGCGACAATGCGACGAAGCCATTGTTGCTGCCTCCGCCTCCGACTGAGTTGCCGTAGTCCATGGTCCACCACGTGTGCGACAATGCGACGAAGCCATTGTTGCTGCGTCCGCCTCCGACTGAGATGCCGTAGTCCATGGTCCACCACGTGTGCGACAATGCGACGAAGCCATTGTTGCTGCCTCCGCCTCCGACTGAGATGCCGCAGTCCATGGCCCACCACGTGTGCGACAATGCGACGAAGCCATTGTTGCTGCCTCCGCCTCCGACTGAGATGCCGCAGTCCATGGCCCACCACGTGTGCGACAATGCGACGAAGCCATTGTTGCTGCCTCCGCCTCCGACTGAGATGCCGCAGTCCATGGCCCACCACGCACGACTCGTGCGATCTAGATCAATCCGCTTCGCTCGTTCCACAAACGTGAATTTTATTCCGAGGATGATGACCTTTATTCTTGAATAAATCTCGTCTTTAATTATTTGGGTTGAGATATCGGCAATGAAAACGATAAGGAAACAATTGTAAGGAATAAGACTAACGAATTAAATTGTACGAAGTCGAGTATATTATACTTGCGAGAGCTGAATCCATTGAATTCTATTTGTTATAGAAGACTAGTATGAGGTGCTCAAGAAGAGACTTTGAAATACATGGAATCATGAAGGATAAACGGAATCAACTCGACTTCAGCTGCGTCCTACAACAACGAGCTCTAAACAAGAGACGTAGATATATCAAGAAGACGAAAAATATCTGAGAAGATGGAACATGGAGTTGTTTATAGAAAAAGAATGAAAAGAATATCTTGGAACAAAATTGTAAAACTAGAATTGAGGCAATAGTTATATCTTGTCATTAGTCGCCTATTCGTCATTCAACTGCAGAACTTTTCGAAACTTTAGATCTGATGAAAGTAGTTGCCTGCTGAGAAGCCAATTAGACCAAACGTTGTGTGGGTAACTAAATCATTGAATAAAGAGCGCACAATAATAAATGTAATGCATGTCAATATCGTGCGTCGTCATGCGTCGCTTTAATGGCGGACCTTGACAAAATCGTTCCCTGAGACCTACGTGTTGCATTAAAGCACATTCAGCATACTCTTTAATATGGGTGTTCCATTACGCAGGAAGGAGGAACGTAAAAGAAAAGTCAAAATTCAGGTTAGTCTCGCTCTATTTGACTGGTAGTTACGACTACACTTCTTAAAATAATCTGATTTTCGAAGTACTGAACGCTGTTCATTGTTGACAAGCATTTCCAGAATAGTGCCTGGACTGTCATTTTGTTTCCACAACGTCCTCCTCCGAATTAAACGATCCAGAAGCGACGTTTTTAATTAATTGTTTTGGGTGAAAGACGTCAGGCTGTCAGGAAGTTACACATTCCTTCAAAACAGTATTCCGTATACTTCGTATACGTCTTTGCCTCTTGGGCCATTGAATTCCCACCTATGTCATGTGTGAAGCACGAATACCAACAGATGAAAAATAATGCCTGTTTAGTTTAAAAGTTTAAACCAGTTGACTGCTTCCTTGATATATTATTGTTTCTCTTTTTACTCAGTTACCGAAAATGTACTAAGATTTATTTTCATTCGCGCCTAAGAATTATTCATCACTTCATTTGCACAAAGTCAATAACTCTTTCTCTTAAAGCTCATCTTAATTCGAAATCGTAATGTAAAGAAAGTACTGTAATGCTTCAGCAAAAAGTGCAAATTTGTCAACAAAAACAAAAACAAAAAAAAAACTCCTGTCTTTGGAATTTGTTACTGAAAAAGTGGTTTTCTCTTGTTCTCATATGCAGTAAATGACTTTTTAACGTGTTAACATTGTATATGCAGAAACCATGTTTTGTGGGTCGTTAATACCTAAAAATTGGTGTTCGGCAAAATGTTTGTTCATTCGTCAGTCTGTCTGTGAACAACGCTTTAACCGTTCGAAGGATTTTTAACACTTTTTATATTACTCAATCAATCTGTCTGATGTCGCGGACCTTTGAATCTCAAACGGATATTTGAACTTTTGGAGAAACTTACCCTGACGTCAAAACGATATTTTCGAAATTGTCCAAACAATAGCTCCATTTTTTATTTAAACTTTGTGCTGAAATGTACCAAAGTACGCTTATGAAAATGGTACAGGTCCGATTTTCGCTGAAAACGTTTCTTCTGAAATAAAAAAGCGAAGCAGTTACACCAATACTTTGACTCTGGTCTCGGAAATGTTTGCTCAGTGGGTTAAGTCACAGGTTCTGTGGGCCTAACTATCTACGCGCCCCAGCTCTGCCAAGATTGTTGGGGTCTGATAACACTTTTTCTGATTAATATAGTATTTTAACATAACGTAGCAGTTATAAATAGTACAAGAAAGCATGTACTGTCGTAGATCCCATTGCTGTAGTGAGCCATAGCATATGTTTACAGATGACATGAGCTGCGCAGTGAATGCCATTTTACAAGAGAACTTTTCTAAGTTAACGAGAATAATTTTTATATTAAACAAATATTTACAAGCCATTTAATAGAAGAAATAATCACTAAATACTATAAAGATATATTTACAATATAAAATAAAATACAGAAAAGAAAATCATCCATTGGTACTTTTCATGGTATTCTTCACAAATCTATAACAACTTTTGTTGTCCTATACTCCTGAACAATAAAATCCTAAAATTACTGTAATAATGTTCTTTTTCTTATATCAATATATAAGAGAACATTCTCTTCTTGTTACAAAGCTTTGTGACGAGTATAATAGGTCCTCTGAAACGTGCATTTTTAAACTGAAGGTGTCGCGGCCACGCGAAAATACTTCTACTGTTGCAAGATCTTTCATAGGCGACCTGGTCCCTGGCAGAGTTTGTGTACCTGCCAAACGCCAGCACGGGATGAATGCCTGCCAATCATGCACGCGCTATCAAAAAGTGCAGTTGTATAACTTCGTTATATGAGACTTCCCACCACAGGTTGATTTGTAAAAAAGTTCTTATCTTTGACGTCTCTTACATGCTCTGAAAACATGTAAGATTTATTCCAAACCACACTATAGTTCTGGAATGAAGCAGACTACCTCACGTCTATGGAAGAAAGAGATTACTCAATGTTGAATTTATTCAATTAACTTTCCAAGTTTGTTTGTCTAGATCCGCCCTGATCAATTGGTTATTCAGATCCAATTTGTTAGGGGTCAACATTCTTCGTCGACAATATCAAATAAAATTGTATGTATTTCCGATGTGGGTACCAAATATGGAGAACTTTAACCAGTTTGAAATTTAGGAACTGCGTGATGTTGAGCTCGTGACTCACAGCCAAAGACTTGAATGAACAAGTCCGATTGCAAAAGCACGACAATTCAATTCCAATTCATCTTGAACACCCCCCGCGCACTAGAAGTTGAACCTTCGGCCCCGTCTTTGAAGGGCACATTGACTGGGAGGAATTTGGCTCGGAAGCGGTTCCTGGAAGCGCCGCTCCGTCTTCCCGCTCGCCTGAAACCCGCTCCGCCGATAAACTAATGGGCGGCCAGCGACAATGCGATGTGGTGCGGTAGGCTCGCGAAACTGGCGGGCGGCGACCGACGGTGAACCAACTCGCAGAGAGGACAGCCGTCGTAATTTAACCTCTGGCACAGAATGTACTGTTGTTATTAATAAATCACTAAATGCATAATAAAAATGGCACAGGAAAAAATTTAAAAAAAACATGGTCACTAAATTTTTTAATTTTTGTTGTACATTTTTTGACTAAAAAACAGAACTTTCGGAAGAAAAAGTCTTATTAAAGGGCCCTGGTACCAAAAGAGAGGATAAATCCTATTACTACATTTAGAAAAAATCCTCTATCACACTTCTTATAACCAGAATCCATGTTCTGTGGGTTATTCGTACCGAAAAATCGATTAACGGCAAAACGTCTGCCCGACCGTCTGTGAACAATATTATCGGCTAAACCGTTCAGCCGATCTCCAAAATTGATATTCCTCAATCAATCTTGATTGATGTCAGGGCCCCTTGAATTTGAAACCGATATTTTAATTTTGAGGCGTTCTTTATATGAAGCCCTTGGAACATTTTCAAAATTTAAAAAATGACCCTATCGTTTTTGATTAAATTTTGGTTTTGGATCGTATAAAGAACGTTTAAGAGAATAGTGCAGGTCTCATTTTCTTTGAAAACTTTGATTTTTCGAAAATTGCAAAAATTCAAAATTTTTCGGCGTCTTCCAACAACTAAAATATTAAATATATTATATATATATAAAAAGATATTTTCCCTTTCTGTTCCTTCAAGATAATTTTGTAATAAGGTTTTGTACAATTTTTGGAAAATTTGAGTATTTGCCCCGTAATTTTACGTGAAATATAGGCAATTTTTAATTTTGTTTCTCAAAAACGGCTTCATCGTTCTTGATGAAAATTTGTTGTTGAATAGTCCGAAGGACGTTTGAAAGAATGGTACAGGTATTTTGGAGGTTGAAAACCCTGAATTTCGAATATTGAAAAAAATGAAAATTTTTTTGGAGTCTTACTACAACTACAATTATGAAGATACGCTTTTTTCTTAACGAAATGTGTTAAAAAGAAATATAGAAATAATTTCATGTTCAATTTTTCAAAAACATGAGTTTCTTTGCGAAATTTTATGTCGAACATAGATAATTTTTATTTCAATGGAGTCGCTATTACTTTTCCTCCCTGCACAAAAGTATAGGAATCCCCTCAACAATAATAGTCTCGAATTTTCGAGCAAAACGACCTGTTTAAGTTTTTTTGGACGGTAACATCGCACACACCAAAATTAAGATTTCAAAGACGGTTGAGATTGATATAGGTAGCGAGACACACAACTTTATACCCGAAAATCGAGGTGTCTGTATGGATGGATGGAGGAATGTGTCAGACATAACTATCACATTAGAAGCTTTTGAGCTGAAACTTGATGTATCGTGAGTATCCAGTTGTGCGGCTCCAGAGATAGTCAAGATATTTTTATTTTTTCCGATTTTCATTAAAAACTCTGAAATTTTGAAAATAATGAAAGTTCAAAAATATTTTCAATCCTGTCTTACATCTACAATTTTAATGCCAGAGAATTCTTTCTCAAAGCCATTTATTTCTCAATATTAGATATTTGAATTACGTCAAGCACTGTTTTTAAATGAATAGTTGTTGAGTAATAGTATTACGAGGAGTAAAAGTTTCGGTTTACCACGAGTTTTTGTTTTGTCTGGAGAGAAAAAAATACTCTCATCGTACGCCTGGTTAACCAATTTTTACGTTACTCATAATTGTTTGTGTTTTTTCATTCATATCCAACTATCTGTGGTGAATCTGGGTATTAACGTTTTGCTACAGTCCTGTTAGAACATACAATAAAACGAAACAAACATTGGCCTTGTATTTCATATTTTCGTCACGGGCAATATTATGCATACATTAGAGATCGCGATAACGGGTGATTGTGATTCAAAACATCTAAAGAGTTCTTCTTCTCAGGAAGAGAGGATAATATTTTTAGGATGGTAGGCAATCTGCACATGAATAGACTGATTATTAATGAAAATTTCGCCTGTCATTACGATGCTGTTTTTGCGAGCTCGTGTGTTCAGAGATTCGCTACGCTGGTGATGACTTCAATCAGCCCCAGAGCTAGTTTGACGAGTCTCGAAATTTTGCATATGAAGAGATGCAAGACTAGTAGAAACGTGGTTAGAACGAATTGTGTTTGGTAACTGCCAACTCAGTCGTGTAAATAGCCATAACCATCAGCTGAAATGTTAATATTGATCGCCGTGTAACTCTAGCTTATACGGCGATTATTTTGGAGATATTGGATTGTTATTTGGAGAAAGATTGTCGTGATTACCAAAACCATAATTTCCTTTGCATTTTAATGAACGAATACAAAAGTAATAAATGCTGGGAGATGGATGCTTACATGAAGGGTTTAAGTTCTGTGAGTGTGGATCTCAAACATACTGGTCGCTACAACACCAAATGAAAATCCAATTCTCTTTCCCTATCACAGCGTATCTTCATAATAGAGTGAGTGCAGCCTCGGCAGAAAGGGCCATCAAAATGGAGGTACAGAATCTGACACTATTGATAGTGAATATATTTGTTGGTGTACTAGTTACCATGCCAATAATGGGTAACTGCTTTGTTTGTAAAAGAAGTAAATAAAATTATTTCAAGTGAGATTTATGGAATATTTCCAGATGCCTAAACCTTTACGAGTATTAAAACTTCTATCCAAAAAATAATAATTCTAACGAATAGTTATTTATGTAGTATGTGGGGCGTTATGTAGTTTTTGCCCCGGGGGCCTCTTGTCCAAGAGATTGGAAGCCGTTTGAGGGGCTAAAATATGAAGTAACGTCCGTGGCATTTAAAAAAGTGTGTAGCTCGTTGCTGAACCAAACGAGAATTCGAAACAGTTGCCTTGCATCACAAGTGGAAAGCATTCTAATCGTCAATAGTCAATGCGTCAGATAAACAATACAGCGCTTATTTAATTACTACGCGTACTCGTAGTTGGGCAGGCTTGCTCGTCCAAAATTGAAGAATATTGACGTTCCTAAGGAAATTTTCCATAGCCATGGACAGTTTCTTTCCAGTAATATTTTTATAAGTATATGAAAATACGTATTGTGTATTTGTGAGTTACGTATTGTGAATATGTGGATGGAAAACAACAGGGTGAATTGCGTAAATGAAACAGTACTTTTAGGTTATTGCATTTATTGTCGGAAGCTATTTATAAGATTACATTTCATCGAAAAATCACATTTCGAGGATTTTAGCATATATATATATATATATATATATATATATATATATTGTGTTATATATATATATATATATATATATATGTGTATATATATATATATATATATTATATATATATATATATATATATATATGCATTGTTATTCAATACATCATTGTTTTATTCATTATCAAATAAAAATGTGCAAAAAAGGTGTGGTGTAAATTTTTGAACTGATGAAATTGGTTTTAATTTTTTTCACTTTCGTCCACATTGTTTAAAAATTTGAAAAATATATGTTATAGAATGTTATAAGACACATTCTAGAGAAAAACGACAGTACTCAACGTTATCACGTCGAAAACAACTTCAAAAATTATTTTATTTATTTCTTTTCTTTTTGAATTTGGCATCAGAATTGGTTAACGTGAATTCTTTAAAATTTTACTATTTTGACCCATCTCTCCAATTTTTTTCAGCCTGATACATGCAATAGAACCTGAGAAAAAACACGTTTATCGTTGTATCTATGCAACAGATTGTCCTAGGAGGCGGATTGTTTTTGCGAATCTGCAACATTTTTTGTTCTCTTTCATATGAGCATCCTGATTATCGATTTGGTTGTGGCCCAGTTTTCACCACCTTATTCAGCTATACCCTTTGCTGTTTTTCATTGTCACGTACTGTTGACCGGGTGCTCTTTCTGTTCCTTATTATCTTTGCATGTGCGCTCACGTTGTGCATTCTTTAAAAAATGTGTTTCTAATGGCCAGCAGGCCTTCCAAAAAGAAAACACAACGAAATATTGCAAGTGACCGCGTTTTCAGGACAAGGGATTCAGAACGTGGGTGCACCGCTCGGAAAAGAGCGACGCCCTTTGCAATCGCCCACCGCCCCTCATTGCCCGCTGTCCGTCGCCCGTCGCCACTAAGTGAGAGCGATCGCCCCGCGGGCGTCGTGGGTGACCTTGCCGGCCGCGTCGCCAACCGTCGCCAGACAATTTAGATGCTTCTAGCAGCTCTTTGCTTTGTCCTGGGAGGCTGCCGTGGCCTCTCCGAGAAGTTCGTACGAATGCACTCGCTAGGAGCGCAGACCTACTTCTGCCCTGCCGTTCTCGTCTTCATCAGGCAAGGATGACTTTCGACCTTTGCAATCAAAATTGCTATCTAACGTTAACTGAAAGCAAAAAGATCCTTGCTATCATTGCCTGAAATCATATTTTGGAAATAAGTTGGTTACAAAGACGAAGTAGGTAAAACTGTGCAAACCACAGTAACTATTGAATCTGCAACATATCAATGCTTTTCTGGACCTTCTCATCCGAGACGAGTTAGCAGCTAGATTTATTGCAGACACTGGTCGTCTTTGACAATCAGGACAATCTTTGATCCAGACCCCAATACAAACTTGGTAGGTTAGAATACATAGGTTAAGATTAAGATTTGGTACATAGGTTAAGATACTTCAGTATGATATTATCAATATACTTGAAACTTTTTTATGGAGAATATAGTTTTCTAAGTTTAATGACATGGGAATATTATTGAATCTATGCGTATCTGCCACGTAACTTGATCTTTATAATTTATCGCGCCCTTGTTAATTTCAAAAAATCAATTAAAACATTATGACAAACTAAAATTCCTTGGATGTTATAGGATTTAAATAACTTATTTCTTGATTGCCCAAAAACTTACCACGAAACAGACTGGTCCTGTATACAGTCTGTCTAAGAACCTTTAGTAAAGGCTTCGCCCAACAATTTTTCTCTTATCAAGAATGTCCAAACAAGGTCTTATTGAACATCTTCAAAAGAATGTTCTGATCTTCATAATTTGGTCTCCACTTGACAGGTAACTGAAATTTCACATCCTTTTCCACGATGAGCACAGGTATAACCACAAGATGTTTTTGTTTGAAATTTTTAGACCTGTGGCGTGAAGCTTGGCAAATTAGATAGTTGAAAAGGTGGATGGTCGTTTTCATTGATAATTTAGAACGACAGAGGTAATGGGAAAAAACGAGTGTCGACCTATATTTCCTCAACATCAATATATTTTCTTCAATTATTAGTGACCTTTTGTGCTGTTAATTATTCACCAAATACCAAAATGTGGTATTGATGAATTTGTCTTTTCAAGACCTATCTATTCGTGTAAAAAAAATTAATGTTTCATTGTTGGTCTAATATCTTTAAAACCAAAACTGCTATTCAAAAACTAGTAAGTAAGCAAAAACTAGTAGTAAGTCTGATGAACCGCTATGTTCTGAATCATTTGCTCAAAATTTCATCTCAATATCTAGAAAACATTCGAGGTGGACGATTATTCGTTATATTTCCTTGCCACAGGATCACTTCCCAGAATTCTTTAGAACTGATTCGTCCCAGAGTTCTAAGAATTAAGTGAGGAATAATGTTTAAAAACTAACTTTTGATTTTCGAGCTCTCGCAAAGTTGTAGCCCATTTGCAAACGATCGTACCGTTACACTTTTAAGCTAATGCCTTCCGCCTTTCTAGAAGATCAGTGAACATCAATTCCGTAACAGAATAGAATCCTTATTTATTGCTACGATGATGTGGCACAAGTATCAAGAACTTATGACTGCGTTCTTGCGGAGATCGATAGAACCAAGAACAGGATTATAGTCACTGACAATTTTGTCAGTAGATGCTGATAATGAAGAAGTGTTTATTGTGTGTGTGTGTTTGTATGTGTGTGTGTGTGTGTGTGTTTGTATGTGTGTGTGTGTGTGTTTGTATGTGTGTGTGTGTTTGTATGTGTGTGTGTGCGCGCGCGCGCGCGCGCGTAATTTCTGACACTGCAGTGGATGGAACTAACACACTGTACAATTCGAGAGAAATATAATAATTAGTCAATGTCAAAAATCTGTAAGCGTGAAAGGTACTACTGCATTTTCGTTGGTTTGCATCAAAGCAACATCGTGTTTATTCGTCTATGATGAGGTCTGATTAAAGAATTGTGCTCTTGGAAGAGACATTCGATAATTAAAAATCGAATAAATTGTACGTGAGATAATCAAAATTAGACAAACACCGTGAAAGTAGCTATTTAGTTATTAAAGACATTATAATCAATAATCTGTAATAATGTACTTTATAATAGGTATAATAAAATATTGTGACACAAAAGAATATCTGAATTGATATGGCTAATAACCAGAATTGATAAGGCTTCTTTGGAAGGACTTACAGTCATTTAGACAGCTAAGAATATTAAACCAGAGTGCCAAAAATGAAAATTTTCGTTTTAAACTTAGAGGGTCTCGATGACATATAAATGGACTGAGGAATATAAATTGTGGATAAAATCGGCTGAACGGTTTAGGCGGTAGTTTCGCGTTTCACGAGTTGTCAGAAATGCTCGAAGTTGGGTTTCCGTGTATTTAAAACAATCATTTAGCTTTCGGAAAATTCGTACAGTTTTAACTAATAATAATAATAATAATAATAATAATAATAATAATAATAATAATAATAATAATAATAATAAATTTCAACGATATTGTCATACCATTTTGCCAATTATTCGCTCCCTGTTGGCGGACGAGCTCTGATTTGGAGGGTTGGCTATTGTCGCGACGCGGTCTACGATATGATGCGTTCACTGACTCGGAGATAAGGAGACAGACCGTGACAAGAGGCCTCGGGCTGCCTGTCACTTGTAGGAGGGGGATTGTTTTGATGCAAAATAGCAGAGCAATGTGTCCAAATGACAGAATCCTGTGTATCTGCTTCGATCAAAATTGTCGTACAGTTTCCAGAGATCATAAGAGAGAATTTCGAAATAATTCTTGGCTTCTGGATGGTCAGTAAATGTCACTTTAACCCGCTTTAATATACGAGTAATTTATTCTTATTTTTGTTATAATAGTAATAATAATAATAATAATAATAATATTATTATTATTATTATTATTTATTTTTTCACAGCTTTCTGGTACATGTTTGAGGAGTCATACAGGTATTTCTATCAAAGCATGATTTCCGTAGTACACTACTTTTAACAAAAATATATTCAGTTTAAGAACCAATTAGAAGGTAAACATTTCTACAAATACAAATTCAAACACTCAGTTTACAAATTCAAAAGTAAATAATTAACACAAATTTATTTAGGAACCCATAAATCTTCTGACTAAAGAACACGTGCTCAGGATCACAGCTTTCTGTAGATTGATGATAATGTTCGTCTCGATCCCCAGCTTTTTCAGAGAGTGCTTCAGGACTGTAGGTATCACACCTGTTGCTGAGAGGACGATCGGCACAATCTCCACCTCCAATACATGCCACTGCTCCTTTATAACTTGTGCAAGTTCCCTGTACTTTTGAGTTTTCTCTTATTATTATTATTATTATTATTATTATTATTATTATTATTATTATTATTATTATTATTATTATTATTATTATTATTATTATTATTATCATTATTATTATTATTATTATTATTATTATTATTATTATTATTATTATTATTTGATAATATTCGTCATCTCGGACTTGACATACAAAATATAGCATAATGGTCGGGTGATATCTCTGAAGTTCAATGTCGAGCTTTTCGTATTAGCCTCTTGGACCCGTTTCTGATTTAATGTCAAGGTTGTCGAGTCTAATACGATCCGAAATGTGTTCACGACACATTTCGCATACGACTGGCCTCAGTGACGCATGGGCTTGGATCGAACAAATAGTAAGTGGAGGCGGTGGCTATGTGTTTGAATTGAGTGAAATGTGTGGATGTTGTTATTGCTATATACAGTGATTCAAATTGGGCGCACTGGCAGCCGGTCTATGTGCGCGGTGTAAGCTATAGTGGCGGCACAAGCAGCCACCGTAAGCAGAGGTACGAGCGAGTCTGTGGTGGTGACGTCGTCTAGGGTATATAAGGTGCAACAGGGAACGGAGGAGTGTACTGTATTTAGATAGAGCTCCGTGTTATGTCTATTAGAGTCTTATGTGTCTAAGTGATCGTTGGTAACCGTGTCTCGTTATATTGTTGGTTCTAATTGAATATTGGTTACTCTGGATTGTACTGGTAAATCCCTGGCGACGACGACCGTGCTGGTTTTGTTGTAAATCTGCTGGTATACAAGATTGTGAGTATTGGATTAGTACGATTTGGAATTTGGCTTGTAAGAAGTGAATAATAAACTTTTGTTGTTGCTTTACTCGTTGTGTATTTTTTCTGGACATATTTTTTCATTATTTGGTTGTTGCTGGTTGACTTCTCGTACGATAGTTGCGTGTCCCTTCTGAATCATTTCATCCATAATGATTTCTCTTTTATTATTCATTCCTCATCAGTCCTAAAATCACGGAGAGGAAGACAGCGCCTCATCAACACTCATCGTTTCTCCGGGAAAGGAGAGGACACGGGTGTAAGCCTTCTCCTTCCCTATGCCACTCTGACACCAGTGTCTAACCAACTTGGTAGTTATTACAGAGAATTCTTGATTTATACTGAATTTCAAACTAATTTGTATTTGTTATTTTGTAGTTATTTGAAATGTTGGCAATTGAGATTCTGAATGAAATTAGTTACTAATAAGAGAAGAAACTATAATTGAGAATATGTTATCAGCTTCTGAAGGCTCAGTATTGAAGCCCCACGAGCTCTTGCATTGGGCGCGCCACTGGCGATGTGATGTGTACATTTTCAGAAAATAAGTATCTAGTTTTGAAGCTGCGATTAAGCTGGAGTCTTCTCTCACATCCCATCTAAGAAAACTCAATTAACAATATTATTTTATAAAATGATTCAAGGAAATAATAAAACAAATATCCGCTCAAATGTATTCTCTTTTGTCGTTATTACTGTTTATTCCCTTTTGCTTCCCTATGCAATCTAGTTAGCTAGCAGTATTTACACTTTCTTATACTGTTTGACACATTACACAATTACATGTTTATATCGCAATTTACATCCTCTACCATCGTTGTTTACGTTTCCAACCAGAACTTTGATCACCCAAGTGTCGTAGTGTGTTTGCAATCACTCCTTCTAATCATACAAGGAGCTCCAAAATCCCGTTATCAAAGCATAATTTTACATGTTATTGCTCATAACCACACAGTAAACTTTCATTTGCTGCTAGGCACGTTAATCAAATGACCGCAATGCTAAATAATATCAATAGAACATATTGTCATTTAAAATTTTATTGTGTAATCAACAGAAATAGTTCGAAGCGTTTCCTTTCATTTCAGTTCACAACAGCGGTATGGCCAGATCTTGGGAAACTTAGTTTTGTGGTTGAGTTCTGGTTGAGTTTTGTGGTTGTAGTCTGTGATCTCAGTAAATCGGAAGATAAGGCATTTAAGGATCGAATATGTGATTAAAAAATGTCTTGCTGGAAAAGGTTCGGTTGTAGTTTGATTGGTTTAACTGCGTCACTGAAAAGTTTTTGTCCAATTATTAGCAGTTACCTTTAAGTGTAAAATACTATAGTACATGAATATTCCAAAAATGCACACCTTACAGTCTTGTTTTCAAAACGTACCAATGTTTGCTGCCAATACATGCAAAATGCTACAAATTATCTTCTTCACCAGCAAACGAAAAAACTTGCCTACCTTGTTCATTTCTAGTGAAATGTCTAAAAGACGAAACAAATGCAAAAAAGTAAAATGTCGCATGTAATCATCTTCTGAATTCGCGTGCAAGTTCGAAGTGCCACACGGATGGTTACCTTCGGGGGCTGAGAAGGTGTAAATCAGCTATGAGATCTGTACGAAGGAGACTCAACTCTGGTTGTGGGGGTATGTATGAAAAGCGTTGTCAGCTAATCTGACACACATAGCTGCAGTGACTTCACTCGGTGAGTGGCCTTTCGTTCATATTTAACCAATGGTCACAAAGTTCATATGTCAAAACACCGACATCTATACTTTCTCATACACACTAGATGGTGTTTCTCAACGTGTACGCGCGTCGTTATTGGTCGAAAGAAAGCCAAATTCATTCATCATCACGACGTTCATTCACCGCCTGATTTCGCTGAAGCTATGTGTGTACATGATTAGCTGCTCACGTTTTCCATACATTTTCAGACCACGCCTTCAAAACGAGTTGAGTCTCCTTCCTACACACTGTTACCAATTATTACTATTATCAATTACCAACTAGTGTGAATGCGATGAATAACGTACACCAGTGAAAACATTAAATTTTGCATCGAAAATGTCTTGGTCCCTGCCTGCTGAGAGCGCTATCTAACGATTTTTCAAAACTACGTTTTCTAGACCAAACTTTGAAGATAAAATTTATTTGATTGGAGAGCGTATAAATAGTTGGATAGCGTATAAATAGTTGGAAATTGGATAGCGTATAAATAGTAATTGGAGAGCGTATAAATAGGGTAATGATTGAGCGGTGAGGAAACGCCCGAGGGCGGGCGTTTTCTCGCCGATATCATTAAAAGCAGTTAACGCTCGTGGCACATAATTTATTTTGTTACCCATTTTTATTCATTCAAATTTACTTATTTACCAATTAACTAGATGTTAACTTGACTCGGTTTGTATTTTCGTATTTCCCTTTCATAAGTCCCTTTCATGATTCTTTCTTTAAGAGAACATGTAGCATCATTCAACTGTTTTCATATTTCTCTCGTAACCACGGTCCCCTCGATCCAGGTCAGTTATGCAGTGTATATCTATCTTCGAATTGAAGGCAATAACAAGATGTAACGTAACAGTAAAAAATAAAATATTTTAACGTCTTGAGTCAAAGTAGAGGTAAAAGTGATTCCTGCCCATGAAACTACATTGACATACATTTTTATACATTTAATGTTGCTTTCAAGTTTCGTTAATATAAAATGTATTGTTATAAAAGAAGAGCAAGGACGCCGAACTTATGGCTCATTATCAAAGCGTTGCTCTAGAGCTGGGGGAGTGGCGGGTTCAATTCCCAGTCCGGGTAGTTTTTTTATTCATTCAACATTACTACAGAATTCACTTAATTTCAACATTCTACATTTGTCCTGTCAATGTTATGCATAAACCAGCCAACATTTGAATTCGCGAACAAAGTGAGTATTTGAATTCTGAAGAAATTACATAATTGACTATTAGGTAATTTCGATTCGGTTAAACGATTTTTATAAAAAATTAATGTAATATATGACTGCTTATAATATTGTTTATACGGCCATGTTAGTGTGGTCTTTCAGCTTTCTATAATTTTATAGTTCGGAAGAGAGTTGAATAAACACATCTCTTTCGTTGAAAGATATCGATTTTCTCGCTTTGTAAGCCTCAGCCTCAGACTTTCAACTTGTCAGGTTCGAATCTAGGTGAAAATGAGATAAGGATGCAGAGTTGCCAATAGGTAAGAAAAGAAAAATCAATATTTTCACTCGTAGTCAAGCAACTGGAACTTCATTCGCCCTATTCAATTTTTCGATATGGTTCACCACGCCACACGAGAGCTAGCGAAATGAATGTTATGTTATAATTGCTCGGATTAATTATTGTGCCAAATTTCAGTCAATGTTTCAAATTCTCCCAAGATATTTAGATTGATTGATTGATTTTTTCGTGTTTCCGGGCGCGTCAACTGCTTTGGTCATTAGTCCCGTTAGTGTAGTGCATGTTTTTTCGCGGGAAATGGCGGTGATCTTCCCCCACTGGATGGCGAGATCCGGCGCCGACCTACCGTCGGCTAGTGCGGTTTCCCCCTAACCAGGACTCTCCCACCTAAGGGGCACCGCCCCAGCCGGAACAAGCTCTAAGCTCCCGACCGGTCACCCGGAATATGTGGTAGTGTAGTGCATGTTAGTGTAAGTGTGTGTGTAAGGGGAGGGGATAGGACAAGGAAGAGGAAGGACAGATCGCGCGCGGCCCGTGGCCCGTTTGGTAAGGTACTGCTCCGGCATTCGCCTGGTGTTGATCGGAGAAACCACGGAAAACTACCGATCAGAGCAGCCGGCCGCTAGAATTCTCCTCCAGACAGCGACTGCCAATATATTTAGACATTTACAAATGATGTTGATATGTGGCGTATCTTCTATCAAACAATTAAACTATAGAGGGGTTTTAGAGATTTGTTTTAGTTCAACGTTTGGAATGTATTGTTGCCCCACAAACGACGAGTGAACATATCCAGGTGAATGGTCATCTTGGAAATGAATTCATAGAACAATTCGAGTTGGTTGAATTCTTTCTTGTTAAATGATTCCCTTCCCAAGGTATCTTCTCTTATATTGTCTTCCCGGTGTCGAACGTCTTTTTATTTTACGAGCACATTAGTCAAGTTTTGGCACTCTACGATATAAAAACAATTTTATTCGTGTAACGGTAAAGACAATAGCGCAAACTATGAAAGTTATTTCTCTTTGCTATTTACCCATGCATCGCGCCCCTGGGCGGTAATTGAATTGCTTTCTGAACACTTTGCAAAATCTGTCGACTAAATTTAGCGAGTGAGTTGCCAGGTATTTCTTAGGGAGATTTTTACTCAACCAAGGTTTCTGCAAATGTCGTGCTTGGGGTGTGATTGAAGAGAGAACGACATGCAGGAGCCGTCTTAAAACTCCCCCGCGCTTTCTTAGTGAAACGAACCTTACAGCTCAAGCAAAATGTAAGTATTCTTGTATATGCTTATATTTCACTGACAATTCTAGTTTTATTTCTTCAAATGTATTTTATATTATTATTATTATTATTATTATTATTATTATTATTATTATTATTATTATTATTATTATTTGCCATTTATGGCCATTATTGGCCATTTATGACTAGACAACACGTTATTTTCCCAGGCAGTCATATTTATCCCCGAGAGATTTTCGTGTGTGATTATGGGGATCAGCGTTTCGGCTGTATTCCTTCGTAAGACAAGATTATTAAGCCTTGATTTATCGTTTATGAGGTGATAGGATGATGATGAGGGGTGAAGGGACAATCACAAAATTACAAAACCGCGCCATGTGGATCGACTTCTACTTCTTCTTCTAATTCATCATCTTCATTATTATTATTATTATTATTATTATTATTATTATTATTATTATTATTATTATTATTTTATGTTCATTTTTCTAACAAGTTGGCATTGTATTGTTGCAGGTCTCAATGTATTCTTAAGAATTCTGAGGATATCTGTCGTTGCTTGAGAGAGTGGTGGCGTTACCTGTGATACTTGGCACCGGATTGTCTGTGGAATATTCTCCCCAGAGTTACATGTGATTTATCCAGTAACTGTGACTCCAAGGATGAAGACTAAAAATCTTATGCTATCTGTATGTCAAGATATGCTTTCACAAATGTTAAATAATCCACGTCAATGTTTGTATTTTCTCTGTTTATTTTAAATAAACACAAATATTATTTTGTTTTGTTTTGATGTTGTTTATAATACGAAAATCTTTAAAAATCGAACAAAAAAATAATGAATACACGAGCGAGACTTCTAAACAGATGCTTAATATATCTCGAAATATTACGCGATTGCTTGCGTGGGAAAAAATATCTACGCCAGAACGGGCTGCATTAAACCGTGAATTGTCAGATTGTCTCCTTTCGCTGAACTGATTATCTCCAGGGGCATGTAATGCCAATGCTACTCAAATAAGTACAGAATTGTTCTAATATTGCGAGTATCGTTGGGGTAAAGTTTTATCAGCTAAAATTTCATTTTTACGTATGTTGATTGTTCCACATTAGTTCAGCGACCTTTTCTGTTTATTTCTTAAATAAAAATAATTATTTATAATATTTTGCTGTTTTTAATCTGGCCCATGCTGAAAGAAGTCTTTTAAAAATCTCCAAAAAGCCATGAGCAATCCATACTCAGCCACGCGATTTGAATCGTTATGCAAAAAATGCGCGCGCGGTGCAGTGTTAAGATCTATTATTTTTATCTACACACTGCATTACGCATGGGTTTAACTTTATATACTAGTGATCAATTTTGTAATTTCTTCAGAGTTCAAATACTCGCCTTGTTCACGAAAGAGAATTTTAGCCCCTTTATGCATAAATAACATTGACAAGACAAGTGTAGGATGTTGTAATTTAGTAGATTTTATAGCAATGTAGAATGGATAAAAATATTTACGCAGATTTGGAATCGAACCCGACACTTCTCCAGTTCTGGAACAACACTTTGACACAGGTATTTATTCGTTACCCAATCTCTTCCCTTAAATGAACACAAAGGTTAAAATCGTTTAAGAACATTTTGGTATAGCCTGTGGTATCCCCACCCCAATCAGAAGAGGAGTTGGGGTTACGCTCCGCTAGTGGAGGGGCATAGCCCCTCCCCTTCCCCTTCTCCGGGCGGTGGGGTATAAATTCACAGGCCGGGAGCGGAGCGCCCTCGTTCCGTAATAACCTCGCATCAAGCTACCACCGCCGCCGGACGCTACACGCCCCAGTCGTGGCGTTATCAACTACGCGATAAGAGTGGACTTCGGGCGGCCACCGCCGGCAGCTACCGCACGGGAGAATTTTATTGCCACTGCCGGTGATAACAGCCGGCACCTGACACCGCGAGCCGCCTCGGCTCGCTATCGAGCGCTGCCAGTAATAAGGCACTATACGGCAAGAACGCCGTTATGAGAATTGTTCAGTTATCGTTACTTTAGTTTCAGTGTATTTGTTATGGTGACACTAAATCACATAAACATTGAGTGTGTAATTCACCCCTGAATCCTGCAGATACAACATAGTCAATGCTTCACAATCTCCCATATTTTTAAGACGGACAGATTGTCAACTGGAATTTTAATATCTTTTAAAAGCGAGCGAGCGAGCGAGAGAGAGAGAGAGAGAGAGTGAAAGAGAGACAAGAAGGGAAGAGAGAAGGGAGAAGAGAGAGAGACAGAGAGAGGAGAGACAGAGAGAGACAGAGAGAGACAGAGAGAGACAGAGAGAGAAGAGAGAGGGACAGAGAGAGACAGAGACATAGAAACAGAGAGAGACAGAGAGAGACAGAGAGAGACAGAGATAGATAGAGAGAGCTATGGAGATAGAGAGCGTTCCAAGACTGGGTCGCTGCCCCGCTGGTGGAAGATACCTGGTTGGGGAAAACTCCGCTAGTCAACGGTAAGTCAGTGCCGGATCTCGCCATCTACTGAACGAATATCACCACCTCCAGATGAAAAACATGCTCTACACTTACGGGACTAATGACCACAGTAGTTGACGCGCCCGGAATCACTAACAATCAATCAAGCGATCGATCCGGCGATTGGGACTCTCGCTCTATAGCAGGACTGGGCTCGCGACTCGGCTGCTGACTTCAAACCGCTCTGCCTGGGGCTTGTGGTCTTCTTTGACATGGGACGACGCCATGCCCCAGACCCGCCGCGCCGCACGGCTGTCGTTCTTGTGGCTGCTCGCGCCAAGATCCGCGCGCCTTGAAACGCACATAAACAAAAGCGCTGCACGGTCACATCAGGAATATTCCAACCACTAGGATAAATTATTAAAAAGTACATTGTAGCAACAAGATTGTTTTGAGAGGAATCCCATTTCCATCTCATCCAAATCTCTTAAATGAACCACCAAACCTCCCATTACACTAAGAGTTGGAAACGAAAAGATCCACAATTGTCTTGCAATGACGAAACGCGTTGATGTTGGATTCACATCTTAAAATTAAACTATCGTTGTAAAGCGTGATTGTGATGACGTGGTTAGGACAAAGAGACGGGCTTTAAGGAGAAGAAAGTGTTGAAAAATAACTGATTCTAATACAACCGCGAATATTGGTGCAATATGGTACACCCAATTATCCAAGAGGAAAGAATAGTGACATGAAGAGAAGTACAATAGCAAGACTGAGGATCGGGAATGAGTTGAGAATGAGAAAATATCGGCCGAAAAGGGAAGAAAGACCTTGCAGAAACTGTTGATTGGTAATGAATAATGGGTAAGGTGCTTGAGAACTATTGAATGGATGTAGATGTTGGTTCATGGAACATAGAATATAATAAAATAAGCAATTGTTAAATAAGACGAGAAAATGCACAAATGTGTGTAGGTAATTCCGGGAGATTGAAAGTAGGGGTTTAGGTTAATGAGAGGCATGGCATTCTAATGACAGGATGAAGTTCTATAGCCTCTATATGAAGACTTAAGGTACATGTATATGAAACGGAAACAACAGAAAATACAGACTGAGAAGCTGAGACACAAAGCTTTCTAAAATTTTCAAACTGGATTGGAAATATTTCATGTATAAATTTCACGTATTAAATCACGTTTTATTGTATTAAATTTATTGTATTAAATAAAACGTTATATGTATTAAATCACATATACTATGTGTTTTGTACAATTATTACGAGTAAATATACAACATAAACAATAAAAATATTAAAAACTAACATTTTGACTTAAAACATAATGAATATGTAAAATTTACGAGCATAAAAAATAACATACAATAAAACGTAGAAGAATTTTTAGAGTCTGTTCAGAAAATTATAACTTCCACTTTAAGACAAATTGAACAGAGACATTCCATTGAGTCCCAGTCCCAGGTCTTAGTTAAAAAGCAAATTTATAAGCATAATAATAGTATCAATTTTAACGTATTTATCTGACAGCAGACCAGTTAAGTTGTATTTAGATCACTTCCCGGATTAAACACACACAAAACTTCGCTTTTTTGTCGCGGTCACAAGCGACCGTTTGAATAACCCGCCGCGAGGAAACCGCAGCTAAAGAGCGAGGTAGGAGTTTCATTCCGCTGGCAGCAGAGAGCGCGCCAGAGACTGGCTTGAGGCGGTCGTCACGGCTCAGCAAGCGAAGGCACCGCGCGTATACTACCGACATCGCCGACACCGCGGTGGCCACCGCTCGGCGGGGTATGAAGGAGAGGCTTCGCGTCAGAGGAGTAAGCATGGGGAGTTCTAGAGCCGAGCTCCAGTTTATAAAAGAGTATAATGTAGAAAATCTTGAGGGTAGGTAATAAAAGTCAACTTGTTTTTTTACAATGCCAACGTTTCGGCTATTTATTTGGCTTGCTTCAGGGCTATTTATTGACCTATCCCAAACATTTTCTCCATTATATTTAATACGGGGTCAAGATGAACAAAATGATTTATAAAACAGAGCAGTGTGTTGACGAACTGTGCTACAAAGTTGGTGATTCTCCAGTGGGCAGCTTGTTGAGCATGTTCTGGGTCAACTGTTCATCTTGTCTAGTCTTTGGTGCATTTTCCGGGTCCATGTAATATTGCAAAAGTGTATTGGTACCATTTTGTATTGTAACTTGTGTACATAAATCTGTTGTTTCTTTTACTGAACTGTGGGTGTTTTACTTTGATCACAACTCTGCCTTTCTGTTTCCCCTAAATAATGGATCATCATCCCAAGGGATGTAATTGAATAAGTTTGCACTCGACGCATGAAGTGAAGCAGGAAAGTATCATTTGATAGGTAAATCAAGTCACGGTCACTTCAGAATTTTTAATCACGTGGTCGTTATTTCTTAGTGTGCGTACTCTTTCATTCAAAAACGCATGAGTAAGGTTAAGTCAATCATCATCAGAAAAACGGAGGTTGTTTGAAATTCACATTATAATGTACATGTATGTAATAACATACACGTCATAAACCTTTGAGTTTAAATAGAAGCTTCACAAGTTCCTTACACGCAGCTCAAAATTAAATATTTCTCTTCTTAGGTCGCCTACTGTAACAATCTGTAGATGTCCGAGGCGACCACTCAGCTCAGGTTTTTCCCTCACAATCTTTCGAGATTTATCAGCAATGTATCTTAATTCATCCTTTTCACAATGCGTGTAAAAATATTGTCCAGATCGAAATGGTAAAAAGGAGTGATTTTTCAAGGAGTGATTTGTTAATTTGCTTGAGACAGCCCCTGAAGTCCACTTTGCAGCATACACCCCAGCAAATGTGCATTCATGTCATCGGTGTACAAAAAAGTGACAATCTAAATAATTATTTTTGAAACGAGTGGTTCATGAGATATTTTATTTGCGAGTAGGAAATATTGCAACCTCGAGGTCGATATGCTGAGTGGCGCAATACTACGACACTTTTACCACGTGAGACATACCCTATTGTTTGGACAGCCCTGACTTTCATTGTATTTTAATTATAGTATACAAATCACTTAATGATGCATTGAGGCTAATTATAGTAGCTGTTGCGGTCAGACAAAATTATTTTGTTTACTTTGTTGCATTCACAGATTTATCTGAAAATGTGAGCATCGTCTTACTTTTAGCATCAGAGCTAAACTTTGGGTTTTAAGCACTCTACCAAAGCCCTAAAAGAAACGCTTTTCTTAATGGCTCTCTAAAAATATTTTTAGCTAAATTATGAAAATGTTAAAAAAATTGTGTATTTTCTCTCGGAACAAAATGTAAAGCTAGTAGTTCATCTGCCACTCAATGTATGGAGTAAAACATTTTTTTCTCGATTGCGCAATGTTCATTCTAGTTGAAACTGCTTTAATATCTAATAACTATTTTAAAAATCTGCCACTTTAATGTACACCAAAGAGTTGTAAGAAGTAAAAAAATGTAGTTTCTGACACTACGGTGTGAATGGCACTGATAGTAATAATCATAAAAAGCATTTAAAGAAAGAAGATTTTCAGTTTTTGCTTATATCAGTACTATTCGGACACAGACACATTTCTTGGCGTATTGTAATAATAATAATATATGGGGATTATATGGAGGAGTTATTTTAATAGAGGTACAACTCCTCTTTTTTGAAAAATTGAGTTAACTCCATTTTCAGGTCCGTACATTTATTCTGAAAGTGATAGAACTACAAGTTAATTCTGTGGACGTCATAGCGCATTACAGGAAAAGTGAATCACAGGATATTGCAATCTATTTATTTTGATAGTGGTACAACTCCAGTGGTACGGGTACGTGGTTTTCTACAAGTCTCCTGATGAGCAATTTTCTAGATATTTATAGAGTCCACAATGATACGATGATAAAAAGTTTGATCTAGTTTTGGTAATAGAAACAACAAAAATAATATAATTACATCGCACGTTTTATTTAACACATAAATTAAACTTAATGGTCTGTTTTTTAAAAAATATCTTCAAAAGTCTGTAACAAAAAGAAAGAAAAATGAACAAAATGGTGTCTGTAACTGACGAAAAATTAGATGGATTAGATTTTTCAAACAGAGGTCTTTTATAATTGTGTACAAGTCAACCTTAAATCAAGACATTGTTTCTACTCAGTAAACTTCACTACTTACAAACCACCAGAGGAGGATGAAGAAGAACAAAGGTTCTCAAAAACCTTAAATATCCCGCTTCTACAATCATAGCAAAGGAAGGTTAAGGAAAAGAAACAGGATATGCGGGCGATTTCAAAAAGATTAAGAAAATGAATGTGCCTCAACATAACCATTAAATTAATATTTGATTTGTTTTAATAAATCGATATTAGCTTTATTTTCAACATTTCTTAGAACGACATTACGGATTTGGCCCACCAACCTCATTTTTATGGTGGTATAACTCCTTTACACCCCCCAATATTCCGCGAAGCATAAAATATGCTTATTTATCTTCAGTGTAACAAGTAAATATATTATAAAAGAGAAACACACATTTTTTTGCTTAGCTTCATCCCCGATTTTTTATAATGATTGAACTTTAGAGCTCAATATCTCGAAACAAGTGTTAATGGAGTTGTACCACTATTAAAGTAATGCCTCCATATACCAGTTAAATTATTAAAAATACAGGCTGTCACATGTGCCTGCTAGTCCACCATCCTGCTCGTACGTACTACCTCATTTCTGTAATATGTCTTAGCTATATGAATAAAATTAGAGTGTCTGTTTTGATTTCAAAATATGCACCTTTTAATAATCTCCTCTTATTTAGATGACATAAAAATAATTATATTCTTTTTACGATTTTTGTCTGTCTGTCAGGGGTAATTTCTGGAACAGCTGAACGGATTTTGTTGCACTGAAAAGTAGGCTTTGGTCAGGCGTATAACTTTGACTTCTATTTTTAAAATTATTAATTTCTCTTATATACAAAAGTTTTTTGTCTGTTCGTTTTTTCTTATAAATCTATTTTTATTCCCATCTTAAAGCAATTTTCTACACGAGACGAACAAGAGAACAGTTACAGACTATATCAAATGCCATTGTCAGACTATATACATGCTATTACAGACTATATGAAAAAATGCTCTTGTGCTGGATACGTGTCCCTTAGGGTGGAACGAGGAAGAAACGGGGAGGGCAGGCCACGCCGCGTAAGGGCGGAGTGAGGAAGGTTGTGGCAAATGTGCTCTACGTAGATTAATTCCTTCTCTTGATTAATCGATTATTATGATTAATAAATACCTGGGCATCATCGGGTACTTTGCCTACTCTATTCTACATTTGGTGCGTGGAGAGCCGCCATGTCGGTGAGGATCGTGGTCTTGTCATGATCATATCCAAAACGTGAGAGTAATTTACTACATTATCAGGACGTGGGCACCACCTTGCATCGCCGACCAACCATCTAAATTCTAAAGAAGCTTGAAAAAGATCCAGAAACATTGGATACAAATGTTGCTTGAAGAATATTATACTACAATGTTTTAGGTATTGTCTTGTCTCACAAGCCTTTTATATTTTTGTAATTTAAATAATGCATTACCCCATATATGTTGATTACAAATATCGAGTAGCCAAAATGTCTGTATGTGGTCGAAGTTGGAGGAGCCTGATGTGGCTCTGATGCACCCTACAAGGAAGTCGGTCAAGCAAGTGGGCGTGAGGAGAGGCGGGGGCGGAGCGGGGGTGGGGTGATGGACGCCCGCAATTAGAGGTCGCCGTCCCCGCGACGGATGGCTTCCGATTGGGCGCTGAGGGGGCGTCGGCGTCGGTGTCGCCCGAGGTGTCGTTGGGAGCTGCGTCTTTGCCGCCGGCCAGTCCGTCGAACGCCTCCTCTGCAGACTCACCATGCAGCAGCCACCGCCGCCGCCGCCGCTGCTGCTGCCGGCCAAAACGACGACGCTGCTGGTTCCGCTGTTGCTGCTGCTCGCCGCTTCAGCCGCTCAGGTATCGTCGAGTTAGGCTCAGTATACGATCAAAGTGACAATTTGGAAAACAAGTGAACATCGTATTTACTTTAGAGAAGTATCCCTCCACGGTGACTGTAGTTCTTTCACGCCTCTCCGTAAAGGCTTTTTTATTCGTTGTGGGCTCCCGTAAGAACATTATTGATTGTCACGTATCACGTGGACATATCCATCTCCATTCAAGATTCGGTTTTAAAATACACAAATCCTTGCATGTTTATTTACAAATAATTTAATGTTTGTAAAAGAAGGAAATTTTAAAGAAGCACAAATATTACGGTGCGACTTAATTTCAATTATTTCTTTTGGCGCCCAATATTTTTTCGGGCAATGAAATTTAATGAGAAGGTTGAAGACGTACAAATAAGCAACTGCAAAGGAACGAATGAAGGCGGAAGCCCCAATTGATCTCTCTGACGAACTAGTGCGCATGAGCAGAATCTTCAATTATGTTGCCAGCTGTAGCCAGGTAGTAGCTGTCACTTTGGTTCCTTCTTAGACTAATTTCTCTGTCAATCATCTTACGAGCGACGAAGGACGCCCTGCGCTTGCCCCTCATGCCGCGAAACATACAGAAAATGTCTTCAGTCGTCTAGCAGGGTAATGTAAAATGATCCTACGATTTATTACGATTGTTGCGATTAATGCTTGTTTCTATTGTCACGATTCTCACATTACTTTTTTTTTTTAATAATAAAATAATTATTCTAAAATTATGAGAATTACTGTATTTTATTGCTCTCTTCTTCTACTATCTGATTCTCCTTTTTTAAGATAAAAGGTGGAATAATTAAAACATACATGTAACACACACAATTCTGCATGTAATGTCAGATTTGATCATATACAGTCGATTCCAAGCCTTAAATGTCCAAAATGAGGCTACGTCCTTTTAACATCGCCGTTTTACGTAGACGAAAGCTTCCGCGGTGAGACTCCATGACCGGTGGCCGTTATTGTCCGATCGACGCCGCGTTCTAGGCAATCTTAACATCATTTCGACCAACGTCCTGCGGCTTTCTTGAGACTGAAGTGTCCTCAGGCATCTGATGAGCAACAAAGCTCATTTCGTCGTTTTACGTATCATTCAGAGAGTAACATCCGGTAGATAGTTATCCACTTATCCCGTCCTCCAATGACAGTAATGCTACCTGCAGCAGTCAATTCACAATAACGTGTATCGCGTGATCACAGTTCTTGTAACCTTTGGCATGCCCGTTATTTTCATGCCAATAAAATTGTAAAATTATTTATATCAGTCAGGAAAACTAGCCGTTTGTTAATAAAAAAACATTCTTATGATTTCAGGATATACAATTATCATACGGTATTATCGTACTACATGAGAGTGGTAGGGAACGTAAAACCATCATAAATCCGTAAGAACTTCATAAAATACCTCTCGGCGAGGATCTGAAACATTGAGGCACTGCTAGGTGTTTTTTTTTTTCGTCATTAGTTGAATGCATTAAATGGTAAGGATAAGAGTGACAAACAGACTGCTCTTGCCAACTCACCCCTCTACCTAGTATTTACCTAATTTTAAGTTCATGAATAATGGAATTCTAAACAATTTTGAGAGTAATGGAAACGGTTGTTGGAGTTCCCCATGAGCAGCATAGCGGTTGCAGGTTTGTTGCAAATCCGCAAGCGTTATTGAGAATGTCCGCCTTTTACTTTCACGTATACATACCTATATTCGGAGTTTTATACGTAGTACAGAGAAAGTTATGGAATGATCCGGAAAATCGATTTCGAGATTTAAACGAAAATACTCATTTTCGGGTCCCCTGATACCGAAAAAATGTTTTTTTCAAAATGTCCGTTCGTCTGTCTGTTCTCTGTCTTCTCTGTCTGTCTCTCTGTCTCTGTCTGTCTCTGTCTGTCTCTGTCTGTCTCTGTCTGTCTCTGTCTGTCTCTGTCTGTCTCTGTCTCTGTCTGTCTGTCTCTGTCTCTCTGTCTGTCTGTCTGTCTGTCTGTCTGTCTGTCGTCTCTGTCCGTCCATCTGTCCGTCTGTCTGTCCGTCCGTTTGTGAAAATTACAAGCGCCTAAACCAAGAGTACGATCATTTCCAAAATGAAAAAACTCCTGGCCATCTGGCTCTAGTCGAAGCTTTGAAATTTTGAAAAATCTTCTTTAAAATTTGGGAGTTTTTTACATGACATTTTCAAAATTTCCTCAAAAATGACTCCATATTTTTCTTTAAATTGCTTGTAAGAATAAACTAAAATACACTTATAAAGGTGGCATAGGTCCGATTTTCACAGTTAACTGAATTTTCGAAAATTGCAAATGTTTAAATATTTGGGCGTCTTCTTACAACTATAAAATTGAAGATAGATATTTTTCTTTAGAATTATATTTGTTGTGCATAAGTAGTTACTTCATTTAGGTAATGTACATTTTTCTGAAACTTTTAGTAGCTTTCGAACAATAGTGCATGCACTATTTGGTGTGTGTTTTAAAAAAATAACAAAAACAAGATCTTCTCATAACGACTCCAATTTTTTTTATTTAAATTTGTGCTAGGGATAGCAGAAAACAAACTACGTTGATATAATTGCAATATTACTCTATTCTTTTATTCAAAAATTACAAAAATTCAATTGTTTTGACTTGCCTCTCACGTCGGTAATATTTACATTAGAGGCGAATTGTTCACATTATTATATTTATGTGTACATGTGCTTTAAATAATGTGAAATAAAAATTTCTGGAAAACTCAACAGTTTTTTATTAAAATGAGTTCAAAAATTCCGCATTTTCAGAAACACTCAAACGCCATTTTCTCAAAAACGACTCCAATTTTTTCTTCAAACTATTGCAACAGACAGTGAGAATGCCATTGTTTAATTTGACGTAAAGGTGTATTCATTTCGGTGTATTCTATTGTTTTTTCCAAATTAAACAAATGTATTTTTTTATGTCTCACGCCATTAATATGCACGTTTTCATTGATTTGTATACGTTTTTGCCTTTGTAAGTGAAAGTGCTTAAAATGACTTAAAATTAAGTTTTTCGAAAATTCAATAGATTCAAGCCAAATTAGCTTCAAAATGTTTGCCTCTACAGTAACGCTTGAACGCCATTTTCTTAAAAACGGCTCTAAATTTTTGAATGAAAATCGCCATTTAGGACGAGGTTTTACCCTTTCTTAATATTCTTGAGGTAATATTTTGTTCTACTATTAGGGAACCTCAGAAAAAGGTACTTTTGGCGGCTATACATGGCAGCTGGCAAGCGGATGGGACAACACCGTAAAGTCAGTACACACCAAGGAAAATAAAAAACATTACTACGAGAAAATCTGTGCCATTCTGTAGCACCTATAGGTACTTTCTTGTATACGGAGTAATATGCGTTATATAGAGAAAGTAATGTAATGTTGCGGAAAATAGATTTCGAAATTTGAACGAAAATACACGTTTTGGGGTTCCTTGGTACGGAGAACTGTTGTTTTTTTTGCTTTTTTTTGTTTTTTGTCAAAACTTCCGTTCGTCCATCCGTCCGTCTACCTGTTTGTCTGTCTGTCTGAACAACACTAGCGCCTGAACTATTCGTACGATTATTTCCAAATTGAAGAAACTCCTGTTGATCTGCCCTGAGGCGAAGCTCTGCGATTAGAAAAACATTCATTAATTTTTGGGAGTACTTTACATGACAATTACAAAATTTTCTACCCCGGACAATTACAAAATTTTCTCAAAAACGGTTCAAACGGCTTCAATTTTTTTAATAAAAATTTCTATTTAGGACGAGGTTTTACTCTTCTTTAATATTCTTGAAGTAATTCAATCGACTCCGATTATAATGAACTCGGATATAGTGAACCCTCGGGTCAAGTGAACTAAAGTCACTGGTCCCGTTTCACTTACATTACAAATAAGCATAAGAAGATTTGGTTACGGTGAACAATTGGATTTCGCATGTTATTAAGCGAGTAAAAGGACCTCCGAGAGTGGAACGGTGCAAGATGCGTTGAAAGGTGTCAAGATTTCACTAACATACTTAAGAGGGCAATGCAGAATCAAGTATGGAGGGAACAAGAACTCCGAAGAAGGATCTAAAGAAATTACTAATGAAAAATGTTCAAAGCAAACAATTGAAAGTAATTGATTTTTTAAGGACAAATAAAAATATTGAAATGTTCTGTTTGTGCTGTTAATGAATTTATCTGTATCTCTATATTAATAAAATCAATAATTTTGGAGAAATTCCATTTAATTTTGATATCATCGGATATAGTGAACCTCTGATATAGTGAACCAATAAGGTTAGACCCCAGAAGTTCACTATAACCGGAGTCGATTGTATTTATGTTCCAATATTAAGAAACCGCAAAGTTGAGAAAATGTCAAAATAAATATTCTTTGGGCGACGATAGATGGCAACTGACCAGAGAATGGAGGAAGACTTTTAAGCCATTCCGCACCAAGGACATTGGAAAAATTTGGTACGAGAAAGTCTGTGCCATTCTGTAGAACCTCTAGTCACTTTCTCATATACATACTATAGAGAAAGTTATCTAATACTGCGGAAAATCGATTTCGAGATTTCAACGGAAATATACGTTTTGTGGTCTCTTGATACCGAAAAAAAGATTGTTTTCAAAACATCCGCCCGTCCGTCTGTCTGGTGTATGTGAACAACACTAGCGCCTAAACTATTGTTAGGATTTTTTTTTCAAACAATAAACCCTTGTCGATCTACCCGAGTCGAAGTTCTGCGATTTTGAAAAACATTCATTTAATTTTGCTGATACTTTACATGAAACCCTTCGGTCATTTTCAATTTTTTTTTCAAAAAATGCTCCAAATTTTTTCTTTAAATTTCTTGTAATAATAGAGTAAAATATACTTATAAAGGTGGCGTAGGTCCGATTTACACGGTTAACTCTGAATTTTCGAAAATTTAAAAACTTTGAATATTTTTCGGCGTCTTCCTTCAACTATACAATTGAAGATAATAGATTTTTCCTTAAATGAAATGTGTTGTCCATAAATAGATCTTTCATTAAGGTCATGTAATTTTTTTTTGAAAATTTTAGTTATATTCGTGCAATAGTGTGTGCAATATTTGCAATTTAAAAAATAACAAACAACAGGATTTTTTCAAAAATTGCTCCAAATTTTTTCTTTAAAGTTTGGATACGAACCCTTTACGATGACACCAAGGGCATATTGCGCTATTCTTTTGTTATTTCAAAAGTTACAAAAATGTAATTCTCTTGACTTGTCTCCCCATGATGGTAATATCTACATTAAAGTAGATTTCCTCACTTTTAAGTACTTGTGAGTACATGTACTTTAAATATTGTCACATAAAGTTTTTCTATAACTCAACAGATTTCTGTTAAAATGAACTCAAAATTCCGCATTTTCAAAAACACTCAAATGCGATTTTCTCAAAAATGCCTCCAAATTGTTTCTTCAAAATTTTTCCAAAGGATAGTGGGAATTGCACCTTTTAATATGTCGTAAAGTTGATTTTAGGTATTATTTTATTTTTTCAAAAATTACACAAATATTTTTTTTTAATTTGCCTGACTGCCTGACCTTCGATTTGTATAAATTATTGTATTTGTGAGTGGAAGTGCTTCAAATGACTTCAAATGAAGTGTTTCGGAAACTCAATAAATTCTTGTGAAGATCTTAAAATTTCAAATTTAAAGAAATCTTAATCACTACTTTCTTAAAAACGTTTTCAAATTTTTTAATGAAATTTTCTATTTAGGACGAGGTTTTACTCTTCCTTAATATTCTTGAAGTAATATTTCGGTTCTACTATTAGGAAACCGCAAAGTTGAGAAAATGTCAAAAAAATGTACTGTGGGCGACGATGGATGGCAGTCGCCAAAAGGATGGGGCAAGACCGTAAATCCAGACCGCACCAAGGAAATTAGAAAATTTTACTACGAGAAAGTCTGTGCCATTCTGTAGCACCTCTAGTTTTCTCTGTGATGGACATTGCACCGCCGAGTCAACAATATCGAATTAGGACGTTAAATGCATTAAAGTTTTGGTCAGTGAGTTGCGGTTCTAGCTCTCTTGAAGACCAATACAGTCATACCCAAAAGTTAATTTATAAGAATGGGATTTACAGGATTTACTGAAACGCATACTTGAAGTATTTTTCGACTCCGGACTTCCATTTTGTTAGGAGAAATATAGTAAGAGATAGAATATAATAGGCCAAGAATTTTAAACTAGTGGCGCGTCAAAAGCTTTTACTTTCTGACATAATTTCTAATTGCTCGGTTATATTATTCTACTACATAAACCTGCGTTTCAGCCATCAAAAATTAACTTCCGCTCTGAGGCCCGAACTCAGATCCTCAGAGTTAACTTGCCGTCACCTACTACACCAAAGAAGCGCCGAATGGCAAATGCCGTGCCAGCGAGAAATTAATTAATATTCTAAATTAATATTAAAGAAAAAAAGAAATTAATATTCGGAACCGTTAGGGATATCAGGATAAAAGAAAAACTAAGTTGGCCTCCATGGGTAGTGTCTATAACATATACAAATTTCATGTTGATGTATTAAGTTGTTTACTTAAATTGGTTCACGGAGGTGGATAGACAGACAACAATTGATTTGGCGAGCGATACATTTTAGTAATATTTTCTACCGTCCCTTACTCCTCATGAGGAGAAAATTTAAAGAAAAATTGTGGAGCGAATTTTGAGAAAAAAATTGCCTATATTTCGCGCAAAATTACACGAAAACTACTTGTATGTTCAAATAATTGAAGTTAAACTTAATTTAAGATCCTTCTTTAAGGAAGATTTTATTAAGGACAAAATCCTCTATCTTTAATATTATAGTTGTAAAAAGACGCCCAAAAAATTGCGCATTTGTAATTTTAAAAAAATATAGGATTTCTACAAACATGAGACCACAACAATTCTTTTAATCGTTATTTACTCTATCCAAAGGACAAACTTTGATAAAATATTTTGTGCTTTTTTAAAAAAAATTGAAAATGTTTTTGAGGCTTCATGTAAAATACCCTAAAAAATCACAATATCCGTTTGTACCTCCTCAAGCCTCAAGTTTATTTAGATCGATTGCGAAATACCAATTTTGAAGAAGATCGGCTGAACGGTTTAGGCGCTAGCGTTGACCAAAGTCGGATAGACAGACAGACGTTTTGTCGTGAAACGTTTTTTGGGTATCAAGGATCCACAAAAATGGATTTTGGCTACACCACGTGTTAAAGCACTTTTTTCTAAATTTAGAAAGAGGATAATCCACTTTTTCGTTACCAAGCCCGCCAAAACCAGTTTTTCTGCCGAAAATTCGCAGGTTTCCCGAGCACGATACATATCTTTCTATTCTTACGAAATAAGGCGAGAAAGTAAAAATGTTTCTGGTTAGAGCACTGAACTTTTCAAGAGAGTCTCCTTCATTTGAATGTTATCAAATGTTTTTGTTATGTTTTAACTGCATTAACTTAGTTTCAATACGGATGAGATATATTTATTCACATATTTCACATGTGCACTCACATTGACATCATATCATCGTAGCCCTTTTTTTAAATACGACAGAATAGTAGAAAATGTTACCCTTCGTCGTGAAATAAGTCTTATACTGAATATACGTCACAGCTACATAAATGACTCGATTTATTATTTTTCTGTTGCTTTAGTTGTCTGAATCAACTAAAGAATAAGATAAAATAATGTTTTAAAGTCGGTCGAAACTGAACGTGTGGCAGCAATACGTTATCCCGTCAAATGTTATTACTAAAATTATTCAAGCTCCTATGTATACAGTAAGGTTTTCAATCAAACCAAACAGCAGTACATCCTTTTTAACTACGAAAATGGAGTGTAATAAATAGAGGACGTCATAGCATCATGCCGTGAAACATTCTGATAAAGACTGTATGAAATTTTCAACTCCATTCTGGAATTTTAATTTCTAAAGTTTTCAACGTGCCCCCATTTTCATGGTAGCAACACAATTAATGTAATAATTAATGTAATAACATGGTAACAACAGCAATAGCCTTATACAAATAATGATGTGTGGACAATTCAAAAATATGAATAAGGAAAGGAATAAAGATAAGAAAACAGTATAGAATTAACTTTTGTTTACATTTTTTTACCTCTTTCTCTACTCGACACGCCAAGCTATGTTTGGATATTGACATAGCTAAGAGGCGAGGACAAGACCATTTCTCTCCTCTAAGAAATAATATTTTATAAGAAGTTTCATGTTTCCGTGTACGTTTAATTTACTTCCAGAACAAGTGTAACGACGACGTTTGAAGTTTGTCCTTTACAGTTAGGTAGATGCGGTACATTGCACTTCTTTTATAATAATAATAATAATAATAATAATAATAATAATAATAATAATAATAAACATCATAAACACACTACAGTCATTAATCTTGGCGTGGTGGTGAATCTGCATGCTAATAAGGAGAAAATAATGTACCTACAATGGACATTAAACGTGGAATATTCCAAGGAGACTCTCTTTCACCCTTATGGTTTTGTTTGGCCTTAAATCCGTTGTCATCACTGTTAAATAAAAGTACCATTGGTTACAAAATTAATTCATCAGATCATAAGACATTAAATCATATTTTATTTATGGACAATCTGAAGCTTTATGATGGAACACATCAAAAACTCTGTTTCTTAATAGATACTACCAAGATTTTCAGCCAAGACATTAGGACGAGCTTCGGTTTGGATAAATGCGCATCAAAAGCATACGTAAAGCAGAAAAGTTGGATAAAAATATCAAAGGCATAGAAGAGCTGCAACCTGGTGCTGCTTACAAATACCTCGGAATACAACAGAATATGAAACTTAATCACAGCGTAATTAAAGAGGAGTTTACCGAGAAGTACAAAAAGAGGGTAACCAAAATACTGAATACGAAGCTAGCTGGGAAAAATATAATTACGGCCATCAACATCTGGACTGTACCTACGCTGATATACAGTTTTGGTATGGTAAAATGGTCTGATGCGGACCTAAATTCATTGGATAGATTTACTAGAGGGCTTCTTACAAAATTCAGATGTCTACATCCTAAATCTTCTGTGATCCGTTTGTATTTACCAAGAAGAGAAGGAGGTCGAGGGCTACTTAATATTTTTAAACTCTGCAGAACCCAAGAACAAAAAATGAGGGACGCTATACTTAGGTCTGAGGATTCCCTCGTGCAGAAGGTGATGAGCGCTGACACTGGATACACGCCACTTAATTTAAGCAACCAAGGCGCGAATATTATAGTGTCAACTCTAAAGGAGGAAATACAAAATAGGTAACAAATGATGCTTCACGGTAAATTTCCAAATTCTCTGTTGGACCCTATGATTGACAAATCTACGTCCTTAAAGTGGTTGAGCAATGGTTACTTGTACCCGGAAACTGAAGGTTTTGCAGCAGCAGTCCAGGATAGAGTAATAAGAACTAAAAACTATGAAAAACATATTTTAAAAACAAATGATATCGACAAGTGTAGAAGATGTGGTAACATAGGAGAGTCTATCGAGCACATAATGGCTGGGTGCAGTACTTTGTCAGAGAGTGTCTATTGAGGCAGTCATAACCAAGTGGCAAAACTCATTCACCGAGAACTAGGAATGAAACTTGGAATGTTGGGGAATAATACTCCAGCATACTACTACAAGTATGGACCAGATGCTGTGCTAGGGACGAAGACGCACGTCTTATACTGGGATCGGCATATTATGACGGATTAAACAGTTGATTATAATCAACTGTTTTGACAGGTACTTCTTCCAAATCAATCCGCCATGACATCCTCATAATAGACAAAAAAGAAAATAGCCTCTATAATCGATGTTGCAATCCCTTTAACTTACAATCTGCGGAAGTCGGAAGCAGAAAAATTCAGAAAATATGAGAACTTGGCAACTGAATTAAAAAATCATTTGGAAGTTGCATGAGATCTGCCATTTCCCCTTGGTTATATCCGTTGAAGGAGTCGTCACCAGGAACTTTATAAGATATCTGGAGAATTTAGATATAAAAGATATCTTTGATGAAGCCCAGAAAGCCACCCTTCTTCAAACATGTCATATTGTCAGGAAGTTCCTAAATGCGTGACATTCATGGAGGTCAGGATGAATTTCCTTTCTGCGCAGTTCGAGCCTAGTCCTATAACATCAATTGGACAGGTGATAGATTTTCCTGCTAAAGCAGAGAAAGTGTGAATAATAATAATATTAATAGTAATAATAATAATAAGCCAAACGCGTGGGAACATTTCGCAATTCGAAAATCATTGTTTTAAAAGTGATAATATCTCTTCATACTAGATCCCAACTTTGCATGGTCAGCTCCTGAACTGCACCTTGAGGTACTGTAGATCTGTCAAAACAGGCCTAATAACGCGCCAATTTAATTTTACATAGATTCCTTGTTTCTGCTCATTTCCGATCTCCCTGCTACAGAATAGGGGTTACAGAAGAGCCGAGTATTCACTCAATTCTCCGCTCCACTCGAACCCCGCATGTTTCTCTACATGCTCCCCGGTATGTTCCATTCCCTTCGTATGTTCTCTCGGATATTCTCTGCATGATCTCCGCATATTCTCTCGCATATTCACTGCGATTTAAACACACATTTAAATGTTAGATAAGAATAAATTGAAAGTCATCATCACATATTCCTTTGTATGTTCACATTTTTCCTCACAAGATCACATATTTTCGCCGTTTATCTCGCCCCTTACCCCGACATGTTTCCTCAAATGTCCATCACAGGTTCCCACACGTTTCTCCAAATGCTTTCACATGTTACCGAATTGCTCCCCCTAAATGTTCCCTCATACGTACTCCCAAATATTCCTCTAAATGTCCTCCCACGTAAATTCCCCAAATTTCCCTCTAACTTCCCCAAATGTGTCCTATAATGTTCCCAAAAATATTCCCTAAAAG
This sequence comes from Teleogryllus oceanicus, assembly GCA_964035755.1. Lineage (NCBI taxonomy): Eukaryota > Metazoa > Arthropoda > Insecta > Orthoptera > Gryllidae > Teleogryllus > Teleogryllus oceanicus. Next base: position 109,232,836 of record CAXIVR010000008.1, on the reverse strand, counting down.
CTCCCTGAAGTGTTCCTATAAATTTTCCTATGTATAAATCTTCCTCGCAGGTTCACCGCATTTCCCACACTTGTTAATCTGAAAAATAAACTGGAAATTCCAAAAATGTATTTATAATTTTTTTATTACGATATACTTTTATGAACGTGATGACGGCGTGTAGTGCAGTACCTCCCTGCCGAATGAAACAGAACTTCTGAATAGTTAGCTAAATTCGCCCCTCTCCAAAAAAATGTAAGATAAGATCTAAAAGATTCTTCGCAAAAAATTAACAATCTGATAATAAAAATATTATAATAAATAGACCGCAAATGTCTCATTTGTAGATTAAAGTGTAGAAAAAAATAATTTGTGTCCCTTACAGGGGTTTAATGGTATATTAATAATCGTCTCTAAGTTAAGAACGATGGTAAAGTGTATTGCATTAGTTAGACTATACTCTTCGGTAAATGATCTTGAAATGAAAACGGCATTATAAAATTATTTGAAAAAATGTTTATGAATTCCGGTGTACTGGCATAATCATAATGATATTTATAGCATATTGCATGTATTTTATATTTTTTAAATAATTTAAAGGGATAGTGCAGTGTATAGACTTATGACCAGTTCACAAATTTTGATCCAATTTTCTTCTAACACGTATTGAAAATGGAATAAACTACATATTGGTCGCATGAGCAATTTAGCATATTATATTCATTACGTATGCTTTCAATGATTCATTGAGTATTAATGGAAATCATTCCCTATATTGTAGAGTGCAACATTTGATTGCGGAGGTCTTTGTCGAGAAGAACCCGGAAGGGAAGAAAGAGCAGACTTGGAATACGGAAGCGACCGGTTCGATTGCGACGCGATCTGTCGGCAGCTCGAGAAAGCAGCGGGCGCGCGTCGTGCGCCGGCCACGTGGCAGGGGAATGAGATGCGCCCGTGCAGATTGTCCAATTAGCCCCCGGACATTGCCCGAGGGCGGAGCGGGTGCGTCCGCCGTGCCTCGGAAAAATCTTTCGATGGTCATGGACCACTTCGCGCGGCGCGGCGCGGCGCGGCGCGGGGCGTCGGCCGCGGCTTTGAACTGGGCGGGGCACGCCCATAGGGGCTGGGCGGGCCGGCTAGATGGGGCAGGGAGGGACGGAGAGGGGTGAGCGGAGAGGAGCAGAGAGAGACAGAGAGAGAGAGGGGGGCGGGGTGGGGCGGGTAGATGGGGTAGTGAGGGACGGAGAGGGGGAGTGGAGAGGAGGAGGAGAGAGAGAGAGAGAGGAGAGCGCGAGAGAGAGGGGGAGAGCGAGGCGAGCAGGAGGGGTAAGCGCGAGGGAGCGACAGGGAACAGTCGCGCGATGCGAAAGGAGGAGTAAAGGCAACGTAGGAGGGGCGGGGCAGGAGGCAACGGGAGGAATCGGTCCCCACCCTACTCGCGTGTGGGGAAATGTTGTACTACTCGTTTTCTGACGGACTAATGTAGTTGACAAACAGCATTGCTGCTGGTGTGACGTTTCGCAGTTGAGAAGTATTTCGGGTCGAAACACGAGAAAGACCTGCAGGAGATAACAAATGGCATGCGTTCCTTCTTCTGTTCGCGTGTGCTGTCTACACCGGAGAAAAAAAATGTTCGTATCGTATTTAGGATGCTCAGGGCAGGAACCCCACGTATTTTGTGTCAGGAATAGTTGATTACTGGGAATCTGAGCTATTAATCCGTCTGAAGGATATTTATTAATATAAAACTCTCAGTCCAAGCATAACATACTATCATTCATTTACAACTTTTCAGTTAATTATACTAAAAAAACGTAAGTACTGTATATTTCGTCATCTACAGAGCAAAGCAACCGTAACTGAAAATCCAGCGATTAACGTAGTCTAGTTTTTAATAACTTAATATCGTCGTATTAATCTGGGTAATAATGATAGTTAATTTAATAGAATCTCAATTACTATCCTCCCATTTCAGAAAGATTTATTTCGCTAATCATTATTTTGAGTTTTCTTTCTTCACAGAATCTAATAACTCCTTTTCGTAAATTCAAACTTGGTATTATTTTTCTGAAATTTGTATAATAGCGGAACAACGACATCATTGATTTGTTTCGTTAATTTAAAAAACATAACATCTAGCATAAGAAAAACAGTCTCAGAAGGAACTGAGATTATAAAGATAAGACTTTCCTGTGTTTTTTATGAGCGTAGCTGACTGTACATAGATAGCTATAATATTTACAATAAACTTACAAATAAGTTTAATGAAAAAGTTATGTTTCTTTCAACTTTTTAGTTATGTCTCAAAATAACTATTCATTTTATTACTTTTTCGTAATTTAAAAAATCATCTTATGTTTATGAAAATCCGAAACAAGAGTTAGGTATACGAAGAAAACATGTTCCTATATTGGCTTGATCATTGAGAAATTGTCTAGTTGACATTAACTCCAACAAGAAGAATTTTCGTTTGCAAATATCTATTTCCGACCTCAGCATCTATTTTTATCGTAACAAAATTTCAAATTAGATCTGCTCAACTTTAACGGTCTTGGCGAATTCTCCTGGCATTACAATGTGTTGTGCAACCATGCATAAGATCGTTTCAGTTGTAATGCTCTTTCAAATCATTGCACAAGAGTCCATAAATTCAACGGAATTAACACAACGAAGAGAAACTACTTTTCTAACGAAGCTAGAGTGCCTCATTTCATTAGAATACATTCGGTCTGAAACTAGTTTCGTAATGAGATCTTAAATAGATTCTTTGTAATACATTTTTAAAGGAGACACCAATACCATTAATATAGAAGGTGATGTGCGTTTGACAAGTTAATCAACAAAATAAAGTGACAGGAAACTTACACGTCTGTCCCGTACAATAAGTAATGTCTCAGAGCATTTGGGCAACAACAAATGAAGAAAGTTACGCTGATAAATTATTCTCAGTTCAAAAGATAATGAAGGCACGTCTTTCCTTGAGAGGTTTTCCAATTAACATGTTTTAAACATTAGATTCATAATATGTTTACCAGAATGTCAGTAAATGTTAGATTAAAGTTTCTCAATTTTTTAATCGATATATTTTGGAGCTAGTAGCATATATTGATATATAATATAAATAACCCACTGCAAAATTTTCCAATTTACCTATATACTATTTATCTTCCAGTATAAGTGGCGATTATGATAATCGCTCCATTACGATTTATAAGAGAGATACAGGAATACACACTTTGCTACACTTTACAAATCGCTCGTAATCATGTAGCTTATGTTAAGTTTAAGTATGGTGCACATTAAAACTGATTAAAGAGTGCAGAAAAAAGTTTATTATGATAAAGATAAGGAGAAAATGGCAAGTAGAGGGCCATCGGAAGAAAGAAAAATCGATCTTAAACATTACTTAGGAAGAAATGAATATATGCGCATCATGACCGGCATTTCAGAAAAAATTAATTCCTCTTGCTTCGATTGACGCTCTTTAATGTATATTCTCTTAACGGGTCATCTGTAAATTACGTAACGCTAATTTGGCGTATTTCGAATACCCTCTCTTCTCCCTGAAACGCACCCGCACCGGGCGCTTGAATCCCCTCTAAATAATTACTTACCGCTTGCGACAACATATCACTTATTCACTGTACTTGTGTACTAAAATTAATGATAGCACATAGGTACAAAATTAAAAATATTGTCAGACCCAGAGACTTGACACATATTTCTCTATGTATGTCGACACGGTGAATCCGAATGTGCAGCCCGAATTGCGCCGCCATCTTCCATTTTTTTCAAATCGCGAAAAACTTCCGAGCAATTGTAAATTGTAAATTTCACTGTTTTTCGCGATTTAAAAAGACTGAAGGTGATGGGGCAATTCTGGCTGCGGATTCGTATTCAACGCGTCGACATACTTCGAGAAATATGCGTCAATACTTGGGTCTCTTATAGCATTCAGAACTCAAAAGCTTTTGAGTTCTGAATGCTATAAGAGACTAAAATCTAGTATTCACAGGCGTCTTTCGCGATTAACAAAATGGAGGTGGTGGCGCAATTCTGGCTTCAGATTTGGAATTAGCGCGTTGATATTCATAGAGATGCATGTGTCAAATGTTTGAGTCTGTCGACCATCCCCGAAAACAAAAAACAAAAACAATTTCACGGTGTTTTTCGCGATTTTAAAAAACTGGAGGGTGGTGCCGCAATTCTGGGTTCACACTCGGATTCAGCGCGTCGTCATACATAGAGAAATATGAGTCAAGTCTTTGGGTTTGACAACTCTTTTATTCTGTTTGCCTCTTTAATTAAAGTAGAACTTAGTTGGCGATGCTGTCTACGCCTAACAATAATATTGGTTGAAGTAGTGAGTAAAGGAAGGACGAATAGTCGAGAAGCCTTTGATCACAAGCTGCACTCACGTGCCGTCGTGATTGAAGCATGAGCGAGTGTTTGAAGCGGTCTACTGCGCCAAATTAAATGGATTCTAGAATATAATGAATATCAGATTTGAATATTTTATTGCATTCAGTGATCTTACATATTCAATAAAAAATAGAAATATATTTCCATTTATTGTAACAAGTTACATCTAATAACTTTAATTTATTTATGTTTTTAAAACAAATTAATTAGTTAATATTTTAATATTTTAGTACGAGACTCAAATAAAGGAAATATTTCAGAAAATACTGAAAAATGTAAAAAAATAAATATCAATGTTACGTACCCCCTCCCCACATGGAAGGCAGTGTAATGCTGCCTCAAACCTCATCCCCCCTCTTTACCGTCACGTAATTCATGGACGACCCCTTACTGGTTGACTTGCCTCAGCTGTACTAGAGCTTCACAATTGAGAATTTACAAAATACGCGATTAGTTACGCAAACATAGAACGCATAGTTTTAGGCTAAGTCAGATGTTATATTTTCTATCTCCTGCGTCTCCTTCTCTGACTTCTTCTCCATCTCCTCCTCCTTCTTTTCTTCACCGTCTTCCACGATCCTTAACCGCCTTCACCGTCTCTTCCATTACCGTCTCTGTTATTTCCACCATCTCCGACCTCTACGTCATCTATTCCACTGCCTTGCCCATCGCCTAGTCCGCCATATTGTTCCCCGTCTTACTCGACGTCCTGTCCGCTGTCCTGTCAGCCATCCTGTCCGCCGCCCTAATTGCCGACTAGTCTGCCGTCTTGTCCGCCGTCTTATTCGTCGTCTTGTCCGCCGTCTTTTCTACCGTTTCGTCGACCGTCGTGTCTGCGTCTCATCCACCGTCTTGGGTTCCTTCCCCCTTGACCACCGTCTTGCCCGCCTTCTTAGCGACTGTTTTGCCGCCTTTTTGTCCCCGGCTTACGTGGTTCAATTGATGCCACTGCAGTAACTCTGACCGAGAGGTCCTAATGTTCGAGTCCCGACGGTGGCAGGTGTTCGACACTAGCTAGGTCGAGATCAGCAGCTCTGTCTGGAGGAGAATTCCAGCAACCGGCTGGCCAGATCGGTAGTTTTCCGTGGTTTCACCGCTCAACACAATGCGAATGCCGGAGTGGTACCCTAACAAACGAGACATGAACCACTCATGATCTTTCCTTCCTCTTCCTTGTCTTATCTTCAACCCTTACTTACACACGCATACACTTACATGCGCTACACTACCACATATGTCGGGAGACTAATCGGGAGCGTAAATCTTATCCCGGCTAGGGTGATGCCCTGCTAGTGGTAGACACGTAGTTGGGGAAAGACCGCAAGCCGACCTGTACGTCGGCACCGGATCTGGCCATCCAGTCTTTTCAGATAATATTACTGTTGTATGAAGATCGCCGCCCTCTCCAGGGATAAAATATGCACTTAACTTATGGGGCGTAATGACCTTAGCAAATGACACGCCCGGGAACACTATTTAATTAAATCAAATCCGCATCCTTTCGGCCGTGCTGTTGGTCATATTTTTTACCATCTTGTCCGACAGTTTGTCAGCCGTCTTTTTTGCCACCTTATTCGCCATCTTGCCTTCCTTCTTGTCCGTCGTCTTATCGACCATCTTGTTCTTAAGCATCTTCTTCTTGTTCGTTATCCAATCTTTGCTTTCGACAGCCTCCCCTTGCCTGACGTGTTCTCTTGTCCGTCATTTATTCGACTTCTTCGACTCTTTCTTTTCATTCATTTCCTTCATTCCTATCTTCCTTCTTCTAGTTTTTTCAGCTCATATTAATATTGTATGAGAATTACAGGAGTCGCTGGCAACACGGAGCGATTAACGCTTATGCGTCAAGAGGGTTCGATGAGGAGGGTGACAGCTATTCTAAGTGCGCAGCCAAATGGATAATGAATGAGAATATTAACCATAAATGAAGGAGTATTTGTTTCACGCATGCTGATAAATTTACTAGAAGATGTGACATCGTCAGCATTAGTGTGAAAATCTCATTATATTTTGAAGCATGGTACGATAAAGAGTTATATATTTTTGCTTATATTTTTTAAATAGTTGTTCGATGAGTTAATACTTCATGTTTTAAGTGTGAACTCTGTATTTTCATATGTAAATCGGTTCGGAGTAAAATAAATGTATTAATCTGAGCGGTGTTCAATATCAAACTTGTGACAATTCCTCTAGTATTTTTATTATTTTTCGTTCGCTGCACAATAATCACAAGAAATATTCTTTCGGGTGTTATTATGAGAGCATTACTTACGTGAGCGTTATTTTTCCTGTTAATCATTTCGCATAAAGTATTCGGAGACCTTCATTGAAAAATGTTTAAATTATAGGTTAACATAATCTTCACTCTGCAAATGTTGATAAGAATCCGCAAAAGGAAAGACACGCTGAGTGAATGACAAAATGGCGCCCAGCATCGACGGCGCGTGTTCGGAACGATGTTTTTACTATCAATATCCTTTTCCCCATGAATGCTTAGCTCTCACGCTTTTTAACCCGTCCTGCTGTGTCTGTTCCTTATCGAGAAGGCTCCTGGCGTTCCTTCAGCGTATCGCCTTTGCTCCGTATATGACTCTCAGATATTCACATTAGTTTTAATGATCGATCCACTCCTTCTTTACGCTCTATGATATGCTTATCTTCGCTGGTAAGGTGATAACAATAACTATTTTACTTCGAGAACACACACTTTTATAATGAAAATGCATAGTTTTTTAGGGGTATACATACAATCTTCTCTGAGTAGCTGAAGAAATCTCCAAGAGACAATGTTTACACAAGATCATACTAGACTTTTCCCCTTAAAATGATCGTAGCAGTGAACAATATAAATATAGTTTATCCACTTTGGTAATTTAAAGTTAATTAAGATCAATTTCCTAATAAAAGTTCTAACGGAAGATTTATTAGAACTTTACAAAACACAAAAAGAAAATTATCCAACCCCTAGGGTATTGAGGGGTGTCTTATGTTTTCGTTAAGTTTCCAGTAACTCGGAGAACATTACAAAAAACCTATATGTCACTAGTTTCCAATACGCGTACCGGCGTTGATGTCACTGCAAGACCTCCGACCGGGTGGCCAGAGTCCCAACGGCGGAAGGATTTTCGACACTAACTAGGCAGCTGTCTGGAGAAGAATTATAGCGCCCGGCTGCTCTGATCGGTAGTTTTCCATGGTTTCTTCGAACAACACTGGGCCATTAGCGGAGCAGTACCCTAACAAATTAGCCACGCACCGGGCGTGATTTTTCCTTCTTTATTTTATCCTCATTCCTTACTTAAACACACACACACACACATGGATTACACTATCACACATGTCTAGAGTCGGGAACTTAGAGCCTGTTCCGTGTGGAGCGGTGCCTCGCTGGTGTGAGGTACCTGATTGGGGAATACCCCGCCAGCCGACGTGTATGTCGGCGCCGAATCTCGCCATACGACGGGTAGATCACAACCACCTCCCGCGATAAAACATGCACTACACTTGCGAGAATGACTGCAGTTAACCGCGTCAGGAAACACAAATCAATCAATCCAATGCGCGCAGAAAAGCAATGAAAAATTTCGATGTTGTTACTGTAATCTGCTAATATTTAATTGTGTTAATCCGCCTATTCTTTGTACTGTGTGTACCAACAGAATTCTCATTCTCGGTGCGTATCATGACCGACTAGAAAAAATCGCCTACGCACTCACACGTAATGTAAGCAATGTAGATCGGCGTAAGCAGCAACTGTGAACAGATTCTGATAAAAAGTGGAGAAGTACTGTTACTGGCGTGAAATGTTTTTCAATATATCAGCTTATTAATTGACTGTGCAAACATCTATATTATTAATTTCAAGTGCGCGCAGATATTGAAAGCAAACTATGCAGCCTCCAGACATGTGAGGGATGGCTATTGTTGCGTTATCTATTCTCGAACTCGGAGAAAAAACAACAATGAAACAGTTTCCATATTGGCTGAAAAATGTAAATATTAGATTTGTTATCCGACTAATCACGCTATTGCGCGTACCGACTGAGTCCTCAAATGCACCGAGACGCTGCTCAGAACATTCCCGCTATAATGCGAAACCAAGGCTCTAAGGAAGAATTCACCACTATTAAACATTTGCTATCCACGTGTTGCGTGAGAGCTGTTTTGAAGAGCCATTGATTTGATCTTAGTGTGTAAAGAACTGCTGTACGTGCATCCACTTAGTAAGCTTTATTAACTGTGTGCCACTTGTAAGTTTTATTATACATCTTAGGTTTGGGGAACCCTAGATTTTAATGTAGGACGTAAGCAACGCATGAAGCGATTACGCATTAAGTGATTGAGTAAACCCAGAAAGAAAAAAACAACTCAATCATGTTGGCGACATGGTCGAACAATGAGAACAAGGTATATGAATGTTGAGAGTGAAAAAAATGAAAGAGAAAGAAAAAGAACTGATGGAGGTGGACAAGAGGAGATGGCAATGAAAAGGATACGATGATATGAGGAGATCAGAAGGGAACACGTAGTACATATAGCTTTACAATTACATAACAGATAATAATTGAGGACATATACAGTATATAATCTCTAAACAAAAACGTGGGTGAAAAGTACATTAATCATTTAATCATTAATTAAAATAATACCGTGGCTGTTCTGATTTTCTTTGCAACAATAATACCAGGAAAGAATAATAAAAGCAACATTTTTCATTATTTGAAAAAGCTCTTCACTCTTTTGTACTTTTTTATAAAATTTTCTTATTTTGTATTACGAAATCAATTACATATAGTAACACAATGTATTTTAGATATTGTAAAATAATTTATTTCTAATTGTAAGCCTTGAATCAGAAGTAATAAGATTAGCTTTTACTCTATGCAGAATTAATACTATCAGGAAAGGAGTGGGAAGAAAAATATTTTTGGAAAGACGACTTGAAATAAGGTCTAACTTAGAGGATGATAAGGGCAGTACGGGTGTCGTTTTAGAAAACAAATTTGCGAATGGAAAAGAGGGCGTATGGAAACTACCTTTCATTGTTTTTTCCAGACACCAAGTTGATGAATATTATAGTATGATGTTACGTTATAATCATTGTATGTGTAGTTGTAATAGAATATATTGTTAACAGTAGTAGGTGGATTATTAATGCACTTGTCCCAAAATTAAAATGAATAAATTAAACTATGGGTCTCTTTTAATTAGGAAATTGTTTTCTTCAAGATTTTTAGTGCGATAGTTTTTGTTTTTTTTTAATTTGTTGCGACGTTCTTGACGCAACACGTCTCTTTACCCCTTGTTGGGCGTTCAGCGCTTTCTCTGGAGTAATCCTCCGTAACTGAGTAATTACTGTCACTGAGTAATTACTATGTTTGTCAAGTCTCGTCACGTCGCAGTCAGTGCCTTTATCCCTTCGGCCAGGGGCTCAATGCCGTTAGATTCCGGGGTTCCTGGCCGGTCACCCAACCAGGAACCCGCGAGTCTCGAATTCGCTTAACCTCCGTGACTTCACGGAGCGTAATAAACGAATTCGGCTAGCGGCATTCATATAATTGTGATTGTTATATAATTGTAATTGTTAATGCCAACAAAAAATCGTACTAGGGTTTCAGTGAAATTTTGGAAATACCCATGATCGCGGGAACCGACGGGAGAAAACACTGTTGCGGGACGAAGTTCATAGATACGTAACAAACAGAAAAAAATATTTCAATCAATGGTTTATATAACACTTAATCAATGACAATTATTTACTTCGAAGCAATATGTTAGGCTTGACCTCAAAAAGACGTTTTACGGTTGTATGTAAGCGTGCTTGGACACCCAGGCTGAAATTAATTCGAATCAAAGATAGAAACCAAAACCTGTCGATGGGCACCCAAAGTTAAATTAAAAGACGGCGATTCTGTGCCCTCAGGATAAAGGATCGCGGTATTCTTGCACAAAAACACATTTCAGCTTTATCGATACCTGACCGTTATCGAAGAGAAACTCGTAAAAAATGCTGATGTTTTTTTTTTTTTTAAAAAAACCTCAAGACAAAATATGAGCGAAGACGTTTACATTGCTAAGATCAAGTACTTTCTATATAATTCTATAAAATATTGGATAATAAATTCTTGCAAAATAATACTTACTTGAGTTGTTTGAAATGGTGTTCTAAAATATTTTGTAGCAAAAAATGATATTTTCTAAATACAGAGCGTCATTTGAGAAAATGACGATATTTGTAATGTCCCCCTTCCCTTATACATCAATAGTATGTGTGACTCAGAGAAAATAATGGAACCGTCTTTTCGGCGAAATTAGATTTCCTCCTTTCTTCCTTACCTCTGCAGCAGCACTAACACATGGCATTGAAGAAATTTCTTCAGAACTCAACCTCTGGCAGTCGGCAACGTCTATGTGATGAGCTGTGCGATAGTGCTGGCAAGGAGAGAAGGAGCAAATCAAATTGCGTTGTAAAACCATTTACTACTGTATTTTGGTCAGCCGCTCAATCCAACTAGTTAGATCTTTACGCAGAGATGAATAAGGAGAACATTAGGCGACTATCTCTCCCGGATATGGAGTAGAGGTGCGACGTGATTGTCGATGTTTTCTTAACGTCGATGTTTATAAAATAAACATTTTTTACATTCAAATCCGATGTTTTTAACATCGATATTTTTACGTTTTCGATGTTTAGCTTGTCTAATTAAAATACCCATAATCACAATTTTGTGAAAGTTAAAATAATAAATAACTAACTACTATCAATTTCAGTGGCGGCCGGTATATATTATATTGGTGGTGCCAATTAGTGATGCGATATCGATAAAAAACATCGATGTTACCAATTATCGTTATTCAATTAAAACATCGACGTTAATAAAGCATCGATCAAAAACCGTCTGTTTGTAAATATCGACGCAATGTTTTAAAACTGGTTTAGTAATATCTGAAATAAAATTTGTGAGCAAAAAATTTAATTTTACATTAACCATGCTTTTTAAGTCATAATGAAGATTATAATTGAAAACAAACTAAAAATAATAAGAACAAATAAAAAAAACTCAGCCTGAAAACCTGAGCGCCCACAGTAATCTCAAGAGGTCACAGCTTCCTGAATTCGCGGAAGAGGGTACGGGAAGACAAGGGAAAACCTTACGCTCACGGCGTACGCTGCCTCTCCGAGTGCGAAACACAAGGAAAAACGTACGAATTACCACGGCATCGGGGTCATTCTGAGCGAGTGATGAAGATAGTGCCACTCTATCGAACAGAACGGGAATTACTGTGCCAGTTCGATTTTGGCACCGTCTCATCCATAAGAGACTCACACAAACTAACACAGCCTTCTTTTATACGGCGTTATAAGGGCTGAGACGGTGTGAGAGGGTGTCTTAGAGGTTTAGGAGGAGGCCGACAGATAGCATTGCTCCCTGAGCGTTCGACGAGAGTATTGGTAGAGCATTCAATGGCTAAGTGGTCGTTCAAATTAATTACTATAAAGAAAAATATTTTGAAGAAACGATGTCATATACACACATTTGTTATGACCAATTTATTTCCTTTCCTTTTGGTTGGTGGTGTCATGGCACATTTGGACTACAAGTCGTCACTGATAAATTTATGTTAGACCAAACGAACGAGGTTTGTCCTGCCTTCATGGAGCTGCCTATCTCTCGCCCGAGATGACCCTGATGCCCTGGTATTTCCTTCGTAGTTCCTCGTATTTCGCACAAGGAGATTAGTTCTTTATTGTTTTCAGTTAAATTTCAATTATAAATTAATATGCACCGCTTTTTGCAAATTAAATAATGTTGCGCACGAAATTCATTTTAAAATTCGATGGTTAATTGATTTAAAATCGATGGTTTTTGGTCGATGTATTATTAAATATCGATGTTTTAATTTTGAACATCATATATTATTAAACATTGATGTTTAATTTTTGAAATCGATGTTTAATTTTTAAACATCGAAGTATTGTTAAACATCGATGTATTATTAAACATCAATTATTTAATTTTGAACATCGATATATTATTAAACATTATGCTATAATTTTGAAAACGGATGTTTTAATTTTGAACATCGATATTTTAATTTTCCACAAATGTTTTAATTTTGAACATCTATATATTTTAAACATTAATTTTGAAAACGAGTTTTAATTTTGAACATCGATATTTTAATTTTTCACAAATGTTTTAATTTTGAACATGGATATATTATTAAACATTATGCTATAATTTTGAAAACGGATGTTTTAATTTTGAACATCGATATTTTAATTTTCCTCAAATGTTTTAATTTTGAACATCTATATATTATTAAACATTATGCTATAATTTTGAAAACGGATGTTTTAATTTTGAACATGTGTGGTCGTGAGCAACGGCGCTCTGTTATCGCCGGCGGGAGGCCGGGGCGGGGCAGGGCAGGGCAGGGGGGCGGCGCCGCTGGAGGAGGTGTTCCGGCTGCGCTCGGAGGCCGAGTGCTGCGCGCGGCCGCGCGGCTGCACCTGGGAGGAGTACGCCGAGTACTGCCCCGCGCCGCGACGCCCGCGCCGACACTTCGCGCCGGTAAGCTCTCCCTTGCGCGCACGCCACGCGTCTAGGACAGGTGGGTCTAAACGAAGGAGCCAGCGGATGAGAGAGTGGAAGGTTATATTTCCGTCTATACACATGTATTTTCCATAAACTAAATATTTCCCTTTAAAGCTGATTTTCCCAAACCAAACTGATCTGAATTGAATTCAATTAGGGGAAATGAAAAACCGTCTTCGAGATATAAAACTGTACTTAAAAGAAACAAATTATTTTCAACGTTGCAACTTCACATTTACATTTCTTGACATTTCGAGGTAATAACATAACCACCAATTGGGGATTAAACCAACTTGCCACCCTGGGCAAACACAAATTGCCACGCAATTTCCCCAGTTGAATCTTGTTAATACTATTTAAAATATGTATCAAAGTTTTGTACATAACATTTAGGTGTAAAATGTAATTTTAAAGTATGTTTCAATGTCAACTTTTCGCTTACAATAACGTTTTGAAATTGGAATTATTAATTACGTGATCTCATTTTTAATATCAACAATTATTATCAATAATTTTGAAGTAGTTTCTATAATTTTTTGTGTATATTGTTTGTTTTTTCAGGCTTCACTTCAGTAAATACGATTTGAATGATTATTTTTTGTATAAAAGGGAATAATCTCGCAAAGATACCATGGTAATTTAATGATTTTCTGATCATAGCAATGGTATTTTGATAATCCAAAGATGTAATACATTATGAAGTGGGACAACAATTTAATTGTAGAATCAACACTAGTGCTTAAAGCACAACCAGATTTTTTTAAAATTAATAGTATCCGCTAGATCTGACGTAACTCTGAGCACTGCAAATTTGACACGGATATTTTATATTTTTTAAAAATATGTGAATCTTAAAATATTTTAATATTTATTTTTAATTATTGAATTTTATATAAAACTTTCAACATTTTGTCAAAAAAGAATACAACTTTGTTATATAAATTTCTTTCACAAATATGTTAAAATTTGGATTCAAATGTCATGCATGCGATGCTTCTAGAAGGTATTAGCATATTTCAATTTTCGAATTTATTGACTTCATTAGAAAAAAAATTACGTTGTGTCATTACCTCGAAATGTCAAGAAATGTAAATGTAAAGTTGCAATGTTGAAAATAATTTGTTACTTTTAAGTGCAGTTTTATATCTCGAAGACGGTTTTTCATTTTTCCTAATTGAATTCAATTCAGATCAGTTTAGTTTGGGAAAATCAGCTTTAAAGGAAAACATTTCGTTTATGGAAAATACATGTATATAGACGGAAATATAAAATAATATTTTCCAGGACTATCTACTATTTTTAGATACTGCCCTCTGTAATGTTAGACCCTGTCCGTCTGCATGGCTTTCAACCAAGAGCCTAGATTCCGAGTTCCCATTCTTGAATCTTGGTCGATCCACGAGGAATTTGTGATGGGCAAAGGGAATTTCCCATTCCTCCAGCAATGCAATATCTTTTACATCATCTGCATCATTATCACATCGTTATCGACGTTTACATTAATAACTTTGATCCTCTCTTGCGAAAGATGAACAGAGATAAATAAGAAAACACAAGATGAATCTAAGCATACTCATGTGAAAAACAGTTCTGAATAGACGTTTGGGTATTTTTTATCTATTTTCCTCTTTCGTAACAACCTTCTTTGTCGCAAGTAAGATTTCGAGTAATTAATATGGTAACTCACACCAATAACTCGTTTCCACTTTTTCTAACATTTAAGTCCGGCTCCATTTTAGATGGTGCAGATACGATTTTAATTACTTTCTACAATTTATTTCGCGAGAAATAGTAATGCAGTCTTACATTCGCCACCGTATTCAACACGCAAAAAAATAAATCAAGAACAGTAAAAATCATCATACCATGACAGAAAGTAAGTTTTCTGTACTTTCTTGCGTACTTTTGTATAAAATCTTTATAACATATGGTTAATTGTCGCAATCGACATTTAAATGAACAATACCTGATTTCCTTAATAGTGAAATGTGTTAAAATTTATACATTCAAACATTTTGATTTAAATAAAAATTATTAAAATATATACATATGATCATAGATTTAGTATAGGAAATTAAGGCGAAGTATCAATGGAATGGACATAATGTTTCAAATGTAAAGTACAATCTACAAATGTTCTTTTCGAAATAACACCGGTCTATAATTGCCAGTATAGCGTGCAAGGGATACTCATCTAGACATCGAAATATTGATTGTGAACGAAGTTTGCCTAGTTTCGTCCAAGTGCAGCAACTGTGCGTTTGCCATTAATTATCAAAAATTATCGTTAAAAAAAGATGAACTGATTGATTGGTACAGAACATCTCTTTGCTTCTAACGTCATCGTATTCTACATACTATATTATTTCATTGAAGACCTCTTATTCATCGAATTTCTCGTCAAAGGCTGCTAGCAAGAGCTTGTATTTCTTTACGCGTATCTAGAATATTTCATGTCGGTATGGGAAAGAGTTCCTTCCAACTGATTTCACGTACGTTTGTTTGTGTTTTCAGTGAAATGGTCTTCTCTTACAAGATCCACCATATTTTGCGAGAATGAGAAAAATCGTGTCGACCAATAACCCTGTTTTCTGAATGTCCTCTCTATGCTCTCTGTCAATGACCTTTGTCCTCTTGCACCGAAATAGATTACTTATACTCATTATCGTATGGAATATCCCTTTCACACTCATAATCGTAGAGATTGTGAAATAAGTGATGCACTTTCTTAAGAAGCCATGAGAGCATTTGTAACAATGTGGTGTTCCTTCTAACTACAACTCTTCACTACCCGTCGATTGCTAGATGGAATTCTGCGCCAGATGGAGATCTGGCGCCGACCTACCGTTGACTTGCGGGATTTTCCTCAACCAGGAATCTCCCACCTCCCCAGTCGGGACACGTTCTAACCCCCCGACCGGTCTCCCGGCATGTCTAGTAGTGTAGTGCATGTTAGTGTGTGTTTGTGTGTGTGTGTGTGTGTAGGGCGTGAAGATAGGACAAGGAAGAGGAAGGAAAGATCGCGCGCGGGCCGTAGCCTGTTTGTTAGTGTACTTATCCGGTATTCGCCTGGTGTTGATCGGAGAAACCAAGGAAAACTACCGATCAGAGCAGTCGGCATCTAGAATTCTCCTCCAGACAGCGACTGAATTCGACCTAGCTGGAAAGAAAGTGTCGAAAATGCTGCCACTATCGAAACTGGAACCTAGGACCTCCTGGTCAGAGGCTCAGCAGTGACCAATTGATGTACTGAGTCTCCGCTCCCGGTCCCAGCGAGGAAGAAAACCGGCACCTCTCAGTATAAACATGCTGTACACTCACGGGCCTAATGGCCATAGCAGTTGATGTGCCCGAAAATTAAAAAAAATAATCAATAAATTAAGTATAACTTCCTGTCGGTACTACTGCAGAGTATACCTTTGAGAGTTGGAATTTATGTATGCACACGATTTATTAAATATTTCCAAATAATTTAATTTCGTTGATTTAAACAATATTTTATGTAATTTATTACGGCTTGTATTTGCTCTATGAACAGACAAGAACGTTTATTCAAGAACGATTATTTCTAAAGAAAGAGGGGCCGATTTATGAATTGCTTCACAAAAAACACAACCTGTATTCCTTATCTCCGACCCTCGTGGTTTTTTAGATCAATGGGGTAGGCCATACGAAGATCTGTGATTAAAAAGGCTCGGAAGTTAATGCTATATCAAATAGAGACAAAATTAGTATAAATAGTAAAATATACGCCAGAACTAATTATATGTGCTCTAACAATTAACAGATTTATGTATTCATGAACAATTGCAAAACTTTTAATTTTAATAATTAATTTTTGTCTTCACTTAGTATTCCAACGATCATTTTTAGAGTAAAATATAATATTTTTTTCTGTATCATCGTAGAAGTTTTAATTCCAATACCATAAATTCTTGATCAATGATAAATTATCACATCATTCATAATCCAACAAATCGTTTCCGGGTACACGTGCCATGATATCTAAAAGAAGTTCATGATAATACTGCTGTAACGAGTAGTATTCGCATTTACATGTGTGAAAAACACTTTTCGGTTTGAGGAGACAAATATGCATATTAATTGAAATTCCAAGAGAAATATGCCACTTTAAGAACAAGCTAGAGGTGCTACAGAATGGCACAGACTTTCTCGTGGTAAAGGTTTCTAATTTCCTTGGCGTAGACTGACTTCACGGTCTTGCCCCATCCTCATTCCAGCTGCCATCTATCGTCGCTCAAAGAACTTTTTTTTTTATATTTTCTCAGCTTTTCGCTTTCTTAATAGTAGAACCGAAATATTACTTCAATAATATTAAAGAAGAGTAAAATCTCATCCTAAATACACATTTTCATTGAAAAATTTGGAGCCGTGTTTTAAGAAAATGGCTATTAGGCATTACAGTAAATGAGAAATTTGAAGCTCTCTTCACAGGAATCTATTGAGTTCTCGAAAATCTCATTAAAGTCATTTAAAGCATATTAACTTAATGTAATAATGTATTCAAATCGATGGAAATTAAATTAACGGCGTGAGATATTTAAAAAATTATTTTAAAATTAACTATCTATTGGAAAATTTTTAAGATAATATTTGAAGACATATTTGAGAAAATGGCGATTGAGCGTTTCTGAAAATGCGGAATTTTGACCGAATTTTCACATAACTGGTGTGTTTGACATTATTTAAAGCACATGTGTTCATAAATATAATACTGTGAAGAAACTGCCTCTAAAGTAAGTATTACCAACGTGAGACACAGTAAAAAATACATTTTTATAATTTTTGTTAAAAAAAAGAATAGAGCAATATGGCATTTATGTCATCGTATAGGGTTTGTTTGGCACTAACCGTACCAAAAATGTAAAGAAAAAATTTGGAGCAGTTTTTGAGAAAATCTTGTTTTTGTAATTTTTGAAAATTACAAATATTGCACACACTATTGCACGAAAACTACTAAAATTTACAAAAATATCTACATGACCTTAACGAAAGAACTATTTATGGATAACAAATTTCATTTGAAGAAAAAATCTCAATCTTCAATATTGTAGTTGTAAGAAGTTGCCGAAAAAAATGCATCCTTTTACAATATCCGAAAATTCAGAGTCAAACCTGAAAGTCGAACCTATGCCATCTTTATAAGTGTATTTAAAAATATAAGAATAGTGTGTGTGTGTGTATATATATGTGTGTATATATATGTGTATATTTTATATATATATATATATATATATATATATATATTGTGACGTCACGGGATTAGACAACCCTATAACGCCACCATCAGCTATGTAAAGAAGCACACGAACAGAGAGGACTAGGGTACGCGGCGGAGCGATGGTCTATAAACGCGCCATCTGCCCACAGCTTTTCGAACTATAACGCCCGAACTAGTGAGTAATGTTTTTTCCGGGAGGTCACGAAAGGAGGAGAAGATGCACCCCTCCAAAATTTCCCCAGGCGCGAGTACCATAAGTATCGCGGCGCGCCTCGGAGGAACTCTCTTTTACGGCAGTAGCGACGGCGACCAGAAAAAACTCTCTTTGACTACAGCAGTGACGGCGAGTACAAATTGATAGCATAGGAGTTTATTTTAACTTGGTAGTTAAAAGTTAGCTTGGAAAGCATATCTTAGAAAGTGAAGTAACTAAGAAATAGAGTGCACAATCATTCGTTGCATTCACAATAATTGAGAGAGCGAAATAACTGTTTGATGTCGAAATAACTTCAAAGTTGTAAAATTCGCGCAGAAGGACATTGATTAAATCCAGCATCTCACATTGCACGCTGAGACCACACAGGCCTAAAGTGTGGTAGGTCGGCCGAACATTTGAGCATAACTCCAGCAGCATTGATAATTTCGAGGCTAGAAGCGGGAACGAACGTGTACGAGGCGATAGAAGAAGGAGGACCCCAGGAAGAGCGAAGCGTAGGCGAGAAGGACTTGGTCTAGAGCGAGGATAATACGGGTTCGGAACGAGAGAAGGGTGTGGAAATTGGAGGCTTGGCGGTGTTCGAGCGAAGGAAACTGCTATCATCGCGGCACAGCACGCGAGGACGAAGCGGCAACGCGGGGCGAGCGGCAGAAAATCCCCAAGGTCACCTACAGGCGAG
Organism: Teleogryllus oceanicus; assembly: GCA_964035755.1. Classification (NCBI taxonomy): domain Eukaryota; kingdom Metazoa; phylum Arthropoda; class Insecta; order Orthoptera; family Gryllidae; genus Teleogryllus; species Teleogryllus oceanicus. Next base: position 109,213,697 of record CAXIVR010000008.1, on the reverse strand, counting down.
CGACGCGGAGCTGTTGAGGTAAAGGAACTGGCAACGTTTATGCAGCGATCAGCTGGGGAAAGAGAATAGTGGTAAATACACGACAATCAGTGTTAAAAGTGGGTGAAATGTCTAGAATAGGTGGGAGAAGTATTTCGAACTGTGTGAGTGGCACTTTCCAGGTCATTTACTGCACGTGTCATTAGATTCATTTAAAGAGGCCATACCTTGTACAATTTTACATAAATGATTCAGGATTTTCATATGTTATACAGTTAATATTATCTGGAAAGATCAATTTGTTGTATTGTGTTTAAAGTAATTGCTTTTGTGACATGTAAAAGGGTCTGATTTAAGTAACGTGAATGCCACGTATATTTTTTTTATTCAGTGTTATAGTAAGTACGAAGCCCAAGGCTAGCACCTGTGAAAAGGTTTCTTTCAAACAAGTATCAAATTCATTTGAAAAAAAAAGCCGCGCACGGAAAACTAGAGGCCAAAAGAGTAAATAATTTGGTAGTGGAAAAACTCAGAAAGGAGTGATCAAATCGTAAATTGTAGTTGATGAAAGTGTGTTCAAGCAGTCGAGGTGACGCCTATATTTTTTGGTTTTTGTCTTGTTTCATTTTTTTCAGTGACCAGCTACTTAGAGTGCAATAACCCGTTATGAAATTGCGGCACTGTAAATTTTCTCATTGAATATATGTTCATATTATTCGTATTTTATTTGATTCATTGTGTTAAGGGTTCAGACCTTTCTCATACCCGAAAGATCCTACTTCCTGAGAATTTTAAGCTCGCTTCACGAGCATTCATGCTATCACGACCCACCACGTGTGGTAAAGTAGGTAGATGGGTGTGTTACAATATATATATATATATATATATATATATATATATATATACATACATATATGTATATATATATATACATACATACATATATGTATATATACATACATACATACATACATACATACACGGACGGTCGGTCGGTCGTTTGGCTTTCAATTGGTTTTTTGGCATCAAGAACCCTCGAAACAGGAATTCCATTACATCACATTAGAGGATTTTTTTCTTTATTTAGCAACTGGATTTATCTACTTTTTCGTTATCAAGGCTCGCCAACAAATTTTTGGCGCCGAAAATCCGTCGTTCTTTTCGCGCAGCATAACATAACTTTCTCTATACTACGTATATAACTCGGTAAACGAGAAAGTAAAAAGCAATAAAATATGAATAATAATTTAACTCTAATGGGAATATGATGCATTAACACAAAATGCACTTAATATGTACTAATATGCTGTATAAAATCACCGAATTTGTGTTCGTTTGATTGTGTTTCGTGGACATTTGAAAAGTAGCATAAAATAAAGCTCATAATTAAGCATATGATATTTCATCAAGTTCCGGACCTTAGTGATCAGCCCATGTCTCGGCTCTGAGGATGCGGATGGGGAAACGACCACAAGGGATCCACCAGGCGACGCATTTATTTGTACACAAATTCATTGGATCTAAGTTACATGTAGAAGTTAGCGAGTGAGGGAGATAAGCGGATGGCCCTTTTCAGAGTAACATCCTGGCACACTAACGACTATACCATTGATCGTAGACGAAAATATTAAACACACACAAATTGTAATCAATTTTATTCTCCTTCATTTCATATGAGGTTAATATTTACGAAAAATTGTACGTTTTTAAGTTATGAGATACAGTGGGATAATTCCCGTTTTTTCATGAGTTTCACTTGTATCACAAGTGAGTAATTTGAGAAACAAATCTTAACGACATTAAATGTAAGTAATTTTATCTTCTATTATTTCATGCAGGGCCATTTATGACGAAAAATGGATTCCTTTGGAGTTACTTGGAGAAAAACTTAAAAAGGCATGATTTTTACAATTTTTTTGCTTAAATACGTGTTTTCGGGAAAAAATTCTTTTTGGCAAAAATGATAATCCTGTTCAGCAAAACCTACAGGAACTTAAAATCCTTCAACCTGAAACAAACTTTTGCACTTTTCGAAAATTCAGAGTCAAGGGTGAAAATCGTACTTATACCACCGGACAGACGAACAGGTGGACGGACAGGCGGACGGACAGGCGGACGGACAGGCGGACGGACAGGCGGACGGACAGGCGGACGGACAGGCGGACGGACAGGCGGACGGACAGGCGGACGGACAGGCGGACGGACAGGCGGACGGACAGGCGGACGGACAGGCGGACGGACAGGCGGACGGACAGGCGGAAGGACAGGCGGACGGACAGGCGGACGGACGGACGGGCGGACGAACGAGCGACGGACGGACGGGCGGACGAACGAGCGGACGAGCGGACGGGCGGACGAACGAGCGGACGAACGAGCGGACGAACGACGGACAGGCGGACGGACAGGCGGACGGACGGACGGACGGACGGACGGACGGACGGACGAGCGGACCGACCGACCGACCGACCGACCGACCGACCGACCGACCGACCGACCGACCGACCGACCGACCGACCGACCGACCGACCGACCGACCGACCGACCGACCGACCGACCGGTGAACAGATAGGCAGACGGACGGACGAACCATCGACAAATATAATAAAGGTAGTTAGGTAATCGGTAAAGGAGAAAAGGAAATTATTTAATATGAATGATGAAAAGGAAATTATGAATTATACATTGGGGCCGGAAACAAACAAACCGCACAAAAAATGTTCAAAATGTCCTCCATTTGCTAACAAACAAGCATTAACCTGCTTGAGAACATTTGCTGCAACCCGATGTAAAGTTTGTTCGTTGCGTGAGCACTGTAATTCGGTAAGATCGTTTCCGGTCAAATACCTCTTTTCTCACGCTAGCACTTCAATAACGGAAATATGGTACTCTTGTTCCGAATAGACGCAGATGGAAATTTTTCTTTCAATGCTGCCCGGCACTCATTGAAAATTGCGTTCGGAATACTCCTACATCACAAAACTGCGTTGCTTTACGCTGAGGCGCATCGTAAGTTAACTGTGAAAGAAGGAAACTATGAATGAAGACGCGGGCTGTTTTGTTTTGAGCAGGTATGATCCACGCCACAGGAAGGGGGTGAGTGAAATGAAGGGGGGGTGAATGGAGTGTCGCTGAAATCCAGTCGAAGGCGCTGTCCCAGAAGCAGTGTTGCAAAACATTCACTTTTCGCTCAGTGTCTTGACCAGCAGGGTAGCGTTTTATCCTGATCTCCCGGTATTCGTCTTTTCAGATATAAGTATTCTGCAAAATTACAATCAACCCTCGAATTCATACGAAGGTAAGTTGAAGTTGTATTACTATTGCGCATTAATTTAAAAATAATGTTTCATTAAATAATTATCGTAATAATTTACGATCGATAGAACATTTGAGAAAAGTAGTTATATAACAATTACTTTCATTACTTTGCATATAATTACTTTCATGCACTTTTACATTAAATGTAATGCAGAAATTTCTGACAGAGTAGGAAGAGCAGGGAGCGAGCAGCGGCTCAACGTCGGAGCAGATCGTTGGGCGGCCCAGCTTTGGGCGCTAGTGGTGTTCACAGACAGACGGACGGGCAGACAGACTTACAGACAGACGGACGGATAGACGGACAGACGGACGAACAGGCGGACAGACGGACGAACAAACAGACGGAGAACGGACGGACAGACGACACAGAGCAGACAGACACAGAGCAGACAGACACAGAGGCAGACAGACACAGAGGCAGACAGACACAGAGGCAGACAGACACAGAGGCAGACAGACACAGACAGACAGACACAGGGACGGCAGACAGACAAAGAGACAGACAGATACAGGGACAGCAGACACAGAGGCAGACAGACACAGAGGCAGACAGACACAGGGACAGACAGACACAGGACGGCAGACGACAGAGAGGGCAGACAGACACAGAGACGGGGGGCAGACACAGGGACGGGCAGACACTGGGACAGGCAGACACTGGGACAGGCAGACACTGGGACACGCAGACATTGGGACAGGCAGACACTGCGACAGGCAGAACTGGGACAGGCAGACACAGACAGGCGGACGGAGAGGCGGAAGTTTTGCTTTGAATCGGTTTTTCAGCATCAAGGACCCACAAAACCGAGAATCTGGCTACCCCACATGTTAGTTTACAATTTTTTTTAGATAGAATTTTTATTCTTTATTTAAAAACTGAATTAATCCATTTTTCCGTTGTCATCGCCCTGCAATGAATTTAACACAGTCATCACAGTAAACATTTATATTCTAGGTACCAACATTTAAAGCCAATGCTGAAAGTTTAAAAATACTTTCTTTTCTCTCCTTTGTCAATAACTGAAGTAACAGTGGAACTACTTTCTTTCCTTACAGACGTTAAACGAGTATATTTGAAGTGAATTGTGAGGGACAAGAAAATTTCAAAATGTGTGTCAAAAGGAGAGTCATGGATCTGTCATTGAATAACCAAATATAATCGTGAAGTTCCACCACTTCAAGAAGTACTTAAATTACTGCAACTTCCGAAAGAACTCCAGCCATTGCATTTACAAAAATATTCAATTTTCAAAATTTCATCTAAAAAAAATTTTAAAACTTTGAAAAGATATTTTTTAATATAAAAAAATAAACATGTTTTTTAATTTCGAATGGAATTTGAACGGAGTTTCTATTATGTGTGTGTTCATGTTTCCGATTCTTAAATATAAAAACTTTAAATATAGTGGTGCGCGTCATATTTAGCAACTTAAACATGCAATATTTCCAAAAATAATACAGTTAGAAAAAATAAACATACACATGTTTACATATTTTATCCATATAATAAATAGAAAAAATTCAGAAATAATTCAAAATATGAAGGTTAAATTTTGGTCTTTTTTGTGAAATTTCGTGCGATTCGACGTGGAATGGCTCGTTTATAAATTTTTCGCGAACGATTTAATTTCTGAAATAAACATAAGCGAAATAAATTAATTACGTATTTGTATTTTAGAATAAATCATTATTAGTATAGAAGAGAGGGATTGAGCGGGTCGCACATGTAACGCAAAGAATTTTTTCAGATAATTTTGTTCCCGATTATTTATAATCGATTCAAAAAGTACTTTATCCTCGCAAGCAATGTCATCATTCCCTTTCTAATTCAACTACAGCCTGAAGAGTATCTGTTTCTTTTCATAGCTTGCGAACACAAGGCAGAGAGACAGGTTGAAGAAAATGAAGGTGGATTTTCAAGGGTATAAACATTTACAGCAGACCTACCTTATTTTTACAGCGTGTTAAGAGTCTAGCAATTGCGAGCAATTTCCATTTCGAGTTTCTTGTCCTATATACCTATTACACAAAGTACTTAATTTGTCTCTATGCAAATTGGCAGCGATTGCAGAAATAGTTCTCAATGAACGTCTGGATAAAGGGGCATTTCATATTTATTGAGAAACGAGCTGAAATATTATTTTTCTGTGAAATTGACAAAATGTAAGATGTATAACGAATTTTACACATTTCTGAAATATAAAACTACGAAAAAATAATTTTACAAGGTGTGCCCAAAAGTATTTAAGAATACAAATAATCTATTTTGGTAACTATCATAAATATCTATCACCTATCTAACCTATCTATCACCTATCTAATTTAACTATCATCATAAATGTTAGCAATTTTGTGATTACATGGTATCTGCGCACGTTTTCTTGAGTTCCACCATTTCTACCCACTTTCTTTGTACCACACATAGTTTACTTGTGAATAAAATATGGTAGTAATGCTTTTTATCAGTATTTAACAACAATACATTTCCGCTCCCATGTAATATATATTACTAGCAACGTCAAACCTACCAAGTCATAAAAAAATTTCGATTCCACCGTCTCTCAAACATAAACATGGTTAAGATGAAATGTACAATATTCTTTTTTAAATACTATGTGTGAAACGTCATTCGTAAGCTTGATTTGTATAATGAAAATTTTTAATTAAGTATTATAAGTATTTATTAACTTTAAAATGGTCAAAACGAGTCACGGCAGTTACACCTCTGTAGGGTTTTGATTAACTTTTTATAATGAATAATGTTTTTATTGTTTTGGAAACTCATTGCTGAATGAATATGAGTGTTCGTTTAATTTTAGATCCCTCGTATACAATTTTAATACTTTACGACAATTCAGATGTCAGAAACCGAATTGACAATTTCAAAACATGATTCTATCAAATTCTACTCCATATTGGTTAATAAAGTGTGAATTCAGGAAATATTCTTTTTGATGTGACTGAAAAAGGGTAATAAACTCAAAATCCACACAAAATAAGTTTATTGTAACAAGATTCCGAAATTTTACCGGGCCAGATTTCACAATAATCCAAGGAGATATCGCAATAATCCACTAAAAGTTCCTTAACGTAGCCGGGTCGTGACCGAATACCAGGGGAAATGAAGAGTTGGGTTGGGTCAAATACTAACAAAACTCAACAGTCCATCGTATGCAAGCGCATATGCTGGGATCACCGTCACCTCACGTGTTGCAAACATGGACTACACTTACGGGAGCAGCTTATCTGATCAGATGAAGCTCCAGGAATTACTTATCAATCGATCGAAAACTCTGGAAATTATCAACAATATTTACATTTTCTACTTATATGTATTCATAGATCATAAATATATTTTTTTATGAATTCAACATTATTAGAAAATAGGGTTTAAAATTTTCAATTTTCTTCACGAAAATAATTTAAAATATCTTAGTGTCATCCCACTCGGCAAAAGTGGGTATCACTCAATTGCCACTCAAAAATCTGTTTAAAGCATAGGTTGTCTTAATTGTTCGGAGCAGGAGTGCTTACCCCCCTAACACTTCTTAAAAAATATGTAAACCCCATTTTAAAAACTTCTAAGTTGAAATCAAAAATATTTTTAAAAATTGAGTTTTGGGGGAAATGTATTTGTAAATCTTGAGTAATTTTTATTTATTTTAAATGGAATCATAAAGGAACGTGCATTCACTTTCTGATTCAGTCAACAAGATCTCGGCTGCCTGCCAAACAGCGGTGCAAAATGAATTGCCTGCCAACAGGGGGAACTGTTGAATGTAATATTATACTAAATATTTCCCACATGTGACAAAATGTCCAACCTCTTGACAAAAAGTGATTTTCTTCGCCCCCTACATCCAGTAAAAGCTTTTAACATTTTGTTCAGAATTTTTGTAAAATTTGGAGTTTATAGCATTTTCACATGTGTAACATCGTTGAAAGAGGTTTCCCACAACATTCACAAAATGCAATCACCTTCCATCCCTCTACGTGCTCTACAGGTTTGTACCTTTCTGTACAACCCGAGGACAGAACCTCTCCATTTCTGATGCTATTATCTACTTTTAATGTTTTCATGATTCTAACACATTACGCAACGTAATAGAAAACCGACTAACAAAAGAATAGGCTACATGAAATGATTTAAAGATTTAATGTTACGTGTAGAATAGAGTGCATTTTATAAGAAATCTTTAAATTTATTAACGAAGGTCTAGGACCGGTTCGAAAACGAATTGAACTTTCAAAGATTTTAAAGAAAATAAATCATATGCTGTATTATTAAGCAAACTTCATTTTACTCGAGCAAATATAAAGAAAAAATTAAGAGACGAAAAAAGTGTTTACTTTTTAAATTTTCTCTATTTCACTGGAAATTGTGTGAAAAATACTCATATATTCAAAACTTTTACACGACATTATTTAAAGTACTAATTTTGAAGAAGATATTTCATTCAGAAAAGTTGAAGTGAACAAGTAAAAAAAATACTGTTTCAGAACAGGATATAATTTCAGATATGATAGGCGTCGAAATATAAAGTACGAGGAACCTGGGTATCTAAAGGTAGAAGTAAACAGTTTGTTCTAATTAGTGGCAAAAATTTAGAAAACGGCCATTTCATTTGAAAATGACACAGCTACAGATTTAATTTGATAATACTGCCCAGGAAATAACTAAATATCCCTGGTCTCTCTCGTCTAGCAAAATGAGAACTTGAGAATACGTGCGTGGATCGCATTGAAAACACAATAACTTTCATAATATGTCAGATGCAATTTGTTTTTCACAACACTGTTTACTTCGGAAATCATGATCAAATCGTCTATTGAGAGATTAAAGAAGATATTTACTAACAACATTGCTGATATGATTATTCAGTACGATTTCTAGCATCGACACTTGACATTAACAGATCCATCTGCGGTCTTGAAATCCCCACAGCTTTCGGAGAGATAATAACCCTCGACCACCGAAGCGATTCGCGAGCTTCTGCGGTTCACTTCTTGGTCAATGCTATTACTCTTGGACCCACCTGTCCTGTATTTGTCGCCTGCTTTCTTATATCACATTGTGAAGACATGTTGTGTTTTAGTTGGTTCTACGCGAAGTCTGAAGATAGTCTTTAGAGTTGAACATGCATTTGCAAGGTTGTAATGCCAAAGAAATGGATATTGGAAGTTTTTTATATATATTTGATTGAAATGTACTTCGTTTTTTTTTTAAAAAAAAATTGAGGCCTGCTTTTTTATTAATTGGTTAAAAAAATAAATAGCGTTTTTATGTATTTGTAATAATGCATTCAAGAACAATAATTGAACTCATCCTTAGAAAATGATATCTCTAGAAATCATCTTCTATCTAATCTTTTACCATAAAAATTGCTCTTAGTCGTAGCCTGTTCAACGTTTCAAACAATTCTCGCGATAATACGAATGCCATAGTGTCGCAAGACAATCACGTTCCATTACACGCGCCGCTCCAGTTGTGTAAGCTTCTTCTTTACAAGGATGTCAACATGAGATAACGCTACGACGAGGTGAAAAAACCGCGACCGCCGGCTCGTAATTCATTGCACCGAAACAAGTTTGATGATCCACATCACAACGTAATTGACTCCAAATAAAATGATATGGCCCTTGGACTATGTCTTATTTCTCTGTGAATGGTTAAATAGGGCTGTTTAATCACGGGACAATGAGCGGTTGTCTTCATGTTCCAGACGCGGAGTTCTGTCACGCGATACTTATAAACTTGTTACCCTTTCTGTGTATTTTTCGCTGCCATATATATGGCATGACATCAAGCAAGCAACGAATTTGGATATTATTTTAATGATTATTTCGCGCGAAATATACTAACAATCCTTGTACAGAAAATACATCGGCTGTAAAAAGTACCGGAATTGCGTGGAAATACCATAAATATTATCTTTCTTCGTGAAAATTTTGTATTAGGAACAAGTATAAATGCAAGATAATATTGGAGAAGATCGTATTAGTGTTTGAAAAGACTAAATCAGATAATTGTATTTCAGTTAAGAAGTTGCCTAATTTTATTCTTATTATTCGATTGGTATTGTCTATTATACAATATATTACAATGAATAATACACGAGTACGAGTAATATACGAGTAAATTACAAATACATTCCTTTCAAATTTCATCAAATATATAGTAGTTTTAAAGCTATACACCTCAAATAAATTTTCTATTTATGAAACATTCGAATGTTCAATATATGTCCTAACATAATACAACTAGTGGTGCTAAAATAGCACGTATTTTCTCGCCCATACTTTCATGCACAATTACGCGAAAAGTATTCAAACTTTGGAAAAATTGTAAACGATCTTCTTAAGAAACAGATTTTATTTAGAGAAAAATCTCTATCTTCATAATTATGGTTGCAAGAAGACACCGAAAAACTGTTGAACGTTTGCAATTTTCGAAAAATCAAAGTTTTCAACGAAAATGAGACCTGCGCCATTCTTTTAAACGTCCTTCACAACATGCAACAACAAAACATAATCAAACATGATGGAGCTAGTTTTTTTGAAAATTTTGAAAATGTCTCGGGGACTTCATGTTAAGTACCCACAAAATTAAAATATCGGCTCCAAATTCAATAGGCCCGAAACCAACCAGATCGACTGGGGAATATCAATTTTAGAGAAATTCGGCTGAACGGTTTAGCCACTAGCGTTGTTCACAGACGGACAGACGAACGGACGGGCAGACGTTTTGCCATCATTCAATTTTTCGGAATCAAGGACCCACAAAACTTGGATTCTGGGGTGTTAGAGGACTTTTTAAATTTAGAAACTGCGTTTATCTACGTTTTTTCGCGCATTATTACTAACTTTCTCTCTACACTGTGTGATGAGTAAATAATGATTGTTACTAGAAAACTTTATTACAGTGTTGCTAAATTACTATTGCGACAAAGAGTTCTTCTTGTTTCCTCTATGTTTTTGAATTATCATCTAGTGCCGTGCCATTTGGGGGTACCGCTTCTCTCGTCTTCAACTCAAAGTGCACTCTAGTGAAGAGATAATGAATTGAAATTCTTTCATAAATAGTTCATTCACGTAAACGAATATTTTTTGTTGCAATAAGTAACTCATATTTACTTTTATTTATTCGATAAGGGAAAAAATACTTTCGGTGATCAAATCTCTTCTGAAGAAGCATCTTCTAAAATTTAGTGGAGAATTACGAATGATGAATAATGAAAAACAAAATGAGAAATCAGTGAAGAAACGTTTCATCAACGCAATCCAATAATTCGCTATTTTACAACTTACAATATTTAGCATAAATCACAGGATCTTCTGTAAGGAATATTAGCAAAGTGTGTGATCAACGGAGGTGGTCTGGCGAGGGAAGAGGGATACGGGAGCCGGAGCGAGGCGGAGGCGGAGGCGGAGGCGGAGGCAGGCGGAGGCGGAGGCGGAGGCGGAGGCGGGGGGAGGCGGAGGGGGGAGGGAGGGGAGGCGGGGCGGAGGCGGAGGCGGGGGAGGGGAGGCGGAGGCGGAGGCGGAGGCGGAGGGGGGGAGGCGGAGGCGAGGGAGGGCGGAGGCGAGGCGGAGGGGAGGCGGAGGCGGAGGCGAGGCGAGGCGGGCGGAGGCGGAGGGAGACGGAGGCGGAGGGAGGCGGAGGGAGGCGGGGCGGAGGCGGAGGGGAGAGAGGCGGGGGAGGCGGAGGGGAGCGGAGGCGGAGGCGGAGGCGGAGGCGGAGGCGGAGGCGGAGGTGGAGCGGAGGCGGAGGCGGAGGCGAGGGAGGCGGAGGCGAGGCGGAGGGAGGCGGAGGGGAGGGAGAGGCGAGGCGGAGGCGGAGGGGAGGCGGAGGCGAGGCGGAGGGAGGCGGAGGCGGAGGCGGAGGCGGAGGGAGACGGAGGCGGAGGCGGAGGCGGAGGCGAGGCGGAGGCGGAGGCGGAGGCGGAGGCGGAGGCGGTGGCGGAGGCGGAGGTGGAGACGGAGGCGGAGGCGGAGGCGGAGGCGGAGGCGGAGGTGGAGACGGAGGCGGAGGCGGAGGCGGAGGCGGAGGCGGAGGCAGGGAGGCGGAGGCGGTGGCGGAGGCGGAGGTGGAGACGGAGGCGGAGGCGGAGGCGGAGGCGGAGGCGGAGGCGGTGGCGGAGGCGGAGGTGGAGACGGAGGCGGAGGCGGAGGGGAGGCGGAGGCGGAGGCGGAGGCGGAGGCGGAGGCGGAGGCGGAGGCGGAGGCGGTGGCGGAGGCGGAGGTGGAGACGGAGGCGGAGGCGGAGGCGGAGGCGGAGGCGGGAGTGAGAGCGAAAGGTAAAGCGAGAGGACGAGAAGTGGAGGAGGAACGGTCATGGCATGCCTCCAGCACTTCTCGCGCTTCGATGTCGTGTTTGCTAATAAGCACATCGCTGCACAGCCACGTAAATTTACGATTTCCATTAAAATGAGCATCCTCGTAATTTTATAACCGCGGACATGATTGCAATGCTTAACCTCTTCACTTTACGGGAATGGTATGATTGACGATAATGCGCTCATATGCTACTTAATGAACTAGCAGGCAACCGGCTATGCACGAATTAAGTGCATATTTTCTTAGTAAGGACATGAATCCACAAGCTGTATGAAAAATGTGATCGTATCTACGATGTTTAATTCTGCTGAAGTTATTTAATGATGATTTCTGTGGCACCAAAGGTCGTATGCGTGAACTCATCAACCTTATGGTTTAAAGTATTCTTGTCGTGGCATTCTTTGTGATTATTTCTCGGTGAAAGCATTTATATTGGACGTATTAGGTACTACGAACATACTCAATATGAATGTGACATTGAACCGTATTAGACATAGAATAGTTATAGGATGAATCAGTGAAACATATTTATATTTATAAATGGAAGAAATCCATTTGAAAACAACCAACAGTAAACGGTATTCGCGAATAGGCTTAACAAAATAAATAAAAATAACCCTTTTTTGTTAGTGAAAAACGCTCCAAAACTACGTCAGTTGACACGAGTGTGTGAATATGTGATTACGACCATGACATTTATTATGACATTATTCTATGGCCATGGCATTCGTGGTGCTTTTGAATTGGTATTTGAGTAGATCGTTGAGTATAAATGGCATTCCCTTTAAGGAAGTAGATCTTAAATTATTGTTTTATTTATAACTCGAAGTAATGCTTGCCACTTTTTTTGCGATGAAGTTGTGGAAACGGATAATTGTTTCTTTCCGTCAATAGGTATGTTAAGAAGAAATTTCATCTCTAGACCGTGAGATTTTCCAGAAGTTCCTCTCGTAAATATATTTCATTACACTGACGCGTCCTCACCGTTTGCTTTAATAACTCCCGACAGTGGCTACCCAACCTCCACCAAGTCTTACTCCCTCAGTCCTCCAAGGTGGCCGTTCACTGCGCCTGTCGGCATGTCGTAAAAGTCGTTGGCGGCGCTTTTTCTGGCCGTTCATCTTCTCGGACCTAAAGGTGCATTCCTCTACCCATTTATTGGCCGCAAATTAATGCGGAAGCTTCTTTCACCGACAAGACCACAGAGTCCTCAGAAGAGGCTTACTGGGCTGAATTGTGAAATGCACGAGTAACTCACGGACAAACCGAGCTTTAAAATACGTGTAAATTTAGGAATGCAGATTCTAACAAGATTCTTAAATTGTAAAGCTTCTTATGAATAATCTGTAATCACTGAAAAAATAAATAAATGTCACGGATAATTAATGATACAATACTATGACCATCTTTTTACAAGTGTCTCCTTGTTAAGATATTGACGTGTGAAATTAAGACGTTGAGGAGCAGACTAAGATATAATGACTAATTTTAACACTTACCACAAAACTGTACATTAAATAGTGAGTCGATAAATTTTACAATTAATCACAAAGTGCAGTGTGTTGAAATTTTTTTAATAATTGTAGATAAACGTCTGCAGTTGGTGACAGTGACAATTAGATACTGTTAACATTAATTGAAATGTTAATTATTGAAATTATTGAAATGTGTGAAATGGGATAAAATATTAATTTTCAAAGATGTTTTTGATTGATCACGAAAGTTTCTATCAAGAGTATACAATGTGGTACGCAAAAATTTGGTCAGGCACTGAAAGTACTTTTCCTTGCTTATACTAAAGCAGTCCACACTTCACTAAACGGCAGGAACATGGTCCATTACATCGCGTGTCGAAGATGAAAGGTGATACTCATGCCACGGAGTGCTGTGTACATAACTTAATTAGTCGGAGCCCATAATTCCGATCTTCCGCTGGAGCCGGTCCGCGCCTCACCAAGGAATGACGAATCACGTGTCACTGTGAAGTTTCTGCTCCGTAGATCAGTCCATAAAACAAATGTGTAGCACGTATAGTTTTCGCGAGTGGTTGCGTGCAGCAAGTTATCATCCAGCTTAAAGTGAACACCTTATATTTACTGATTTTATTTCTGTCCTTATTCTTCGAAAATTAATATCGCCGTCGCGTCGAATAAATTATGACGAGTGAATTCAACATCGTGCACTTGGAGGAGAAGTGCAATTGAAAAACATAACTAAGGGCATATAAATTATTACATAAACTTGATAGTCAATTTATTTTATTTAAGTATTTTATTGTGCAATATTTAATAAACAGTCTGTTTTTGAATAAAACAGTGTCACTCTCGGTGGAATACTGCCCAAATTAAAAACAGCAAATTTTTGAAATAGACCCATTTAAATAGTTTCCGTCATAAGGAACCAGTAGTGCTACAACAGCACATGCTCTCTCGCATTATTTATAAATGCTACGCAATATTATAGCATTAAGTTAACCTGCAAAAATGTTTCCAGCCAGCAAAAATGCCCTCTCCGCGCCGAGATTTGAACTCAGTTAAAAAAAATCAATACAAGCACATTACAGCTACACCACAAATCGCAGGGCCATACTTGGTTTTTTAGACTCTTAAAAAGCTAGTGTTAATTCGCATTATTCCTAATTATGATATTTATCGAAAATTCAGAGTTAAACGGAAATGACACCTGCATCATTTTTTAAGCGTTAGTTACTGTATCAAAAAAAAAAATTGGAGCCATTTCTGAGAAAAGAAAGTATCCATTGTATTAACTTCAAGGTTTACGCTGGAAAGTTTCGCCGCCATTTGCTACGCTTTCATTGGCTCAGAGCAATGTTCGTCTTTCAGCTCAGCGTCTTTCATACGTTACCGTGCGCAATGCCGTTCCCGTTCGCGGGCTATTCTGGAGCGGCCTTAAGTCAGAGTAATTCTTTACCCATTTGAGCCAGCGCTTCTAAGTTTCATCTGAAACTCGTGAGAATGCTCGCGTCAAACGGAAAGTTTTCTTCTTGATTTTATTATTCAACAACTACTACTTTAAAAAAGTGCATGTCAAAAAGTCATTTACGGATCAACAATGAGGGATAAATTTCTCGAGGAAGAAATCTCTGGCTTTATTTTTGGAGGCGTAGGACATGTTCGAAAAATATTTGAAGTTTAGCAGTTTTCAAAATTTCAGAGGTTTTGATGAAAATCAGAATTAGCATATTGCTAACTGCATTTGCCTCTATCTGAAAAAAAAAATTTAAGGAAAACACAACATAATTTTTTTAAAATATCGTGGTGGCTTCCAGTAAAGAATTCCCAAAAATTAAAATATCTTAATTATCCCTTGAACGGTAGAACTAAATCTTACTATGACGATTTTACCAAGATTTGGCTTTTCAAAATAGAGATGTAGAGAGGAAATCATGCCGTCTTCCAGATTTTCTCTGTATTTTTTCCTGTGAGGCCTGAGCTGTCTTCATAGCCATTGAATACAGCACCCAAAATGTAGACAACACCCACATTGCCATTTTTCTGACTCCATGTCAACACTCAGAGCTATCCAAAATAGATTCTCCAAACATTCAATTATTTAAAACATCCAAAATCTTTACAACAACGAAAAAGCAAGTTTTAACATTATACTCTCATGGCTCCTTTCTCATAAAGGAATCACTGGAAATGAAAAAGCTGACTTAACTGCTAAAAACGCAACTCATTTATTGAATATTGACCAGAATATGGTTCTTTCAATGATTATATAAGAACTTTAAAAAAGTATATTATTAAGATACGGGATCACCAGTGGAAAACTTCAACATCCAAATTCCATGGTGTACAAAAATCTGGAACAGACTCAAATATCCAAAACACTACATTAACAAGAAAATAACATGTGATTATTACAAGATTAAGAATTGGCCATTCTTCCCTCAACCACTCCCATCTAATAAGAAACATCGACCCAACCACCTGTCCAAAATGTGGAGGAATGTTATCAACGTCCCACATTATACTTGAATGTTCAAGCCTCCAATATCTAAGAAACTCCCTTGGCATCAAAAACTAAATTTATGAAATATTTAACTCAATTGAAGGCTGTAAGTGAATTTTAAAATATCTTAATATTGTGGGAATTCTGATTTGGTGTTGTTGATGTTCTTAGAAGAAATAAAAGAGGTCATCTTCGTCAACATATTACCAACGTCAACATAATATGTTGACGACGATGACCTCTTTTATTTCTTCTTATCTTAATATTTCTGGATTAGATTATATGATCTAAACTATTGTAAATTTATTGCACTTCTGTACTGTTTTGTCTTGTTCTATACAGTTCTGTATTGTTTTACTGTTATTTCTCTTTATTTTAATTTGTAAAATGTATTTCTGTTATAAACCTATAGTGGTCGCTAATGATCTTAGATGTTTTAAAGCGACCTAAAGTAAATAATTTTATCGGTCATATGCGTCTTTAACCACTGTTAACATGCAACCCTGCAGGTTTGCTAAATGCACTTGTACCTACCTGTATGTTAAGAAATTTAACATACTTAGCAATAGGTTTTAACATCCTTAGCAACGTAAACAACCATCGATTCATCACAAGTCAAATGTTTGTTAAGAAAAAAACATGGCGATGTACAAAACAAATCAAATTCAAACATTTCAGAAGTAATTCACATTAGTTTGGGGAATTATTATTCATAATTGTAATATTATTAATAGTACAATTAGAAAAATATCTATTAGGTAAATTAACCTCATTTTCCTCACATTCCGTCAAATAAAACTCTACTCTGGTAATCATATTTAATGACGATGTTCCAGTGTCGCCAATGGAAGTCATCGCTCCCATTTCCTCACCGCTCTTTAGGTTCAGGAGAATTATTTGCATCCATCTTTCTCGAACCATAGCCTAATAAAATTATACTGTTATTAGACTGTGTTCGAACTACGGTGTATAACGCCTCACAATATCGTACTTACGTGACGCAGTAAGAGAATTCACGCGTTTACTATCGCAGTAATGTCGTAAATTTTCGCATAATTCGTGAGATTTTATGGTGACCGATAAAATGATGAACATACTACGAAATGTTAGTGTTATTACTGCCTCGTCTAAATTACAATAAAATAACTTTTGACCTCGTCAATAATAACACTCATAACATTTCTACGTATGTTAATAGCTATAAGAAAACTTCTAATCGGACAGAGTTATGCGTAACACATAAATCAGCCACGCATCCATTCAGACATTCCCATTTTCGGGTAAAGTATTGCGTCTTCCTCTGTGGAACAGCACAAATTGACCTTAATTCTGACGTGAGCACAGCTCAAAACACATTTAAACGCGGTTTTCATGTCCGTAAATTTGAAATTGGAATATTAATACAATCAATTTGTGCTCAAAAGGGCCCCTGGCGGGAAAGTTTTAGGGTAGTTTTGATTTTGTCTATTCTATATGTTTTCTGGGGTGCTGAATCCGAATCTGAGGTTTCCTAACAAAATTTCGTTACGCAACATTGAAAAAAATGTAAAAAAGGTAAAAAATCCCCTTTTTGGTGATGCTTTGCTTATAACTCGGAAACTATCAACTTTTCGTAAATAACCTTAAAATTCAAAACAAAAATACATAAAATTTCCTACAAATTTCAGTAGTTATGTTTTTTTTCCCCGACGAATCGTTCGGGCTCAAGCGGTAGTTGAAAATTTGCGTATTTCGGCTGCCTGCGCAAAAACCCACTCCTAAACTAATTTATTATTAAAGGCTGTCAATTATGAAATCCTCCTAGATTTAAGTTAAATGCAATAGCTACATTCATTTGCTTAAACAGCCCGTTATAAAGTGAAATTTAATGGGAATTGTGTATTATTTCATGCCATTTGACAGATTAATTTGTTACCTTACTAAAATATTATAACCTTTCCTTTTCACGCAGCCTTGTTTTCAGCACTGCCAGCAGAAAACTAAACAAATAAAACTAGAGAAACTAATCTCACCAACTAAAGAAGTAGGACTGTGGGTTTTTTGTTAGTTTTTTTTATTTTGTTTGTTTTCTTTTAGTTAGTTTTTTTCTTGTATTATTTCTCTCCCGGCGTAGACGAGCCGACTCAGACGACCGGCCCAGATGATGCAAAAATTGATTCACAACAAACTGTGGAGGACGCAAATATCCTGATTATCACAACAGCTCTTATGTTGGCCCCCGTCAAATGAATATGTGACAGTAGTCCCCACTACTGTCACATATTCATTTGAAGATATCGACCTTTTGGTGATTTTGATTGGCCTGTGTAACCCTGATATAAAGAATATATTCTTTTTTAAAAAACAGGAAAAGGAGAGGTGCCTCAAACTCTCTACAATCCTCGACTTGCTGCTGATAGAACCCTATTAGACCATATATTGTTCCTGCTCGCAATCAGTGGTTGTGACTCCACTTCCGCTTTGTTTATTCAGGGGAAATAGGAATTTCTGAAAGTCCTGTAGTAGAACAATGACTTTCAACCAGTCATTGATACTTTCGAAGACCCTCATGCACACCGGCACAAGATTGCCGAAGCAGGAAGCGTGTTTCTCATAGCTCTGTATGGTAGATGACATGATACTAGCCTGAACGATTTGAGATACCGGCAATACGTAACTTCATCGTACAAAAGTAAAACCTACATTGCCTCTCCACCCCGCACCCCCCACCGAAGCTGCTGCACAACAACATTCACTGAGAGTTTACTTTCAAGTGCAGCAGTGGTTATCCGGTCAAACCACACTCGACAAGCAACAAAGAGCCCCGAACAAGTGCGGGTGCAAAAATAGCAAGGCGTGGTTTGGTGCCTGTGCCAACTACTTTGACCCCTGCACGGGACTCGATACTCCGGCACATTTCTTGTAAATGTAAGAAAGGCTACCAACGCAATTGCGGATTCAGGAAGGCAGGCCTCTGTTGCTGACCGATTTGTACATCGTGCGAAGGGCTGTGTGATAACGCTGTGCCCCCGCAAGACGGCATTGACATTCACGAAGAAGAGACCGAAGAAAGAGACCGGGAACAGACTGAAGAAACACACGATGCGGAAGGTATTACGTCTAATCTATTTCGTAATCATTCGTCTCTCCTTGAGATATGATCACAAGTTGTTTTCTCACGACCTCTTTCATTTTCTGGATGAACAAGCCCCGACGCTGACGATAGAACTACCCGAACCTGTGCCAGGACCCGCCGTCTACGAAGAACCTCAGCCAGGATCCTCTAAACGACAACGGCTCATATCATTTTTGCTATAATTTTATAAAATATGTAATCTAATATAATAATATGAAATATTTTTTAAGATTTTCCGTTGGAATTTCAATTTTTTGTAACTGAATTTGTACAATTTCGGATTTTATTAAATATCTTGAACCTATGTAATTTTTCAAAAAATGACCTTATCTGTACGTATACGAACTAAATGAGGTATGCGCAGAGAACTGGGAGAAATTCATAATTGACAGCCTTTATTAATAAATTAGGGTTTTGGAGTGGAAAAAGTGGGTTTTTGCGGAGGCAGCCGAAATACGCCAATTTTTAACTACCGCTCGAGCCCGAACGGGTCGTAGGAGAAAAAAACGTAACTAGTGACATTTATAGGAAATTTTATGTACTTTTATTTTGAATATCAAGATTATTTACGAAAAGTTGATAGTGTCCGAGTAATAAGCAAAAAACCGCCAAAAAAGGGATTTATTACCTTTTTTGCATATTTTTCAATGTTGCGTCACAAAATTATGTTAGCAAACCTCAGATCCGGATTCATCGCCCCAAAAAACATATAGATAGAAAGAAATCAAAACTACTCCAAAGGTTTCCTGGTAGAAACACAATTTGACTGGACTATATCTGTGATGTGTTTCTGTGTCCGAATAGTACAAATAATTGTTTGGCATTTTTTCCTTAACTTCCAAGGAAAGAAGACTATATTATCACTGGCTGGAGGATATTATTGACGATCGTCGCATCGACACTATCTAAAATACGCTGCAACTCGTGGTCCTCATTGGAACAGCTTGGCATTGAATCACATTTTGGCCTACGGTGTCAGTGTGCCGTGCTTAATTTTCTTCTGATAGAGATGCTGGATGGTTCTCACGAGAATACAAACTCGCGTTAAAGTATTTTCTAATAGGACTTTCACTGGCAGCAAATATCATAGATTTTCTTGGGCAGTACTGAGACAATATGATTCTGACTTTGATTTAATATTATGTGATTTATGCTCATAGCCATTATTGACTTGTCACATTAACCATCCCAAAGAATTTTGTGGCTTCTAAGGTTACTTCTTCCATTATCATTTGAGTATATTTAATAAATCTATAAAATTAAATTGACCGCTTACTACACGTTTTCATTACAATAGGCAGTACAAAAGTGAGTTATGATTATTTCTTGAAGCTGTTCGTTTACGCTTTTCATTTTATTGAGGAGATAATTTCTCTGTCAAGCGACTTTTCCTATCATTCTACATTTAAAAAATGTGTGAAAGAAACCATTACACTTATCGTTCTATCATTTTTAAAATTCAGGAAATTGTTATTATTTAACTGCGGACATTAATTTGCGGACGTGACGAAGGCAAAGATTTTCGACACCAGCTAGATAGCTAGGTCGAACTCAGCCGCTGTCTGGAGAAGGCCAGCTGCTCTGATCTGTAGTTCTCCATGATTTCTCCGATCAACACCTGGTGAATCTCGGAGCAGTTCCCTGGCAAACGGGCCACGGGTCACGCGCGATATTTCCTTCCTCTTCTTTCTCCTATTTTCACTCCTTATTTACACACTTGCATATTCTACACTATCACACATACCGGGAGATCAATCAGGAGCTTAGAGCGTACCCTGGCTGGAGCGGGGCCCTACTGGTGAGGAATGCCTGGGTGGGGAGAGCCCCGCAAGCCGACGGCGGACCTCACCATCCAGCGGGGGAAGATCACCGCCACCTCTCGCGATAAAGCACGAACCAAAATTATGGGACAAATGACCTTAGACGTTGTCGCGTTGAAACACTAATCAATCAATCAATGAAATATACGAGCGAATACGCAGATAGTTGTCTGTGGCAATGAAAGATAACGGTTGGGGTTATGAATTACCTACGTTCAACTTACCACTTTCGTTCAACGACGTGAACACCTCATTTGTTTATCATACACTGAGATAAATGTGCCTTGTCTCGAAAGCTGGCATGTCACTGCAAAGTAGGTGGTATTATTAGAAGGATGATCTGGTTCATTACTTCCTGCCTTCCTGTTTTTGCCATCGCCTTTCTGCTGCGCTGTCGTGAACACGTGAGAAAGCTTCTAATGGCGACCACGCCCGGTGGACAAGTCTGGTAAAGGCAAACAATTTGCGTCATGGCATCAGATGCGGTCTCGTAAATTGGGGATTTCATCGCCGCCGATTTAGAGGACCACACTAGTCATGCTGATACAGTCTCGTAGTAAAGAGGAACAATCAGGGGCGGAGACGGAAGTGAGAAATCCTCTTTACATATTATCTTCTTTTGAATGTAATTTCGAAATTCAACTTAGGGGTATACTTTTTAATTAATAGTCATCGGAAATTGTCTTTGATCGAGGTTTTAAACTGCGTGCGCTTTTTAGGCGACGTGAAAACTCAAAATTGCTGAGAGAAGGAACTCTCAGCGTTTTCTCCTCTCGTGTAGTAATTATCCACATGGGAAAGCGCTGCGGTGCGCGGCGGTGGCGGCGGCGAGAAAAGTAACGTTTTTTGATGCAGCTACGGCACGAGGGGAGGAGGTCCTCCTATAGAATGCCATCTATTTTCAGCCATTGGAATTACATGAACCTCGGCGACCGGCGCCTGCTGGGCGCCCACATGCGCCTGGAATATGGGCCAGGGCGGAGGAAGAGACACGTTGTAATACTCACACCCGTGGGCTAGCGGAAACCAGGGTGATAGGGCAAATCAAACCACTACGACTCTCTATACTACGTATCTCTCCCTTTTTCCAATCCCAAGGCGACGAACTGTGCAATATACAAACAAAGCATTTCGATATTCAGTCAGTGAAGAGGGCTTCCCTAGGGAAAGTGAATTCTTCTTGCGCTCCCTTCACTCCATTCGTTTGGTAACAGTCAGCTACGCTATACTGTTCCGACCTTCTTTCTAGAATTATTTTTTTTAGTAACATTAAAAATTTAGATCGGGGAATTTAAAAGCACGAAAAATCACGGGAACATCTTGATTCTTCGCTAAACACTTTTTGGTAAACAATAATATTGCATTGATCTAGCCTTATGGGAGCTACTAGGAGAGTTCTTCTATCTAACATTACCGCAGAGGTAACAGATTTCGTTTATATCTGCCTGTGATCTAATTTGTTGTGTTTAATTTGATGTAATAGTATTGGCACTTCTTTCCTTCTCTTAAGAATCCTGCACGAGCCGCCACTGAGAACAACACGTACACCCAATACATATATATCATTGTATATCATGCAATATGAATGTCATTGGATTCGCCTTTTTACGCTCGCCATAATAGACTAAAAATATGTAATGTTACATTTGAAAAAAAAGTTAACTCAATATCTCGTAAAATACAAGTGATAAAATGGAAACGAAATACCTACATCAATTATCCCCATTCCCTCATGCACGGCCGTAAAAAGTTAATTGCAATTTGAATCATTCAAAAACTGCAGAAGGTGCTAAAGTTGTGTGACTCACTGTGTAAGTAAATTACTTCCTCAATCACATTGTGTAGTCACAATTCACGTTTTGTAGGCACTTGATACCAAAATACAGATTGACGACAAAACGTCTGTTCGTCTGTCTATCCGTCTTTGATAAATGCTTTTTTTATAATTTAATTCTTCCCGTTCGACTTTCGGGATTTTGACAGGTACAATGTTACATACTTTGCAATCATCATCATTTACTTTGCCATCCTCAGGCAAATGCGGGTCTCGGTATAACCCTTCACTATTTTTAAAATTTCATATTTGTATAACTTGACTAAGGGAAGTTTGCATTTATTGTTTGGAAGTGGAGGGGTGTGTTTTGTGGAAAATTGTGGCGAATGATTTTTATGAATTAGGAAGGACGAAAGAGGTCTTTGGGGAATCTGGATTTAATGCGTGAAGGATGATAAGCGTTTTGACCGAGATTGAATATTGGAGTAGTGGGACATGCTGGGGGGGAATTTTTGGTTTAATTCTGAGAGAAGAGGAATTTGAAGCTCTCGATGTATTTGTGAGTTCGAAATGAACCAGGGGGCTTTCAAGGTTTGTCTTAGATATTTGTTTTGACCTTTCTGCAAAATGGATAGGTTGGTTGGCGCTGTGTTGCGCCATATTGACCAAGCATATGTAATTGTGGGTCTTATTATCATTTTATAGATGAGCAGCCCAGTTTCTATATTAAGGGTGGAGTTTTTATTGATAAATGGGTAGAGTTTTAAAACTTTTGTTCGTGTTCTAAGGGTTATTGATTGAATGTGCGGTTTCCAAGTTAACCGTTTGTCCAGTAAGACACCTAGGTATTTGGCTGGCGAAGAATGAGAAAGCCAGGGTACATAGATGTTATTTATTTGTCAGGGTGTAGGGAAGGGAGGAGGTCTGAGTCTGAATATTTTGGATTGTGATTTTAAGAGGTTGATTTTAATTCTCCATTTTTTGGTCCAATTCATATACCGGTAAATGTATGATTGTATGTAATCATAGGCTAAATTGATGTCGGTATGTGAAATGAAGATAGCAGTAACGTCAGCATAAAGAGCTATACTTGCTTCGTGTGGGGTTCGATAGTCTGCTGTAAAAATTGAGAACAGTGTTGGTGAAAGAACCGAGCCTTGTGGGACGCCTACGAGAATAGGGTAATGCGGTGACATAGCATCATTTATTTTTTCTTGAAAATATCTGTCGGTAAGAAAGCTTCGTATTAGTTTCTGCAGATAATCAGGAGTTACAATTTCTCGTAGTTTGTACATTAGTCCATTATGCCAAATTCGGTCAAATGCCTGCGAAATGTCTAAAAAGAGAGCTACTGTGTGCTTTTTATCGTAAAAACCGTTTACTATGTGCTCGACAAGTCGCAGCAGTGGATGGCTAGTTGTATGATTCGGTCTAAATCCAAATTGAGTGTTGAGAATCGTATTAACTTACGTTATGAATTCTTGGAGTCTATTTGAAACAAGTTTTTCAAAGCTTTTAGCTAAAGAAGGGAGTAGGCTAATAGTCCTGTAATTGCTTGGAATTTGGGGCTTTTCGTGGCTTGCAGAATGGAAGTATAACTGCCCGTTTCCATACGACGGATAGTATCCTATTCTCAGCCATGTGCTAAATATTGCTGTGATTATTGTAATTGCTTGTCGAGGAAGTCCTTTTAATGCTTTGTTTGTAACATTGTCCTACCCTGGTGTTTTTCTAGTTTTGGAAAGTTTAATTATATTTGCCACTTCTGAAGGAGAAATGAATTTTATCTTCGTTGGGACAGTGCACAGAGGTAGTTTCATGTACTCTTTTACTTCCGCATTGAAAATATTCTATGGGGTTCGGGGTGAAGACACTTTCTAAATATTTTGCTTAAACCTTCGCTTTTTCGGCATATGAGTATGCTAACTTACCATTATTCTGTAAAGGTGGTAGCTCTTTTCTTTTGTTCTTTTGTAATGCTTTTGATTGTTTTCCATAGTGGTCTGGTATTAGGGTGAAGTTGGCTTAGAAATGTATGAAAGTTTGAAAATCTAATTTTATCTATTTTTTGTTTGACAAATTTTGAGATGTGATTTAATTTACGTTTATTGTTTATTTAAATTTTTTTTTTTGGTTGGAAGCTCTTTAGTGTTAATTTGACTTTTTTGATTGTATTAGATCGTATTTTAATGATTGATGTATGCAGTTTGTGAGTTTGTTTAATTCAATAACTAAGTCTTCGACGGATATCATGTCATATGGATAAGTCAAATTGCTGGTTATTAAGCCACGGAAATGATTCCAGTTAATTTCACCACTGATTGGTTTCGGTATTTTTTCTAAAGAGTGTGTCAGTATTCCCAACGAGAGGGAGAATGGTCATAATCTAAATTTCACTCTACTTTCTGGTAGATCGGTGAGGTTATGCCTTTTGTAATGATTATATCTAGAATGTCTGCTTCCTTGTTTGGATCTGTTGGGTAGTGGGTGGGTTCTATAGAAGCATGAATACTAATGTTGTGCCAGCTGGCGTTAATGAGATTAACCAGTTTCGCACCCTGATGTGTAGTCACGCTACATAAATAATAGATAATTTCTAGCGACTTAACCGTTCGGTGGATTTTCTCCAACATTGTTATTTCCGGATCAATTTAAATGACAAGGTACCAGGAGTTTGACACGGATATTTTGATTTTGGGCGGTACTTTACATAAAGCCTTTACATTTTCAAAATGTTCTTAAAAATTGCTCAATTCTTTTATTTAACTTTGTATTTAGAGCGCGTAAATAACGCTTAAGAGAATGTTGCATGTGTCATTTTCGTTGAAATGCCTGATTTTTCGAAAATTCCAAAAGTTCAATTTTTTTGGCGTCTTCCTACAACTGCAATATTTTTTCTTAGTAAAATTTGTTCTTTAAAAACAGATCTTGAAATAAGATCTTTTTTTTTTAAATTTATGCAATGTATAAAACATTTTCTCAAAAACCACTCCAAATTTTTTCTTCATTTTTTCCCACGGATACAACAAACAAAGCTTAAAATATCGCCGGCCCGGTGGCCGAGATCGCTGAGGCAGTAGTGTCGTGGTGATCTCGGACCGAAGGGTCGCGGGTTCGAGTCCCGCCTCGGGCATGCTTGTACTTGTGTTCGTCCTTTCACCCATTATCATCACCATATCGTTTCATCCACATAGTTACCATACCGTTAACAGCAATAGTGGTCGCTAATGACCTAAGATGTTGAAGCGACCTTAAATAAAACCAATAAAAAAAGCTTAAAATAATGGCTCAGGTCTCATTTTCGTTAAATATCCTGGGTTTTCGAAAAATGACAAATTTAGAAATTATGCGAGAAAGTATGTGCGGTTGTAGCACCACTAGTTTAGTATGCAAGGATCAGTAATATGTAAAGTCTGCAATATGAGTATTTAACTGTGCCTAATTGTAATCTGGTTCAATGTAACTGCTATTTCATATATACAAGTACTAAACATGAATATAATTAATGAGACAAGTATAATACATGTAACATATTCCTTCATTTTCTCCAGTATTATTGATACTAATTGCATTGCAATTTAAAAGCAGCAAGGTTTTACACTCTTTTAGATTCTCTATGTGCATTGAGTTTATTTATGGTATGGAAAGCTAGAAATTGGGGAAATACGCAATCACGAAGTTCAAGATGACATGTGTTATATTATATTTAATTATTATACAATACTTGTGATTCATTAACACTACTGTCACACTAACACTACAAGCACTAGAGAATAGCATATGACACTTTATTCAAGTATTCTAGAATTAGAGGTTCTTTACACCTGACGCCGCTTAAGAGAGGAGCCGTAGAAAACCGGAAGAAAAATTCCCTAGCCCTCCAAATTGGGGGGTTGAAGCATTGGGCCTGCCCCCCCCCCCAATTCTTTGAAAAACTATTTTATTCCAGTCGTCACAAAATACCTGGTAATTTGTCTCGGAATAAACCTTACCGGCGACGAGTTAAAGTTTCCTAAACAGTAATCATTTTGCTATTGTGGGTACTTCATCTATCGTATCTAATATTATTTAAAATGTATTAATGCTAGAAATATCTTCCACTTTATCTTATTCGTTTTTATTTGCCTCAATAGAGTAGAAAGTTACTGGCTCGCTGGAACAAGTCTCCCTTCTTTACATAATTTGAATGAATTTTTATTCTAAGGCAGGCTGTAGAGAAAAAATCTTAGGAGGTGTGAAAATAATGAAGTCGCATTTCTTGAAATTATGATCCTATTTCACTGCTGTGTTAAATATCTTCTTACCTGTATAATACTTTTCCGTTTCCTATCAGAGCTTTGATAATGCAATAGCAATAATTAAAAATCATATATATCATGTAACATCAAGAACAATTAATAGTAAGTCCCGGCTTCATTCAATAATTATCAGCCAAAGAAGAAAACCCACCGAAAGGTATAGAAGGCAATCTTAGTTTTCAAATTTCCAATTGTAATTACAGCCTTTCATCAGTAATGACTATATACTTAATACAGTAATGACAGATTAAGTGCTATGAATGAAGAGAATGACAGCGTAACACAACTGTTGTCAGAGGGTAATCAAAGCTTGTTAGTAATATGAAATAGCATTCTGGAAGCTATTTTCTCAAGCATTTAAGACACACCTTTCTGCCCAAACAACGTGAGTGAGCGAACCCGAGGCAATTCGCAAGCCCATACATGCAGTCGGTGCAAGTGACTCCATGACCTACTAACACCAAACCGGCCCCAAAGAATCGACATCGGGATACCATTGTGTTGTGGGTTCGTAGAACTGGAAACGAGGTCACACTACAAATAGAGTCAAGACACGATTGCAAAACTTTTCCAGAAAAATCGCGCACGCACTCTCTTTTTGCGCGTGTTTGCGTCTTGACTCACGTCCAGGGGGCATTTAAAATCAAGCGGCGCGGGATAATGGGACTGCGCAACGCCTTACTCGTGACCTTCCGGGTTGGCCTTATCAAGAGAGGAGGGGCGGCGGCGGGGGCCGTGGGGTGGGGTGGGTGGGGGTGGGGGTGGGGCGTTATCTGCCCCCGCACACGCGCCGTCGTTCCCACGGACGCGCAGCTTCTTGAGCCGCCTTGGGGCGGCAAGCGCTCGCGCCTTGCGGAGGGCTCCAAGGGCGAGGGTTGCTGCGATAAAAGAGATACACTCTGTCAACAGGAGCCCCGGATTCAGAAGGCTACCGTTAGGCACTCCCTGCTATTGTAGTGTTTTCTTCATCCTGTGCCTTCAAAGCGATGATGTTGGCATCTAAGACGGGTAACCGATATTAGGCTTGCCTAATATTTTTTTACAAAATTATTGACGATAATTTAGTTGAATAATGTCCAGGTTGATAACTGACGGTTGTGGCACGCGCTGATCACACGGTCGCGCCGCATCTTCTGCCATAGCGAAGGAGACGGAAAAGCGTTTGCACACATTGCGACGGCCTGAAGGACGAGGGGGGCTGCGATAGAGACACACTGCATATCAGCGGTGCGGATACAGAATGCTTCTCGCGGTACAGCTAGGCACTCCCTGTTAGTGTATTATTATCTTCTTCTAGTGCCTATAACCAGATGTTGGCGAATGTTGGACTCTTAGTTAATTATCATCGGGTACATATTTATTTTTTATAGCAACCGATCGGAAGACAAGGCTCGTGGAGGCAAAATTTTATAGAAGGCAGAATTTTTACAACGCTAGCGGCTAAATCGTATCTAAGATTTCCATCACAATTTATTATCTCCCCATCGATCTGACTGATGTCATGGCCTTTCGAATTTGAAACGAATATTTTGATTTCGGAGAGTACCTTCATAAAGCCCCAACGAGAAAAACATTTTCTCAAAAATCGCACTGATTTTTTCGTTAACTTTTTCCTCGAATAGAGCAGCATATTTTGCATACATTGCATATTTTTTAAAATTAAATCTTTTAAAAAATGAGAACTTACATAAGTTGAATTACAATTTTTGGAGAATACGAGAAGTGTTCGCGGAAGTTTGCGTGAAACAAAGGTAATTTTAAAAACTTGGTTATCTAAAAAGAAAGCTGTTTTTTCTTTAATTTTTTTTATTTCACAGAGACAGATGTGCCCATAAATATAAACGTAATTTATTTTTATTTTTAAAATATATTTTATTTTTTTAATTATACAAATTTACAATGATGAAGTAGTATTATAATATTATGAAACCTTCACAATTAATACGAGAAAGTACGTGCTGTTGTAACACTCGTTTTTACAAAATTCTTTCAATTAATGCCTAAGTATCTTTAATTTATTTGATTTTGGTCCAATAAAGGTCCAACGTAATGTTGGTTCAGTAAATCCAAGATCAGAAAATTTATGCTTTTTTATTATAAATATTTTTACTATAAGTTCACAAATATGTGATCACTAAAACAAAATATATATTATTAGAACTGAAAATATCCGTGGAATTGTCCACATTTGAAAGTTGAGTCACAGTCAGTTGTTAATATTTCTCAATAGTTCTTCTTTGCTTTGAATTAGAAATTATACACTCCAATGAGAGATGTTCATAATAGTTTCGAGAATATGAACTACATTACTTTCTTTTTAATTGGTTATTTAAGGTCGCATCAACATCTTGGGTCATTAGCTACCACCATTGCTGTTAACGGTATGGTAACTATGAGGATGAAACGATATGGTGATGAAAAGGGGTGAAAGGACGAACACAAATACCATGCCCGAGGCGGGACTCGAACCCGCGACCGTTCGGTCCGAAATCACTACGACTCTACTGCCTTAGCGATCTCGACCACCGGGCCGACTACATTACATTTATTTATGATAATACAAAATGAATAATGTTGCGAAAACAATTATTGTTTCGAAATTAAAGATTGTGGGATTTTCTTTATGTAGAAATTCTGAGGAAATAAATATGGCCAGTGTATATTTTATTTATTAAACCCCCGCAGTTTTTTATTCTTCTTGCACGACTGTAAAATTAGTCATTTTATGAATAGTAGTTATTCTTATTAAACGAGTAGATACTACGTTTAAGCTTATGTGCATCACGCTCAAATTAAAAAGAAAAATTTGGCCAAATAATCCCTTTACAGTTTTTAAGTAACTCCCGAGATGTGCGTGCGTTTGTATACATATGTGCGTGTGTTCGATTTCCGTCACTCACGGCTAGACCACTTCCCGTGCACCAATGGAGGCATACGACGTATCGTACAACGCGTCTCGGACTCCTGATGGGGAATTGATAATTTGTTTTCGGATCCGGCCAAATGATTTCCAGAAATTTCCAAAAATGTGTTGTTTCGTGTTTTGGTACTGCGATCTTGGTGAGTATGCCGGGAATTAAACCAACGCGACCTAAATAGATCTATGTGGGTGGCCTTTTTTAACATCCAGTACATCAAAATACCCACATAGATGAAGACGAAGAGAAAGACGTAGATGAAGAAAAAGACGAAGAGAAATACTAAGAGAAAGACGAAGAGAAAGACAAGGCGAAGGGCAAGACGAAGGGCAAGGCAAAGGGCAAGGCAAAGGGCAAGGCAAAGGGCAAGGCAAAGGGCAAGGCAAAGGGCAAGGCAAAGGTCAAGGCAAAGGGCAAGGCAAAGGTCAAGGCAAAGGGCGAGACGAAGGGCAAGACGAAGGGCAAGACGAAGGGCAAGACGAAGGGCAAGTTGAAGGGCAAGTCGAAGGGCAAGTTGAAAGGCAAGACGAAGAGAAAAACGAGAAAGTCGAAGAGGAAGACTCAGCGGAAGGGAAAGATGAGAGAAAGACGTAGAGGAAGATGTAGAATTAGACTAAGACGTAGACGTCGAGGAAGACGCAGAAGTCTTATAAGACAAAGAATTCAAGAATACAAAAAAGAAATTTCCTTTCACGAAAAATGAACTAAATAAGTGGAGGGCCTATTGAGTTATCCGGATCAGACTGTCGTAGGTGCACGTCTCCGAGAAGAGCATAGCGGTGCCATCGGACCGGTCGTTATGTCGGGGCTACGAGGATCAGTGTTATGTCTTCAAAGAATATCGAGAAGACGATAATTTTTATATGAGAAATCTGGATAAGCTAAGTGACCCGGAGGTACAACAAATAAATGCGTGTTTGCCGACAACGTCGTATGGTTTTCAAATTGATTTTAAAAATTTGGACTACGACAAATTGAAAGAAAAACATATTGAAATAACTCTTGACAAAATCAGTTTTATGAAACATTTACCTTACCGACGTTCAGGAAAGCGAAAGGTAGAAATCGTACTCAATATCACAAGATAATTGAAAAATGTAAGTGGTTATTTCGCAAGGTTGAGAAGACATGTAAACTGAACAAAGTGAACTCTGAACCAAAGAAAGAAAAAACAATAAGAAAAGTCAAACAACGGAAGGAAGTTTAAAGCGTCGGCGACTCTCCATTTAGCTAGTATGTAAATATCGAAACAAATAATTGATACTCAGGAACTAATAATAGGTTTTCTTAACCTTCCCTTTGCTGTAGGTAAAATGATAGGAATCTTCAACAACTTTGTTAACGGATACAATACGTTGACGAGCGGAGAAGAGCTCACAGGCATTTCGGGTCCATCCTAGATCCGACAAATATTTTCTGTAGAAAAGCCATTCTGTCATGTTCGGGGCTACTCAGTCTACTCTCTAATAAGTTTCACTGTGAATATCAAGTAGAAACAGAAGCTTATTCTAAGCCTCTCTAGACCGCAGACGGAGACGAACGCCGTTTTGAGATCAAAAATTGAGTCGCGGGATAAAAGAGCTCGTGCGTAATCTCGGCTCATTCTTTCTGGTTGTGAAATGATAACGGGAGATTTGGAAGTCAAATGTATGTAAAATAAGATGTTAGGACATGGAATATTGGTGATATCTACTCAATTAGTTCAATTTCCTTTTTGAAATCAGTTTCCAAATCGGAATCGATATTTTGAGTAATGCCTCAAATATTTAGTAATCATATATGATTAACAAACGACTATTACAGATGATACGATACCGTTTGGTTGTGTTAGAACATCACTAGTTTGATAAGTGGAGAAAAAATATATTGGGATTGAAAGGGACAAAAGCATTAACCGACTGCCCGGCTTGTCTGTCTGGAAGTTCGGCATCCCGCGCCGCAGGTCGCCGGGTTTGGCCGTTCGGCCGCGTCGAGAGAGGGCCCGCAAAGGGTCGGATGACGCAACGGCGTGGAGTGGGAAGGGGGTGAGGAGTTTTCCCCGAAATTTCACTTTACGCCGCTCCTATTCATCCGATTTGCATGATTGACACGGCGTTGGATTCAGGAAGCACGTCGTCATCGCGCTATAAGCCCACATTTTTTAAATTTCTTCCCTGAACTAGGAGAAAAAGTTTTCAAAATTTTTTTGGAAATTTTGTTTGAAAAAACGCCTTCGTAGCGTAAATTCTATTTTTAAAAGGAGTCTATTGCCGTTTACAGATCGAAAAGTGGACTATTGGTTCAGACGTTATCGGTCTAGTAAATTCCCTGTGATAGTGCTGCGATCTATTGATTTTTCCTATAAGTATTTTTCGGTACATTTAGCCTTAAGCCTGTAGTATATCTTTTTTCTTGTCTCCTCGTATTTGATACCAATAGAGTACACTCTCTTAAATACAAACTATTCTTTTTTGACGTTATTACCAAACAGAGAGTATAGCCGTGTAATTCAGTCGGGTTGAATATCAAGTAATTAGTTTAATTTCATCTACAGTTACAGATTCTACAGGCTCTGAAGAAGTGGGGTAGAATCGAGAAGCGTCGAAGCAGCAAAAATGTAATAGAATGTTCAAGATGTCACCCTCTAGACAACAAAATGAGGAACGTTTTTTAGGACACTGGGTCCAAATTTTCGTTCTTAAAGCCCTAAAACGCTTCATTTAGGAGTTCTTGATAGCCGTTACGGCAGCAGATAGTAGAGTGCTTCCCTGCTGGAACTTCTGAATACATAGAGTGTGCACAAGAGCAGAAACTTTCTAAAACGTAATAGAAGAACTCCAAAGATTTTTCACAGAAAATTCAAATCTCCGAGCAGCATGACTTTATAAATCATTGATTTAAAAGTGAACTTCAAACTGGGACATAATTTTCAGCATTGCTGAAAACTTGTTATGGAGTGATGGAACCTTCCAAAATGAACTAGAACGTCCAAGAAGGTTTCATTTTGTAGATTACGTCATCATGAACCTAATTCGTGATGGCGTTCCTACAGGAACACCGAAACTTATTTTAAGGCCCTGGGATGAATCGTTTCCAAGTAATGCACGAGTTGCGTTGAGATGTATTGATTATTGCAGGTTGCATGTGCGCCTGTTTTCTAAAACCTACGAACTTCTGTTTTTCGTTTTCAAACTCTTTGATGCAGGGTCGGGAGTAATTCACTAACCGTTAGAAATACTCTTACGGAGTTTTGTGACCTCATCTTCAGTCTCTTGATATTTCTTGATTTTCTTACAAAATTTTTCAATTTTTCAAAACAAGAACAATATTTTTTCTTATCGTATTTTATAAAGAAAGAATTCATCATTTCCAATAAAAGATATTTCCTTCTTTTGACATGTGTATCAAAGTTTGTACTCATGAGAAATAAAAATAACTTTGCATAAAATAATTTAAAGGTGGGCAGCCCTAAATATTTAGGTTGTCTATTGCACAACAATTATGCCACCTAGCGACTCTTTATAGAACTCCAAAAGCGGTTGGTAATGAATCCACAATATTGTTAGAAAGAATGGAACTCGTGCTTCAAAAACGTTTATGTCATTTTAAATGTTTTATAAGATATTTCTATTGAAAACCTCAACGACGATGCGCTTAATCTCTGCAAACACAGAGGCATGCTTATACAGTCTCCCCCCGCTATCCTTAACCACAGGAATCAGAGGGTACACTGTACTCAAGCACGTGGGTCTACCGAGACGGCTGTAAATAAACAGTCAAACCCGCTCATCCAGGAAGAGCATGGGACCGATCGGAATTTCCGTTAAAGACAAATTTCCGTTATTACCAGGCTTTGAAAATTACTAAACCAAATGATATGCTCTTCGTAACAAAATAGTTATTTTCTAACTAAATCACTTTTGTAGTACATTCAACATGCGTAATTCTTTGAAATAGTTTAAATTCATTTCCCTAAAAGAACCTCAATTAAAATAATCTAACAAAGATGATCGTTTTGCCTTTTTCTTTACGAATGCATATTTTTCAACATCAACACAAACTGTAGTCAGTGTATTTAATATTTCATTGTTATTCTGTAAGTAAAAACATCCTTTAAGTTCTTTATATGCATAAGTGCTTCACGATATGTTTTGGTGAAATTTTCTGATTTCGTCGCTTCTTCTTCTTCTTCCTCTCGTTGCACCCAAATGTGATGTTCGGAATTCTTTTCAGCCACTCACCTTCTGGATTGTGATTGCTGTCCTTTGCCTCTCCGCGTAAAATCTAACAATATTCGCGATGTCTATTAAATTTTTTTGTCCAGATTTTATTTCAGACAGTCATATATTATATACAAGGTTTGTCCCAAAAGTTCCCAGAATGATTTTTTCTAATTCGCAACGTTGTCTGCGGGGCGGAGCGTCGGGTGGATAAGTTGGTGGGGGGTCTAAGTTTTGAAACGAAGCCGATGTCAGTCGTCTGCGAGCAGTTGTTGAGGCAGGGTCACTCTCCGCGCAGAGGTATCCACCACACCCTCGTCGAGCAAAAAATAGAGCAGTTTTTAGAGCAGCGTCTTTGCAATCAACTTCTGTGTGAATGTGGGAGAAAACGGTGCGGAGACGCACGAAATGCTTTGCAAAGCCTACGATGACGGGGCGATGAAACAAAGCCAAACTTTCATGAAGCACAAAAGATTCCGCTAAGGTCTGGAGTCCGTCAACGACGACGACTGCTCGGACGCCCGTCCACATCACAAACGGACGACTCGGTGCAAAAAGTGCGTCAAGTTGTGGACAAAGAGCGACGATTAAGTGTTTGGATGATTGCAGAGGAGTATAGAATATAAAAAACAATCGCTCACCGCATATTCACTGAGAATCTTCTAATGAAAATTGTACGAAAACACGTTCGCGACAATTGGATTGTGCACCATGGCAACGTTTAAACACAATTGGATGGTCTCGGGGTTGCTGGACAAATGGGACAACGCTGCCCCAGCCGCTGTGCAGCCCCGATCAGGCACCAGTGGACTACTTTTTGTTCCCAAGGATCAAAAGAACAGGGAAAGGAACTTTGCATGGAACACTGGAGGCGGAAAAAGCAGCACTGGCGACCACACTGAAGGAGATTCCCATTGACGACTTCCAGGACGCCTTGTGTTTGTGCGAAGCGTTGGCATGGGTGCATCAAAGCAGGGGAAAATTCTTTGAAAAGTTCTGGAATGATGGAAAACTGATATTGAATATATGATTTTAGAAATCTTATATAGTGGTAGAAAGGAATTCTTTATGTCTCTTCTTGAAAGATTCCAACCACCCGTTTGAAGCTTTAAAATCAATCTTGTCTAAATTACGAGCGATTACCTTGGCGTGTAAAATGGGCCCTAAAATGACCATTCTTGGCCCACGTTGCATCAAATCATTCGTAATGCGTTCGTTAATTCTTTCGTTCACATTTATAGCAGCCCTTCATTTGGAGAATGCAGAGTTTCCTCTTAACCATTTGTTCATAATCTATTCTTTCTCGTTGTGTCTCATTTATTCAATTTTTTCACAAATTGCGTAAGCTGTGATTCTTCGTTTTTAATATCACTCTACTGCATGTCCTTGCAATGCCTAGAGCAGCGTTTGCCAACTGGAGGAGAAATGACGTCAGTACTGCGTTCTCCTCCGCGAGAAGGCGCTCGGGGGGGCAGTGCGAGCAAGGGGGGAGGGGCGGAGGGAGGGATCGACAGCATTGACAGTGGGCTACTGCCAATGTTTCAGGCAACATAAGAGCCCATTTACACCCGTTAATTTTCTTTCGATTTGTGAATAAATGTTTCTTTTGTAGATACCGTAACAATTGTGAAGTGTTTATTGTGTTCGAAAGAACTGCAGTATATTAAAAAGTTCAATCTACAGAACCTATGCAGGATTAACCCAGAGAAACCCGCGAGATAAAAATTATTTCTGAGAATTGACAGAGCCTGCCCTCATGAAATGAGTAAAGGATTGTGTAGATAGAAGATTACGACAAAGGTACTGAAAATCACAAGGATTTGCAACATTCTCAAACAAACCTGAACATAAAATAATCAACCCTGGAGTCCAAATTCTCCCACGTGATCTCCACTCTGTCCACTCTCGGGTATCTATTTGTTAGCACTAATAATTGATTTGGGAGGAATTAAAATTGTTATATTATTGTATAAAATATTTTTGTAATAAAATGCTAAAACTGTCTTCTCTAAAAATGTTGTGTATTTGAAGAATGGGAGTGGATTACTCGTACAGTACTGGTTACGATAAACAGAGCCGGATATTGCTTTGAGTTATGTATGAGGATCTATGTTCTATTTTTTAATTTTTCATATTTTTATTGAATCATAAACATTTAAATAATAATTAACATAAATACGTAATTATCGAGCAAACCTTCTTCCCACACTTCCGTACCATCATTGGACCCCTCTACGCTTAAGAAGAAACAAAAGAGGTCATCTTCGTCAACATATTAGCTTCATTAAGATAGACGGCTTTCGACGGCTTTGCCGTCATCGTCAGTCTACAAGATACAGAAAGATACAACAAAATTATAAATAAATACACAGAAGATAGAAAATTAAATTACAATTAATGGATACATCTAAAGTATTTAGTTACAGATAGCAGATAAAATTTCAAAAAAGGGGGGAATGCAACGGGAGGATTAGTAGCAGTTCAAAAAAAAAAAATCAATAGAGAAAGACACATTGTTAAAAATTAAGGAACATATGCAGATAAAATTGCAAAATACCGATACAATTAAATTTAGATTAAAAAAAATACTTTATAAAAAAGAAAAAAATATATATATATATATATATATATATATATATATATTTTGTGACTGTACTTACCTCAGTTTTCCAATTAGGAACCCATCATCAAATGAGGCAGTGTCCACATATTAAATTTTGATAGCAATAGCTGCTGTTTCTAAAATGATGAAGGGACAAGGGATTCCTTTAGGGGGGAGCGCCTTTATGAGGAGGATGTTGGCTGTGATTTTTAATGCATTATCTACCTTCATACAGTTCATTAATCACTACTTTGCCATTTTTTTAAATCACACATTTATTCATCAACGAGACCTCAACATAAGGAGAATCTGATACTAGTACATGCATGAGTCTGCAGTCTTAAATGATATTACATCAATATAAATTAACATCTATTTTTGATTACATTGGTTGCGAGACCGATAAATACATGAATCTCTTACTAATCAATTCTGTAATTATTATTGCAATCATTATGAATATCGTATGTGTATAACCTCTACTTCGTTCCCCTATCTACGTAATGGTTCATTAATACGCCCTATCCCACTAATGCACTCTCTGGCCAACGTGGTTGTGCTGAATTCACTTGAATTACATGGCTATTATATGTTCGGTTACTCATCCTGTATTTCCCACTCTCTTGGCGCAGGAACACAGCTGCTTTTGTTCAAGGCCTTCACGCCACGGTGTGGCGTGGGGGCCCCTCGCGTTGCCGCTGGCTGGTTTACGTGGTTGCCGCTCCGACTCCAGTGTTTTGCTGTCCAGTCACACGCTTTCGATGTTATTGTGCGAGCTCCGTATTATTACGACCATGCGTTTTCTCAAAATCGTCCGTCTATTGGTCTGCCCATAGCTGACGCGCACTCGCTCGCCACATGCTTCCATTTTCATTCGATTATTTATTACTCACGAGCGTTTATGTCACAATTCCCTCGACCTAATATTACTATCCACTGTCTTTAGTTACTATTCACTTCCTTGTCACTACTTCTCCCCACCTATATTCCCTGATGCTCACCGATTACACTTCCGTAATTGATGCACCTCACCTCGCCCGTGCGCCATCTCAACTCTCCTCCCTTCTTCTTGTTATGACTCGCGTCTCTTCTCGCCCCGCGCGACTCGTTCCCCGGAACTGTTCGTCTGACTCTCTTGTCCCTCCTGCGCGCCCGATTCAAATTGGCATCGTTTTTACAAATATGAATGGTTACATGACCATTAGGTCATTATATATATATATATATATATATATATATATATATATATATATATATATATATGAAATGGGGGATAGTAATAATAATTAATATCAAATGTTATTACAAAGATGGGGAAATAATTGAATAGTAAGTTGAGCCGCATTCCTTACCTCGCTGCTGTCGACAAAAGTCGGACGACTGTGCCCAGAGGAAACGTCGGCACAGTCGTCCGACTTAACTAAAGGCAGTTCAACAGCCTCGAATATTCACTGGAAACTGACGCTTTTCACACAAGCCTCTTGGTCTAGGAGAGAAAAAACAGCACCTGCGCCATTGCAATCGGCTTCACCCTCTGGATATTAGTCAATTTCCAGCGGATTACGCTGCGTGCCCCAAAGAGTTGTGAAGCTCATTCCTTCGTCCAACGTCTTCCCTTTCGCAACTGCCAGGTTGCCATCTCAAAATATTCTGAAAAAGGCTGTCCGTTTCCGCGTTCAGCAGGTTCCCTTAACAGCAGGTAAAATCATATGCATTTCATATAGAAAACGCACGGGACCGACATATTTTTCAGTTGAACGCAGTTATCCTTTATTGCCAGGTTCCATTTTCGACAGGTTTGATTGTAGTTCTTCCAAACTGAGAAATCGGTTTACGCTTTATACTGTTGTAAATAAAAGTGTTACAAACTTCTAAGGGAATGATGGGAGTCAAAGATGATAACTTTTTGCCAATGAACACGTGATGGAAAATTTCATTCATAGAAGTTACACATATTTATCGTGATATGTAGGCATCTCATCACACACTGGTGTTGGCAGTTTACGTTTTGAAGCAAAGAGATTTCGGGTTCCTGCCATGCATCACTGCACTATGCGTTGCCGGATAATAAGGGGCAAATGCTACTTGTGTAAATTCGTTACATAAAATTTCAAGTTCAATGGCAAAAAGTGATCAACTTCAACGCTCTACATGCCTTAGAAGTTTGTAACATTCAATTCGAGTCATTTTGTTCTCACATTCTTGCCTTCACCCTCTTGATTTCTAGTGACTTCTGTTCTCTTTTCTTTTTGCCTCCTAACGTAAGTTTACATTCTCTTCTCTGTGCCCAGATGTTTGCATTGTAAATTTCTATAAGTATACCAATAATTTCTAGATATCATTAATGACATGAGATAAATAAGCTCATTCTCCCATTTCCGCAGCACTATTCTTGTTTATAATCCGCTTAGGAAAGTACAGGGACCTCCAGAATTTCTATACGACAAACTTTACAAGATTTTCGTAATACAATTTTCATTCAAAAATTGTTCCCTGATACAAGATAAGATTCTGGGAATATTAACATTAACTAAACGTTAATATGTTTTACTGTAAACAGCTCTTCCCAGCAATGGTTTGGTTTTACAAACTATTTATTGCCACGCTATTTTTTTCCACCCACAAATGCAGTCTTTATAGACCCCATGGAATATAACTTCTTTTGAATCAACAACTTGATATATTATGCAGTAAAAACCCGATCTTTAGAAAATAAATTATCTGGGTTCATGAACGGGCTCGAAAAAGAGGAGAGGTTCATTAACACTTCCTTCACAGATCTCTGAATGTTTGCTAAGAAAACTTTTGACCAACTCAGACTTCCTGTTTCCTATCTCCAAGAAGTTCATCAATCCATTCCATTCTGTCTAAATACTCGAATGCAGTAATTTCAGTAGTTAATCGTGTGTAACAATATCAAATGCATTCTTAGTTGACTGGGGAAACAGCGTTCTAGATAGAATTCCCAATGTTTCGGTCGTCAAACGGTGATCTTTCTCAGAGTGTGATGCGTCTCGGTCAGCCAAACTGGCTGCAAAAGTCTACCTTTCCAATATCAAATGTCTTGGCTAAGTCTATTATTACGGCATTCCGGCTCATGTCCACATCTGTTTCATCTACTATGACGTGCAATAATAACCCTGTGAGACTCTCGCAAGAAAACACATTTCTGAAACCATGCTGACCCTGCAATAATCATTGTTTTTGTTCCCATTCTTGTTAAATATTGATAGTAATCAAGGGTTTCATAAGTTTGCAAATAATTGACGTAAGATTTACCGATACATAATTTGCTAAAACAGTTATATTAAAACTAAAATATTAAAATTTCAGTATTTAGGAATCAAAATTGATAAAGAAAGAAAGCAAAATTAATGCATTAAAAAAAGACCAAATGAAGGGAGAATAATTCTTTTAATATAGAATAAAGTATTATGGAATCAAAATTTAAAAAAACCAAATTGATGTATTTCCTAACTTTTACAGATACGAAATCCGGAATTAAAAGGTTAAATTTAGATTTTTAAGATATTCAGCAAGGCATTCTATAATTTAAAAAAACATTCCAATAAGAAGCATTATAAACAACAAACATAATCAGGTTTAAATTGCATTACACGCAAACACTTAAAAGGGGACGAAATTTAAGATGGATGTGAAAATATTGCCAAGCGAAATTAATGTTGAAAAGTACCACTGAACAACAGGAAACTCGGTAGACCAAATAGAACGTGCATACAAGTGGTGGTTAGGCGGAAGAGCAGGCCCTATGGTCTTAGCCTCGCCATTAATAAAGACTATTATTATTATTATTATTATTATTATTATTATTATTATTATTATTATTATTATTATTATTATTATACAGAAGATTATTCAAGGAATGATAGAGATAATGATAAAAGAGGTCGGCCCGGTGGCCGAGATCAGTAAGGCAGTAGTGTCGTAGTGATCTCGGACCGAGGGGTCGCGGGTTCGAGTCCCGCCTCGGGCATGGTTGTATTTGTGTTCGTCCTTTCACTCCTTATCATCACCATATCGTTTCATCTTCGTAGCTACCATTCCGTTAACAGCAATAGTGATCGCTAATGACCTAAGATGTTGATGCGACCTTAAATAATCAATTAAAAAAATGATAAAAGAAATCATTGGCTGGGGTGGAAGACAAAGAATGGCGTTTACACGATGGATACTGAAAGACTATCAATTGTATATTTGCGTAAAATAGTAATGAAAATTATTTTTTATAGGTCTTTTATCCAACCGACAGCCGGTTACCCATCTCGTCCGGTGTTCTGTACCCATCTCGGTCGCATATTCGACCGTACATTAGAGACTAAAATACTTGCGGGTTCCTCTGATCTGGTGTTAGAACACGAGCCCCTTCGCATACAACAGAAACAAGGGACAAACAACCATACCCAAGACGGGACTGGAACCCGTTACCCTTCAGACTGAAGCGCTGAGTCGCTACACACTCTTAGCCACTTCGGACACCTAGGTCGGAATGATAATAGCAATAATAACAATAATAATAAAAACAACAACAATAATAATAATAATAGCAACCAAGGCTAATATAATAATACCTACTCTATAGAGGGAAATTCAAAATTGGCAGCAAATGATGCTTCTCGGTAAATTTCCATATTCTCTGTTGGACCAAATGATTGACAAATCTGCGTCCTTAAAGTGGTTGAGCAATGGGTACTTGTACCCGGAAACTGAAGGTTTTGCAGCAGCAAGTCAGAATAGAGTAATAAGAACTAAAAACTATGAAAAACATATTTTAAAAACAAATGATATCGACAAATGTAGAAGATGTGGTAACAAAGGAGAGTTTATCGAGCACATAATGGTTGGGTGCAGTACTTAGTCAGAGAGTGTCTATTGAGGCAGTCATAACCAAGTGGCAAAACTCATTCACCGAGAACTAGGAATGAAACTTGGAATGT
This sequence comes from Teleogryllus oceanicus, assembly GCA_964035755.1. Lineage (NCBI taxonomy): Eukaryota > Metazoa > Arthropoda > Insecta > Orthoptera > Gryllidae > Teleogryllus > Teleogryllus oceanicus. The sequence goes on along the minus strand of CAXIVR010000008.1, from coordinate 109,172,410 downwards.
TGGGGAATAATACTCCAGCATACTACTACAAGTATGAACCAGATGCTGTGCTCGAGACGAAGACGCACGTCTTATACTGGGATCGGCCTATTCTGACGGATAAAACAGTTGATCATAACCGCCATGACATCCTCATAATAGACAAAAAAGAAAACAGCCTCTATAATCGATGTTGCAATCCCTTTAACTTACAATCTGCGGAAGTCGGAAGCAGAAAAATTCAGTAAATATGAGAACTTGGCAACTGAATTAAAAACATTTGGAAGTTGCATGAGATCTGTCATTTCCCCATGGTTATATCTGTTGAAAGAGTCGTCACCAGAAACTTTATATAATATCTAGAGAATTTAGATATAAAAAATATCTTTGATGAAGCCCAGAAAGCCACCCTTCTTCAAACATGTCATATTGTCAGGAAATTCCTAAATGCGTGACATTCATGTAGGTCAGGATGAATTTCCTTCCTTCGCAGTTCGGGCCCAGTCCTATAACATCAAATGGACAGGTGATAGATTTCCCTGCTAAAGCAGAGCAAGTGTGAATAATAATAATAATAATAATAATAATAATATAATAATAATTTCACTGCCACGCACCCATGCCTGACTCGGCTGTTCAATGAAGTTTTGCTAGATCCAACTGTATTCCCAAAGTACCTGTTGACAGGCAGAACGTATATGGTGCCCAAAGCTGGTGATAGATCCCAGCCAAAAAATTATCGACCGATCACTTGCCTGCCAACACTATATAAAATTATGACTTCTATAATCTCTTCAAGAATGTACAGTCATTTAGTCGACCAGCACATTTTGGCTCCTGAACAGAATGGGTGTCGCAAGGGTAGTCTGGGATGCAAGGAATTATTATTGATTGACAGTGTAATTACGCAGCAAGTACGGAAGAACCAGCGCAATCTTTCTGTAGGCTGGATAGATTACAAAAAAGCCTTTGATTCGGTACCTCACTCATGGCTTTTAAGAGTACTCGAATTGTATAAAATCGATAGAAGACTGATTGTTTTCCTGAAGAACTGCATGTCAGAATGGAAAACTCATTTGCAGATTAAGAAGGGAACCTGCTGTTACGTGACGGAAGATATTGCAATTCGTCGTGGAATCTTTCAAGGGACAGCCTAAGCCGCTATGGTTTTGCATAGCACTCACCCTTTGAGCAGAATGCTCAGACAATCAGGATATGGGTACTTATTGAAGAAAAACCCTGATGTTCGTATCTCTCACCAGCTCTACATGGATGATCTCAAACTATATGCTTCTAATAGAGATCACGTACAAAACGAGCTCGAACTTGTCAAGAGTTTCAGCGATGCAGTTTGTTTAGAGTTTGGGATTGAAAATGCGCTCCCTTCATGTTGTCCAGGGCAAGTCCAAAATGAAGAACAAAATATGCAAATATCTAGTGACACAATTATTTAAAATATCAGCACTGAAGACTCCTACAAATATTTGGGAATGCTGCAATTGCTGGGAATTTTTGATTCAGACGTTAGGAACAAAATTGTACAGAACGTGTTATCGAGAGTAAATAAAATCTGCAAAACGTGGATCAATTCAAGAAGCAAAATATCTGCTATTAATACTTGGGCTATTGCCATAGCAACTTACACATTTGGTGTAATAAATGGACAGAAACATCCTTGCAGACTTTCGACAGGAAAATAAGAACTACACTTACAAGGCATCGACTGCACCACCTCAGAGTTCAGTGCAGGCTGTACTTACCTCGTGCTAGTGCAGAAAGAGAGTCCTAACTTGAGGCACTGTGCCGACAGCAAGAAGAAAAGCTGCGTCGGAACTTTCTCTCTATCAACTCGTCTGTTCACAAAGCTATCTGTGATCAAGATACAAATATGACTCCATCATGTCTGTCACAACCAAGTAAAGAGTTTGATTACCTGAAGCATCAAGACCTATCTGGCAAAGAAAGGAACTTCATGGTAGATTTTTTGCAACTTTAACTTCGGAGAATATTGATAAGAAAAACTCAGTGGAGTGGCTTCGAACCGGGAGCCTCTTCGGTGAGACGGAAGGATTTATTTTCTCCATTCAAGACCAAGTTGTCAAAACCAGAGCTTATAAAAAATTCATCATGGGTCAGCAAATTGATAGCCGATGTCGCCTATGTAAATCCACCAACGAGTCAATCCAGCATATTTGCTGTGGATGCCCCGCATTAGCACAAACAGAATACCTTAAGAGACACAACTGCGTCGCCAAAGTAATCCACCAAGCCCTTGCCAAAAGATACGACCTCGTAGAGAGTGAACAACCATATTATAAGTGCAAACCTGAGCAAGTAATCAGCAATGATCGAGCTCGAATTCTGTGGGATAGTGTAATCTTCACTGACCGAACAGTGGAAGCAAATAGACCGGATATTGTTCTCTTTGATAAAATATCTAAAACATCATGCATCATTGATGTTGCGGTTCCTACAGATGACCGGCTTGTAACAACTGTTGCTGAGAAAGAAAGGAAATACCAACCCCTGGCTGTTGAATTGAAGGACATGTATGGATTGCGCGCTGTGGAAGTGCTTCCAGTAGTGGTCTCAGCGAATGGATTGGTCACCAAGGAATGGCAAGAGATCGCGAAGAAGTTGGAATTGACTGAAAAGCATATACGGACAATTCAAAAAGCCGCATTATTGGGAACAGCAAATATAGTCCGTAAATTCTTAAGTCTGACTTGACTGATATAAAAATCAAAATATATTCTTGTTCCACTTTACGTGCGAACCATTGTTGCTTTGGGTGATTTTGAGAACCCCGGCATCAGTGTATATCTACAGAAATTGGGAAATAATAATAATAATAATAATAATAATAATAATATAATAATATAATAATAATAATTTATTTTATTAAAAAGGAATGCAAAATCATTATGAAAATTCTTGGTTCAAAATTCACAGACGCGCAGTACAACTCAGAAGCAAAAAAGAAATCAGACAATATACGGATACTCAAAATGATATCAGAAAATGTATACTAAATTTTTATGGACACGTCAAAAGAATGAATCCTAAATGTCTTACAAAACAAATAGTTGAATTTTATGAGAATAGAAGATAACCGCAACTGACACTATAAAATGGATCAACGAAATTAAAAAGGACCTTAAATTATTAGGGATCACAGAAGAATACATTCAAAATAGGAACACATTTAGATCTAAAGTGCAGTCATGGCGGATTGATTTGGAAGAAGTACCGAAGTGTAGAGCAGGAAACGCTTGGACCGAAGAGAGAAAAAAAGGCGCAGAGCCAAAGGATGAAAGAAATATGAGCACAAAGAAAGGCTAAGAAACACATTTGAGTACTGTGCGTAGTCCCAATTGGACTTATTTGCAAGAAGAAGAAGAAGAAGAAGAATAGTTCTTTATTGCACAATTTCCTCTCGTGCAAATCCATAAACATTCACAGATAAATTAAAAAAGCAACTACAAATATTACAATTTCTATATAATAAAAATCAGATGATATAAAACAAATATAATATATAAGAGAATTAAATTTAATGTATAAACTAAACACTATTGGTCTGAGAAAATGACAACCGCCAGCATCAGTGTAATCACCGATTTTCATACCGACCGGCGAAAACTTGAAACGTCCATACTGCAACCGTGCTCGCCCTCAATCTCTCTCCCTCTACCTGCTGCGCCTATTCCATTTCCGTTTATTTATATTTACGCCCTCACATCGGGCGCCTGATGTAACAACTTCTCTATTCCTCCTACTTACTCACTATATTTCCCTTATACATTTACTCACGCCCGCACGTTGGGCGCCCAATGCAACTGTTTTCTCTTATTCTCTTAACTACCTTGACTACCCTCGTAAGTGACGCCCTCACACGGCGAGCGCAATAACCTAACTATTCATGTCTTTTTTTTGTTTACTCGTCACGTAAACTATCTTTGCCCTGCCCTAGCTCTACCTTACAATTGGGTGTCACAATACCTTTGCTTATCGGTTGCCCGTACCTCTGCTAGCTCGAATCACTATTTATATCCTACCTGGTCGTTGTCCGCGCGCTCATTCCATACGGACTTGAGGTAAGGGTCCGTTTCGTTCGTGCCTGGATCAGATTTTATACAACTACTAAATAATAACACATGGATCTAAGGCAATTATGAGTCGTGTGGGATGCTCATACATTTAATGTCGGATTTCCTTTTCTTATATCCCAAACATAAATACAATATGCCCCTCCGACTTGCGAAACATGACAACACAAAATACATAAACAACACAAGAAAAAAATACAAACATGCACACTGAAAATATAATACAAAATCTCATACACACACAAGAATGTGCATTCGGTCGTGACCTTTTTGATAATCCTATCCTGAACCTAATATTAGGACTTGGTCATCGACAGAGTTTTCCCTTTTTTTCTTCTTTTTGGACTTGCGCGTGAACAAACAAAAAAATACAGTAATTGCACAACTCGTGCCACTTTCCTTTTCGCAGCGATGTCACTTCCTGTCAGCACCCGTCGTTGCTAGTTGTAATGTGCATTTTCCATGCACGCAGTCCCCGTTCAGCTGCCATCAGATCCCAGATGCACTCGTCATTTAAAATTACCAAATGTATTCACAATTATTGGTCCTTGCAATTAATCGCGTCTTCCCTAAATGTTCTTTCGATTTCTCGCGACGTATTTAAATTTTACGACGCTCATGTTCCCTGCGCCTAACTTGCGGAATAATGTCCATGCGGATTTTCACGTGAATTTCGAAACAAATTGAATTAAATTTTAGTTCCACTTCATCTAAACAACTGATTTTACATAACCGAATATAAATTAAGAACTTTTGCACAATACTTCGGAAAATTTCCAAAAATTCCGCATATTCACTAAATTCAGTATTCCTCCTTTCAAACGCGTGCGATCATCATTATGCTCGACCTCATTCTGTCTGTAACACAATTTACATTGTTGGTCCACAAAAATCCAAGTGACTGCCTTCTTTCAAACACATGCCCATCACCATAAGAAATGTTCGAAAACGTTTACATTTTCACTGTTTTCGGGCGTCTTGCGTCTTACTATCTGCTTCATAATTTTACTAACTTTTATTTTGTAACTGTCACGTTACCGAATTCCCTTTTCCTGTTTTCCCCTTTCCAAAAACCTTTATTTTTCGTCTTCTCAGCTCGTGATGACGTCATTTACAACTTCGGTCGCTCTTTCAATTCTTTCTTAATCATCTATGCTATGAAACTGAATAATAATTTATTCTGAGCCCCACATAAATTCCCCCGCGCCGTGACTAATTTTTGCCCTGATCTAAATATTTTTCTCTATAATTTCCGAAAGTTTGGCCAAAATCCACCCAGGCATTCACTGAATATTCAATAAAACCCGTCTTGTTGTATACTTCCAGAAGTACAACAATGGGTGCCATATTCTCAACCTTCGCCGGGTTATACATGCAATTTACACAATTTATGATATTTACAGAACCCGTGGCTCGAATAATGTGATTCTTGTTTTAAAATGTTCCTGAATTTGGGTTCGGTTTACCGTTCATAACGCCTATTTCCGCCTTTTATGTTTTCTATTACTTTCCTGATAATTATTATTACGCGGCGCTGTTGTCTATTGTTTATTTCATTCTTAGTTCCTCTTTGCTTACATAAAAGTTCCGTGTTCCATGCATTCTTGCGGGCTAGTTTCACAAATCATTACAATACAAACAACTAATGCGTAAATACATTTATTGGAAGCTATAAACATAAAAGTACAAAGGTTCATTACAGGTCAAGGCAAAATGTGCGCAATCTAAAACGACTTTTTTTTAATTCATGAATTTAAATCAATAAAGAAAAAAGTAGAAAAAAACATAAAAAGGCAAGATATCCTTGCATTAATGAAAGTTATCACGTATAAACACTTTATCCCTCCGACAAAACTCGTCATTCGGGAGTTGGTTGTATAAATAAGCTCCTGATGGCGATAAGAAGCCTCAAATCGAGCTGTACGACACATAGACAGAATGTAGTACCAGCATTACGGAAAGCTCTAACATTTCTGCTGCTTGAGTTAGAAAAATGTCGCTTATTCTCACGAATATATGGGGGTTGTCCAAACTTCGAAACAAAAATAAAAAGGCAAAGATGATACTGCCATCGTTCATTTATTTCCAGCCAACCAGAGCTTGATCTTCATGCTGTAATGTGAGACTATTTGCGATCAATGTAACTAAATGCAGCAATGATTCCGCATATGTTGGATTCCTTAAAATAATCTTTGTATAAGACAGGGTATGTAAACTGTACTCAAAAAGAGAAAGAACTTGTGATTGATATAATCTACGCTTTCCTGTAAATAAATAAATAATTTGTGTTATAAATACATAGGTTTATACATTTGTCAAGAGATGTCTCGTAACATTTGGCAGCACGGAATCGTTTCGATAAGACATGGTAAACATTTTCCTTTTGTTATGCAAAATATTTTCTGTGCGTCAGCGGTCGGAAAGCATGGCAAATCATAACGCTAAAGCGTTACTAGTAATTATGTCATCTTTCTTTGATTCTTTACCTGAACGTGTACGTGTCGGGCAGGCTTAGCTCTTTTACTCGCCCAGAATTTCTTTCAATAAAATTACTATGATCGCTGTAATTGTAGCAATTATCGTCATTCCACGTTGCTATGAATCATGCTCTTCCGCATGAACACTTCATTTGAACACTCCAAGGGAAGAAACTGCTTCTTAAAACTCGTAACTTTGATGAGCATCCTTAGAATTTTCTTTTTATAGTTTTATTATGGGCTTTTATGCAACCATAAATCTGCAATTTATGCGCTTGAAATATATGTAATGAATACCTATGTTGATATTTTTCGTTAATATTACATGAATAAGGGTGTTTCTTTTTAGTCCTGTTAAAATGTTCAATTTTTGCAATTCCCCAATTAAATATAATCTCCCTCTCTGGTCGGTTAATAACGGGTCCTGTTTTTCGTTCTGTTCTAGATGGCCTTCGTTCGAGTAAGCGCTATGAGAGTAGAATTTCCAATGGGTGTGGTTTCCGGGACATGTTGCAGATCCATTGCAGATTATAGTATGCTCTCCTCTTCCACCATTGAATAATGGAACATTATTTCTATTTAATATTAAAATATTCTATGTAATAATAATAATAATTTAGTTCAATAATGTTTTAACCGCGGATTCTGTATCGTATACTCAGAACATGATTTGAAACAATTGTGATTTTAGTAAAGTAGAATCATTAGCATTGTTTTTTCTTCGCGGTGCCTTTATTTAATTAATTTCTTATCCTAATAATGGTGCAAAAGAAAATATTTAATTTGTAATTCGTGATGTATATCTAAATTCGGAAGTTTCAAAACGTAAATAAACATTATTACGTATTCCGCAAGAATTCATAGAGGCGCTGAAGTACCAGAATTTCGTTTTTTCAGCTGGAAAATGACATAAGCAGATAAATCTCACATGTCAGTTCACTCCCTAGAATTATCTTATCTCAGGCGATTCGAAAACTGGGTGATAGCTTGTTTGAATAAGACAGGACCTCCCTCTCATGTCATTTTCTTCAATTTTCCTCATACACACCTTTTCGACATGGTTCTTATGATAAAATACTTTTGGCACACTAGAATAATTTTGTTATCTTAGTATTTTATGTCATTTCATCGGTCTAAAAAATCAATCAACCATGAACACATAATAGAAATTGAAGAATTGCTTCTTTCCTACCGATAAGTTCAGGTAAGCAATTTTATTTATTGGTTAATAGAGAACATTTTAGGTTGAATATCAAAAATAATTTCCATTGTGGAAGATATTTGTAAGAATCTTTTGTAAGATTATTACAAATCTCATTATTACTGGAAGAATTTAGTATGTTGTGTGAGAGATAGACTTGTTGAAAAGTTAGGAAGTGATATTCCAGGTAGGGAACATTGAGGAGAATAGTCCGTTGTTGAAACCTTCATATGTTTCAGAGCTCTGGAGTCATACATTATCATTTCCATTCTTGCAATACCGTTTCGCGCTTTTTATTGCTTACTTTATGAACCATCCAAGAGTAAGCATTATCCCTTGACAAGTAAAACAATTGTTTAATCGCATTGCGCACGATCTTTCCGTGCGTCCTATTCAGTGCCGTCAAAGAACCTAGGATCAAGCAGTCCTTCGTTATGTACGTAAGAAAGGAGTAGGCAATTTTCAAAATTGCATTTTCGCACTTTTTGAACTTCATTTATACACATTTTTCGAGACGAACGGACGTTGTAAATTTTGACGGTATATTTAACTCCAGTGAATAATTGAAGAAGACAATTATATGAGGCAATGTATTAATTTATAATTAAACTAAAACTGTAATTTCGTTCACGGTAAGTACCACTGTTACAACTCGACAAATACGAATTTTGAATCATTGTGGTCATTTTCGAATTTTTAAATACTAATTATTAAAAGAACTCTTTAGTCTTGTATATAAACCTATTCCATAATCCATTAATTTCTAAACGTGTATTACCTGCATATCATCCAATAGCAAGTACTTTAAACATGTTTATCATAAAAATATTTTGCGAGTTATGCCAGTGTTAGTTTATCTTTTCTTATTATTTTTTTCTTTTCAAAAAAAATAATACATCTCTGAAATCTGCGAATCCTAATTTGCAAACCCCGCGTCTAGCTGGCCAAATGGTCGAGAGGATTCCACACGTGTCGACTTAGCCTGGAGATCGTTGTCCTCAGTCGACCTGCACGAGTGTGCTCACAAACGCAAACCCTGCACCACTGGCTGCAGAAACCCATAACTCTCCTAAAACCCAATCCGCCGCTTCTTTTAGCTGCGTCAACAGCGCTGTTTGAGCAGCCGACGGCGCGGCGTGCGCCCCCGCGCGTGCATTCCGGAGGCGGCGCTTCGGCGCCCCCCTCCCCCCCCCCGCCGCTGGGCGGCCCACAAACGAGGCTAATTAAAGGACTTACATGTGTTTCAACTCGGGCGGTTTTTCGCCGGCGCCGCCACAAAAATGCCGCGCGGGACGCCGATGCCCATTAACGCTTCGGAGCGGCGCGGCGCGGCGCGCGGCCCGCGGGCGTGAGGCGCCTCACGCAGCCTGGCAGAGGGGGGGGGGCAGAGCGGACAAAGCGGTGGGATGCAAACTGGGCGTCCGAGGACGCCTCACGATGTCACTTGCATGCCACAAGCAGTGGAGTGGGATTGTGCAAATTGACAGCTAAAGCGTCTCGTAACTCCTCCTCCACCTGATTCTACGCCCACGTGAAGACGTTGACATTGAAGATGTTGACGTTGTTTTTTTTTAATTTCGAGAGTATTTTGTGGATGTGATCATTATATTAGTTTAATTACCTTTTTGAGTAACCGGAGCTGCACCTATAAATTTTTTTTCGATTTTCTCTAATGTGTGAGTTGGTTTTTCATATAACATTTTTTTGGGGGGGGGGCTAGAAATTATTTGATTTTACTTAGATCATAAGTCTGCACGAATAATTCAGATTTATATTTGAAACTTTTATTTTACTTTGTGGCTAAAATAATAAAACTAAATAGTAGGTGTATATGGACTGTTCTTTTCTTAAGTAGCTTGAAATATCAAGCACTTTCAAAATACCTTCTTGTTCATTTTACCAATTAAGATTTAATTAACGATAAGATTAACGGATAATTGGAGATTCGGGATGTAGGGCCAAAGGTAGAAAATTCACAACTCATTTGTTCCGACAAAATGACGCAAACGAGTCATTAACCTTCCGCGAGCGAGAGGCGGTGCTGTGGATTATCACGGTGCGTGTATCTCCGCGATTGAGAGGCACTTCTGGCAGTTACGAGGTTCTTGAATACTGCCACGTGTGCAATAGAAAGGATCTTCATTACCGAGCCCTCAAAAAATCTTCTCTACATCTTCATACGAGGTGCCTGGGAGCAAATGTCACACATATCTAGAGCATCTAGGGGTCGAGTGGTCGGTCCTCTCTGCCACTCTCCGTTCCCCGGCGGCAGCTCCTCTGACGCGGTCCGCTGGCCCTCAGCAGCCGGTCCAGGCAGCTCTGGTCCAGGTCGCTGGCTCGGCCCTGCGCCGCCCGCTCCCGCTGGCTGCTTCCCTGCAACGGGTCACTCCTCACCGACCGCCGGGGGACCTTGTCAAAGTGCTCTTGCCCCGATACCGTGCTGTGACTCTCTACCTCCGCCTGCGCGTCTCTCGCCCTCAGTTGCCCTTCTTCCACGTGATGGGCGATGTGATGTGAAAAAGCACCGAAGAACGTGTGGGGAGATATCTCATATAACCAAGTTACATGTTACATTTGTCCCTGATTGATAGGCAACCTATGGGGCACTAATTTTTGTTGTTTACACGTTTTGACCGATTGATATTTCGTGTATTATCCGAACACCCGTATGAGAAAAGTGGGTTACCTATCAGAGGTAAGTATCACTTGTGTGACTTCGGGACATGAGTTCCCACCACTTCTTTATTGGCAAAAAGATACTTACCTTCGAAACTCTTATGTGCCCGAGAACTTCGCAAGATTTATTCTGAGACGCTCTGTATGAGCAAGTGCTTTCATCAAATAACATACATGAGTACTTCATACACAACCGTTAAGGCGGCAAACAAATGTTGATTTGGAACCTACGTGAGACTCGTTTATTATTCCCTCCTTTGCTTTCACTCTTGTGTCTTACATACAAAAGCGATTGCATACAAGAGCGAAGCAAATGAATGGTTGGTACTTCAAATATTTATTAGTTAAATTTTAATATGTTAACTCCGTTCAAAAAACAGTTTACACTAAATTCTACAATAAACTTCCAAGATTTTCTTCCTGACTATTGCCGAATGCAAAAGTTTTGCATTTAAATGTTCTACCTGAAAATATATTCTACACATGCAAGAAATATTTGAAACGAACGTATTCGACAAAATCAAAACGTCACCTCTGACTTCTTTAATTTTTGGTGATTTTAAACTCTATTTACATTCTGCATACTTTTTAGTTTCTTTTATGCCATCGCACGAATACGTGTTTTTAAAACATAAAACTTTTTTTATAAATTCTTTCTCTACTTCCTTCATACTTAGAATGCAATATACTAATAAAATATTGTCGGATTTATTTTAGAATATTTCTACCATGTTCATACATTTCTCAGTTCTTTTCAGCGTTTCGTGACTGAACTCTTCGTTCCTGTAAGTAATTAAGTATATCGTGTGAGTCCTTCAGTTGTTTTCTTTTCTTCTTGCTATTATTGCAGAGTGCAGTCTCTTGTTCCTCGTACCTTTTATTTCAAGGTCATTCCGATTTCAGGAACATTGATATTTATTTTTCTCTACAGAATTGATATAATAAAAGAATATTTATTATTACTAACATTATTATTATTATTATTATTATTATTATTATTATTATTATTATTATTATTATTCAAACTAATCCAATCCCTACTGAATTTTTTTTCACACCTTCATTGCATTGGAGAGTGAAATGTCACTCTTCGTTTATTAAATATTATTCTCGATTGTAAGATAATTTGTATTGTTTTTCTATCGTATAGTAGTACTAGTGAAGCATAGATCGCATGCAATCCTTAGAGATCTCCTTAAAAGGATATTCAAAGCAGTTGAATGCCAGCATCTTTTTCGACCTAGGCTTCATCGGAACCCTACCTCCGACGCGTGTCTGGGGACTGTTCGAGCAGTCACGCCTCGCGAGCGGTCCCCGAATACGCCTGGGATGTGACTCTCACTTTTTCCACAAGATGTCCGTCTCAGTTAACCATATCCTTTCTGTTTGGGAGAAAGTGACGTCGCTTTGGGGCGCGATATTGTCGGAGGGATTCAAGTTTGTCGGGCATCCGACAGTAACTTTAACATGCCACGAGAGTGACATGGCTATGGTGGATTTTCCACCCTTCGAAAATCCACGCACCTCGGCCGGGATCGATCTCACCAATTGGGGATTCAGAGGCCAGTAAGCTAACCCATTATCCACCGAGGTGCGCGTCCTATCGTATCAAGAGCGGTAAAGACCATCCAATGCAAACAGAGTACCCCTAAAAAGAAAACGACGCTTTACATGTAACCGAAATGCAAGAGCGCATGAAGGTTGTATGTGTCAGATTTGTTCAAAGACGCTGGGAAGGAGCTGGAAAGTATTTACATCATCCATTCTCACCCATTTTAAGCCTCTGTGTCTTTGGCCTAATCCGTAAGATAAAAGATCAATTTTTTTTGGATTCGCTTCTGCACAATTTAAGACGTTATTCAGGAACCCGCTCTTCCCACCATCCAGCTCTTAGATAGTGTCAACGGTATCCAACAGCTTCCGGATCTCTGGGAGCACTTCTGACGCAATACTTGGAGATATGCTTTTGAAATCTTCAACAACCTAGAACCTTGTATGTGTGCTTTGTATCTGAAAAACAGTTGCCACTTCTATAAAATAAACATATGTTAGTATAGATTAACTTCAAACCATTCAATCTACAAGTATATATTTAAAAAAAATAAGGTATTCTGCCATGGCTTTGTTTAGAGATTCTACTGAACCGATTGTAGTGTTTTTTTCTTTAAATGAAAAAATGTGATCCCTAGATGTGTTATCAGATATTGTTGTGTTGATTCACCAACATTTTCGGTGTAAATTAATTAATTAAATCATTCTTTAATAGTACGCTTATCACTAGTCAATTGTTTTCTTCCAAAGGGTGGCTGTTTTAAAATATATATATATATATATATATATATATATATATATATATATATATATATATATGATATATATATATATATGATATATATATATATATATATATATATATATATATATATATATATATACACATCTATCGACTCATATATATATGAGTCGATAGATGTGAGTTCTCGCTGCTTCATGGTGGCGCTGCTTGATGTATTGTTTTGATTGTTGATATTTGTTCACAATTCGTCAAGGTTTTGTTTCAGTGTAATAATTGCAGTGTGGTGTTGACAGTTTGCATGTATTTCCTTTTGTGGTGTATTTTGTAGAGATCATTCGGACAGTGGGTTTTGTTCGGTTGTACTGAAGTAGTGACGTTGTTCACAGGTTATGTCGAATTCCGAATCGTTGCCCATGCGCCCCAAAAGACGCAAACGTAGTACATTGACTGGGAGCAGGGAAAGAGAAGGCGTATGTGTCAGATTTTGACGGGTTCTCACTAGTAGTACTTTATATTACAAGGCAACAAAGTGGATGTCCCGGAAGTGGAATCCCGTCGTCAAGGAAACGAACTTGTACCTGGAGATAGACGATATTTTATTCGAGACCTCAAGTTTATGAGGATTTGTTAGTGTGATATACTCTTTGCTGTGATATAGAAATTCATTTGACGATCACAAGAACCTACTAAGTATTTTTTCCTTCGGGGGTTATTACGTATTTTGAATTACAATTGTTGTACTTTCAATACTTCTACGGAAAGTATATCCTTACCCAAGCTGATGTTGAAAAAATTTGAACATTCATTACCGAATAGTCTGATAATAAGTATCACTTTTTAGACATCTCGAATAAAATAAAAATTTAAAAACCTTATGGAGTATTTACAACAAATATTTCAAAACAAACAAAATATTGATCTACAAGAGAAACATAACACTATCGTTTTTGTACTATCGCAAAATACCTTGTTTACTACTATTCATAAACTTTCACTTATGCAGGAACCAAACACCAAACATAAGTAAATTATCTGACCTCAATTTTATGACAATTTGTTCTGTGATATACAAATTTAATTGACGATCATGAGAAAAAAGACGATAAAGATGACAAGACAAAAGGCGATCTTTCCTATGGGCAATTCGGCTATCATAACCAAACAAAAATATTCCATAAACAATAAAATTGGCATAATGTAAAACACTTCATTTAACCGGAAACACGCAGTTTCTAAAGATGCACTTAATGTAGTTTCCTCATACAGAAATATTTTTTTTCTTAAAACCTCTTGAGTTTTTTTAAGTTGTAACAAAAACTAGTATAGCACTTTGTTACTGAACTCAGAATAAATCTTTTTTTTTAAGTCCTTACCAGTTCTTTGCTCTTCATAAATTCTTCAAAATAAAATATATCAACAATTATTTCAATTTGCAGTCAATACCCTGATTTTCCAGAAGAATGTGGAAATAAGTACACTCTAGTACATTACAGATTTTACAAAATCGGTATTGACAATGTTAGTAATAGTATTGCTTCATGGATTTTAGATAGAATTTTAATTATTTAAATTAACATTGAATCCTGGTATGTTAATTATTTATATATATTTCGAGTATTTCATTGTAAAAAGATTATCAATCACGATTTTCAGACCTTGTTCTGTTTCAAACAAGTTTGCAACAGGTTCTACAAGATTTTCCTTTCATCTATCTGCATTTCACTTCCAGCTTTAGTATCGTTCCTCTTTTTTCCCGTCTCTCATCTATCATTCTCCATCTTAACATGCCTATCTTGGTGTACCGAGCACTCACGTCTTCCGTCATCTCCTCCTGATTAATATCTGATGAATAATCATCATCACCCTTTCCTCGCCTTCACCAATTTAACCAGGTTTTCTTCTCAGCTTCTGGTATCTCCTGTTCTGTATTCAAATTTATGATTGTTCTTATCTCTCTGACACTGTTCCCATTGCATTATCCCTCTTGATTTCGTCTGCTATCACTTCAGCCGACGCCCCTCAGCAGTTTCTCCCTGCCTTGGGCTTTTCTTTCAAGTTCTTCTTCACCCTTGTACCTTTAAAACATCCATCAGTGTCATCTACTGCTCAGCCACGCCCGTTGCCTCATTGGCTTTGTTACCTCCACATACGAGCAAATTCCAAAAGTATTTCGGGGTAGGAGAAATTCAATTCGGTCTCATAAATATGTTTGAAATAATAAACATTCAATTAATAAGCAGGAATTGTTTTAAATGTATTGAATATAATTACAAAAAATGTTGACTTTTGGGAAGCAGTTTCTCTGACCCCCCGGGGGGTCATACGCAATACTTAAGAGGGGGCCCCCTCTTCGTTAGATTTGCCTTTGCATCTACGCTTCCTTTACTTCTACCTTCTTTGTCAAATAATTCAGCAAAATTAAACAAAATTCCATAAATTATTGTGCTAATAATTGAAGGAATAAATAAAATGAAAAAGTGTGTAGAAATAAGTTATATGAGTTTTACTTTTCATGGAGAGATGAGCTAGAATTCTAATAATTAATGCCAATATTGCTTAGTTTTTAATATTCCTTTTAGTCAACCAAATTGTTAGCCCTGAGGTTAGAAATACTTTCTTCTTTTTTCTTCTTCTTTTTCATACTTCGAATTGAGATGTATTCAAAATCCAAATGTACGAGTGCAGGCAGTAAAGTTACCAATCGGAATTTGTGGTAGTGTTGTTCGGCCTGAAGAAAGCATTGAGACGCGCTAAATTATATATATTTTTCTACATATAGTAATGCAAATAGTGTCAACAGTTTCCATTTGCTTGGACATCTAAAGCTTTTCATCATTCAAAAGACAATTTATATTTTGATCAGATTTTTTGTATTATCATCAATATCTATAGAAATTTTCTTTCCATACGGACATTATTTATATATGTACATTATTTTACAACACTTTGCCAGATGACATTAAACGATTAAATTCAATAGAAAAGTTTAAATCCCAAGTGAAATCGTTTCTGCTGCAAAACTGTTTCTATACAATATTGCAAAACTGTTTCTATATACATTCTGAGCATCACAAGAAAAGGAACATTAATTTTAACAATGATACATAATGCATTATTTACCATTTGGACTGTATAAATGAGTATAATCAACTTGTAACAACTATTGTACTACAGCTTCCGGGTCAATGACCCCCATCTCGATCAGGTTTTTCGTCCAGTTTCCCTGATCCATTGAGCAAATGCTGAGATGGCCCCTTGTTTTGCTTCTGGACATAAATGTAACTTCATTTTCTGTGCACGTCTTCTAGAATTCAGTGGGAAATACAATTATTCAAATTATCGTTTCCATGTTGTCGCGGCAGGAAGTAATAAGAGCCAAAATTTATTGCTTATTTATCTTTGAAAATAGATTTTATTAAATGGGAGTTTTTTTGTTTTTTTTCTCCCTTTCAAAATTCAAAATTTATTGCTTATTTATCCTTTAAAATAGATTTTATTACATGGGAGTTTTTTGTTGTTTTTTCTCCCTTTCAAAATTCAAAATTTATTGCTTGTTTATCCTTGAAAATAGATTTTATTACATGGGAGTTTTTTTGTTTTTTTCTCCCTTTCAAAAATTCAAAATTTATTGCTTATTTATCTTGAAAATAGATTTTATTACATGGGAGTTTTTGTTGTTTTTTTTCTCCCTTTCAAAAATTCAAAATTTAAGTAGTATGAGACTTAGTGTAGGGATCACAGAATTTTGAAAATGTGCACACAATTCACTTTTCCCCATAGCACGTCATACGCAGTTTTAACTGTTTTTTTGACGTAAAATAAATAAATAAATAAATAAATAAATAAATAAATAAATAAATAAATAAATAAATAAATAAATAAATAAATAAATAAATAAATAAATAAATAAATAAATAAATAAATAAATAAATAAATAAATAAATAAATAAATAAATAAATAAATAAATAAATAAATAAATAAATAAATAAATAAATAAATAAATAAATAAATAAATAAATAAATAAATAGACATTTTCTTCTGAATTCTACTATTTTTGTGACAATGAACATATATTAAACTATAAGTATAATTTTTCTGAATGAATAAAGCTCAAGTAAAAAACATTGCAACGTTGAAATCAAAATATCTATCTGCCTTGAAATTTTTCTAATTGACGATAGCTGCATTGTGAGTCGCTGCCGTGTGGGTCTCTCTAGAAAGGTTCATCTAAAATGCCTTCATAACTGTTGTTTGGATATGAAGTGGCACATTTAGAATAATATATGGCCGGTGGACCAGAAAGGTTAATACACACTAAAAAGCGTACATTTTTAGTTAAGCAAGAAATATATTTAGAAAATAGACTATTTTATTAGTAGAAATTTCACAATGATAGTTCATCGAAGATAGTTTGCAATTTCTTAAATACAGAAATTACAAAGAGTAAAACAGGCGCAAAATTTATAACATTATTAAAAAAAGCGATCTTCGACAAAATGGCACATTTTTAGGTGTATCTCTTCTTGTACATTGCATTTCTACGAACCAGATCATGATATAAACACTTTCATTCCTTTTTTACGCCTTTAAATATTTAGGATTTGAATTATCTAATCTATTTTGTCTTATCAATTAATATTATATCTATTGAACATCTTTTAACTGGTACTTCTGGGCTTCCAAAATTAAAGAATTTCGCAGAAGTGTGTCTTTAGCTTATCAGTAAAGCGTCCAAGTGGGGGAGGAGGGGGATTTGGGGAATTATTCTACCCCCCCCCCCGAAGCCAATAATACTTATTCAAAAAGATGTTTAGCTAATTTTTTATTCTAACGAAAGTATATAGTACGTATGCATTTGGCATTTTAGGGTCGGATTAGTCCGCCGGATTTTCGCCAGCTGCCTACGTTCCCAGGCCTGTATCCTGTAACTATCACCATAACTAGCTTACTTGGCCTGCCTGAGCTTTTTCTTTCGTCACTCAGCTGAGACGATTTGTATTAGAAAGTTACAGCTTCGGTTTTGGTCCGACTGGAACTCTAAGTCGGGACTGCAGCACAGAAAGCTAGCAAGCTGCCCTTGAGTCACCCGAGGGGCCTCGGTGAACAAATCTTTATGAGAAAACATGAAATTGGCTGGACACATCTGTAGCACCCCCATTCTTCCAGAGAAAAATTCTGGGCGCGCCTCTGTGTACGATGGTTCCACCTGTTTGGCGCAGTAGCACACACGAATTGAAGAAGGCTTTTCGTCGGCTCTTCTGTAGAAGGCGACAACCGGCCGGAACATAAGCGGCATTTCTTTTCCATGACGCACACGACATCAGTAATTTTGCAACTTGTATGCGATTTGCAGCGGTCATTACTATTAATTAGGTCTAATAATCAATTTTTCATGTCGATTAATTTCAGATACAACGTATAATCTTGAAACATTTGTTTACGACATACGCTTGCTAAATATAGACATTATTCACGATCTGACGACTTAAAAGACATTTAATTTTAAAGGCTATATTCTATTTTCGCTGACACTGAATAGACTCTGCTAATGAAGAAATAATCGCTCAGCACTATCAGTTGTGTGTCGTAAGAGCAAAGAATTTCAGAACCTGTAACTATCATCCACGCACATTTAACGGTACCCTTCGAAGAAAACTGGAAGGAAATTCCGAAGATAACGTTTTACTACACAAAAAAATAGGTTTCAATTTGTAGATGGTATCAATAAGGAACTGCCATTACCCCATGACGATCCATAAAAACCCAACCAGATAATGAATTTAGGCATCAAAATGGTTACCTTTTCCGTTTATTAGCTAGTTTTCACGCGCGCCAAAGAGAAACAAGCTAGTGAACAACAGGGTAGGCCACAGGGTTACTACGATAGTGGTGCGACAAAAAGAAATTATCGCACAAAAACAAGCAACTCCGACGATAAATCTCCAAGAACAGCAAGTGAAGCTCGAAACATTTTATTCTTTTTGTAGTAAAAAAGTTATTAAGCGGAAGAGCAGGTCTTATTATATATTTTGGTTGAAAACTAAATACTTGTAACTGTAATGTGGTTGTAATTGTTCTATTGGACTAGAATCTGCCAAATAATTTAATGAGGTTGAGTATTCAATTTTTCCTCCTTTGACATACAGGATGACATATTTTCTGTTCCAAACTTACGTGCATTTCTTTGTTGAATTGTGTCGTGATCTCCAACAGTCTGCTTAACACATTCTTTATTTAGCAAATAATTTTAAGTAGTCTGTGTTCAACAAGACGTTGATGTCTAACGGGCTTTCTTTCCATCAAGGAGTTAGAATAAAAAAACAGACTGATTCATCATATGCAACAAAGAATTGATTGCTAAGCAAAATCAATGCGGCGTAATGTGTCACCTAGAAAAATACCACGCCGCTTAGGTAATTGTTTGGATTTCAATATTTTGTTGTTTGTTTTCAACTTCAGTTGAGTACACCCATCGATCATTAGATTTTGAACTAGCTCAATTATTTTTGGATGGTTTTTATAAATTTTTATCTCGTTTAAGTGCCAAACAGTATTATTATTATTATTATTATTATTATTATTATTATTATTATTTCTATACTTCACCATTAGAGTTGTTATGAGTTGGATTACTATAAAATGTACTCCAAGTTGCATCCAGCTTCCTAAGGAGAAGATCTAAGGACTGTCGGTGCCTCTACAGTATTTTGTGCAAAATGTGTGCTGTTCCAAATAAAGAAATATCTTCTCAATCTTTGCTGGGAGTTTAGCCAAGTTCTTACACATATTTTGTGCAACAAATACCTGAAATCCGATAACTATCGGGACGATCTGTGTTTTTCCGGTTTGTTTGCCTCTATCGTGCAGTTTGAATTCGTTCGTCGTACAGTATTGTACACAGTCCAACAGACCACCGTTTTTGGTGGGTGTTCGAACCACTTGGAGCAAGTGTTTGGCGTTTTAAGGGCAGCACAGATCTGCCAGTAGAGGTAATTACACACCATGCCGTGCCTTTGCATGTATTCGGTCTTTTTGAGAATTGGACAAGCTGTAACAATATCATCAATGGTTTCTACATGTTCCTGGTAGATTCGGTATTTATCATCTCAGGAAATTTTGAGAACCGCTTTATCATAATGTGTTCTCAACGCCTGTGGGTAGGTCTCATATCAGGGTTCCACTCTTTCTTGAAAACTTCTATTTCCGAACCCCATTTTTCGCTCACATCACCTCCTTCAATTCATCCCGCGTCCATCTCTGACGATCCCGCGTCCTCGAGGTACTGCCGGCTCTGGATCCCTGGGACTAACATTCGTGGGATGGCTAGATGTCGACAAGGTGACATAAGCTGGGTTACTGAGCAGATATGGGGTATTGGTAAACGCACGTTAGATTCATTACACTTCTTGTTCTATCCATTTTGCTCATTGGTTTGAAGGTAAGTGGCAGGAAGCAAGTTCGAGTACACAGATCACACACCAGTCGTGGGTTATTTCCTGTCTTCCGTTACTGCGTCTCGTAGTGGCCTTGGGACATTCTCCTGCAGGGCCCACCAAGGAGTCCCTCCGATGGGCAGTCGGCATTACTAAACCCTACAGGATTTTCACTGACTGCTAAAGACAGTCTCCTTCGCTAGATGGAAGGATCGGGCCTCCACTCTAATCAGTGGCCTGGTGTGCCAATCCAGTTTCTCTCCTGTACCCTCTGAGGGCCGGGAAGTCCAAAGGTTCACGACCCTTCGCCCTCTACTTAATTCCCGCTATGGATGCAGCCGTGCCTCACATAGGGACAGAGGCTTCAGCCGCCCGCTGCGGATCAGATGTTGCGGTTGTGTTCGAGGCGCCTCTTGCGCCATCTTCATCAACCCTCCTTTCTTCTTCGAAGATGCCGTGGAGGCTCTCCTCTGGAGAACTTCGTCTGACTTCTCACTTTCAATCTATTCAGGAAGGGATTTCCTATCATTAGCTAGACTACCGCCGACATCTTGGGCTGACGGGAGTACTCAAGTTCCACCACCAACTTCAATGTCATTTCCCTCCTAGGTGGAGGTATTATTATTATTATTATTATTATTATTATTACTATTATTATAATCAAGAGAAAATCCTTATTGGTATTGGTATTAATATAACTCATAAGAATGAAACTAGTTCAAATGGTACCGTATTCATCGAAAATTATCACTCTTCAATGAAAGCTATTTTGTTTAGTTACAATAATAAAGCATTTCTTTGCAATATAGTTTTGTGTTTTACCATCTCCTAATTATTTTTGTTTCTTAGGAATTGTTGAAAATGAACTCAGAGATAACTCGACGCGTCGTACTTTGCTTTGAACAGCAAGTAGGTCTAAGTCGTATTCCTCGTTCGTCGCTTCTTGCTAAAGTTCCCTCTTCTTCGCGTACATTTGGAGCAGTAACATTAACTTTTTTTCTTTTTTGAGAAATTATCTTGTAATGAAGAATTAATCATTCTTTCAACTCCATCACTCCTTCTCTAATGATTTCCTTAACCAATAATGATCCCGGAATACTACGAGTTGGAGTCATTTTAGACGTAACCTAGATGTACTAGCAATTCAAAAGCGTGTTCTCAAAGCATTAGCTGTGCTACTGTTATGTCTGTACTGAATGATCAAGGAAACTGCATCGAATTCCACAGCCTGACTTCTTATGTTGTATCTACATTAGAAATAACAAGCTAGTAGCAAGAGAATGGAATACACAATTCATCACAGCCATGCCCTGCCTTACATTTACACAGGACGTCAGCCAGCTTCAACTGACGAACGTTATGGGTTTCACAACGCAAAGAATGCATTCCGGGACGACTCAATTAGAATTCCGATCATACAACAATCATTACATCAGTGCGTGGACTGGCCCTGTCTGCACACACATTTACTTCCACTGATATAAATTATCGGGAAAGGCGACGGCAGCATCAAAACCTGTCCCCAGAAGCCACCTGTCAAAGTCACTGAACGGAGAGCGCGGAACCTGCTTTTCAAGGCAGTTGCGCGCCTGAATGCCAAACGCAGATGCGTTGCTACCGACGGCGGCGGCGGCTGCGCTTCCAATCTGCGGCGCAGGTCTGCGCGCCGGGGGAGGGGCCGCCTGCAGCCCACTGATTGGACGCCGGACGCCGCGCGCGCCAAGCAAGCCATTTCTCAAATATTCCTCATCGCACGAAAACTGCGTAGAACAATTAAGGCGTTTTGAATGGTTATTAAAAATTCATTAAGAAAATTACATTTGAGACGAAGTGGCTGCATGATACACTGCGTTCAACATTGTGCAATTTTTTCTTCTTCAGAAAACGTATACTCCAACCTTGGCTCAAAGTACAACAGGGTAATAGTGATTATAAATAATTAAGCGTCTAATACGTTATGCTGAAAGGCAAATATTAATTTAAAAATACTTATGCAGTAATTATAATTTCGTTGATGCATTCCAAATGCCATCACTTGGTCTGTGTATCTTGAATAAAAAACCTGGTTTTACTGAGTTCAGAAGAGTTAATTTTTATTTTTTATTTTGGATTGAAAAGAGAGGCATATTCCCGTAGAGGCGCACGGAGGAAATATCAACTCGATAGAAAATAGTTGACGTTAACAAAATTGTTTCGAATACAAGTGATAAAGACAAGTATTTTTGTTCTATCCGTTCGATTATTTCTGGTAAATTTTATTCAATTGTGAGCATGTTACTCACATTATTAATGAAGTGAACCCAAAATTCAAATTGCGAATTTTAATTTCATTTTCCCTTCATTTTTTTCATATTTCTTCCATCATCTACATTTCTACAATGCAGCTACAGGATTAATTTCTTGCAAAATTCGTGGTAATACTAAGAGAAAATTAAGTGTAAAATGAACAGGAGGAAAAACCATAATTACGAGGTATTGAATCAAAGTTGTTAAAGATAAAATGATATTTGTACGGCATTATTGAGCAGAAATTAAGAACAAAAGGAAAATTATAAAAAAAAAATTTAATATCAAAGGAAACCATTGGATGGTTCCAGAAAGTTTGTGTTTAATTACGAATAAAAATGTCTTCTAATCAAACCGACTTTAAGTCCCGTAAGTGTAGTGCATGTTTTTTCTCGGGCTGTGGCAGTGTTTTCCCGCGTTGGATGGTGAGATCCGGCACCGACCTACCGTCGGCTAGCGAGATTTTTCCCAACCAGGACTCTCCCACCATCGGGGCACCGCCCCAGCCAGGACATGCTCTAAGCCCGCGACCAGACTCAAGGCATGTGTATTGCATGCGAGTGTAAATATGGGTAAGTAAGGAGTGAGGATAGGACAAGGAAAGGAAAAAAAAGATCGTGCGGGGTCCTTGGCACGTTTGTTAGGGTACTGCTCCGGCATTCGCCTGGAGTTGATCGGAGAAACCACGGAAAGCTACCGATCAGAGTAGCCGGTCGCTAGAATTCTCCTTCAGATAGCGACTGAATTTGATCTAGCTGACAAGCTTGTGTCGAAAATCCTGCTACCGTCGGGGCTCGAGCCTAGGACCTCCCGGTCAGACGAACTGCAGTGACATCAGTTGATGCCCTGAGCCACCTCTACCGGTAGTTTGTGTCTTCTTTGCTAAACATTTAAGATATTTAATTAAATTAGAAAATCCTGAATCGATACGTTTCCATTTGAGAACATTTCTTTTCTCTTTCTGACCATTTTTGTCGTCAATTTGTTTCGAAAACTCTCTAGTACTCTATATTTCCACTTATGTGGAAATTATACTAAATTTTTTCCATATTTTTGTACTAGTGGTAGAGTGTGGTTTCACACGGATGTTTTGCATGATTTTAATTCGGTCCGTTGTTTAGGCAGTGGATGTTTTGACAGAGACTGATGAAGTGCCAGGAGCGGGCGACGCGTGGCCTGGGGCAGGGTGGAGGGGCTCTAGATAAGAGAAGGAAGGATTGGCCATCGCGTGGAGCCATGCGTGGTAGGTCAGGCGGGGTGTGGAGGGCGAAGGGGGGGGCGCTTAGGCGCGACGACGGCGCCGCGCGAAAAAAAGGCGATGCGGGGGGGGGCCAAGGCCGGGCGCAGGTGGCCTTGACCGCCCGGGGCGCCCGGCGCCCGCCGCCCGCGATAGCAGAGGCCAGGCCCACTGCCTCGGCCCCCTCGCCCACACTGGCCACCGCCCCCCCTCCCTCCGGGCCCCCCCCGCCCACACCCCCCCCCCACCTAATGGTAAACCATTCACAGATTTCTTGGGTGGACACTTGGAATAGCGCCCTTCCCTCATCAGCAATTCTTTGCACTCGGAGAAGCTGCCCCTTGAGCTTGATGCTGCGGGCGGGTTGGCATGGCGCCAGCGATTCCCAGAACGGCCTTAGCGCTGACATTGTCGGTTTATGTGTGACACCAACAGACAAATATTGCGCCGCCAACACATCGCTGCTGCACACTAGGTTACTCGTTTCTCTGTTGCCCACCGCCCAAGGCATCGTCCTCTCTCCGCCCATATCAGTCCGCGAGAATGGATTTGTATACGTCATCCAGGATAATGGTATAGAATGTTTGTAAACAATAATAATGAGAGATTACAAAACTATACCACTAAATCTTAATGGGTCCATCTCGTCATTTAAATTCGATTAGTCAATCGGGTGATTGTCACTCATTGCATGGGATACAGCTAGAATTCTAGTTGGTCTCAATAAGAAATCTTTTACTTACTCTAGAGGATGTAAGAAGACTGAAAACGAGTATTCTCATTATTCTCATAATAATGTCTTTCCTTACAGAATTCTAATGAAATACATCACTGTATTCTTATTGTGATTATTCGAACATTTCTGACATCGAAATTATTAATATGTATGACCGACAGTATATTTAAAGAAGACCTTCTAAATCCGAACGTACGAGGTGCTGATTTCCTGTCAACTAATATTCATGTATTCGATTTTTTTGGCATTCCCTCATTAAACTTGTGAGGCTACAACAGCACATTCTTTTTCGAATTATTTCTAACTTTTGGAAATTTCAAAAATTCAGAAATTTCAACAAAAAATAGTCATACGCAAATTTTAAGCGTTTAAGTTTTTACTGTACTGTATTGTGTTTTGTAAATGATTTTCGTGAATCGGCACGTAGAAAGAAACGCGTAATTTTGATAACGAAAAGTTCGTTGTTCGAGCATCTACCAAAAGAAAAGCCTCCGTGTAGCATTGGATTTAGACCAAGGATCCAAGTAGGTTCTTAGGGCTTAGGGCTCCCGATTGATAGGGGCCCCCAATAGCTTTAAGAATATTAGTTAATAAATACATATAAACATTTGTTTGTTTATTTTCCCTTTGTACATGACACGTAACTACAGATTTACCTGCTTAGGTTTTGATGCTAGGATTCCTATATATCGGCCATTTATCTCCCACTTCCAGAGCCCTTTGTGCACTTTTGTGATGTGTCTTAAGTCTTTCTATTTCTGAAATGCAGAAAAACCTTTATAAATGTGAACTGTTTTATTAGAGATTCATGTAAATAATTAATTTTCAAAAAATATTTTTTAATTAAACGAGACTTATTTAAAAATAATACACAATTAAAACTACATTGTGTGTTGTATTATTGAATAAAACATTGTAAATTGAAAGGTTCTAGTTTTATTTGATTTTGATTTTAGTTACATACGAATATTTTGATATTAATGGGGAGGACTCAAAGTTTGGTGAGACCCTAAATATATTCGATCCTCCTTTTAAGTTAATGCAGTGAGCTAACTCACTGCATAATGAATGGTTAAGATTCTTCGAAAATGAGTTGTGATTGACAATAATATGCTTTGTTTGAAAGGCACTTACTGCAAATATTTGTTGCGATTAAAGACTGTTGTATTTTATGTGATTTTATAAAACTGGCCAAAAGAAACGGTATATCACATTGAGTATGTATCATTTTAGTTGTTTTTTTTTTTAATTTTAGTCAGTTTTTAATATTATTGTAACAAATATTTATCTCTTCGGACTTGCATAATTTTCTCGTATATCCATTCCTAATTCCATTGCATTATGACAGACATTACATCACAACACGAAACTGCTGCCATAAGTAGAAATGTTTATGATATACGTTTAAAGTAATTGTGCTTCAAAAGGCTTTCTATATATTACAATAAGATATAATACAGATAAGATACAATAAGATTTTGTGTTAGACTGTTATATTTGTATCTCTATTGAAGAAAATTTTAAGTGTTATGAATTACCTAATTCCATGATTCTTCTTAGAAACAACGAAGTACTACACAAAATACATACAATAGAAACTTTTCCTCTTTGAGCTTCAGTTTGGAAAGCCCTCTTTTATACATGTATTTAAAGAGTCCTTCCTCGATCATTTACAGAAAAATAAGCTGAAAAATGTACGAAGATCTAAACGTCATAGAGCAATGATTTATATTCTAACCTAGCATAATAAAGTGTATAAAGTATTTAAAAAAAAAAAAATTATTTATTCCAAAATTATTCATATGGGTAAATCTATAAACGTCAGAGGTTATGAATACATCCGTTATTGTATTAGAAGTTTGTAATTATTAAAATTGTATTGTGTTCAAAAAAACCTGAAATTCAGTTTTGTAATCGAACAAATTTACTTCAATGGACAGCTTATCCTATTCTTATACCCAAGTTGGCGGATTCAACCATGTTGCGGGTGGAGATTTTTAAGAATAAAAATGTCTTAACATTCATACATGCTCCTTCATAAGGGAAACGAGGTTGTTTCTCTTATTGCTAATGCGCCACCTCAAGTTTGAATAACACCTCTGAGCTAAATTATCGAATTGTTCATCGCTCTATTTCTACCTACGTTCGCATCTAGATAGCGTTATGACGATAAATCCGCGTCCAATCAACGGCCATCAGTACTGTGGAAGGAGCGTAAGCACATTCATGATTGAAATAGAAAACGTTAGTTCTCCGAATGTTCATGTCATCTGATAAAAATGTTTTTCTACGAATCAAACATGGATATGTTACAAGATCAAACGTCATAATACAGCAAAACGTTGCCTTTTGCATTGCAGAGAGAGGACAAGAATACATGTTATGTTGTTGGCATCGATTCAACTACTACCAGCCTCATGAAGCCTTGCACTACATTTTCCTTTACAAGCGTTGACTGTAATGTAATTCGGATTTTATAATTTAAAACATTTATAGACAATCACGAGAAGTATCTTCATAAGAAAGCATCTTCAATATTCCCTGAAAAACATACAGAATATCATCACCATATAGGCTCAGAGAATTTATCAGAAAAAACTAATATAGTTATTTTCTTGTCATCCTTACTAACATATATTCTGTGGTAACTGTATGCGAGCATGTAATAACAACAGATCTAAAATGCCTTTTACTTTTGTCTAATATTTAATAGTTAGATATGTATTATTTCTTAAGCCGTTTACTAAGGAGCAATTAAAGATATTCGTTTCTGCGCATACGAAAATCTTTCGAAAGCCTGAAACCTAACGTGCATTCGGCAATATTTTCCCGTCTCGAGAGTTGATCTTCCTCGCTTCTTCATCGAGTCGTGCGATCTCTGTCATGGTCTCCCCGGACATATTTCGCGCGTTCTCCCTCTCCGCGAGACCGGACCAGCATCTTCCCCTCCCTCCCCGTGAAGCGGAGGCTCGCCGCTTCACCAAAATACAGGTAGAGCGTTCGCCGGGGCCGGCGCCCCGCCGCCCGCCCCCGCCGCCGCCGCGTGGAGCGAGGCGCGCTCCAGAAGCTCCCATCCCAGAAGTCGCGTGCTGCCAGTGGGGGGCGGGGCGGCCGCGTCGGCGGTGGCGGCGGCGGCGCGGCGGCCGGCGACCCGCGGCAGGCGCTGCCCGGCACCGTGCGCCCCGCCACCGCCGCCGCCATCACCACAAGGCCGCACTGCGGCGGCGGCGGCGGCCACCGGCGGCGTCGGGTGTCTGGTTGCCGCCGCCGCGCCGCCGCCGCCGCCGCCGCCGCCGCGGGCGCGCTCACAATGGCCGGGCGGCTATAAGAGCGCGCGCGCGCCGCGGGGCCCGCTGTCTCGCAGGCGCCATGACGCGGCGGCGAAGCCCGCCGGCGCTGCCTCTGCTGCTGGCGTCGTCGCTGCTGCTGCTGCTGCCGACCGCCCCCGCCGCCCCCGTCGCCGCCTCCGGGCTGACGCGCGCCTGCGGCTCGCAGCTGGCCGACCTGCTGGCGGCGGTGTGTCACGGGCGCGGGTACAACGACCCGCAGGCGGCGGCGGCGGCGTCGGCGTCGCCCTCGGCGTGGGCGCCCGCGGCGCGGCGGCGGCGGCGGCGGCGGGCGGCGCGCGCGCGGGGGTGGCCGATCTGTGCTGCCGCCGCGGATGCAGCCTCCGCACCCTGCAGCAGTATTGCTCCCCGGCGGACCCGCGCAGGTAAGCGACGCCCTAGCCACGCGACTGGCGCGTGCCGGCTGCTGCGACGCCATCTCCCTCCTCAGTGCGGCGACATTCAATGCAAGTGCTTGACGAAACTCCTATTGTCGACACTGGTGCAAATCGTGTTTTGCAGTGTTTGAGCAGTGGGTTTGAATGATAACTTTCATTTATGCAGTCATCACTTTTCATTTATGCAATGATGCATTTAACATGTATTTGTTGTGATATTTATTACACGGTAAAAAGTTAGACAGTTTAGTTCAAAATGCTTATTAACACCTAAAAGTATATACATTATTCAGCACTCATGTATAAATTGTCCATCACCATTCTGTTATCGTGACAAACTGGTCCTGCTCTGAAAGTAAATGAGATTCAAAGCATTAATAGACATTTCGTTCAGATTGGATTTTTAGAGGAGACTCTGGCTGTACTAACATCCTGTCGGCCTCCGTCGAACGTTCGCATTCTGATGACCAAAACGCAGCAGGTTGTTTGTCGCGGCTCCCGCGCGCACGAGCACGTGTTCAGCGCTCTCGCGGGAAGCGAAATTTGCGTCCTCGCCCTTTGCCCTTCTCTCTTTCAGGATGCGAAATGTAGGCACACCATATGGTTTTCTTACAAGTCTGCCATTTTGTTGTTTGTGAAGGTGTTATTTAATTCATTCCTTTTATTTCGTTTATGAGCTTTTATGTACAGCGTGAAATGTGTAGATGTTTGAAGAACAAATTGCAATGAAAACGATTAATAATATAAACGTTGACCAAATTAAATGGTTCTCAAACATAGATCGTCAGAGTTGTGCGCATGGATTGATTTATTGATGTTGCAACGACTATGGTCATTAGCTCCGTTTGTGTAGTGAGTGATTAATCCCGGGACGTGGCGATGATTCCTTCCCCCCGGATGGTGAGATCCAGCACCGACCTACAGATTTAGCCGGGGCGATTTCTAGGCTCCAGAATAGTATAAATTTTTAAGTTCTACATGGTGTTCAGGAGAAGGCAAAACAGTGTATGCCTCTACTTTGTTTATATATTGTTAACTATCTTATTATCTCCCTCCCAATTTTTACAGTGTATTGCATTTGCTTAATACACGTTTGCTTGATATACTTTCATCTACTTTTCTTCAAAACAAAATCTAAAAAATGAGAATGACTGAATTATATCTCACGAAAGTAAAATTATTTTGTTGTAAATGTGCAATACAACATTTTCAATTGACCAGTTTCTGTGTGAAAGTATTCTTTTCACGTAAATCAAATAGGTTTTATTTTCACTACCAAGTTACTTCTGCACAATCTTGTCTTTTTTATATTTTCCAATCTATTCATGTCGACTAACCTACTTACCTACTTAAGAGAAGCAGGACCGGTCGAGACCAATCAAATTAATCAAAGAAATAAAAAGTAAGTCCAAGTATTAAAAGTGCACGTGAAGTAAAACGTCACGTTGACGTTGAGCTCCTGTAGAAAGTACAGTGCATCCACATCCTGCATTCTAATCAAAATTATATCAAGTCTTGTATTGCTTATTTATGGCACACGTGACTTAATACCCCGAGAACAGGACTTACTACTCGCTTGCCTTTCTACTACCTCTCACATACAACAGGTTTGGTGCTGCTGTGCTCGTGTGTTACATACAGACGTGTGAATGCCGATTACGGGGCGCATGCAGCCGTGCACTTTACCGGTCGACGCGCCACTCAATCAAAGGAGATAAGCCTGAGTACACTACGCCTCCAGCCGCCGCATGCTGGACTTCCGCGATAGCTCCAGTGCTTTGTAGCCCCTGGAGAAGTCCGAGTAGAAGGCTGTCAGGCTCTGCCAAGCGCCTGTACGCCCTCTGTGCCCTGGGCAGGCGGCCGTGCCCACACCGCTAGCCTTCCACCTCCGGGATCAAACCCCAGTGGATCCAAGTAGAATTGATGATGAACCAAGCGACTTCACATCGGGTTTGCTCGGGGTTCTCCCGTTTCCATGGCTTCTCATTTCACCATTCATATTATATCGTAGTAATATCCATCCATCGAATCCTTAAGCAGTCCACTTATAAACCACATAAGCCATAAGTATTGAAATCATTACAAAGACTATCGCTAAATAACTCCCTGAGTGAAACTACACGCAGAGGCTGATAGGGGACACGTTTGTCTCTCCTCATAAACACCGCATAACCAAAGGCCAACGAGTCTAAAGCTTAACGTAAAATTTAACGACTCGTTTTCAATTAATATATAATAAAATGGACACTTTAAAAATTAGAGGTTCTTTTATAGTTTAAGATTTGAAATCATGTTGTAACACGTTGTATATACTTTTGAAATATGTTATCGAGGTGTATGAACTACTTATTAAAGTTTCTTTCATACCATTCGTTGCTTGTCAAAGTCTACTAATTTGGAGAAATTTTGTTAAATCTAAGTAATTTAAAAGAACATCACATGTGCGCGTTAGTAACGCTCATTACTTTGCATCATTTAATTAAAAGCACCGTCCTTGCTTTAGGCAGACCAGCAAAGTCCCAAATCGCTGCATCGTTAAATACGCGTTTGTGGTTAGTGAAAATATGTTTGAAAATATATTTCATCCACTCTGTAAATACAGCATTAAGCTGTTTAAATTTTTCCGTATTAAGATCTAACATCCTCATCTACAAGTCAGTGAGAAAGAGGCAATGTTTCTTTATTTACTGAAAAGTTTTCGGAAGGAATATAGTGTGACCCAATTTCTAAGATATTTAAGCAATTTAAATTTACTAACCTGATTCAAGACTTGTCGTAGAAAAAAGCAATTAATTTCATTGTAGGAATTTGCAATAAATAAATTCGTCTTATTTTATATTCAACCAATTTGCAAATGAAAAAAACATAGATGTATGTATAAATTGTTATATTTTTTTAAATTCCGGAATTAAGTTGGTTTTAACATGTATTCATGAATTAACTTCATACCCATCTTGGCGCCATAAAACTCCGAGCGTACGAAACGCTTTTTTAGGGATAGATAATCGTGAAATAAGAAATAAGCTTGCATTGAACGTCAAGTAACAGGAAGTGTATCGTCGAGGCCAACCATTTCGCTTACATAGTAGTAATACGTACAGACACGGTGTGAACGTAGACAACTAAATCCCATGTTTTGACTTTCTCTGAGTGCACGAATGTATTTATTTCCACATGTTTACCATCATTAAGTGACTACACGACTATTTTTATTCCTCTGCTGTTACATTAAATATTTCACTTCTCTCCGCCTTCGCAATGAATGTTACGCGAGTAATGGCGTCATAATCATGACTGCAATGTTCTGAAAGCGAGGCGCTCGTACTTGCGGCACAGAAAACATAACTTAATTGACAGTTATTCTATCTCTACCGAGCATCTCAAAATCTCTTAGTCTATTCCTTTTGTTAGCGGTTCTAGGTATTGGAAGATAATGCCACTCCTTATGCCAAGTGAATGAATATAAGTGAGACAAATTAAGACATTTTAAACCAAGTAATTATTTTGTATAATACATCTAGTTTTGTTGATTGGTGTACGGAGTAGCTGGTGGATTGCTTTTAAATTGTACCATTAAAATACATCGCTTTTCGCTTATTAAATATAAATGATTATAAGGTAGTGCAATGGCTGTTTATTTTTTCAGTTTTTTCATATTCGTATATTATTGTATTAAACGTGGAATACATCATCGCCTAAAAAATATAATTTGACAAGCTGAACCATTCCGTTCAAACACTGACAATCACTAAGAGTTCACACTATATGAGAAACTAAATTACAATTGAGCGAAAGAAATATCATCGTCTTGTAACGCAACAAATGTATCACTGATATTCTGCCATCACTTTTATTTAATTGTCATTTTAGCAGGAAAAAAAGGAATGTTGATTTGTGTATATTTGTAGCTTCCCTCGATTTTACTCTTCTATTTCTGAACTATCCGAAAAAAGTGCATTAGCTAGGCTTGCCGTCGTTAGCAATCCAATTAGCATGACGAGCAATCGCAGCGCTTCGATAATAAAACGCAAAGGAGGCGCATTCCTCGCGTCACTTGGCAACGCAACGTGCGCGCGCTGGGCAGGTGCACCGCTGGCGCCCTCCGGGGGGCGGAGGCGTGGCGGAGGGCGCGTGGAGTGCGGGGAGCGGAGCGGGGCAGAGCGTGGGGGGAGGGCATTTGCGCGAAGTGAGGCGGGGAGCGTATTGGGCCGAGGAGCGAAGTGGAGCAAGGTGGGAGAGGTGCGGAGCGGAGCACGGCGAGGAGGAGTGGGCGTGGCGGGAGCGGAGCGGGCAGAGCGTGGGGAGGGCATTTGCGCGAAGTGAGGCGGGGAGCGTATTGGGCCGAGGAGCGAAGTGGAGCAAGGTGGGAGAGGTGCGGAGCGGAGCACGGCGAGGAGGAGTGGGCGTGGCGGGAGCGGAGCGGGGCAGAGCGTGGGGGGAGGGCATTTGCGCGAAGTGAGGCGGGAGCGTATTGGGCCGAGGAGCGAAGTGGAGCAAGGTGGGAGAGGTGCGGAGCGGAGCACGGCGAGGAGGGGAGTGGGCGTGGCGGGGAGCGGAGCGGGGCAGAGCGTGGGGGGAGGGCATTTGCGCGAAGTGAGGCGGGGAGCGTATTGGGCCGAGGAGCGAAGTGGAGCAAGGTGGGGAGAGGTGCGGAGCGGAGCACGGCGAGGAGGGGAGTGGGCGTGGCGGGGAGCGGAGCGGGGCAGAGCGTGGGGGGAGGGCATTTGCACGAAGTGAGGCGGGGAGCGTATTGGGGCGGAAGGAGCGAAGTGGAGCGAGGTGGGGAGAGGTGCGGAGCGGAGCACGGCGAGGAGGGGAGTGGGCGTGGCGGGGAGCGGAGCGGGCAGAGCGTGGGGAGGGCATTTGCACGAAGTGAGGCGGGGAGCGTATTGGGCCGAGGAGCGAAGTGGAGCAAGGTGGGGAGAGGTGCGGAGCGGAGCACGGCGAGGAGGGGAGTGGGCGTGGCGGGGAGCGGAGCGGGGCAGAGCGTGGGGGGAGGGCATTTGCGCGAAGTGAGGCGGGGAGAGAGCGTGGGGGAGGTTTGCGCGAATGAGGCGGGGAGCGTATTGGGCCGAGGAGCGAAGTGGAGCAAGGTGGGAGAGGTGCGGAGCGGAGCACGGCGAGGAGGGGAGTGGGCGTGGCGGGAGCGGAGCGGGGCAGAGCGTGGGGGGAGGGCATTTGCGCGAAGTGAGGCGGGGAGCGTACTGGGCCGAGGAAAGAAGTGGAGCAAGGTGGGAAGAGGTGCGGAGCGGAGCACGGCGAGGAGGGGAGTGGGCGTGGCGGGGAGCGGAGCGGGGCAGAGCGTGGGGGGAGGGCATTTGCGCGAAGTGAGGCGGGGGCGATGGGCCGGGAAGAAGTGGAGCAAGGTGGGAGAGGTGCGGAGCGGAGCACGGCGAGGAGGGGAGTGGGCGTGGCGGGGAGCGGAGCGGGGCAGAGCGTGGGCGGGGGAGGATTTGCGGAGAGGGGGGAGCGACTGGGCCGGACTTGCCGAGGAGCGAAGTGGAGCGAGGTGGGGAGAGGTGCGGAGCGGAGCACGGCGAGGAGGGGAGTGGGCGTGGCCGGGAGCGGAGGGCAGCGTGCGCGGCGGGTGCATTCCGCCCGGGGCAGCGCCACGCGGGGGGAGGCGCGAGGGCTGGCTCCGCCGCTGCCATGCCCTTGAGGCGCAGCCCGAGGCCAGAACGCCCGGGCAAGGCCGGGCCGGAGGGGCGGTGACGCGGGGCGGGGGGCCGGCGGGGGTCAGCCACGACCCCACCTGCCAATCTCCGCCAAAAGGAGATCGGCGATGAAGATGAAATCCGTGGCGAGGATTCAGTAATAGAGTCGACCCAACAAGGAAGAAACGGTGGTGGGAAGATGTCGACGCGAACCGTCATTTCATAAGCAGTCCATGTGCGAGCGAATGCACCGAGATGTTAATGTAAACGAAGGCGAAGGTTTGTGAAAAACGAGGAGACGGAGAGAAGGTGCGAAGTGGCAAATCGACGGGGAACAACGAAACACGCCGAGCGAGACGTGGAGGCTGCGGAGAGCAGGGCTGCGGGGAGGCCTCGACGAGGCCGGCAAAGGAGGAGGGGGGGAGCGGGCCGGGGGCGGCAGGTGGCGGCGACGCTCCGCCAAGAAGGTTAAGAGCCGCCGCGGCGCGGCCGGCCTGAATCCAGCGGCGCCGCGGGCGGCGGGCGCTGATGGCGCGGCGCCTCAGGGCCCGAGGAGCCTCGAGGAGGGGGAGCGACTGCAAGCTTCGTAAGCCGCAGGGATGCGCATTCGGAAGTTTCCCAACAGCAGTTGCGCACGGTGATGAGTAAACGACGTACAATCGGTCGTGGCGTTTGGTCGAGGGGAAAACAAAGGTGGAAGGACGGGGAGGCAGAGAGAGTCGGCGAAGGCCGTGGCAGCGGTGACCGAGAAGTGTCGGCCACCATCGCGTTTGGCGGACCGTTAGGGCGCGTGTGGGATCGGCGCCGTCTCGCGCCGGTCGCCCGCGGGCAGACGCTTACACAGACGTCGTCTCCGGGGCCGGCGCTGGCCCCGCAGCGGGTCGCGGTGGCACGGCTCGGCTCGGCGCGGCGGATTTCGCTTTGCGCAAGGGCATGGCCCACTTTCGTGGCCCATTTCGTCGCTTCCGTACGTGCGCGCACGTGTGTTCGTGACTCGTCAGCGCTGCTGAGTTATATCGAGCCGCGTCGTGTTGCTCTTGCTTTGTTTCTTGTAGTACATCCTCGACAACACGCGCCGTCCGCTGCGGTTTGTGAGTTGTCGCTCCTAACGAGCGCATGCGGTTAGCGCTGCCCGCGCGCGCGTCCGCCCGTCGGGCGGCGGCGGAGGTCACTTCCGCCTGCTCTGAACACCCGAACCGTCGCTCTGGGCGGTGATCTGCCATCGCACAAGGCGCTTTCAGTTTCGCACTCTAATTTCTCAAGAAGGAAATGAGAAAGAACGGCGAACAGACTCGTGGTCAGTATATCTGTTAGCTTAGTTTGTTCTGTGATTCGTTATTATAATGTGATTTTGCAACTTGTGATTTCTCCTTTGCGAAATTACTTTCACGATAATTCCTAGTTCGTGTTAGATGAGTGATGGTCTTTATTATTTCATTGATTTTGTACATAAAATTTCGTTTTTTAAATAAAAATCACTCGGGCCTAAAAAATAGGAGTTTTAAAATTCCTAGAATACTGAGTTTGTCAATTAATTCAAAAGGCCAACAATTCCAATAACTTTTTGTTACTAATTTGTTTGGTGTTCTTCGTTGATTATTAATTTTCGTCCAATATTAATTTTCAAAAGTTAATATTCCTGTATTTGAAACACAAAATAGCACAATGGTTAATAAATAATTACTAAATTCAGTACCTACTTTCATCTACTCTCTTCAGTAAGCTACTTTTATTTTTCTAGAGAAATCCATACATTTCTTCCTCCTTCTGTACAAGTGTAAAAGTAACTGAAAACTTATATTTTTATGGTATAAATTCAAATAAATTACATTTATTTAAACAGAGTATCGAGTAATAAACATTACCTCTCAGTATTCTTTCTTGCTCTGCCGCTTTCTTCTGATTGCAGCTGCTAATAAAACTGTAAATAGTAGTTAGAAATCATTTTTATTTGAGAAAATTGTATTGTAGATAAAAAATACAATTGTACTATCCTTGAAATTATAATTGTGTTTGAATCTTTGTCGAGTGGGTGCCTGCAATTTAGAGTCCTGTACGATTTTCGATACAGCTAAGTTGTCGGATTGAACGAGGCTATTATCTAAATTGGAACTCAAGAGCCGGTTGCTCCGTTCCCGTTGTTGCTGCCGATCTTTTCCTAGAGGAGGTCGGAGAAGTGTTGGTTCTCGGAACCGTCCGCGCGGGGTCCATCTTTCTTCATCGCTTTGTCACATAATGTCTTCTAATTAAATTTCAGCAAAAACAACTTACGTATTACATTTCTTTGATGTTTTAAAAATGTGCAATAAAACTCATGTAAAGTGCAGTGCGACTAAGGATGGTTGTTCCCAAAATGTTAAAAAACATTTCAATCATTACATGTTTACATTTGCAATCGTCTCTGAAAAATAATGTATGTCAGACAGAATAAGAAATTTTTAAAAAATCTTCATCACCCACGGTCTGCTTTCTGTCTGGTCGCGCAGAAACAGAACTGTGAATCCCTGTCCCATTTCAGGCAAGGAAACAGTCTCGACAGTGGATGCACTAATTTGCGTTTAATGTAAAAAGTAGGAGAAAAGAAACAAAATTTTCCATTGAAATTCCTCACACGTTTCAAAATTATGAAGGACATCCAAAACAATTGAAACTCGTTTTGAAGCTTAGCTAAGCAATAAAGATGACATTAGACACAAAGTGGTATCTTTCTTTGAAATATATTTCTTAATTTTATAGAATTGTTAGATCCACTTACAGTAACGCAGGGCATGTACCTAATAAATCATCACTGTTCAGACGCTAGTGTGAGGTCATTAAGAGAACAAATTGGACTTGAAGCACAAAAGTACTTGCTTCCGAAAGGGAGTGTGTCGAATTGCATGTTCTTATCGCTGAAGGTCAAAGATCTTGGCCTTCGCACGATACTTAACCCTCGCCACTAGATAGAAATGGGCTATTTTGATAAACACTAATTTGATAAAAAGCACTATCCACGCATTTTTAAAGGATTTTGTACTGAGCGATTTCATGTTTCATAAGTACGGACATCAGAACTAATGTTGTTGGATATGCTTATATCCCACAAAAGTTGCGGATTATATGTATCTTCGACCTGCAAAGCAAGATTGCTTTTCAGGTTTCAAAACGTTTAAAAAACAGTGAAATGGAAAGTAATTAATGAAAAAATATGTACAGTTGTTCTACAAATATTTCTATTTCTTTTACGTCTCATTCGATTCACTATTGATTTTTTTCACTCTCTCTCTCTCTCTCTCTCTCTCTCTCTCTCTCTCTCTCTCTCTCTCTCTCCTCTCCCTTCTTCTCTCTGTCCCTCTCCCTCTCTAGCGTACTTGGTCTTTCTCGCTCGCTCTTCATGTTATTTATTTTATATCTTGACCATTAATTTTATTTTTCAGACGCTCATTTTATTTCACTGCCAAACCAATTTACAGGTTCAATTTGCTTACATCTTACTAGCGAGAAATTCATTAAAATAAAAAAGGTATTTATTTTTGTTTTGCTATTTAGTTTTCATTGTGGTGATAATAAAATAATATACGACAGTAGAGATATATTTTTTTATGTACTTGTAAAATATTAGCATCCGAGGTGTCAGTAGAAGTGTCGGTAGAAGTAGTTTATTTTCACAAATTAATATAATTGATATTACTATAGCATAAATTACTATTAATCTATTAAATGTTTGTTCTGACTCAATGAGAATTTTCGCTGGAAATTGAAAACGAGGCTAGTTATCTCACCACAATGCGATACATGACACAAGTGATTTGATATTAGTGATTAAAACTCGTTAAATACCCACTAAATATCCGACTGGAGGACTAGGGTTGAACTTAACATTATGATGGTAATAAATCAACTTAAGTTCGTGAATACGAAATTAAGTACGTTTACTGAATTAGGTTCGTATTTGGTGAATATTGATAGGGATAGTTGTGCCACACTTTCCGTGTGTTGTATCCATGTTAGAAACGTATTCTAGATATGTGGTTATGAAGCACTCGCCGAGGATATTGTGTAAATTATAAGCGCGATACGGTGTTTATTTTAAGACCGAACCTCTTGTTTATTCCATCTCTGAAATATCTCCAGAAAAATTTATTTAGAACAACTGTGTTCGTCCCATTGTTCTTCGAATATTTGTTTCTATTACGAGAGTATTGTTCTATGTGACACCTCACCACATGTGGGTTGCCTCATATTCCGTTGTTTGAAGATACTCTGTACCTCTAAACAAACATTCCAGTATTTAAATTTTCCACTATTATCGCATTTTTATGAAATCAAAGTGAACTAGAACGAGTGTCAGGAAAAGCCAAACTCCAGCCAGTTTCACCCAGATTCATTGAACGTCCTTATCGGGTCAATATTTGTGTGGTACAATATTTTTTCCGCCTTATGGCCATAAAGAAACACCACAATATGTAGTATTCATTTCTTCCTCTTTCAATTAAACAATATGTTTATTAATATTGTTGATTCATGACCGTTTCAATTAAAAATTGTCTGCAACAGCTGAACCAAGTTTTCTTTATGAAGTTGTAATTACCGTACTCGATGTTTAAAAAATCGTGTGTATTATTTTTATAATATTTTTAATATTAAATTTATCTCATAATCTTTAAACGTATTTTCTGTTAACGATGATTTGATTTATGAAAATCTTTCTTTTAATGAACGCTGATTTTACAAGCGCTCACTGAAATAAAAGTACTAGAATTTACAATCAAAATTGCCAGTTAGTACAACATTATCGGTTTCTCCGTGGAATATACACGTTAACAAGCGATTGTGATCTTATCCTTGCAGATACTCTCGTACGGCAGCATTAAAATCCCCGGCGAAATCAACGCACGTGGATCGAAGGCCAAGTACGGAAAGAAAAGTAAAAGAACTCTATGGAATAATTTAACTCTCCTATGACCTATATATGCAACTTTCACCCAATAATATAAATAATCTTACTCGTCGGGATTCGTAGCCTACGAAGTGTTCTGGATGCCCTCGCGCTCACTTCCCAGCGTCGAAATGAAAAACAACAACTGGGAACACAAAGGAATACCGCCAACGCGTATCTTTGCTGCGCCATGCAAGCCCTCCCGACTATTCGAAGCCGCAAGCATTTCGCCGCGTGATTCGCAAGGCGGAAATCGCTTCGTCGGCGGCCGCCCCACATGCGCGCCCGAGTCGCGGCGGGAGGGGCGTCGTCGGCAACGCGCGATAGCGTCCGCCTTGCGGCCGGCCCCGGCCCCGCCCCGCCACGCCACGCCCCCGCCGGGCTCTCGCTTCGTTCTCGCCCCGCCCCGCCCCGCCCTTCCCCGCCACACCCTGCCCGCCCCGCCCCGCCACGCCCCGCCGGGCTCTCGCTTGTTCTCACCCGCCCGCCCCGCCCCGCCCCGGCCCGCCCGGCCCGCCCCGGCCCGCCCGCCCCGCCCGTCCCGCCCCGCCCTCCCCACCCCGCCCCGCCCTCCCCACCCTCGCTGTCGCGCGCCGACCCGTCCTGTTCCCACCCTCTGCGCTGCCGCACAGTATCGCACCAGCGCCTAAATCATGGCAAAAATTATTATAGCTTATTTTACAACACAATGTAGAGTGTGCTTTAAATTACAAAACACGTTGTACCTGTTGCCAACATCCGGCTATACAAATAGGTTAATAATTGAAACAATTACCTCGTCGTTCTGAAAATAATATTACTTTCACATTTTGAGTAATTTCCTATATTAATATTTGAATAAACTCTTGTTTTGTTTGCAAGTCTTTTTAACTGAAAGGAAATGTACTTAACTTCAATACTGTTTTAAAAATAAGGGTTTATTAAATATAATGCGATTGTAGGTAAAGTATTTTCATGGAAATTTGCATTTCAAGTAAATGTATATTTAATAATAAGGATTTTATTTTAATTTTGCCCAACCGAACTTTCAAAACAAGGGGAGAAATCCAGTCAGTTTTTGACGAGCTTTTATATTCCCCTTGAAATTAACCACTTTTCTCTAAAAAGATTTATAATAGTTATTGACGGATGTTCCGCTCAGCGAAACAATTCTTCACGAGTCGCTAGCCATGACCATTAATCGTTGCAGGACATCGCGCAACGTTCAGTGCCAGGTCACTTTTGCGCAGAAGCAAACTCTTACTTTTAAACAAAACCAACAATCAAAAACCAACTTAAAAATCTTTAAATGACGATATACGTGGGAAATAAAAAAAATTATACTCTATTAAAAACTAAAACTATTCTCCTTACCGAATCTCATTTAGCATGTTTTCGCAAAATGCCTGAATTTTTTCCATCTTGGATTGAATCCTACATCTACAACACTAACAATGACATCTGCAATGTTCTGCCGCAATACATATTTGGTAAACATGTTCACTCTTTATTACGCATTTTGCAAACTAGGTAGTTAAGCAATAAATATTTTTAACAGAAACAACAAAAGTTTGAGGAACACTGTCGCATCCCCATAGAAATTGTTTCGAAGTATTAGATATAGGTTTAAAAAAATACTTTTTGCAAAAGTCTTCCTTCTTTTTAAAATGAATTTCAAACAACATTATCACCTGCGATGTACTCTCTACACTACATGCATGTAACATGTAAACAACTTATTCATAACGACCAATATAGTGAGATATTTTTAATATTTTTCACAGTTCAAATACGTTTATTAAAGGAAATTACGATTCTTGAAAATTACCATAATTTACATAAATAAAATACGTAAAGTGAACAAATTAAAAACTTATTTACTAAAATTAATTATTTCCAAATAATTTAGTACATCAAAATTTTAAATTAAATTACCTCCTCATTTTCGTGAGACCCTGGAGGTAATAATGTTTTCTCGATAGTACTATTATAAACCTGGCGAATGTTCAAACGTGACATTCAGAATCGAATTGATGCAGTTACAAAACGTATTGTAGACGAAATAAATTCTTAAACACCAGATTGTTATGCCTCACGGTCGAGCGAAACGATAATGATCTGCTTTTCTTCACATTGGTCATCCAGTGTGTCCACGGATGAAGGATCACGGTGTCAATTACGATGGGGTCCATAACTCGTAGGTATAGTCTTGATGCTGAAATATTATAAAATTCTAAGATCATGAGGGATTTACACACAATAGTTTATTATTATTATTATTATTATTATTATTATTATTATTATTATTATTATTATATTATTATTATTACAGGGAACAGTAAATTGTGATATTTCTTGATTAGGCGCATGTAACATGTAACATAAAAATTGTGTGTAACAAAATCAGATAAATTACTAACAATTAAATAAATTAATAATATAATATAACATCTCAATAACAATACAACACAATATGACTTAATATGATACAACATAATCCTCCCAAAAAGGATAATGGAATGAGAATTCGAATAACTTACAAATAACAGTTTTAATTAAACGGCACTAAAAACAATGAAATAAGTAAGATGATGGAGTCAACACTGGTTCAGAGTGAAGTGGTACGTACATCCATGAAGCGGGAGTATAAAGCTTGAAAGAGCTAATAGAGGAGGCCGTGATCATTGCTTCAGGAAGTTTTTTTCAGATTTTACAACTCCATTAGAAAATGTTTGTATTGTGCTAGCTTTATTTTCGCCTTCATCAGTTTCAGAGGT
Source organism: Teleogryllus oceanicus (assembly GCA_964035755.1). Taxonomy (NCBI): domain Eukaryota; kingdom Metazoa; phylum Arthropoda; class Insecta; order Orthoptera; family Gryllidae; genus Teleogryllus; species Teleogryllus oceanicus. Next base: position 109,130,926 of record CAXIVR010000008.1, on the reverse strand, counting down.
CTGAATTGGGTATTTTGTGATCTTTGAAATATTCCATGAAGATCAGTGTTATAATCTGAATATAAGATTTTAAATGTCTCTATGTAGTCACCTCGTTTTCTTCATCGCTCAGCAACGCCAGTCCAAGTTTCGCTAGTCACTGTACATATGCGTTTCCCTGACCAGCTGGAATACGTGTTATTCTTACACGTTTTCAAGCAGATTGAAGCCCTTCATGAAGTAGGAGTTTCATGGGGTAGTACTAAATTCGATTATAGGAATGTAAATTTTGTTTAGCATTTGAGATCTGCAGAGACTTTAGAATATTTCCCTTTCATAACACGGTAGCGCGTGTTCACCCGTTGGGTTGGAGAGTTGGCCCCACTGTGGCGGCGCGGCGCTCGCTGCGAGGAAAGCGATGACGGCGCTCTATTTCGGGCCCTTGCGGTCGCGCGATTCGCCGCATCGGCCCCGGCGCCTTGCAAGGGCCCTGACGGACGGCCCATAGCACACTGCTCCGGCTCAGGGCATGAATTGATGGCAATGCAATGACAATCCAGCACCGGCAGGCCCTAAGAATTGAGTCGACACTAACTTCATAGCTAGGACGAATCTTATAGGTAACACCACTATCTGGAGGAGAATTATTCTAGCGATCGGCTGCTCCGATCGGTATTTTTCTTTGATTTCTCCGATCAACACCAAGCGAATGCCGGAGCAGTTCCCCAACAAACGGGCCACGGATCGCGCGCGATCTTTCCGTCCTCTTCCTTGTCCCATTCTCACTCTTACGTATGCCCACACTTACATGCACCACACTATCACACATGCCGGGAGGTCAGTCGGGAGCTTAGAGCTTTCCCCGGTAGAGGCATTGTCCCGCTAGTGGGAGATTCCAAGTCAGGGGAAAACCTCGCAATCCGACAGGTAGGTCGGCGTCCAGGGGAAGAACACCGCTACATCGCGCGATAAGAAAACATGCATTGCACTTATGTGACTAATCAATCAGACCCGGAATCACTCATCAATCTATCAATTAATTGATTTCTGCGGCTAGGATTTGTGATGGGGAAATGAGTAAGTTAGCTTGGAATACTGACCCCCCTCCCCAACACAACACACACACACACACACACACACACACACACACACACACACACACAAATGCTCTTTCATCACTCGTGCTCTCATCATCATTGTCATCTGTTTTAATAATTTATTGTCCGTTGTGTGCGTGAAAACTCAAATAGTACAGGGTATAATAATAATAATAATAATAATAATAATAATAATAATAATAATAATAATATCATCATCCTCGGCTCCGCATTACAATGCACTAAACTCTACCAGAGAACGTCAAAAAGTGAACTCGCCAAAGATCAACATCCCATGCCTTTTGAAGCCTCTTGGGTTTGCGAAAAGACATTTCTATTGATATTTTACCTAGCTGCCCATTCTTGTGTTGACTGTGCTTTTCATTTTAAACGTATGATTTGTGGTTTTCAACCCAGGTAAGAGGAAATATATACTGGTAACTTAACTCATTTCTTCATAAAATTTAATGGCGTTGAGTTGTATAAAATATGGGAAGGAACGATCATCTAACCTCCGTAATGATCGTCGTTAGTTGAACATTATGTGGTTTAAATAGAAGAATTTAATGAAGAATAAGTACTGATAATAAACTTACTAAAAAAATTACCTTGTTAATAGTAGTAGTTTTCATATTACAAAGTATTGCCAATTCAACAAGTAGAGCGTTACTAGTTTACATTTTAGAGAGTCTTAATTTGACGTGAGTGTGCAATAAAGAATGAAGAATGAAGCATTTGCTATTATTTTCCTGATAGATTTCGAGAATTGTTGTCATACGTTGAAAACCTTTTTCTTTATTCACAGGAAAAAGAAGCCAATGAGCTACTAACTTAACATGAAACTTTGAATTTGAAATAACCTGTTTTAGTCGGATAAATTTTCAAATCATGGATTTTAAACCATTATTACTGCCCTGCAGCAGCAAAAAAGCTGCTAAACAAAATCACATAAAAATGTTTTCCAAAAAGAAGCACGCCCGTTGATAAAAAAACAACAAAAAAAACAAATACTCTCTTGTAACACTGCAATAAATTACAATTTAAACAAAACCGTTATTCACAAGTACTGCAATAACGTAGTTTCGCATACAAAAAACACAACAGTTATTTACATATCAAGAAGGTTAAAATGTAGATGTTCCACATGCGAGTAGCTAATATTTAATAGCGACTGGCATTTCCTTGGCGCCTTGCTGACGCCTTACGTCAGCTGAATCGTAAACAGTAAGGCACCGGGTATGATATAATTCAGTCGGTAACCGCAGTATGTGAATAGGCGAAATAACACAATCGAATATTTTGAATTTTTCGGTCAAAATCGAAACTGATTCATTGGTTTTGTATATTACGCATTGTAAATTAGTAATATATATTTTCTTTGGAATTATTTTTAAATGATGTTCTATGTTCAATGTTCGTGGTTTTAAAAAAACTGTTTATTGTAGTATACCAATATGAGCAAACGTGACTGACGCAAACGATGAACGAAGACGAAATGCACTAGAACGTGCAGTTATGAGCATGAATTATGCTATAAACCTTAAGCCAAGATATTTAATACTTTTAAGAAAAATTTTAATCGTTTTAGGAATTATGTAATACGTTTAATTTGTTGATACTCATCTGTTAGGATTCTGGCCTTAATGAATCAATGATATTCAGATAAATCTCAAAACCGTGAATGGAGAAGCACTCAGATGAGATAAAAGGGAAGTAGGAATATTTTCGGAATATCTGGATGCATAATACGTATTTTGTTGTCACATACCATCAACCAAATAAAGTTGATGGTGTTCTGTGACCAAAATAACCGAATGTTCCCGAAATGCAGATACATGACACCTTCAGCCACTTGGTCCTTCATCCTCATCATTAACGTCCTCTTACGTCGTGGAACCGCGTTAACTCCTCTTTGATTGAAAAGTTTTCGTAAGTCCAGACCGGAGACAAATATAGCAAATGTTTATGGTGGACAGAGATCAAGCTGTGCACGCATTATTCATTGACAGCTATCGCAGTCGGCGATGTAAAGAAAAGGAACCGGTTCACACCAATGATGAAATAGAGCGGCCGCGCTGTGCAAACGTCGTGGAGGCGGCGTGGCTGCTGAGGCCGCGCGGCCCAAAGAGGAGATGTGCCCCGTCAGCCCCCGCTCCCCCAGGGGAGCGTCAGCGCCGCGCCTACTTATCAATGAATGTGACGTGACGCTGCTGGCTTGCAGGCGGCCAGCGCAGTCCAAAAGTCCCTCATTGAAAGAATTCAGATACTCTTGACAGATATCTTACGATTTTTATGGAAACCGTCAATGATTTAATAACGTCAGTCTTTAGCGATCATTAATGAAGCGGGTTGGATGATAATTTCATTAAGAGTTTGAACTATTTATGTGTGAAATAAAATCTATTCATGTTGTAATAAGGTCACTTTTATTTCTCTTATCTGCAGTGTTTCAGCAACTACAGAGGATTGTAAGGACTGTGGTACTTTTCTATCGATGCTTGATATGCAGATTTTAATTAATACCTAATGAGATGTGACAGAATTGTGATTAAATATTTTTTTTTTTAAATTTATTTTTATCCGATCGACCATATGGCCTTACAGAAGTGAGAACATTATTTATTAATTAACATTATGGAAACTTCCTAAAGTTTTTTCGAGTGTTCTTACTCGGCAAGTAATATATAATATTGTAATTTGATTTTATTTTTTATTAGCTCTGGAAAGATTTTTGAGTAAGGATTGGTATAGGTATAAAGGTTTGAAAGATTTTGTTGATTTTGTTTTTAAGGCGGTTTGAAAATGTCTTTAGGAAATCTAGATTTGATTCGGTTTGGGGAGTTTGCTTGTTGTCCTAGTTGAAAATGGGCTGTACTTGGGCAGGATGGTAAGAGATTGAAAAATTTGGAGGATAAGTTGATCAGATGATCAGTGATTGATGGTATTTGGAGTTCATAATGAATTTGTTTATTGGGTATAAACCATGATGCGTTAATGAGTCTTCTGAGAAATTTGTTTTGGAAAGTTTGTAAAGCGTTTATATTACTGGGTGCAACGTTTATCCAGGCTGGACAGGCATATGTCAAGGTGGGTCTGATAATACTTTTGTAGAGGAGCAATTTAGTTTCAACTTTTAAAGTGGATGAGGAATTAATAAGTGGATATAGTTTGACTGCTTTTGCTGTTGCTTTTTGTAATACTGCCTTAATGTGTTGCTTCCATGTTAAACGTCTATCTATTAGTACTCCCAGATATTTTGTGGGTGTGGAATTGTTTAACCAGGGGAGTTGTGAATTATTTATTTTTAAAGGTGGAGGGTTTTGGTTTCGGAGGGTGAAAATCTTTGTTTGTGTTTTTGTGGGATTTATCTTGAGTCGCCATTTATGGAACCAGGTGGTGAGAGTGTGAAGGTGGGATTGAATATGGTCATATGCTAATAGAATGTTTTGATGAGATGAGAATAATGCTGTATCATCTGCATATAAGGTTATGTTAGAATCTGATGATGTGGGATGATCTGCTGTATAGATATTGAAAGAATGGGAGCAAGTACAGATCCTTGAGGACACCTGCAAGAATGCTGTGTGTGTTGGAAAGAATGTGGTTTACTTTGACCTGAAAAGTTCTATTTGTAAGATAACTGTGAATAATTTTTGAAGATAATCAGAGTACCTAGTTGGTGAATTTTATAAAGTAAACCTTGATGCCAAATGCTGTCAAATGCTTTAGTTATGTCTAAAAAGACTGCTATTGTGTGCTCTTTTGAATGGAAACTATTTGCTATATGTTCGACTAGACGTAATAGAGGGTGATTTGTTGAATGATTTGGTTTGAAACCAAATTGTGTTTTTGGTATGGTGTCATTTGAGTTTAAGAAATGGGCTAGGGAGATTTGAAGGGTCATTAGGATTAGTTTTGGTTTATTGATTGGTAATATAATAGCGTGTTTCCAAGTTTGAGGGAAGCAGCCAATTCGGAGTGCAGCATTGAAGGTGGCTGTTATGGCTGCAATGCAGCTGAAGGGAAGTTGTTTAAGTGTTTGGTTTGTAATGTTGTCGTGTCCGGGTGATTTTTTGTTTTTCAGCTGTTTGATGATTTTTTGGGTTTCTACTGGGAGATGAAATGAATAGGGTGTGGAACTGTGGCGTGTGATTGTTTCATAAATTCTGTTATTTCTGTATTGAATTGCTGGTTAATTATTGAATTCGGTTTGAATGTTTCAGAGAGGTGTTTGCTATTATTTCGGCTTTTTGATGTTCTGGATAAATTAATACATTGTTTGAAATAGGAGGAACATTGCTTTTCTCTTTAGTGAGGTATTTAATAGTTTGCCATTGCTGTCGAGAGTTTGGGTGGAGTTGTTGAAGATGCTGCTGGAATTTGACATGTTTGTGATTGGTAATCATGATTTTAATTTCTTTGGTAAGTTTGTTTAGTTTCTTTTTGTCGTGTGCGTTTCGGTTTAAAATCCATTTGCGTCTAATGGCCCGTTTGGTTTTAATGTGATTTATGATATAATATGGAAGTGCATCAGCATTTGGTTTGTTAGTTGTAATGTGAGGAGTAGTTGATTCGGAGTGAGCTTTTGTGATTGTTTGAATGATATTCATGATTGAGTTGTTGAGATCATCATTATTTTGTATACGAGTTGGAAAGATTATTTTTGAGCTAATTAACATTTTAAAATAGTTCCAATTGGTATAACCTTTTATTTTGGTGTTTTGATGGTGAATAGTGTCATTTGATATGTCAATGGTAATTTTAATAGGTAGGTGATCTGAGTCTAATTCTGCTATTACTATTTGTTGAATTGTTTGGTAGAAATTTTTAGTTATAACTAAATCGAGTATATCAGGGGTACATTTGTATTGTTAGAAAAGAACGTAGGGGAACTTGGAGCATGAATATATATATTGTTGGTAAGCCTTTATTTGAGTAGTCTTTTGCCATGGTAATTCGTTGAGTTACATCCCCAGGCTTGATTTTTGCAGTTGAGATCACCAAAAATTAAAGTTGAAGTGTTTGTAGAAAATATTTCATTTAGTTCATTAGTAGGAAATTTTTGGTTTGGTGGTCTGTAGGCGGCAATGATATTTATTGGTCCGTTATTGGTATAAATTTGGATTGCTACAGTTTCAAGGTTATTAGTTGTAGGTGAATGAATTTGTGAGTGTTTTAGTTTACTATTAATAGCTATTGCTGTCCCTCCAGAGGCAATTAGTCTGGACCTGTCACTTCTATATATTTTGTAGCCGTATAACTTTAGCTTTTCTTTTGGAACAAGATGGGTTTCACTGATGCAGGCAACGTGAATGTTATGATGGTGTAAGAAGTGGTGAAAGAGAGTATCCTGTTTTTAATACCGTTAGCATTGAAGTTAAGAATAGTTAAACTCTTTGGATTATCCATTTTTGGATTGTTGGATTGGTAGGGTGATATTGCTAATAGGCAGGGATATAAGTTAGAAGTAAATATTGAGGTTCTTAAATTTATTGATTTTATCGCTTTCATGAAGGATTGTAGAACACGCAGAAAAATTTTAGGAAGTTTTGTAATTTTTCCAAATATAGAACATAAATTCTTCACTGTTATCATAGATCTATATTTAAGATAAGTGAACTTGTTGGAAAAAGAGGAAACTGTGTTGGAGTGATTAGAAAGTATGTTTATTGCGGTTGTATTATCCATGTTGATTGATTGACGACAAAAGATTTTGAATTTGGGGCATTAGCGTTGACAGAACTTGGGTAAGGGGCATTAGTTGTCTGAACTTGAGGCGTTAATTGGGGTGTAATTTGCAATATTTGGTCTAGTGGGAAGTGGAGGAAAATGTTGACTAAAGTTTGTGTGTGAAAATCAGCATTGGTGGGAACCGAGTGATTAAATGTATTCATTTTAGGAGGTAGTTTATTATTTGTGTTTCGAGAGTTGTAATTTACGGTTTTGTTCAAGTTTTGGCATAATTTTTTGTATGTAGGACATCCTTTATAATTAGCTGTGTGGTTCTGAAAACAATTAACACATTTGGGAGTTGCTTCATTTTTGGGTAGTTTACATTCTGAGTAATGATGATTACCTATGCATCTGACGCATCTTGGGCTGAGCCGCAGTTAGCTTGTGAGTGGCCATAACGCTGACATTTTTACATTGTATTGGACCCTGTGTATTAGTTCTAATATATACTTTAATTCTACAATAATATAGCTCACTAAGATTTAATATTTGTCTGGATTCTTCATTGTCAATAAGATCTACTGCCACTGTTTGCATAGGTGTTTTATCTTTGTTGTAAAGTCTGGTGCACTTTAATACTGAAAAGTTTTTAGATTTGAGTTCGTTTATAATATCTTCGTCTTTGAAGTACGTGGGAACATCCTTGAGAACAACTGCAAATTTTTTGACTGTAGGGTCCCTATAGGAGTGGAATTGTACATTGTTTTGATCACAGAAATGTCTGAAATCACGAAAGTCTTTAATTTCTTGGAAAATATTTTAATATTGTTATTTTCAGTTTTTGTGTGAAAGTTTCCTGAGGTAACACTTTTAATGTCATTGATAAGGCGGTTATAGTTTTCAACTCCGTGGATTATTATTGGTGGGATTTTATTTTTTGTTGCTAGATTTTCATTTAGTTGAATATTGTTATTAACTGGTTCATTTGTTTGAAGTAGTTCATATCTATTACTCACTGGTACGGCATAACCTACGTGTTCACTATCATGGTGCCTTTTAAGTCTTTTACGCTCTTCTGATTCAGTAGATTGGTAAGTACTTACATCTTTTGTGGAGTTGGAGTTGTTAATTTCATTAATGTTTACGTTTTGAGTTGCACTTGCAGGTTGTTGATGTTGCGGAGCTGCGTTGGTTGGTAATGCGGCGGTAATGGCGTATAGCCATTTTGTGGCTGTTGAGGTTGTTGCTGCTGTAGTAGTAATTGTTGTTGTAGTTGCTGGTGGTGGATGAGTTCTTCCACATCCATATCGCGAGGGATTGCTTCATTCATAGCTTGAGATACCAGAGAGCCGGTTTCTGCTAAGCTCTTCGTGGGCACTTATATTTTCCATCACGAGATCACTTTCACAAAGTTGACACTGGTTTCACTATACACTCGGAAACGTTCACTTTTCAGTTAAATTGGCCGTTTCATGCTGCAATGCAGCATTTTTGGCCGTGGGCCGCCCAGAACTGGTGCGGTTAATCACTGCGCGCGTCCTAGGTTACAACTGATAAGCTGATACTATAACTCAGACTGTGACTACTGAACGCGAAAGGTTAAGCGTGCGGAGCGCTCGGAGAGGTGTTGCCTCGACGAGAGCTGGCTCGAACTGTGATTAAATATGATTTCAAAATGTTTGAATTGTTTCTAAGTGCGAAAAGGGGAAAATGCATTTGATGTAGATAACACCCTGTCGGTCCAGAGAATTTAACATGTTCACACTATTATCAATTATGTCAATTTAAGAATAAGAATAGCGGTATTCTTTACCTTCGTACCTCTTAATTATATTGCCAACTATGGAATGCCGACAAGGAAATCAGTCAGCACCTCAACCTAGAAATATTCGGTTAATGTACCAAACTAAGATCAAAATCATCAAGGTATCTTTGCACAAATGACGGAATTCATTCCGATCTCGGGATACCAACTATTATTATAACTTTGAGCATCGGCGTATTTTCTTAGGCGGGGGGTTGCCACGCTTCCCGAGCTACAGCTTTATTGCGGCATGTAAAATAGTGATGCTCACGACCCCAGTGATGTTTCTTTCTTTCCTTTCTCTTTTTTTCTTTCTTACTTTCTTTCTTTCTGTCATTCTTCGTTCTTTCTTTCTTTCTTTCCTTTTCCTTCTTTTTTCTTTCTTTCTTTCTTCTCCTCTTCTTTCTTTCTTCTTTCTTCTCTCTCTTCCTCCCCTCTCTCTCTCTCTCTCTCTCTCTCTCTCTCTCTCTCTCCACTACGTACTGGTTATATAATACTAACAATAGAAACACATTCGTCATCAATCGTGTAACAGGCTTTCAAATTAACCCTCACACAATAGAACTCAACTGACTGAAATACAATTTTACAACACGACAAAATCCAACCTCTGGCACAGTTAATTTTTTGTCATCATTAGTTCATCAATTCCTTGTTTCTCACATATTAGAAGACAATAAGGAAAGACTAATTTGAAAACTAATAGAAAATTTGAAAGCACAAATGACGTTGGAAAGTGTGTATCATTTTTATACACGTGGTCCCCTGAGGACTAGCGACAAAGAACGTTATAAATCTGGTGTTGGTTTTCGGAAAGATGACAAAGACTGAGAATTAATTAACGTACTCCTAGTGGAAAATTTGCACAACCCTTACTTTTAAACTCCACGTTGACATCAAATCTTTCACCAAAGCGCTCACAAGCTCAGCGTTGCGCCCACCCCTGCAATCTTCACACATCTACAAAAACCGCACAGTAGATACCCTGCGTGGTCTACCACTCCACACAATGACCTGTTATACCAGGGAAATGCACCTAAGCGTTAGCCTTTATTCGCACCCTCGCCGGCGCACAAGTACGCCTACAGGCTGGTGTTTATATCCCGCCAGGACGCAGTTTACCCTCTCGGTAGCCTTCCCATTCAATGCCTGGGTCGGGTCGTCCTGCCACTTCAGAGCTACAGGCCCAGGCGGCTTGGGGCCCCTTCCCTCCTCCTCACTGCAATCACCTTTATGCTATAGACGTGAGTACCGCCGGAACCTAGGCGACCTGGCGGGGTGGTTCGTGGTCCCCGTCTGGACTATTATATGTGGGATCCGGATCATTGCGAAGAAGCCCTTCGCCCGACCCCGCCCTAAGGTCGACGCGCCAGAGGCCCAACTGGTGGGTTGCCAGGCGAACCCGGCAACACGGAGCTTAGCATTGCCTTCTCACTGCCTCTAGCTTCAAGCTAACGACATGAGTGCCGCCATGAATTGCATTGTTTTATTGATTGGAAAGTTCCACATTGCAGGTCGCGTATGGAAAAGTCTACTTTGTCACGGCTAAAGAAGTCACGGCCATATAAACAATAGGGTACTGCAAATTATACAAAACACTGGAGCGTTGTGAATTAACATGGCTGTCTCTTGCATTTTGAGAATGATGCTTGCAAGATTCACTGAATTTCTGCTCAAAAAACTTCGTGCACACAACTCGTTCAAAAGTCTCTTTGGCGTACCCGTTTAAAAAAATTCAGGTCCGGTACCCATCGTTGTGTCGTCCCGTCCATCAGTATTTCATTCGTACGCCAAATACTTTCTGTTACGTAAATAACTTTTTTGCTTTTATGATTCATACAAAAACGTCTGCTTCCACCTATCATCTAATATCGCTTAGAGCATTTGATACCAAATAAAATTAAACTAGATAACTAAATAAATGGTGTCGTTTTCTTTAATTTATATATATATATTATATAATATATATATATATATATATATATAATCAATTACAGATATTTAATATGAGAAATATGTTAATTAAAGAATTTGCTTGACCAAGTGTTTATATTTCGCTCGAGAAATACAACGTGACACTGATAAGAGCGTTGCTGTTTGTGTCGGCCTGACGCAAATGTCATTTATGTCACCCTGTGAAGCAATAACTATGAGAGTTGCGTACTGCGACGTTCACATGGTTGCTTATTTGTTGGGTGATTTTATCATCTGAACCTAGCATCTCTATTAATGACTTATTCGTAATGTGTTAGAGTGTTATACATTGTGTGAGGCAAAACATGAAACTGCATTATATCATTTCATTCACCACGACGAAAGCGGCGTGGCAGAGGCGCTCCGCGAACTCAGAACAGACGAGCTGAGTCACGCACGATCAAGTCTGGAATGTGCACCTTTCTAAGACACTAAGTGACGCTGTCTATTAGCAAGACAGCGCCTTGTGTGGCGCCTCTCGTCAGAATAGATGATTTAGGATTCAGAATTTTATTTGTTAAGTCACTTGGCACTCTTTCTATCTTTAAACTCCAGACGTGACGTTTCCCTCGAAAAAACAACGGAACGTTCGGAAACTAAGTATTCACTCGTATTACTTGTACCTCATTTGATGTAAAATGTTTCTACCGTACTTAGTTTATTATTTTAAAAGTGTAACATTCAAACTCTCAAATCTGTCAAATCTTAATCAAGATTCAAGTTTCGAGATTCGAAAACTTGTATCCTCCCACTTGCGTAATTTCGCTTCATGGTCAATCTTATGAATCTTATGATTCTAGAATCTTTATTCTCTCTGCTCTACTTAAAGCTTTCAGTAGTTTAATATTTCTATTACTTTTTATAAATGTCAACATATCATTTTAGAAAACAACTTTCCTTAACTTATTTTTACATTTAAGAAAATAAAGAATGGATTATCTGATTTAATTTGCAATATATTTCCATGCATATCCACCGTTTCTTGAAAATTATTTCGTGAAAACCACTTCTTTATTTTCACTGCTGGTTAAATTTGTTATATTTTTTTATAATATCTTAAATGGAGAATTCGAAAGGCTTATGAGTGGAGGAACTAGGAATTAGTTCAATTCCAGAAAATCCAGGGTTTGCGTTTCCGGTACTTTATCATTTTAGCTTTAAATGCACGCATTTACGAATGCCCTGACATTTGTGCGATTTTGTTTTGTGAGTTCGCTGAAACCGCAACACATGTGTGCTCGCTGGGAGCAGCGTGAGAAGGAGGCGGAGGCGCGTTTCGGGCTATGATCGCGCGGCAAGCGAGGCTGCCGACTGGCTGCTTGGAAAACAGTTGCGGTTAAAAATTAGCAGGAGTGACAAGTGCCATTTCCTCTAATGTTACATGTTTCTGACACAGTTTGCTGCTTCTGTGGTCAGCGTTGTGACGGATCTTTATTGAAACTAATGAAGCTTGCATTTCAAGGCCCCGAAGCGAAAGAAACTCGAGAGCCTGTTATTCACGTTTTTTGTTACGCGCGCGTGAAAGATCCGGCTGGATCTGACAGGCTCAGGAGAGGGTAGACGGAAGCCCCGAGCACGTTGTCTCCTCATCAGCACTGCATCAACCAGCGACCTCAGTCAATAATCATTGGATCATTATTTACTTCGAGAACCGTGTACCATCGCTATGATATGGTAATTTGTATCGGAAAATAATGTATTCTCCACTGCCTAGTCATTATATGTTTAAGAATTTTATACGTGAAAGTTTCTGCAGACAAGAAATGTAGCGTATATGCTAATTTTAAACTTTGTCTGATGAATATTATATGTAACTACAAATGAATCATATTACATAATTTATATATTTTGGTATCATTTCTTGTAGCTCGAACCTGCTATTTGAGATAATTTTCACTATTTTTGTTGTTGAAACGTGTCCTGGGTAAATTTTTTAAAACCACTGATATACTGAAAATATTTCGTAATTGTAAAATATGGTGCGCTCAATAACATATCATAATTCACGTCAATCTGATATTCATATGTGATTAACTCTCATTATAAGTTGTCAAGTGTAATATAAAAAAGAACGTCTACATTTGCGAAAACGATAAATGAGTTGCAGTGAGGAGCACTATTTCTCTCCGTTGGCCGTCAGCTGGGCGTGCAGAAAAGCAAGGCCTCCTCCGGGCGGGAAGCAGTGGCCGGGGGCTTTGGCGGCGCAAAAAGAGGCGGCGGCCGCCGCCGGCAGCGGTCCCGCACGGCGGGCGGAGGAGGCAGGCCGCCGCCCGCCCCAAGGCCAGAACGCGCTCTGCACCTCACCGGCCTTTGCCCCGCCTTCCGAGAAGGAGCCCCGATGCTCATGGGCACGGGGACGGTCTCGTCTTCTTCGTCTCCTGCGTCTCCGTCTTTTTCTTCTCTATCTCCTTCGTCTCCGTCTTCTTCCTCTTCTTATTCGTCTCCTTTCCGTCTTCTTCTTTGTCTTCTTCGTGTCCTTCATCTTCTTCGTTTTCTTCTTAGCCTTCGTCGTCTTCTTCTTCTGTCCGAGTAAATCGATTAACATTTCCAGTCGGAGCAACTAATACTTTGGACAATTTGAATGAAATAAATCGACGAAGTCCATAAATCGATATTTACCGATTTATCGATTTAATGATATCTATTTATCGATTGAACGATATCGAATGATAATTTTGGGTAAATTACTACATCCGTATATATTTAAAACTTTCTTATTATAAAAGCAGGGATAATGTGCCTACTATAAGCATAACACGTTTTTCTTCTCGTAATTCGCTCAAAGGTCAAGATCAAACACTAAGCAAAATAGCGAAAATAGAGGAGGCGTAGAGCGTTCAAAAAGTGGATTATACATATTGGGAAGTGGAGTATAATAGTCGTACTTAGATATATCTACGCGAGTCATTAGAAGTATTCAAATATGGCATAATTTTTAAAAGAATAATATTTAAATAATCGATATAACAATGATGAAAGATGATTTATAAATGGAAATTAATTGATGAAAGATTCATTACTGTTTTCAATATTCGATATTTTCATATCATCTCTAGCGAAGTAAAGATGACCAAAATATAAATTACCGACTTAATGAATAATGGATAAGGACATATAAATTACATCTTTTTGTAGATTATAGACTAACTAACAAACCCTAAGAAACTGTTCTTGTTCTGACGTGCTGTGAGTTACGTTTACCATTTTCTTGCATTATGTAATATTATATTTTCCAATCCATAAATAGACCTGATACTTTCTGTGCTCGACTACCTTCTTAAGAAACATTCGACAATGAACTGATGAGGTAGTGCTGAAGAATTGATTAGAGTGGCCTCCATTGAAGGCTGGTGCAAGTGCACTTGGGTGCAGCCGTGGCCGGCGCTGTGGCGGGGGACGGGACGGGGCGAGCGGCCAAGGGTTCAGTGCCCGCTGCAGCTGCCGCCGCCGCCACGGCACGCGCCGGGCGTCGTCGCGTGGGAGGAGCGACGCGGCGCCTCCGCGCCCGCAAGCACGAGGAAGGGCCGAGGGGGCTCGGGCGCGGCAACGATCGATGGATTCATTTGATCGGGGTTCATCTGCTATGGTCATTAGTCACGCAAGTGGAGTGAATTTCTTTATCACGAGACGTGGCGAGGTTCTTTCCCAGCTGAACGGCAAGATCCGGCGCCGACCTACGTCGGCTTGCGAAATTTTTCCCATCCAGGGGAAAGAGGCTTGCGTAGTTTTTCCTATCCAGGTATATCCTATCAGCGGGACACACGTCAAGCCGGGAATTTCTCTAAGTTCCCGAATGGTCTTCCGTCATGAGTTGTAGTGTTGTGCATAGAAATGTGTGTGTGCGTATCGATCGCTGTCCGGGGCCCGTTTGTGAGGGAACTGCTCCGGCATTCGCTCGTTGTTGAACGGAGAAATCACGAGAGACTACCGATCAGAGCAGCCGGCCGCTAGAATTCTCCTCCAGACAGCGGCTGATTTCGACCTAGCTATTGAGCTAGTGTCGAAAATCCTGTTACCGTCGGGACTCGAACCCTACTATTTCTCAGTCAGGGGCACTGCAGTGGCATCAGCTGATGCCATGAGCCACCTCAACTGGTGACGAGGGTGCACAGGCGATAAATTATTTATTGTGTCCGGGCATGCCAACTACAGACGTCTTTCCTCGTAAGTGTTACCTGGAGATGGCAGTGCCACCCCCGCTGGAACGTGAGAACCTGCGCCAACGTAAACATCGGCTTTTACCCCTTCAGGAGTCTCCCCCCCCCCTCAGTGGGGCACCGCTCCTCACGGGACAAGCTCCCGTCAGGTCTCTCACACGTCCAGTAGGTCTCATGTCATGGTCTCTCACACATCAAGGAGGTCAAGGATGTATGGTAGTGCAGGACATGTAAGTGCAAGCGTGTGGGTAAGGGGAGACGAGAGAGAATAAGCATGAGCATGCGTAGTCCTTGGCCCGTTTGTGACAGAACTTCTCCGGGATTGGTATTGGTCGGAAAAATCACGGAAAATAATTTCCAATCGGAGTAGGCAAGCTACCACCAATCTGTAGCTGAACTTGTCCTTGTTATGTAGCTAGTATTGAAATTCCGCGACCGTCAGGATTTGAAACCTAGACCTCCGGGTTAACGATGCTGCAGGGGTAACGGTGGACTATAATGACTATGTTTGCAATAGCTGGTGCGGTGGCCAGAGGGGAAATTTGAGAGGGGAAGGGGAGTGGGCGACGAGAACGTAGGTGTAGGGACATAGAAGAACGTAGGAGAACGAACAGTGAAGCCAAGAAAACGTTGCCCCGGCGATGCTCCGCGCATTTTCCGGTTCACCAGGCTCTACATTCAACTCGTTGCCAGGCCTTCCGTCAGTTATGTGCAAGGGATGGAGAACCACAGGCGTTAATTTTGAACTTATTACA
The DNA here is from genome assembly GCA_964035755.1 of Teleogryllus oceanicus. NCBI lineage: Eukaryota > Metazoa > Arthropoda > Insecta > Orthoptera > Gryllidae > Teleogryllus > Teleogryllus oceanicus. Next base: position 109,115,487 of record CAXIVR010000008.1, on the reverse strand, counting down.
AATATCCGGGAAACAAATAAATTTAAAACAAATTTCTTTGAATGACGTGATTCACATGAGTTCTTTCCTAGACGGAAATAATCATACATTATTACGTTTACAGTGCGGTATGATTTGTTGATAGACGAATTTAGGGCCTCTACTTTAGTAAACATTCAAGTATGTATGTTTATCTTCTGTAATGATGTGTTTAAACTACATGGTAACTGCCTTGTTTGTGTTTCAAGAATTGAAGATTGCGCAGCGTTACGTAGAACGCATGAAAGACGTCAGTACCACTGTAACTTCCACGCCGAAAAATTCTACGTACGAAGATTTTTTCCTTTTTCTTTTGATTACCTTCCCACGTGGGAGTCAGATGACCGGGGCAGGAATAATCTTGAGAATGCGGAGGAAAGTTAGTGCGCGAGTAGCGTGTCGGCATATTGAGAGGCAAGAGGGAATTGGCTGCGACGTTGGTAGCCGGTACGTGCGATGGAGAGGTCATTCGGAGGAGGTGGGGAACTAGTGGAACGAGGAAATAGGGCGATGAGTTGGCAGGTAGTGATATGTTGGAGCAAGCTTGGCGAAGGCGGGTACGAGACGTTGGTGGGCGAGAAAATTACACGAGGAGATCAAAAGGGTAGTTATCAGAAAAGGAGGGGAAATGGCTGGAGAAGAAAGAAGAGGGGGGAGGCGGGAGCGAGGCGACCGCGGAAGAGGACGCGGGCGGTTTCAAGAGATATGTTCTGGTTAGGGCGGTATGTTAGAGGCGGTGAGTTAGAACGGTTTGGGCAGGTTTGGACTGTGGATTGGGTGACGTAAATGTGTGGGATGGATTGTGTGTGGTTGGCTGGTTGTTAGTGATTCCGGGCGCGTCAACTACTGACGTCATTAGACCCGTAAGTGTAGCGCATGTTTTGCATCGGGAGGTAGCGCTGATCTTCCGCCGCTGGATGGCGAGATCCGTCGCCTACCTACCGTCGACTAGCGAGGTTTTCCTCAACAAGGTATCTCACACCAGCTGGGCACCATCCCAGCCGGGACAAGATCAAACATCCCGACCGGTCTTCCGGCATGTGCAGTAGTGTAGTGTATGTTAGTGTAAGCGTATGAGGATAGGACAAGGATGAGGAAGGACAGATCGCGCGCGGTCCGTAGCCCGTTTGGTAGGGTACTGCTCCAGCATTCGCCTGGTGTTTATCCGAGAAACCACGGAAAACTACCGATCAGAGCAGCCGGCCTCTAGAATTCTCCTCCAAACAGCAACTGAATTCAACCTAGCTGAGAAGCTAGTGTCAAAAATCATGCTAATGTCGGGACTCGAACCTAGGACCTTCCGGTCAGAGGGACTGCAGTGACATCAGTTGATGCACTGAGCCACCTCCCGGTGTGGGATAAAGCGGAGCGGGTAGGTTGGCATGTGGAGGGGAGGGCAGAAGGGAGCGAGAGTAGTACGACTTTATTCATAGAGCCCTTCAGGAGAGGAGAGGGGAAGGACCCACGGATGCGAAGGGAATCGGGAAGGTGTGGCGGGGTTGGGGGAAGAGGGGGGGGCAGCGGGAATGTAATGGAGAATGGAGAAATGTGGCGGGGAATTACGGGACGACGAAGAGCATAGGAGGGAGAAGCGAGGCGGGAAGAAACATGTCGGGGGAAGGTGGGGGGGGACGTGGCGGAAAGAGGCGTGACGGGGAGTGGAGTGGTGGGAGGAGGTGTGCCGGGAGGGAAGGGGCATGTCTGAGAGAGCTCTAGCGGGGTAGGCATTGTGGATAGTGCGTGGAGAGGTGTGGCGGAGAGGGGGGGGAGAGGGGGGGAGGGGGGGGGCGCGCAGCGGGAGGAGCCTGCAGGGGAGGAGCAAGCGGGAGGAGCAAGCGGGGAGGAGCGAAGCGGGAGGGGTGAAGCGGCGAGAGGCGAAGCGGGAGGGGCTAAGCGCGGAGGGGCCAAACGAGGAGGCGAAGCGGGGAGGGCGAAGCGGGAGGAGCGCAGCGGGAGGAGCGCAGCGGGAGGAGCAAGCGGAGGAGCAAGCGGGAGGAGCAAGCAGGAGAGGGTGAAGCGGCGAGAGGCGAAGCAGGAGGGGCTAAGCGCAGAAGGGCCAAACAGGAGGGCGAAGCGGGGAGGGCGAAGCGGGAGGAGCGCAGCGGGAGGAGCAAGCAGGGAGGAGCGAAGCGGGAGGAGCAAGCGGGAGGGCGAAGCAGGGAGGAGCGAAGCGGGAGGAGCGAAGCGGGGAGGGGTGAAGCGGCGAGAGGCGAAGCGGGAGGGGCTAAGCGCGGAGGGGCCAAACGAGAGGGGCGAAGCGGGGGAGGGCGAAGCGGGAGGAGCGCAGCGGGAGGAGCCAGCGGGGAGGAGCGAAGCAGGGAGGAGGAAGGGGAGGAGCAAGCAGGGAGGAGTGAAGCGGCGAGAGGCGAAGCGGAGGGCTAAGCGCGGAGGGCCAAACGAGAGGGCGAAGCGGGAGGGGCGAAGCAGGGAGGGCGAAGCGGGAGGGCAAGCGGGAGGGCGAAGCGGGAGGAGCGCAGCGGGAGGAGCCGCGAGGGGGAGCAAGCGGGAGGAGCGAAGCGGGGAGGAGCAAGCAGGGAGGGTGAAGCGGCGAGAGGCGAAGCGGGAGGGGCTAAGCGCGGAGGGGCCAAACGAGAGGGGCGAAGCGGGGAGGGGCGAAGCGGGGAGGAGCGAAGCGGGGAGGAGCGAAGCGGGGAGGGGTGAAGCGGCGAGAGGCGAAGCGGGAGGGGCTAAGCGCGGAGGGGCCAAACGAGAGGGCGAAGCGGGAGGGGCAAGCAGGGAGGGCGAAGCAGGGAGGGGCGAAGCAGGGAGGAGCCAGCGGGGAGGAGCCTGCGAGGGAGGAGCAAGCGGGAGGAGCGAAGCGGGAGGAGCAAGCAGGGGAGGGGTGAAGCGGCGAGAGGCGAAGCGGGAGGGCTAAGCGCGGAGGGGCCAAACGAGAGGGGCGAAGCGGGGAGGGGCGAAGCGGGGAGGAGCGCAGCGGGGAGCGCAGCGGGGAGGAGCGAAGCGGGGAGGAGCGAAGCGGGGAGGAGCGAAGCGGGGAGGGGTGAAGCGGCGAGAGGCGAAGCGGGAGGGGCTAAGCGCGGAGGGGCCAAACGAGAGGGGCGAAGCGGGGAGGGGCGAAGCGGGAGGGGCGAAGCGGGGAGGGCGAAGCGGGAGGGGCGAAGCGGGGAGGAGCGCGCGGGAGGAGCCGGGCGGGAGAGCGAAGCGGGAGGAGCGAAGCAGGGAGGAGCAAGCAGGGAGGGTGAAGCGGCGAGAGGCGAAGCGGGAGGGGCTAAGCGCGGAGGGGCCAAACGAGAGGAGCGAAGCGGGGAGGAGCGAAGCGCGGAGGAGCGCAGCGGGGAGGAGCGAAGCGGGGAGGGGCGCAGCGGGGAGGGGCGCAGTGGGGAGGGGCGCAGCGGGGAGAGACAAGGTGGCCGGAGCGGTTGAGACGGAGCTGGCCTGCGTGGGCAGAGGCGGGGCCGTGCGCCCGCTCGCAGCGGAGGTGAGCGCCGATAAGCGCGCGCGCGTGTCGCTGCAACGCACGAGGGGCTTCCAGGCGCGCACGCCGGATTCCTGGCAGGGTCGGTTGTCGACTCCGTGATGCAACTGCGTGCGTCGCCGCGCCGCCCGCGCTGACGTGGCCAGGCGCACCGCACGCACATGTTACGCGCGGCTGACGCAGCTTTCTTGGAATGAAGTAATCATGGGCACGCATGTGACACTCACTTGTAAATTACACTGGAAGAATACTCGAAGCAGAGTTGTAGTAGCAAATAATAATTTAAAACTTGTTAGATCATTTAGAAATAATTTAACCGAACTTCGTTATTAACAATAATAATTAATTATATCAATAACATGACAAAAACAGACGGATACCAAGGAAAAAGTGTAAACCGCTGATGACGCTAGAAAAGTAACTATTCTAAAGTATGAAGCCACCTAACTATAATGCATAATATAGCAAAAACGTGGAAGCAAACCTGAGGAGATACAATATTACGATACGCGTATAGTACTACTTTTCATTTTTATTAATCAATGATAACGAAAGATCTCTTAATATGCTCTTAACACAGATCTTTGTGTGAAGTTGTCATAGAAATATCAATTATCAAATTTTATAGAACGTTCAGTGACATAGCAATTCATTCAAGAAGTTCATTCAATTATTCATCTTATTCGCTCTTAATGGTCAATTCCGTTTTCTACTGTCTCCAGAATTGTTAGTACTCACATTTGTGTGATTTGGCTCTCTAAAATGATAGCTCTGCTACAACTGGATACCAAATATTTTTCTGAACAAGTGACTGTAGCTTGGCAATTTTCACACGTATTATTTTCTCAAATATTAAATCACATTTTGTATCAGGAAAGTCTCTATTACGACAAAATGGCTACTATACTCACTAATGCCATGGTAAGACATTTCTGCCACTATGGGACCCAATCAACGAGACGCTCTGACGCAAGTTGAATGAAGAGCAGAGAAAGAGATGTGACCTGCGGACCATTGGCATCTGCACAGCCAAACAATTGCATCCTTTGCGTGGTTATTCGCATCAATTCTCGCAGAGGTCTAATTCATACTCTAAAACGTAAAAACGCATTACCCGATTGATCTACAAACGGTGTAGGCGAAAAAGATAATAAACTTCTGAAGACGTGCTGTTTTATCAATTTCTTAAAATAAGTTATATTTTATTAATTAAAGTAGCTGAAGTAACCAGCGTTTCGCAGGTATTTATCCTTTTTTTAGACAGGAAGGGGAATTCTATCTATTCTCGCCTTGCGCGGAGCCTATTTCTATTCTACTCCGACCTACCCCGCCCCTCTCTACCTTGCATCCATCTGGTCTTCTTCACTTACTTTCTCAGGAAAAAAATTATATATTGTTTAATCATTTGGTGTTCCCGCCCCCAAGATTATCACGCTGTAGCTCAACGTGATTGTGTCTTTACACACACACACACACACACACACACACAATATATATATATATATATATATATATATATATATATATATATATATATATATATATATGATCCTTTATATTATTTCTTAAATATGGTAAGAACACTTTAAATTTAAATTACATTACGTTGTATGTTATTTTGATACCATTATCATTTGAAATTGTTGTGTTTTTAAACTAATAATTTAATGTTATTATAAGTCATTTTACTTTTAATGGACTACAAACGTATAATAAAATAAATTATTAAAATGCACCAACAATAATTTTTTACAATATTGCTCTACGGTATTCCATTCAATATGAATTTTGCGGAAGTTGCTTTTCTATCGATCTGTGTACAGATAATGATCGCATTTGATTCCGTGATGGGTGGTCTCAGCGAATCGGAAGATCGATGAACCTTGAGGAGGACGAGGTGAGGAGGTGCAGCAGAGACAATCATTCGATGAACGGCGCGACCTCAGGAATTCGCTCCTCTCCTCGCCAGAACTCGAACTCGGGATTCCTGCCTGAGGAAGCTCATTCCTCGCCGCGACGGCGGCGGCGGCGGCGGTTGCGGAGACGTGGAGGGGCGGAGCTGCATCTGCGAGGTCTCCCACGCGCGCAAAAAGCAGTCTGCGGCAGACGACGCGACGGAGGGAGTGAACAGAACGCTCCCTCACACGAGCCGCGAGATGGCTATCGCAGTCTGCGGCGGCAGGCGTGGCGAGAACCAATACCAGCATTCTTTGTTTTTCCGGTCGACGCAACTTCAAGCGTAACGATCACTTGAATCAATTGAATGTAAACCTACTTTCGAGAACGAGTTAACGGTTAAAGCGCTCCTGGCACGTCGCTTCGGCATGTCGCTTCGGCATCTTTCGAGACCAATTTTTGCCCATCTGAAACGTTTACCTCGAGGTGTTTACGACAGAGGAACGATAACATCCTATACGCATTCTTAGCATTAAGAATGCATCGAATTAAAAGTCAATGGAATGACTCATCACAAAATATTTTTATTTTTATTTCGGAAGTCTTTTTTAATTTTGATATAAATCAGGTGACAAAAAATAGTTCTGTAATGTTTCAAACAAAATAAGTGCAGAAACTACTTCCAAAATGTAAGAATGTTGATGAAAAATCGATAAATAAGAGGAGATGCTGTCTATTACTGCAATTCACGGATATTGTTTGGTCTTTTCGGTATAAAAAGTAAACTTTATTTCCCAATTATTACGAACATATTCAGTTATCTGCTCTGTTCTCAGCACCATGTGTATGGTTATTGACCCGAATGAACGCGTTATATTATTACCGATAATTATGTTTAAGAGACTACTATAAAAGCAATATTATAAGTTGTTTTTATAAGAAATTATATATTGAATATTATAAGAAATAATACCACAAAATACTTCAATAAAAATATTTATTGGTATCCAAGAATAACATTAAATATTACATACACATTTTGATGCAGATTGTGTTCGTTGAACGGCCCTACATAAATGCGCAAGAATTTCATCGCGTGGTGAATTACGTTCCGCAATTGTATAGCGCAGGCATCTGTGCACGCTTCAGCGTATCCCCCGCAACTGCTGCAGTGTGTGCTCCCGGTCTGCTTCCCGCTTACCTCTAGGGCGTGGGTGCCTGTGGGCCGTGGCGAGGCAGCGAGCACCGCTCCGCGCGAGGCGAGGCGAGGCGAGGCGACACGCGCCGTGCGGGGTGCCGAGCGGGGCTCGATCCATTGGCCTGTCAAAAACTGCCGCGCAGCGCCTCACACTGGGTCGAAACAGGCCAACCGCCTGGATGAACAAACAAATATAGAAATGAAAGAGGAAATGAGCAATGAAAGAACGTTGGAACCAGCCAATGAGTGAAAGAATACTTGTTCTTTTAACTGTTTTGAATTGCTCTCTTTGTGTGAAATTTTTTTCCTTTTCTTGTTGTATTCCTGTTGTGTTGTGTTTCCTGCCATACGAATAAAATAAGAAAAGTGAAAGAATGTGCGAACGTGCGATGAAAAAATCGAAGAACGATCATATGAACGAAAGACCAGACAACCGAACGAATAAACGAATGAATCAAAGCGCAAACTTTCAATACATGACAGTCGAGTAACGAATGCTTTACTCATTAGTAATGTGATTTACACATTATATACTGTCTATGCTTTCCTTTATTTCCGGGGTAAATGGCTGGGGCAAATTACGCTACTCTCTGAAGGACAATTCAAACTGTTGACTGCTCTGATTGATGGTTTGCTGAGGTTTCTCCGATTAAAATGGCGGATGCATGCGCAGTACTCCAAAGAATGGGTCACCGACCGCACTCAATATTTCCTTCCTCGTCCAATCTTATTTCCCAATCTTGGGGCTGAGCGAAGGGCCACTGCCCTGAGGTTATATGACTCATCCTCCATCATTCGAGCTACAGCGACCAGCAATGGTATATATCTCTTGGTGGGATATACGATTCTTTAAATTCCAACTTTGAATAAAAATACTTTAGTTGAATTTGCTACTGCATACCCCACTTCCTTCTCTCATTTCCTCTTCATCTTATTCGTTGTACACAATTTTACATAATTATCGCTTCAAAAACCACACATGTATTTTAACTGTCTCACTTTATAACTATTCCTTGTGTCCTCATCACAACCATCATCTCCATAACCATCTCCATATCAAACCGTATTTTCACCATCACCCATCATCTCTACCATCTGTGTATTATTACATAACCTTCAGTTTATTCTATGCTCTTCGTATGGAAGAGTATAATATCTTTCCATTGAATAGTATAATTCCCTTCCCCTTTATAAACCAATAACCACCTCACCCTATCCTGTACTTTCCATCCTTCCCGCATTCATTCTTCATCAAAAACCCTTCACCCTTAAAACACGTGATCCCAGTGTTCCTCTTCCATCTCCCATGACATACACATTTTCTTATCATAACCGAAGTAACAAAATACAAGTCGCGGGGCTATTTCGGCCCACTGTGCACCGAGCGCTCATTAGAGCTGTTGCGACGCGGCGCGGCGCGGCGCGGGCGTGCGCAATGCGCATGCTCCGCCATTCAGCTGTCGGCGCCCGCGTTTCACTTTGGGCCTCCAGCACACAGCGCGGCATTGTCCCTTTTAGGGGTTGTTGAAGACGTGTGCAAGCAGGTTCAAATCCTCCGAGAAATTGTTACCCTCCTTCAAGTATTAGTACCGGGAGAGGGTCAGGGCAACAACTGATGGCATTGCAGTGCCTCCAACCGAGAGGTTCTAGGTTCGAGTCCCGACGGTGACAAGATTTTCGACATTAGCTTGTCAGCTAGGTTGATTTCAGTCGCTGTCTGGAAGAGAATTCTAGCAGCCGGCTGCTCTGATCGGTAGTTTTCCGTGGTTTCTCCGATCAGCATCAGACGAATGCCGGAGTAGTGCCCTAACGAACGGGTCAAGGACCTCGCGCGATATTTCCTTCCTCTTCCTTGCCCTATCCTCACCCCTTACTTACACACAATTACACTACCAAGCATACTCCAGCACATATACCGAGAGACCGATCGGGAGCTTAGAGCTTGTCCTGGCTGGGGCAGTGCCGCGCTGGTGGGAGAAACCTGGTTGGGGGAAACCCGCAAGCCGACGGTAGGTCGGCACCGGATCCCGCCATACAGCGGGGAACGACCACCGCCACCTCCCGAGAAAAAACATGCACCACACTTATAGGACTAATGACCTCAGCTGTTGACGCGCCCGGAATCACTGACAATCAATCAATCAGGTATTAGCGGCCGTCTGAAGTGGCGCATGGCGTCGACTGATGTCAGTACAGTACCTTTTACCAGGAGATCCTAGGTTACGAGTCCCGCCGATGGCAGGACTATAGACACTAGATCGATTTCTGCCGCTGTCCAGAGGAGAATTCTATCGGCAATCGAGAATTTTGGCTCTAATCGGTATTCCGTAGATTTTTCTGATCAACACCAGCCGGAGCAGAACCTCAACAAACGGATCACGGACCGCGCGCGATTTTTACTTCCTGTTCTTTGTCCTATCCTCGTTCCTTCCTTATACACTCACACACACACTTACATGCACGTCACACATATATCGGAAGACCAGTCGGGAGGTTGTAGCTGGTCCCGGCTGGGGCGGTGCCCCACTGGCGGGACTTACGTGGATAGTAAAAAAAAACCTGCAAATGGACGTCGAGGTCTGCACTGGATCTCACCATTCAGCGACGGAAGCGCATTGCCATCTCTAGTGATAAAACTATGCATCACACTTATGGAACTAACGACTGTAGATGTTGACTCGCCCGGCAACGTGAAATAAAAAATGTGTAAATATTGCATATAATGTGACTTGATGGAACGTTACTTACTTATTACGATAATCTATAATTACTTGCACTTCAAAGAGATAACACAATAAGGCTGGGAAAAGCGCTATATATAGGTAAAAATAAACACAAGTATACAATTTTAGGGAAAATTAAAGAACTCACGAGAAATTTTCGTATATAAACTGAACCAGCCTATATTGGAGAAGTTTACCTACACATAGTTCTGTTTCAAAATCCTACATCAATTAAAATTACAAATAATTAGAAACATTAATATTTTAATAAATAATTGTATATAGAAAAAGCTTTAAATACAGACATACAGACATTTAGGTTATATTGTACAAGTAAACCAATATTGTACTTTGAGTATTAGCAGTTATAAAATATTATAGTATAGTATTAAAGTTAGCAAGTTTTGTTAGTAATAATTAATTCGTCGAATTGTTTAACGATTGAATTAATTAGTTCCATTGTTTTTATAGTATTAATGTGTAATATAAGAAGATTGTATAGTCTTGTTGTTGTTACTGTATAATTTGTCACTGTCAAGTTAACATTTAAATACACTTTGAGCTAAACATTATTACAGTTTTTGATGAATCAAGTCTCAAAATAACTTTGTTTTTCGGTCAATCAAGTCGAAAAACTTACACTTTAGCCCAAGTGTATAGACTCGTTTTGTACACTTATTTCTACCCATAGAAGGAGGTTAACAAAAATAGTTATTTGCGTTTTTCTCTTATTGATGTAATGATCCATGTGTCGTTCATTTCACTCTTAGCAGGTGCACTAATATCCAGTGTATTTATCTTTCAATAACTCTTCAACAAGGCGAATATAATATCTCTTCAAGCTCATCTACTTACTCACTGTTCATTTCTTATCTTGCTTTGATCACTTTTCTGTAACAACCACCACGAGTGAAGAATAAACAAGTAGAAATTGGCCTGTCTAAAGCGAAACGATCGAAATTGCGCGTAAATAAATTTACAAACGCCGAAGATAATCTCGATAATTAAGTGTAAGACGAATTCATCATTTACATACCACTTTAAATGTTATAACCAAGAACGATAACCCAGATTGTAAAGTTAATACATAAAATTTTATTAATGTAAGTCTATAACGATATCTTCAAGATTAGTGTCCTTTCTAATTTAATTTCCGTAATGATCAAGAGTTTGAATAGGAAATGTCGTATGTCAAATGGGCTCTCTACTGTATACTACTTCAAACGTACAAAATGGCAGCCAATGACCTGATAATACGAACGACAAAAAAACGCCGAGGAAGTGCCTGATTGGAGGTATGCTCCATCATTAGCTATCTTTCCTTTCGTCAAAGACAGTTATTATCTTGAGAGACTAAGCCAAGTGTGCAAAGAACCCGACCCGCATTCTGAAGGTTCCTGAGTTCAGGTCCTGAACTGATCACTCCGGCTATTTTTTCCGTGAACTTCTCCTCTGTCATTTCGGATGAATGCAGGGGCGGCCTCTTAATCAAAAGCCTCAACTGCTCCTTTCCTTGTGTTCTCTCCTGCACGATTATTACGCTCCATCAGCACAACCCACGAATTCAGTAGCAGAGCGTGCCAGTCGACGTAAAGCATTGCCGACGAAAGAATCTGGAAGAGAGGACCGGCAGTCTCTTAACATTTGCAAGTGATGTTGTCAGTGCTTTATCATGCGTGTTATTAGGAGACTTTCTATCAAATTTTCCACTCCATTAACTAAAGTGGAGGCCAAAGGACACTACTTTAGATTGATGCTTTGAAATCCTGAACCCTTCACTTGGCCACTTCATCAAACATAAAAAGTAAATAGTTTTTGCATTTGCATAATCGCGCGCGTTAAGAATATAGGATGACTCTACCCACAATCATTTGCGACAAATGCAGTAGCGCTCCTGTTACATATTTAATAATTGTATAAAATTTATATTCTGATAAATTTTTTCTGGGTCTGACAGGTGATCTTTCGGTCAAGTTTATACATTTATTATTAAACTCTTATTTGGAGACTCAACTTTAAATGTAGGTAATTACACATCAGATTACGAGTGGTACTATTAGAATAACAGACTTTACACAGCCAATAAGAGTCATATCAACAAACGTGTTCTACTTGCATAATGAACCCTTAAGTGAATTGAAGGATTCAATAATGCATGAATTCGTTGAGTAGGTGACGCGATTACTACGTAAATCGTAACAAACAATCTTAATATAGAGAAAAATATTATTAAGGTGCAAAAGAAATGCAATGAGACAAAGACAAAACAAAATTTGCCGAGTTGAATGCAAATGCGATATCAACAAAAATAATGTATAGTGTAAATGAAATGTTGGTCCTAAAAAAATGAATTCGATAATGTAACACAAACAATGCTTCATACATTTGAAATTGGCCACAATTGCGTGTCACCTAAATGACTGATGAGCTTCAACATCTCTTAAGTTTCTACATCCTGATTTCTTGGTATGCAATAGAACATTAAAAGGAGCCTGTAGATTACGGCGCCTAGATCATAAATTTTCTGTTCGCAGTGGGCTTCATTCCCTAGTAATTTCATTTGGAGCCCTTTCTGTTTTATTTCCCCGACACGCGATTGGCTGCTTGGGTTGAACGCCCTCGTCTGCTGCTGTTGCAGGAGCTCCGGGCCGGGCGCCGCCGCCGCCCCCGCCGCCTCCGGCTCCACCCCCGCCGCCGCCGCCGGCGCCGCCGCCGACGCGGGCCACTCGCCGCCCGTGCGGGCGCCCGCCCCGCCCCCCCCCACCGCCAGCGCCAGCGCCAGCGCAGCCGGCGCCGCCGCCGCCGCCGCCGACGCCGACGCAGACGCAGGGGGCAGGTCTAACGCTTGAGGATGCTTGCTAACGCCACGGACAGCCGGCCATCCACGCGGAAATTACTCACTCCGAGTCTCTCCATGGAACCCACGTCTCATGGACACGCGGTTCCTCTAAAATATACACAAGCTGTACATCACGTACATATGCATTTTTTCTTTCATTTAAAAACATTTTACAACTCTTCAAAGCGCGATTTTGAGTCGAAGCAAATACGAGTAAATACTCAAACATCAATGATCACATTCAATTTTTTGCTCTTTTCGAAGATAATGAAAACTCTTTGAAATATGTTCCGAATAAACTCGAATGCTCCTACAGTGAACCGTACCATTTTCGTGTTAATATAGACAACGATACTCAAGGAGTCGTTTTAGGTCATAAATATGCAGTGTCGATACTCAGAGAAAGCTTCCTTGTACGTGCGTCAAACGTATCAGTGAAAATTATAGTCTTGGTCGTACATTGAAGATTTTTTTGATATTTATTTCTCGGTTGCTCGTTATCGTAAATGAACATTGATCGTTACAGTTAAATACCAATAAAACCAATAACGCTTTCAAATACAAGTCGGATATGTTAACAAAAATAAAACTTGGTATCCGAAAAAAATTAGAAGTGAAGTAAATGTAATATGAAAGAGAGATCAATTATTATAAACTTTCACCAATAAAAACATAATACTTTTCTCAGATATCAAAATAGTATATAAATAAATAACATCGACACTGTATATAAAAATGCATCCAGTATCGAAGTTACGCAGGAAATAAAAATACCGACTACGTGCCAAGTCATGCCGAGAACGTCCTCGGCACAGAATGTCCTTTACAAGTGACGTGATGGCAAATATGAAGATGTATCGTCATCGGCATAGTTTCTAATTATTGTGCGAGGCTTTGAAGACCTTGTTCTCTTCGGCGAGAACGGATTGCTTGCAACTGCAGCCTCCGTTTTGTCACATACCAGCACCGCTCAGCCTCGAGGCATTTCATTACACAGTACATTTAGTAAGCACTTCCGTCATAAATTTGTTTAGGTGCACAAGTCATCTGCAACTGTATATAACATGCAGCTTTTTCATTCTGTATTTCAGGATGCGTCAGTCTTTGAAGGACGAAAAGAGTAATTTAATGTTGTTTGATTAAGGTCTAATGACACATTGTTTTGAACTAACTACTATTCTCTTGAAAACGAATTTTTTGTAGAAGATTCTCTTACGATAATATTCTCTTTGCTTTAACACCTTACAAAATAATACAAATATGTATTCAATGCCTGAAGAACCGTACAAAAGAGTAATTCTCTTTAGGAAGGCAAGTGTAATTCACATAATCTCGCGATCGCTACGTACTTGGATGGCTGGCTTCTCCAAAGAGGCAAACTAGGTGTACATTTTTGTGGGTAAACAACTTGCATGATAATGGAATATGAACAAACAGACAAAGGGCTTGTGCAATTGTGGAGCCATTTCAATTATAACATTAAGCTTTAGACATTTAGCATTATAACATTAGGCTTGATTAACAATTATTTTATATATATATATTTGTTATATAACAAGGAATTGAAAATATTTTTCCTAAAACATTTCTTGCCTAATATGGGCGTAGTGCGTATTCAATAAGTAAGTAATATCAATTATGTGCTAAACATGGAGGAAAGAGATCTAGACTTTAATCTGGATATTGACTAGTTCTTGTAGTGCACATTTGCGAAGACTAAAGTCTCTCCATTCGGTGGTGCCACACGGAATTCAAAGGTTATCGTTCATTGAACGCAGAGGAACATTTGAAAACTTCCTTTTGGCGCCACCTGAGCGGTCCATCGACCGAATGGCCGAGCGAAACTGGAAAAAAGGCTGAGATCCATCCACAATTATGCCAACCCTTTGTCACTTTGGGAAGGAGCGGTTGATATCTTTCCGACTGCTCCTAAGAACGACCCTTGGATACTGCATGTAAATGGGAACGTGATGTATCATGTTTGTACAGAGTCAATACTTGGAGGGTACAATTGTTTATATGGTTTTGGTGGAATACGTGTACATATTTAGACTGGTGACCAAACTGGAAACATTTTTTGTCAGGGTGTTCGTTTGTAAATTTTGTTTCTAATTGCATTTTGACAGTACTAATTTTAGACACAAGAAGGAAACCAATTCCAGAAAACAACTCATAATATTCAAACATCAAAAAATAACACAAATTTAAAGATTTATCTAGTGTAGTTTTGTAAATATCGATTAGGTATTATGCTCCTTACATGTTCCCTCTGAAAGGACATGTGCATATGCAAGCGTGAAGTAGTTTTGAGAAAGAGTAAAATGATAATAGTCTTTGGCAATTAAAATACTTGTAAAACAAATATGACTTCTTGGGTCGATGAATTTCTGACAGAATTTTGCAATACTATTTCCTGAAATTCAGGACATTCCGAAATGATATAATTAAAAAATATCAAATTGATATATTGATGTTTAGGTGAATTTAGTGAAATGTTTGATTTTAGGTGGTTTTATAAGAATCTTTTAAAAATATTTATTCCTTACATCGAAGACGAGTCTAACAGAACAGGAGAATTGTCTGTATTATTATGCTCAACCAAGGAATCTACGACTTTTATCACTAAATTGCTACATATTTCGAATTGCCATTTTAAGAATATAATATGTTTTTGAGTTAAATATATATGAAAAGTCAAAAGTGAACTCAATGAAACTCCGAAAAAAAAATCAGTTAACTTCTTACACGAACGATTATTAAACTTAAAGAAACCAGGGAGACCATCCATTACATGGAAATAGAATGTAATAAATATTCGTCATTTCGAAAATTGAATATAAAGAAAGAAATTTAAAAATATTGTTTGACTCTATATTTTTACCGCAATTTGTAACTCAAAACTTTTCATTTGTCCAATCTTTATGCCAAGCAATTTTCTAATACCCTAGTTCATTAGTTCAAAGCACGCATGGATAATCATTAGCCCAGAAAGGTTTTATGAAGTGGACATCGCATAATTAAGTCTGCATTGATCTTTACTGACGCGAAACCCGAATAAAAAGAAAGAGAGAGTTTAATCCGCTGGAACATCGTGATAAATTCCCTCTCGAAGTTATATGGGTTTGTCATGAATCACCGATTTCAGGATTTCAAGGCCAGAAAAGCGCCCGTGAGCAGTGCGAGCCGGCCCCTCCATTAAACTCCTTCGGTCTGAGGATTCTCGAATCCAGGCACACCTCGCTCCCAATTACCCCGGATTTACGAGTTCGCAGCGCAGCACCTGCCGCGCGCCGCGCCCTGGCCGCGCGCCAGCCGCCCCGACCGGCCTGCTCCGCGGCGGCGCGGGCCACTGACTCCGCCGCCAATGGGCCACCGCGCCAGCCCCCAGGCGCACGCCGCGCGCGTGGCCAGGGAGTGGGGAGCGGGGGCGGGGGCGACGCGACGCCACGCGACGGGCGCAGCCAGAGTTCGGCGGAAAGACGCTGAGAGCAGGCGGGGCGAGAGCGAGGGCGAGCGGGGGGCGAGGCGGCGAGGCGAGGCGAGCGGGCGGGAGGGGCGATGGGAGGCGGCGAGGCGAGGCGAGGGGCGAGGCGGCGAGAGCGAGGCGGGGCGGGCGGAGGAGGGCGAGGGGCGAGGAGGCGAGAGGCGAGGGCGGAGGCGGGGCGAGGGCGAGGGAGAGCGAGGGCGAGGCGAGGCGAGGGCGAGGGCGAGGCGAGGGCGAGGGCAGAGGGGCGAGGGCGGGCGAGGCGGAGGGAGCGAGGGGCGAGGGCGAGGGCGAGGGCGAGGGCGAGGGCAGGCAGGGCGAGAGGCGAGGGCGAGAGGGAGGCGAGGCGAGGGCGAGGGGCGAGGCGGGGCGAGAGGGCGAGGCGAGAGGGCGAGGCGAGGGCGAAGGGGCGAGGCGAGAGGCGAGGGGGAGGGGAGGCGAGGGCGAGGGCGAGGGGCGAGGCGAGCGAGGGGCGAGGGAGGGCGAGAGGCGAGGGCGAGGCGAGGGCGGAGGCGAGGGGGCGAGAGGCGAGGGCGAGGCGGGCAGGGAGCGGGCGAGGCGGGAGGCGAGGGCGAGGCGAGGGGGCGAGCGGCGAGGCGAGGGCAGCGGAGGGGGGCGAGGCGAGGGCGAGGCGGGCGAGGGCGAGGGCGAGGGCGGAGGGAGGCGAGGGGGCGAGGGCGAGGGGAGGGCGAGGCGAGGCGAGGGGCGAGGCGAGGGCGGAGGGAGGGCGAGGAGCGGAGGGCGAGAGGCGAGGGCGAGGGCGAGGCGAGGGGCGAGGGCGAGGGGGCGAGGGCGAGAGGCGAGGGCGAGGGCGAGGGCGAGGCGAGAGGCGAGGGCGAGGGCGAGGGCGAGAGGCGAGGGCGAGGGAGGGCGAGGGCGAGGGAGGGCGAGGGCGAGGAGCGAGGGGAGGCGGGCGAGGCGAGGCGGGCGAGGGCGAGAGGCGAGGGCGAGGGCGAGGGCGAGAGGCGGAGGGCGAGGCGAGGAGGCGAGGCGAGGGCGAGGCGAGGGAGGGCGAGGAGCGAGAGGCGAGGGCGAGGGGGGCGAGGGCGAGGGCGAGGGGCGAGGGCGAGGAGCGAGGGGGAGGGCGAGAGGCGAGGGCGAGGGCGAGGGCGAGGGCGAGAGGCGAGGGCGAGGGCGAGGGCGAGAGGCAGGGGCGAGGCGAGGAGGCGAGGGCGAGGGCGAGGGGCGAGGGCGAGGGCGAGGGCGAGCGAGGGGCGAGGGGCGAGGGCGAGGGCGAGGGCGAGGGCGAGGGCGAGGGAGCGGAGGCGAGGGCGAGGAGGCGAGGGCGAGGCGAGGGCGAGGGCGAGGGCGAGGGCGAGGGCGAGGGGCGAGGGCGAGGGCGAGAGGCGAGGCGAGGGCGAGAGGCGAGGGCGAGGCGAGGGGCGAGGCGAGGCAGGCGAGAGGCGAGGCGAGAGGCGAGGGCGAGAGGGGGCGAGGCGAGGCGAGGGCGAGGGCGAGGGCGAGGCGAGGGCAGGGAGGCGAGGCGAGGCGAGGGCGAGAGGCGAGGGCGAGAGGCGAGGGCGAGAGGCGAGGGCGAGAGGCGAGGCGAGGGAGCGAGGGCGAGAGGCAGAGGAGGCGAGAGGCAGGAGGGCGAGGGAGGCGAGGGCGAGGCGAGGGCGAGGGCGAGGCGAGAGGCGAGGGCGAGGGGCGAGGGAGGGCGAGGGCGAGGGCGAGGGCGGAGGCGAGGGCGAGGCGAGGCGAGAGGCGAGGGCGAGGGCGAGGGCGAGAGGCGAGGGCGAGGGCGAGGGCGAGAGGGAGGCGAGAGGCGAGGGCGAGGGCGAGGCGAGGGCGAGGGCGAGGGCGAGGGGGGCGAGGCAGGCGAGGGCGAGGGCGAGGGCGAGAGGCGAGGGCGAGGCGAGAGGCGAGGGCGAGGAGCGGGCGAGGCGAGCGAGGGCGAGGGCGAGAGGCGAGGGAGGCGAGAGGCGAGGGCGAGGCGAGGCGAGGCGAGGCGAGGGCGAGGGCGAGAGGCGAGAGGCGAGGGCGAGGGCGAGGGCGAGGGCGAGGGCGAGGCGAGGGCGAGGGCGAGGCGAGGCGAGGGCGAGGCGAGGGCGAGGGCGAGGGCGAGGCCGAGAGGCGAGGGCGAGGGCGAGAGGCGAGGGCGAGAGGCGGGGGCGAGAGGGGAGGGCGAGGGCGAGGGCGAGGGCGAGGGCGAGGGCGAGGGCGAGGGCGAGGGCGAGGACGAGGGTGAGGGGTGGTGACGGGGCGCGCCGCGGACGAAAGAAGGGGTGGAGAGCCTTTCATGTTCCACGTCACGTGCACGAATACGGAAGTCTTCCTTGAATAGATGTCGCAATTTGTCAGAAATGAACTCGTTTACTCTTCTCTTTCCAGCACCGAACCGACGGGCTGTTAGCCATGAAGATATCTGATACTTGGCCGTACTACGCAATTATGAAATGAATGATGATTAAAATTACATTCTGGGTGTAGTGGTTACCATACACCCCACTAACGAGGAAAAAAATTGAAGCTGTACACGGGATTCGATCCTAAAGAGTTTGCCATTTTTGAGAAGCATGTATTTCATTCACAGAATTCACATGAATTCAAAAAAGAGCTAGTCATAACATATTTCATAAATTCGTACATTTTTATATATGTAAATAAAGATTGTACTGAAAACTGTTCATGTTATTTAAATATTTTGCCATAAATAATGTATCAATGATATGAAGTAACCAAAGTGGAAATGGATTCGGATTAATATTTTATAATGCAGAACGGTAGACAGTAAAATACGTAATAATTAACGATTTTTTCGAATCGAACTACCATGATAATGATTTAAAACATCAAATATCACTTCATAATTGCCAAGTCTCCAATTAATTAAAAATTTATGTTTACACAAACATTAAATTTGCATTTTAAAACTGCCAACAAAGAAATATCATCCCGCTTAAGTATGAAATAAAATAAAATTTGTGTTCCCCTTTACTTTACTAGTACACATTTTCCAATGAATATTTCAAACTCTTTGTGGGTGCGTGAAGGCGTCTCCGCGGCGAGCGGGGAGGGGGGCGGGGGGGCTGGCCGGGTGGGCGGGGCGGCCGGAACGAGGGCGTCGTCGCAGCTGCCGGGCGGCGGCGGCGCGGAACCGCGCGCGCATAAATTTCAGAAGGAAGTCGGACGAGAAACAAGCCGCGTCGTGCCGCAGCACAACGGCAGCCTGGCGGCTCTAATCGACTCCTCGACATCGACCCCGGGAAATCACTGGCTTCGGCCCGTAAACTACCTGTCTACTGTCGGCGTTCTCGAATTTGCTCTTATATGGTCACGCTGCCTGTCATTTCGGCTGAGACAGGGCAATTTATTCGTTGAGCGGTCAGGCGATTCCAGATAAGAATTAACTTTTGGTATGGGGGGAATGTCTTCATCGACGATATCCTTTCTTTAGGGAGCGAGAAGCACAGCTCAGCTCTGGCAAGCTATTAGCAGATAGCTCTCATTTGGCAGTCTAAAATGTTTAGTTCACTTCCCTTGTGGCACAAAAAGTGTTAGACACATTCCAGTATATTTTCTGTTTATTATCGAACTAATGTAAGGAATAATGAATTTTTAAAATTTATATGCATTAACCTGTGATGGACATCCGCCGTTTTGGGATTAACTGACGCTACCAGTACAACATAAAAAAAGCAACTAATTCTAATGATGTTTCATAGCATAGATAAGCATTCAATTGTGACTGAAGATTCTGACTAGGCCCTTTTTGTCTGTACTACATAAAAATATTTTACATTCGAACTGAGTGCTTTATCAGTCCAAAATTAAAACCGAAATGTTCGGAAATTAACTTCATAAAACTCGGGTGTAAACATGGTAACCCACCTGGAACCGCTTGCGAGATACAAGCAAGTAAACATTTTTCCCGGAAGGCGTTTAAATGGGGTACATGACAACACCCGGTGAACAACTATGCACGATTATTTGGACTGCGAATAACAGATCCTGATCAGTAGA
Organism: Teleogryllus oceanicus; assembly: GCA_964035755.1. Taxonomy (NCBI): domain Eukaryota; kingdom Metazoa; phylum Arthropoda; class Insecta; order Orthoptera; family Gryllidae; genus Teleogryllus; species Teleogryllus oceanicus. The sequence goes on along the minus strand of CAXIVR010000008.1, from coordinate 109,095,930 downwards.
TAGAAGAGTTCGAAAATCTTAATATTATAAAAGCTATAACTATGAGGGTTACTATCTTTTTCTCTCTAATCCTTCAAATAAGCAAAACATTTATTTCTTCTGGTTTTATGATCATCGTGCAAATAAAGTAATAAATTAAACTCTGCTTCCCTTATAATATAATAGGCATTTAAATAATTTAATTTCTGACTATGTAGAGTAACAATAATGCAATGTCGCATCTGATTATTATGAAAGAGCATGCATGTAAGAACACTCTTAGAATGCTGACTGTACGCTAATTACTCTGTATTTACTTTGTAGGTTATTCCTAAATTTATAAGGGTTACTGCAATTGTAAAGTGTTCTTCGAAAAGCGAACTCCTTTTTTTCTTTTTTTGCCTAATCTCCGTCTTATGTTTTTATTTCAAGAACCATATTTGGAAACCTAACATTTGACATTGATTTTCTGATTACAATCATCATGATGCTCAGCATCGAATATCATCTAAATTTTTGCATAAAATGAAATACACTGTATCACGTGGGTTGTAGTTATTGCAACGGTAAAAATATCTCGATGAAAAATATGGTAATGTTGATGTAATTGAATTCATTATAATTAAATATATATTGCATTCTGTTTCCTTTTGATCTTGGTGCCCTGGTCTATAACATTTTTAACAAACCAAATTGATGTATTGTATTTTTTCAATAATACCGACCGTCGTATTAAGTTTGATAAAATACTATGCATGCCTTGTTTTTGGATAGTGTTAACGTCTAAGGTTTTTACTTGCCTGCTTGTTACGTCTGGGACATATTGATACTTTACTGGGAACTAATCATACTAAAACCGCTCCAGAACGAAACAGGATTATCGTATGGAAAAATCCAGAATAATATAAAGATATTGTGCTTACTGTACCTCAAAAAGGATTTTGAACCTTATTACAAAAATTAAGATCAGTGAAGTTATGTGCAGTAAAACTATACGAACGCATTAAATCATCTCATTTTTTGCGGGGAGAAACACACACATAAAATTAGTGATATGGCAATCACTAATGCGTTTCAGTATCAAGAAATGTGAAATAATATTCAATTAAATAAGAAAGCATTCAGTATACATAGATATAATGTTACCCCCTGTAAAATCACGAACATTGACGTTTTCATTCGGAAACGAAAGAAATATGTCCAACATTACAAGCTACTTCAAAGAAAGACTTCAAGAGCAAGTAATTTTAGATAAAATTTTCTTTTCTTCTTCTTCTTCTTCTTCTTCTTCTTCTTCTTCGTTATTATTATTATTATTATTATTATTATTATTATTATATGTGCTAAAAAGTGAGGTTTGAAACTTTTGTTACTGCTAGATAACAAAATGACACTCCCTTAAAGATAATTATGTTTTCATATAAAATAGATGAGTAATATTAATCGAATCTGCTAGGATAATGAACCGAACCTTTCGAGAAAAGGAGGGAATTAAGAAAATTCGTAAATTAAACATTTTAAATTTAAAATAAATATGAATAAGTCAGAGTCGTGCCTGTCGCCAATCCAGAAATTAGATACCAAGGCAATTTGATGTTTTGATTAGCTTCGGGTTGAAAATACTCGCGGATTTTCTACATCGCCTACACATTAGAACATGAATCGATAAAAAGAGATTTTCTGTTCTTCAAATGAAGGAATGGTAAAAGAGAATAAAAACATACTATTTTCTTTTGTATAATATTAAATGAGTACAAACGAAATACAAACAAAAACCTTTATTCAAATACAATTGACACAACGATTTTTAACCTATCTTAAGTTTTCGAAGATTTTCTGATAATAGAATTACACACATTTCATTTTTATATTTTTCTCTAATGAAACAAGTATCGTTTGTATACTGATAAAACCTTTGTATACTCGATCCATTAATTCATTCTGTCATATATCTTAACAATGTTTTTGCTATATAACGGTGATGAATGACTACACCACCCTACACTACAATGGGTCAAGGCAGCGGAAGAGAAACGTTCTCTTGGAATTTATTTTAGAAAAATATGCTTTCTGGTACGCATATGAAAAAGAATAAAAATTGAAAAGTTTAGGGAGAGGGACACTTGTCCCTCTGTGCCTCCTTGGCATGTCCTAGAGTGAGTGTGTGTGTGTGTGTGCAAAGGCAGCGCAGAAGTGACGCGCGCGCTCTCGCCCGCAGCGCCCCGGAGGCAGCCCGTCTCCCTCGCTGCCCTCGTCGCCCGCGCCGCCCACGTCGCTCGCCAGCTTCCGCGTGGTGCGTGCCCCCCCCCGCCTCGGCCCCCCCGCTCGCCCGTGTCTCTCCCACCTTCGTTTGTTCCTTGCACTATTGGAATGCGTGTCCTTTGCCCACCCGGGCGGATGCAGGAATGTGACGCAAGATTTGGTTCCTTTACGACGCAAGCCAGGGAATCAGCACGGAATGCACTGTAGAAGGACGAACAATGTATTCAAAATAACTATGCAGCACGCAAAGAGACTCGACGGAACTTGCTCCCTTGAAGTAATAAATCTATTCTTAGAAAGCCGTTTTAACTCCGTTTAAAAAAACGTTCTATTTCACACTTCAAAATTCTAAACTCACTCAAACTATTTTAATATATGACTAGAGAAGTTACGATACAATAAAGATAAAGAAAGAAGAATTAGTTTTCAAATTTAACTCGTTTTATCTAAACGGAACAAGTTTCCAATAATTTCATGTCGTCAATCTTATTTTTCGACCGGAGTAACTCACATCCAGAATCACAAATGTTTTCTAAAAGCGACCCTTGGCCTTCATCTCAATGATTCCGTGTGTCTCGGCCGCAGACGCGTAGCCGTGTCTGTCTGCTTGTGGGCGTGATGAAGCCCCTTGCGTCGCCCGCGCCGCGCGCCTTGGCTGGGCCTCGCGCATGCGCGTGGGCTGCCCGCTGCGATGACGCGCGGCGTGTGCCCCGCGGCCCCAAGCGGCTCCCAGCCAAACCACTGGCGCGCCGGCAGGCACCCGCTGGCAGCCGGGCCACGCGCGGGCTCTCGCCAAATGCACTTTGCGTCACATTCCGTACGAGTTCCTTCCATTGCAGCGCGATCGCCGCTGCAAAATTAGGAAATAATGTGATAATTCTCCAAAGAACGGGGAACGTTTAAGTCTGTGCTTTAACAAGCAAATAGAATGCATTTATTTGACCAACACCCTATTCAAACATTCGATGATGAGTTTGTATTTATATTTGATATTATAATTTTTTATTTATTTTATTATATTTTATTTTTATTATGCAGTTTTATTTTTGTATGGCACAACTCACGGTAAAACCGTGACTGAATAAAAATGCAAAAAAGTCGCTCATCTCATATGGTTGCGAGGAGCGATTCAGCGAAGAGGCGAATGCCCACAGTAGATCATTTTGTGGTCGGATCCAGTGCCAGGACAAATAACCTTGATTTCTTTGACATTCCTCAAACACTGAAAATTTACTCTACTTAAAATAATGTAGTTAAATTTACTGAATCAGAGAGTTATACTCAATATATGTAGACAATTGCTAAACATAGGAAGTTACCATTCTATTTTAAACAGAACGCCAACAGATGTATATTTCTCGTCAGGGATATATAAGATACCAGCTGCGATACCTTTTATGATAGGGAGTCAGCCACTGAAGTTTTCAAGACTGAAGGTCGTGGAGTAGAGTCCCGTTGGGGGCAGTATTTTCGACGCCAGCTAAATAAACCGACCAGTCTGAAAGAGAATTCTGTAGTCCTTTGATTGGTCACTTCCATGATTTCCTTGTGATAAATTCCAGGGGGATATTGAAGCAATAGTTTAAAACAACGGACCGCCTGCGATTTTTCCTTTCCCATCCCGTCTCCACTCCTATTCTTAGGGTCCACCTCCGGGCTGGTCTTCTGACACACGTGGACCATGCTCCAATGTTCTAGAACGTATCAAAATGCCATTATTTTATAAGATCTGTCGGAGGCGTTGTAAATGTTGAAGATATATTCTGCCTTTGAATGAAAAAATTAACAAAATTCTCTTTCCAAGAACGTAGTTTCAGCTTCAGTATTACATTGTCATTACATGTTTTGAAATAAACTGTATATTTAAAGACTGAAATATTCATTCAGAGAGGCAAGATTTCTACTACGACAAATGTTTTCAGAAAACTTCAAGACGTATAATCACATGTTTAGAGTCGTATTATTGAATATATATAATCCACTTAATGACTGAAAGGTATTGTATTGAACTAAGAGATACACAACATTTCTAAGCAGTTCTCTTCAAATATTAATAAAATATGGAAAGTAAAAACGTATCTAACAATAATAACAGTCAATAATATAAATAATATTAAAAATTAAGAAGCCGGCTATGAAGATCCTAAATTATCTTTTTCTATGATTTTCTATTTACATTCCTCAAATAGTTCACAAAAATGTGTATTTTATTAACAGATCAATTCCTTCTTTTTAACAAAAACTTACATTGATTGCATTTACGTAGTTGCCACACAATTTTTATTATTTTTTTTTTTTTTTTAGAAAGCATTCAGGGTTTGCATTTTAAATAATAATGATCGAGCTTTTGGAAGACAATCAGGGTTATCAGCAGCAGCATTGTCTTAAAACTTGGTAAAGGCTCATCATCTCATGATTACTGCACTTAATCTGTAATTATAGTTTAAATGGTTATAATTATAACATTAATAATATTGGAAGTGCACTAAGAAAGCAGAAGAATAACAAATAATTCTTAAAAAATAGGTTATAAAATTCCTTGTTCAGGATGCAACATTTCGATTCTCAGTATTAAGATGCTATACAAGTATAAGCACTTTTTCGGGAAGTGAAAAACCAACCAAGGGGAAATTTTTTCCTTTTTTCTTACAAAAAACAAAAATGTGGAAGCAAATATTTAGCCTGTTTTGTACTCTGCAAAATATAATCCAAACAAATTATCGGATTGTTTTTTTATACAGATGACAATAAGCATATGTCGTTACAGATGGCAATAAGCGCAACGTTCTGTCATTAAGTAATTACTTTCTCCCTTCAAATACTTTTTTCTTCACAAATTTAACGTCATTAATTGGAGATATGCGAACATTCCGCATTTCGTAATTCATTGATTCTAAAGTGAACATATACATACATACATAATTTTGGTTCTAATTATAAACGAGCAAGCTCTCAACTGTGCATTACATCACACAGGTGTAAACCAATTGTTTTGCTTCTCATTTCGAGTAACTTTCTTCCCTATCAAACGTCACTCATAGTTTTTACCATTTATGACGTTAAATAAATAAGTAGGACTGCTATTGGGCGTGAGTAAGAATTCTAATATTGATAAGCGCTTTATAAAAAACAGAACAACTTAGACCACCGCGATTAAATTCCTGTAAATATGTCAAAGAAGGTCAATAAAGGTCTCATTTTGTTCACGAGTGAATCAGTGGCATTCTGCTGGTAAACTCTTCACTAAACATTGCACCCACATTGTGCTGAAAGTCTTCTAAATATTTCAGCTTATGGAACACACTCAAATAACAATAAGTGGGTTGTGAAAACCTTTTCGTTTTCGAGAGTGGTGCGGCCATGTCTCAGCCACTCAAGGGAACGTTAGGTGAGAACACTGAAACTTACCATAAGCAAAGCGAACAAAGTCATTTGAAGGGTGGTAAGTGCACAAAGCGGAATAGTCAACCTACAGATGATTAGAGCGAAAGCGTAGATTTTATTGACTTATCCTCATAGATCACAACCTAAATAACTCATACGGGAGCTCGAAAACTGAAGAACTTCAGAGCCTTAAACACACCGTTTTTGTGGTACCTTCGGTAGTATCCAGGATTGCATGAACGCCGGTGGATTTCCTTATAACATAATCTAAATTCGTCGAATAAAATCTATTTAATCCACCTGAGGGGAGCAGCAATTCCCCGTCGAGTAAAAAAGCACGTTTACGAGGTTTTGTGGCAATAGCGACAATTCGTAAAAATTGAAATCTCCCCTTACCATGAATAGACCAAAACTAAACACATTACTGTGCAAAGAGAAGATAACTGTCAAACCGAGCACATGACTACAAAGAAGAAATGCAAGCATCATCAATATCAAACAGGATATCAAAGGTAAGCTAAGGTATTATTTTAATGTCTATCATAACTGAAAGTAGAAACCAAATAGAACAATCTTCGTACAAATAAAACAAATATTTCTGAAGTGCATATATTTGTAATTTTGGCAATAAACAAATAAAGGGTAAGTACTTACAAAGACTTGCATTTTTCGTTAGATATTGAAGTCTCAGACTATTTATAATGAATTTAGAGATAATAATATAATTTAGAATTGTAGCTGATCTTGTCCAATTGGTTCAAAATGTTTTAAAAATATTTTCTCCTTCAAAAACTGATTGGTTTCCATATCATTAGATCCTCGATGCACGTGTAGCAAACTACGTGTGGTCCTTTAACTTGAGGCACCGCTCGGGCGGGGCTTTATTAAGTCTCCGCAGTAAAAACTACTTTTTCAAGTCGCGTAAGCAGATATTCCGGATCCGACAACACGACTACCTAGCTTGCAATGTCAATGAAGAACTATTAAACAGGGCTAGCTCCCTGAGTTTGCTCGGCAAGCGTCATTGAAACATCGACTGCGCGAGTGGTACAGCATTCACTGCAACGGAGTGATCCCCGCAGTTCCACTGCATTTATTAATCCACATGAAATAATTATTAGGAAACCCATGATTTAACTTACGTATTTAAAGTAATTAAATATTTAATCAAAAACGATCCTTATTCTCTGATAAGATCACTTTCTATGTATTTTGATTAAGAAAAACACGAATTTAAACGTAATATAGCCTACGAAAAATATCAAGCACTACGTTCTTATTCTGATTGCTCGTCGATTTTGTAGTCTTACCCAATAAGGACAAAATATAATTTCCTTTCTATTTATAATACGTTAAGGATATGTGCTGTTTTTTTTCGCTATATAAGAATAGACAAAAGCCTGTATGTGTGTTACTACTGCTTAGGAAAATACACAAAGTCTTGCATCAAACATATTTAAGACGAAAACAAGTTTGCAGATTATGACATAAAGAACAGATTACTACAACTCACATTACAATCCATCATAACGAAAACGATCTGACCTAGGCCCTGAAAACAAGATTTACGAACCCCTTCGACAAAAGTTTTGTGATTTTTCGAGAACATATGGGGCGCGAACAGGCGTGGGGCAGATAGGTCTCGAGTTCTGTGGATTAACCATTACTACGAAAAGAGACTTTTGGAAACGTCCATTACATTGTTGTATACAGAACTCTTCCGGGAACTCCTACTCCGTTGCATGGGTAGTCAAATATGAGAAGTACCTCGAAAAACGTGTAAAAATTAAATTTGAGGAATAGGGTTAGAAGTAATATTCTACGATACAATTGATGTGACTATTTGTTTCTCTGTGAAAATTAATCTCAACGCTTCACAATATTAAAATTCTTATTCACATACACTACCAGACTTTACTGTAGTAGGTTCAGCTTTCACAGTATCCAGTATGAAGTTATTTTCACTTTTAAAATTTGATTTAAAAAATTCTGATGTTCAAATGGGTCCAGCCAGACTGTTTCAAATATTATTATTTTATTTATATGAGAAAATGTTACACCTTGAGACACTCATTTTGAACATTCAGGAAGTCTTCTATTTTGAACATCTCTGAAGTTGCTCTGTCACCAGACAGGCACGTCTGTGGACTGCAGAGACCAAATACGTACATTGACATTTTTCATTACCATGACTTATCATTTTGTTAAAAAAAATCTTGATGAGAAATCTCCATTTTTCGAAGTATTTAGATTTCAAGTCCAGAAATAGTTCGGGAGTACGAGAGAAAATAAAGAGATGTGGCAAAATATTAGTTAATTTGGAGGTAATAAGTGTAAAAAAGACCCTTCTTACCGCTAACGTGCTGTTGATCGCACGAAGGCAACACCACTACTTAAAAAGAGATCTCACAAGTCCATTAACTGTTTGCGAAACAATTGAGGATGTCTTGGCAACATGCACAAAAAGTGGAAGACGGCGTGTAAGAGGCATGGAGCGTGCGTTTTTCCATCCCCGTTGCCAAGGTCGCGAGTGCTTTCCAGTGACGGTAGAGTCGACCGGGGCCATTGTTCGGGCTAAGGCCGCGGCGAGGCCAGCGATCAAGGCTATCGGAGCAGAAGCTGCTTTCGCGACCAGCGACTCCCACGCCCAGGCCCCGGCGGCGCACCGCCCAACCCAAGTCTAGCAGCCGGTTGCTCTCATCGGCAGTTTTCTGTGGTTTCTGCCATCGCGCCACGGACTGCGCGCGATCTTTCCTTCCTCATCCTTGTCCCTTTCTCTCCTCTTATATAAAGTACACAACGTTCTTACACATATTGGAAATCTCCTTCTCTCCTCTTGCGTACATTACACAACCTCCACATACATATTGGAAATCCAGTCGGGATTTAAAGCTTGTCTTTATCCGGAAGTCCCTGGAGGGAGAAACCTCCCGCATGCCAACGTTTAGGTCAGTGCCGGATCTCATTATTCAGCGGAACACCTTCTCCATATAACCTGCACAAAACTTGACGGACCAACGACTATATACAGTCTTGCTGGGAAGATGAACCTTTCCCACAAATAATGAAGTTGTCTGTATAGCAGAACAGACCAACATTTATGAACCCTTTGCTGAAAAATTGCGAATATGACTAATTAGAGAAGTAGATTTGTTCATGTTCACACTATTTTATTTTCAAAATCCAAACTGGTCAAATAAAGTCCGAAGTAAGAACACCGAAACACTCATCGGATTTATGAGAGATGAGGTTGACATTATCCAACATGAGGTGACTAATGTGTACAGATGAAATACGTTAGGGTGACCAGGAATGGCAGGTATATAATACGCGGGGGGCGCACTGTCTATGGCTAGTGAGAGACAAGGGGTGTAGTTTTGAGTTTCACTGTGTCAGCCGTGCGTATCTATTAACACAATGCCATCAAAACTAACCTAATATATTCCAGTTGGGGCTTCGCTACGCATTTCCGAGTTCGGGAGGCGAGACTCAGGCCGGCGCGATATACTGAAACGACCTTGAGTTTGTGCCACACATAATTTGCAACCCATTTATGTACCACAAGATTTCCTTGGAATACACAATACGCCTCACTTTCAAGATAATCATCTTACTTCAGCCAGCGCCCATTGGGTGTTACCAGCCGGGCAAGTCCGTTCAACATCTTTCGTACACTTTTATCTTTACCGTTCGGCTAAGGTGCAATTTATCTTGTATATTACACTTTTTAAATTTTGAAAATTCTGAGAGTTTAATGAAAGTGATACTTCTGTCATTAAATTTAGTGCTTTGTTTTAGTGTTCTATTCTAACAAAAAAATAGTTTTCTCTTCCTAGTACTTGAATCCTCGACCTTCCGATTTAGCATTCCAAGACGTTACCATCATACCTTACCAGTGAATACTCTTTTCCCATACAACCACAAAGTACACATTTACAATAAAAATTGTTGAGATTTCGGGAAACTGCATGATATTTTATTGTAAATTGTAAAATATATCTTTATTGTACATTTTAGCACGAGAGCTGTTGGAAAAAAATGTTTATGTAGTATTTAATTTTTGAAAATCAGGATAATAGAGAATATACTGAAATAATTGACATAAGTGCCACTTTCATCGAAAATTTATTTTTAAAAATGTTATGTACTTTTTGGAATCAGTGGCCTCCATTTGATCAAGAGAGTACGGAAGAAAAGACTGAAATATGAGTAGGATACAAGTTGAAATACTATATTTCGTGACTGTTTGAAATGATGCTAGAAAGTATGTGTTTTCGAAGCCATTTTTGAATTTAGATAAGTCCCCTTTGCCGCTCACTCTGCAGCGACTCTGACCATGAGGTCTTAGGGTCCGAGTCTTGATGGTGTCGGATTCTCGACACTAGCTAGATACGCCGAATTCAGCCTCTGTGTGGAGGAGAATTCTATCGGTCGACTGCTCTGATTGCTATTGGTCCGTGATTTATCTTATCAATACAAGGCGAAGGCCAGAGAAGTGACCCAGCAAACAACCCACGGACCGCGCGCGATATTTCCTTCTTCTTCCTTGTCCTATCCTCACCCATTACTTACACGCACGTCAGTACATGTACTACACTAACACACAGTCTGGAAACTAGTCGGAGTTTAGAGCTTGTTCGGTTGGGGCGTTATCTCACTGAGGAGAAGATACCTACTCGTATATAGAGAGAATTCTTGATCCTACGTGTAGGTCTGCGCTGAATCTCATCATCCAACTATGGAGGAACACTGCACTCTCCAGGCTTTCAAAAAGCGTTCACTACACTTACGGGACTAATGACCATAGCAGTTGACGTGTTAGAAAACATCAATTAATCAATCAATCGAATGACGCTCGGTCAGTATCATTAAAAATACAGTTATTGGGGTCGGGATAGCGGGATAGCATGCGCCTAAGATATGTGTAAACTTTTAAACACATTAATATTTATAAAGTGAAAGTGAAATTTTCTCATCTTCATTAAATTGTCTTTTTGTTGACTCTTCTCGCATACCAGGTAGTATAGAGAAAGTATTGCAAAGCTGTGGGGAAAAAAGGCAATTTTTCCACAGGAAAACTAGTATTGCGGAACCCTCATTATATGTGTTCCAATGTGTAGTAAATTACATCCTTTAACACGTTGGGTGTTCAGAATCCGTATTTACCTAATGATACCGCAAAATTGGTTTACAACAAAATAGTTGTCTGTCCATTTCTGTCTTCAGTTCTGGAGGGTCAATCATTGGGAGCGAGGATTTTTCACCAAAACTGATATTACTCAATCCAATTATGCCTTGGCGCCTATTGTACACATCCTTGAAAGACATTTGTATTTCAAAGAAGAATATTTTTTTTTTTTAATTTCGAAAGTTTAAATTTGTTTTCGGTATCTCCCTACAACTACATTATTAAAGGTACAGACTTTCTTCTTAGTAAAATCTATTCTATAAAGTTGGATCTTTAAGGTCGTCTACAATTTTTCCAAAATCTTAATGGGTTCCGTGTAATTTGGTTTGAAATACAGGCAATTATTGAAAAATTATTTCCTCAAAAATGGCTCCAATTTTTTTTTTCTTTAATAGCTGGAACTACGGTTATGAAAATGGGGCAGGTCCCATTTCCGGTGAATTTTTCCCACCGTATTTTTGAAAATTGCAAAAAACTAATATCGCAAAACTATAATATTTATGGAAGAGATTTTTTACATAATGAAATATTCTTCAAAATTACAACTTTTAATAACGTATGCAATTTTTTAAAAAAATATCTGTAGTCTTGCTAAGCTTTGCAATTTTCAAAATTGCAAATTCAAATATACCTCAACACAATGACAATGCGATGACACGACAGTTTGAAATTCTCAGGCTAACGTCTCTTTGCTGGGCGGTGATTCTGGGTGTATGAAATGCTGTTTTGGGTTGTCGAATTTGTGGTGATGTATTAGTTTTAAATGAATTAATATTTCGCGCCTAACGTGCTACGATTGGTAATGAGTTTTACAAGTGATGGCTGAGATGTATTAAAATGGCCGAAAATTGCAATATTATAATTTTACGTAACGTTGCTCATTCGGGAAAGTACAAGCTGTTGTAGCTCTATTAGTTAAAAGACACTAGGAAATGGACATACCTTAAGGAATTTGGTGAAAAAGTTAGTAGATAACTGAATTATTAATAGTATAAATATTGCAGTGCCATTAAGCTCCACATTTGGCTCATGGGCTACATACTAGATTTCTGTGAGGCGATTCGTAATTTGAATCCCGGTAGGGGTAAAAATGATGCTGTGACTTTCTAAAACAAATCGTCTCCGTGTCTATAGTTGTGTCACGAAAGAAAAAGCTCAGGCAAGCCCAGTATACTGACACTACTTTACCCCGAAGATACTTCTGGGCTAGTGGCGTTCATATTGTTTAATGTCGACCCAGCATTTTGTTTCCTTTGCAGAACCGTGTTGTTTTATATTTCCGTGACTTTGTTTGCGGTATGCTTACGACAAAATATACTTTGTCGTATGGTCTTTGGCTTCAAATATTTACTTTTTAAGGCGCTATAACGCTTCGTTTGGGGGGTTATTTAACAATACATATTAAAAAATGCTGAAAGTGTTGCGGGTTGCATTTGACATGAATATTTCTATGCGTTTTTTTAAAACAAGTCCTTCATAGTTTTAAAGTCAAAATGCAATACATCACGTCTCCGTGAAATTCTCTTCCTTTAGAGACCTCGTTTAAAAAGATTGGTTGCGTGTGAGAGCCTCAAAAGGTATGCATACTTCTGAAAAAATATAGAAGAAGAATATGGAACTGCTCACCACGGCACTGGTACATCTTGGCATCTAAATAAGTTCGGGTTCACTTGGTCAAGGATGGCATGTGGTTTCGCAGACATCTGTTCCTGTATATTGTGCCTTAATTCTTCTTCCGTTTGGGAATTTGTATACGTGAAATTTCAGAAATTACGAAAGAAAGAAATCGCACTTAGTGAGGTCAGGAGAGCGTACAGTCCACAATACAGTGTGATAATTCTGTCTCCATAATGAGCATGTAAACCCTTCAGGAAACTGAAGAAGCGTGTGCGATTGCGGGGTCCTGTTGAAAATGCCCGTATTTACGCTCTTCATGAGGTCTCCAGAAGACGATGCACGTAACGGTATGACACATTTATGTAGGTGTCATACGCAAACACTTTCTGTTTCAAAGAACTTTGAGCGAGCCATCACAATCCGACAAGACTGGAAAGCACGCCTTTCGAGGGGCGAGACCTTGAAACGCTCCCGTCCGCAGGGGGGGCGTAGCGTTCCCCGGTGAGTCGGCCGAGCACAATTTTCCATGATCGCGGCGCGCTAAGAAAATAATCGCACTGTACATGTTAATAGTCGGCCAATTTGAAGCCAGAGTATAGCTCTTATAACTTCCTGTTGCATGCTAATATCTAAGGTTATGTGTTCATGGATGCATATGGGATAATCTGAACACCGTACTTTGGGACACATTTGAACCCTGTTCAAATGTACTCCAGTATAACAGCAATATTTATAAAAAAGAATATTACAGAAACTATTTTTGTAATGCCTACATTTATTTTACAACATAGAAGAAAGATGGTTCTTTACTATATTAAGAAGGAAAACAAATCTGATGTCTCGGAAGAGATAAGACGAGAGGCTGTTAAAGTTGTCAGGGAGAGTAGTCTTTCACACAGGGTAGATGTAATGACTCATACGACATTTTATTACAAAACAGAAAATACTGACGACATAATGGAAGGGCCTCTCACGTTTGCTTCGCGATAAACAAGTCAACAGGTGTTCACAGCAAATCAAGAGCTAATTTTGAAAGGTTACATTGTTAAAGTTTCCAAACTAAGTTAAGTTATGGAATGACATAAACGCAAATCCATCAATTGCAAAAAATAGGCTGTAAGTATCCGACCAACTGGAATGGATCAGGACTTGACTGGGTTCAGCGCTTTATGAAAAGACAGTAAACAATTACACTTCGTAAGCCTAAAAATATGTCTCTCCTGCTGAGGCCCTTCATTCAATAAATCGAATGTAATATCATTTTTAATAATTATGAGCGTGCTATTACATCTGCGTCAGTCAGTGGGGACAGAATGAGGAATCTTCATGAAACAGAGATACCAACAGTCGTTCAGTCTCCGAATATTGTTGCGCAGGTAGGAATGAAGTCGGTTGGGCAAGTGCTTTCCAGAAAACGTGCGACTATGATTATCGTCTGTATTATAATCAATGTTGATGGTAAAAGTTTATCACCAATTTTTGTGTTTCCAAGGGCGAGGCTTCGCGACACATTGATGTTTGATGCACCATCTGGAAGCCTAGGACTAGTCAAAATCTCGAAGTAGCTGGATGACAGGACCATTTTTTATAAAGATATTGGAGCACATCAAGAAACAGACTAGAAGCTCGCAGGAAGACCCTACCATTCTATTAATGGATAATCACGAATACCTTTGCACTCTAAATTCCACTCTATATGTTTGAGAAAATGGCATCCTGTTAATTGCATTTCGTCCCCACCACGTACAAACTTAAATGTGGGAGTCATGGTGCCATTTGAAATAAAAAAACAAATCGAACAACACGATTGGATGATCGATAATCGTGATAAAACTATAACCATCTATAATTTGTCATCAATAATGAATGTCGCCTTTCAAGCTTCCTTTACTATAAGGATGTAACTTCTGCTTTTACTAAGATAAGAATATGGCATTTTCCCAGGATTGTTTTCAGTGTTGAGGAATTTTATGCATCAATATTTCCTAATGAAGAAAAAGTGAAGTCTCGAATTTTAACAGCCACGCCAGTTAAACATCGAATTGAATAAGAAATATTGGTAAGAGCTCTTTTAAAAAACAAACACGGAAGGCAGGTTAAAAACAAAGGTTATCGCAAAAAAGTCAAAAGCCACGCTAATAACTATTTTCATCTTCCGGTGAAACTGATATTTCAGTTCCTGATGAGTAGAGATTGGAAAAATATGTAGTATGAAACGGCAAAATATGTACATAAATATCTAATGAAAACGATAAGAATATAAAATAAAAGGAATATAGTATGTAATACAAAATATGTTCTTATTTTCTCATATCAAAGAAAATGTGTTACACAATTAAAAATAAATATTACTTGACCTACTGAATTATTTTTTTAAAACACATTTTAAATATTTTAGAGTAACGGTAATAATCATACAAACGTGGAAACTGAACCGCAAACAATCCCTGTAGTATTGTGTTCGTAGTGGTACACGCTTGTGACAACCAATATTCGTCGGAAATTGGGATTAAAAATTAAAAACACGGCATTCCGAAAAAAAAGCACCCAATCATACTTGTCGCAATATACCTGCAATCAGTGTAGTCGTTAACCCAGATAGTTGGCGTGCTTCTAACTGCGTCTTCACGTGGAGATTCTCCCGTCGTCAGCACGCAATTCTTAATTTGTGTAAAAAATCTCGAATAAAAAAAACCGTTTTTGAAAATACTTTAAATATTTTTTAGTGAAATGAGTTATTAGAAAATTGGTAGAATAATAAAAAGTTATAAAAATATGTTAAATATGTCATATAGTACGAAATATGTAATCATTTGTAATGAAACGTTTGCATATTGTCTTAGGGTTACTGTGAATCGCCAAGATCACAATTTTAAGATCTAAACACACACAGACAAAAAATATGTAATTACGGACTCTTTGAGTCTGATTTTGAGACCCTTGAAGAAACAGTAGTATTGTCCGAGGCTTCTGACAATGAAATAATATTGACATATGATTTTTTATAAATTCAATTTGCTCCAAAGAAATGCAAAATTTTGCACATAGGTCAAGTAATTGAAGTAATCGGCTGTATTACTTACAAGGGAAAATTTATACGGAGGTGCGATGAGGGATGGAATTTAGTTTTATCAAACAAGGATGACATTAGCGAAGTTGAAAGAGATGATATTGTTGTCAAACTTCCACAGCAATACACTTCAGAAATGACTGCACGCAGCGCAAATTTCAAAACTTTTTCTATGAATTTCAGCTTTTGTAACGAGAAGATTCTGTAGGTAAATCTATCAAAGATCATTAATTTTCAACACATTTATCAGTATTCAAAAGTGCCCGGTAACTGTCAAAGGTACTCTAGGGCGGGACACAGTGGTGAACAGAGTGCACTAGTTAAGTTTAATCTTTTCTTTCCCATTCCAAAAAGTAAAATGTTGAAAAGTAAAAATATTTTCATGTTATCGTAAAGTAAAACTCTTTATGATTGTGTTATGATTTTTTTTACTTCAGATGTAAGTAATAAAAATATTGAAGTGAAAGTGTTCTAACCCCCTTCTCCCCCTCACAAAAACGTGCATTGTAATTCACAATAGAAACTTTGTAAGTGAATTTTTGTCAATGGCTTCTGGGAGAAGGAAATAAAGCCCCCCTCCCGACGGTGCGTCCCTAGTCATTAGAAAATACCTAATTATTATAGGTCTATTAAAAACACGATTATTATTCGCCTGAAGACGAAAGAGCTGTTTGAGCCAAGTTTGTCATTGGACGAACGGTCGCGGCACTTCCCTCTGTAATCCTCGCCTTCCAAACCAGAGCTTGAAGTAATGGGCGTGGACAATCGTGTGCTGTGGAAGTTGTATAAATTAAACTATATCGAGAGCGTGTTAGAATAGGTTAGGAAATCCTTGCCCCCGACCCTTTAGTAATTGTTAGCAGATGCTTCAACATTTATTACAGGGAATATAATATCAAAATAACACAATATACCTGTTTTTTCTTTCTATTTATTGTTTCAATATTTTTTTATTTTTCTCTTGCTTTGGTTAGAAAAGATGTTTTGAAAAATTAGAGAAAGCAGTCATTGGAATGCACAAATGAATGCATTCCGGGGAATTCTTTTTACCTTGTGTTTCGATGTCGAAGAGGGAAAACAATAAATATCAGCTGCAGTTTTAAAGAGAACATCATGTACATTAAATAAAAGAATAACACAATACCACATAATTAACTAATGTACGAAAATCATACACACATATTTTATGCAAATCAGTGATTTTAAAACATCTGAAATATGTTCATAATTTGCATTCCACAATGAATTATTTCTAGTTGACTAGGGTCCAATCCTCCATTAGACGTCATTGACTCTTCATAATTACAAAATAATAAATATTGAACGTCAAGGATTGATTTCATTCTTTTGTATACAGAGAAAAGAGTTGCGAGAGGCAGTGACAAGAGAACAAACTAATTAGGAATAGTATCAAAACGTTCATGCAAAGGCCGCAGTACAAATCAATTCTGACATCATGAAGGAGCGTAATGTTCCGAGAACATTGGGAAGTTCATAAGTAGCATTTGCTAATTCGTTCGGATTAAGGCACGAGGAGGAAAATCATTTCTAAGGAGAAATGCTATCCGCTTATGCCCTTTCGTGAAGTGTAGCTTTCGATCACAAGCTCTTGTAAGAGAAGGGCTTTTCCGCGGTGTCAACGATGAATTGGTTTCCAGTTGACCTCAGATGAGACAGCGCGGATTCCACGATGGCGACGCAGATGGTTTCTGAAGAGGTCGCACAGACGACGTCGAGTCCACATTGCATTGCTTCGGTGGAAAGAGGAGAGAACGATATTGGTTCTAATGCAAACTAGCTACTTGCATTGTCTGGCAAGCCCTTCAGTTTTCGATGTTACGAAGGAAGTTCTTGTCGAATGAGCATTTCAACGCCCGCGTGATGTCATCGTCATGCCTTCCCGCCTAGCGTCCGACAGCCGAGAGCGAGGCCTTAGGGACAGACGCCCACAAAGTCCTCGACGGTGCAGGTGCGCTCGCAGCACTTGGCGAACAGGTCGGCTTCGGGCGAGGGCGAGCGCTCCACGCGGACGCCGCTGCCATCCACCGCCGCCGCCGCCGCCGCCGCCGCCCCCCGCACCTCCCGCCGCCGCCGGTGATACTGGCAGGAGAGGCGCATGAAGTACATGAACTGGTCGTGGTCGCAGGTCGGGTGCAGAACCCGCTGCTCCTCCCTGTCGCCGTCCCCCGAACGCAGCGCTGCCGCCGGCGCCGCCTGCAACACACAAAGAACTGGTTAAGCGTCTTCAATTCGTGGCATGCGCCTTTGTTAATACCCTCCGCTTACGCTAATATCGCAATTGGTGGTGAGTGATTGAAGAATTGGAAGAATGAGAATGGAATGAGGCACGACGAAAATCGCCGCCAACAACCACCACCACCCCCACGAGTTCCAGGTGAAGTGACGGGTGTGCGGGCACAATCCAAAAGGTGAAGGTGCAACAGTCTAACGAAGGGTCAGCTCACGTTTACAGCACAGCTCTTATAGTAATAAAAATGTTCGTTCATAGTTAAATATCCCTAATCAACGGTTCGCACAAATGTAAAAGCCATGTTGCATCTCCTCACTGCCTCTCGCAATTGGTGCATACCTATGCTGCACTCGCTAATATGGCCAACAAAACGTTCAAAGCAATTTCGTGCATTCAATTGCAGCAAATTCAACTATATGGGGTGGGGTGATCTTCTTGCACCATAATCTCATCACATGACTATTAACTCTTTTAAAAAAAATTACGAACAAAGTGGAGTCACCTGACATTTTCCTAGCATTTATTTACGTACTAGAGTGGAAAGAGAATTTATTATATGTAATTTTATTACATCACTGGCAAGGCCACGTCTACCCCTCTTCCCACTCAAATGTCCCGTCCCGCACATTCCGCTCAGCCCCGATCCGCTCCGCCCTGCCCCACTCATCGCTCATCAGAGCACCCCGCACTGCCTCGCTCCACCTTGCCCAGCCCCGGTCCGATGCGTCTCTGTTACAACGTGATCCCTAAATACGTAAATGCATTGCGGAGTTGCATTAAACCACACTTTGTAAAACACATCACAGATCTCCCGTTTTTTTCTGCGTTTATCTTGTTGCAATGAAGAAACATGAGAATGAGATTAGTCATGCATTATTCGAGAGCAGAGATAAATCAAGTTCAAGTTGAACACTTTCTCACTTTTCGTCAAGACGTACAAAATATTAATAGTTTTCTTTACTGATGTCACAGAAACTTCTATATTTTCTTAAAGTTGAAATAGTTAAAATGTAAAGTTTTATGTATCTAGAGTATTCAAAATGCAAAACATAAGACTACGAGATGTGTATCTGTGCCTGTAACTTATGAACGACACTAAGAAAAGTCGTTCTTTGGATTTTATGGTTATGAGAAGAACCATTATATGCCGCAATATGATCTGAAAGAAGAAATGCATAATGTATATTTCTACCTATGCGTAGTAGATGACTGCTATTTCCCGCCTCTACACTTTTATGCCTTTTGAAAATTGTAAAAACTGAAACTCGTTTGAGAACCGCAGGGGTCAGCGAAACCAAGAGGGAGCTTAATGGCGGCTGCGAGCGCTCTTTCCATATCGGGAACACCGGTTCTCATCAAACCACAACACTTGGGCGCCGTGGACGTTACCTGGTGAGCTATGTGGAGGAACTCGGCGGCGCCGCGCCGCGCCGAGCCGCGCCGCGCCATACCGTGACCCCTCCGGCAGTTGCAAGACTTTTTGTAACACGGTCGGGCGCAATGTATCCGAAATGTACATTGCTTCAAAACCGGCTGAGGTGGCTCAGGGCAGTAATTGATGCCACTGCAATGCCTCTAACCGGGACGTCCTAGGCTTCGAATCCCGACGGTGGGTGCTTTTCAAGTCAGTGTCACTAGCTAGATGGCTGGAAGGTGAGAGATATCTGAGTGGGGAAAACCCCGCAAGTCGACGTGTAGATCGGCGCCAGATTTCACTATGCAGCGGGGAAATGGGCCGCGATAAAACATTCACTACACTTACAGAACTAATGAGCATTGCAGTTGACGTGCTAAGAAACAAGGAATAGCCAATTAATACTTTGCTTTAATCATTCTGAATCGAGTTGTAACATTCATTCAATATTCATTCATTTTTATCAGATTTTTTGATACTTCTGTTGTGACTTAAGTCCGAAATATGGATGAGTAGTGAATTAGACACTTCATTCACACATTAGCACGACGGTTTGTACAACGATTTATGAATGACGATTGACGGATCATTTCAGACATCATTCGACAAGCATCGGGATTAGCCACAGAAGCTCACTGGCTGAAGTAAAATAATTGTTAGAGGGCGAGACGTCTTGACTGTTCGCGAGACTTTGGTATAAAAATGCGTTGCACGGAGTCACGGTTATTTTATGTAAAGCACGAAGGCTAAAGGTCGGAGCCTCGTCTAGCTAACCCGGAAATGCGAAGCGGAGCATCATCTAAGGTATATAGAGAGGTTAGGTTATGATAGATGGTATCGAGTATATACGATTGGCACAGCGGAATTCGAAAAAAACACTTTACTCTCACTAGACATAAACTTCCCATTGGTAGTTTCATCCTCGTTTGTCACACATTATCTACTATTCCTCTTCACTTTAACGTACTTCATCTATACTAGCTGCTTTTAGTTGGGTAATAGGCATTTCAATCGGTAAAAGTCTTCGAAGCTGTTCATCCTTCCAAACTTTATTCTCCCATTTTGGATCATGTCAACATTAACCAGTTAATTTTCAAATTAATCAGATTCAGACTTTCACCATAACATATCTATTATCATTTGTACTATTGTCGTAGAGATTGTCTCATTATGTAATCAGGTTACTTATATCTTGTAGGTCCATGTGTCCATACATTTTATTTGACAATCGCCTGTTCTTTATTGTCTAAACTTTAAATTGACATATTACAATGAACTGTTTAAAACATTATTTTATTTTAAACTTGTATGAACATAACGTTTCGAAGTTAAACAAAAGTCTTAACTACATTCACATATTGGAAAATGCTTTTACACATAATTGTACATCTTATCACAAGAAAATTTAATAAACCATAAAAAAGAACGTGGGCTCACAAGCATGCCACTACGTCAGTCAGGGAATGACTGTGTGTTCTTCAGAGGTGGAAGTTGTAGCCCCTTGCTGATTCTATTGACAAGTTGAGATTTTGTTTAAGGACGATCATAATTAAGAATCAATATCAGTCATATGATAAAGTACCTATACATTATGTAAATATTTTACATAATTTTTATACCAAAACAACCTGCCAAATTGTAAGTTTACAAGTATTCATAACTCGGAAATGATATGTCCTAGACCCTGAAAACCGTTTTTTATGACCCTGTAAGAGACTCCGTTTTCTATTTCGTAATCTACAAAATGAGACTTGTTTGAACGTTTTATTACTTTTTAATTTTTATGTCATCCCTAGCACGGGTTGTCAGAAACGCTGGGTTCCACATTAAAGCATTTTTACTTTTTTAAAAACGATTCAAAAGTTGTTTTTTTGGGAGATTACTATTTCTTGCGAAAAATATTTGGTGCCCTTCCATTACATTTTGTTGGATTTACGCTCTTCTACACTACACTACACTAGCTAGCTTTCCTATTCATCCGGTACTGTAGGCTAAACGCCGCACCAAGGTCATTAAATGCATTATGTGCATTGTATACTATATATTATATGTACATATTACATCATATATTATATGTACACATATTGTATATTATTATATGTACATGGCGCGGCTCGCAAGTCCTCTGCAGCAGTACCGCTGGGAGGTATTTGATCATCTTCTCCAAGGTGGATTTCGCCCTCAGCGATTTCTATTTTTCCTTATATCTCAAGAAATTCCTGACCGGTCAGCATTACCCTATGACAGTGACTCAAGAGTTGCATGTGGCTGTCAAACACTTGTACTCATCTCAGACTTCTACGATACAGGGAAGTAAAATTGATCCCAATATATGACCAATACCTCAATTCTGCTAATGATGTGGGAAAATGTGAAAGCATGTATCCTCTATAATAAAGTTTTCCCATCAAATTGACGACTTACGGAAACTTATCTTTCTGGATATGTCTCGTACGTCTACCAGCCATTTCATTGATTCATTTCGATAATCCAATTTGATAATCCGGGGTTCGGGTTCGGTCCCAATTAATTCGGATTATCGATGTTCTAATATATTTGTTTCACATTTCCTTTTTTTTTCTTAAAACCTTCGTTTAAAAAAATGTCAAATTAGTTGTGGTTTAAACCGATGTATATATCCTGTAAGTGTTAGTTTCTGGATTGATCACATGTTATTCACTGCGAGAACACTTACGTCGGGAAATGAAGCTCGAGGAGTTAAGCGCCGTTAACCAAACATATGCTCTGAATCTACACGTCCAGCATCAAACCTCTGTTATCTTTTTTGTTTTCTTTCTTTTTTCGTTACGCCAGCTGAGTACTACTGGCTAAATTAATCTTCTCTGAATGCTAGCTCTCATCGAGTGCAAATAGCACATTTCAGCATTCCAGTTCTAGCATTTACGTTCCGACTTATTTGTACAACCTGCTCGAGCACCCTCGGTATGTTGCGCGGCAACTCTATCCATGGTATGTTCTTGACTTTCTGGACATTAACGGAAAACGAGAAAATGACTGCTCATTTCGCAAAAGTCTAATTCTAGATTAGAGAAGTACGGAAGTTGTCTGCAAATGGAATCTGCAATGTATGAATCTCGAATACGAGAGTGAAAGGAAGAAAGCTCGAGTGACCAAATATTTCGGCATAACTAGGTTCGAGTAATCAAAAACCTTGGATTTACGTGAAAGAAAATGAATAAAAATGAATTCAATCTACCTGTTTTGAAGTGGTAGAGGTTATTTTCATAAAGAAGGATGAGCAACTCTATTAAACGCTGAAAACTGATATGATATATCGAAAATCCAAATATCTAGTTAGCTGCCATCCAGAAAAGATACTTCACACCACTGCAGTATTTTCTCCAATACACTCACTTCTAATAAATCCCTCACAGAGATATTATTATGAATTATGAGATTATTATTATTATTATTATTATTATTATTATTATTATTATTATTATTATAAATTCTTTCCCCCAGAAAAATCAAGTTAAATCACCCGTAGTTGATAAAAGTAAAACATACGTCTGTTAAAAAATTTCAATAAAAATAGGTTCAACGGAAAATTCTACATCTCTAATACCGAATGGGACAAAATGTTACAAACTTCCGGCACACACGGGATTCAAAGTAAATCACATTTTTCAATGAACAAATAGGGGAAATCTTATTAATGAAGTTGCACGTTATGTTTTTAGCATGGCGCTAATGATTGGCAGTCACTCAACCTGTACTGATATTTGGTAGGAACACGAAATCTCAGCGGGCGATCTGCCCTCGTCAATAACATCAATGTTTGGTCTTGATAGTTCGACTTTCACAGGGTCAGAATGTTCACTCTCATTACCACGCATGCCTCAAACTTTATGACCGTAAAATCGCTAAATTTTGGTAGTCAAAGAACAGCAGGCGTTTCAAATTCAAAAATATGTTGTCTTAACTCTGAAGAGAAACAAAAATAGTTGAAGTGCATGTTTCTTGGAAGAAAACAAAGTTAAATAAGAAAACGGTTAGAATATTCGCATGTCAGGAAGACTTTCAGAACGATGGACTCGATGTTGGCTCCTGTTCGCCCGAACTTTCCAGCCTCGGTCTGTTTTCGGGGATAGTCTACCGCAGCAGGGCAGAAGGAATTTGTACAACGATGAAATGTAACACAAACCATTGTGATTCATATTGTACATTTACAGCTCCACAACTAATATTTATTATGAGGGATTTATTATGTATTGTCCATTCGATGATTGAGGTTTTCTAATAAATAATATTAATGCTGAATTCAATGTTTTTGTTGAACTATTGTCTATATCGTATTCAATTGAGAAATTGAGTGACTTAAGTTTCTATAAAAAAAAATAGTAAAAATCATATTGAATATGTGCCTCCGGCTTCTAGGGGGAGGCGGATGAGAACAGACTTATGAGTACCAACTAAAAAAGAATAAAAAAGTGAAAATTTAAAAAAAAATTCTCAATTTTTGCATGAATGGTTTCGTCGTTTAATAACAGTTGCATGCCCCAATGGATGGACAGGAATAGGGGTCAACGACGGACTCCATAGTAGCTTTTTTGCCGTATCTTTGTTTAGGCAATGAGCTGCTGTTTCATCGTTTGATATTTTATTATTAGAATATTTCCTAACCCTCAGTGAAAGTTTCTTTTTAAACGTGTTTCGGATGTTTACAACACATTTCGCTAGAGTTGCCATTCGTAACAGCTTCGTGGAAACTCTAGCGGACATAGCCAGGCCTGCCTGTAAAGATGTTGCAACCTTATTTGAGTATCTGCTGGTATCTAGAACAGCTGTGAATTCGGATCAACATAGTGAATGTTGGCATAAGTTAATACTTTATAAAGACATCTGCAAACATGACACCACAGTGAAATAAATACTTCATACAGTGATGTCTCATAACAAAAGACTTTTCCTCACACATTGTCCAACCCTTAATATCCATCCCCATTACCTATCCTCGCGACATCATCACTGTCCGTTGTCATTATCCGTATCATTCTCTGTGTACATTCTCACTACATCACTTATTGGTCATATTCACAGACTCTTCTTTCTTCGTCGAATATACGACAAATGTGATCAGGATTTCGATGAAACCACGGAGACTACAAATGAAACAAACCATAATTCACAATATAACCATTTTCTACCCGATCATAGAAACATATTGTTAATATTTCGTGAAAAATCGTCAATTTTCGTGGTGTAAAAATCACATTATACCAAAAATAACAATTTATTACTGGACTGACATTCACTCTCCATCACATTAATGTCAAATACGTGAAAAACGTGTTTATAGGAAACTCTTAACTCCCCATTTGCAGGCAAAAGCCAAAGCAATGGCCATACCCTCCTGACCTACTAAAATGGCGACTCCGCTAAGCATGCACGTACGAAGTGTTGCCTACCCGCAGGGGCTACTCGGCAACTGTTGACATCGGCGGAGTCTTTTCGAATCCACCTATTTGTAATTCGTTATCGAATGTGCTGGAACACGTCCTAGCAGTAAATCAATTTCTTTTACCGCCAAACACATATCACTAATTCATGTGCTTCTGGGCAATCCTTTAACGTAGGCAAACCAATCTTCACTACAGAAGTAGCGAGGTTTTAAGCGCCTAGCAGAACGTTAAAAAAAAACTTTTTAAAGCACATTTAATTTCTTGCATTCAGTTGTAAATATGAGGAAGATGAACACTTTGAAAAATAATTATTTCCTCTGACTCTAACTTATTCGCGCTGTTTGTACTAATCTTTCGATACTGTAGTGTTGGTTACGATTCGTAAAATAGAACTTCCGTCACGAAATTGTGAGCTCCCTTCTGACCACTGGCACGTGCGAACCACAAGGACAGCAAATGGCTTTGTATTATAGTACTTCCAATGCCACGAATCATCGCTGCGTTCTGTATACTTCCTTCTAGTTTTTCTTTCGCCTCAGTCGCGGGGCCAAATTACAGGTCTCAAAGAAGCTTGCGGCCAGTTACATTCTCGCAGACACTAGATATTTAACACGTTCTTTTCAACTAAGTAAGAAAATAATAATAAAGTCTTATTGGAGTAACCACTGTTTACAGGGTCGTTTCATTGTTTTCTACGAATGCTTCTCGAATACGACGTATGTAACACTTTATACATAAACAAACGTCTTACACACGTAAAATCCATTTACAACCGATAAATCCACAGAGAAATGAAATGTATACAAGAAACGAAACATTCTTAAGATTTTGAATGTGAATCCGCGCTCAATCTTATCTCAACCCACCGAGTGAAATTCGTATCTGCTCTGAGCAAACGTTTCAGTAGGTAGACGACCTAAAACGAGGAAAACAGATGACCGCTTTTAACCCTTTTTTGCAACTATTTCTACATGGCCTAAGGTATCCTGGAAGCTGATTCTATAATGACTATCGTATTCATTGCACGAATCCTTTTTCCTATCCTTTCCTTTCCTCGTATTGAAAACACGTAGCAAATATCCGTTTGATTATCGAAAAAAAGTGGAACTTTTTCTTGTATCTCCTGGACAAAAAGTTTACAGAATTTTCAGTCGCGGTGTGTGATCTCACAGACACCTCTGGCGAACGTATTTTTCTTGATTTCTTACTCGTGTAGGTTTATCATCGCAAAGAGACATTTGTTGTGACCTCGGAAGAGCCTGAGAAACACTGGCACTAGATCGCCGACCAACCAGTCATTTATTCGGCGATGAATCCCACAAATCTACAATTCAGACAATGAGCCGCACGTGACAGCGACAACGCCGAAGCAGCATTTAAGCGTCGAACTGAGCGACGAGTCCACATGAAGGCGGATAACTCAAGAGTGCAGCCTTCTTCCGTGCACTCACCTGCATTTGCTGCACTGCCACGGCCATGAGCAGCGCCAGCACCACCAAGGAGGCTTTGCCTGCAGCAGCCATGGCGAGGGTGTTGGTGAGGTGGCGTGGGGCGGGCGGCGGAGCTTGCTGCACTGCGGCGCGGTGTGGGACCACCCGCGCGTATTTATCTCCCGCGCCCCTGGCGGGCGGTGGGCGGGGCGGGGGCGGGCGGCCGAACGCGCCCGCCCGGAAGGCGGCGGTGACGTCGACGCAAGAATGTGCGCCCCCGCGCGCCGCCCGTTATCGCCCTCACGTACGCTGCGATACGGCAGGAAGGCCCGCGCCGAATAGGACTAGAGAAGGGGGCAAGGAGGGGAGAGGTGACCCACAAACACGATTAGCGCGCTCTCCAAATGTGAATTTATTGTGCATTACTCATACAATCGCTTTGGGGGGCGCGGCGCTGCAATCCGCAAGAGCCCCACCCCCGGCGCCGCCCTGGCGCGCGCCTCGCGTACCTTCAGACCACACACGCTGCGCCTTGCGCAACTCAACCTCTAAATGCTATGATACATTTTTAACGTACTGAATTCAAATTAAAATGTGGAAGAAAAAGTAAAAATACTCTACACGCGTTGCGCGGCGTTGCGCCATTATGCGCCGCTGGTGGGGCGCGGGCCCTTCTGCGTCATGTTGATCTTGTCGCCCAGGCTGAGCGCCATGCCCTGGCTCTTGGCGCGGATGCGGATGTGGCCCGTGACGGGCGCGTCGGGCTTGTTGAAGGGCTTCTCGATGCTCAGGTTGGCCAGCGCGTCCTCGCCGAAGATGGAGCGCGCGTACATGTTAGCTGCCATGAAGCCACATTGCCCGGACAGCGCCTGCAATACAAGGTCCTTTATGAGTGAGCGAGTCTTCATTGCTTTGCCCACACGATTACTGAGGCTATTATATCGGTAAGTGTAGTGCATGATATATCCCTGAGGTGGCGGTACTTCTTGCCCACCGTAACGTGAGATCCGACGCCGACCTACAAGTCTAGAGATATCTCTCTCCAGGTATCTCCCCAACGCAGACCAGACGCAGCCGGTGACCTTTTCGTGGAAAACAATTGCATTCCACTTGGTTCAAGCCTTCGAGGTCTGATCGTGTAAGGGCCAAGATTCTAGAAAGCTTCAGTAAAGAAACAAACCTTCATAAATATCAGGCCAAATGACAAAGTAGAAGGCGAAAGAGTAGAAAGAAGCGAGCTTCATCTTTAATACCTCCAGACAATGGTACTAAACATATGCTAAAGTAATCGAGTTCAAGCAGTATCGCAGTTACCATTTTAAATTCCACGGCCTTTATATATCTTAAACATCTTTATATATCTGAAACAATATTTATATTATGCCGCTAAAAATTTGTGGACTTATGGTGCTTGCTTCTTTAGAGTTCCAAGAATATTTTTTAGTACGCGTTTATTCGGAAGCTGATTAAAATAACAAGTAAATGTTTACAAGTGTCTCAGGGAGAAAATGGAAAAAGACGCACACAAGTGTCTCAAGGAGGAAAATATTACATACAAAATTAAGCTATTTTCCGATCGTCAAGATGTATTAAATAAGATACATCCGCGAGTGGCATACATATCTTACATGATGAAAATGGCTATGTTTTTCAGATTGCAGCTACCGTATGGGTGGAAGGAGGAGGTTAATGTGCGCAAATCTCGGTCTCCGTACGATCGCCCCGGCTCCCGTCACACCAGTTACCTCGGGTGAACTAGAGGGCTAAGAAAATTCACCAAGTCCAACACGATAAGAAAATCCACTGCGCTGGGAATAAGTCGATTCCTTCAAATACATAGCCGACCAAACGTGAAGCTAATGTCTACGCAAAACCAATCATGTAACAATACTGCTCAGATAACCAAGTCAATAAGAATTTCAATTAAAGCTTTAATTCATTAAAAATAACAAACAATTGCAGTGACTGCGCATAAAACGTGGCAACAGCTCAATCCGACCGAACAAACTGAAATGAACATTCAAGCAAAGGTCTTTTTGATACCCAACAGCGGGGAACGTGCCTCTGTGGGTATGCTGGTGGGTTAGCTCATTTACTGTTGCCGCCACTTCTTCCACTCTAGTAGAAGAAACTAGCATCTTCAGAGCATGCAGGTGCTGGGAATTAACCCTCGCTTCTCGCTCGAGGATGCCCAGCCTCGCCTCGAAATTCCTGGCGCATGTGATGTAGGGACCAAGGCTTCGCAAAAACCGAAAGCAGCTCACCCGAGGCTCTAAAAGACTATTATTAGCGTTAGACTTCCCCACGTTTACAAGGCATCTGCTTTGATCACGGAGGTGAGAACTGGCCTGCCAATCAGTTAACGACCCACAGCTAACAACTCTTCCCAAATACATTTCTATAACGGATTATCATCAATTTTGAGCCGGAGGCACAAGTGAATTATTATTAATGAACAATAAGAGATCCCGTTAAAATATATGTAAATCAACTGGTGGGGCTCCAACAGTACTACTTTCTCGCGTATTTGTAATGGTTACGGAATATTATTATGTTATATGAACTTACAAAAGTGTTTCCAACCACTTTGTTTCCCACGCTGGGATACGAAATCAGTTTCTTAGGTTCAGGACGCTACCCTACACCACCAGCCTCACTTGAAAACAGAACTTATCCGACGCTTCAATAACGGAGTTGAACATCTTCATTTGCAATTTGCAAAAATTCAGAGACTTTCTTCGCCAGTGATCACCCCCGTAGGAGGCTTCAAAACTCCTCAAAACGCGTTTCACATGCTCAACTCCCAGTCCCACAAGTTTTTTTCTATAACTCGTTACAAAATAAGGTTTCACTGTGGTCAATCTGATGAATAAAGTCTTAGCGATGCCTGCAAACGTTGGAAAGAGAGTATAGTATAGTAATTTCACCAATATTCCCAAATGTACATTAAACCATAAAAACACGTGTTTTTCTAGCATTCTTCCAGAATATCGTAAGGAACACACTATGAATTATCCCAATCGAATTGAGAGGAATCGAATGAGCCGAGAAAAATGGAATGATCACAAGTCGTGAGGTATCCAAAACGCGCTTTAGTAGCTATTGAAAACAAAACAGTTTTCTTTGAGAAATTTCTCAAGACTCTTCTGGATGAATCCGCCGAAAAATTATCAGATCACCACCAAGAGACCGACACATTTGTGTCGATTGACGGACCTGAAGTATCTAACCATTAGTCCGGTCAGGACGGACAGCTGCAGGTTATTCGATTACTAAAATAGATATTTATGTCACGAGTCCTCTAAACGAGTCTTTAAGGACGCAGCCGGAAGGTTAACTGCGAGGCGGAGCGATAGTGAAGCCGAGTAGTTAACCTTCCGGCTAAGTCCTTAAAGACTAATAGAGGAGGAGTTACATACAATGATTTTTGTTTTTTAGTTTATCGCTTAGTAAAAATAAACTTTTATCACTTTCGCGAGTTCAAAATTGTCATTACACTTGATTTTCTGTAGCAAGGGTTGGTGGTACTGGATGCTTTGTTTGTGATCTGACAGTTGAATGTTTTTTCTACTAATGCAAGCAGAATCTAAACCAGAGAGTCCATAGTGTTCATAGCAACGGCCGCTAAAATGATCGAGAGTCCATTAAAAATATTTTAGCGGCCGTTGCTATGGACGCGCTCTTAAAGCAGTATTTAGATGGTTGGTTGCTAAGGGGCTAAGTGCGAGTTTACTAACGTAAATAACCAAAAATACATACGTCATATACTCTATTAAGGATTATAAATATACAATCAAAACAAACCTTGTATTTTTGAAACATGAAATATTTTACAAGTCAATGAACTTATTTAAAATTTTGTTTAAACTAATGGTGCAACAATAGCACATTCTTTCAGGTTTTATTGGGACGGTGACGCAACATTATAATATTACAACTTCTGTCTTACTAACACTTCCGCTATCACTTAAAAATATTCCTAACAGATCGAAGAGAGCGAAGTTCAAGAAAATTCCTTTGTTCTTGAAAATCAAAAATTTTAAATGCAAAAGACCTTCTGCCATTAAATTCGGTGTATTCTAACAAAATGTGTGCAGAAAAGTGGTTGATACAGTGATAACAAGCTAGTGGTTGATAAACCAAAATACTAATATGTGAATCTCTGGATACTTTAATGAATTCTTTTGTTGAGGTGATTCCAAACATATGCGGAAACGACTAATATTATAAAACTTATACATGAAATTATTTTAAAATCTTGCGTTGGAATAGATTGTATTAAGAAAGAAACTACGAGTTTCATTATAAAGGAGATCAGTTTCCAAAAAACTTGAAGTTTTGCAAGTTCCGAAATTCCAGACTTTTAATGAATAAAAACTCGAGTCGATTTCGATAGAATCTTGTTTATCAACATTTTTAATTGTTGCAGTTGTCGCAACAACTATACATACGTAAATCATGTTCAATTTTGACGAACAGAATTTATTAAGAAAAACACTTAAATAAAACCAATAAAATTTCAGGATATCAGAGGTATCAACCACATTTAGTAGGCAACACAAATTTACTATGCGGAAAATTTAGCCATACACATGTTTCCGGAATTTTATCCAACATCAGTGGTCTACAAATTAAAATTGAATTACAATTAGCCCATGTATAACTACGTCCAACAAGGAAATACATAATCCACATGAAATTATTTTAAAACCGAGTACTTACCCAAGTAATTGTTTAATACTAACTTACTCTACATGTTTTCTGCAGAAAAATCGGTAATTTGTCCGAAGCATTACATAACTGTTTCTATTGTACGGAGTAGTTTACGGGATATCAAAGGTATAGGGGGCCCCGATCCAGTGGGCGCCCTCAGAACTTGCTGTCTGCTAAGGCATTAATATCACCAACTTTGCACTTTCTCGTGTTCCCATCTTCAACGTTTAATTCTCAGTTAAAAACGACGCAAGCACAGAGAGTAATGTAATATGTGTTTATAATTTATTTGCGTTTGAATTAAAAGAGTAACACAATACACTTCATAATGATACTTTGGAATTTCGTAAGTTATTTCTTTACGATATTAAAATTTGAAAGTGCATATCACTGAATCAAAATGGCGCAGTGGTATTACTATAACAGGCGAAGAATTAGATTTCCAAAGAACATTGGTATTTGGGGAACGTAACGACGTTTCTCCTTGTTCAAATACGAGTTTAGCGATGAGGTAATAACGTTGGCGATGAAAATAAACAAGGTCAAATACTTTCGAGTAATATGCGCACTAGGATTACCAAATACTTACGAAGTGATGTACATAGTGAAATACACAGTGATGGCTATATTAAACCTACTGACGATTTACAATTACTGAATTAAAACATGGCACGTTACAAACTCCAATTCTATATCACCTAACCAGCTTGCAAATTATTTATATTTTCACATATCCTGCAATCAATAAATTACAGGATATTGGTGAGTGTTCACGTATGTTTAGACTATTTCAATTCTTTCGTGGAGGATTTTTTAACACGAAAAAATCTAAAATACGGACACACAACTTTTCTCTTCCTACCGTCACAATAATAGATTCTATTCTGTATGCAGCCAACAGCAATAGTTGGCATGCAAATAAAAAGAAGAACATTAAAACCTAGAATGGTTGAGAGATGTGACTATTTTTGAAATAATTACGTCACAACAATAAAGAATACTCGTAACTAAAAAAAAAATGAACTGTATGCTTTTGAAACAATTGTTTATGTCCCTTTAAAACCCAAGTTTTAGAATTAAAATTAAATTTTATGTATCAAAATAATTATTTTCTTTCGATCGGACAATCACTGTACATGGAAAATTGTTGTTTAAAGTTCTTAAATATTCAAATATTAACGATTATCCAAATAAACTAATAATTTCTTAAAGTAGATTTCGAAACAATACCATAAATTTATTTTTAAATGACAAAACAAATACTGAATATTTCTCTTAATATAAAGTCCTAAGGAATATGTTGAAAATATTCAATTAATTCGGTAACGATTACGTTTTTGAAGTCGATACAAACCCACAGCTGTGGTGTAGATAAATACAATAAAAATAAAATGTGAACATACAGCGGAACGGTACCTGTCAATAGTTCAAACAGAATTTCCGAGGAGCAATTGGGCAACGGCCATCTAGCTCTACCCACCTCACAGCCCTCCATGCATGAACCACAGTGAATTGCTAGCAAAATGACAACGGAGGCAAACTAATGATCTGGAAGGCAGAGCGGGTGCCGGGCCTTGCGCAGCACCAGTAATTCTCAACCCGCAGTTGCAGCAGCTGCGTCTTAAGTGTCTTGTTGAAGCCCCAGGCCCACGGGGAGTCGGCGCAAAAAAGGCTACCGGGGAACACACTGAATTTGCTTCCGTGGTTGAAGGAATGCCCTCACTTGGTGCAAAATAATTAACAGCAAGACGTTTCAGACGGGATTACGATGAACAACACCAATCGATACAATACGATTTGGAACAACGTAGGATGTTGTTTTAGCGTTAACTCAAGGCTATTAACTACGAAAGCAATGAAATAATTCATGAAGGAGATTTCTACAATGAGTGAAGTGATGACTGTGAAATTACCACAAATTTCGACAACTCGTATCCACGTTTCAATCTAGACCCTACACATCTGTAAGTGAAATAGGCAACAAAAATGAGCCAATTTTCCAATTTCCTTCTCTCTACTTATGGACACCCCTGGTCTGTACACGACCATTGCAACAGACACGACCTCCCTATGAACAGGTCGCAGATATTACACCTTAGCTACATACTGTTTTAGAGACGTCCTGAAAAAAGCTGGTGAAGGACGGCAAGGCAAAGTCCGAGAGATTTAAGTGAAAGTCCTATCTAATGATGGACGGGCCGGGGCAACTACTTGTATTAATTTCGGAAAAGTGGAAAATGATATTTCCCCAGATGAGGTGGTTTCCTCCCTCGATGAAACATGAGCTGCAGCACCGACATACACATCGGCTTGGTGGGAGGAGGCGGTTTCTCTCCATGTACCTCCCGCAGCGAGGCACCGTCTCAGATGGTAGCAGCTCGAAGCTCTCGACTGGTGTGGTAGCGGGGCGTGTAAGGGGAGAGTCAAGAATGGGAAAAAAGATCGCGCCGTCCGTATGACAGGCATTTGCACAGATACGCTCCGGTATTAGCCTGGTAATGATCAGAGAAATCACGACAATCAGAGCAGCTGATCGCTACAATTGTCACCCAGACACTGGCTGAAACTCGACCGACCTAAGTTGCTGGTGTCGAAAATCGTCACCACTGCCGGGACTCTGACCCCCAGGACCTCCCGGTCAACGATGTTGCAGAGGCAATAACTGAGAGCTATAGCAGCCACCAAGAGCGATTTGAGAATAATGAATCGTCTCAAACCCAGTACTCACCTTCTCCGGCGTGAGGCACTTCATGTTGGTGGAGCGGAGGAGGTGGCGCAGGTACTCGTGCAGGTCGGTGAGCGTCGTGTTGACGGACACCTTGTTCTCCCACTCGAACTCCGCCCACATCTGGCGGAACTCGGAATCGGTGCAGGAGGCCGGCACGATGTAGTCCATGATGTCGATGTGGATGTCGTTCAGCACCACCACGTTGCGGTCGGACACGGCGCCGCTCACGTCGTACACTGCGCAACGCGCCCAGCGTTCGCTTAAGGACTCCCACACACACACACACACACACACACTTGCCGCACGTACGTACGATCTTTTGCACGATGGGAATGTTCATTCACACATGGAAAAAACGAATCCTGAAATGTGCGTTTTCAAATCAGCGACATGATACAATTCCTTTACATGCGACAACCAGTTAGTTGAGGGTGTGCAATGATAAGCTTCTATCTACTAGTATTAGGAATTTAGTGCCAATCGTGAGTTTAAAGGAAATTATAAATGGAACTTGTGAATATTCTCAAACCAAGAGATCAACGCAAAATTTCTAACTCTTGAGTCATTTCAGTACTTTTTACAAGGAGCAAAAATACTTTTCGACATAGTTCTCTCGCATCTATTCTTAGATCCCTCAAGTGGTCGACATTTAATGGGATTTTTCCTGGTATAAGATTTAGTCTCACTCGAAAATTTGTGTCGCTCTTGAATTATTAACAGTAAAAGTTGAAAATAATTGGCAAGGTGGATCTGTTGCCACGGAAGTCCCAATTGCAATGCCGCTTAGGCGGAATGTGTGCGTTCGCAGGTGATAGCATGGTGATGTACGAGTTTCCAAGTACACGCACAAATGCGAATCACCGCTGGAGGGGAGATCTTAAACACAATAAAACGATATCGTAGGAATATTAATTATACATTTATCATATTAGTTTCTTAGTGTGGTAGAATAACGAACATCCCAACTAATTTATTATTCCAAGTTTTAAATAGACAGAAGTTTTTCATTAGCTTGACTTTAATTCGCATGAAGCTAAATTGTGTATTAGTCACGAGACATAAGAAAATTAAAAATGACCATTCTGTTGCAGGACGTTTTCTGTTTACTATTCATGATAGGTTTGTGCAAGTTCAAGGGGAATGAGTGGTACTACAACAGCACTTACTTGCTAGTATTATTACTAGCTCGGAATATTACAACTTGGTTGAACAAGTGCGAAAATTTCGCACATTTGAACGATTTCTTGTTATCACGGCCAGCGACAAGTTACTTCGTTTTCCACCACTCATGCAAAAAATTAAAAAATAGAGAAACAATTTTGAGTAAGTTTTTAAAAACATTTGAAACTAGTATGATCGTTCACGTCGCCCCAGTGTTTACTTTCCGGCTCCTAACTGTTTTCTATGGCCATGCCGTATTTTGCGGTACGCGTAAGCCAAAGTCAACTTGCCACAACTACTGTCACCGCGCAATGAAGGTAAGTACCAGTTTCCATGCACGATTGTTGAAAAAAAGAATTAGAAAAGGTCGTGTCTGCACTCTTGAGGGGAAAAATACAATAGTACTTTGCCTTGCATAGTAACATCAGAGTTTAGGCAAAATCAATTAATATAATTTATAGGCATTTCGCGAAAATCTCCAAGCCGATTCTAGATTTTGAAGCAGTTTTCTTTCTATACATATTCGGCAGGTGGTATGAAGAGGCTTCTTCAAACATGTGAGAGCAATAAGGGTAAGTTCTTGCAAATACTATTAAAAGTACCTCATTCTTCTTTATTTACAACGATTCCTTTCTTATGTTTTTAGTGTTTTTCAGAAACGCTTCCATCTCCCTCATACAACACAAAGATATTCCTGTATCATTAGTGGAGAGAGCACGCCGAACCCCGCACTTTTGGTTTTGGGCCCCTTTGGCTCGCGGCGACTGCAGGACTTTACCACCCTGGGAGCTCTCTCCAGCTAATCGCTGCACGGCTAATTAGCCCTCATTAGCGCTGGCGTTGGCGGCCCGATTTTCTTCCCCGGGGCAGCTCCGCGACCATTGTTTACGGGGCGTTTACACCAGTAGTCGCAATGGCTCTTCCGTGACTTCAACGATTAACATAGCAACACAAACGATGCTAAAACCGGTCCATTACATCAATTTAAGCACTACTTTTTGTTTAAACCGCGTAAGTAATTTGTTCTCGATTTCAATATCTTGGAAGAGTCATTAATGTATCTATTGAAGTTGTCGAACTTGACAAATAACTTCATTTCCTATATAAAAAAACGATTACCAATGTAAATACATTATTTTACATCTCAATAAATCGCTGCTAAAATATAACCGACGAGTACGCAATATTAAAAAATGATTGTAATTAGAAGACGTGAAAACTATTAAACGGAGAGGTGTTTATTCTTTGTTAAATTATCGCTATTAACTTTTGTGATAAGTTTTATTGGGCGGGTTATCGTGCATTCTGAGAAATGCCTGACTAACGATTTGGCCCGTCGCATGAATGCACCCTGGCGTGACCGCTGCGGGCGTGCGTGTGTGGCGGGGGTGAGGGGTGGGGGGTGGAGGAACTTCTAGTGCAAATTCCCTCGGGGCTGAGGCAACGCAAAGGTAAAATGAGATACATGTTTATGCCTTCGCTAACTTTTTCCCCGACAGCTTGTATATTAATTCAATCAACTGACTCGTGCAATTCACATCATAAACGCTTGCAATAAAATTCACTGCTCGATGGAAGTGGTCATCTGCCGTTGCCCAGCGGTGGCCAAAACCTCTGTGTGTTACAGATACCTCTATTCACAGTTTTCCACGAAAGTAATACAGAACTACATGATTCTCTTTTTCATTTTATCTTGTAGCAAGAACATTCAAATTGAAATTCAGAAGAAAATCTTTCTTGAGCTGCCTCAATGTTCCTATTAAATATCTAAATTATTCATTATTAAATCCCTACTTAGAGTACACTGAACATTTCAAGTGGCAAAACTAACGACTTGACGTCTCTTAATTTGGAACTATTCTTGGCCGCTCGAACTTTTGAATGCCACATTCGAAATATCAAACTTCGTAAAATGCCACCCCAAGAATGCACACCACACTGGAAAGGGGCACTTCGACATAAAGAACTCAATTACAATGTTTCGTTTCCATTGGGTAAAAATGAAATTATAAAAGTTTCACTAGCTCTCAGAAAAACTCACAAATCTACAATTTCCAATGGTCAGAGGCAAGCCCAAGATTTTTCTCGGGGGAGGGGGGGCTACAGGTGTAGTTCTGGTTGCGACAAGTCTCAGCCCATTCCTAGTGTTTCAGAGCAAGCTGTCACATGTAAGGGGGCGGGGCAGGTCGCACGTGCCTTCGCCTCGTGCGCGGACGCTGCCTCACCGGGAAGCGTCATGACAGCTTCCGGGCAAATGACACCATCTTACGAAACTAGTCAAACGCAATATTCCGTTTCGGTTTCACAAATTTCACAAGCAAATATTTAAGATTTCTATAATTCGTGCAAAATTACTTTAGGTTTAGTATTTTTTGTCGACAAGTTAGGAGGAAGTGAAATGAGTGTAACACCTCTTACTTGCATGTGTACGGTTCCCTGTAAAATTGTCCAATTTGAAGTTGTTTTTTGGGGGGGAGGTAGACGGAAGTTTCGAACCATCTGGTTACACCTGCTTGAATGAAAATGAGCACTCTCTGCAGGGATGACTCAATTGAGGCATACCTAAATACAAGAAACTGATATTCGCGTCAAAAAGCAAACGCTGAGTGAAGTAAATTCATATGCAATGTTTTCCAAATTATTTACTTTTTTCGGGAGAAATGTATTAATTCGATATAATCAGGCGCTTTCGCTTTTACAATCGTTCTCCTAGAAGGCGATGGAAAACAATTACACGGAAGGTTATTTTCAATTAAAAGGAATAATATTC
The DNA here is from genome assembly GCA_964035755.1 of Teleogryllus oceanicus. Taxonomy (NCBI): domain Eukaryota; kingdom Metazoa; phylum Arthropoda; class Insecta; order Orthoptera; family Gryllidae; genus Teleogryllus; species Teleogryllus oceanicus. The sequence continues at coordinate 109,058,540 of CAXIVR010000008.1, read as the reverse complement.
TTTTTACCATAACAAACTGCCATTGTCCTTTTATGAGCTAGAAGAGCCAACGAAAATAGAACATGACAAAAGATGTACAGGAGAGAGCTCTCACCGATGTTGCCGAAGATGATGCCGTTCTCGGTGGAGGCCACCTTGACATTGGCCTTGATGTTGCAGAAGTCGCGCGGCGCCAGCACCACCGGCTGCGGCTTCTCCACCAGCTTCAGGTCGCCGAGCGTCGCCAGCTCCAGCGTGCAGTTCTGCAGCGTGTCGCCCGTCTGGTTCACCACCAGCACGTCCAGCACGATGTCGTACTGGTTCACGTGCACGTACGCCTCGGCGTACACAGGGTCCGAGAAGCCTGTCAGCTGCGTCACCTGCAAATACATTCAACACATTTCGTTCTTATTTTGTTTATATCAGAGCGGAAGCCAGAGATGAGGAAAACCAACTAGGATTCGTCTCTGCTGACCTGCCTTAGTCGCGACTTGCTTGGTTTGCTACGGTTTCGGTCGTTCTAACGTGACCTTCTGGGTTTACCTGAAGGCCACGCGTTTCCACCCTGAAGATGGCAAGGATCGTACGGGCAAACTTGAGCAAACAAACCTACGACGCGGCATCGCTGGGACGGCCGTGAGCAACCTCTCAATTCGAGCCGCGGAAGCCTACAACTTCCTAGATTTCTGTTTACATAAAAAAAAGTCAACTTGTATTCTCAAATTTATGTCACTTCATTCAGAATGATTATAATGATTTTACAAGACTGCTCACGCCCTACTGTCCGAACAATTTACATTTATCAAACACTCCAACAAATCTAAATAAACAACACGCGTGGTCACAGCTCAATGACACCATCTTAACGTTCCAAATCGAACCACAGAAGTCATGTCATTAGAGGTATCAATCCTCGCGATTGTTGAGATGCAGGCCACAAATCACACTCCCACCCACTCAGAAACAATGCTCCATCTTCTAGAGTGCGTTCCCAGCACCTCTAGGCCTTTTCGGCTTGGCAGAGCAGCCAGGAATTCGCGCCATTCCAAAGCCGCCTGGAGACGTCGATAACGGCAGCGCTCACCGCGGGCGCGGGCGCGGCATGTGGGTTCCCGGTAAGAGCGCCGCCGAGGGGAGGTATGTCGCCAACACTGTCTCCTGCACGACACCTAAACACAGACCTTCCGCGAACAAATTCACATTTCGATTCCCGCCCTGTAATGGAGCAAGGAGAATGGAGACGGGGAGGGAGTGCATCTCACCCTCTGGTAAACTGTTGTATTGTAAGTGATTTGTCTGATTAAACAATTGAAACGAAAATAGCAACAAGCCATTTTCGGCGCACTTACTGATGTTGCACCATAATAACGTATTACAAATTCATATAATACAGAAAGAACAGCATAATTTTGTATAATTACGTAGCTTCCATTTCGGGCATAAGAATTAAAAATATGTTTACTACTTCAACAAAATATGTTTCTCAAGGAAGTTTAAACTGTCAAACTGTGATCAAGAATATGAGATTATATTCGTCACACATCTCCAGTTTCATTTCTTCGCAATGCGTATATATCAAATTAATCGCTACTAAGGAACATGACGCTCCGAAAGGGCAAAATGTACTGTCATACCATAAGAGCTAATGGAGTAGTTATTCACTGAAAGGAGTCTAATTCGTCGTCCGTTTTAGGCCTCTCTCCAGATATAAAAGTAGGCTTCAAAACTTGTACTATCCGACACTCAATGGAACATTCAGTATCAACATTTTATTAAGCTTTAGAATGCATCCTTTAGAGATATGAATTAATTCTTTGGTATGTGTGAACTTATAAATAACGTTTTCACTCTCACTTTCTCATACACAGACACTGCTGGAGAAATTGCGGTTTCTTGCACAAGATGGGTACTGCTTATCCTGTTGAATATGCACTAGATTTAATACAATACAGAAATAAATTTAAACGTTTCTTTCAGCTTTTTAAGAACGATTCAGATGGAAATATAAAATTAACATTTTATTATCTCAGTACAAGCTATATTCTCAGTTCACGTGTTTACTCACTTAATCCCACTCGATCCGTCTTTTATTTAACGTCAAAAAGCAGACACGTTCCAATGCGGTCTCCCTTCATGTCGTATTCTGAGAAAAGACCCCGTAGCGCTATGCTCATACACGATGCATGCACGTTCTATTTAGGTAGGCGAATTATGATACTGCCTGCCCGGCTGAAAGACTTTGATTTCCTGTCGAATTAATAGCATCGCACTTGTTTAATTGTGCAGTTAGGAAGTGGAGAAAGATTGATATTTTCAGTCTCAGCCTAGTCTTTCTTCAATTTTTTTATTTTTAAATTATAAGCCACGAATTATTATTATTAATTTATGACTGCCAGAGTGAATGAACAACGTACACCTTTCCCCGTCTTAACGGTGTAAATATATGAGAAAGTTTTAACAATTGTCCACTCATTGCTACGTTGAATACGATTGTACATTGTGTTGATAAAAAATTAAATTAAATTAAAATTACAGTTCGAACCGCCTTCCCCGTACATTTCGCCAAAAAAATGACACTTTTTATAACGTAAATTTCTTCTTGAAACGACGTCCGCGCGGGCTTGATGGGAATGCTGCTTTGGAATGTGATGCGATCAACATACATGCGATCAACCCACCACGAGCCGTCTCTCCTGATACACCACTAATGTCAACAGCTAGGTCTAACTTGCTGTAAATCTTTCATGTCTCTGAAACCAACGTCACAATCGTAGAAAAGTATATTTTTTTGTTACATGATTACTATTTTAAAAGTATTTACAATTATTACATGTAATAAATATTTTATGTTCATGGAGTTGCGTAAACTGAAGTCTTTTACACAACTCAATAGCACGTAGAATAAATTCAGTTTTCTTTTCACTAATATACTAAATTCTGCTGTAATTGAAGCTGCAGTTGTTGATCGCGAGGGTAGAAAAGAACCTACTAGATAATGGAACAGCCATTCTCTTTTGGGTACAGCAAGATAGAACAGGAGTTGTTTTAGTGGATAATTGTACAAATAATTTTATGTAGTTGTACCACCGTGCAATCACAAAGTAGGTTTATGCAAAGGCCAAACTTAATTTATACGAATCGTTATCTCGCGTTTAGGTATGAACATCATTAAACGGATTATAATGTGAAAAGGCAGGAGGTAAACTTAGTGGTGAAAGGAAAATGACCACTTTCATCTTGGCTTTGATGTTTATGAGCTTCTTATACATGGACAGATGTTAATCGGTCCATATATAGCTAAAATACATGTCATAAAAACAGGTTGAACGTTAGCCGTTGTGTTTGGCTACAGAAGGTGACAATGTAGAAGAGAAATATACACATAATGGATGTAAGTGCAAAAGTGCATCTGTACGTGCAAATAAATTAATTGAAGACTTTTTATGCGTTTTTTTAACCTTTTTCGAAATGCATCTCTATACTGGCAAATAAACGCGCTGGCGAGTTAGTCGCGTTGCAGCACCGTTTGGGAACGCCCTGTAGCCCAGCGTGCGAATCTCCGGCTCACTGATCGAACACGGCACGCTCCTCCCAGTGAGAATAAAACGTAACAAGAACGCGGTAAATTGTACAAGGCGAAGGCGGTTAGTTCTTCTTCGTTTTGTGAACATTCAGTTCAACACGAGAAACGAATAAGACATTCCCGGGAACACGAACATCGCCTGCGCCTCGCAAAAGGCCCCGCGATGCGGTTGTTCTTCCTCCGTAAAAAAGACCCCCATGCGATCTTCATCTCGCGAAAGAACGAGTAGCACCCAAGGCTGTACTTCGTCGTGGTAAAAAAAGTAAAACGTTTAACGAGTTCGTTGACGTTATTTTCGCGATGTCTTTCGATTGCTTCCTACACTGGTTCCAGATCATACGTACACGAAACAGATGAACACTGTAAAATCGTTCAAAGACATCGAACGCGTTTATTAGATCTTACGGCCCCATCTACAAAAATGTTCCAGTTGCCTAAAGATCCACGACTAGATCCACTACTGAAGGCAATTAAAAGGTTTGGTCTCCAATATCTAAAGCACAGATTAAATCAGCATGAAGTTCTCATTAATATTATCGAGATTTACATAAGAACCACTGTTGGGCAAGGCTGATAATTTGAATTTTATTAATGACTAAGGTTTTATACACAGATTTTCTTTTAAAACTGACGGCACAAGGCGTCAGGGCGTGCGGATTACGATGGGCCTATTAGCCACGAACGATTTAGGATCGGTAAACGTCGCCTGTTGCTCCCCGTCGCCTGACATTCCTTGGGCGGGTCGCTTACCACGTGCGAGCGGACAAATTTGGAAGTCCAAATAATTTTTCTGGTTTTCAAACAGCTATCCATTCGAGCAAACGAATCGAAGGAGCATCCAAAAAATGTACATTCGTTTAAGCTGAATCAGAAAACATTTCTTTCTCTGCGTTAAAAAGCACGGACAAAATAATGACATCTTAAGATAATGAGTAACTCAAAAACTTGTTTTGTCAGATTATTGAAGTTTTAATACTTGAACACGAAAAACGGTTTAGCCCACAGAAGCAAATTTCTAGGAAAGACATACGGGAATGAAGTGGCTATGAGTTCAAAACCAGCATCCTCGACCCTTCATGCTTTCGCTTTCAATAAATATTCCAAGTATGCTGATGGTGTTAGACACATTCGTGTTGCAGCGGGACAATGCGATATTACCACAAGAACTGCACGTGAAATACTCGTAGATTCCGCACTTCAACAAACAGAAACCTATACTGCGTTCCGTTTTCTTCGGGGTCAATGAGGATCGATTGGACAAGCTAGTCCACTACAGTACAGAATACATTCCAGTCATTGTGCCAATACATTGGATGCACATAGTTACGGCACCCGTCACATACATAACGAAAACTAAAACCAATGCTTCTCTATTATTTTTGTTATGCATCTCTTATTTTTGTTATTGATGAACAGAGCACGGAAGTCTGGCTAAATGTCTCTTTGTTACTGTTACTATTCACGACTGTAGATAACACTTACCAATCACTTACTAGTGCTTCTGGAGTTTTTTAGATTTTCGTTCTGTCTTTTTTTGGGGGGGGGTATTTTGCCATGTTTTATTTTTGCCTTTTTCTGTCTTTTACATATTATTTCCTTTTCCCTCCTGGCAGCGATCTCGACCAAGCGCGTGCGCTCTGTCTCTGTATGTGTGTGTGTGTGTATTATATATATATATATATATATATATATATATATATATATATATATATATATACGAAAGCATGGTTGTATATTGCCTTTCTGTAGAAGGAGAGGTAATCTAAATGATCTAAATGAAAAAGATGTCAGTCCAGACTTTTACTATTTCACACAAATGCGAAGAACGAAAAATACAAGTATAATTGCGTTTTCAGTGATGCCATTTCAAGATTCAAAAGGGAGTGCACAATATCATTTCGGAGAGATCGCGTCGCGAATAAAACAAATGCTACAAGTCCTACGTTGCCCGCCGCTGCGCTTTGGGATGCCTCTTTCATGGGAACGGTGTGGTCGAAAGCACAACCTTATTCACTTCCTTGTTTACAGAGAATAATTATTAGGATTGGATGATAAGTGTTTTTGGCACCACGGTGAATAGAGAAAAACGGTGTAAGTCATGGTACGTGATAAAATTACTTCATCTGTCTACAGTTAGTGAACCGTGCCATTAGTTCAACTGAAGGTTTAAATCAGAATACTCACAATTCTTCATGCCACATGGTCATCTGCTGTGGAAACCTAGCAAAAGGTTAGGTCTCACCCGATGGAACTTTCCAGACAGCCCACCTACGAAATTCCTCTATCTCCCGATGTGCAATGGACAAGTTAGTTTCGAGCATCAAGTCGCGTTACCTGAGCTGTCACTTGTTTAAGTTTCTCTTGTTTGATGCACTTTTTCTGAATATCTTTTTTCAACATTTTCAGTAAGAGGTGTCTTTCGTAAAGTATTATGACAGTATCATTACATTGGCAATCGTTTTTAATTTGATCTTCATAAAGTGAGCACTTGTTCCAAAGTAAGCCATTGTTCCTTGAAAGATCTAATACTATATAATGTCTAGTGGTATCTATGACTTTATAGTGCTTTTAACACCAAATATTGGAAAATCCTTTTGTATGCATATGTGACGTACCATTCCCATAAATTCCCATGACCCAGAATGTATTTGTTGTTCGCAAGCCACGTCAAAGCCGTATTAAAGGGATCCTCTGCTTCTAGTTTGATGTCTTTATAGGCAAAGGGATCACTGTATGTCTTTACAGGGTCTTTGATACACTCCTTTGACAAAGGGGAGCGGCACCTCCTCAAACTGAAGGTTGAGGTGCCCATGCAGGTTGAGTGACCCGGGGGTGCAACAGATACATGCGTGTTTGCCGACAACGTCGTGTGGTTTTCAAATTGATTTCAAAAATAAGTACGACAAATTGGAAGAAAAACATTTCGAAATAACTCTTGACAAAGTCAGTTTTATTACACATTTACATTACCTAAGTTCAGGAAAGCAAAAGGTAGAAATTGTGCTCAATATCACAAAATAATTGAAAAATTAAAGTGGTTATTTCGCAAGACTGAGAAGACATCTAAACTGAACAAAGAGAACTCTGAACCGAAGAAAGAAACAACAAAAAGTTAAACAACCAAAGAGAGTTTAATGCGCTGGCGACACCACACGCAGCTTATACATTGGTATTTCGGATTGTTTATCAATTTCACACCCATCTAAAAGAAATTAAAACTTTGAATTTCTGACATCATCATCATTCATATACCATCACAAGAATCATTCGTATACCATTACCCTTCTGCATCATTTTCATAGCTAAAACTAGTCAACAGTCCAGGAAAAAATTGTCATTCTTATTACAAGAATTCAATTCTAATCCATTATTAAAATCTTTTTAATTTCCAATGTTGAGAGTCACTGTTAATTTAACATCTGTATATGGCTTCTAAAATCTGTATTTGTCACTAACATCATGAACACTTCTTACAAAGAAAGACATCCTGAACGTACCTGAACATTCCGTGGCCCTGAGCGAAGTCGCTCGCCTTTCACCAAGGAGGCCCAGGTTCATTTCCCAGACAATCTTGTATAAAATTTGTTCCAACAAAACTAGTTTGGCTGCTACACAAGGACTAGTCAAACCCTGTGAATTGTCCTAAACCCTACCCCTATCCTAATTCCTTCCTAATTCTGGCCGCTGGATAGTGATGCAGGAGTGTGTGGTAGGAGGCGCATACGCCAAGATGCTACCTGTCAGTCCTCTTGACAACTGACTGTGACGAGACGTGACAGATAAGGTTAATGGATGATTTCTCCTGCATTGTTCTTAATGGAGGATTACTTCCAAAGCGAAAAGTGCTCAACGTACCCCAAGGGACTTGGAGACGCGTTGCATCAATGTAGACGCATCAATTTTTTTTTTTTAAATTGACAATACCTGCAGGTAAGAATATTTAGTTCCTGGAAAATCTTGTAAATACGTGCAACAAATAGAAGCTCTCTTTGACAATTGTCCTGTGACTTTCTTAATGATATTAAGAATTGTATTCTAGGTGACTACAAACATCCACGAGGCGTTTATAACCTGACAAAGATGATAAATGTAGAAAAATGTATGACATACATTCATAAGATGTACCAGTAATATAATGGTGACAATTGAATACATCCTTAGGATCAAAGTGTTAACAGGCTCAAATTTACAGTACCCAGTAAAGATGTAAGATTAAACTATTGTATCTCAGAAACCAGCAATTTTACGAACAAAATTTCAAGAGGTAGAATTTGGTTACTGTGAATGTTTTTCTAAAACAACAGTTGAATTATGTTTAGCATTAATTTAATACTACTTATTACTTTATTTCCAATTTATTTATAAATTAATTTATTTAAAAATAATTTTTCACCAAGGAAGAGGAATATGTTTCAAAGAGAAAGTCTTTCCCTTTCCATTTTGTTGTGCGTTTTATTACATAATCCTGATATTTTATAAAGTAAAAAAGAGAAATGCTAATGCATTCCCATATACTTTTTAGGGATTTACTTATACACAGAGACTTCCTCACTATAATTAGTGAGGAAGTCTCTGTGTATAAGTGAAGTCCCTAAAAAGTATAGTGAAATCTCTTCTTAGATTTATGTATATCTTTCAGATGAACTTCTCTTAACAGACAAGAATCTTAGTTCCTAACCTGACCTAAAACTTGGGAAGTTGAATGAAAGTGTGACTAAGTCTTTGGCAGCTGGAGTCAATGGATTCTTGACTGTCTGGAAGATGCTGCATCCTAGGCACGGTCTTGAATGTTTTAGCAGTCATTCTATGACCTCCCTTGGGTGGCATTTTGCCCTGAGGAAGATCACAGAATTATGGCTGAAACATAGGCAACTGTGCCTAGGACGTGATGTCTCCCAGACAGCTCAAGAATTTACTGTAGGAAGTTAATTCAAATAATGTCACAATAGTTAATGTACTTGAGTAAACATGATCCTTTCAATTAAAAAATGTTTAATTTTATTCCCAATTGATATGTTTAAATATAAATTTTGTATTTCATTCATGATTCTTTTGCCTGATTGGAGGAAAAATAATTCTATATCAGTTTGGGGTAATGACAGACCTGACTTCCCAAACGAGAGCCAGGCATTGTGAGATGCACCCCCGCTTTGGAGGAGTTTTTTCAACCTTTTCTTTTAAGCCCTTTGGCAAATGTTTGGGACACATTTCTTAAGAGTTTCATTAAGCTTGTAAATGTGCATGGTCATGACATTGGCAATGAACTGGCACGATAATGACACTGATATGCTTACATTCACGACAAATTTTACAATTTGTAAGAACCCTCCACTTGCACAGTGATTCATTAAAAAAACTCCAAGATTATGTCTCACTAATACAAACTCTTCCAAAAGCTGTTGAGCGTAATTTTTAATGACATTTCGCATTAAATGGTTTGATCATGAACCTCCACACGTAAATTAACGCATTTACAAAGTTCACAGTAAATGAATGACAGAAAAGCCTGAGATTTCCCTTCACATCATTTTAGAAACAACCGCGTGGCAGCAAAATATCAATAAAAATAAAAATTGCCCGATGTAGGGGTTGTCACTGACCTTGTTGAGGCGGCTGACGAGCGCGGGGCGCCGCGGCGGGGCCGCCCGCCTGCCGGGCCATCCCCGCGCCGGCGCCGGGGCCCGCGCGCGGCCCGCCGGCCACCGCCTGGCTCAGCGCCAGGTCGAACACGTTCTCGTTGCCCGCCGGGTCGCGCGTGCTCCACAGCTGCAGGAACTGCACGGGGTCGTCGGGCTGCACCACGGCGCCGGGCTTCTCCTTGGCCTTGAGGCTGCTCGCCTCCTCCTCCGCCTTGGCGGCCAGCGCGACAGCGCGCGCCGGCTGCTCTCGATGAAGACGGTGGCGACGGGCGGCGCGCGCTCGCCCAGCACGCGCAGGCACAGCCACAGGCGGTCCGCGTCGTCGTTGGTCATCGCCTTGGCCGGCAGCCCTGCGCCAAAACATCACGTTGACAAACAACGCCTCTCCATGCGCGGACGGAAATACCAATGCACGAGGACGCGGGATAGCCTGCTCGATTAAGGTAGTTCAAGCCGCGTTCGTCTGCTTCGCTCACAGACCAGATTGTTTCATTATTTCATATTTTAACTTTAACAAAATTGTGATTTTCGGAATTTTTCATCATCCACGAACAATCATCGATGTTCAAAACATATAGACTTCAATACATCGATATTGTTATAGAAACATCGTCATCGATGTCGCATCCCTAACACATGCCGCTTCGCGCATCGATCAGCGAAGGCGGCTGCGGCGGCAACCACTCTTCGCTAGGGCAGAAGCTACGAATCGCGTGTATGGTAGGGAGGTTTTCACTTTATGACTACGGGGAAAAGCAAACCATCCTGAATGTTTATCACATACTGTCATACATCGTTTCAAAATTGCTTACAATAACTTCGCTTGGTCGTCAACGTATCGTTTGGGATCAGGGGCGGCTCGTGGGTATTCGCCCGTTCGTATGTGCACACCCAAATAAATTCGGTGCCATTTCTCTTAAACATCTCTTAACACGAGGGGAATACAAGTCCTCCCACAGAGCATTTACAAAACATGGTATTTCAAAACACGCGCCGTTCGGAAGCTGCGATTGCCGGTCCGTCCGCCTTTCTTTCGTGAAAGCCTGCGGGAGCACACTCGGGAGAATGCGACCGAGGAAACGGCGTCCTAGGCTGCCGCGGGGCTGCAGGGGAGGAGGGGGAACAACGGTGGCTTATGAAGGACTGGAGCAATCCCCCCGCGGTGCTCCTTCTACGGCGCAGGCGCAATGGCGATCTCGGGAAATGCCTTGACGTGTCTCAAAGATATAACACTTGAGTAGCACAAGTTTTTAACAGAAGGAAGTGTTACATTGAACGAAGAAAGTGTGAGATATCTTTCCACTTAAATGAGCTTTCGCACTAGCCACGAAACGCGAACGCATTGCTGTGCAGTGTTGCATTCATGAAAATATTAATTGTATATAATATGTGTATTCTTTTGTGAGTTGCAATTACAAAACCATTTCGAAGTATTCAAACTCCTAGCGTATTTTGTAAACGTAAGTATTAGGCTACGTTTCAATGTGTTTTGAGAAACTGAAATCAGAGAGTTCTTTTTCTGTCAAGGGTGTTTGTGCAACTAACAATAAATACGTTGAAAATATGAAACGTAAGTAATCAATGATTTAATGAAAAAGCCACAGAAAAAAATGCTGAAAAGAAACAATGGAATGGAATTGTTTGGCATGCTATCAGACTTCATAAGATGATTTGTATTTAATTGTCATTATTAATGTTAATGTGTGTAATGCATGCATGTAATGTATGCCTCTGTGTGTGTGTGTGTGTGTGTGTGTGTGAGAGAGAGAGAGAGAGAGAGAGAGAGAGAGGGGGAGGGAGAAAGAAGAGAGGGGAGGGAGAAAGAAGAGAGGGGGAAGGGAGAAAGAAGAAAAACTTTGCACACCCTAATGGCATGACCACGAGCCGCCACTGTTTTGGGATGTATTATAAAAATATTGCATCAACTATTGATGGGCACGGAACACCACTCCAAAATTAAGGGGTTTCTGGCGTACAATGGCAAGGTGAAGGATACGCCCTACCACAACTGCCGGGGCACCGCTACTCGAACTCCCGCACCCGGTAGTGATAATCGATGCACCATGGTGTCCGAGAGTCGAAACAGTTTCGTGTCCGATTCGCAGCCCGTAGCGAAGCCACTCACCGGACTTCCCGAGGTGCAACATCGACGCAGACGAGCATGGCCTCCGCCGAGAAGCGGTTGCGCTTGAGGGCATCGCGCTCCAGTTCGGAGTAGCGCAGGGCCAACTTGGCCAGAGTGGTGCCCAGGCTGCGGCGATGAAGAAGTCGCCGTCCAGCAGGTACTGGCGAAGAGGCGGCCTCGTCTCCCCTTTCTTGCTGATGCTGCAAACACCACAACACACGTGTCATTCCCAGAATGCTCTTCGGGTACAGAAAAGATGTGACAATGGATCAGAAAACATGTTTAACTAAATATCAGCCCAGAGCATGCTTTCACAATATATGTTTCATAGCATCCAAAAAAATGTTTTTTAAATACTGTATTCCAGAGGATGCTGATAAATAATAACAGATATTAATGAGGATTAATCGTGTCGAGCTAACTAGGGGTGAAGAGATGCTTGCATTGATAAGTAAGATGATTAAGCATGCAACAAATTTTTTAAAAAATTGTGTAACTCTCATCTACTTAGTGAAGACTTTGTTTTTCACATTTCTTAATAACATTCCCACTGATTTTCCAAATGAAATTCAGGGAACATTTTAAAGGGTAGGAATACGTCTTTCTTCTTAATTTTTTGCATGACTCAAGAATTGAGACCTACACCTCTCATATAATTGTGAAAATCATTCAGCAACAAAGTTTATTATTGTATTTACAGTTTTTCAATAAATATTACAATACTTGCCATGTTGTGTTAAAGGCAGACTGGGTCGCATAAGTACCATCTGAAGTGACCAGCTTCTGCACAGGAACCTGAACCCCAGGCTCCTCCTCTGGGCGCTCCCCAGCAGCCCTCCTAAGTTCATCTCCACCAGAGGAACCTGTTAAAAGGCTCCCACTCATTAGATACAGTGGTATACAACTCCCAAAATTAACGTATCACCTGTTAACTGTCCTCTTACAACTACTATCTAATTATTTCATTCAAAATAGGAAGGTGAAAATCAACAAGAACTTCCTTGAAAAGTCAAAATTTTCTGCATTTGTTCCATGTATACATAAAAAATAGCAAACTTATATTGACTTAATGTAATGAAAATATTTAGAAAATTTTCAGCAGTTCCTGACAAGGCCTCATTAAACATTTCCTAGGAAAGTCTTTTTTAATTTCGAAGAGGAAGAATAAAAAAAACCTTATATGAATTATCATGACAGTGTTACAAACAAATTCTCCAAACTTGTGAAAATTAATAAAAGATTTTAAAATATTGAAAAAACACCTAATAAACACTACTACATGAAAATGACAGCTTAAATGACTAGATAAAATTGAAATAAATGAAAAACTAAAGCAGCTAATGTGCCAACTTCAAGAATGGAAGCAAAATGTTTCACATACAAAAAGAACACTTTCATGTTTATTTCATGGTCAGCAGCTAGCTCATTGATTCACTGTAATACATAGTTGCCGTAAAATTTGAGTAAATTGAAGAATTACGCTTTAAATATTGCAAGTGAGGATTAACAAAATCCTGTTTTGTAAAATTTGGGATGGAGTAAACATTAACAAAAAACACCTGGTTTGTATTAATTTAATTTATCAACGAAAAAGCATAAACACAGTGCTAGTCAACCCCATTCTAAATACAGTACACACAATACCCATTAACAGCAGCAACAAAAACTGTGCTTCAACTCTCCTAAACAACGCGCAACTACTTCCAATATGATCAGTTAAGTATGTACTGTACTCCCTTGTTCGCAACATTGGCACTTCCTTGCTATATTGCTACCCACATTGCCATTTTCTCACATCACACGCTACGATGCATTGTGTGTGGTAATCTTACAGATGTATTTGTTTATGTATGGTACATATGTATGTCTTTCCCAATAATCCAAGCATTTCTGAATCCAAACAGACCACATCCCCAATTAGTTCAGAATACAGGGTTCTATTGTAAAATGTAATAATGTGATAATCTTCTGGGAGAACAATGCAACAAGTAAAAAATACTGTTTTAGCAAAAGCAATCTCACCTCTCCAAGAGTCTGGCGAACTTGATTCATAACAGCCTGTATGTCTTCTGTAGTTGCAGCATATTCACCCAAAATCCACAATGCAGCTCGATGCACTTTTACAGATTTTATTGTAGGGAAGGCATCGAGCAATCGCTATAATTACACCACACACACACACACACACACAATTAGTTTCAAATACTTCAATAAAAATTAATGATCATAAACCAAAAATTACAAGTAGCAAAACATCTAGAGAATCATTGTTTAAGCATTTTTTATTTTTTTAAAACATAAATACATCCTTTAATCAATCTAAATCTAAACTCAAATTATCATCTTAAGAATCGTATGTAAATCAACACATAATAATGAACTCTATCCAAAGGAACCCTTTTAATCTAAACTGATATTTCTCTATCAATCTGGTTGATGACACAGCTTCTTGAATTTTAATTTTATATTTTGTTTTTAGAGGTATTTTACACCAAGCCCCAAGGATATTTTCACAATTATCTCCCAATTGAGTCCAATACTTTTCTGGTGTAAAGCAAAGTACACTTTGCCTGATTTTATTGAGAACTTTAAATTTTTGAAAATTGCAAAAGTTTAATTTTTTTGGCCGCTTCCTTCAAAACAAATTCTTACTCAAACAAAATGAAAACTTGCATATTCTAAATTACAAAACAGAACGACACACAAAACTAAATCACAATAAATACTAGAACTAAATGATAAATATACTTACTTCAATTATCAGAGGACGCAATGACTCAAATTTCTGAATAGCTTCACGAACAAATACCAAAACATCTGTTGCTGCTAATTCATTTGTATCAGAGAGAAACTCTATAAGCACTGGTATTACAGTGGCAGCGACATCAGGAAACTGAAGGAAACAGGTAGAAAATCATTCACTGATTTGTAACAAGGTAGAGACGAACGTATATTGTGATTCAACAGATCAGCACTTACCTTAATACAGCAAGCATGCAAAGTTCGTACAAGCAACTGACGATATTTGCCAGTGTCTTCATGTTCCACAATATTATGTGTTTTAGCAACCTCCTTGCGTAGTACCAATACCATTTCTTCTATATTGCGTGAGCTTACCAAATCCAATGCTGTATCATAAAAGTTCTCACTTAATTCAACCGACACATTTCTACTAAAACACATTTAAATAAATTTAAATAATTTTCACAACATAAATTACGGACCTATTTCAATGATAAGCTGAAGTGAAATACTGTGGAATAAAAGACTATTCTGATAAAGAAAAAATTTAAGAGAGAGCAGATAAGATGCAGCAAATGTACAAAAACTCTAATCTTCCATGTAAAACCACAGGAAGTACACTAGTGTGTAACATTTCTCAAATATTCACTATGAGAAAGCTGCAAGAAATCAAAATTTAAAAACAGCATAAAAACAAACCTAAATTAAGTGTCTTCTTCCGCACTTCAAGATCTGGACTAGCGAGTACTCTAAGGATGTCCATAACAAGATCTTGCAACACTCGTTCATGAGCTGGTGACTCTTTAAGGGCAACAAGTCTGTCCAAAACAATGAGCTTAAATTATTGTCTTTCCTTAAGCTCCACGTAACAAGATGCTGTGCCTATAAAGAGAACCAAAACACCAACAATTACATTTTTCACATTTTACAATATTACAAAGAAAAGATCATTTAGTTATCCACAATTACTTAGGGATAATCATAGTGGCAAACCCATTGCTGCAACTGCAGGAAATGTAACTAAGAAAATGCAATTAAAATTTGATCTTTTTTGAAAATTGAAAAGGAATTTTTAAAATATATAAGAATGTTAATTATCATTATTATTAATTAATATTATTATTATTGAATAAGGTTACTTTCAAAATAATTAACTAATTAAAATATAATAAAAATTAATTTCTCAATTTATTCTGGTACGTATCCATCACTATAAACACTTTATCAAGTGCATCAAGACCTTCACTAACAATTCGAGGCTCATAGTAAGTTAACTGTGAAAAGACACTACGAACGAAGACGCTGACTGTTTTGTTTTGAGCAGGTATGACGCACACCATAGAAAGGGAGTGAGTGAAACAAAGGGGGTGATGGTGAATGGAGTGTCACTGAAATGCAGTCGAAGGAGCTGTCCCAAAAGCAGTGTTGCAAAACTTTCACTTTTTTCTCAGTGCCTTGAAAAGCAGGGTTGTGTTTTATACTGATCACCCGGTATAATTTCAAAAAAAACTCAAAAACTTTTCTGTGAAAAGGAGATCAAAATTCTGTGCTCAAACACCATTTTCTAAAAAACTGTTCTAAATGTTTTCTTCAAAATTTTCCACAGATAGTGCTAATTGCACTGTTTAAGATGACATAAAATTCATTCTCAGAATTGTTTTTTTCAAAAATTGCACATGTAATTTTTTTAAAATATTTCTCACACTGTTGATATGCACATTTCCAGTGATTTGTAAACATACTGCAACCATTTACAGTAATACTTAAATGTGATTTTTTACAAATAGCTCCCTTTTTTCATTGACAATGTCATTATAGGACAAGGTTTTACTCTTCTAGAAGATTCTTAAACTATCTATTCTATTATTAGGAATCCGAAAAATTGAGGAAATTAAAAAAAAAAAGAATTTTGGGCCGCATAGATGGTAAGTGTATGTGGCATTGCCCAAAAGCTAGCCCAAACCAAATAATTAGAAAACAAAATGGTATGAGAAAGTCTGTGCCATTCTGCTTCATTCGTAAATAACAGCTCACAATAGCCCATTGATATAGCATTTTGCAGAACAAAAATAATTGGCTAACTTTTTGAATTTTCAAAATTTCGTAAATTCCCACTAACAATCAGTATCACTTTCCTTGTCTTCTAGAATTCACCAAAAAATCTCATTCACTTTCATCATTGTAACAGAAGCATATTCATTTCATTATCTTTATCCACACAAATACTACAAAAATCATTACAACAGAATTATGACCTTAAAATTTAATGTGCACCTCTTCAATTGATTTATTAGTGATTCTGAACACATGAACATCAACGGTCATTTTTCCCGTAAATGTAGAGCATGTTTTATCATGGAAGAGGAGATGGTGGCAGTGATTTTTCCCTGCTGGATGGCGAGATCTAGTGCCAGCTTGCATAGTTTTTCCCACCATGATTGTATCCCACCAGCAGGGCGCAACACCAGCCATGGCCAGCTCTAAGCTCCCAACTAGTTTCCTGGCATGTGTGGTACCGATCTTCCTCTGCTGGATTGCGAGATCCGGTGTCAACCTAACCATCAGTTTGCAGTTTTCCCGAACAAGGTATCTCCCACAAATGTGGCACCGTCCCAGCCGGGGCAAGTTCTAGGCTCCCAACTGGTCTCCTGGCATGTGTGGTAGTGTAGTGTAAGTGTGTGTAAGTAATGGGTGAGGATAGGACAACGAAGAGGAAGGAAAGAATGTGCATGGTCTGTGGCCCATTTGTTAGGGTACTGCTCCAACATTTGGTTGGATTGGAAATTCCATGGAACATTACCGCTCAGAGCAACTAGAATTCTCCTTCAGACAGCAGCTGATCTAGACCCAGCCCTGTAGCTAGTGTCGAAAATCCTACTAGTCTGAATTCAAACCCTGGCACCTCCTGGTCAGAGGCACTGCAGTGACATGAATTGAAACTCAGGGCCCCCTAAGCCGCTTCCACAGCTTCCATTGCACCTCTTCAAAGTAAGATATAAACCATATATATTCATGTTTATAACAGACAGACATAAAATTAAATAATTAAAAAACTGGGGAAATCCTCAACTATTTCCACCTCTTACGAAATCGCACTAGAAAATTAAATGACATATGGCATCACTAGGAGGCGGACTTTGATGACATAAAACACTACCAAAAATTATCAATAAAATGCTCTAAAAATGTTTTAAAAATTACCTAAAACCAAAGAAAACTGATTTAAAAAATGTGATCAAAACCAGTTTGGATGAACTCAAGCTGGATACATTACTGATGCGAGGTTTCTACTCGTTCAAGTGCACTCAGCTTGCAAACTTTTGGTCTGGACTGTTCTTTACCAGGAAATCTGTCTTAAGTTATCTCAAAATTGGCTGACCACCACTGATGGTGCTGACAGGTGTCACAGGAACTTTAGATTACATACAACGGCTGATGTTCCAATTTACGAGTGAATAAATTGAATAAGCTATTCAGGTATTCTGTGGAGAACATTTGTTGTATCTCATAATTATTATCTGAAGCAAGTAGCATTCAAATCAAAGAAATCAGTGAAAAATGTATTAAAAATCATGGAGAAAGGAAAAAAATTACCTATTAGTCGAAATCGACAAAAATAAAGATGTACAAAGGTGGGTAATTTCCTTTTGTCATAACAGAAAATTAATTTCTATTCTAAACGACATAGTTCTAAAATGAAAAGAAAAAAATGACATTTCATTAAAATCTGCCCCCACCCACATATGAGAGGAGTTTCTTTGAGATATGTTGTCGCACACGCCTGAGGAATTAAAAACCTCTGCCAACTTGTTTTTATTTCCTTGTATACGTATGTATGTATGGAGTAATATACGTAGTATAGGGAAAGTTATGTAATGCTGCGTGAAAAAACACAGATTTTCGGCACAAAAAAATTAATTGCCAGGCCTTTACAACGAAAAAGTAGATAAATCCAGTTGCTAAATTAAGAAGAAAAGAAGCCTCTAACTCGTGGTGTAGCCAGAACCCCTGTTTTGTGGATCCTTGATGCCGAAAAACCAACTGAAAGCAAAATGTCTATCCGTTGTATGTGAACAAACCAAGACCCTACACCACACGTATGATCTTTTCCAAACTGAAGAAACTCTTGTCCATCTGGCTCTAATTGAAGCTTTGAAATTTGGAAAACATTCTTTAAAATTTGGGAGTACTTTACATGAAGCCCCTCGAACATCTTCAAAATTTTCTTAAAAACGGCTCCAATTTTTTTCTTTAAATTTATTGTAAGAATATAGTAAAATACACTTATAAAGGTGGCATAAGTCCAATTTTTGCAGTTAACTCTGAATTTTCGAAAATTGCAAAAGTTTGAATTTTTTTCAGTGTCTTTCAAAAACTACTTAAAAAATTCTTGCTTCAAAAGAAATTGTTTGCCATAATAGTTCTTTAATAAGATTAAGTAGATTTTTTGGAAATTTTAGTATTTTTCACACAATATGATGTGTAATATTTGCAATTTTAAAAAATTACAAAAACAAAATTTTCTCAAAAACGGCTCCAAATTTTTCTTTAAATTTTGGTATGGATACTGCTAAATGCATGTATAAGATGCATAAATGCCATATTGCTCTATTCTTTTGTTTTTTCAAAAATTACAAAAATTTAGGGCAAACTGTAGAGCACCAGTCCACACCAAGGAAAATAGAAAACTTTACTACTAGAAAGTCTGCGCCATTCTGTAGCACCTCTAATATTTCTCTTCATGTATAATGTAAAGTGCAGAATGAAGATTTTTGCTTCATAATAATATAGTTTTTAAAATATAAACATACTAACTTTGATAGCAGTAGGAGCACTGGACAAAGTGACAAGGGTTCCAGCAGCTTCATATCTCACAGCAGGACTAGTAGAGTTCAATAAATTGTAGATACATCGAATGAAACGTGCTCGCTCTGAAGGGTTGGCATGGCAAACCTGTTAAAAAACAATATTGGTTACAAAGAGCTTCAGTTAATACACAAAATTACATTCAATAAGATCATAGCAATAAATCCAATAAGAAGGGGGACCCGAAAGAAATCAGACTTTTGTTACAAAAAATTTTATTTATAACCTTTTTTACAAAATTCTTTCCGTCAGCTTCAAAGTACTCTCTATTAGATCCATTGCACTTATCAAGTCTTTTTTCCCACTGTTTGAAGTATCTCTGGAACTCTTCAACTCTGTATTGTCCTGTGCCCTTTGCGAAGCTGTTTTGCCACCTCACATCATCAAAACCCTTCCCTTTTAGATTTTTCTTCGTTCTTAAGAACATAAAAGTCACACAGGACTAGGTCTGGGGAATATGGAGGTTGGGCTGACTAACCACGAGTGGCCAAATAGTGATTCGCAAATAAGGCAGTGTGTACAAGGGCACGGTCATGATGAAGGAATCAGTAACCTGATCAGCAAAGTTCCAGACGTCTCTTCCACATATCCTCTTGCAAACATCTTAAAAACCCAAATAAAAACTCTGGTTCACAGTCTGGGCAGGGGGAACAAATTTCCTGTGCAGATTTCGATGAACATCACAAAAGACAATGATCATCGTCTTCATATTCGACCTCATGTGTCTTGCATTTCTTGGTCTGGGAAAGATGTGAGTCTTGAAATGGTGCTTGCTTGGTTACGGGTCATATGTGTAACACCAACTCTCATTGCTTGTAATGACTTTGGACAAAATTTAGATCATTTTCAATAGTTTTTTTCAAGTTTTGGCTCAAATGCAATTGAATGTTTTTTTGATGCTCTGTCAGAAGGTGAGAAACAGATTTAGCAGCAACATGCCTTGTTCGCAAATCCTCAGTCAAAATCCACTGGCAAGAGCTCCAATTCTCTCCTATCTTTTATGAAATTTTGTTGATAGTGAAGCGACAATCCTCATTGATTTTTTGGCAGATTTTTGCAACATTTTCATCATTTTGAAATGTTGAAGAGCACTCAGAAGGACCACGGTCTTCAACATTCACCCACCTCGTTTTAAGTGCCCAAACCACTCAAAAACTTGTGTGCAGCTCATAGTATTCTCCTTGAAAACCTGTGAACATTTGGTAAGCTTCTGTAGCCGATTTTTCAAGCAGGAAACAATATTTCAAACACCCCGTTTGTTTTTTTTAATCTGTCATAACTTCGCAGGCATAATATGAGAGAAATAAAAGAAAAATAACACTACAGTCAAACGGTGGCATACAAGTAATGCTATTTGGGCAGTTGTTTCATGAAGGTCTTTATTAACTCTGTCTAGCAGGAGAACTCTCTCTCATACATTCATGAAATGTAGCACGCTGTCGGTCCAGTTTCTTTTGGATCCCCCTCCGTATGTTCCAATACAGACGTATTATGGAACAATGAAACTTAATTCATGATTTCATTATTTGTTACACCAATATCTAAAGAACATTATCTAATTAATTTCGTAGCAATCGAGTCAATTATTCCTTAATCCTGGATGGAGAGAACAATTTGGCACCCTATAATGGTCATTGTGAGTGTCGAAAAAAGATGAAGAAGAGGAATACGTGTAATTAATATTTTTGTGAAAATTATTTTTTGTTTCCGCCAAATTAATTACAAAAGAACTTTATAGCATAAGAATTAAATGAGTAGGATGAAACAAAGACTTAACCCTGAGAAAAAAGTTTGGGAAAAACGTGCTTCCAGTTTCCACATATCATTTTAACATACTTTCTTCATTGGTAGGTAATCCAAAAACATAGTACATTTATTTTATTAATTTCATTGAGAACACATTGCAATCACTAGATTTTAAGTTGAGTTTTCCCAAGAGTAAAAATAAAATCTAAGAAACAGTAGGTCTTAAGCCATTTATCCATATTCTATTTCAGTATTTTATTTAAGGTGGTATTCTCAAAACAAATTTTAAACCCATTACATTCTACATCTAAACACATGATAATGATAAAAATATTTTCTTAGCAAAAACTTTCCAAACTTGGAAACTTGCCACCACTTCCCACATCACCCCTGAAGCAGATCTGCGAGTTAGCAGCTCACAACTCAATCACATGAACATTAAACGCAATTTTCAAGTATGCTCTGTTAAAGACTGTGAAAGAACCATGAAGAATGGAAAGAACTGTTAAAGAATCAGAAGCCACTAACAAGACTGGGACAGGAGAAAATTTTGATGACACAGAAGGGAATGTTCTTAGGTGGAATCAGATGAAAGACCATGAATGCAAATTCAGCATGCAAAACTTTCAGAGGGGCCTAAAAAGACAAAAGACCATGGGAGGAGAACCAAAAAGAAAGAAATGTGACCAGAACACAAAACAGTGAAGATGAAGAGGAAAGTGACCAAAATCATAATTATGATGAATTAAAGAACAAGAAAATAGTATGTCAGATAATGTTTTAACATTCTCATCAAGAAGACAATTTTATAGTCAATTAAACAATTTGTAATTTTATTTTAACTAAATAATAAGAATTAAAAAATTCTCAGGAGGCCTCTTCAAAATAAGGATTTGTCTTCTTTTCAGAGTCAACTTATATTCAGGTAAATATGGTATCTGATATTGTTTCCTTGAATCAGATTGACATAGCGATTTTTTGTCTACATTCTTTGAGGAACTTCAAAGAGAAATCTTTTCTTTTCAGACATTCATATTAATTTAGGTCCCTTTTTCCCTCTCCATCTTTTACAGGTACAAATTGCTGTAAGCTCTGCAATTTGATAACTACAAGAAGAAAGCACTATCAGAATTTTACTAATTTTGTTTCTACCATTTTTCTTTTCATGCCTGCATTTCTGACATGGCCATCAATGATTTATTTGCTTGAATTAATAATGAGCACAAGTTACTTTCCCCTATATTATCAAACAATTGTTATTTTTCAGAGCTCCTCACACCAATCCAATGACAGCCTGTATAAAAACTGATTTACACTACACATAAAATTGATCTTTTTTATTTGTATGATCTGTTAAAAGATGAAGCTGTAACACTGTACTCTACTCTTCTCATAATATTTAAGTGTGTCTCTCTCCAAGAAAAGACACATTTGTAAATGCGAGAAGTAAAAAACCATACCATGTCTTTCTCAAGAGAGACCAAAAACTAACAAATATTGTGAATAGAAAAGTTACCATAAATAAACAAAAAATCTATTAAAGAATTGAGAACACCTAAAACTGCTAAATAAATCATCTGCATGATCTGCTAAATAAATAATCTAATAAACACATCATCTTACATAGCAATAAATTAATGTATTTTTAGAAAATAAATTCTATATGTGGAATTCTTATATGCAAATAAATTCTAGATGTATCTAATACCTTGTAAATGAGTTCCACTATAACCAACTGCAAGATATCTCCAAAAGATGTAACTTGATCAAGACAGGATGCCAAGTAAGCCAAAGCCCGTTCTTGATCTGCATGCAGCAACATCAGGAAGGCATTACGCTTGCATGACATATCCTGCTCACCCTCAAGAAATGTTGCAATCAATTCAGGAGCATCAGGGATGAGAAATTCAAAATTCCTAAAAAGCAAGATTTTGGTAAAATAAAAATCAATTTATCAATATAAAAATCATCTTATGATGAAAACAACACAGTAAGGGAATGCATGTATAAGGAAAAGACTTTCACTCACATAATTAAACATTTGACATATATTAAAAATTTTCATTTGTACTGACAACAAACTACCAATTATTATTTCTAAAAATGAAGGAACATTAACCTTCACATTACAGGATTGTAGAAAACTTCATACGACTATTAAATGAGATACAATTTTAACATACCGATTATTAAAAAAGCCAACAGCATTACGACGCACATATGAATGACGGTGTTCCAAACATGAACGAATAGCTGGCATCAATGGCTCCAACAACTCTGGTTCTTTTAGTTTGCACAGGAAACGCAATGTAGATCCACGAAGAAATTCATTGGGATGTTGCAAGTCCTGGCCAAATACAATTTATTATACACTTATGAACATGAATCCAGTTCCAAGAATGGCCATTCAAAGCAACCAAAGTCCAAAATTCTGATAGGTTCTAAATCCTAAGCTTTGATAGTTAACCATAAAATATCTTATTAAAAAATTAAAATAACATCTTTACACCATGCAATACTTTTTAAACACACCTTCCTATACGAGTCACACACAAGGATCATCTCTTGTAACAGTTTTCCATCAGTAGTAGTTTTAGGAACAATCTCCCAAAAAATAAGTAAAAGTTTTTTAATTGTGTGGTCTTGCAATGGAAGGACAAAACGAATAATTGTCATCAGTAGACCTGGAAGTCGTTCTCCACTAGCAATCAATTGGATTGTCTTTTTCAAAGCTTCTATCTTGGTTTTTGTATCTCCTTTTTCTGAAATGGGTATACATTAAACAGGTGGCTTTATTGCTATTTACAATACAATTAAAACTCAGCATGCACTTATCGAAAATATATAGAGTAACGTATACTATACATACCTAAATCTACTTTTAATTGCATTTCATTGGGGGGATCAGAATCTGATGGTAAGTTGATCAGCGTGTAGCACGGTTGTTCCACCGCCACGGCCATCGTAGACCTACAATGTAGCATAGAGAATTCGTTAGCTTACAAGTTTGCAGCATGACTGAATATCTAGTACAGTATTCAAAGGGCTGTTTACATTAATTCTCTACCCAAATATAACCATCAAACGTGAAGAAGTTTGACACATGGAAACTATTGGTTATCAGCGCACCATGAATACCAACCACAATACGTGTTCCCTATTATCATAACTCTAAAAATTAAATATCATACCGCATAAAAATGTTTTCAAAAACATACACTAATACCTTTTTAATGTGAACACTCAGTCGGTAAACTCTGTCACGTCGCTTACGTGTCAAACCAAGCATAAGCAATATGGCGAACCCATATGTAGCCAAAATCCTCCAATAGTAAGCTAGCGATGTTGAAAGCGCGCTTTTTGATCTATGAAAAATATAAACTTAAAACAAATTAACAAAATGACAAGTATTTTAAAAGTTTTGGGTTAAAATATATATATTTAAGACGGAAGGAAATATAGCTTCTTCCTTAAAAAATATAATACCTGCGTTACGTTTAATTTATTTAAATGTACAAAGAATTTTGACAAAAAAAAAATGACGAAAAAATTAAATATAGCTACATACAAACTAAATTACATAGAACGGATTTGAATTACATATGCAGATACATAGTTGTATGGAACATAAAAGTACAGTATACAGTTAAATAGATTACGTAAGAGTAATATCATTTCATTCAGCTTGAGATCTCTCAGTTGAATCCCTACATCAAGAATGCTTAATATGTGCAAATTATATTTCTTTTCCATACATCACTTTTGACTGTTTTTAGGAAAAAATCACTTCATTAATATTAGCATTATGTCCAGAAAATGTTTGCTAGGATTTTGTCTTTTTTAGGTTGGTTTGATATGTCACAAAATGGAAGAAAAATAAATTCCCTAAATAAAATATATTCTCATTTTGTTTGCTGATCAATTAAATTTATTCAATTACTCCATGCTAATTGTTTGTTCATAATAATGGCATCAGAAAAATAACAAGTATTTGACCTCTTCACCATCTCAAATAGTTATACTATATAGTAATGATATACACTTTCATCTGTTCTTATTTTTTTCATTTTCAATTCAATACATACTGTTTATCTGATACATACTTCCCCTTTTTTTAAAGTCTGCATTGATCAATAACAGTTAACTGAATTTTCTTCAGGTATAACTTGTTCTTTGATTAACTCATTGAAGGTGCATTGTTACATGAAATCTGATATGATTTCATTGTTTTAGTGATTATTCATTGGTTACTGTACTAAAGTTCATGATTTGCAATAGGTCACTTCTAGAGACTGCTCTTTCAAAACAATTAAAAAGTCAATAAATTTTAATGAAAATAATAATATTTCTTTATATAAACTTAGTGATGAGCACTAGAGCTTCATCAGTACTCATATTATTGCTGAATTTATCAACTTTTGATTGCAGCATGAGTTTGTCTTAAAATTTAAATGCCTAAAAAATTAGAGAAAGACTTCATATTCTGTAATACAAAATGTGTGAAACAGTTCAAATGTCTCCTAATCCGACATAATAACTAAATATGAAGAAAAATATAATGTTTACAAAACAAGAATGTTGAATTTGAAAAGAAATGTCAAGAGATATCCTCTGAATCAGAATATTATTTCTCTGATATTTTAATTCTTTAATTAAATTTATTCATGAACACAGGTTGTACATGTCAGCCTCACTGTGATTTTTTAGTAATTGAGCTTTTATTCAGCACCACAAACTTTTCAAACTTCCAAAGTTTCAGAAAAGTCATGCCTAAGTATTTACTAGAAAAGCAAATGATTTCTCATTCTTACTATGACATACCACATCAGTTACTTCAGCTTAAGAATTTTTTGTGGAGCTTTCTTGATAAAATCTCTCTTCTATAAAATTACTGACCACACATTTTGCCTTGTTCTCAAAGCCCAGCTTGGCAGGTCCTTATAATTTAAAATGAAAGTTTTTGAGTGGGTCAGTCTAAGCTGAGTATCAATGTGAGCTTTTAAGGTTAGCTGAGTGTGCTATTAGTTTTTTACGATCCATACTGCCCAAACTTTCTTCATTTTGTAAAGGAACATATTCTTCATTTTTGTGAAGGAATAGCAACCTTTTGTGAATCCTTGAAATTATATATTTGAATTTAACTGGAATTAAGAAAATTTTTGGGAAAGAAGTACAAATAAAAGGTTTTATCTTCAGTTATTGTGTGTAATGTATAAATTTAATTTCTATTTATCGAACTTATTAATAACTTTAGTGAACAAAAGAGTCTAATTTTATATTGAAAATATATTTTATCATTTTAACCCAAATTTAAATTGTAAACAAAAATTGTATATTCTTCCATGAACATCAAAGCAAATATTTTATTTTGTAATTACATTCAGGCAAAGAAAATAAGTGAGGACATTCTTTCCTTCCCTCCCCTGAGAAATGGACACAGATACATTTCAATATTTTTAGTAGTTTGAATCTAGTATAGTGGTAATAAAATCCTAGTATTAAAATGCATTTGTAGAAACCTTAATAGTGATCTTCAATATCTGCTTAACAGCATAAAAATTATTGATAGTTAGCAAAACAAAAATTAAACCTATTATTGTGGGTGGTTTAAATGTAAATACCCAGAGAAAGTGAAAAATGAGAAAATTTAATTAACACCTATGGCGTAGTAATCATGGTGAAAAATTCCACAAGAGCAATGGAATAGAGTAAACTAAGTGTTGATTAAATTATCCCAAATCCCAGATTGTGGAGTACAGAAATGAAATCCTTGAAACAAGCATGTCACTATGTTCTACTTCTTATGATTGCAAGAAACTCAGTTTGAAATGGAAAAATAAAACAATACACCCCAATTTTTAAAATAATTACATATAAATGAGGAAAATATTAGTATCTGAACATTTAACTTTTGAAAGAAGAATGGGGAAATATGTACAGAATTAAGATAAAAACTTGGCATACAAAGAATTTATTCAACTTTTTTCCTGTTATTTTAATCTAACCATACCAGTAAAGAAAAACAAATCAACAAAAAGGAATGGATCACAAACTGTATTCATAATTAGTTTGGTTAAATTTAAGAAATCTTCCAAAATTTGTAAAAAAGAACAGTCTCAATAATGGCTCTGAACCTTTTTGAAAGAATATAAATGAATAATATATAATAAATAAATGTATATAATAAAGTAATAAGAATGGTCAAGGAAATGCTTTTAGAAAAGAACATTGCTCAAGGGATTAATAAATCAAAGAGAATATGAGACATTTTTAATTAAAAAAGATGGGAAACCAAAAGTATCCCTCAGGATAAAATTCATGTCTCATAAACCAATGATGATAATATGACTGATAAATTCAATAACTCACAGGTATTGCAGACAAATTACAACTATAGATAAAAAAACACATTTCCAACATTTCACGCATAAGATGAAACTGATCTGTCATCTATTTATTTTGCTCCTGCAGATGTTCTTCAAAAACTTTTGTAATAAAAAACCTAAAGGACACCAAATCATGTTGTACATAGGGATTTTCAACCTATTTAATAACTAGAGATGCTACAGAATGGCACAGACTTCCTCAGAGTCAGGTTTTCCAATTTTGATTTTGTGGACTGGTACTGTAGTCTTGCCCTCCTTCTTCCCTACTGCCATCTATCACCATCCAAATTACATTTTTTTGAAATTTTTTCAACTTTTCGGATTCCTAGTAGTACAACCCAAATATTCATTTTAAAATATTAATGAATGCTAAAACCTTATCCTAAAGATCAATTTTCATTGAAAAATTTGAAGCTGTTTTTAAGAAAATGGCTTTAAGTGTTACTGTAAATGCGAAATTTTAGCTCTTTTTCACAAGAATCTATTGAGGTTTTGAAAAACTTCATTTGAAATAATTTAAAGCACTTCTTCACATAAGTGCAACAAATCCATTAAAATGTGCATATTAATGGAGTGAGAGACATTTCAAAAAAATTATATTTGTGTAATTTTTGAAAAAACAAAATAATACACCAAAATGAACTTCACATCATATTAAACAGTATCATTGCACTATCCTTGCAAAAGTTTGCAGAAAAAGTTGGACCTATTTTTAAGAAAAAGGGGTTTGAGCGTTTCTGAAAATGGGGCATTTTGGGCTCATTTTTACAGAAAACTGTTGTTATTTTGAGAACCTTTCTTTGACATTATTTAAATCAAATGTACTCATGAATATAATACTGTGAAGAAATCACCTCTAAAGTTAGTATTACTGATGTGAAATACAAGTAAAAAAAATTACAATTTTGTAATTTTTCAAAAACAAAATAATATAGCAAAATGTTATTTATGTTATCATGTAGGGTTTGTTTGGCACTAACTCTACCCAAACTTTAAAGAAAAAATTTGGAGCCGTTTTTGAGAAAATGTTTTTGTACTTTTTTAAAAATGCAAATATTGCATTCACTATTTTGCGACAACTACTAAAAGTTTTAAAAACATTGACATGACCATTATGAAATACCTATTTATTAACAACAAATTTCATTTGAAAGAAAAATCTGTCTTCAATTTTGTAGTTGGAGGAAGACTAAAAAAAATCAAATTTTGGCAATTTTCGAAAATTCAGAGTTAACCGTAAAAATCTGACCTATGCCAGTCTACAAGTGTATATTACTCTATTCCTACAAGAATTCAAAGAAAAAATTGAAGCAGTTCTTTTTTTAATTTTGAAAATGTTCCTACGGCTTCATGTAAAGTACCCTCCAAATTTTAAAGAATGATTATCAAAATTTCAAAGCTTCAACTAGAGCCAGATGGACAGGGGTTTCTTCAATTTGGAAAAGATCGTACTTGTGGTTTAGGCGCTCACAGACGGACGGATGGACTGACAGACGGACAAACAAACGGACGGACAGATAGACAGACGGATGTTTTTAAAAAAAACACATTTTCGGTTTCAGGGGACCCCAAAACGTGCATTTCCGTTGAAATCTCGAAACCGATTTTCCGCGGCATTACATAACTCTCTATAGTACGTATATTATTCCGTATATACGTATGTATACCAGAAAGTTACTAGAGGTGCTACAGAATGGCACAAACTTTCTCGTAGTTTAGTTTTCTAATTTCCTTGGTGTGGTCTGGCTTTTAGGTTTTGTTTCATTCTCTAGTCAGCTGCCAACTATCGTCGCCCAAAGTACATTTTTTGACATTACTTCAACTTTTTGCTTTCCTAGTAGTACAATCGAAATATTACTTCAATAGTATAAAGTTAAGAGTAAAAACTAGTCCTAAATAGAATTTTTCATTGAAAAATTTCAAGCGGTTTTTAAGAAAGTGGCGATTAAGCGTTACTGTAAATGCGAAATTTGAAACCCTTTTTTTCACAAGAATCTATTCAGTTTTCGAAAAAGTTAATTTGAAATCATTTGAAGCTTTTCCACTCTCAATTTTAATAATGTGTACAAATCGATGAAAATGTCCATATTAACGGATTGAGAGGTATTTAAAAAAATAATTTGTGTAATTTTTGAAAAAACAAATGATAATACCAAAATGAACTTTTGCGTCATATTAAACAGCGCACATAGCAGTTATATTAGAAAAATTTAAAGAAAAAATTTGGAGCCATATTTGAGAAAATACCGTTTGAGCATTTCAGAAAATGCGGAATTTTGAGCTTATTGGTACAGAAAACGGTTGAGTTTTCCAGAAACTTTATTTGATATAATTCAAAGCACATGTACTCATAAATATAATAATGTGAAGAAATTGACTTTAATGTAAATCTTACCAGCTTTTGCAATTTTCGAAAATTCAGAGTTAACGGTAAAAATCTGACCTATGCCACCTTAATAAATGTATTTTACAATATTCTTACAAGAAATTTAAAGTAACAATTTTGAGCCGTTTTTAAGAAATTTTGAAAATGTCCGGGAGGCTTTATGTAAAGTACCCCCAAATTTTAAAGAGTGTTTCTAAAAATTTCAAAGCTTCAACTAGAGCCAGATCGACATAGGTTTCTTAATTTGGAAAATATCGTACTTGTGGTTTAGGCGCTAATAGGGTTCACAGACGGACGGACGTTTTGCTTCGAATTGGTTTTTCGGGATCAAGGACCTACAAAACAGGGATTCTGGCTATACCACGTGTTATAGGATTTTTTTCTCTTAATTTAGCAACTGGCTTAATGCACTTTTTCGCCACCAGAGCCCGTCAATGAATTTTCTCCGCCGAAAACCACCGTTTTTTCGCGCGACATTAAATAACTTTCTCTATTCTACGTATATATACGTACTGAAACAATGCCCACACACATACTGCTTATAAAATTATTGGGCGTTTCGATGTAACCCGTTCCGAATTTATGTTTTAAACATGGGCACCAGGAAAAGGTTACGTTAATATTATTAAAATTAATGCTTCAACCGTTATCTAAATAAAATCAATATCCCGCTAGTTGGGTCGATGGGTTTCGTTAGAAATAATTGCTATTACCTACTAATAGCCGATTATCCGATCTGCCATCTATACAGAGTGGCGAGGAATCTGAAAACAAATAGATATTGTCTATCTACTTATTAGCTGGAATTGGCCAAATGAAAATCGTTTGTTCTATTTCAAAAGAAACTTATGGTTTATTCTCAATGCCGATTTCTTTCTACTGTTTTTCACCAGAGACATTCGATGCACTTCCGTCGTGATAGACTGTCACTGTTCTCCCTGCCAATTCCTAAATTGATTACATAATCAACAGCTATGCCCTAGACTGTCATTGCTTTCTCAACCAATCCCTAAATTGTTTACTTGATCAGCTAGCCGTGCCCTCAGGTCCAATGACAGAATGAAGTTTATTGACCTTGACAACTCGGCTGCCGTGCTAGGGCGCCATATTTCTATTTGTTTATCCTTGTATATTTATCCCATTTACGACAAATATTAGTAAATAAATGTGTGACATGTTGGTATGTCAGGACGTATACGAGAAACTAAAATTGAAGATTGAGATTTTTCCTTCAAATGGAATTTGTTGTCCATAAATAGTTTTTCCATTAAAGTCATGCACATATCTTTTAAATTTTTAGTAGTTTTCGTGCAATAATGCGTGCAATATTTGCAATTTTAAAAAATTACAAAAACAAGATTTTCTCGGCTGCAGATTTTTCCGTTAAGTTTTTGCACGGTTAGTGTCGAACACACCCTATACGATAACATTAACACAATATTGATCTATTCTTTTGTTTTTTCAAAAATTACAAAAATAAATTTTCTTTTATTTGACTCTCACATCGGTAATACTTTAGAGGTGATTTCTTCACAGTATTATATATACATGAGTACATGTGGTTTAAATAATGTCAAATAAAGTTTCTCAAACACACAGCAATTTTCTCTAAAAATGAACTCAAAATTCCGCATTTTCAGATTCGCTCAAACGCCTTTTTCTAAAAAAATCTCCAAATTTTTTCTTCAAACTTTTGCAAGGGATAGTGGTAATGACACTGTTTAATATGACGTAAAGTTCATTTTGGTGTACTCTTTTTTATTTTTTATTTTTTTATTTTTCTTTTACACAAATGTAATATTTTAAATATCTTTCACGCCGTTAATACGCACATTTAAATGGATTTGCATATATTATTGCATTTGGGAGTGGAAGTGCTACAAATGACTTCAAATGATCATAATGATCTAAACACACTCCAAATTCCTAGTTTTTACCTTGCAGGATCTTATTGTAGAGCAAGGGAATCAAATAAAGGCCCTGCTTACGGAGGTTCGTGTATTTATGTAAGAAATAATATTGATTCTACCTTCTTGTCAGAATTCAATTTATATGCAATTGAAAAAGTTTTTGAAATAACAGTTGTACATCTTACTACGCTCAAAATTATCTTACTTTGCATCTACAGACCTCCAACAAAGCAAGCTTTAGATTATTTCAATTTCGTAGAAAATCTAGAGATAACTCTGAACAAAATTATTAATCTCTCTTTTAAATCCATTGTTTATGTGGAGATTTCAAATTGATTTTCTGGCGAATCCACGAAAAAGGCAGTTTCTCAATTTAATTTTCTTTTAATTTGATATTGCAGTGAACGTACCTACACGGAATACTCTTAAATCACAAACAGCAATAGATCAAATTATAATTAACAAAACCACAACTAGATATGAAATAATAAAATTGACCAGATGCCAAATTCTTACAATTACTAATAACATGAATACTGACACAATAAATAAAACACGCATGTGCAGAGCATTTACTACAGTTAACATAAAGTTATTTACGGACTACTTGCTGAAAGAATCATGGGAGGCAGTTTATAACGCTGTTGACACAAATGAAAAATATAATTTATTTTTCTCAAAGCTTTCATTTCTCTTTAACGCATGCTTTCCTATTAAAAAGAGAAAATTAAACATTTCACGAAAAAGTAATACTTGGATCACAAAAGGAATTTAGAACATCGTGTAAAAATAAACGTACTCTCTACTTTATTTCTAAACGTCATGACGTATTTCAAGATTTGCTTATCTACTTTAAAAAATACAAAACATTGTTACGAAAAGTCATAAGGCAGGCTAAAATCATGAAAAACGATCAGGATATTTTGAACTCAAATAATAAAACTAAAGCAATGTGGAATATAATTAAAAATACTACCAAATCAACTAGAAAATCCGTAGAGAATGTTGTTTTAAAATATAACGATATAAATGTGAACGATCCGGCAACAGTGGCTAATCTCTTTAACCAATACTTTTCGAGAATTGCTGCCGATCTCACTAAGGGTCTTCAGGCACAACATTCAAAAACAGACAGTTCACCCAAAATTTTTGACACAATGTTCGTTTCCGAAACTTCTTCCTATGAAATTCTCAAAATAATCGGTAAACTAAAAAATAAATATTCGTCCGGTTTAGATGATTTTCCGGATTCTTTGTTAAAGACTTGTGCGTATGCCATTATACACCCGTTAACTCACATATTTAATGCATCTTTATGCACTGGAACGTTTCCAGATATTTTCAAAACAGCTAAAATTAAGCCGCTTTTCAAAAAAGGCAACAAAAATGAAATTCAAAATTATCGGCCCATTTCTCTTCTATCAGTTTTTCAAAAATATTAGAGAGACTTTTTTACGTACGAATGGAAACCTTTCTCACTAAACACGACGCCCTTCCAGATTGCCAACATGGATTTAGAAAATCAAAATCAACGGAAACAGCTATATTTTCTTTTCTTAAAGATGTCGCCTCATCATTGGATCAAAACGAGGCACCTATTGGATTATTTTAGATCTCTCAAAAGCTTTTGACGTCATTGATCATGACATTTTACTTTCCAAATTACCTTCATATGGAATTCGTGGTATTGCTCTAGATTGGTTATGTTCGTACCTTAAACAACGATCTCAGAGAGTTGAAATACCTTACTGGAATGATGGAGCATTACGTACGCACCTTTCCGACTCTTTACCCGTTGCATGTGGCGTTCCTCAAGGATCGATTTTAGGCCCTATTCTGTTCCTACTTTACGTAAACGATATGCCCTTGACGATTCGAAACGGAAGAACGGTTCTCTTTGCGGATGATACGAACATTCATTGCAATAAAGAAACAGTAAATAGTACAATATCAGATGTTTCAAATTGGTTCCGAAATAACAAATTAATAGTAAACGAAAAGAAAACGGTTTTAATGCAGTTTTCCATTTCAAATAAACAATTCTGTGCTCCATTGAAAATGAACAGTGTACCATTGACTGATGTTAAGGCAACAAAATTTTTAGGTCTCTCAATTCAGTCAAACCTTAAATGGAACGTCCATTTAAATGGATTGAACACACAATTAAGTTCATTATGCTACGCGTTCAGAATTCTTAAATTGTTACTTCTGTAGACTGCTCGTTGTGTATACTTCTGTAGACTGCTCGTTGTGTATACTTCGCGAATGTTCATTCCCGCCTGAGATATGGCATAATATTCTGGGGAAATACATCTTATAGCTCCCAGACTTTTAGATTACAAAAACGAATTGTACGAATAATAACCAAATCCCACTCACGTGATTCATATAAGCCTCTCTTCATTAATCTAGGAATTCTACCATTACCGTGCCTTTTTATTTACGAATCAGTGGTTTTTGTAAAAAATGACTTGCTCAAGGGCGGGAATATTTTGCAGAAAATGCCGAAGTCTATTACTATAACACTCGACGTAGAAATCATATTCATCAGGTGACAATATCAACAGCTCATTACAAAAAATTCACATACAATACATGTACATTATTTTACAACACTTTGCCAGATGACATTAAACGACTAAATTCAATAGAAAAGTTTAAATCCCAAGTGAAATCGTTTCTGCTGCATAACTGTTTCTATACAATTAGAGACTATACTGAGCATCACAAGAAAAGTAACATTAATTTTAACAATGATACTTAATGCATTATTTAGCATTTGGACTGTATAAATGAGTATAAACAACCTGTATCAACAATTGTACTACAGCTTCCGGGTCAATGACCCCCATCTCGATCAGGTTTTTCGTCCAGTTTCCCTGATCCATTGAGCAAATGCTGAGATGGCCCCTTGTTTTGCTTCTGGACATAAATGTAACTTCATTTTCTGTGCACGTCTTCTAGAATTCAGTGGGAAATACAAATTATTAAATTATCGTTTCCATGTTGTCACGGCAGGAAGTAATAAGAGCCAAAATTTATTGCTTATTTATCTTTGAAAATAGATTTTATTACATGGGAGTTTTTTGTTTTTTCTCCTTTCAAAATTCAAAATTTATTGCTTATTTATCCTTGAAAATAGATTTTATTACATGGGAGTTTTTTTGTTTTTCTCCCTTTCAAAATTCAAAATTTATTGCTTGTTTATCCTTGAAAATAGATTTTATTACATGGGAGTTTTTGTTTTTTTCTCCCTTTCAAAAATTCAAAATTTAAGTAGTATATGACTTAGTGTAGGGATCACAGAATTTTGAAAATGTGCACACAATTCACTTTTCCCCATAGCACGTCATACGCAGTTTTTAACTGTTTTTTGACGTAAAATAAATAAATAAATAAAAATAAATAAATGAAGTTTTTCAAAACCCCAATAGATTCTTGTGAAAAAGAGCTTCAAATTACGCATTTACAGTAATACAGCCATTTTCTTAAAAACGGTTTCAAATTTTTCAATGAAAATTGCTCTTTAGGATTAGGTTTTAGCATTCTTTAATATTCTTAAATTGATATTTGGTACTTGGAAACCGAAAAGTTGAGAAAAAAAATGTAGGCGCTAGTAGTGTTCACAGACAGTAAATGTTGTAGTAAATGTTTTAGGCGCTAGTAGTGTTCACAGACGGACGGACGGACTGACGGATTATCCGCAGCATTACATAACTTTCTCTATACTATGTAGATTACTCCGTATATACGTTACGTACGTATACGAGAAAATAACTGGAGGTGCTACAGAATGGCCCAGATTTTCTCGTATCAAATTCTTCTAATTTCTTTGGTGTGGTCTGGCTTAAAGGTCGTGCACCATTCTTTGGCCAGGAGCCCTAAGTCGCCCAAAGTACATTTTTTGACATTTTCTCAACTTTTTGATTTCTTAGTAGTACAACTGAATAATTACTTCAACAATATTAAAGAATAGTAAAAACTCGTCCTAAATAGATATTTTCGTTGAAAAATTCCTAGTCGTTTTTACGAAAATGGCGATTAAGATTACTGTAAATGCAAATTTTTTGCCCTTTTTCACAGGAATCTATTGAGTTTTCGAAAAACTTCATTTGAAGTCATTTGAAGCGCTTCTACTCACAAATGTAATAATGCATTCAAATCGATGTAAATGTTCATATTAACGGCGTGGGAGGTATTTCAAGAAAATTACATTTGTGTAATTTTTTAAAAAAACATGTGAATACACCAAAACGAACTTGTAGTCATAACAAACAGTGCAATTAACACTATCTATTGGAAAAACTTGAAGAAAAAATTGTAGAAATTTTTTGTGAAAATGGCGTTTGAGTTTCTGAAAATGCGGAATCTTGTGCAAATTTTGTTTTAGAAAACAGTTGAGTTTTCGAGAAACTTTATTTGACAGTATTTAAAGAACATGTGCTTATAAATATAATAATGTGAAGAAATCGCCTTTAATGTTAGTTTAACAGACGTGAGAGAAAGTCAAAAAAATTTAATTTTTGAAATTTTTGAAAAGTAAAAGAATAGAGCAATATGGCGTTTATGTCATATTGGGTTGGTTAGGCACTATAGGGTTCGTTTGGCACTAACCTTACCAAAAATTTAAAGAAAAAATTGGAGCCGTTTTTGAGAAAATCTTGTTTTTGTAATTTTTTATATTGCAAATACTGCATGCACTATTGCATGAAAACTACATAAATTTCCAAGTAATCTACATGGCCTAATTGAAAGAACTATTTATGCACAAGAAATTTCATTTGAAGGAAAAATCCATGTCTACAATTTTGTAGTTGTAGCAAGACGCTGGAGAAAATTCAAACGTTCATAACTTTATCTACAGGTATACTATGTACATTACTCGGAATATATGTATGTATACGAGAAAGTAAAAAGCGGGGTTCCCCAGTTAAGTGTGCACATATTGTACTTGTCCCCCATATGTCACACAGTTTTTCATTTTTTTATTGTTAAACTAATAAATAAAAATGAAAATATTGTTTATCTATTTGGTTTTCCCTACATAACGTAAAACCATGATGCCACATGCAAAGTCTGTGAATTTTTCAATATATATGATATTAATAGTCAAATATTGTGATTGTTCAACTTCTGTAGCAAATGTGTATTTAATTACCATTACGTTGCAACAATTTCAGGCAACATGATTAATGACAATTCAAGAATTCTGAAGTTCATTTAAAATTTTTTTTTGTGTAATTGAAAAAATTATTTATTGTTATAATTGGAAATCTTAGTGTTTAATTAAAATTTATAGAACAAATACCAGCTTTCACACTGTTATTGTGTTTCTAAATTAAGAATGGAGGGTGAAAATATTTTTTCTAGTCAAGAAAATTGAAGATAGTCCTCTTTCTGAAGAAATAAGTTTATTACAATTTTGTTCTTGGTACATCACTGTAAATTTAACAAGTAGTATTTACTAAACAACAATATTTTACATTATAAAATAAGCACAATTCTGGAGTATTTTTACAACAGTGTTTTGCAGTTGGAAGAAGTCCAGGGCGAAGTATTGAGAGTGGGAGTGTCCTCAGAAGTAGATGGTGAGACCTCCTGCTCCTGTCCCTGCACCACCTTCTAGAAGTACACTGTTAGATTGCTCTGGTCGCCCATTGCTTCTGTCACCAGTGGTGTCACACTGAGTGCTGGATCGAGCTCGGGCTAGAATTAAGAACATAAACCATTTTAAAAATCAACATCATCAAAAAGCGTTATTGAATTGTCATTCCAGATTTTTGCTGTGTATCAAGCATGAATACTTTACTTTTCATGTTCATAAAATGCAAAATGATTTTCATATTAATGTAACTTTTATCCTCCCTCTAAATGTAAGATAGGCATTTACTCTTACCTCTGAGAGGAAAGAAGAAAGTGAACAATGTTACAGACCTCCAAACAACAATTCCACTTTTTTATGACTTTTTTAAATTAAATGTATTTTTAGTAAAAATGGACAGTTGTATGAGCTAAATGCTTTTGACATAAATGAAAAATAAGTTATTAGAAAAACAAATAAATACCACATATTTACAAAAACGGAATAAATACAGCCCTTCTTCCATTGCCTTTGATGGGAGTATTGGGAGGCTTCACTCGAAGTATCCAGTAGAACCATTGTTACAAAAAGAAAATGTGCCTTCCACATAAAATATTATGATAATGACAAATGGAAGGACTATTGTAATTAAACATACAGGAAGATGAAAAACCTCCAGATTAATTCAATATTCAATACCATTTGTTCTTACTAAACAAGCTAAGCCAGTATTTCTCAACCATTTCATGCCATTTAATGCCATTCATACCATTTAAAATCTTCAAAAACTTTTGTGCATTACTACCTACACACGAAAGCTAGAGAACTATGGTCCCTCTGAAAATATTAAAATGGGCTCTGTAGCTTAAATAATAAATTTTATTTCGGTAAATATGATGAAACCCTGATTTCCTCCTTTTTGATCTCTGTACAATACCCCAATTAATCTCTCATCTTCCAAATAAATTCTACAATATCCTATCTCTTTCTCCAGTCACTAACAATTTTCTACTTACAAAATCCTGCTCCAATAAAGAATATAATCTATTTTTTTAATTTATTTATTTTACGTCAAAAAAACAGTTAAAAACTGTGTATGACGTCAAGATTTCCCAAGAAGTTATTCAGATTTAAAACTAATTTCATCACCTATCCTAATTAGTATTTTCAAATCCCATTACCCAGTTTTCTATCGACTCTTGAATTTCAGAAAGTTATAAGGACTCCAGAGGAAGTGTTTCACACAATATAGGCTAATATTAATAGTTATGTATTAGTTATTCTAAACACTTTTGTAAAGGCCAAGTAACTGTAAAGAAAATTGTGTAATACACAAAGAGTATATTTATTAACTGTATTATCTTTAAAGTTATAAATTAATTTTCCATGTAGTACAGAAAAATATAACATGTGTAAATAAAAAAGGTCAATGAACAAGGGGCCTAGAAATGTAGTTGGTCCTTCTCTAATTTTAGATTGTGATCTTCTCACATACTTCCCATGAAGCTTTAAATATAAATAATTTCTATTTAGATAAATATTAATGAATTGAATATTTAGTTAAAGTAGCAAATCAATTTCTTAATGAATCTTTCAATCCTGTAACAAAAATGTATGAAAAACATTAATCATTAAATTGTCCTCTTGGACAATTCGTGTTCAATTAAGCACTGGATCCATGATTGTTGTTCATAGACCACAAGTTGAAAACCAGACTACAGTGTGAGGTGCATAGGTTTGAAAAGCATGCAAAATTAAAGAGTAAGCACAGATAAGGAAGCCATGCACAATTGAGCTCAACCTTAAATGATGAAGGATACAAATTTGACAATTTTTGAAAATTTGGATAAAAAATGGAGTTTGAACTTTGATGAAACATTTAATTCATTTTTAAAAGTTATCAAAAGTTACTTGTAATATGTACAGTATACCTAATTTATTTAGTTGTTAAGTGTCTGAAAAATAAGTCTAACATGTCATAATGAGTAATTAGGCCTAATTAGATTTAATAAAGAAAATTATAGTTTTCTAGAGGGAACTTATCAGTGGAGGGAGAAAAGCAACAAGCAGACGTATGTTGAATGTGAGTCTGATATAACATGCATTGCACTCACGGAACTAATGACCACAGTAATTGGCATGCACAGAATCAATATTTTCTTATTCCACCAATGTCCTCTAGAAAGCTTCGTTAATTCAAGATGGCTAGCTCCACTACCCCCTTGTAATTTTCACCACGTCGACGAATATCTTTTACAAGTACTACTAAATGTACAATTCGATCGTTATTAAAAATAAATATTAATAAATATTGGGTTTTGCCCGTCTTATAGTATTATGTTACAGTAAAAGTTCGAATCTGCATCATTTACATTCAATTAATGTTCATAATATCCAAAATGGATAGATAAAGTCCGAAGTAGGAACAATTTCGAAACCTGTTTGGAATTAAGTCGGATAAAGTCATATTAGCAATTTCGAGGCAGCTAACGGTAGGAGAAGAACGTGGCGAGGATCGCAGATTTATTTGATAAACGGATTTAGACTGCTATGGGAACTTTCTAAGTTAGTGACAGACAATTGTGTAGTTTCGCATTATACTGCGTCAGGTAAATTTCTACTCACACGATACCTCCCAACTTAACGTAACCTCACTGTAACCTCAGTTGACGCTCCTACTTATTTCCAATTTGGGGCGTCGAGGCCCCGGTCTTCAGATTTCGCCATTTATATAAAAGGAAACACTGAGCCAGAGAAATGCATTATTTCCCACTCATTTTTATGCCAAAATACTTTTCACCAAAACACAAGAAACCACACATTCGGTCGCCTTACTTTAGCCAGCTCCCTGAGGTTAATTCGGGAATTAGTCGATGATGTCCGAAATGATTCGTACATCATCCAAACCGCCTGACGGTGCGATTTAATCGCTTAATTCGCGAATTAGTCATATTTGTGACTTTAACCATACCTACGATACAAACATATGAACAACATTTTCAGTTCAATGAAATGCAATGCTGCAAACATGTGTCGAAATTTCAACGCAAAAAGCGTTTTGGGGAATTCGGATACCGATAAAGTTGTATTATTATTATTATTATTATTATTATTATTATTATTATTATTATTATTATTATTATTACTAATATTATTTGATTTCTATCCAAAATGTCTGTCCGTCTGTCTGTGAGCAACACTAGCCAGTATGTCTTTTCATCTGTCTGTCCGTCAGTCTGTGAGCAACATTAACCCCTAAACTGTCCCCAGGATTTTCACCAAAATGGGATATTCTTTAATCAATGTGGCCTGGCGAATTTTAAACCGATCTTTTAATTTTGAAATACACTTTACATGGAACCTCTAGGAGTGTTTCAAAATTTTCTCAAAAATAGCTTCAAGTGTTTTCTTTAAAGTCTTTGCTCGAGGGCAAGGAAGGAAAGATCGCTCGGTCGATGGCCCATTCGTATGCTACGGCATTCCTATGATATTTACTGATCGGAGAAACAACGGAAGACTACCGATAAGAGCATGCCGTCAGAATTCTCCTGCAGATAGTGGTAAAATTCTACGCAGCAAAGTCGGTACCCAGTGTATAAACACCACCGTCGGGACTCGAGGACTAGGACCTCCCGGTCAACGACGCGACGCTACACAAGCAACAGTGCTGCCACGCCCCATGAAAAGAAGAGGCCTGGGACAGAAGATCAACCAGCGGCCCCAATGTGTAAAAAGTATTCATTTCTCCCTGCAATAGAAAAAACTTGCAGTGATTCATTTGAATTAGAACATATTTTATTTGTTTTGACCCACATAAAATTTCTGGGCCCAATTAAGTCGGGACCTGGGGTCAGTTGGTCGAACATTTCACCAGTCCAGTATTATCATCCATGTTGAGGGTGTAGGGAGAAGCGCCAGGGGGCTTGTGGGAGGGCGGGGAGGACGCACCTGGGCCGGGTGGCGGCGCCGCGCGGCGCCCGACGGAGGCCGACGCGGGCGCCTCGTCGTCCCAGCTCAGCTTCTGACGCGGCGCGGGATCGAGTCGCTCCCGCCCCCGCCGCCGCCGCCGCTCGCCGCCTCCTCGTCCTCCTCGCCCTCTGATGCCGCAGGCAGCTGGGGAGGGGCGGGCGCCATCTTGTGCTTCGTGCTGCCGCCGCCGCCGCCGCCGCCGCCACCGCCACCGCCGCCGCCGCCGCCCACCGTCGTCCGCGCTATGATGCCTGGGAGGTCAAACGCCACAAACAACAGGGTTCTAACAAATGGTTTCAGTGTCTGCTCTCATTATAATTGGAAAATTATTTTCTTTTACAGCCGCTGGGCAATACCCGGAAAGTTACTATGCTAATAGGGGGTTGACGTCTCAAGAGTGTCACTTAAGCGAGTCTTCTTTATCTTCAACTAAAGACGTTTTTTGTCCGTAAAATCGCACAGGGATCGTCATTTTGGATATAACGTCAGTGTTTGGTCAAGTAATATTAATGTTAGCATTATGTGAAGTACTGTTACATTTAGCACGTACTAATCCAGCTAAACTAATCCCCCCCATGAGACATGATGGTTGAGGTGTTACGCTGGCAAAATCATTTCAGTGTTTCAAGAACGTAGAGATATATTAGGAATTCAGAATTGTTGAAAAGATCGTTAGGGAGTGACAGAAAAAAGTGTAATATGTTTTAAGGAATGTGCTAATTTTAAAAGATCATCTCCCTTCCTTTGGTTAGCCGTGATGCAAGTTCTTATGTTCTGCCATAGTCTGCATACTTGCGAGCTATGGTTCTGCAAGTACTGATGTCGCATCTCCTTCGGATCACTGAACATAATCGGCGCTTTGTCTTATAGTCTGAGAGCAGTAAATGAATGCTGGTTATCATAGGGAACTGTTCACGAGATGTCTCAACAAGGACACATTTTCTGCAATTTTAAGATTCATGTAATGTGTCGAAAAATACAATACTTCAAGAAAATTGTTAATGAGGAATGTCTGGACGTTTTCATCATTACAGACTCAAAACATTTCACTTTTTCCGGTGAACAGGTGGCTGCAAAATCACACGGCAAACCACCTAAATGTAGTCCTTATACTTGGGTTTTCGTAACGTAGAACGTGAGGGTCTTGTCTTCACGATGGAATATGGCACGACTTTTTGCATCGTGCATGATATCGCATGATCGCGACCGTATCAGTGCTGCAGAACAAGCGACATCTATCGACACGACCGAGAAAGACGCCAAACGTCGTGCCATATTCCATCATGAAGGCAAGGTCCTCACGCGCCACGTTAAGAAATCCTAAGTATAAAACATGACATGTCAACACAGGAGAAGGCAGTCTGCACTATCATTGTTTCCCTTCCGCGCTAACCCATCGGGAGTCAAAATAAAAAGTATTCGTAATTTTATCATGCATTTTTTTGCATTTTATCATGCAAAACATTCAAATATTATATATCAAGAGACATTCTCTTAATCTGTGAGGGTGGAAGTAATTTTCTTTTAGAATAGTCACATTCATTAAAAACAAAAGAAGGAAGGAGCCGGAAACTTAATTTGTACCTCTACAGCCGCAGGGAATCGGGTGTCTTGAGCTCAGAAATTAAGCGAAAGGAAAACAAGAAGCTGAAGACGACAGTAAGCAGAGGAATTATTCTTTCACCTAATCGTGCGATGGAATGTGATTTTGTGCCTTGTGAATATTGCGAACATTGTGATATTGTGCCGAAATCTAATAGAACACAATAGAAAAAGAAAATAGTCCAAGAATAAATTGGGTTCTTCTTTATAGTAACATGCGATGAGGTTGATATGTATGTTGAATTTACTGTGGCAAACTCATTTACAAAATTTGGGTCGAGTAGGTGAAGAACATTTTTATTCCGGACGTATGTGCAAGCAGACAGTTTGAGGCTCAGGGTTTGTTTCTGCATTTTATGATATTTCATTTCGCAAGTTTGTTATGGTTGTAGATCTAATACTGTTCGCCCTCGATAACAATAATTACGGCTGGATAATTTGCATATATAATGAGAGCAATATCAATGCCTCAAGAAGCCTAACAATTCCAATTACAGAGAGAATTTAAATAATAGACAAATTATTATCTCAATAGATAAACATCTCGTTTATATCTCAATAAGCAAAAACTCTTACTCCGAAAATTGTTTTACGAGATTTTATCTGACCCATTTACACAGATCAATTCAAAGGGTTTTAATTTTTTGGGTACTTTATTTTGGCTACAGTCAAGGCCGGATTGACAAAAAAGGTAGGCTTCTGAGTTCACCAAATGTGGGAGCCCTGAAGATAGTAAACCTATTTTATACTTCTCTCCCCTCCCCCCTCTCTCTCTCCCCCTCTCCCTCTCTCTCTCTCTCTCTCTCTCTCTCTCTCTCACACACACACACACACACATAGTGTGTGTGTGTGTGTGTGTGTGTATTAGTTTACATATAAATACTACAATGTATGCGATTTGAACTAACTGAACGTTTAATTGAACACATTTTTCAATAAAATCGTTTAAATTAATTTTGCCTAAAACATCATACAAGCAACAAACAACATCTAACAAACAACATCAGTCTAATAAATTTGACTCACTGTCACAAATCATGACAAAAATTTTCTCGTGCATATGTTTTTGCAGTTAAAATATTTTTCAGTTTTCGAGGGACCCCAAATGTATGGGGGCCTCTCAGCTTCTGAAGTCCCGCTTTAAATCCGGCCCTGGTTACAGTTCTTTCTCTTGGAATTTTCTCTCGATCAACTTTGTTTAATTTTTCATCTAATTAATGTTCAAGAGGTTGTGTTGTTTTTCTTTTCTTTTTATTTTATATGTGAATACTGTGACAATCCACGGTGCTGCATGTAGTAAGTTTGATAAGATCTTCACTTTCACTTTTTTTTAATAATAATCTTTTAACACTTCAGTAAGAATACAAATCACTGTAATAAGTAATCTCATAACATAAAGCATTTCAAATTTCGCTTATCGCTTTTAGATGGAAGATGGCAAAAGCAAGTGTACTATAAATTTGAATCAAGGACGAAACAAATGTACATGAACTGGCCGCTCATAAACATTTAGGAAAAAGTGCATAAAGAAATTTAAGTTATAAAATTAACATTTTTGTCGTTTATAAAAATTGACAATATTTTAAAACATTGTAAGACATGTGTTGTTGAAAATTTTCAAAGTAAACTTTTGATACATTTACGTTCAATTAATTACTGATTTAATCAGCGGTAGAGTTTAATCGAAGAAACAAATATTGAAAGAAAAATGTAGTAGCTTTT
Source organism: Teleogryllus oceanicus (assembly GCA_964035755.1). Lineage (NCBI taxonomy): Eukaryota > Metazoa > Arthropoda > Insecta > Orthoptera > Gryllidae > Teleogryllus > Teleogryllus oceanicus. The sequence continues at coordinate 109,014,304 of CAXIVR010000008.1, read as the reverse complement.
TGTTATATATATATTGTCCCTTCCAAATCCAGAAAGGGGTGTGCAAGCGCAAGCCGAAGCGAGGCGAGGCGAGGATTAGTGGCTTCACAAGAAAATGTTGCCAGATTTGTTCTATGAAACAACTGTATTCATATTTTATTTTTAAATTATTTACTACTGCTGATTCGTTTTTTTTAAATTCTATTTCGTATAAAGACTTTTTGTTAAGTACAGAAAAATGTTTGAATCAATTCTTTTGAATTTTTCTTTTTGGCTTATATTTTATTAAATAATTCAGTTATTTGATACACGCCCATAATGTAAATAAATTAACACGTGTCGCTTACGGACGGATAGCTTTCTTAACAAGACTGTTCTTTTATCATACAAAAATCTTTGTCAATTAAACCTCCTACGTGAATGTACAAAATTAATGCAATTATTGCACTATTAAGTAAACAGAAACGAAATCAAGATATTGTCAATTCAAAAGTTTAATATTAATTTCAGTTGACAATTTGAAATCTGATATATTGTTCCATTTTAATGGATCAGTTATTTTCTTTAGTAGAGGAAAAGGTAATAACCGTAAAATAGATAAATTTGGGGCAATAACTGACAACTGACCTAGGCGCAATATCCAGTGACGGACCGCCACTCCGGAGCCATTTGTACAATCCTTACTTTTAAATCTCACGCCTTTTGCTGCGAACGCAGTACTCGCGAACTCTTTTATTTATTTATTTATTTATTTTACGTCAAAAAAACAGTTAAAAACTGCGTATGACGTGCTATGGGGAAAAGTGAATTGTGTGCACATTTTCAAAATTCTGTGATCCCTACACTAAGTCATATACTACTTAAATTTTGAATTTTGAAAGGGAGAAAAAAAACTCCCATGTAGTAAAATCTATTTTCAAGGATAAATAAGCAATAAATTTTGAATTTTGGAAGGGAGAAAAAAAAACAAAAACTCTCATGTAGTAAAATCTATTTTCAAGGATAAATAAGCAATAAATTTTGAATTTTGGAAGGGAAAAAAACAAAAACTCCCATGTAGTAAAATCTATTTTCAAGGATAAATAAGCAATAAATTTTGAATTTTTGAAAGGGAGAAAAAAAACAAAAAACTCCCATGTAATAAACTCTATTTTCAAGGATAAATAAGCAATAAATTTTGGCTCTTATTACTTCCTGCCGCGACAACATGGAAACGATAATTTGAATAATTGTATTTCCCACCGAATTCTAGAAGACGTGCACAGAAAATGAAGTTACATATATGTCCAGAAGCAAAACAAGGGGCCATCTCAGCTTTTGCTCAATGGATCAGGGAAACTGGACGAAAAACCTGATCGAGATGGGGATGGGATAGTGATCTTGTGAGATAGTGACCCTGCCCCAGTCCTTGAAGTGCCTGATTCAATGTAGTTGAATGTAACCAGACACAAAACGAAACTTCCAACTCTAAATTAAATTTGAAATACCTACGAACATAAAACTAATGACCTTTGTCGCAAAAATACTTCTGAATAAAACCACATACATTGGTTTTCTAATAAGTAGCACTGTTCAAAAAGAAATAAAGTAATCTCGTATAACATTACAATAAATTAAATATTTTAAGAAAAGTCTTTACGAATACTACAATAGCACGGTATAGTTACAGGATACACAGCAACAACCGTTATTTACAAACCAAGACAGCAATACAGCTGTTGTTTCTAATGCAACACGGTAACAGAAATATTTAATGACGATCGGCGTATTTATCGTATTTAATGGCCTCGGAACGGTGCTGTCGTATGACGTGAGCTGTGACAAAAGAAGTGACGCATTGAGTATGAGATTCCAGTCGGTATGAGCAGTTTGAGAATAGATAGAATAACACAGTCAAGTATTTGCATTTTTCAGAAACAAAAATTCAAATATTCAATCGTTTTTGTATTTTTCGTGTGTTCCTGAACATCTAACGAAACCACAGGCACCTCTCGAAAAGCCGAAGTGGGCGTGGTTTTCTTTCAATTTCTGCCCGCATTCGAAATCAGCGATATGGGTAACGCTGTGCATCCTACGAAAGCTACTCGTAGCATTGTGCTGGCCAAGGCACGGAGACGGCGGTGCGCGGGCGCGCTTACTTTTGACGGTGGCGGTGTAGGCGGCGGCCGCCGCGTCGTCCCCCGCGCCGCCGCCGGCGAAGATGGGGTTGTCCACCTTGTCCTTGTCCTTGTCGTCGGCGCTGCGCTCGGCGTCCAGGAAGCCCCGGCCGGCCGACGCGTCCTCGCCGCGCCCTTTGCGCCGCTTGCTGCGCACACACAGCCGTTATCCGCGCACGCCCTCACTTCCCTACATGCGAGGGAAGGCTCCTCCTCCTAAGATGAGGCTATTATATTCAAGATGGAAGATGGCAGGAATGTTTGCGTCTTTCTCGGTCCTGCTGCAAGATGTCGCACGATCGCGTCCGTATCAAGTAGTGCTACAGATCAAGCGACTCTAGCGGCACGACCGGAAAAGACGCCATATTCCATCTTGAAGATATACCCTCAGCTGCCTCGTTAGAAAAACCTAAGTATAGGAAGCTGAAAGAAAAATACAGTAAACTCCCGATCATCTATTTAACAAGGTGGAGAGGCAAGTTTCACTGCTGCGCGGCAGCTGGCGGTGGACGAAAGATTATCTTAGAATTCAATTCTCAGTATTCTTAAGAAGTTCGCACGTCTCTGGGAACTTGTCTTCGTCTGTAAGCACTGGCGGTTGTTTTGTATGTGTATGTTGTGTGTGTGTTGTGTGTGTGTGTGGGGGGGGTGAGATATTTTCGTGGCAGTAATATATCAAATACATAGCTCGTTTTCGATTCGAAAGTTTCTATTGCACGGAAGTGAACATTTCTGGTTATCACATTTTCGCCAACAACGCCCATTGCTTTAATTTATTCTTAATTCAACCAATTTTGGCAAAGGAGGGGAGTGAGGATTCCGGGGTTCAAGAAAACGGAACGTATATTACAGGGGAGCTCCCAAGCACAAAATAAGGTTGCACCCCTTCTCAGAAAGAATCCAGATTTACTAAAAACACAAATTACAATGGAATATTTTTTGTATAAATATAAACGAAAATGAACAATTAGTTTTAAAATTAAAACATATTTTATGACATTGTTTTCGAATACTTCATGCATTTTTTACGGGGCACGAAACTCCTAAATATGAGTGCTTCTAAGCTATTGATTCTCTAGCTTGTTGGTAAATCCGTCCATGAGCGCGCACACACCACCTACCCATACACACACACGCACACACACATACATACACGAACACACGTGATCACGCCAGGCATGACAGACGAAGACCAAGTTCCCAGAGATGAGCGAACTTCACAAGAATACTGCGAAAGGAGTCCCTACATAGAGAGAGTAGCGCAACCTGAACGGCTGCCTCTCTTCAATATCCCCCCACCCGATAGCCCCACCAGCCAAGCACAAGAGTCAAGGAATAATGATGACAATTGAATGTTAATATTCGTTTGAGGTGAATTGATGGATCTCATAACTTACAATATTGCGCAGTTCGAACATCTTGAAATCGGATAGAAAATTGTGGAATCGGCTGGGGAACGCAATGCGCTACTCTTTGTACTTAAGGATTCGATAGTCCCCAGATCCAGAAAGTAGCGCATTCTTTTGCACTGTCAATTCCGCCATTTAATATACAGTTGAACTGTGCAGTATTTTGAATGTGTGGGGGAACCATCAATATACTCAAAACCAACATTATTATGCTTGAAAATTTGTATAAAGCAATATAATGATATCATTGGTCAACATCTGTATTCTACCTAACGACGCTATAGGCAGGCGAATATTAAACGGCGGCTGGGGTTGAGGTTGCTCTATTCTCTTCGTCTAGGGACTGGTATATCCATACAAGACACTTGCCCGCACTGGAAGCCCGGTGCTCCTGCGAGCACAAGCCACTTCCCTTGACTTCACTCTCATTTCCCCTCCAAATCCAGAAAGGGGAGTACACTAGGGTAACCAGACGACTCGTTTTTAACGGGACTGTCCCAATATTTAGCTTCTGGTTCCGTTGCCCCGAAGAAGCGTTAAAGGGACGCTTCAATTTGATACATTAGTAAGTATTCTCCAAATGCCAACATCCCAATTCTTTTGCCGGAGACACTCGTTAACAAAGATATATTCTTGATGAAATGCCAAAGAAATTGCTCGTTACATCAACATTTAAGGTCAGTTTAAAATATTGCTGGGCTTGCCAAAAAGCAGTTATGAGCAGAGGGACATAAATAGTTCTCAAAAATGTCTGGCAATAAATTTGTTGTATCCAACAGCCAAGATTTGGTTTGTTATTAAATTTTCTATTATTTATTACTATTTGACCTTTAATTTCTTTTTAAATTCTGCCTTGTAAAAACATTTTTGGCAAAGGGCAGGATAATGATTGTATAGCGAATCTTTGTCGGTTAAACGTCATAGCCTGAAAATAGGAAGTTGATACAATTATTACACTCTTGTGTAAACACGATTACAAAATCAATAAACTATGGACTCAAAATATTTAATTTTCGTCTCAGTTAAATTTGAAATCTGATTAATGTCTTATTATTACTTTTTAATGCATCACTTCTTTGTTTTAGTGTAGTAAATGGGAATTAAAACTGCTAAATTTGGAGTAACTTCTTCAAGAGACTATCGGACCAGGTGTCCAGAAATGTATCGTCACCGCGGAACAATTTGTACAGCTCTTGTTGTGTGTCAAATGTCGCGCCACTTGCTCAGGACGCAGAGCCTGCAAGCTCTAGTAAGCGCGTTACTTCGTCTGCGACCTCAATATGCCTGATATAGGGACTCTAGGACATACAGAACATTACCTGCCGCTCGGAAAACGGTTCTCAAAACATCGATCTCAAGAAATCCTTAGGGTCTGGCATCGACACCCTAGGGGTCAATGAAATTTTGAAGGGGGTCATTGATAATCAAGGGATCTAGTAGGGGGTCTACAGTCGAATACGAAACAATGATTGATATCAACATTTTTGTTACAAATTTTTAAATATTTTGTACACATTTTGCTTTTATTTTTACATATTGTACAAAATTATCTATAATTCTACCAATTTTTTGAATTTACTATACACACAATATTAAATTTAATTCTGTTATTAACATTATGACTATGGGATTCGAAATGGAAATCGAAATACTCAAAATTACGTCAAAGTTATTCGGTGTTGGATCCTACTCTTCTCCACAACTTCAAATGAAAACATAAAGTTATTTTATCAAGAATCCGAATTGGCCAATTTAAGTCCCAGTTAATAAAAAGATAAATTCAGATCCATGTCCAAATGGTGATAAATTATTTCTACGTCCCATTTATTAGTCTAATGTCATTCCACGAGTGATCTAAAAAAAACTTAAAATTTGATTCTGACATCCATTCAGTTAAATTCTACTTCGCAAAGTGACAAAATTATTCAATGTCCATGTGTTACAAAATTAGAAAAATATTAAGTAGCTATTTCCTTATTAAGAAATCACATGCAAAATTTTTTGGATTACTTTACATTGTTCAAAAACAATGTCATGAAATATTATTATTTAATCAATTTTGTAAAGTTTCATTTAATGTAAAATTGTGAAAGAGTTTTTGAGTGCTTAAGACCATGTGGTTGCACAGTGCTCTAAAATAAATTAAATAGTAACTAGAGGTGCTACAGAATGGCACAGACTTTCTCGTAGTAAAGTTTTCTAATTTCCTTGGTGTGGAATGGTACTGTACAGTCTTATCCCTCCTTCTTGCCTGCTGCCATCTATCACCGCCCAAAGTACATTTTTTTTAAATTTTCTCAACTTTTCAGTTCCTTAATAGTAGAACCGAAATACTATTTTAAGAATATTAAAGAAGGCTAAACCTCGTTTTAAATAGCAGTTTTCATTGAAAAATTTGGAGCCGTTTTTAAGAAAATGGCGTTTAATGTTACTACAAAAACGAAATTTGAAGACCTTTTTCACAGGAATCTATTGAGTTTTCAAAAAACTTATTTTAAAGTAATTTGAAGAACTTCCACTCACAATTCAATAATGTTACAACTTGGTGAAAGTGAGTTTGTTAACGGCATGAGTGATATTTAAAAGAAATTACATTTGTGTAATTTTTGAAAAAACAAAAGAATACACCAAAGTGAACTTTACGTCATATAAAACAGTGCACTTAGCACTTTCCATTGGAAAAAAATGAAAAACAAACTTTGAGCGGTTTTTTTTTTTTTAAAAAAAGCGTTTGAACGTTTCTAAATAGGCGGAATTTTGAGCTCATTTTCACAGATAACTGTTGAGTTCACGAGAAACTTTACTTAACATTATTTAAAGCACATGTACTCATAAATATAATGTGAAGAATTGGCCGCTAATGTAAGTACTACGGACGTGAGAGACAAGTAAAAAAATACATTTTGGTATTTTTTGAAAAACAAAAGAATAGAGCTACATGGTGTTTGTGTCTTCGTATGGGGTTGGTTTGCCACAAATCCTACCAAAAATTTAAAGAAAAAATTTAGAGCCGTTTTTGAGAAAATCATGTTTTTGTTATTTTTTTAAATTGTAAATGTTTCACGCACTATTACACGAAGACTACTAAAATTTCAAAAGAAGTACCTATCTTTATGAAAAAATTAATGGCAACAAATTTCATTTAAGGAAAATCGTTTAATTTTAGTGTAGGAAGACACCGAATAAAATTCAAACTTTTGCAATTTTCGAAAATTCAGAGTTAACCGTAGAAATCGGACCTATGCCACTTTTATAAGTGCATTTTTCTCTATTCTTATAAGAAATTTAAAGAAAAATTTGGAACCGATTTTGAGAAAACTTTAAAAATGTCCGGGGGCTTCATTTAAAGTACCCTCAAATACATATTTGAAAGGTTTACGCGTAAAACATGGTAACCCAGGTGAAACGATTGCGAGATGTACGCAAGAGAACATTTTTACTGTAAATGGTTTGGGGTACATAAAGATGACAGCAGCTAGGAGACAGTCATGCGCCATAATTTAGACTATTTGAGAATCACAGAGTACGGACAGCAGATGGAGCCGTATGAAAATGTTAATATCACTTTGAGGGTTACCATCTTTTACTCCCGAGTATTTGTGAGCATGTTTTTCCCTCCTCTAGTACTCACTGCCTGTAGATGTAGAGCAGCAGCAGCAGCACGACGAGCGCGAGCGCGCCCAGCAGCGCCCCGAAGACGGCCAGCAGCAGCAGCGGCGCGGGGGCGCCGGCGCCCGCCCACCCCGCGCCGGCGCGCTCCGCCGCCGCGCCCTCGCCGAACCGCACCACCACCGGCACCGACGCCTGCGCACACACCCAAACCCCTCACTGCACTGCCAACACCCCGGATGCTGAGATCCGGCCTCGAGATACGTTCGCGGATTCGGTGGTATAACGGACTGTTGTACCCGAGTTTGCGGGTTCAAACCCGATCGAAGCCGTGGATTTTTGAGGGCGAAAAAATCCCTCGTACGCCTGCCTTCGGAGGGGAAGTAAAGCCGGCTGTCCCATGTTAGTACATTTACTGCATGTAAAAGATCCTCAAGCCTAAAAGAAGCCTCTGAATAAAATTGAGATCCGCCAGTTTCGTCGCCCACGATAATACCTCCTTTCTCCGCTACGTGGTGAAAGGAGCGTAACGAAAATTGCGTGGTTAACGGGCCTGATGGCCCGAGACTCGCCACGTAAAATAAGGCATTAACTAAACTAAACATACGTCGCCCTGCGGGTGTCGGAGCAAGCTCTTGAAGTTAAATAGTTATTTTTTTTTGTAGGGCTTTTATCCAGCCAACAGTCGGTTACCCTAAACGTCACGCATATTCGACCATACACTAGACCAACACACTTGCGGGCTCTTCTGACCTGAGGTCAGCAGAACGCAACGCCCTCAGCGACAACACATACAGAGTCAAAGGACAAATAACCATCCCCAAGGCGGGACTCGAACCCGCGACCCTTCGGACCGAAGCGCTGAGTCGATACTCGCTCTTAGCCACCTCGGCCATCCATGTGGGCTACGTAGTTATAATTTGTATTTTTTATATGCACTTTCTTGTCATGCATCAGCAATCTGGTTTTGTACAGATTCATAGCGCTAATTGGTATTCTCATATTCAATTATATTTCTACTTAAGATCCAGCTACACGATTATGTTGTATCGTTGTGCAATACGCAGCCTCTCCGCCCGATCGAAATTCTACGAACTATCTACTCATCCTCTTGCGCGACGTGCAGCTGCGTGTTGAAGAATTCTCAACGGCGATGCAATTCGAGCGCCTAATATATTAACGCCACATACCCCATTAAAATTCTTAGTTTTATTTTGTCAAATGCTCACGCATCTTCCTTTTAATTATAAACTCGTTCAGTTTAACGTTTCTAAATTATAATATTTAAAGGCCGATCTCTCATTGGCTGAGTGCTCTAGCACCTGAGAAGTTTGTCGCCCACGCCAGCCACAGTAACGAACTCACAGGAGATGGCCCTCAGTTTTCATACAGAGCGGACACACGTCTGTCTCGGCCTGTACTTGGGCAAATTTTACATCACAATCTCTAAAGTACGTACATAGTATAATTCTAAAATGTGCTTATGTGGAGCATTCGCTTACAGCGAAGCCCGTCGTGCATTGACTGTGATAACCTGTTTTTAACATAATTTACATGTGTTGTCCAAACGCTCATATTCCGAATCACTTGAACTTATGAACAGTACAGTGCTTGTTATACGAAAAATGTAACTTCTCGTTACGCAATTATCTGCACTCAGCGCGCATGTGTTATGCACCATCACGCAATGCTAAAAATAATACGAGTCTTGCTTATCGTTCTCGTAATACTCAAGTTGCCGATAGTTGCGTAATCTTGAGCATTGTTAGCCATAGTGACTGTTGTAATGACCATGACGCTAAGTTCTGGGTCTCGTGGTGAGAAGCTGATCTGTTTCTCGTGGCTTCTGTGATCTGTCGGTCATGCGATGTGCGGCGCGTTCGTCATCTTGAGGTTAGCTGCCCCGGCCGTGGAGTCAAGGCTCGCCGGCATCAGGTGTTTCGCCTCCGAGAGTCGACACATCTCCACGTATGTCTGGAGCCATGCTGACATAAGTTGTAGTGTCGATGCTGTTGTTGTTCTCTTTGTCTTTTCTGCATACAGCACTTATCAAGTTTATTCTCAAATTGCTTTTATATGTATAAAGTGTTCATCTCAGTTATGCCATGCCAAGTTTATTCTTCGTGTTTTTAATATGCATAAATTTATGGCATGTCAAGTTCATTCTCAATTTAATCCTTTTGAAAGTATGTGTTTTAAAGTGCATAAGGTAACTGCCTTGGTCATGTCATGGCAAGAGCTGCATTGATGCAATCATCTGATTCGAACATTAAATGTTTTCATTCAATATCCCAGGAAAATTTGCATTCGAATTAATCAGCATTTAATTAATTATTATAATTCATGTAACTATCCATATAAGATTAATTATATTAAGTTAAATAAGTTCCACATCTTGTGAATCTCCCTCTGCGATCCCCCTAGCTCCTTCCAGTGTGTATGTACTTTGGCACGATAGCTCTTTACGTGCTACGGCCTACCAGCGGCGTCCTGGTCTTGCACGCAATCAAATACATCACACGCAGTTGCAATCACATACGTCGGACAAATCCATTCTCCATTTACCCTGAGTTGGGTTATCGCTAAGACGAGTCCAGGACATATCTGGAAACAAACTGGACTGATCAGACCCGGGGGAACACAGGGCCCCCACGCTGTCTGTTCACTGCGCCGACCGCAGCACTAATGACGTGCGTTACGACGAAAAAGTGCGTCACCGGACGGGAGTTTCTCACTTGCAAGGTTCCGTACATGGAAAGCCGAATTCCGACGCCGCCCGCCAGAAAGGCGCAGGGAAGAGCTTCAGGTCGGTGTTCTCCTCGCGATAAGCGAATGCCCGCACGCGCGCGTGAAAACAATGAAATCGTTGCATAACACCAACCCCCAGAAGCACGATCGCCGTCCATGGACCCAGTGGCTGGCGTGTTCTTGGCCATTTACCTCTGCGGGGAAGATGCCTATTTCATTTCAAACTGCGGATCATTCTGCAACGCCACCTGTCATTACACCCCATGACTCACTTCCCAGTAATGAAATTTCCACATACATATATTGTGTCCACTTGAAGACCCTTAAAAGTCGTTTTCGACTTTGCAAATGAAAAAGTTAGGAATGCTCATTGAGCAACGCCCAGAACAGCGAGTTAATTAATATACATGGTGTTGTGATAGTAGTGACGATGATAATCGAGCAAGCGACTGTAATAGGTTCAGACACAAAGACAGGAGAAGACTTAACAACCTGGAGAACTCTGATGTTACGCCTTCAAAAGAGTTAATTGATACAATTAACGAATGTAAAATCTCACGACATTGTTTAAACTTGAAGTTGGTGCTCGGGGGGCCTCAGTCACCCCAGTGCTGATTCGGAGAAGTACTTCTAGATATGATTATATATTTCAAAAAGGTGCGTATGCATATCTTTCAATATGCATATATGAAATATGCAGGGATGCAGAACACTTCTAACAAAGAAGGAACGATCCCGATACAATCGGCACTGCTGGCATCTCCACTATCATGTCCTTGATCATCATTCACGCAAAACAGTAAAATTACGAAGTCTCTTTCCTGATCGTCAACATCTTCATCTGATTTTTGTCATTTGCGCTGAAAGTTTAACCATGTTCTCACATGATGTTCTTATCATTGGATAATTACGTAGATTATTACCTTCGCAAAAGTGATATACTCGTATCTTAAGACCTTAAACATTCCCTGATAACTGGATAAAATGAAGTCTAACTGATTAAATCAACGTGCACACAGGAAGCTACGTTTACGTTGATATGTTTATCTTCCCATCCTTTTTTGTGCTTTTCCTTTTCGTTTGTCAGGGATAGATAGAAGATTTTGCTGCATTAAATTTACAGATTTTTAGACTGAGATGAGAAAAACTCGAAGTTAAACACTATCGAAAGCAACGCAATGTAATTCAATGGAATTAAAATATTTTTGACCGTAAGATTTTTCATGATGAACAATCATTTTCACATACAAGCACATCATCTCACTGACAAGACATTTGCATTGGTTGAGATTATTTTCTGTAAATCAAAATATGTTATGTCATCATTTACCCTGTCCTGAGGATATCGGTGATTCATTTCTTATTTCCAACGCGATCAATGTAACTCTGCGAAACAATAGGCGACTTTTCAAACTACATGATTTCGAATGAATATAAAAAACGCTAATTTTCACAAGACTTATGAAATCTTATAATTTCTATGGGAGTTTGTGAAAAAATACCACTTGTTATAAGCATTGGTGTCGAAGGAACTGTGTCATCTATCTTCACACCATTTCATATATCCTCTCTGTATCATTTCATGTATCTCCTGTTCTTCTTGAACTTATTTGCAACATTATTAATGTATAATTCTTTTCGTAAATGAAATATTTTAAAATTACCAAACTTTTTTTTTTTAAATGTACATCTAAACTTTGGGTACTTTTTTATCTATAGCCGTGTGATTTCTTAGTAAATACACCAGGCGTAACTCGCCCTCCACCGTCTGTGATTTGCTATCTGAATGTGTCACCATGACCTTCACAGAGAACGCGTATGATTCTCTGAATATGACGCGAGAGCAAACCCGAGTTCTCACCTCGCGTGGTGGCAGCCCTGAGTCTGTGGCAACCGCCACCAGGTGCGCTGCATTCGCCTTCAGCGTGGCGGGGTCCTCGACCAACGTGATCTCGCCCGCGTCGTTGATGGCGAACAGACTGAAATCAGAACCATGCCAAAGGCGTCAGTCTTCAACATCAGGATGATTATATTGTGTAAAGCTGTTGACAAGGAAATAAAATATTAAACATATTTTTTGTATCTGAAAATAATAGAGAAATATATAATACTAGAAAGGAGTGCATCGGAATTAACTGTTGAACTGTATATTGCTAGATATCCGACAGTAAGCGGCTTCGGAAATACAAACACGGTAGACACAAAGGAAAATAAAAAGTTTTCTCCGACAAAATTAAACTTTTTTTTTTTTTTTCGTATTTGGAAAGTTTCGGAATTCATTATCTCAACTCAGTCTCATCAATACAGGCTCTTGAATGCAAAAATCAGAAACACCATTGAATGTTATACATATTTTAATGATTATACCGTATGATCAGTATAAAACGCAACCCTGCTGTTCAAGGCACTGAGAGAAAAGTGAAAGGTTTGCAACACTGCTTCTGGGACAGCTCTTTCGACTGGATTTCAGCGACACTCCATTCACCACCACACCCTTCGATTCATTCACCCCTTCCTGTGGTGTGGGTCATACCTGCTCAAAACAAATCAGGCCACTTCATTCGTAGTTTCCTTCTATCTCAGTTAACTTACGATGCGCCTCAACATAGAGCAACGCAGTTTTGTGGTGGAGTATTTCCGAACGCAATCTTTCAAAAAGTGCCAGGCAGCTTTCAGAGAAAAATTTTCATCTGAGCCTATTCCGAAGAAGAGTACCATATTTCGGTTAGTGAAGTGCTATCGTGACACAGGAGGGGTGTTTGATCGGAAACGCTGTCGCCGAATTACAGTGCTCACGCAGTGCTCACGCAGAGCTCACGCTCAAAGTAGAGGAAGTTCGGGATGTTCTTTTGACTTCCCCGAAAACATAATTTCGAAAACTTCAGCAGTAATGTAATCTTTCTTATGGAAGTGCGCACTGTGCCACTACAAAATTGAAAACGCGCGCGTTCAAACTGCGGACATCTCAGGAGCTTAAGATTCCTGATCAGGCTGCTCGCATGAATTATTGTAATTGGCTACGTCGATTCGTTAGCTTGAGGCACTTGATAACGATTTTGTTTTGTGATGAGACTTGGTTTCATCTGGATGGATATGTTAACCAGCAAAACAGTTGACTCTTAGGTACTGAGAGACCACAGGAAACAGTAGAGAGACCACTGCATTAAAAAAAATTGGAGTATGGTGTACGATTTCTCGTCGCAGAATAATCGGTCCTTTGTTTTTCAAAGAAACGGGGACGGCGGATACATATCAGAATATACTGAGAAATTTTGTATCCCTTCTAGAAAAGGATGAGATGGAAAAGGATATTGTTGGTTTCAGCAGAATGGGGCGACATCACATACTGCCAAGTCAACAATGCAATTTCTGAAAAAATTGATTGGGAACAAAATAATTTCGTAAGGTTTGGGGCCCTTTCGTTCGCCTGATTTGTCACCACCAGATTTTTATGTTTGGAGATGTCTCAAATGTAAAGTGTATGCAAACAAACCTGCTAATCTGGAAGAGTTCCAAAGAAACATCCAAGAAGCGATTCGCAGGTTTGATGAACAAACTTTACATCGGGTTGCAGCAATGTTGTCAAGCGAGTTAATGGTTGTTTGTTGGCAAATGGAGGGCATTTTGAACACTTTTTGTGAAGTTTGTTTGTTTCCGACGCCAATGTATAATTGTGGGAATTCTGATTTGGTGTTGTTGACGTTTACGTATGACCACTTTTATTTATTCTCACCAATGTATAATCCATAATTTCCTTTTCATCATTCATAATAAATAATTTACTTTTCTCCTTTACCCGTTATCTAACTACCTTTATTATTGTTGTTGGAGGGAATTACAAAACATTTATGTTAAGGTTAAATAATGGGGATGAAGGGCAAGGCTGTGATGTTTCATTAAGCAGTGAATCAGTAAATCCTTTACTGATAATTTCACCAGCGATTATCAGTCACTGACTACTGAGCCCGCTCTTTCAAAACTACTTTTATTTTAAAAGTAACATTATTTAAATAAAAATAAAAATTATTAATAACAACAATAATAATAATAAATTTGTTCTGCGGAGCTGTAATTAATATTTTTAATGCATATTTAAAACAGCAAGTATAAAACATCTGTACATTTCTGGAGCACATTTGTTGTCACCGAAACACGGTGCTCACGCAGCGAAAAATAGAGGAAATTCGGGATGTTCTTTCAACTTGCCTGAAAAAATGATTACGGAAGCTCCAGCAGCAATGTAATCTCTGGTATGGAAGTGCACACAGTGCCACAAAAATTGAAAATGTGCGCATTCAAACAGCGGACTCTCAAGAGCTTAAGGTTCCCGATCGGGCTGCTCCCATGAATTACTGTAATTTGCTACGGCAAATTGTCAGCGAAGGTCTTGATGCACTTGATAAAGTGCTTTTTTAGTGATGAGGCTTGGCTTTATCTGGTTGGATATGTTAACCAGCAAAACAGTAGTCTCTGGAGGTACCGAGAGAATACAGTAGGAAAAGGGAATATAGGAAACAGTAGAGAGACTATTGCATTAAAAAAAGATTGGAGTATGGTGCGCCATTTATCGACATAGATAAATTTATCTGTTTTTCATAGAAACAGTAACGGCGGATACGTATCAGAATAAATTGAGATATTAACTTTTATTATATTTTAATTAGTTAATTATTTTTAAAGTTACCTTCTTCAATAATAATAACAAACATTTGTTCTGCAAATTTGAATTCATAATTTATTAATATTTATTTAAAACAGAAAAGTATAAAACATATACATTTCTGGAGCATATGTTCTGGAGCGTATGTATCTTGTTACGAAACTAAAACAAGCAAAGGTTACTATTAAATTTACCTCAATTTTACATGGCAAGTTTATTTCTATTTTAAACAATATACGAAGGAATCGTCGATCTTGACAATTCAATTTTCTTTCGACGCCACACAAGCAGGCGCGTGCCTTTCTCATTGAACTCGTGGCGACGGCGGTCACCTGCTCTCCTCCTCAGGGTAGTGTTAGTGAGAGAGGGGATTCCCGTCATTTGACCTGCTTGAAACCACCAGCCGCTTTCCGACACGCTCAAACATGGTTGCCAGTGCATTTCGCTCTGCCTACTGTGGGTTGCGTTTTATACTGATCAACCGGTATCTATGATGATTTGCTTCGCACAAAAAACATTTTCACATTTTGTTAACTTACTTTTTCGCGCCGACTATAGAACTATTAATTTCACGCCTAATTGGGCGTTTAATGGCATTAGCAATGAATTATGGGGCCAGATTATGAATTTCGCGCGCCCTACTTAATTTTTTTTCTGCTGCCAGTCTCAAACGAGTCAGTTGGTGCCAGCACCGCCAGGGGATGAAATGTGCCGTGTTGTGTTGCCCTGTCTCCCCACGGCATGAAGAGCTTGTTGCTTCACCGCCGCAGCCGCTCTCCCTCCCTGTGTGTTTAGTGTGGGTGTGTTTAGCAGAAAATGTTTAAATTGGTGCATTACTATTTCGTATTAAATTATTAATATGTCCTATGACAGCCGCTAACAGGTGTCTGTAACAATAGCTGGTTTATTTTCAATGTATTACATCGAACCTCTCCAGGTTAGTTATTATTCTGTTGCAATAATTAGGTAGAAGTGAGTGATGTATATGTAGTTTCGTTTGTGGCCTAGCTCTTGTAATTTTTCCCTTGTAAATAAATGCGCCGTTTGTTCCCGCTTAAATTGGTGTGCATACACTTGTTTTTTCGCTTTCTTTTCAAAAGTTTAGAAAATCTGATACGAAGAACTCCCTTTCAAAACACTTTTCATTTACAAATCGTTCGCGAAATGACATCTTAGACAGAGATTATGGCGTATTCGCCTGTGATTGCGTTCATTCAGCGAATTGCACTGAGCGAATGGTGTGGTGACGGTAAAGCGCACAGACGATCAGTGTTTTTCGCTGAATGTCAAATACTCATGACGTCATAATACAGTTATTTCCCAAAATTAACTTAATTATTTATAGATTTATAATGTCATAAAAAATTACGCAAGAAACTCGTTTATAATGTTGCTTTATTGCATCCGCACACTCCCATCTCGATCATGTTTTTCGTCCAATTTCCCTCATCCATTGAGCAAATGCTGAGATGGCCCCTTGTGTTGCTTCTGGACATAAACGTAACTTCATTTTCTGTGCACGTCATCTAGAATTCAGTGGGAAATACAATTATTCAAATTATCGTTTCCATGTTGTCGCGGCAGGAAGTATTATTCCGAAGGACAACATGGATAAGAGCCCAAAATTTATTCCTTATTTATCCTTGAAAATAGATTTTATTACATGGGAAGTTTTTCAAAATTTAAGTAGTATATGACTTAGTGTAGGGATCACACAATTTTGAAAATGTGCACACAATTCACTTTTCCCCATAGCACGTCATACGCAGTTTTAACTGTTTTTTGACGTAAAATGAATGAATGAATGAATGAATGAATGAATAAATAAATAAATAATTTGAAAACTCGCTTCTAACATTGTTCGTTTTCAAAACTTGTACTTGTGGAATAAAGCTTAACATTATAAACTAGTTGCGTAATAATAATAATAATAATAATAATAATAATAATAATAATAATAATAAAAGAAGAAGAAGAAGAAGAAGAAGTTGTGTTAAAACAGCACGCACTTTCTTGTCTTTAGTAATGGTTATGTTATACTATTTATACAACAATTTCTCTCTGAATTAACACATATCAGTCATCTTTTTTTGTAAAACTCATTTTCAATCGTAGAACATTTGGTGCAAAAATTAAATAATTTTAAGCAATTTTTTTTTCAAAACTTAAAATGAAAATATATTTCTGGCACTGAATGCATTGTATTAGATACGCATTGTATTCAGAATATATCCGATGAATTTTTTAGCATTACAATATTCTGCGTAAGCAGCATGCTAGAAAGTAAAACAATTAAAAGTTAATAAATATTACAATACTGTCAGCGTTGCCAAAAATGTAAATAGATCGAAAAATATGTAATAGTGTTATTAAACACTATAGAATTGGAATATTCTCCAAATATATAAATGTATTAGTTATATTAATGCAAACGAAAGGCAGCCATATTATCTTCCATTATCAGTGCGACGTTACAAGAACGAGTTACAGGCAACAATGACAGCTATTCGAATGGGATACGTAAAGTTTGCAGAAAAACATTGGCACCGTTTTTGAGAAAATTACCTCTGAGCTTTTCTGAAAATGCGGAATTTGAAGCCCATTTTCACAAAAAACTGTTGAGTTTTCGAGAAACGTTATATGACATTATTTAAAGTACATGTACTTATAAATACAATAACGTAAACAAATTGTCGGTAATTAAATATTGACGTGAGAGACAAGTAAAAAATACATTTTAGTAAATTTTGAAACAACAAAAAAATAGAGCAATATGACATTTATGTCATCTTATGGAGTGCATTTAGCACTATTCATACCAAAAGTTTAATTAAAAAAAGTTTGGAACCGTTTTTGAGAAAATCTTGTTTTTGTTATTTTTTAAATTGCACATATTGCACGGGATATTGCCCGAATACTACTAACATTAAAAAAAAGATTTTAATTAAAGAACTAAATATGGAGAACAAATTTTATTTGAAGGAAAAAATCTTCAATTTTGTGTTTGTAGGTAGACGATGAAAATTTTCAAACTTTTTCGATTTTCGAAAATTCAGAGGTAAAAGTGAAAAACGAACCTACGCATATTCTACCTTAATAACTGTATTTTACATGAAATTTTACAAAAAAATTCTTATATGAAATTTAAAGAAAAAATTTGGAGTCGTTTTTGAGAAATTTTTGAAAATGTCCAAGGGTCTTTATGTAAAGTATCCCTAAATTTTAAAGAATGTTTTTCAAAATTTCAAAGCTTCAACTAGAACCAGTTGGTCATGGGTTTCTTCAATTTGGAAAAAAATCGAATGGTCCTAATGGTTCAGGCTCTAGTAGTGTTCACAGACGGACGGACAGACGGACGTTTCAATTGACTTTCCAGTGTCATGGGATTCTGGCTACACCACGTGTTAGAGGATTTTTTCTGAATTCAGCAACTGGATTTATCCACGTTTATCGTTACTAGAAACCGGCAATGAATTTTTGTTTTGCCAAAAAATCCGCCGTTTCTTCGCGTTGCATTACATAACTTTCTCTATACTACGTATATTACTCCGTATATACGTACGTATACGATAAAGTAAAAAATAAACTATTAACTAACATACCCGTGAGAGAACTGTTGCATTTTAAACATCACCCTCTTCGCTATTCTACCATTCTATTTCCTCATTAAACTCATACTATATCTTGTTTTTCAAGACCCTCTTATCCTGAGTCACTTGTTGTATATGTCTCCTGTAATTGTACTAATTGTACGTAATTTAACGTACAATATAATATTGTCTACAACAAATCATTGTTATTTAACTTTATAATCGAAGAAAGAGGTATACACTTGCAATTCAGTCGTATGTAATATTAAGTAATTAGTGTAATTTCAAATACAGTTGTAGATTCTGTACGTATCTGATTATTAAATATCTAAAATTCCTCGTTTTAAGGCCCTAGAACTCTTTGTTTGAAGTTACTATAGATTACTATATAGATTTCAACACCGCTGCCTGAGTGTTGCGTGTTGCATTGGACATGAATATTTAGATGCGTTTTATCAACAGATCCTTATCGTATTTGTAAAGTTAATGTGCAATTTGTCAAGACTATGTGAAATTCTTTCTTTAGAGACCTTGTTTATAAAGATTGGTTGCGTGTGAAAGGCACGAAATAATCTAGGAGATGGCCGTGGGCGTGGCACGCACCTGGCGTCGGGCCCGCGCAGCTCGAGGTGCAGGCGGTCGCCGCCGCGGTCGCCGTCGGCGGCCTCGACGCGCCCCACGAGCGCGCCGCGCCGCGCCGCCGCCGCCATCTTGAACTCGTACTGCGGGTAGCGGAAGCGCGGGTCCCAGTCGTTGACGTCCAGCACCTGCACCTCGACGCGCGCCGAGTCGTTGCGGCCCGCGGCGTCGCCCACGTGCACCGCGAACGAGAACTGCTCCTGCGCCTCGAAGTCCAGCGGCTGCAGCAGCGTGATTTCGCCCGACGCCGACACGCCGAACGTCTCCGAGTACACCTCGTCGTCCAGCCAGAAGCTCAGCCGCTGCGGGGCACGGGAGAACGGCGATGAGACGCAACTTCATACACACGACAGACAGATCCTATTGAGTTTTCATATTAAAGGCGTTTGTTACAAAAATAGTAGTAAACTATTGGCCTGCAGCAGCAAAAATGCTACTGAACAAAACCACTTATTTATTTATTTTCAAAAATAGCATGCACTACGCATGATCAACAAATAAAATACTCTCGCGAAAGTATACGCGTATAACACTTCAATCAATATTTTAAACAACAGTTTTCATAAATACGGCAAAACATAGTATAGCGTCCAAAAAGTACAAGAGTTATTTACATACCAAGAATATAAAAAAGTTTCTGTTCCATATCGCAACACGTAAATAGTAAAGATTTAATGGCAGACCCTTGTCCCTTGGAGCCTTGTTCCCTTTGAGCCGGCTGATCAGATAGGTGTTCCTTGTTAACTAAAGTATAGATGCTCACTTTTCCTGTTTCAATTTAAAGAATAATCACCAAGTCATTCCTTCGGAATACGTCTTGTCATTGATTTCAACCCAAACTGGCTCGCCTTACAAACTCCTTCCTTTTCTTCTAAATATTTACATACATTCGAACTAGCAACATCTGGTGCCAGTCAGCAGGAACTCTAAAAATGTCTCCAGTTAAATTAGGTCTCGTGAATGAGACCTTCTGTTGCGAAAATAAGTAAAGCTGCCTGAAATGAGCAAAGAGTAAACGTTGCTACAAATATCCTTTTTCTATGAAGAATGTTCATTTCATTCCTTGATTAACGGAAATTAACGTAAATACTAATGGAAAATATCTATTATTTAGTTTCAGAATTTCAATAATTAGGAAATGTGTTAACAAACTTACTTAATTTTTTATACAAAAAGAAAGTTAATTTAAGAAGACAATAGAGACTTTATGGAAGTCTTGTTATCTATTATTCAATTTGGAATTCTTTTTCAGTATTCTCTGTATTTGCACAATTTTCTATTAAAGTCTATTGGTCACAAATTCTCATATTATCTAATCTTGAGTACGAAGCACTCATCGCGTATTTTGCAGTGTTTCAGCCAAGAGGTGTGCGACAAGGTGGACTTCAGCACTGGTTTTGCTACAGTGTTGCATCAAGGATTAAGGCTTGACGTTTTAGATTTCGTTTTAGAGTTTGCTGGCAGCAGTGAGCCGAACGTGGTACTTCCTCCATGTGCTGTAGGTAGCTAGTTAATAACGTAACCAAATAAAACTCATTTCCAAAGGATGACGAGGAAGCAATTAAGAGAGCAAGGGGAGTTTATCAGGGGAACGCTTTTTTGGAATAGTTTTCAAGTACACATGGTGACATAATTGTTGCTGTTCTATTCTTTTCCTTTCTCAAAAAACGTAGTTGCGGCATGGAAAACATTTTGTCGTAAGTGTAAATGTTTTTGTATTGCAGAAGTGTTGACATACTTCTTTGTGTTGTTAAGGTACGTCAATGGGAATATGTTGTGAATTGTTAATCTTTTCATCTTAGAATCCGACGTTGTCTCGATGACACGACGTTTCAGAAAAGCTTGCACTATAAAATTAACCCATGCTGAATTCTGTATAAGGTGAAGCTACGAGTCTGTGACACGCAGGCTACAGTTTTTACAGACCGCCACATACAGAACAACAATGCTAATGATGCCGGCCCGGTGGCCGAGATCGCTAAGGCAGTAGTGTCGTAGTGACCTCGGACCGAAGGGTCGCGGGTTCGAGTCCCGCCTCAGGCATGGTTGTATTTGTGTTCGTCCTTTCACCCCTTATCATCAATCACCATATCGTTTCATCCACATAGTTACCATACCGTTAACAGCAATAGTGGTCGCTAATGACCTTAGATGTTGAAGCGACCTTAAATAAACCAATTAAAAAAATGCTAATGATATAATTTGCCAGCTACGTATGGTATACAGGAATTTCCAAAGTATATCTGAATATGTTGCAACTTAGAATAAGAAAAGGGTTCTAGTTCAATAGGATTCTTTATCATGTAATAATATTGGTTAGTAAAGGCTGTGGAACTAATATTCCAATTTATTTTTACTTTCTTGCGTATTGCATAAAGATAGTATTGTTATACTGCAGCAAAAACACATTTTTCGACATGAATGATATACTTGTTTTGTGGGTCCTGTTACCGAAAACGTGGATAATTCGTATTCCTATGTATAACAAATAACTTCTTCTAACACGTTATGTAGTCAGAATCAATGTTTGATTTCTTCTTGAAAGCAAGAGAATGGTTTACGGCATAATGTATGCCTGAACAACCCTAGCTATCACATATGAAGGATTTTCACCAAATTTGATATTCAATTGTTCTGGGTGATGTCACGGCAGCTTCAATTTTAAACGAATATTTCGATTTTGGAGGCACTTTAAATAAAGGCTCAACAACATTTTTGTTCGAAGATGCCTGCGAATCTTTTGTTCAATTTTTCTCAGATAGATCAACATACACATACAAAAATGGCGCAGGTTCTATATTAGATTGAATTCTCACTGGATTTTCGAAAACTGCAAAAAGTTCAATTTTTTCGCTGTCTTCCTACAACTACAACATTGTATAAAGAGAAATTTTCCTTAATAATTTTGATTCCGGGCGCGTCAACAACTGAGGTCGTTATTCCCGAAAGTGTAGTGCATGTTTTTCGTCGGGATGTGGCGGTGATCTTCCCCCACTGGATGGTGAGATCCGGCGCCGACCTACCGTGGACTAACGGTGTTTCCCCAAACAGGTATCCCCAAGCGGGAATCGCCCCAGCCGGGACAAGCTCTTAACTCCCGACCGGTCCCCCGACATGTGTGGTAGTGTAGTACATGTTAGTGTAAGTGTGTGTGTGTAAGGGGTGAGGATAGGACAAGGAAGAGGAAGGACAGATCGCGCGCGATCCGTGGCCCGTTTTGTAGGATACTGCTCCGGCATTCGCCTGATGTTGATCGGAGAAACCACGAAAAACTACCGATTAGAGCAGCCGGTCACTAGAATTCTCCTCCAGACAGCGACTGAATTCGATCTAGCTGAAAAGCTAGTGTCAAAAATCCTGCCGCCGTCGGGACTCGAATCTAGGACCTCCCTGTCAGAGGCCCTGCAGTGACATCAGTTGATTCACTGATCTACCGCTCCCGGTTTTTCCATAATAAAATTCGTTCTTCAAAATTAAATCTTTACATGAGGTCATGTACCTTTTAAAAAAATGTAAGAGTAATTTTAGCGAAATTTTGTGTGAAATAAAAGCGATTTCAAAAATCAGATTTTCTCAAAAACGGATCCAATTTTATCTCTATGTTCTCGGTTATCACGAAGTTCGCTTATAAAAATGACGCAGAAACGATTTTCGTTGAACTCTGAATTTTTTAATATAGCAATTATTACAAATAATGCGAGAAAGTACACGCTTGTAGTACAACTAGTCACCTATGAAATTTAATTAACATCCAATATCCCTACGAATTTACAACCCTTTGAGACGAGAATAATATTGCTTACATTTGAAGCAACTTTGAACACGTCTCGGTCCTGTATATTTTCTGCGTCTTGAGGAGGAACTTCGAACAGACTTCGGAATGTCCATGACTGACTCTGTGTTGTGAGAGAAATGTGAAGTACTGCTGACTACATTGTCAATTGATGAGCGGTCGCTGGTGGCAGATGTTTAATCGCGAGCAATGAGCAGCAAACAGATTTTGCTTAGATTTTGCAGTAGAGATTTACTAGCAGAGATTGCTCTGAAGGAGAAAATTTAACGTGGAGAGCGCGTTAAGGTATTAAGCGTTCGTAATGAAGTAAAATGCGTGGGAGATATCTAGTGCTCCTGACACTGGAGAGGTTGAATTAGCGTCTAGCAATAGCATGTCAGTAAGGTATGTCCATACTAACAGGAATGAAGGAAAAATACTTTATCATGAAAAACAAGATTGATTATTCCACAATTGGCACCAGAAAGTTTTAACACAGAAAACCCAATGCACATATTTATGTGTCTGGCCGGGATGGCTCAGAGGAGGCAATAGAGCTGCTTTACAGCATCACTGACCGAGAAGCCCTAGGGTGCAAATCCTGACATTGGAGGATTTTCCTTTTGTAGCTACACCAAGGTGGAATTCAACCACTGTCTGGACGAGACTTCTGGTCAGACCGATAGTTCTTCCGTGGTTTTAGCGCTCAATACAAACTCTGGAGCAGCACCTAACAAACTGGCATGGACTGTCCGTGATCTTTCCTTCCTGTTCATTGATCCCCCCTCTCTCTCTCTCACACACACACACACCTCTCTCTCTCTCTCTCTCTCTCTCTCTCTCTCTCTCTCTCACACACACACACACACACACAGACACACACACAGACAGACACACAGACACACACACACTTACTAGTAATCTGGCAATAAGAGAAACCATTCGTTGTTTCTGCGAGCGTACTTGAGATGATTGATAACGTTGCACTACCCCGCTCGCCAATGTGTTTCTTTCCTTTGAAGTACCTTGTCGTGCGGGCGGTTGGTGAGCGCGGTGAGCAGGCGGGAGCCGGGCGGCAGCGACTCGAGGGCGCGCGCCGTGAAGACGCGCTGCAGGAAGCGCGGGGCGGGGGGCGGCGCGGGCAGCAGGGCGTTGGGCGGGGGCTGCCCCGACGCCGGGGCAGGGGCAGGGGCGGGGGCGGCGGGGCGGCGCGCTCCACCGTGAGCGTGGCGAGCGCGTAGCGGTCGGGGTTGTCGGCCTGCGTGGCGCGCAGCACCAGCGTCGCCGGCGTCAGCAGCTCCGCGTCGCCCACGGCGCGCCGCAGCAGCACGTGGCCCTTGGCGCGGTCGATCTCGAACAGACGGTAGTCGGGGCCCACTGACCACACACATAATAATAATAGTAATGATAATAATAATAATAATAATAGTAATGATAATAATAATAATAATAGTAATGATAATAATAATAATAATAGTAATGATGATAATAATAGTAATGATAGTAATGATAAGTAATGATAATAATAGTGATGATAATAATAATAATAATAGTAATGATGATGATAATAATAATAATAATAATAATAATAATAATAATAATAATAATAATAATAATAATAATAATAATAATAATAATAACAATAACAACAACAACAACAGTACTGGCCGATTCGATGGCTGAGATCGCTAACGCAGTAATGCAGTGGCGGTCTCGGACCAGAGGATCGCGGGTTCGAGTTTCGCCTAGCACATGATTGTGTTATGTATGTTTGTGTCTGTCTATCTCATCATCCCCCATCCCCCAGGGCTAACAATTCTGAGGTGTAAAAATGGAAACTGCATCAAATTGCAGATCCCCCTATAGAAAATAACGTGCACCTACCAGATACTCAAGTCTGAGCGCCGGTGGGGTGCACGTATCGCGTGGCCCAATAATGGCCGATTCGAACAAAAAAATAATACTGACATCAAAAGTCACTCAATGTGTGCTGCGGATGGTAGACAACTCATAATGCATTGCTGTTTGTCAGGTACGCTTCCTGATGCATGATCAGTTGTCTACTACTCAGGGGCAAATGTCATACGTATTAGCTCAT
Source organism: Teleogryllus oceanicus (assembly GCA_964035755.1). NCBI lineage: Eukaryota > Metazoa > Arthropoda > Insecta > Orthoptera > Gryllidae > Teleogryllus > Teleogryllus oceanicus. The sequence continues at coordinate 108,989,644 of CAXIVR010000008.1, read as the reverse complement.
TGTATGAACGTGTGTATGTATGATCGTTTCTATTAGATGTTCATTGGCAAAATTGAACATCTTTGACACCTTACATTCCCTACAACGCTTGTAAATGGTATAGCCGAATAAGACGGTGAAAAGTGCCCCCAAACCAAATCGATAATAGCGAGACTCACAAGAAAGAGAATAAAAAATGCCACAGATTCATAAGAAAATCAGCCTTCTAGGGCAACCTGATGCAGAGATACGAGAAACGTGTTTTTCATATTTTATTTTTTTCTCAGCTTTTATTGCATGTATTAGGCTGAGAAGAATTGCAGAGGCGAGGGAAAATAATAGAATTTGATAGTATTTTTGTCAACCAATTTTGAAACCAAATTCATGTAGAAAATGTTTTTCTTTAAATTGATTTTCGACGTGATAACGTTGAAGTACTGTCTTAGTTTTTCCCTAGAATGTGTCTTATAACATTCTATAACATATATTTTTTCAGATTTTTAAACAATGCGGGGGATAGTGAAACAAATTAACACCAATTTTATCAATTTAAAAATTAGAAATTCGCGCGGAGATGTAAGTGGAAATTTTTTCACCAATTTTTTAAACAATTTATATTAAAATTATTGAATGATCTTACTTACCAGGATGATTTGCAACTTTCTAATGGCACATTTTTGTTTTCTGTGGAAAGTATTTATATTATCGAAATAAAATCATCAAACTCCTTTTGTTTTTAGATTTATGTGTTGTTTCTAATATAAATCAAATTATTTGGTTTAAGCTATATTAATCATTTATGTTTATAATATAAATAAAATTTCTCAGTTGAAGATGTATTAATCATAGAAAATTAGACAATCATATATAATTAATCATTGTCACTGTCTTCAATAAATGGGGTCCCGCGTTCGTTTATAAACAATTTTTATTCCAAAATTTCTATTCAACAATTTTCGCCAAGTAACGAACGTGTGCCAAATATTAAATGATCGCAACTATGACGGAGAAGCATTCCAGGGTGCCACTTCCGCTCACACGTTCACAATAACATCGTTTCACTCCCGATATTCCCATGGTGGGAAAAGATGGGCGGGATCCTCCGGTGTACCGATTTTACTCGTTCTGCGCGGCACCAGTTTCAGTCAAGAACCATGTGATCACTTCGTTTAAAAAGCGAGACCAGACGTCGGCCGCCACGTTGCATGGAGAGCAAGAAGCGTTGAGAAACATTTTGTAAGTGGCCTAAAGTGACAATTTTCAACCGTGACCAACCAAAAATAACAAGATAAAGAGGTAATTTGAAATAAAAGATGTAATAGGTATGAAAAATGTGCTTATCTGTTTCTGTTTCAATGACTCGCAAGTGATAATTTTGGCATTTAAATTTACTGCTAATATTATGACTAAAACTGGTACCTGAAGCTCATTGGATGAAGCCGGATGCGCAAGAGGTCACCTATCTCTTCCCACCAAGGATATTCGGACTGTGTTTGGTACATAATCATTGTAACACCTATAAGACTTTCCGTTGATATGTGGTGATTAAATCTGTGGTAAATATTGGATAAAATTTTCCAATCACATTTTGGCACGAATTTAAATTTTTTAACTGATAAAATTGGTTAAAGTTTTTTTTCACTATCGTTCACATTGTTTAAAAACCTGAAAATGTATGTTATAGAATGTTATAAGTCACATTCTAGGAAAAAGCAGAGACAGTACTCCAACGTTATCACGTCGAAAATCAATTTCAAACCAGTTGATGCACTGAGCCACGTCTCCCGGTTTTTATGTGGGAAAAAATTCGGCAGGTTTTATATGGAATGGTCGAAACATAAATTGACACAATTTTTTTCTAGGGCTTTTATCTAGCCAACAGCCGGTTACCCTTTACGTCCCGATGGGACGCATATTCGACCATACACTAGACAAACACACTTGCGGGGTCCTCTGATCTGGGGTCAGCAGAACGCGAAGCTCTCCGCGACAACACATACCTTTGTATGTGTATTAAGGGACAAACAACCATGCCCAAGGCGCGACTCGACCCCGCGACCCTTCGGACCGAAGCGCTGAGTCGGTACTCGCTCTTAGCCACCTCGGCCATGCAGGTCGGCGGACAGAAAATAGTAATGAATAATTTTGAATTATCACATGAATGCAGTAGACATATTAATCTGCAACTGCTTGTCCACGTTGATTGTCTATTGTCAGTGAGAAATAAAACCAAAACGAAGCAAAGAACTCTCACCCGAGTTGAAGGAGTAGAGAACAGGCGCGTTGATGCCCACGTCCTGGTCATAGGCCGCGATCTCCCGCGGCCGCACCCGCAGCCGCGCGCCCTACGACATGCAAGCGCAATATATGGACACATGCGAATGGAATCCACATCAATCTGTCAACCAAAATTATCGCATAAGAATTATGTATTAAGTGGGTGGAAAGTTATAAACACAAATAAACATGTTCTGGACAATTATTAACTTGTTTTTACACATTCTCTGGGGGTTTGACACGATGAAAACAAAACAAAAAATCTCCCTAATAGTACTTTATTTATTATTAATAATATTATTACCTCTATTGCTTCTAGGATGGCTCATAGACAGCGAAATAGCTTAACGTGCTGTAATCCCGGGTTCGATTCCCGGTCGAGGCAAAAATATAATTGTAGCTTTCCTTAAAATCGTCTCAGTTTCTGTAGCTGTGCGACAAAAAAAAGCTCAAGCAGGCGGATCTCGCTAGTTACGGTAAATAAAATCGCTCTTACCGGCAAGCGTGGGAATTTAACTAGGCCAGGCATAGGGGATACTGGTAGCTGGCCGTGAAGTCAGACAACCATGCCAAATACATACATTTCTATTATCATTCTTATTCCATTTCTTCGAATTTTTGTATTTTCTCATCAGCGTATTCACTTTTTCAGGTAAAACTTTCCTACGGCTTTCTAGTCTGAATTGGAACACATGGATGGGAAAGAAGGAGATGGGAAAGCCATAGTTTAGGGTGCTACGCCAGGATTCCAGAAGGGATCAAGGATATCATGAGAGCCACCGATAAGAGCTTGAAATATACATTTCCAGCAAGAGCCACAAGCTGATTGATAATGTTCAGCCCAACAAGCAAATTTCCGACATCCGTCAGGGATCGAATTCGCTCTTCCCAAGTCATCGGCATCTTATTCGTGAAGTCTGAATAGTCGCAGCTGCTTAATTGATTTTGGTTTTATATGAATTTATAGGCCTCACAATAATATTTTTAGAAACACACAAACATGTATACGCACACACAATATATCCATAAAAATCTTTATAAAAACAGAACCGCAAAATAGAAAAACTGTAGATAAACCATACCCATCAGCGTGCGAAATGTGTTTTATGTTGAATATGTGCTACGTATATGTATGTGCTGTTTATGTTCTGAGTGAATTGGTATGTGAGTGCGAGTGTGATGACTGCATGTGTTAAGTGTGTGAGTGCTGAGTGATGGACGATTGGATGCGGAGGGGACGGTGGAAGATTGGAATGGAGTGATGGACGATCTGATTGCTGAGTGCGTGTGTACTGTGTGTGTGTGTGTGTGTGTATGAACTGAGTACATGTGTGTTTGAGTGCATGTGTGTGCTGAGCGCGTGTGCGTATGAGTGTTGGGTGCGTGACTGTGCTCGTGCATGCGTGTGCTGAATGCATGTGTGTGATGGTGCTGAGTGCGTGTCTATACTGAGCGCGCGCGTGTGTGTGTGCTGAGTACATGTGTGCTTGCTGAGTGCATGTGTGTGCTGAGCGTGTGTGTGCGTGTGATGAGTGCTGGGTGCGTGACTGTGCTCAGTGCATGCGTGTGCAGAGTGCGTGCGTGCTGAGTATGTGTGCGTGCTGAGAACATGCGCGTTTGCATAGTGTATGTTGTGTGTGGTGTGTGTGTGGGGGTGGGGTGCCTGTCTGGTGTATGCGTGTGCTGAGTGCGTGTGTGCTGAGTGTGTGTGTGTGTGTGTGTGTGTGTGTGTGAGAGAGAGAGAGAGAGAGAGAGAGAGAGAGAGAGAGAGAGAGAGAGAGAGAGAGAGAGAGAGAGAGAGAGAGGAGTGCTGGATGACTGTCTGCGCTGAGTGCATGCGTGTGCTGAGTGGCTGTGTGTGAAGTACGCGTGTGTGGGCTCACCTGCACGGGGGGCTGTGGCAGCAGCGCGGTGTAGCGCTCGTCGTAGAAGCGCGGGTTCTGGTCGTCGGCGTCCATCACGTTCACCTGCAGCGTGGTGTCCGAGTGCTGCGGGGGCACGCCCTGGTCCTGCGCGCGGATCGTCAGCGTGAAGTTGCTCAGCTTCTCGAAGTCCAGCGGCTTGCGGAGCAGCAGCGTGCCCTCCAGCTCGTTCACGAACACGAAGTAGTCCTGGGGCATGGGCGCGAATTATGAACCGGAGCAGGAACAATCAGGGACATTAGACATTTTACAGTAAAAAGAGAATTAAAGAGGCGTATGAATGAGAAAATTGAATACGTATTTGTTTCATTTCACACTTTACTGTATTATGAAGGTATCATATTTGATCACATTCAATATATCAGTATGATAATCTTCCTCGTTGCCTTACGTGGACGGTTAAATGGTAAAAATGTGTGAATTGAATTATTTAATCTTTTAACAATAACAACGGACCCCTTTCCTCAGGGTCCAATGATAGAATATATCCCAGCCCGCAGTTTCCTTTCCTAATATACAATACCATAGACACTGGTAGTCTTTTGCTTTATCATTGAACTTTTTAAATGCATATTGTTAAAAAAGAAATGCCTTTGAAAACTATTACAGATACAATAAAATTACGAAATTGTGTGGCTAAAGAACAAATCACGTATGTTAATCATTCCGTAATACTGTTAAATCTAAAATTATAGCCTCACTTTCTTACCAAAAGAAATCATTTAAATAGGAGATTTCTGGGAGATATTTCGCTATGGCATTTGCTGGGAGGTATTGGCTGTTATAAGATCCTATACAGAATTATATTTATTTCATTAGGGTTAAAGCACATTAGTAACTATTGTATTGTAGATGAAGAAACTTCGAGTAGTTTATATGGCTTGAATGCAGATATTATAAAAAGAATGGTCAACAATTTATTAAAGATAATTAATTATTTTCTTTCATTACCAAGCTCTTTTGAATTAAAACTGTTTCTCGTTATGACCACAAACGACACGAAACTATAAAATATTCAAATCAATCAATCAAAATGACCAAAGAAAAACACTGCTAAAATTTCGACATTAGACAGCAGAATACAGGAAGCGTTAAAGAATAATAGTACATCTTACATTTTAAAACATTTCTAACGTGACCTGTATTTACAATACAAGCATTAACAATGGTTAAATAAAATTGTGGTCAATTACAGTTATTCACACACGCCGTAATTCCACTTTTACTTCATTTACACAAAATATGTGAGTTATGGAAATGTCGACATGAGCAATGGCGATGCATAGCAGTATGAATGCCTTTCGCCCCGTGCAGAGAGCGCGCGCGCACCCACCGAATGGGGGCCGGGCAGCACGGAGTAGTGCACCGTGGAGAAGGGCCCCTGGGCGGCGTCCACGGCCTTCACGCCCTGCAGCACGCGCGTGCCCACCACCGTCACCTCGGAGATGGTGAGCACGTAGGGCGCGTTCAGGAACTGCGGCGCGTTGTCGTTGGCGTCCGTCACGCGGATGTTCACCGGGATCACGAAGCCCTGCGCACACCGCACGCGCGTCAGCGCCAACCGGTGCACATGCACCCCTCTTCACACACAATCTTCGTATCTCGAGGCTTGGACCGGAAGCGGGAAAGTTTCAATTACAAAATATTATAATTTCTGGAAATTTGACTCACATACCGAACACTTTGGGCACAGGGAAGGCGACTGAAATTTCTGTTATCAAAGATTTTTTCAGATAATACTATATTTTTCAAATACCAATAAATGAATAACTACACAAATTTTCTCTCTCTCTCTCTCTCTCTCTCTCTCTCTCTATATATATATATATATATATATATATAATTGTTATTATTATTATTATTATTATTATTATTATTATTTACTTTATTAATTACTACGTCGCCACCGACCCGCTCATACGTCTGAAACGCTCGACGTCCGCATCGGAAACATCGGGCAATAATAATAATAATAATAATAATAATAATAATAATAATAATAATAATAATAATTAAGAAGCCACATTCAATCCTTTCTGAGATCAGAACTTTTCCTCCCCAGTATAGTTTTTTTTATAAATGGGAGAGGTAAAGAAAGTAATTCCTCGAAACTGATGAAGTAACTTCATCAGTTTCGACTGGAGGAGACAGATCGAAAAGGGGAAAGAAATTTGGAATGAAATCTTTTCACTCCATAAGGTTCTGTAGAAGAATTCGCATGGCAAAGAGAAAATTGAAGAGAAAAAATTACGTAGGGTTTGGAAGATACTGACCAAAACACCTGAATTAAGAGCAGTATACATACTTGTATTTTTATATTCACATCATGTGCCGTTAAAGAAAGTATGAATAAAACTCGCTACAAGTTATTAACTAATGCGAAGGCAAGAGACTTCAAAAAGAAAAATTATAATTCGCTTTCAGAAGGGAACTAAACATTTTCATGTAAAATAACACGTCGATTTATGAAAGGAATAGAAAATTTTCCACTCGCGTGCGTAACTGCCGTGTTCAGTAACACACAGTAACCTATTTGCCATCCCTCTTAGGAGCATGCTACAAACACATTTACACCCGTGGGAAAATACCCACGCTCCACGCACTCGTGAATCTCAAGCTCTTTTCCTTCTTCTCTCTAAGTATTTGAAAGCCTAATGTCTTCTATCTCGTAATATTTGACACAGAAATGAGTGTTTGGGATTATTCACACTAATGTTACATGGTTCCTCTTAAAATCTAGAATGCATTGGTAGAAATCGGTTCAGTAACATTGTTAAATGTTGGTAAAAATGTCTATCACATTGATATACATAGCTCTTACAGAAAGGTTGACATTGTTCTCATATAAATTATGTCGTTTCAATCAACCTCGTCAGTGAAGACCTTAACAACCATCGTTAATTTTATCAATGATACTGAACATCAAATTGTATTTTACTGAATATTCCTCTCTAAGCAAAGACAATCGGGAAGAAAACAATTTGTTTCTTGAAACAATTAAAAGTAAAAGTTGGCCCTCATAAAATGGCTCCCGCCGGTAATAAAAATCTTAAGTTTGTATGTGGCACAGTCTATTTTATCTTATAAAAGCCAGGAAAATATCTAGTTCATCTTTTCTTTCTGAAAATGAAATTTAGTGGACTAATTTCATACATTCATATATTATAATATCGTCAATGTTTTTCTAGTATGAGAGAGAGGATTTATATGTCAATGTGTCTTTTTCAGTTCTTTTCCACTGTCAAAAGTTGCTTTTAGGCATCCATTGTCAGCCATTGTAAGCCCATATAAAAATGGATAAACTCGAATACAAAAGTGTAATACTTCGCTTTTCATCCCTTCATTATCTTCATAGCAAATTACAAACTAAAAACAGATGTGAGTAAGATGATAGTTATAACAGAAAATGTGAAAATATTAGAATAGTGTGAATAGTTTGGTGAATGTTGTAATTTCTAATTATACCAACCAAACAAAGATTTTAAAAGTGAATTCAGTGTAAATAAATAAAAGGTACCACAACATGAGACACTTTGTGCCGGCTTAATCTGGTTGGAGTTGTCACTCGAGTTTCCTAAATGAAGGGAAAGTGTGCGTCCGAAATGTCTGGCAAAGGTTCGTCGTACTTTCCGTGCATCTTCCAAGTTGTTCTTGACGTGACAGCATAGAGGAGATAATCCACAACGAGAAAAGAGCTGTAGAAAATTCGAAATGAGGACTTTGTAAATGTTTCCAAATATATATAAGTTTTTGTAATTAAAAAAGTTAAAGTATATTTCACATTCATTTTGATTACTTATATTCATCGTTCCAATGTTACTAAGAGAACCCCTAGCGTAGTATTGCTTATGGTTCCTGAAGATAATAATTCGATCCGTATTATAGGGCCCCTATCAGATGAGCAACAGTTTTTTGATCAAAGTTCGATAGAATTTCACAAAATATTTACTACCAATACAATTTTCATCATGAACCTGCCTTAGGTCACGTGCATTGGAGCCTCTACCCGCGCGAGCAGCGCGCATTGATAACTAGAGTCCGAAAAATATGTAGAATGGCAAAATATCTGCATAAATATGCAATGAAAACGATGTATATTAAATATATAAGCAAGAATGTAATACGTAATATGTAAAAAAAAACTATCTTGTTTATATAACATTTTGCAAAGAAACACAATAAATTTACACAATTTGAAACACATTAATAAAATATTTATAAAACCAATATGAAAAATATGTTGGGACTACTAGATTAATTTTTAAGAGTAAATTTTTTATCTTCGAGAGCAATGATATCCATCGTACAAACGAGGGAAGTCAATGACCGGCAAACAATCACCATAGTATTCTCTTCGAAGTGTTACTAGTGTGCGACAACCAATATTTCTCCGAAAATGGGATTAAAGATCAAAAAACACCACGTCACTGATACTTTTTACACCTAAAGGTTATGTTCTCAGTGATCAAACCAATTGTCACAGCATGTGTGCAAGGCAAACGGAGGTTAACCGAAACAGACCGCGTGTATTTGGTCACGTCATCCAGGGCTTGTCTCGCGTCGCCAGCTCGCAACTCAACAACAGCAATTTGTATGGCAAAAAATACGCTCATTTTTTAAATAAAGATATTTTTGAAAATTCAGTTAATATTTTTTTACGAAATAAGTTTCAAGAAATTTTATAGAATAATAAAAAATGCAAAATATTTAAATATAAGCAAAATGTGTAATATAATAAAAATATTTACAAATATGTATCGAAAAATTTGGATATTTTACTAGAATTGCTATGATTTGCAAAGATCACAACTTTGAGAACTGAACATAGAAAGACCAAAATATTTAACTATATAAGAATTCGGACCCCAGTTGATTGATTAGTGTTTCCGGACGCGTTAACAGCTAAGGCCATTAGTTCCGTAAATGTAATGCATGTTTTTACTGCTGAAGGTGTCGGTGATCTTCCCTCGCTTGATAGCGAGATCCGGTGCCAACCTACGTTGGCTTGCGGGGATTTTCCCTAACCAGGTATCTCCTACCAGAGTGAAGCTGCCCAAGCCGGGACAATCTCTAAGCTCCCAACTTGTCTCCCGGCACGTGAAGTAGAGTAGTGCTTGTAAGTGTGTGAGCGAGTAAGGGCGAGGATACGACAAGGAAGAGGAAACAAAAATCGAGCGCGATCTGTGACCCGTTTGTAGTGGGCCCGTGTGATGCTCCGGCATTCGTCTGGTGTTGATCGGAGAAACCTCGGAAAACTACCCATCAGAGCAGCCGACCGCTAGAATTCTCCCACAGGTAGCGGCTGAATTCAACCTAGCTATCAAGCCTGTGCCGGGGTTCCAATCCCGTCACAGTCGGGGTTCGAAACCCACGCTTTCGCAGAGGCACTGCAATGACATGAGCTGCTGCCCTGAGCCACCTACGTACCGGTAGCGGTAGCTCAGTGCATCAACTGATGTCACTGCAGCGCCTCTAACCGGGAGGTCCTAGGTTCGAGTTCTGACGGCGGCAAGATTTTCGACACTAGCTTTTCAGCTAGGTCGAATTCAGCCGTCGTCTGGACGAGAATTCTGGCGTCCGGCTGCTCTGATCGGTAGTTTTCCGTGGTTTCTCCGATCAACACCAGGCGAATGCCGGAGCAGTACCCTAACAAACGGGCCACGGACCGCGCGCGATCTGTTCTTCCTCTTCCTTGTCATATCCTCTCCCCTTACACACACACACTTACACTAACATCCACTACACTATCACATATTCCGCGAGACCGGTCGGGAGCTTAGAGCTTGTCCCGACGGGCGGTGCCCCGCTGGTGGGAGAGTCCTTGTTAGGGAGAAACCCCACTAGCCGACGGTAGATCGGCGCCAGATCTCGCCATCCAGCGGTGGGAGATCACCGCCATCTCTCGAGAAAAAACATGCACTACACTAACGGGACTAATGACCGAAGCAGTTGACGCGCCCAGAAACACGAAAAAAGCAATCAATCAATCAATCTGAGCGCTCCGGGCTCTAGCGGAAGGGAGGGGCGACTGACCGGGTCGGCGGTGCGGCGGCGGTCGCAGATGACGTTGATGTAGACGGAGGAGGGCCCCTCCACGCCCTCCTTGTCGAGGCGGCGCGTCAGCGAGATGTTCTTGGTGCCCGGCACGATGGCGGCGGGCGAGTCGCGCTCCTGCAGGCGCAGCGCGATGGTCCCGCGCTCCGACGGGTCCCCGATGATGCGCAGCGTGCCTGCAACGCCCACCAACACTCCTCAGGGGCAGAGTATTTAAAAACCTTTCACCCCCCCCCCCCGACGGCATTCAGAAGTCAAGGAGAAATTATAACAATGTTACGGAGAGATTCAAATATGTTAACATGTCGATTGCTGGTTCCTTACACACCAACAATATGAGAGAAATTTGTCATGGTCCAGTTGGCATTGAAGAGCCAACTTGGATTCAGCTTTATTAGTTAACCAGCTAAATAATTGATCCGGTTGATTCGGGAAATAAATTTGTTCATATACCAAGTTGAAACTTGCCTCTTCCATGCCAACTGAACCACGGCATACGAGCCCGGAAAATTTCTCTCATATTGACTCCGGCCGTGCAAGCCTACGATGCTATGTACACCAACAATACCACACAGTTCATCTGGACATAAAATGGCGAATTCGGCGGTGCAATACAATGCGCTTCTCTCTGAATCGAGGGACTCTGAGAGCTCCACTCAGAGAGCCCGTGGAAGCAGAGAGTAGCGCATTTCTTTTCGCCGCCGATCCCACCATTTTATATCCACTTGACTAGGTGTGGGTATGTTGGGAACCACCAATCTATTCTCAGCCATAGTTTTTTAGACAATATTCATATGCCAACATATCATTGTCAGGTATTTGGTGTGGTGGGAATCAAAATCTATCTATAACTAACATTAACATCCAAGAAAATCACTTACCTTATTTCAATAATTCTCTTCAACTCCTAAATGTTGCTTGACAGTTCTTTGTGGAGAGTGTATTGAATGGCGCTTATCTCTGCATCTAAGACTCAAGAAGGAAACAGGGACTCTAGATACAGAGAGTACTGCATTCCTATGCGACAATGATTCCTCCATTTTAAATCATTATCTGAGAAGTTCGATCTGTGCGTAATTGTGTGCGTTCTGAACAATCAATCTACCCAAAAATAATATTAGTATACTAGAATATCCCCAAAATATCTTCAATTGTTATAATTTCTTCTAGGATCTCGGTACGCTATCTGACTGGGCTATCGAGTGTGAGGACATTAAACGGCGGCGACCTTTCGGGTAGCGATTCTCTTTGAAATACTAGGGACGGATTTTGCAAAATCTTGGATTCAGCTTTATTAGTTAACCAGCAAAATAATTGATCCGGCTGATTCGGGAATTACATTTGTTCGTATGCCTCAGTCATGTTGCGTACAGTCTATATGCTTGCGGTTACCGGAGAAAGATAAGTTCCTCTGGCGTGCGAACGATAAATTCGAGAACTAATGGAGGTGCCACAACAACATGCCGATCTGTCAGCAATTTGTTCAATAACTCTAGTCTAAAACGTGACTTGATTCTGGAATTGCTGTTTCATTTTTATTTCATTTTCACTTTTATTAACATTGTTGTTTGTTTTCAATTTGTACATTATTTTTAATTCAGAATTTTTAATCGGAATTCGTAGTAAAGAAAAAAATATGTTTAATTCATCAACCTCCAAACATGTATAACACATGAGAAAAATTAATGTCGTGCAGTAAAATCACAATCAAAATGCATAATAAAAATAAAATTAAAATAAAAAAGTACATATTTAAATGAAGATTTAGAACGACTTTATCTAATAGAGCCTTTAATGTATTTGCAAGTTGTTTTATAGTACCAAGAACTCATTCAATTGAAGAAGGAGAAAAACAACTAAAATACGCTTGGCGAATATTACTGCTTCTTCAGCGGTCGGCAATTTTAGGAAATACACATACACAATATACACTACGATATACACAAATTCAAAATTGAACGTATCTTGAAATACTTAGGTCAACCAGACCTCTACCAAACTATATGTTACGTACCTTCAAAGAAAGAAGTACAATTCTAAATTCAGAAACCTAGTAAGTCATTTATGGACAAGCACACGGCGGTTTTTGTTCGTTAGACTCTTTTGATTGCGATGGACATATTTTGAGAAGGGCGGTACAGTTAGTGACAAAGGCAAAATTATGTCGAAGAAATTATCGCCGATGTCCTCATAGCAAGGTTACGTAAAATAGTCTGACATTAAATGACCATAAAGCATAGATTAACTAGGTAAAAAGCCTATGAAGGCTTAACCCCCTCAGTTAAGTGGTCTGAAGGCTTTGCGATCGGCATCAAATATAATGTGCTTATCTTTTTTATAATTGCTCGATTCGTGTAAATAACTTTGAGCTCTATTTACGCCAAAGTGAAGAAATGATATGGAAGAAAAATCTCTAAAATTCAAAATACCGTTTACTCATAATATCATAATGACTAATTTTCCAATTAAATAAACAAGTCGAAAAATTGTATTTACAACAGCAGTCTTGCGTATGCTTTACAGGTAGAACGCAGTTTTCCTTCAACGGTTCTCGAGCACGCTTTGGCCAAGTACAGAAGTAGTTGGCATTTAAATTGTCGGCCAGTTGAAACGGTGGAAAATAACTGTAAGCACACGTGAATCATAGCTACAAGCCATTGTATAAAATTCCTCTCGTAGAGAAAACTGTTGCAGTGCAGTCAATTTGCATTTCTAACGCGTATTCACTATGAAATGTAATATGTCTTGACTTGTTTTCCTAGCTTGTTTCAATTTCCATATAACAATGTGTTACATTCTGCTGTTTAAAAAGGTTTTTCGATTGTCTCCGAGAGAACCCTAAGCCAAAGTATATGATGAACATTATTCCCCTCCAATCTGACCAAAGTATTCTGCGCGGTCGCGCCTGACTGGGCCGGCCAAGTAGCCAACCAAATGCCGGTCCCTACAGAGCCACACAGAATATATACGCCAGCGCCCACCATCCTGGCGCATTCTGACGCACCATCCTGTAGTCCTGAAGAAGACCACGATATGGTCGGAACGTCAGCACCACTGCCCTCGACGCGGCGTCACTCGCAGAGCCGAGAGCCTTCACATGTCCAAAGTATCAACATGAACACACACACTTTCCTATTTGTCACTAACATTTCTAAAATTCCAGCATTTTACTCTCCATGTAGGGCGCTCGAACAGGTCCTGATTCCCACTTACCAATGACAGCTCCCACCGGCATATCTTCACTGACGAAGAAGCTCTCCGCCGAGCCCCCGCTTTCCAGGAAGCAGCGATTGTCGCCGCCATCTGCAAAAGGAAAGAGGCAATCGTTTCATTGAGAGAGAGCTGGTGTACGAGAATTCAGAAATTAAAATAGAAGATTTAACAGCAGCTTCAGCTGAACTAAAGATATCGCAGCTTTCCAATATTGTTTTTAAGGTAATGTTGCGTAAAGACATATTTTCTGATTACAGAAAATTTAGTGTACCTGTCGAAGGCAATTAAAAAGTATTTAATTTACATCAACAGCCCATCAGGGGGTTCATGGGCAGTGTGCGAGATTCTGTGAAGCGGTCCCGGTTTCGATTCCCTGTCGGGGCAAACATAAAGCTGTAGCTTTTTAAAACAAATCGTCTTAGTTTCTAAAGCAGAGTGACGCAAGAAAAAGTTCAGGCAGGCCAAGTGAACTAGGTACGGTAATGCGAATGCGTCATAATCTTCACATGCCTCCCTAACACCCAGGCGTGGATAATAAATAAAAACAGGGCCAAGTCCTGGGAACACCGCTAGGTGGAAAAAGTCGGATTAATCGGAACCTAATACTAATCGTTCAGTGGGAAGGATTATTGTTTTGTTTAATGTAAGACCGGAAAATATGTAATATGTGAGTAACATAATCTCTTTTTCAGGAAAAAATCAAAAGTTCGGATACTGTACAAAAAGTTATAAAAGAGTTCCATTAAGAATACTTTATTAATTCTCGATCGTTCGGAAATTATCCCAAAAAGAGCTTGGCAACTCAACGAGAACTAATCTATTTTTTGACTAAGAACACTTTCTTTGTTTCATCTCCAAGTTTTGATATTTAAAATTTGTAAAAACATAAACTAGAAGAGGCCTTTAACAGTAAAGGCCTACCTGAAGGAACGAAACACGGTTATTTCATGCCATTAACTTTCACGTGAACAAAATGATCTTTAATGAGAACGCATTCACGATTGAAGGGGATTGGAGTTGCGGTTTGTAGCGTTTTTCTCACCAACCGCAGCGAGCATCAGTGGTGTTGCGAACTGGGTTAGCGGCGGCCTTGCCTAGGGGCTGCGTGGCGCGGTAGGGCCTCTCTTACGAAACGGACTGCATGCGCACTCTCCCGCACCGTAGCGCATCTCCCGGGGGCCATTCCCGAGCGCCGTTGTGGAACAGCCCCAATAGATGCGCTTGGGTTCGTCGTTTGCCCGCGCGTCGACCTCGCCTCGCCAACGCGCTGGCACAAGGAGCGGGGGCGCACATACGTTGGCCTCGTGATCTAATTTTAAACGAACGCGATCGCTGGATCAAATAACCAAGGAATAAAGAAGCGCCCATCATTCTCCTCAATAAGAATTGAAAGGAGTGAAAAAAATGGTAGTATATAGCACGAGTCAATGAAGTTTGAAAGATTAAAACGTATTGTTATATTATTATTATTATTATTATTATTATTATTATTATTATTATTATTATTATTATTAACCTTTACGTTCTACGCGCTGATGAAAAATTGTCAACGATTTGCAAATATATTAAGAACAATTTAACAACAAAAGTGGGTTATTAGAAGTTTAAGATAAGAAAAACATAATTTAGATTCTTTTATAATAACATATTTCGATATTTAAAAGTGTAATGTATATAGAGTTTAAAGTTCACAATATTGCGGTCGAAAAATAAATTTAAATAATTTAGAGTGCAAATAATTTTAAGTGTTAATGTAATAAAGTATTGAATATTATTATTTACATTTACTGGTAAGTAACATTATAATTATAAAAGGAGACATGACATATCCTTTTAAATTATTCAAAATTGAATGGGACATTCACGTCATTACTTTCATCTTGTATTTTATAGAATTTACCGGTAGTATATTTGAAGCTCTACAAATCTCGAACATAAGGAAATTACGTCAGTTGTGCTTGATCGAATAGACTTCCGGAAACGGTTTCCTGTCACACTGAACCATGAAATGTGAATATCCGCGAAAGTTTTAAAAGCGGATATTCGCACTTACAAGTTTTTCATATGCTATATGAAAAGCAAAAAATGTAGCGCATGTAAAGCGGATGTAGCATAATAATTTCTTTCAAGACAGTTTCTTCCTGCCACACCTCGCGGGTTCATGCGACTGACTGCGAGCGCTGGGCAGACATGCCCGATTAGTGGCGATCGCTGTGGAGTTTTTCTTTTACGCCATTTGTGCGCGGGCGGGCGTGGCCGCCGAGAACTGCGGCGAGGAGGCGTTCCCAGGAGAGACGGCCACGACACGGCGGCGGTGGCGATGGCGGCGGTGGCGGCGGTGGCGGCGGTGGCGGCGGCGGTGGTGGCGGCGGCAGTGGCGGCTGTGGCGGTGGCTGTCGCGGCGGCGGCGGTGGCGGCGGTGGTGGCGGCAGCGGCGGAGGCGGCGGTGGCGGCGGTGGCGGCGGTGGCGGCGGCGGCGGCGGCGGCGGCGGCGATGGCGGCTTCGGCGGTGGCGGCAGTGCCGGCTGTGGCGGTGGCGGCGGCGGCGGTGGCGGCGGCGGCGGCGGCGGCGGCGGTGGCGGCGACGGTGGCGGCGGCGGTGGCGGTGGTGGCGGCGGTGGTGGAGGTCTGCTGACGAGGTGTGGTTGGTGATTGTGATGAAAGCGATATCGGTGGTGTCAGGGCAATCAGAGGTGATAATGATGGCGGAGTGAATAATGTGTTTTATGTGGTGATAGTCGAAATTACAGTCGTAACCGAAGTGCCGGAAGTGGTGTGGGTTGGGGAATGGGTAATGGGGGTTGTAGTGGTAGTGGTGTTGGGGTGTGATGGATTAGGTGGTGGAGGTGGTAGTGATGGTGGTGGCGTTGTTGATGATTGTAGTGGTGGTGGTAGTGTTGATGTAGATGATGTTGATGGTGAGTTTTGTCGGGAGTTGTGCTATCGCTGGTGGCGGCGTGAGCCGTGGAACAAAGGAGCGGAGGCAGCGCCAGCGACGGAGCCGCCGGCGCGGTGCGTCGGCCCCGGGTGCGTGACGCGCACTCGCCGCGCGCGGCCACGCGGCGGAACCACGCAGCTTTTACTTCGTGGTCGGGGTTCACGAATTCGACTCCTGTCAGGCGCTTCAACAAGTGGGATTCGCAAGGCTTCACGGCCCGAGAGAAAATTTTCACGTTTATAGTCACTTTGTGGCCCCTAGAGAAGTGAGTATCCTTTGAGTATTGTTCTTATATTTTCCCAAAGCACTTTGTGAAACTAGGTAGTAAGTA
The DNA here is from genome assembly GCA_964035755.1 of Teleogryllus oceanicus. Lineage (NCBI taxonomy): Eukaryota > Metazoa > Arthropoda > Insecta > Orthoptera > Gryllidae > Teleogryllus > Teleogryllus oceanicus. Next base: position 108,972,930 of record CAXIVR010000008.1, on the reverse strand, counting down.
AAAATGTAGAGTTGGGTTAAAGATGTGAAGTTATTTAAACGGGCCATTTATATCTTAATAAGGAGACTTCCTTTCTCACACCAATATCATCAGAGTAGAATACAATGACCCGATAGCGATTCCGACCATTTATTTGATGATAATGGCCAGCCAGATCTGATAAACTCGAAGTTGGCCTGCCATAAAGCTCAAATGTAGTAGAATTTTGATAAATGTTGATTGAATCACCTAGATTATTTTGAGAGATTAATTGTCAAAGCGCTAATTCAAAACTTGAACAAGACAAAATCGTACGTTTTCTCTTGCCAAATTTCTGTATTTTATTAGAAACTAATTGTAACCTATTATTCAGTTCTGGGGGGGGGTAGTGTCTGTTACATCGGTACTCTAAGAGGAAGTGTTACGAACAAACCCGACCAAAAGCATTAGAGTTGAAGAATAAATAGATGATAAAATCGACTTCATGCATACCGGTCTTTGCGGCATGTAAAGAAGATTCCTGGACTGTAATTTGAGCGTTTCCGGGAAAGCTAAAAATCACCAGTTAAAATAAAGGTACCATCCGGGGTTCAGTTTTCCTAGGAAGATGGCTGCTAGATACACAAGGGCATTATCTAGCGCTCAAATCGAACGTCTATATCCAAATTGGAGCACAACATCTCTGGAGAAACAATGTTGAAGTACTCTAGGAACATGCCAGAGGAAGAAACAGGGGCTTCACCCGAGATGCAAATTATCCTCCGATTGTAAAATTCCGCAGATTATTAACGTAATCTGTCACTGTCACTAAGTAATTAAATCAGTCGGTTATTTTGACCATGTCCGAAACAAATTCAGAATGAATGTTTAAATAAGATTTTCTTAATTGTACCACCAGATCATTTAATAGGGATATTTAGAACAGAAGTAGGCTGTTAATTTCAAAGAATTATATGTTGCCCGAGAACGTGAATACATTGAGTTTGCATACGGGACTCGTTTGCTTAGAGATCGTTGGTACTAAAATCACAACTAAGAAAGACGTTTGCAGTGTCACATCGGTAATTTCATTGTAGAAGAATGATTACAGAGCACATTTATATTGTCGCGTATGTTGCATATGGTGTGAAGATAAGCGCCACTAAGTTGCTTAAGACATGTCCTATTGTTAATTGGAATAAAATGCTCACATTGCTCAGTGAGTGTTAAACCAATTCATAAGTAAGTATAGTCTTTGATGATACGAGCTGTGAAATAATAATTATTAAATGATACTGTGATACTAAGTAATTATTATCTGCCATTAATACTTCCTTCTGCTAAATTGTTCTAAACTATTATTTTGTACTGAATGTGCCATTTAACCTAGTAGTGAACGTTCCTTTAACAGAAGCATACAAATGCTGTGGTTTCATTCCGGTAGCGGAGGGACAATCAATCCGAGGGCATTAGTGGGCGGGGGGTTCAAAGGCTTTTGATTGATTGATGATTCCAACCGCATCAACTCTTAAGGGCATCGCTTCCATAAGTGTAGTGCATGTTTTTCTTCTTATGGAGGTGGTGGTGATTTTCCCCGCTGGATGGCGAGATCCGGAGTCGACCTACCTGTCGCCTAGCGGGATTTTCTTCAACCAGATATCTCCCACGAGTGGGGAGTGGGGCACCGCCCCTGCCAGGACAAGTTCAAAACATCCGAACGGTCTCCCAGCATGTGTGGTAGTGTAGTGCATAGAAATGTGTAGATAAGGAGTGAGGAGAGGAAAAGGAATATGAAGGAAAGATCGCGCACGGTCCGTGGTCTGTTTGATCGGATACTCCTCCGGCATTCACCTGGTATTGATTGGAGAAACAACAAAAAACTACCGATCAGAGCAGCAGGCCGCTAGAATTCTCCTCGAGACAGCGACTGAATTCGATTATCTAATGTCGAAAATCCTGCCAACGTCGGGACTCGAACCTTGGAGGCGGTCCCGGTTAGAGGCTCCAAATGGACATCAGTTAATACCCTGAGCCACCTCTTCCGGTGGGAAGTTAATGGCGGAAACCAAAACAAAATGCAAACTTGTTTAAATATTAAGTGCTAATGTTACATGGTTGTATGGTACAGAAATATATTTCAAACATTTTCTAAACAGTGTTAAATAGCGGCGGCGGCGCTGGCGTAACGATTAGCGTATCGGACTGCTCCGGCGGCGACGGTGTAACGGTTAGCGTATACCCAAGTTCGCGTGTAGAAACCCGATCGTCCTTAAGAATCCTTCGTACACCTTCTTCGGAGGGGAAATAAAGCCAACTGTTCCACGTTAGTAGATTTACCGCATGTAAAAGATACTCAAGCCTAAATGAAGCCTCTGAGCTAAATTCAAATTACCTCTTTCGTCGCCCAAGTAATACCGTCTTTTTCCCCTAGTTGGTGAAAGGAGTGAAGCAAAATTAGCGTGATCAGCAGATGGAAGGGCAGGCCTCATGGCCTAAGTCTCTCCACGTAAAATAAGGCATAAATTAAATTAAATTAAATATTTTCAGTTTCTGATGTGTAGCAATAGCATATATATTTTCGTACTACCGGCGACCCTTTTTGCTGGGACAGAATGGCAAAGTCCGTTTTTCGAAGAACTCGTTCAACATGCACCCTAGGAAAGGGAGCTAGTGTCATATGAATTGTTGGAACCGGGAGAGTTGGGTCAGGACATCAACTGATATCACTGCAGTGCCTCTGACCAGGAGGTCATCGACCATTCGAGTCCCGACGGTGCCACGATTTCCGACTCTAGCTAGATATTATTGGGAATTCCTCTGGGCACAGTCTACCGAGTTTTGTCGAAAGCAACGAGGTAAGCAAAGCGGCTCAACGTATTATACAATTATTTCCCCACCTTTGTAATATCATTTGCTATTAATTATTATTACTATCCCCCTTTTTTATTTTTATATTCATTTACATTCATTTTTTATTATTGTTTTTTTTTTTTTTATAATTTGTAATTTAAACTGCTATTATCGGTATTAATTCCCCCCCGTCGCATTTCATTTTTTGCAATTTTATCTGCTATATGTTCCGTATCTTTTGCAATCATATAATGTGTCTTTCTTTATTGGTATTTTATAATTTTTAATTTAAACCGTTGCATTTCAATTTTCGCAATTTTATCTGTTATATTTTTCTGTAGACTGAGATGACGGAAAAGCCGTCGAAAGCCGGTTATCTGAATAAAAATAATATGTTGACGAAGATGACCTCTTTTATTTCATCTCTAGCTATGTCGAGTTCCGTCGCGATCTCGAGGAGAATTCTAGGGGTCGGCTGCTCTGATCGGTAATTTTCCGTTGTTTCTCCGATCTATACTAGGCGAATATTAGAGCACTACCCTACCAAACGGGCCACGGACCGCGCGCGATCATTCCCCCCATTCCTTGTCCTATCCTACACCTCACAGACATTTACCATTCCATGCGCTTACACTACCACACACGCCGGGGACAGGTCGGGAGCCTAGAGATTGTCCCGATTGGGGCGGTGCCCCGGTATGAGAGATACTTGCTTGCGGAAATCCCCGCTAGTTGACGGTAGGTCGGCGCCAGATCTCCCCATCCTGAGGGGGCAAGATCACCGCCATCTCCCAAGCAAAAATCATGCACTGCACGTACGGGACTAATGACCTTAGCAGTTGACGCACTCGGAATCACTAGTAATCAAACAGTTAATTGTTAGATATTGTTTTTTGTTGTTGGGTTGAATGTTACTGTTGTTTGTGTTTGGGGAATACAAATATTATTCAGGAATTACATGTTTTCAATTTCCACAATCGAGTAACGATACCTTTACATCCTGAGTCCACAAAGGAATCCTGTACTTTTAGGGTTGTAGTATCCTGTAGTTTAGGGTTGTAGAATTGACGAGCAGTCAAGATAGGTTTGTCTGTAACTTTCTCTCAGTTAATAAACAATTGTCAGTGCCCAGTCAAGGAAGTGCAAACAATTGATGCACCCCCGTTTGGCGGAAATAAAACTGAATGGTAAGGTTTGCAATATGATGACGATTTATAATTGTTTTGTACACATAAGCAATGAAAGACGAAATGATTATTTATGGTAAAGAAAGTTTCAAATAATAAAAGTCCTAAACCTTGAAGCAGAAATTCCTTACTTAAACAAAGGTGTGAAAATTATACTACGCCAAGGTCTATAGCCAACCTCATGGCCTATTGGTATGCTGCTTTTAATATTTTACTATAAAAAGTCAAATATGTCTCTATATCCTGAAAAACGTGTCAACTGTTAATCCAATTTTCTTCAACTTTTCAAAATTGATAAATCGTAACTTGGAATAATATGATACCTTCATTCTGAAATGCAATTAATCATTTTTACTTTCTCGCTACAGACTAGAGAGGAAGTTACGTAATGCAGCGCGAAAAAACGGCGAATTTTCGGTAGAAATATTATAGGGCTCTGGTAACGAAAAGTGGATAAATCCAATTGCTAAATTTAGAAAAAAATCATCTAACACGTCGTGCAGCCAGAATTCATGTTTTGTGGGCCCTTTATACCAAAAAATCGAATGCCGGCAAAACGTCTATCTGTCCGTCTGACTGCCCGTCCGTCCGGCTACCCGTCCGTCTGTCAGTCCGACTGTCTGTCCGTCTGTGATCAACGCTAGTGGCTAAACCGTTCAACCGATTTTCTCCAAAATTGAAACTCCTCAATTGATTTGACTGATGTCAAATGTCGGCCTCTTGAATTTGAATTCGATATTTTAATTTTGTGGGGTGGTTTATATGAAGTCCCTGGGACATTTTCAAAATTTTCAAAAATTTGCCCCATTGTTTTTTATTAAATTTTGCTGTCGGATAGTGTGAAGGGCGTTTTAGAGAATGGTAGGTCACATGTTCGTTGAAAACTCTGATTTTTCAAAAATTACAAAAATTCAAACTTTCTTCGGCGTCTTCCCACAACTACATTTATGATAGAGACTTTTTGCTTAAAGAAATTCCTTCCTTCAAAATATATTATTAAATGTGATCACGTACACCTTTTCAAAAATTTGAGTAGTGTTCACGTAATTGTCCATGTAAGTACGGGCGAGAAAGTACGTGCTGTTTTAGTATCACTATTTGTTTTTACGAAATTTGGTTCAATGCAATTTGCAATGCATTCAGGTATTGCGGAGCAGTTGCGCGCGGAGACAGCTTGGGCACACATAACATGGGCGGGGGGAAGGGGGTGGGGCGGGGAGGGGTGGGACTGTGAGGGCCGGGACGAAGCGGCAAGAGGAGAAGCAGAGCGGTGAAAGATGAGCATGTTAATGAAATTACTTCCATTTTATCTTTAGATAATATTCATTACTTTTCTTGTCTAACTGGCTGGTTCTGATAAATAGTCTGGTATCGCGGGACTTCTCCAGCTAGTACTACACCCCGTATATAACCCGTTCATTTTATGTATCATATGTTCTGTATTAGTGGCTATCGTTACAAAACTTTGCCTTATAGGAGCAGCCGGAATCTAATATATTCTCAAAAATTTGTTTTGAACAAAACCCAATGTACTTTGCGCACAAGATAGTCCTCTGGCAGAAATTAACCGTAATACTCCTATGAACGCACATGTAGTTGACGAATCCTAAGGCTTTTAGAGCGCAGCTCGGCGTCTGCCATTCCGCGTGGCAGGAGGTGGTCGCGCGGAGGCGAAGCGGGCGTGTTCTTGCGCGGAGCACTTGCTTCAGCCGAGGCCCCTCCCCGCTCGCAGGCCGCGCCAACGCCAGTCTTCGCCTCGCAGAGCGCCAGGAAGACAGCCTGCGGGCGAAGGAGTTTCAAGGTTCTCCACGTATAAAAACGAAGCTTCTTACGAGTCGAAACAAGAGTTTCTGAGTATTTATAATGCAATCAGGGTCCTATGTGTGTGACTGATTGATTAGAGATTCCCAGCGAGTCAACTGCTAGGCTCAGTGCAAAGCATGTTTTTGTCGCGGGATGTGGCGGTGATATTTCCTCACTGGATGGCGAGACCCGGCCGACCCACACGTTGCTTTGCGGAGGTTTATTGAACCCGCAATCTCCCACCAGCGGAGCTCCACCTGGGGCAAGCTCTAAGCTTCAGACTGGTCTCCCGACATGGGAAAAATAAAATCTTACTTTTACCAGTCGTATGATAAATAACTATTATATCCAAAGGGACAACTGATCAACTCCTTTATAATCTCTTTGTGCAAGGGAATAACTTGTTGCAAAATAACGGGCCACTTCATCCTCAACCACATCGAAACACACCATTTCATCATATGATCAACAGAGGATAGAAATGATGAATCACTTTGGCGATAGGTTAGATCGTTTACAAGCCAGAGTGACAGGTACAGACCTCCTAAATGTAAATAATGATTTAAACAGACCTATGAATACCGACCTGGAATGCTAATGGCATACTGAAGGAAAAACGTGTACTGGAATGTTTCCTAAATGAACAACCTATAGATGAGGGTTTGATAACATAAATACAATTTACTACAGAATCTTACGTTAAATTGAAAGGCTAATGACGCAACGTGAGAGAGTGTGATCTACGTCAGAGATATTATAAACCAATGTGAAGCTTTTCTAATCCAAAGAAAAGTGGTTTAGTTTACTGCTGAAATGCCCACATCTGCTGAACAAGATCAGAGAATTGGTGTATCTCGCCAAAACAAAACAAAATCAGATTTCTACACCACATGGGAAAACCATTTGTAGTGGGAGTTGTCATGAATGCTAAATATACTGACTGGGGAGCTAGAATGATCACTACTTAAAGAAGTGAATTTGAGAAAAGGCAATGAAGAAACTGGATGTAATTTTCATTCAACAGGAATGCCAACTTGTTGGTCTATTGACAGAAACAAAATACCAGACTTACTGGATTTCCTCCTCTCGAGAAAAATTCAACAAATTTCATAGATAAAGAAGAAAGTTTTGATTTAAACTATGATCATTCTGCTGTCATCTTAACACTGAGTAAGAGAATAAATAAAAATAAATTTAGCCCACACTTGTGAATAAAACTACATTATGGGAAAGCTTCAGACTAGATTGGAAAAATGAAATCCGTTTGAATGTTAATCCAAAACAACAGGGCAATAAGCTATAGAAGCAGAGAAATTTACCAACTTGTTACAAACAATTGTATTCAACACCAAATAGATAACACATATCTCACAATGGATTAGTTATCCAGCAGGAACAAGAAATCTAGTCAGAGCAAAAAGGGCAGCGTGATGAAAGTAGCAACATGCACGTCACAACCGATAAGATTGGTCTAAAAAAGACGACGCAAGAACTAAAAAGAGAAATCCGTTAGTTAGGTGTCAAAACAACTTAAAATATGGTTTACCAACTTAACAGGTGATGAAGAGGCCGATTACTCACTGTAAAAAGCCACAAAACGAATAGAGGCGATCATTTCCCCTAGTAAGAACAGGCCAAGGAATCTGGGCAAGAGAGAGCAAACATAAAGCAGATTTTTCTCCAGACTACCTAGCGCAAGTCTTCTCAGTAAATTATGTACAAATTAATAACACTCTTGATGAAGTCAATAATACCTCGCCAAAAAATGATTCCTCTTATTCGAAAAGAAGTAGCAGAAGAGATCATGGAACTTGAACTACAGAAGTTGGTTTGATTTGATTATTGGGCAAACACTGAAGCAACTACTTCAAAAAAGGATTACCAAGCTGACATATATTTACAATGCGGCTATAAAATTGAAATATTTTCCTTCTAGCTAGAAAATAGCAGAAATTGTTACGATTAATAAACCAGGCAAATCACCTCACACGTAGAATCCTGCAGATCAATCTCAATATTGCCAGAAATTTCAAATGTATTTGAAAAATTTATTCTTAACAGATTAAAGCCAATTATGCAAAATGCCAACCTGATTCCTGACCACCAGTTTGGTTTTAGACAAAAGCATTCGACAAAAGACCAAGCACAGAGAATAACAAATGTCTTTCAGGTCAAAAGAGCAAAAAAAGAGAAACAAGTCTGTTTTGTGTGATGCACCTGGTTGTCGCAAAAGCTTTCGAGTCAGTATGGAAAGAGGAATTGCTGCACAAATTAAACAAAATTTACCAAAAGAATACGTAGAACTTCTGACAACCTTACATATATGCGAGAATGTTTAGAATAAAGCAAGAAGAAGCCTATTCAGACCTGAAAGACATTCAAGCGGGCCGTCCCACAGGACAGTGTACTTGGGCCTGTATTGTACATATTGTATACCAGTGACATACCAAATACAGAACAAGGGCAATTAGCGACTTTCGCTGACGATACAGCCTTGATTACCACAGAACGTGACGTGACATCTACTCGACTACTACAAGAAGACAGCAATTGCGATAAGACCGAAAATGAAAAATTAAGCTAAACGAAGGACAATCATTACGTATCAAAAATACCACATAAAACTATACTATATGAAAGATTGAATAATCCACCATCATTGATGGTTAATGGAAAGGTAGTTTTATGAAAACAAAGCCAAATATCTGGGTTTAATGCTGGATCCAAAGCTGAATTGGAAGGAGCACAAAGAAGAAAAAGAACTCAACATCAAATTCCGACAGTATAAATGCTTAAAGCAAGACATTTCAGCCTATCTTCACGCAACAAACCCCTAATTTGTAATCAGATCCTTTAACCCGTCTGGCTGTATAGTATACAACTCTGAGGATGTGCGAAAAACCGCAATATCAAAATAATTCAAACGTTTCAAAACAAAGTTTTGCAAGAAATGGCGAATGCATCGTGGAATGTCAGAAATGTTGATATCCATAGTGTGACATACCAATACGTGAGTCAATTTTATTAAATAATATTTCTAAAATTTATTAAATAATAGTCTACTACTGCGGAAGTATGTCTGTTTTTTAAGAAAAAAAAACAGTAGAAAGGGAAGTCGAGGTCTGGAGGGCTAAGCAGTAGTAAAAAAATCCACATTCTGTCATATGTCGTGACGCTATGCGGGTCGTTCGCGAATTGATAATTTGTGTAATTGGAACACCGAATAATTTACAGTGTGTTAAAAGTATAGCTCACGAACACTTTGGACTTTAATTATTTTTACAACACGCGGAAATCGTATATGATAGGACTCGGAAATATTCTGAACGAGTAATTAATTTGTGGAACTTTAAAACATTTCCGCTGTGTAATCGTAAAGAACTGGGTATTATTTTGCAAGTTTAATGGAACTAGAATTACGAATATTTGAAGTAATGCGGATCAGTGGCTCGGCAACGTTTGCGTGGAAGAACAGGAAAGAAGAACGCGGTACTTCGACTCTGGAATTCGCATCACCGGGGAGAAGAGAAGATGGTCCTTCGTGGCGACTTGGATCAAGAGCACGCGAAGTATAGTGCAGTATAAAGGTTCGAACAAGGACATGACCAAAGGTCAGTCTTTCTGTTGCAATAAGCAATAAATCCTAAGTTTCTTCTTCTTCTTCTTCTTCTTCTTTTTTTGAAAGGAAAAAAAAACAACAAAACAAACGATTTTGATTGGCCAATTCGAGCTAATAAGTAGCTAGATAAAATATTTGTTTTCAGACTCCTCGCCACTTTATATGGATAGCAGGTCGAGTAATCGGCTATCAATAGGTAATAGCGATTATTTCAGACGCAACCCATCGACCCAGCTAGCGGGACAATATTTAATTTTCTTTGAAGCAATAATAGCTAAAAATATTATCGTAACATTTTTCCTGGCGCCCAGGTTAACATAAATTCGGAAACGGGTTACGACGAAACGCCCAATAATTGTGAGGAGTTTGTAGGCATGTTTCAATGGAGATCCTGAAATTCCAACCATGAAAGAATAAATTAAAAGGTTGGCAAAAATCCATGACGATACGCTTCACCTCCAAGGGAAAAGCAAACATTCTTCAATTGCTGGAAATGCAACATCTGTTCCGAAGACTGCCAACAAAATCAAACCATTTGAAGTGTTGTGTCAAGAGCAGAGCACTATGCATATGCGATAGTGCAATAGCGATAGGTGATAGTAAATTTTAGCCGAAATGTGTTTAGGTTTAAGAGTTTATCAGAGATATGTTCATAGTTGGTCTTATAGTTTGTAATGTTTAGTCACAATAGTGTTGGCTGAGTTTCCTAGTTACACTGAAGGGAATACGTTATGTTCGCCACATGTGTCACGTGTTCACGAAGCATGGGACTTAAACTAGGCTCAGCTATGGGGAACACAGTTAGCCAAGCGGCAAAGCCGAGCAGTCGCCCCAAAATGCCTAATACATTAATGAACATCTCATTAGTGCTCAGCAATTGGTCGACTAATATTTGGGTTTGTGACGTCCAGAAACTTGGGCTTATAATTAGTCGAATTTTCAACCTAAAGCCGCCCTCACAGAAGCGCCCGGCCCCTTTGCGTACACCCCCCGACCATCGAGACACCGAGCGAGGGATGGGAAGGATTCGTTAGTCCCTCCTGCGCGCGCTGGCAGCGCTTCCCAGTGTCTGAGTGTGAAGGCTGTTACTTTGATCTCCTAGCGGTGGCGGTGGCGCTGCTGGTACCGGGGATGTGCTACTGTGCGCAACAGCAGCGCCACTGCCCTGTTCGTGTGAATGCTTCTATTTAAACAAATTCTTTGTTGGCAGAAGAGCCTCTCAGAAACGCTACCGAGTGTTCGTAGCGAATACTACTCTCCTCGTAGTATTTCGTTACAGAAACTGGTATATCTCAACATTCAGGTACACCGAGGTCATGGAGGTTGGTGAATACATTGTCTGCAAGACTACAAAGGAATAGTCTCGTAGAGCTTTTGCGCTTTTCACAGCCTCCGCCGGCGAAGGTGGCTCGGGGCATCAATTGATGTCCCTACAGAGCCTCTGACCGGGATGTCCTAGGATTCAAATCCTGACAGTAGCAGGATTTTCGACACTATCTTGTTAACTAGGTCGAATTAAGTGTCTGGCTGAAGGAGCATTCTAGCGGCCGGCTGCTCTAATCAGTATTTTTCCATAGTTTCTCTGATCAGCACCAGGCGAATGCCGGAGCAGTATCCTAGCAAACGGGTCACGGATCACGCCCGACCTTTCCTTATTCTCTGTCTTTCCCTCCCCCTTTATTAAGCAGATTTACTCTCATATGCACTACGCTGCTGAACATGTACCGGCAGCGGTAGCTCAGTGCATCAACTGATGTAACTGCAGCGCCTCTGACCCAGAGCTCCTAGGTTCGAGTCCTGACGGCGGCAGGACTTTCGACACTAGCTTTCCAGCTAGGTCGAATTCAGTCACTGTCCGGAGGAGAATTCTAGCGACCGGCTGCTCTGATCAGTAGTTTTCCGTGGTCAACACCAGGCGAATGCCGGAGCAGTACCCTACCAAGCGGGCCACGGACCGCGCGCGATCTATTCATCCTCTTCCTTGTCCTATCCTCTCCCTTAACACACACACTTACACTAACATGCACTACACGTGTTCCGGGAGACCGGTCGGGAGCTAAGAGCTTGTCTCGGCTGGGGCGGTGTCCCGCTGGTGGGAGAGTCCTGGTTAGGGGGAAACCCCACTAGCCGACGGTAGGTCGGCGCCGGATCTCGCCATCGAGCGGGGGGAGATTACCGCCATCTCCCGAGAAAAAATGCACTTCACTAATGAAACTAATGACCAAAGCAGTTGACGCGCCCGGAAACACGAAAAAATCAATCAATCAAACTGAACGTGTCGTGCGTCCAGTCAGGAGGTTAGAGCTTGTCCCGCCTGGGGCGGTGCCACGCTGGTGAGATATTTGGTTGCAGGAAATCCCCGAAAGCCGAGGTGGGTCGGTGCCAGATTTCTACAGTCAGCAGGGACGATTACCGCCACCTTCCGCGATAAAAGCATGTACTACACTTACGTGACTAATGGCCTTAGCAGTTGACGCGCCCGAAATCACTAATCATTCATGGGCTCCCTGCATCAGACTTTGGCATTGCAACATTTTCTGTACCTCAAAGTCTACGCTGCCACACTGAGCGGTCTTACTAAGCGACGGCGCAGTCGTAAAAAACTCTTTATTTTTCTAAAATATTACGTCGTACTGAGCAATATCGAGTATGTGTATGAACTCGTTTCTTCTCGCTCGTCAGCATGGGCTAATGAAGTCTAAAGTGTTTAGAAAATTCAAGTAGGGACGATATCTCCTCAATAACGTTCGTTTTCTTTAAAACTCCACATCTCTGTAATTGCAACGGTTCAATAGATATTCGAAGAGAACATCTTACGTGAGCGACCATAAATACATCCTGTTTACGAAACTGCTAAACTTATTTCAATCTTCATATATGTTTTATTGAAAACGATATCTGATCGATATTGTTTTGTTGCAGCGCCAATAAGTTTTTGTAACCATATTCTAAGTTTGACAATGATTCTGAGACTATTCTCAAAATGTGTTTTGTTGTAAAATGTCTATGCTTGCACTTCCTGGATGTTCACGCCTACACAACCCACCACATATATTATTTTCATTTTCTGGGTCACATTTATTTACGGTGCGCCATGTTATTCAAACGGCAATAACACTACATGGAGCTAGGGTTAACAATTCGAATCAGGTCAGATATGTCCTAACTACGAGAGCGTGATGTGGAAATGCAATAAAACGAAACTATAACATGTTATTTTGCCCGAAAATGCTGTAAATCCGTTCACTTCCTTGCTGCTCTCCTACAGTTCCGTTAATAGCGATAGTGGAACGCTGTACTAGCCATCGTATTTCGTTATAGACCAGTCACGGATCAGTAATAAAAAAAACATCAACTCATACTTTCAGTCATCCATAAACCCGGCATAGAGTATTTTCATGTTTTGAGCATTAAATATGCTGATATTTAATTAGAATTGATTTCCATGTAATATGATAAGAGCTGTAGAATTTCATTGAATGATTTTCAACGTGCAAACGATATTTTAAATCGTAACAATGAAATAAGTAGTCGTTTTTTAAGTTACTTTGTAATGAGTTGACAGAAAAGAAAATTGTGTGCATGACATTTAAGGCAGACTTCCCTGCGCATGCTTGTTATTAATTTCGCATACGTCTAGTCTACTCGCATTTATTGCATTGACTGAACAAATAACACGGAATGAAATTCCATTCACCTTCTCTTCAAAAGTACTCGAACTGTTGGGCGAACTGCCTCCCTTATCTGTTACCTTAGGAGTAACTACACAGGTACATTTTTGTTTCATTTTCATCACATTTCCGAGAAGTGAAAATTAAACTAATATTTTTATTTCAAGAGTACATTAACAAAAATCATTCCATTTCAAATGTATACATGACCTTTTTTCTTACAGGTATACATAAGATTAAATCCGTTTATTAGTTAAATCTTTGCCAAGAATTAACATCCAAACCTTTTGCTTATATTATCAAGGAAAAGTCAGGAATTCCTCACATTTAGAATTTCAAGCAAGAGTTAGCTATAAATCAGACACATTATCAAATTAAGGGCGTGTTTCAATAAAATGCAAGAAAAATCAAACGTCCGTCTACATGAAGAGGCTTGCATCTAGAGCGAAACCGGCTGCAACAGCTGGGCGGCAGGAGCGATGCATTTGCTGCATCAATAATCGGGAGTCTGACGGTGACGAATTTTCCACAAGAGATACGTTACTGGATCGAATTCAACCAGTTTGAATAATTGTATTGGCCAGCTGCTCTGATCGATAGTTTTCCGTGCTTTCTCCGAACAATACCAGGCGAAAGTAGGAGCAGTTCTGTAATAAATAGATTACGTTCGGAGCGCGATCCCTCCTCACCTTGTTCCCCTCCTTCCCATTCACCCACGCACCACGTGCGGTATTCTTTCACATACGGCAGGGGACAAGTCGTGAGCGTAGAGCTTGTTCCGGCTGGAACGGTGTCCTCCTGGAGAGAGGGGGAACCACACCTGGAGGGGAACTCTTCCGCAAGACGTCATTGTGCTTGCCGCCGGATATCACGTTACACGGCAGAGGAACGCCTCCACCTCCCAGCATATAACATACTCTACACTTACGGCACATGTTCACTGTAGTTGACGATGCCTGGAATCAACGCTAACAATACCCACTCACTCCATCGCTAAGAAAACGAACAGCGAAGGTATTCTGCGATTAAATATAGAATGAATTGACAGCGATCAACTGGGTGGCAGTTAGCCTATCGCAAGCTTCATTACAACTTTATTTTCGATATTGAAGTTCGCGATTGAATAACCACGTTCTATCTGATCAAAAGACAATTCGCCCTATCTTTTTAACCCGATTATAGCACTCATTTGCGGGTTTGCACTCAATTTGCGGGTTCAGTGGTATAATGGTTAGCGTATCGGGCTGTTGTACGCTAGTTTATATTTTTAAACCCGATCGAAGCCGTGGACTTTTAAGGGCAAAAATTCCTTTGTAAGCCTGCTTTGGGAGGGGAAGTAAAGCCGACTGCCCCATGTAGAATATTTGCTGCTTGAAGGAGGGGAAAAAGATCCTCAAGCCTAAAAGGATTCTCTGAGTTTAATTCAAATCTCTTGTTTCATCGACCGAGATAATACCTTCTTTTTCCGCCAGACGGTGAAAGGCGCGTAGCGGAATTTGCGTGGTCGGACGGAAGAGCGGGTCTGATGGCCCGGGTATCGCCACGTAAAATAAGGCATTAACTACCTAACTAAAATAAGGCATTAACTAACTACCTAACTAAAATAAGGCATTAACTAACTACCTAACTAAAATAAGGCATTAACTAACTACCTAACTAAAATAAGGCATTAACTAACTACCTAACTAAAATAAGGCATTAACTACCTAACTAAAATAAGGCATTAACTAACTACCTAACTAAAATAAGGCATTAACTAACTACCTAACTAAAATAAGGCATTAACTAACTACCTAACTAAAACAAGGCATTAACTACCTAACTAAAACAAGGCATTAACTAAGTCATGTGGCCAAGGTATACTCACAGGTGCCCTGCGCGCGCGCCAGCCCGACGCCCCGGCCCAGCGCCAGCGCCAGCGCCAGCAGCGCCGGCAGGGCCAGCAGCGGCGGCGGCGGCGGCAGCGGCGGCGGCGGCGGCCGGCGCGTCATGGCAGGCGGCGGGCGCGCTCCGCTGGCGATGTGGGCCGCTCCGCCACGCGCGCCTCCGCGCTACTCCGCGCGCCGCGCCATCTGCAACACGCGCGCCGCTCAGCTCAGCTCTTCAGACAATTGACCAGCTGCGAGAAGAAGGCAAGTCCCGTTTGCGGATTTAACAGGCGAGAGTGACAGGCCCGATGAAATCTTCCGAGTATGGTGTTCAAGCGCGGCGTAGCGTACAGCAATCGACACCGATACGGATCTTCTGCGCTTGAGCAGATACTTGTAAGTGATGCCAAACGCGAAATGCGCGTGCGCAGAAGATCTATATTGCTGTCGATTGCACGTAACGCAACGCCACCGTGCTTAAACTCCCAAAAAATGTTTGCAAGGTTCTGGGCGTACCTCTTATGAAAATTCTGCGTTGAAATAAAATGGGTATTGTAAATCATTATTAGCGTGAATTAATAAATTCGTGTACAAATAAAATTATAGCCAGTACGTAGTTATTCCTTTTCGAACAGATTTTAAAAAACGTTATTTATCATTAACGTCCCCATCAATGAAAATATTATTTTTCTACTTGTTTGACGACTTAATTCACACGCATGCATGTTCCCATCTGCTTTTTGACATAATGTAAATATAATCTTACACTATTACTTTAGTGGTGATGTTGATCACTCGGGAAAACTACCCACAACCTCTAACTACACGCAACGAATGGCTCTAACACTTGGCACTTGGCTCAACTACAAATGAGCCGAGTGTCAAGTGTTAGTGCCATTCGATGCATACTGATTTAGTTTGTGCCGCCACCAAAGATACGTGGATTAACAAAAAACATGACGAAAAATACAAGAAAACATTCAAACAAATTTTCTGAGAAATAAATTAAACATGTAATTTGTATGAAGTAAGTAAAGTGAAGGGAATGATATTATACAACATACTATGGGACATTAAGTTTACGTGAAGATTAACTAGAGGTATTAAAACACAGCATATACATATAGCATGTGAAATTTGTAGCATATGATATCGATACAAACAATTATAACTATACTTAAATTGTTGTTAATTATTCACTTCTTCCAACTATCCTTCTAATCTACATATCTTTCCATAGACATGGTTGAAGTGCAGGGTCCAGTGGCTAAATTTCAACACGTTCTACAAACGACATATAACTTTTAGAAAATTGAACATTTGCTGTATAAACCGTGAATAATTGACTGTGGAAGATAAATATACTTCCATTACACATCTTTACAAGGTGCCACAAAATCCGTTGATTTTCGATAAAGTGTGTAGCCGAATAAGTTGGTGAAAAGTGCCCCCAACTCAAATCGATAATCGCGATGTTCGTATGAAAGATAATACAATATGACGTAGATTCACAAAAAAATAGCCTCCTAGGGCAATCTGTTGCAGAGACACAACGAGAAACGTGTTTTGAATGTTTTATTTTTTTAATGGGAGTAGAAAAAATTGGTTTTAATTGTTTTTCACTACCTTCCACATTGTTTTAAAATATGAAAAAAAATGTCTTATAAGACCCATTTAAGGAGAAAAATTGATACGGTACTCCAACGTTATCACGTCGAAAATAAATTTCCAATTTTTTCTGTATGAATTTGTCGTCAAAATTCGTTCACAAAAATATCGTCAAATTGTTTTCCCGACTCAGCAATTTTTTTTCAGCCTGGTACACATGATAGATGCTGAGAAAAAAATAAAACATGCAAAACACGTTTCTCGTTGTATCTCTGCAACACATTGCCCTAAGAGTTTTGTGAATCTACGTCATTTTGTAATATCTTTCATATGAGCATCGCGATTACCGATTTGGTTTGGGGGCACTTTTCACCGCCTTATTCGGCTATACACTTTGGCACCCCAAATGGGAGATTTCCATCAAAATTTCGAACTCAATGTTTATCCTGTCCTTCGTATAGTACAAAAAAATGTAAAGGTTATACTTATATAATTATTTTTTCAATTTATTTTTTGAAATTTAAAAATTCAGTTTAGGCAAAGTCAAAACATTTATTTTGGACCACCTCTGCCAATAACTTCTTGGTCACAGTTATTGAACACCTTGTTCTGCAACCGGATGAATTTTAATACTAAATAACCCACCTCATCTTGGCCATCATCTTTAAATTTGGCACCTTCGAAGGGAAGAATCTAGATGAATTCAACTGTTTTTGTTAAGGAAAATATAAATAAGGATGTAGAACGAGATAATTACATAAGCCCAAATAACAAAAACTGCACCAAAACTTAAAACGATAGAATACTAAAGTGGAAATACTGAATTTAAAAATAAGATTGATGAAACAAAAATTGGCCGTCGTCAAAGTAATGGCTAAATGTTTGGCTTTGGGCTTTCGTAAATGTAAAATGCTGAAGCAAAAGAAGGCGATTTTTTTACATAAAAATACGTTTTCTGGGTTTCTGATATCCGAAACGTAGACAATTCTTGCGCCAATATGAAGTAAATTACCTCCTCTAATATGTTCTTTTAGAAGAACGTTTAGTGCATCCTTAATGCTGAAAAATTGGTCTACCGCAAAATACGTACCTGTTATGAACACTGCTAGCAGATAACCCGTAAGCAGAATTTTCAACAAAATTCCAATAGATCCCAATAGATTCCCAATAGATCTGGCTGATGTCGCGACCCCTTGAAATTGAAACGGATATTTTGATATTTAAGGATAGTTTACATTAAGCCTCGACAAGGCTTTCAATTTTCTTTTTAAATTAAAGAAAAGGAAGGAAATTAAACAAAAAAAATTCTTCAATTTCTTCATAGATATAGCAAAGAACGCTTGTAAAAATAGTGCAAACCCAAATTTCACCGACTTCCCTGAATATTTGAAAATTGCAAAAGTTTCAAAATGTTTGGATTCCTCCAACGAAGAATATGATTTAGATAGATTTTTTCTTAGTGGAATCTGTCCCTCAAAAATAGTCATGTACATTTTAATAATATTTAATAATTTATAATTTCAATATAATAGAGTAATATTTTTGTAATAAGTAATGTCATGCACATTTCTTTAAAAATATGATCTCACACTCAGAACGTAAGCACAAGCACCGAGATGGGGCAAAGGAATTCCATGGACGAATAGGTTGAGATACCGTTCCGGATACAGAACATGTCTCGGTACCACGAGACGACCTGTTAAGTCTTTTAGGTGCCTATTGTTTACAATTGGGAAGAGGGTCCGAATACTCAGAACCAATTGGGAAGACCGAATACCAGAAATCCCAGACTGAAGAGAATAGGAAACTATCGTATACAAAAAAGTTGGTTCCGTGGTGTAGTACGAATCACTATTTTCTCTTAAAAGGCCCCGGAAAAAGAATGTAGAATTCATAACTTCCTTTTCTTTCCAAAAGTCATGAACAGTGTACGTACTAAATATTAAAATAAAACTGGGAAAATCTCTAGCGTTTTTACTTGAACAACACAATTCAATCAAAGAGAGAGGCAAAATGAGAAAATGCTTTCGCTCTGGTACCTAAGATTTTTTTTCATGAGTGATGTAAAAAAGTGTAATAAATAATAAAGGTATCACACGATATCAAACTTATTCAATTCTAACAAGTTTTTACTGCACGCTTCAAATAAAGCTTCATTTCATAATTTTGAGTTTCCAGCAAGATTTTTCATCCGGGTAATCTATTCAATTTTATCGTTTATTTTGTGAAAGACTAGTGCCTCTTCACTAACTCTTCCCGGTTTCTCTTGTTCAGAGGTGAAGAAACTCAGCCTTCTCTCCCAATGGGCAAATACGATCGAATACACGAATATAAAATTATAATTTTAGAACTGGATTAGTTGCTGGAACAATAAACTCGTTTTCTGATGTGTTTAGCGCTAAACTAGTTCATTTATTTTTCGAGAGATATTTCCCCTACCACAGAAAAATGTTTGTACATCACAGTATGTCAGCACACACCTCTTTTCCCAAATATACCCTTTCCCTCCCAAAACTCTCCCTGAAACAAACACCACCCGCACATTAAGATTTTCTCATGCCTTAGCTCGAGAGACTTTATTGTTAAACATGAGAATTCGACAAAGACGTATACGATGAGTGCTTGTGCTACATTTAGATTCTATATCAAAGAGAAAAACGGTTTTTGTTTTAGATCTCCTATAACGATAGCAATTTTATAGTTATGTTACAAGAGTAAAAAAAGAGTTTATTCACAAGTGAGAAAAGTTCATTACATGTCGGAAATGTAATTACGTCGAAAATTACATTACATGTTAATACTCCCAACGTATACGAAAAAGATTTTCCGATTACGACTGAGGTAAGCATTTTCTTCTTCTTTTATAAAAATTAACTTGTCTCTATCTTCAAAACACTTTTCAACTGATAATACAATTTTCAAGAAATTTTTATACTGATACATTTTTACTTCGAATACTTGAACATAATTCTTTCAGCTCGATTGATAGGTTGATTTGTGATTCCGGAGGCGTTAACTGCTACATTCATTAGTCTCGTGAGTTGCATGAGTTTCTATCGCGGGCAGTGGTGGTGATCATCCCCTACTGGATGGCGAGATCCGGTGCCAACCTACGTCGGCTTGCGGGAATTTTCCCCAACCAGGTATCTCCCTCCAGCGTGGCACCGCCCCAGTCGAGACAAGATCCAAGCTCTCGACTGGTCTCCCAACAAGAGTGGTAGTGTAGTGCATGTCAGTGTAAGTGTCTGTAAGTAAGGGGTGTGGATAGCACAAGTAAGAGGAAGGGAAGATCGCGCGCGGTTCGTGGACCGTTTGTTAGGATATTGCTCCGACATTCGAATGGTGTTGATCGGAGTAACCACGGGAAACGACCGTCCAGAGCAGCTGGCTTTACAATTCTCCACCAGAGACTGAATTCAACCTAGCTATGAAGCTAGTGTCAAAAATCGTCGGGACGCGATCCACAGGACCTCCCGGCACTGCAGCGAAATAAGTTTATGCCCTAAGCCATCTTCGCCGGTACTTTCATCTAGAAATTCCACCAATAATGTGATTTTTATAAAATATGGTTTCTTGCAATCTGTAATGCATCTAGGTATAGCGGGACAGGGGTGCTGCTTGTGAGAAAAGGGGCCGAACGAGGGAGGGCGAGGCAGGACTTGCCGGACCGGACAGGGACCGAGAGCAGAGAGAAGGTGGTGGAGAGAGTGGTGAGCGGAGCGGGGCGGTGAGGGCGACCGGGCGAGGCGGAGCGGGAGAGAGCGGAGAGAAAAGCATAGGAAGGTGTGGCGAGAATGTAAATAAAATTTCCTTCGTTTTACACTACAGATAGAATTGATTCGTTTTCTTGTCTCAGCGGTTATTGTGGCAATCTAACGTTTGGTGCTGATTGTGAAACACTCATGGAACCTTGACAGATGTAGGGAGCTCATTTGAAAACTGGAATATCATTTCTTCACACAATATCCACTTTGGTGGAAATTTTACCCAATATACTAGAAAACTTCACATATGTCCAGCAAAATCTCTTTACCCGAAAATTTGATTTTCGGCTTCGGGTTATCCAAAACTACAAAATGAAGATACAAACTTTTACCTTAGACAATGTCTGTTATAAAAAAGCATCCCTTTAAAAAGATTACGTACAGTTTTTTTAAAAATCCAGTAGCTTTCGAATAATTTGGGCTTAAAATTAATGCAATTTATAAAAAAACATTTTCTCAAAAACTGTTCCAAATTTTTCTTCATTTTTTCCACAGATAGAAGGGACGCTTAAAAGAATGGCGCTGGTCTTATTTTCGTTGCACTCTCTAAATTCGCGAAATTTGCAAATTAAAAAATAATACAAAAAAGAATGTGTAATTTTTGCACCACTAGTTAATTTTCTTTCACGAAATTGAAGAACTACTCTAACTAAAGTTGTGCAAATTTTAATTTCTGAATGATTTGTGGTAATTGCAACTGGATAAATTCTCAAGTACTCTGTGAAACTGCTCTCTTGATCTACGCTCGTAGACCGCCCCAAACAGACTATACAGAGAAAGTCTTAACAACAGGCAGAAATTGCCGGTCACAAAAGACATACGACCTAGTCAGATCAACATAGAGGGACACACTGACACAGAGTGATACAGATAGCGTAGAAAAGACAGAGCAAAAGAGAAAGGTAAGGGAGATAGAAAAGGAAGAAAGAGAATTAGGAAAAAGAAAGAGGAAGAGAGAATGGGGAAAAGAAAATGAGGAAGAGAGAATGAGGAAGAGAGAATGAGGAAAAAGAACGAGGAAGAGAATAAGGGACAGAGAATGAGAGAGAGGGAATGAAGGAGGGAGAATGAGAAGAAATGGAGAGAGAATGCTAGAGACGGAGGGAAGCAAACAGGCATGCTCATTCAGAAACGGACATTCCTTGTCGGAGGAAGACGTGAAGGCACAAGCCCCAACACGCAGGCCCAGGCAGACCGCCAGGCCTCAGACAAGCCATGCGATCAGTAGGTGAGATGGCCCCATTCATGCGCTGGCCACTTTACATGACGGACAAAATGATGCAGCTTCTGATGTGGGGCGGGGACGAGGCGGCTTGGGGCGGGGCGAGGATGCGCGCTTTCCCCGGGGGCCAAGGGCGTCGCCAATTAGGCGTGGGAGGCGACGGCGCTGGGATCCGGGCCGTGCGACCGCACACGCCACGCGCCGCCTGCCCCCCCCCCTGCTCCCACACGCCGACTTTCTTACGCCCAGACGCCTCTCGGCCGGCGGCGCTTTAGCACCGCGCCCCCGCTGCCCGGGGAAGGGGTGCGCCAGCAACCTCCCCTTCTCAGGCTCACAGGGAAACGTCGCTGCGTCTCAACAAATTTGCATTACATCAATGACTCGCTTCCCGGACTTTGCCGATACTTTCACTTTATTCTTATAAGGCATAACTACAAAATTTTCACACGCCCGTTGGACGTCCACACAAAAAAACCTGTCAAAAAGTATAAAATTTTTGACACCTTTTTTTTGTGGACGTCCAGCGGGCGTAATAATCTCGGGCGTAGTAATGTCGGTTGAAGCGTCGGTAATGTCAGAAAAAGTATCGGAAAGTTGAAATGCAAAATGCAATCATTGCATTTCAATTTTCGCAATTTTATCTATTTGTAATTAAAATTAAATGTATCTATTATTTGTAATTTAATTTGCTATCTTATTTTGTATTTTATTTGTAATTTATTTATATTTTTCTGTACTTTGTAGACTGATGATGACGGCAAAGACGTCGAAAGCCGGCTATCTGAATAAAAATACTATGTTGACGACGATGGCCTCTTTTATTTCTTCGCAATATTGAGGAATGCAGAAAAATTCTGGCTTTAATATGGGAGTGTAGCAGAGACAACTTTTGCAATTTTCAATGTTTCTGAGATTTTAATGGAAATAGGAATTTTGGCATATTTATAAATGCATTTTTTTCTTCCGAGCAAATAATTTAAAGAAAAAACGTAAATCAATTTTTCATAAATTCTTCTTCATTCATGTCTTCTTGAGAAGTACCCCCCAAAATTAAAAATATCTTGATGATTTCCGATACCACAACCACACCTACGTATTTACCAAGTTTCAGCCCAAAAGCTTCCAACCACAGAGGTATACGTGACACATACCTACTTATATGAACAAATGTACCTAAATTCATATATAAACCCCAGCTTTCGGCTACAAAATTGCATGTGTTTCCTCTCTGCCTCGACAACGTAACCACCTCCGTACAACACTAAAAAATCGTAACCATGACTTGTGCACGAAGTTATAGCTCAAATGAACTGGGGTCTTTGTAATAAAAAAATCGACACCATTTTGTTGAGCTGATTCCTGTACTTTTTAGGGGATGATTTCAATTGTATAGTAAACGGGGGAAAAGTAAAAAAAAGTGGAGTAAAAATTGCCACTACGATTCCATTAAAAAATGTTGACAAAATGTGAATTAATATGCTCGCTCAATGTTATTTCAATGTTAGGGCAAAAGAAATCTCAATAGTAAATCGCTAAACCACAACATTAATTTATTTATCGTTTCTCATTTACTTCAGGGAGAAGATACAATGTCCGTTGTTTTGAAGATGACAGCTCTATTCTTAGGGTGAGAGGACAAAGTCTTGATGGTTCTCAAAATATTTGTCTTACATTAATGTATAACTTTCCTTTGCTGTTTACCGATATTTCAACACCATAATTTTTCCAAAAAATGTTCGTGGTAAAATTGTTATCAGCAGGTTCGCCTTCCATGAAAAAATGCTGACAGAAGTGAAAATGCGGACGTTAAGAAATTTCCAAGCTAATTGTCTAAACCAAAGAATATTTATTTCTCGTGTGACATTAATTTTGGAGGGCAATCCGTGGTCGCCGTTACCAATCTATGTAGAATGTGAATGTAAGTACTGCTGATTATGTACGTATGATGATGTGGCGAGTGAATTGCATGGAGATAGAGTCGACAAGAAGAGGAAACTGGAGAATCGCGAATATATCTGCCGCAAACTAACACGCTTTGGCCACCACAAATCGCTCCTGGCGTGACCGAGATTCAAATCCCGGTACTTTATACAAAACTAGCGCGTTACCTGTAACACCACGAGTAGTTCACTACACTAAAAGCGGTCGTTTTGAGGTTTTCTTCGGTTTCGGAAACAAGTAGTAACGAAAAGGAAACTTGGTCGTCAGAAATTCACCTTTACCGACAAAAGCCTTCTTCCTTGAAGATTTGCTCAATCACACTGCAAGTGCCAGGGTGAGTTCAACAAAGTACGTAAAGACAAGTTGAAATAGCTTAGCATATGTCATGCACATACTTATACACACAATATATTGTGCAGGGTAGTAGGTCAAACGCGAATTTCTGCGAATAGTTTGCACGGAGGTTATTTCATCTTGTAAGCTACTTCCCACTATT
The DNA here is from genome assembly GCA_964035755.1 of Teleogryllus oceanicus. Taxonomy (NCBI): domain Eukaryota; kingdom Metazoa; phylum Arthropoda; class Insecta; order Orthoptera; family Gryllidae; genus Teleogryllus; species Teleogryllus oceanicus. Next base: position 108,948,943 of record CAXIVR010000008.1, on the reverse strand, counting down.
ACTCCGTAGTTGATATTGCTGTGCTGTTATTTGTCCATTTATATTTGATTTCTACTGTCACAACGGAAACCTATTTGGAATTGAAGTTGTAATCTGATTTTATACAAAGAAATACACAATGAGCGATAATCATGTAGAATGCAAATCAAACCGTGCAGTCATTTCAATAATTGCTCAGTCTGTTTCAAATCAGATTTTTTAATTTTTTTGTATTTTGAATGGGAATATCAATATCAGTCACAGAGTACGCATTAGTTGTAGCAGTGGCGGCACTTTCAGTCTTCTTAAGAGGAGTAAAGAGGTAAAATGTCACATACAACATATTAACTTCTGGTACATAATTCCCTCTTGTCCGATTTGCTATCGGACAAGAGGGAAAGATTTACCCTCTTTTTTTTCGTTTTCCCGTGGCATCCCCCAGCTCACATTACAATACTTCTCCTGCCTGCTGCTCTGCACACGTCTGACGCTTGCCTACTTGAGCGAGACTTGGCGCACCAGCCACGACGTGTTCATCTGCTTCAAAAGGAACTCAATTGATGGCACTTCCATGGAGGAGAACGTCCCCTTCTGCCATACCAGATCATTAAAAATATTTTTTTTCTCTTAGTCACAAGATCGCTCAGAGATTTGAGCAATTGACACACAAGAGGACGAAAAGTTCATTCTCAAAGCGATTTCGAATGATTTCAATCGTTTTCGTATACATTAAAGCAAGTGAAGTTTAAATCTGAATTAAAATAAATGACTTTATCAACTCCAAAACCGTTGCATGAAACCTAAAAGCAGATATTTTGTTCCGTAATTACATCCAGAAGAAGAAAATATACGAGGAGATCGTTCCTCCCTTCCTTCGCCTGAGACACCGCCTCTGATGGAGAGATCCTTTTCCACGGGAAGAATGGCACTTAGGACTTTTAAAAGGAGCTCAAGTGTTTTCACTCATGTGATTACATTTCTAAATTAGGACTAAATTATATTATTTTCGTATATACGGACTAAATGACCTTGGCTTTGCTCTATGTGAGAGCTGCTTAACGAAGAAATAAAAATAAAATTGATTCAAAGAAAATGACAATTCTGGTTTAATTTCTGCTTTCAAAAGATTTAATACCAAGTATCGTGCATCGTGGCGGAATGCCGTTAGACGTTTAGACTGAAAATGGCTTCCGTCTTTTCGACATGCTCAACAGACTGCAACACATTCAGACTAATAGCATGTTCGAAACCGTAGCAGTATGTAAATGTAAAATGGTGCAGTTCAGTTCATTTTAATATTGGTCACTAAATATACAAAAATCTTTTTCTAAAATTTTCTTCCTGCACAATCAGAAAGAACTAATAATTTATTGTTTTGCAAAAACGGCTATAATTCAAGACATTATCTTAGAATTGTTTCTCTGAGAGGAAGAGTCGGATAACTTTGCCCTATTATAATGAATTCAGTAAATTTGTATCTTTCAATATTTACTTCATGATCGGTGTAACATATGAATAAATGAAAGTTACATTATCGTAAAAGAGGAAACGTTGGACTAAAACGAATTACTGGGAATCGTAATGCCTTGTCACAAAACACTTAGTAACACTAATTCCGATTCAATATTCAATATGCTTTTGAAAATAAAATTCTCAAACACCTCCACCAGACTCTAACAAGAATCGAAAATTCTCCGTGAAATATATTTTTGGTTTTCGTGATTGTTTGGTTTAGTTCAAAATCATTGAATTGGGGCAGATAAGCAATGATTGCCTTCTACAACGCATGCGAAAGCATCAACGACAGATTAGACGCGGGCCGCATATTCTAAAGTAGTGTCTCCAAAACGCTTCATGTGCCTTTGAAGGATGAATATTATAGTTGTGGAAAGGGCATTAGTTGATTCCACGTGGGTGTAGCGTGTAATTTGAGAGGTACGACCTTATTTGAATACTTATGTAAGGTGCATAGTAAAACCAAACATAGGTCATGAATTATTTGCCAATCAACCGTGAGTCTGGATTCACGAGTGTTTACGATTTGGAGTGAAAACAAGACTTGGACTACTAACTGACAAAGAAAACAACTCCTCATAACAACTGGAATGTGAGAAATACAGCTTGGAAAAGAAAAGTTTGTAATAAATACGAAGCCTCTGCAGCACCTCTGACCAGGAGGTACTAGGTTCAACTCCTGGCGGTAGCAAGATTTTCGGCACTACCTTTTCAGTTAGGTCGAATTCAGTCGCTGCCAGGAGGAGAATTCTAGCGGTCGGCTGTTCTAACGGTAGTTTTCCGTGGTTTCTCTGATCAACACCAGGCGAATGCCGGAACGGTATTCTTACAAACGGGCCACGGACCGCACGCGAACTTTCCTTCCTCTTCCATGTCCTATCCTCTCCCCTTACACACACACTTACACTAGCATGCACTACACTACCACATATTCCGGGAGACCGGTCGGGAACTTAGAGCATGTCCCTGCTGGGGCAGTGCCCCGCTGGTGGGAAAGTCTTGGTTAGGGGGAAACCCCCACTAGCCGACGGTAGGTCGGCACCGGATCTCGCCATCCCGCGGGGGAAGATCACCGTCATCTCCCGAGAAAAAACCTGCACAACACTAACGGGATTGGCCCGGACGCGCCCGGAAACACGAAAAATCAATCAATCAATCCAAATCGATCCTGGGCGTCTACTCGTTGCGAAGAACAGAGCGAACGTTTCAGAAGCGTTGGCGCGTACGCTTCAAAGAAGAAACGCCACATTGTGCCTGGGGGAGACGCCTGGGCTGGCGCACGAGTGTGGGGCTTCAGAGGCGCTCACGTGACCTTGGGAGAAAACTAGCAACGCGCGCAACGAAGATCATTTTTTACTTTCTCGCAAACCACATAAAGCTATTACATTCTCGGATATTATACACGTATTTTAGATGAAGATATGTAATGCTGCAGCGACAAGCGGAATTTTTTCGACAGAAAAAATCATATTGTAGATCACTAACACTGAAAAACTGGATAATTCTTGTCATTATTTATAGTTAATTACTTTCTTTAACACGTGTGCAGTCAGAATCCATGTTTGGTGGTTTTTGACACCGAAAAATTTGTTTACAGCATATCGTCTGTCCTATGTTCATCCTTTCGTCCATCCGTTTGTGAACAAGGCTAGCGACTAATCCGCATGCAGGATTTTCACCATAATTGATATATCCCAATCATTCTGTCTGATGTCACGGCCCACTGAATTTGAAACTGATGTTTTAATTTTGAGAGTAATGTATATGAAGCCTAAAGGAAATTTTCAATTTTTTCTAAGAAATTCCCAATATTTTCATTATCTTTGATCTTGGATTCCGTAAAGGACGCTTAAACAAATGGTGCTGTCTAAGTTTCGTTGAAATATCTGAATTTTCGAAAATTGCAAAAGTTCAAAATTTATTCCACTTCTTCCTACAACAATAGTCCTGAAGATTTTTCCTCTGAATAAAATCTTATATTCAAAATTAGATCTTTAAATGAGGACATACACATTATTTCAAAATATGAATACTTTTCCAGTAATTTTAATGAAATTTTAGTGAAATAAAGGCAAGTTTTAATAGTTGTGCTACAGAATTTCTTGTAGTAAAGTTTTCTAATTTCCTCTGGTGAACTGGCTTTGTGGTCTTGCTCCTCTTGCCAGCTGCCATCTACGAGCCCCCAAAGTACATTTCTTTTGACATTTTGTCAATTTTTCGATTTCCTAATAGTAGAAATGAAATATTACTTTAAGAATATAAAATTAGAATAAAACCTCATCCTAAATAGCAATTTTCATTTAAACATATGGAGCCGTTTTGAAGAAAATGGCATTTAAGCCATATTTTAAATACAAAATTTGAAGGTCTTTTTCTCAGAAACATTTCAAGTTTTCGAAAAACTTCAGTTAAAGTCGTTTGAATCACTTCAGTTCGCAAATACAAATGTATACAAATCGACGGAAATATGCTTATTAACGGCTTGAGATAGATTTGAAAAATTACTTTTGTGTAAAAAAAAAAAAAAAAATTCTCCACAATGATCTTTATGTCATATTAAACGGTGTAATTAGCACTATCCCTTTGAAAAGTTCGAAGAAAACTTTTTGGAGCTATTTTTTAATACATGGTATTTGAAAAGTGGAATTTTGAACTCATTTTCACAGAAAACTGTCGAGAAATTTTCAAGAAAATTTATATGACATAATTTAAAGTAAATGTACTCATAAATACAATAATGTGAACAAATTGCCGCTAATGTATAAATTAACGACGTGGAGACAAGTCAAAAAAATTACATTTTTGTAATTTTTGAAAAACAAAACAGGGCAATATGACATTTAAGTCATCTTATAGATAATATTTTTAAAACAAAAGTTTAAAGAAAAAAATTGGACCGTTTTTGAGAAAATTTTGAAAATGACCTTGAGGCATCATGTAAAGTACCTTCAAATATTCAAAAAATTTTTTGTTTTCAAAATTTTAAATAACTTGAGCGAGATCGACGGGAGTTTCTTCAGTTTGAAAAAAAAACCTACGCATGGTTTAGGCGCTATTGGTGTTCACAGACGGACAGACGAACGTTTTAAAACAAAAACACTTTTTCGGTTTCAGAGGATCCCAAAAACGTGTATTTCCGTTGAAATCTCGAAATCGATTTTCCGCACTATTACATAACTTTCTCTATACTACGTATTTTACTCCGTATCCGAGAAAGTAAAAACAAAATTTTCTCAAAAATTACTTCGATTTTTTCTTGAAACTTTTTTGTACAGATGCTCTGAATAACCTTATTTGCTCTGAATACGTTATTCACTGCAGTAACTACGTACAGTGAATAACATGACATAAACGCCCTTTTGATGTATTATTAGAGTATGTATTATTTCAAAAATTAGACAAATATATTTTTATGTATGATGAAATGTTAATTTTTATATTATGGGAATATCATACATTATTTAACAAGTGCTTCAAATGATTTCGTGCGAAGTTTCTCGAAAACTGAAAAGTTTTGAGTGAAAATGAGATTAATGTTTTTAGAAATGCTTAACTGACATTTTTCCATAAAACGATTCCAATTTTTTTTGTGAACTTTTGGACGAATAGTGAATTATACGTGAATGATAGTGAATTATAAGTACCCTGAATTACATGACATACTTGTATACGCCATTCTGATATATTGTGTTTGATTTTTAAACAATTATGCATTAGAATTTTTTTAGTGTTCTTTATGTCAAAATTTACATTATGGGCATTTCCTATTCATTATTATGTTTGTGAACAAATGTTTCAAATGAGTTCTTATGAATTTTTTCGAAAGCACAAAAAATTTCCTTAAAAAAGAGCTCAAAATTGCGCTCAAATGACAGTTTCTCAAGAACGGCACTAACTTTTTCAATGAAAATTTAGATATATGACAATGTTGTTCTCCTCTCCAATATTCTTAGAGACATGTTTCAATTTTACTCTTAAGGGACCGTGAGAAAGTGTGAAAAAAAGTGTGGTTTTGGCGCCTACGGGTAGCAGCTGGGAAGGGGGTGAAGGAATAGCGAAAAGCTAGCCTAGACTAAAGAGATTACAAAACAGATTAGTGCAAGAAAGTCTGTGCCATTCTATACTATCACGTGTTCCATTTTGACAAACATGTGAAATGTGATGATTGCTTTGTCCAATCAACCTTATTCAAGCTTTTTATGTAAAGAAGTAAAACCAATTACTTTCTGCCCCTTGTAGCAATCCTTTCAGCACAGTTTTTCCGTTTTTCTTAATCTTGAATTCAAAGTCCCTGTCCCTCCCAGGTCCAATCAGTCGCTCCTCATGCTTCCTCTCCCCCGCCCTGCTAAGGCCACAACGACACCGCGTCGTTGTATTGCGGGTCGCATCATTTCCCGTAACGAAAAAATGTGCAACCAAATTTGGAGTAAATTTGCGATATAATGAGATCGCAAACCCCTCTTAACCTTTTTATCGTATATCAAATGTTCGCGCAAATTCGAGAGAAAATGTAGTATACATTCTTTTTGAGACTTTTCTGAAGATTCGCAGTAGTCTTAACAGGCTTGTTTTTACAAAATTCAATTACGAACTAGTTAAGCCTATTTCAGTCTTCAGGTCTATTTTTACACAACTTCTCTGTTCTACTCGTACAGGGGCGTCAATATTTTAGTACCATCTCCAAAAAATTAATCAATCACTAGCACATTACTGCTTTCGAATTATTAACTCACCAAATTGTTTCCTTCCGTACAGTTCCTGTTAGTGGCCAAAAAGGGGAAATCAATTTGCTCTAAATCCAAACATTATTGTTTGGATTGGTTGGTTGATTGGGCTGGTTGATCGAAAATATTTTACTTCAACTGTCTGCGAAGATGCGATGTGTGGAGAGGGGCGGGCGTTGTATTGTACGAGTAACAACCGATATTTCAACCACATATCGTAATGAATTCCTTTCCTTTTGAAGAAAAATTAGGGTTTTCCGTTAAGTCTTTATCAATACGTTGCACTGGTGACAAGTGCACCATGTTGCAGGTAGAGTTCGAAACTAAACCTTTGAGAGTTTAAGAAGACTCAAAAGCAACGTCACTTTGGTCGTAGAGTCTTTCATTTGACTGTGAGAGAAGTCACTCTTTCATTGCATTCGCCGCAAGTGCCTACGACCAAGTAATAGTGAAACCATGTTTCTTCATCAGTGAAGAAAGTTGCCTCTCCCACGATAACGGATTAAGTGCCGGAAACAAATGTCTACGCCCTTTCGTTTATTACCCTATCTCAGTTCCTCAGGAACACACCTGGAGCATGTTATTGCGTCATCTTCACTGTACGTACGCATATGTACTGGGGATAGATAAACCAAAAACTCACGTTTACTTTTCATTAAAGCTCTTAAACTGAGTTTCCCCGTTTATTAAAATTAGTTTGGGCCATTTTGAAGTAATTTTTCCATTCATTATAGTGAAGTCAGTAGTTGGAGACTCGAGCGCTCTTCTTCCGTCGCGCTAGTACGACCATTTTAATCCATTTACATACTACTCAGTGAAAGATTCTTTTTCTCACGAGTTCTCAGCCCAGTTAATGTTTTCGGTAAATCTGCCTACCAAAAGCGATTGACAGAATGCCGAGACTATTTCTTGGAATGTGTTAAGGTTGCATTCATGTCCATCACTAGGCAACAGTACAGTAAGCTACAAATATTCACATCATACGAAAAATTGTCTCACCCTCCTACGCTACTCGTTTTCGTAATCGTAATTTATAAAATGACTTTTTGAAGAAGTTTACATCACAAGTATTGTAGTTCATTCGCTCGGCAGCAGTGGTCGAGGCAACATCGTGTGCCCCGCTCAGTAGTGCCCCGCGGTCTGTGACTTGTTTACGTGTTTTCATCGAACTCAAGAAGTTAAAGTGTCAGTGTAAAGTAAGCAGTCTACTTCAGTGCATATAATTGTTCTGATTTCGATCGACCTGCTTCTCATTGTGAATGGGGAACAGAAAATAAATGGCGGATGCCGAAGCCGCTACCCGAGGGCAGGCCTCTGACTACAGGAGCCAGCCCGCTGAAGGAAACCACACCGGCCGTCCAAGTTACAACAGAGTCGTTCTCAATGCCATGTACCCGGAGAAGGAACAAGGTATTATAATTGAAGGCAAAGACCACAGCACACCCCTCGAAAGGTACGTAGAAGCCTTAGCATTGATTGTTCCGCCTAGTCACATCACGTATGCTTCAAAAATTTCAATAACAGGTGTGTGTATTTTGAGCAGTAAGCAGTTAGTGGACGAATTAACAGAGAAGCACAAGACTATTAATATTGAGGGCTCCTCCCAAAATATTCGGTCTCTGTGAGTAGACAGAAACGTATAGTTATTTCAAATGTTTACCCTATGATTCCTAATGCAGTAATTGAAGACGAACTAGACAAATTAAAAGTGATACGCAGCTCTCAAGTGTCGTTTCTCAGAGCTGGTTTTGGTAAAGAACAGTTCACTCATATCTTAAGTTTTCGGAGACAGGTGTTCGTTCCGACGACTAGTAAATTTGATACCTGAAGCCATCATATCACATACAAAGGAGAAAGAAACTGGATTTACATGTCAAGTGGTATCATTAAGTGCTTTCACTGCAAGGAAGAAGGTCATATTGCCAAAACTGTAAAAATGTAGGAGACATTAACCTCAACCAACCGGAAGACATAATTGATAACAATGTAGCCGTTGATAACGAACAAAGAGATAAGGTTCCTAGTTACCAAGAATTTCCCCCACTTGACCAAGGCAAGCCTGTTAAGAGGGCTTTATCTCAGATCACAAGTATTCCCAGCAACAATTCAAGCGAAGTTCAGGAAGAACAATACAACGTCCCAAGGAAAAATTAACGGTGCGGCAAAACAAACTAAGAAAAAGAAAAGGAAAGTATCCAAGGAGAACACCATTAGTAGCGTCTGCAATAAGAAAAGCATAGTGGAGCAACTAGCCCCAGCGAAAGAAAGAATAGAAGGATCCAACAATGTACTAACGTATGAGCAACTAAAAGACTTTCTGGAAAATACTTATGGCGTAAGTAACCCCTTCAAATATCTCTTTGTTACACCAAAGAGGCAGGCAGGCTAATTGAAATGCTTAAAGAAATATATCCATTACTGTCTGATAGAGGAATAAAATCAAGATTTACGAGAATTATGAAGAAGCTGAAGGACCCAGTCCTCTCAGATTCTCAAAAGAATCGTCTGACAACGACGAATTAACAAGCGAAGATCTTCAAATATGAAGATTAAAATTTTACAATGGAATGTGAACGGTTTTCTTATAGATATGAATTCTTTCAGAAGATCCTCAAAGACGAAAATTATGATATACTGTGCATCCAAGAAACCAATTTCAAAAATAAATACCATTTTAGTATAAAAGGTTATCAATGTTTTTATAAAAACCGAGTGATATGTGGAAATGCCAGTGGCGGAGTTGCCATCTATGTTCGTACGTCTATCAAGTGTAGTGAATGCGCGATTATAAGTGACCTAGAAGTATGTGTAATACGGCTGCATATTGGAGGTAGTAGTTTTAATCTGTGTAACGTATACATTCCTAATGCGTTTCAGCTAGAATCTCACCACCTAGACAACTTATATGCACAAATATCTGGCCCGGTACTGATAGTGGGCGATTTTAACAGTCACAACTTGATTTGGGGATCAAGAAGAGCAGATCGAAGAGGGAAAATTGTTGGTGAATTTGCGAACAATGAAGATCTTATAGTCTTGAATGATTGCAGAAAATCTACATACTTCAATGCGGGTAGCGGGAACACATCTTGCATCGACCTAAGCATCTGCACTCCAACTTTGGCGAGATATCTAAAATGGAACGTAATGGAGGACCTTCACAACAGTGATCATTATCCTATAGCATTATCATATGAGAATTGATTATTCCTGAAGACATCTATATGCCCAGATGGATATTTAAAAAGGCCAACTGGAAGTCGTACCAAGACATCATTGCGAGCAAAGTTCAGAACCTTAAGAAATTGAACATCGACGACTCAGTGCAAATAAACGATATTGTGAGCAACTTTACAGACCTTATACTGTCGACAGCGGATGTGACTATACCCAAAACAAAAAATACTAAAAGTAAGAAGAAACTACCTTGGTGGACAAAGGAATGTGAAGAAGCGGTTATGAATTACAAACACTGGTTTAATGTTTTTAAGAAACATAACACAAATGAAAATAAATTCACGTTTAAATCAGCACGGGCCAGGGCAAGAAGAATCATAAAACAATCTAAGAGGAGCTGCTGGAAGGAATATATATCATCATATATATCATAGTAAGCATGTATGCGGATGACTGTAATATATGCATCACTGGAAAACATCTGTCCTCCATAGCAGTTATAGCGCAAAACATCTTAGACACCATCCTCGAATTCTCCAATGAAGTTGGTCTAAAATTCTCCAAGACGAAATCCACATTCATTATTTTCTCCAGGAAGCGATCCACTGAGAAGACTCTATCCCTGAATATCGGTGAACACAAGATAAAACAATGTAAAACCTTAAAAGTCTTAGGCCTGATACTTGACGAAAGATTATCCTGGATACCTCATATTAAAAGCCTGAAAGTGGAATGCACGAAAAGACTAAACTTGATGAAAATCATAAGTCATTCGGCGTGGGGGGCCGATTATACAATGCTTAGAAGAACATACCAGGCATTGATCAGGGCTAAAATGGATTATGGCAGCATATTCTACGATGCTGCAAATAAGAATATTAAAAGAATACTCGACCCTATCAATAACACTGGTGCCAGGCTTATATGCGGTGCATATAGAACAAGTCCGGTGATAAGCATGTTACAGGAAGCTAATTTACCACCCCTGGATAAAAGAAGAAGAAATCTAATTGTAGGATATATAATCAAAGTTACAGCTAACTGCAGCAACCCTGTGAACCAAATTTACCAGCTTACTACAGAAATAGGAAGCAATTATGTTTCAAAAAGAAACTACCAAAACCAATCAGTGTACGGCTATACAAATACTAAGCACAATGTCAGAAAAATTCCTCTTAAACCTATTAGTATCACTGACTATGCACCATGGACCATGCAGGACATTAAAGCTGAGGAGCTGATAAACAATCCTAAGAAGTCAAAAATTAACAACCAAGAGATAAGAGCCAGAATAGGACAAGAAATAGTCAAATATGAGAACTACAACAAAATATATACAGATGGCTCGAAAAGTAGCAACTTGGTGGGATGTGCCGCTGTAACGTCAACAAGAGTAATATCAACCAAACTGCCGACAAGTACTCAGTCCTGTCCAGCGAATTATATGCCATCATCACAGCACTAGACTACATTCTCGAAGACAGTGAACGTAAATTTTGATAGTAACAGACTCCAAATTGGCTCTGTCGACTATTGGAAATGTCTTTATTCAGGAAACTCGCTAGCTGTAGACATTGTTGGTAAGATTAGAAACTTGAACTTTAAAGGTAAAGATATAGTTTTTGGATGGATCCCGGCTCATGTGGGTATCAAGGAGAATGAGCTGGCAGACAGATCCGCAAAAGAGGCGTCACAACTTGATGAAAGAAGTAACCTCCCATAATACCACAGGACTATCATGCCAATATCAAGAGAAAATTACAAGAATTGGACAGACAGGAATGGAATAACAACGCCCGATGTAAATTAAGAAGTATATGTGAATACGATGATTATAATCCAGCCACATTCTTCTGCAGAGCTGACCAGGTTGTGTTAACTAGATGCAGAATAGGTCACACCAAGCTCACATGCCCATCTGATCACAGGAAAACAGCTGTTATGTGTAATGTGTAATGTTTCATGTATGTTAATCACCTATTTATGTGCCCCAGGTTTGAGACTGACCGTACGAGACATGGTGTTGAGAACGACATGCCAAGTGTGCTGAAGGACAGAGAAAAATGTAATCGGTTTCTCAATTTTCTGAGGACCATAAAATTGAACGGGGACATATAAGACAAGTGTATAAACTTTATTAATGTGATGTGAATGTTTCTATAAATGTCATAACTCCCCATGTACAAAATATTAATGTGATTGTATAGATGTCGCTAATAACCTTTGCAGTTGATGCGACATAAAATAAAATAAATAAAAAAAAAAAGAAAGTATTGTAGTTAATTACGAATGACTAAAAGACAACCAAACGTACGGTAAACCTCATGAGATAATATCAATGAACAAATATAGAGAAGAGAGAATAATATTTGAGAACTACAAACAATTCCCGAAGACTGTCTAAATGTTAATTCTAAAGAAGAAATTTGAAAATATACAAGGTTCACAAAATAACAAAAATAAAATTTTTGTTCCTTGAATTGATGAAAGAGAGAAGTACGCAAAGCTAATGAAACAGTTATGGAAGGAAATAAAAACGGAATGTAACAATGATAAATCTGGTCACACTTGCAATTAAGATGCTTCGTTAGCCCACGAATTTCCTGAGAAGTGGCTTCCAATCGGCCAATGATCATCCCTTTGTTCACGGAATTAAAAGCGCAGAACATTTTAAATTTGTACCAAAATATCACTAAACGTCTTGGTAACTACAGCGAAGGAGTCATTTGCTATGTTCAATCGTGAAAAAATAAAACAGGAAGTCGTGTGCACAAAACACGGAACTTTGTTTCTGGCAAGAACGAAACGAAAATTGAGTGAACTTTACTTCTCGTTATTTTTCCTGGAGTGCAGATATGGAATCTCCCACACTTTTCGTAAGTCGCAGGTATAATTCCTTGTATAGGGCAGCAAGGAACATCCGAAATTCGGATTTTTTTAGGTTATACGTTATGCGAGCCGTTCGGGATGAAAGACTTAAGATTTTGTAATTTTAAAAATCTTTTAAATAATAAATTATATTTTTATAAAATATAGCAATTGTATTTCTAGTTGTATCGTCAATAAAATACTAGTTATGAATTTATTGATTCGTGCAATCTTTTAAACCTACATGCTCTACGAGTGCTCCTTGTCTCCGAGACCTCACTTATTCAGCCACCCTAATGTTACCACCCCATCATCTTGTTGCATCTGATGAAGTTAGAATAAGTCAGAGAAAGAAAAAATTATTTTCCGTTATTTGATAAAATAATATCTCTGATAAAACAGATCATACATTTCAATAACAGTTGAATATATGTAAAAGGTGATTTTGCTGCTTCATAAGATTTCAAAAAATTAACTTCGACCATAAGTGGAGACGAGTTCTCATCTCACTACTTCGCGTGGTTGTCGTTACCAAGGGCGAGTCTTGGAGCCTGTGGAAAGCTCGACCACATCCAAATTACTTGAAATGACAGGCTGTGCCTCCAAATATTAGAAAAACAAAACCCAATTAGTCTCAATTCTCACTTCCCACGGAAGCGGAGCCAACTGAGTGTGAAAGCGTAGGTTTGGGAACACATTCACATATGTTTCTGTGAGCGAAAATACATACACTTAAACTCACATATACTTAACTCCCCTTCCACATACACACATACGTATAATTCATAACATTAACTGTGACTGATTGACGCATTTTAATTCTTGCAAAATCATCAAACCTGTAACCAGACAATGAAAGAAAGTTGCCTTTTTTACTTATTGTAAACGACCTTTGCAAATCTTAATGCCACGGCGCGTCATAGGGGGAAAGCTTCATCAAAGACATTAACAGGCGGCTGATGGCTGCTGAAGACGAGAAGGCCGCGGGTTTCTCCCCCTCGAAAGCTGCGAGCTTCCTCAGGCATTCTCACCGGCCATGGAAGATGCAGGTGCCAGATAGGCAGATGAGCATCGCATTTCAACTACATTTCTGAAAACGCCTTCAGAAACAGAAATATTTGTTTCTTCGAATATGAAATGAATATTCAAATACTTGCTGTCCATTAGTTAGTGAAGAATATAGAAAATGTGCTTGTATGAGTAATTCGAATACGTAAAGTATTTCTATAATTAGCATATACATACGATTTAAAAGTTTGCTAATTGGACCTGTCTGAGCGTAGATTTTAAAATATCTCAGCAAGTAAAGACACTAGGGCGAAATGATTTCGTAATATAACGAATACTAGTACAAAATTACCCATTGACGACTCAAACTGAATATTTATTGCATACTAACTTATTGTACAACAATTCACCAGGTCATCATTGTTTAGGGAAATAACGCACCAAGTGCTGGATTCACTTAATAAGTGCATGTTACTTCGAAATCAACAACCGAGGGCGTCCTCCGCACAATAGAATAATGAGTATACTGTTCATAGATAACGAGCGAGCTTATTATCAGGATGCATTCATACGTAAGCATACTAAGAGGTCACGGGGAGGGATGTAGAGAATCGTAATACTATTTTTCTTTTAAATTTATGAATATTCATAATACTAAAATGGTTTTAATATTAATTTTTAAAATTTCAACCATTATAGATCATTTTGACGTTTATATTGAATACTTCTAATCAGTTTTTGAACAATATTAGAGGATCCCTCAAATTTTACATGCTTAGGGCTCCCAAAGAATCCGGACCTATATATGATTGGAGTTGCCATGGAAATCAATGATATATAAGTATAGTGCCGTTCTTTTTCACTTTACAAGAATAGAAGAAAAGTGTTATTTATAAACGAGCAAAACATTCGACTTTTTAATTTTGTATTTATTTATTATATTTTGCATATAAGAGTACTAATTCGATACTATAATAATAATAATAATAATAATACAATACAATACTAAACAATAATATTAGTGTTTAATTCACTCTAAATTGGTTATATCTACTCATAATTAAATTACAATAATTTTACTAATAAAATTTTTTTATGGAATACACGCGTTGTATCTTCTTGAATAGGTTTTTCAAATATGTTATTGTGTCTGTTCGTTTGGCTGCCATGTGACACACGTTCTGTCTTGCATGAGTAATTCTATTAGCCTCTGTCGTGAATGGAACTGTCAGTCCGTCTGACTTTCTATTGGTTCATCGGTATAGTCTCTTTATTTGCTTAATATATCTTTCGTTTATTTTTTGCCTGACTATCCGTCTGTCTGATTGATTTGAGTCCGCCTATCTGAGTGCATATATCTGATTGAAACAATTCTCTCAAAGAATTGTTTTCCCTAAACGTTCTTTTTTTCAATGAAATCTACAAATAATCAATGGACTCGTTTAACTTTGCTACGTATTGTTCCTGATGTTCTCTCTTCCTTTCTAAAACGAAAAATGTAAACATAAAAATGCTTGCTTATATAACCAGATGTCTTTAATAGTTTGCAAAAATTAATTTAATAAGTACATTTCAATGATTTAGCACAACCAGGATGTAGCTTTTTGCTTTTCTTTGAAAAGTTTGCCTGAGAGCATCGAAGCGAGGCCGACGCATGGCGCAAATGGCCGTGTGCCACAACGCAAGGAACAACCACGGACGAGCCGCTGTGGATCTTGAAGATACAATCTATTAGGCGTGTGAAACGACCGGGCAAACTACTTACCCACACTCCATCAACTCTACCGAGAGACTGACTCTCAAATGCCGCGGTTGGCTCGAACAGGTTTCGTAAAGTGTAACCATGAAATTAACTCGAGAAGGAAACTCAAGGGCTACTTTCAGAAAAGGCGCAGCACAATGTATAACTCCAAATTAGAAAATCGCAGGGAAATATGGGAAACATAGGAAAATTAGTTATGGTTAGATTTGGAAGAGCATTTTTATAGTCAATGTCGTTGAAATTTCTCACTGTTTAAACGAAATCATTAAATGGAATAACAAAGCGATGTCCAGTTTTCAATCGCCATATTCGATCACTATTTGGTTGGGTTAAATCGACTGTTACTATTACAATTCCCACGTTCTATAATTATAAGAATCAATAGCACCAACATTCCAGAATAAGAAAATTCCTTCATACTCTTTCCGCCTCCAACAGTCGTATTTTCCTGTAATTTTTTTCAATAAAAGCTCTTCAGTTAATTTAATCTATTAATGGCACACCTTTTTCAAATTGTCCGAGAATAACTAGAAAACAAGGAAACATTGTCGCAAGAGTTTTTTAACTTGATCATCCATCGTAAGTGTATCTCTCGGGGTTGGCCTGTAACATGAAAGAATGTAGCAAATAAACGACAGTTAAATAATTCACCATCTACAGAGCTTTTTTACTGCCTCTATTCGTCCCGAGATGTGTTATTCTTTTCATCAGTATCTTAGTGCCTGCTCTTATTTTTAGTTCTTAGTATGAACAACAACTGTTATTAATGGCATATTAAGTCAGGATTTCTTAGCGGGAAAATCAATTTACAAATTCAGTAATGCTCATTATAGAGGGAGTTAGAAGTTTGCGTTATTTGTACATCCTAGAAAACAAAAAGTTTTTAGAATCTAAAAAATTACCAAATGAATGTAGTATGCCGAAGCTCTTACGTAAGACTTGAGACATTGTAAAGCATAATATGCGAAGGTAACACTGGATTAAGAAGGAAAAACAAAATTGTAATTTTTGAAATAAGGAATAAGAAATGAAAACGTAAAAAGAAACGAAACATAATCAAGAAGTTGAATAAGAACGTTCGACAATAAGCTGAAACACAGAATCAGGAAGTGGCAAACTAGAGAACGAGCAACAAGGAAACAGGAAGAAATCGCACAAGGCTGAGAAGAGTAGGAAGCGAAGAATAGATGGCAACCTAAGGTTACGGGAGGGTGCAAACGCCATGAAAATGACGAGTACAAGGCGCTTGCGAAGGTTTGCGTCACATCCGCCCCGCGGCGCAGGAACGGCGGCGCCCCCGCGCCGTTGCACAGCAACCGCCACGGGGGGCACCGGCGGCCCCTCGCACGCGCCGACGCCTTATGAACCACGGCGCCCAAATACATAACGAGCCACGCGGACATTTCGTTTCGAAACTAGAGGCGCTACAACAGCACACACTTTCTCGCATTATTTCTAAATTTGCCGTTTTCCAAACTTCAGAGAGTTCATTGAAAATGAGACTTGAGCATTTCTTTGAAGCGTTCTTTGTTCTATCTGTAGAAAAAGTTTAGGACAGTTTTTGAGAAAAAGTTTTTTTTAAAAATTGCATAAATTTCAAGCACATATTATGCAAAAAATACTGTTTTTTTTTTCAAAAAATTGTACATGACTTTTTTTTAATGAGCTGCTTTTGGAACAGAATTTAATTAAGACAACAATATCTAGTCTTTGCCCATTTTTTTTAGTTTGGAACGTTAACTTTTTTGCAATTTTCGAAAATACAAAGGGCCTGCTGCAAATAAGACTAGGAACAATATTATTACCACCCTTTGATACATACAAAAAGAAAAATTAAAGAAAAAGCTTGGAGCCATTTTTGAGAAAATAATTATTTAAAACAATACTTAATTTGCCTATATTTCACACAAAATCATGCGAAAACTAATCATATCTTCGAAAAATTGTGTTTCATCTTACTTCAAGTTCTGCCAATGAAGAGATCAGACAGGTCAGACGAAAGAACAGACATCATTAAGAAAAATAATATAGTTCTATCTTCAATATTGTAGTTGTAGGAAAACGCCGAAAGAAAAAAAAACATGGATTACAATGAAAATGAGTCTTGCATCATTCTCTTACGCGACCTTTACGCTATCCAAGGACAATGTTTAATAAAAACATTTGGAAATATTTTTGGGGAAATTTTGAAAATGTTGAGACTTCATGTAAAGTGTTCTAAAATATCAAAATATTCGTTTGAAACTCAAAGAGCCTCGAGTTCATTTAAATCGATAGATACTCGTAAATATCAAATTTGGAGATAATGAACTGAACGGTTTAGGCGCTAGCTTTTCCCAAAGACGATTAACAGACAGACAAACGGATAAAATAGCAGATTTTGCCGTCAATCGATTTTTCTGTAGCAACGATGGATTCTCACTATACAACGTGTTAGGAGTAATTTGCTATATATAGGAAGAAGATTTTTACACTTTTTCGTTACCAGGGGCCGGCAATAAGAGTTTTTCTGTGAAAATTCCCCGTTTTCCTGCACACGATTACAATACTATCTCTTTTTAGGATGTAAGGGCGATAATGTAAAAATTACCATCGTCTTGCCCTCAATAAGATGAATAAATGTTTCTAATGTAATTTTTCTGAAAAATGTTTCGTTACTGCATATCAGTTGTGTCCAAAAACTAGTGCTTCTAGTGAATCGAAGTACTGAGGGAAGTTGTAGGCAATGTCAACGATGAAAATCTATTTTTTTATACGAACGAAGAAAAACACGAATCTGTTAATTGACGGAATTCGTGTGCAAATTATGACAGGTGTTTTATCTCACGCGGCCCTGCAATCGCGCTTTATTTTAGGTCGGCAGAACCTTAGCCTGCCAGCCGGCCGTTGGAATTGCGATGCACTCGCTATTCGCTAATAACGCTTAGACCTTTTGAGACTACAACAACTCTTCGAGTCATGGAAATGCGTATAAAGCTGCAGTGATTTATAGGTGCAACAAATCGAAAAGCTACGAAAGAAAACAAAATAAAAACATTTTCTACGGATATCAATGCTTCTGAAGGCAAAACGGTTAAACAATATTTTTTCCTAACATATTACATTCTGACATTCATTCAATACTTAAATGAATGAGTTAAAATTAATTGTAAGTAAACAAATAAAAATACATTTTAAATTTAGAATTAATGAAAAATTCTTTACAAGAAAACATCTAGTTGAGTGGACATTATTACTATAGCTCGCCCCCGTAGAAAAATTATAGTGGCGTCATTCTTGTCAATAAATTATACTAGGTAGATCCCTGCGAACATTCAAGATTTTTAATGTAAAAATAGTTTCACGCTGAAACCCAACATCGAAATTCTCTGATATCTGTGCTACAAAGTGGGAGTATACTCCAAAAATGTAACAGAATGTTCACAAAGGAATCATTTTCTAGATAATGTCATAAAAAATAACGTGTCCCTTCACGGTTTTAAGAAAAATACCGCAACTATTCGCAGTTATTCGTGACTATGAAGTTCGTTGCAGTGGAAAGTGTCTTGTGGGTCGCATGTACGCCTGCGTTTCTTCAATGTCATAACCTGCAACCGTCGAATTTTTTTAAATGTAGTTGATGCACGCTTGGCGGCAATTACCTCTCCAGAAGTAGTGCTCATACGGGATTTTTTCTATATTTCTTTTTATAAATGGAACACAACCATCCTGAGCGTGTAAAGTATAAAGATTATTAATCATATTTATAAACACTAAATTATTTTAAATAAAATTAATTACACAATGACATGAACTCTTGAATCAATTCACGGGAATATGTCAATGAGTGATTTTTGTATACAATTTAGAACTGGCTAGCAATTTATAATAAAATTAAACAATATTAATTTCTAATGGCATAGCTACTCAGATACACATTATGTCCAGTTATTTTCTTTAAACAATTACAATTATCTCGATGAAAACCAATATTTTAACATTCTAATTTTATCAATAAATATATCAACTTACTATCAACGTGGCAACTCTATTTGGACTGTAAATTTGATGTACCACAGAATGGCTCAGACTTTCCCGTAGTAAAGTTTTCTAATTTCGTTGATGTGGACTGGTACAGTACAGTCTTGCCCCTCCTCGCCAGCTGCCATCTATCGCCACCCAAATTATATTTTTTTAAAAACTTTTCTCAATTTTTCGGTCTCCAAGTGCTAGAACCCAAATATTAATTTAAAAATATTAAAGAATGCTAAAACCTCATCCTAAATAGAAATTTTCATTGAAATATTTGGAGCCGTTTTTAAGATAATGGCGTTAAGCGTTACTGTAAATGCGAAATTTGAAGGTCTTTTTCACAGAAATCTATTGATTTTTCGAAAAGCTTCATTTGAAGTCATTTAAAGCACTTCCACTCACAAATTCGATAATGTATACAAATCCATTGAAATGTGCTTATTAGTGGCGTCAGCGATAATAAAAAAATAAATTAGTGTATTTTTAAAAAAAAAATAAGAGTACACAAAAATGAACTTTACGTCATATTAAACAGTGCCATTACCACTATCCATTGCAAAATTTTGAAGAAAAAATTTGGAGCCATTTTTGAGAAAATGGCGTTGAGCGTTTCTGAAAATGCGGGATTTTGAGCTCTTTTTTAGAAAACTGTTGTGTTTTTGAGAAACTTTATTTGACATTATTTAAAGCACATGTACTCATAAATAAAATACTCTGAAGAAATCATCTCTAAAGTAAGTATTAAGACGTGAGAGACACGCCAAAAAATTACATTTTTGTAATTAAATTTTTACTAAATTACTTTTTTACTTACATTTTTACTAAATTACAAAAAATTACATTTTTGTAATTTTTGAAAAACAAAAAAAGCAATTTGGCGTTTATGTTATCGTATAGGGTTTGTTTGGCACTAACTAAACAAAAATTGAAAGAAATAATTTGGAGCCATTTTTGAGAAAATCTTGTTTTTGTAATTTTTTTAAATTGCAAATATTGCACGCTCTATTGCACGAAAACTACAATCTTTTTTAAAAAAAATTGACAGGATCGTTATGAAAGAACTATTTATGGACAACAAATTTTATTCGAAGGAAAATATCTCTGCCTTCAATTTTGTAGTTGTAGGAAGTCTCCGAAAAAAAATCAAATTGTAGCAATTTTCGAAAATTCAGAGTTAACCATGAAAATATGACCGATATTTTACCGATGTATATTTTCATAAATATATTTTACCCTATTCTTACACGAAATTTGA
Source organism: Teleogryllus oceanicus (assembly GCA_964035755.1). Taxonomy (NCBI): domain Eukaryota; kingdom Metazoa; phylum Arthropoda; class Insecta; order Orthoptera; family Gryllidae; genus Teleogryllus; species Teleogryllus oceanicus. The sequence continues at coordinate 108,928,644 of CAXIVR010000008.1, read as the reverse complement.
AAAAATTTGGTGCAGTTTTTGAGCAAAATTTTGAAAATGTTCCTAATGGTTCATGAAAAGTAACCCCAAATTTTAAAAAATGTTTTTCAAAATCTCAAAGCTTCAACTAGAGCCAGATGGACAGGGGTTTCTTCAATTTGAAAAAATGTGTGGTTTAGGCGCAAGTAGTGTTCACAGACGGACGGACGGATAGGCAGACGGACAGACAGACATACGGACGGACGGACAGAAAGTGACAGACAGAAAGACGGACGGACGTTAAAAAAAACAGTTTTACGGTATCAGAGGAACCCAGACGTTTATTTCCGTTGAAATCTAGAAATCTGCAGCATTACATAACTTTCTCTATACTACGTATATTACTCCCGTATATACGTATGTATACGAGAAAGTAAAAATATGATAACATTGTTGTTTCTTTCAGAATTTTTGCTCAATAAAATGTACTGTATGCCCAAATCTCGCGTATTCATGCCAGATCTTAGTTCTCTATGCGGGCGACCACAATGAGGTACGTCTGCCCTGCTCATTCCTGACTGTACCATGCATGCGGAACTTCAACCATGCAGGTTCTTCACATTTGTTATTTGCGAATTGAAAAATTTATTTTTATGAGTGAAAAGGTGTAGTAGATAAAAATATGACTTATTTCCCTGATTGATTCTAAAAGGATGGAATTCAGCATCCATGATGCTATTATGACATCATCCGGTTAAATAAATTTAGAAATAAATGAGCTGAAGATTTCTACTCTCTAGAGACAATAAATTAATGTTTTACTTGAACCTTATTCAAATATTTTATTAGAAATATTTAATTAGACATAAATTCTATAATTGATCAATGAGTAATGGGGATTAAGTAGCGATGTATTTCCCAACATTGCCATTATGTTGAAGGTAATGTAATTTTATAAAACAATGAAAGTACTGACATTTTATTAAACTATTCGTTTTTTATAATGTAATTTAGTGTTTAAATGATCTGATATGAAATAAGAAATTAAGTGGCCTACATTAAAAATAAATTTGCAATTTTTATTTGTAAAATGAGTGAACGATAGTTTGATAAAATGTAGAGATTAAATAATGCATTTTAAGTACTAAATATATTAGAAAACAATTCAATTTCCGGTTCGTGCATATGACAATGAGGAAAGATCAAGAAATTATTATTGATGGGAGATTGCACAAATTGTACACTTAAATTGATGTATGTTGCAGTCCCATAAACGCAGAACATAAATTGAAATATAAAATAGTTTTTTTTTAGGCAAGTACTTAGGAAGCACACTAGTGAAAATGTGCCATAATTGATGACATGTTTGAAACACAAAAGTTTCTTGATTATGAGATCCCATTGATCCCACAATAAACCTTGGGCCACTTTTCAAATTCGACGACATTCTAGTCAATCATTTTCTGTACTTTAGGACTCGAAAATTCTAATGTTTCCCCTCATGAATGTTGCAGGCTCCAAACTCTCTTAATTACAATTAAAAAGAAATTACATGACTATTAAGTAATGGCGGAAATATCAGTTAAGTCTGAAATTTAGTAATGCATTCTAAAGATGTTCACATGCACTTTTCCTTGACATGAAGCTAGTATTCCTCGATAATTTGAATTCGAAATTCAGAACAAAATTGAAAAGAATAAAACAATAAAGATGATGAAATTCTAGTTAGCAGCCTAGACAAGACCCCGAGGCGTCCACCAAGAGAGTCGTCACGCCCCACACACACCACTCACCGACGCGCGTCCGTCAGGGGCATGCGGGCCTGCAGCCCTCGCCACCAAGCGGGCACCAGCGCACCCACGATAGGCGACTTTCACACCGCCGCACCACACCGTCCTCACAGGCGCAGTCCCGCACAACGCAAACAGCACACTTCAACACCGCCACGCACTGCACGTCACAACACAATTCAAGAGGAGCAGGGAACGCGACGCCGCACACACACACCCTCGCCCTGCGACCGCCGCTCCGCGACTGCTCCGGCGCGGCGCGGCGCCCTCCCGCGGCTGCGCAAGCCCCTGCCCCGCCCCCCCCCCGGCGGCCACCTGCTCCCTCCGCGCAACCGTCCCTCGCGAGCAGCGCGTGGCGGGAGGGGCGGTCAAGAACTGCCCCTCGGCCCAGCAGCCCGTGACCCCCGCCGAGTCCTCAGGCAGGCTTGTCCTCTTCTTCCCGACTCAGAAAGTCAATTAGCCCACGCTGGGTGCGATTCATTCCCAAACCATCTCGTTTGATTATCGGGTGTCATGTCTTTCATATCCTCAACGTACTTCATTGTTTTGTTCATCAATTCACTTTAGTGTAAAGTTAACGCTACATGCACAAGATGCAGGTGGTGGGGTTACGGTTTTAACAGGATTGTGAAATTCTGTGAATATGAACTTCTAAAACACACCGGCTAGATTCTAAATATAATTGCATTGATATTTTACACATATGTGACCTTGAATGAAGAAAGGGACCTAATGTGTCAAAGAAAATCGATTTTCAGGTTTTCGATTCTGATGTAGCACTGGTGGGAATTCCAACCATGTAACTTCGAAATTCTTCTGTAAACTTGAAAACAGATAGTGCAAAAGTTCATTTGGTCCTGTAAGCGAGATTTGAAAATAAATTTTGATGATTCTTATAAATTTAATGAGGGGAAAATCTCCAATCACTTGACCATGTTTAAATATGCGTTTTGTCCCTAAATATACGTTTATTATTAATTATTATCAATAATTATAAAATAAGCCACACTAATTACAAAATAAGTAAAAATCTTCAAAACAATCCATGTTAACATGCAACAATTCGCATTAATCCTCTAATATTTAGATAATAAATGCCATTGGTGAAAATAAATACGAACGTACCTTACAGGTTCCACTTTACAACTGATACCGAAATACGATGAAAAAAACTACATCAAACGACCGTGCGAGACCAGGAAAACACAAGGAGAACTACGCAGAAGATGTACCTGCGCGTTGTTGTTTGTTCACTATAACAGATGTCTCGAAATCTTCCTTTCGCATACGAAATTTCGAAAAGTCCGTTTCTTCATTCAAGATTACATATGCACTCTTGCATATGAAGGAATTTATTTATTAAACAGACTATGTAAAAAATTAACAAATTACATTATTAATTGCATAAAAATAAAATATTACGCTATTAAAAATATTAAATATTAAATAGCACAAATATATCTCGACTGCAACTGGATGATAAGCTATCAATACAATTACAAAGAAAGAAACAATGAACAAGTAAATTACATGCTAAAAAGTGAAAATTCACAAGTTTTGTAACGATGTTCTTAAGAAAAAACTAAATCCTACACACCGCGAAGAAATACATTACAAAATGTAAATAATAATGATTATATACCAATGTAATACTAACAATGGAGAATTACAAGATGCATTGAATGGTTTCCTTACGTGAGATTCTCACTTCTAGTCGTAACATCTGTCAATTGCGGTGGAAAAATTACAACAATTATTCCCACATTGAAAATCCATCGTGAAGATTTTTGCTAGAAAAGAAATCATATCAAACGTTGCTGTTAAAATCTGTTGCACTTCCGCAATGACAATCACCTTCCGTTCACCTTTACAAGATACATGAATGACGTGACGGAATCGGAAGTAGGTTGGACTAAGCGATGAAAGAGAAAAAAAACAAACAAAGAAGAAACATTGGAGATTATTGAAAAAAGTTAATAGCGTATTATTATTCGGTTCGTTATTCATGAATCTACCAGCCAGATAGTAATGAAACTTCTCATTATTCCTCAGTTCTCAATTGCAGCAGTAAAAAATAACTCAGCAAAAACGTGTTTCACTTGAGCAGAACAATCTTTGCAAGCACTTCCCTTTCCTTCTCCCACCACGTCTAATTAAAGCACCACATTTCCCTTTCTAAATCATTAGTTGTTCACGTCTTGTTTTTTTTTTACTAAAAAGACCGCAAAATCATGTTATAATTTAGTTAGTATATCTATTTGAATAAGAATCAGAAAAATATAGTCACAGGAAAAATCCGTTATGTATAATGGCATGCAATGCATACTAATAAAGCATGCAATAAATATTAAATAAATTTCATTTTAAACATTTAATTTTATTTCAAGTGGACAAAAATACTTCATCCGCATCCTAGTCTTTTGCCAAAAGCTCGTACAGAGAATACATAAATGAAAACAGTAATCAGACAGTATTTTTGAGTTATTTACTTCCACATGTGTGGGCTCAAAAAAAAAAAAAAAAAAAAAAAAAAAAAAAAGAATCTGGCATTTAACTAGGCGTTCAGCATTTAGGCAAAAGAGAAAAAATATATTAACACTCACGTCAGATTGTTTTGCAGCTCATTATCCTTGATCTTGTAGTGATAAAGGGACGAAGAATTCGGATCTCAAGTACACCCAATCTGAAAAGATATCCTCATATATTGCGGATCACATCTATCCAAACATAAATCTCTGTCATACAGAAACAGTACAACATTATACAAAACATTAATCAGACCACTACTGCTTTACGCGTGCCCCATATGGACAAACGCAGCCCCCACAAATGCCCCCTTGTTCATAAGTAATAAACAACTTCATTCAGAATTAAATATCAATACAATAATAAACCAAATAGCACACATATCACACAACTTTTACCAAAACCTAACAGACATACCAGCACATCCCATTACAAACTACCGAAAAATCCAACCCACACTCGAATAAAAAATAGATTTCCTTTTGAAGCATTCCTCAAAATTTTAGCCAACCACGATGCTTAACACCGAGGTTCTCCCCTAGAGTGTCCTCTCCAATATATAGACTAAGTTAGCTTAGATATTTTAACTAGATTAAGTCTGAAAAATACATCTGTAAAGTATTGTACTGAACGATGTAAATCATGCAAAATGAATAAATATGTGTTATATATATAAAAAAAAATCACATCTATCATTCTCAGAGAGAATGAGAAGAGAATGAGAAGAGAGCCATGAGAAAGTTCACGTGGTGCACAATTCCTGTTCTATCGGTCAGGTAACGGCGAGAATCCGAAATCGTTTAAAAGACAATGACGAAGATACATCTCTTCGCTCGAGTGCTTGAGCTCAGATTTTGCTATGTGCTCGAGCTATCAAAATAATTCTGTAAGTTATTTTCTTTTCAGTTACTCGGGAGCGAAATTTTCCTGTTATCAATTGCTGCCGACAACACCAGTTGGTAACTCTTATTTACTATTCAGCAATGTACAGTAAATGAAAGGAAGATGTAGCCGAGCTCAAGACTACGTGCGCTATTGGTTGACGCTGATTGTAGAAATCTGACCGGGAGGACCCAAGGTTCGAGACCTGGCGGTGGCGGATTTTGGAAAATAACTATAAAGCTGCTATTCAGTCGCTATTGAGTTAGCTATTCGGCCACTGTTTGGAGAAGAATTCTAGGGACCGGCTGCTCTCATCGGTAGTTTTCCGTGATGTCTTCCGTAGTGTAGTTTTCCGTTCGAATGAATGCCGAAGCAGTACCCAACAAACAGACCACTGGCCGCCCGCGATATTTCGTTCTTTATTCTATCGACTCCCCTCACACGTACACTCTCTTAAGCTTCCCATCAATTATCGAACTTGAAATACTCGCTACATTAGCTTCACTAACTTTAACCTCTTGATGCAAGGATACCCTTGTGTTATTTGAAATTGTAATAGTAGCTGGTCTTGAAAATTAAAATTTAGTGTTTAATTAATATATTGGGTTAATAGAAGCAAATTGTAACACACCTAGGACTCACCTTTCGACTTTTCGATTTCTAACATTCGTTTAAATAAATAATCGCATTTGGTTGAGTAGAAAGCTAGAGTTTCTTTCTATACAAAAATCCTTAGTGTTATAAATATACTACAGATGATGCCCAAGACAACCCCTTCCTTCTTCCCCTCCAGTGTCAGGTGGCGACGAAGCGCAAGCGGTGGTCGCCAGAGGGCGAGAGCAGCAGAGGGGTGGGGGTGGGCGCTGACCTTGAAACGCAGCGGAGCGCCCCCTTTCCCCGCACGCGCCGACGGCCTTCCCACGCCGCCGGCCCACCGCCGCCGGCCGACGAGCTGCAAATGGGGCCCTTAGCCTAAAGGCGGCCCCACACATTCGGCATTCGCCGAGCAGCGAGCAGCCGCTCACCGAATCCCGAGTAGAGTGGGTGAGGTGCTTGCTATTTGCCGAGTAACGAACATTCGAGGTTCGCCCACCGCGTGTCGGTCTTTGGACACATCAGAGGGAGCGAACATTCGCCGAACACGACAGCTGCTGGGGATTGAGCGAGCACTAGCTAGCTGCTCGGCGAATGCCGAATGTGTGGAGCAGTCTAAAACCAACCGCTCGCTTCTAACTCTCCCATTTATTCGAGGCGCCATTCACAGCATGAATACACCCAAGACTGAGAAGTATCGTTTTGGGCGTTGACACTGAAATCCGAACAGTTAAATGATAAAACGTTACAAGAGCAGTTTTGCAAAGGTAAAGATCTCATGTGCTTCCTTTCGCCCACAGGTCAATTTAAATTTTGCACATTCTGCTAATATCCGTCATTCTTTGACGTGTTTAACCTCTGAAATGGGAAAAGTATATTCAAAAAGGTATCATTTACCGTAGATTTCGTAGTGGCAGCAGAGACATCGTGGTAATCCATGATTATTAATTCAGGATGTGTTTAACCCATTTTACTTGGATTTGTATTCTATTTATAAAAATTTTAAAGTGTACTTTGTATTTCTTATGTATTTCTTGATTTATTCATATGCAAATTCGTTCATTCATTTTCATTATTAAAGTAGAGCCACTGATGATGTGATGAAGTTGTCCTGAAATATGTGTATGGCTGAGTTTTCTGTTTATTAAAATTCATATTGTAAAAACCACTTTATGGTTGTTACCTCCGCTATCCGCTATCCTGGTATAAGGTAGGTATCATTTTGTTTGTTAAGAAACACAAACCGGCTCCAATGTCTATCATATAATCGTCCACATGTCTCCTCATACGTTCTCTGCACATTCTCCCCATTTGCTTCACATATTGCCCAGCAAATTCATCACAAGTTCCTCGAATTACTCCTACCAGGAGAGGTAGCTCAGTGCATCAACTGATGTCACTGAAGTGCCTCTGACCGGGAGGTCCTAGGTTCGAGCCCCGACAGTGTCAAGATTTTCGATACTATGTCGATTTCAATCGCTGTCGGGAGGAGAATTCTAGGGCCAGTTGCTCTGATCGGTATTTTTCTGTGGTTTCTCCCATCAATACAAGGCGAATGCCAAAGCAGTACAAACGGGTCACGGACTGCGCGCGATCTTTCCTTCCCCTTCCTTGTCTTATCCTCACACATTTACACTAACATGCTCTACACTCTCACACATGCTGGGAGACAGGTCGGGAGCTTAGAGCTTGTTCCGGCTAGGTCAGTGTCCCGCTGGTGGGAGATACCTCGTTGTGATTGATTGATTGATTTTCCGTGTTTCCTGGCGCGTCAACGGCTTTTGTCGATAGTCCCGTTAGTGTAGTGCATGTTTTTTCTCGGGAGATGGCGGTGATATCCCCCGCTGGATGGCGAGATCCGGCGCCGATCTACCGTCGGCTAGTGGGGTTTCCCCCTAACCAGGACTCTCCCACCAGCGGGACACCGCCTCAGCCGGGACAAGCTCTAAGCTCCCGACCGGTCTCCCGGAATATGTGGTAGTGTAGTGCATGTTAGTGTAAGTGTGTGCGTGTAAGGGGAGAGGATAGGCTAAGGAAGAGGAAGGAAAGATCGCGCGCGATCCGTGGCCCGTTTGGTAGGGTACTGCTCCGGCACTCGCCTGGTGTTGATCGGAGAAACCACGGAAAACTACCGATCAGAGCAGCCGGTCGCTAGAATTCTTCTCCAGACAGCGACTGAATTCGACCCAGCTGAAAAGCTAGTGTCGAAAATCCTGCCGCCGTCAGGACTCGAACCTAGGACCTCCCTGTCTGAGGCGCTGCAGTGACATCAGTTGATGCACTGAAGCTCCCGGTACCGCTCCCGGTACCTGGTTGTGATGGACCCCGCTAGCCGACGGTAGGTCGGCGCCGATTCTCGCCATACAGCGGGGGAGATCACCGCCATCTCCCGAGAAAAAACATGCACTACCCTTGAATGAATTGAACGATGGAATCCCTTCTTTTGTTCACTTCGTGACTTTTTTTGATGCTCGACTACCTTAAAAAAAGTTTTTGTTGTTCGTCCCTGACCGCTTCGTTAAAAATTTTTTATCAGAGAAATTCCTCTTTCTGCGATACCATTGTCCACCTTAAGAGCATTAATTTAGTTTTTTAGAGTATCATTGCAATATTCTGTTATGCCGTGGATCCAAAACAATTCAAAGTACGTCTTTGTTTTATTAGTAACGAAGTGTCTCAGGTTTTTTCCTTCAAAAACTAAGTTCTAACCCTCTAATACTTCCATTCCCTCTTTCTTTGCAGTCTTCGTTTGTAAATTTTGTCATATTTTCCTTAACAGCCTGAGTAATACGTCCGTCCAGAAAAAGGCAATCTTACGTTTGTTTCTGACAGATTCCGAAGGCGTCTCTTAGCAACTCTGACAGCACTCTTTTTGACATCTGCATCAGCGTAAGTGCTCAGAAGCTGTAGCATATCAAAATCATTCTTTGGAGCCCATCGACTTACAATTGCCTCGTGCCAAAAGCAAACTTATAAAAGATTAGCAACCCGTTTCATTCCTTTCAATTTACGTTGAGATTAACTATTTAGTGAAGAGGAAAACGTTAAGTGCCAACATTGCCTTTGTCTTCCACCTTGCTTGATGCAGAGCCCCTAGGATCCTGCAACTGAATTCGGCTTTAGAGGAACTAACTACCTAGGCACAGGAGTGAGAGGCGTAATAACTTTTTGTAATAGGTGTAACCAAACTCCTGTCATAGATGACTTCGGTTTTTTAGGACATTTTGAATGCAGTTAGTGGCGACCGATACGAAATTATTTTGGTGGTGCCAGTTAGTGATGCGACTTCGATAACAAAACATCGATGTTACCCGTTTTCAATGTTCAAAACATCGATGTTAATCAAAATAAATGATAATTTATTAGGTTCAAAACATCGATGTTAAAACATCAATCACAATCCAATGATTCTTTTCAATTTCAATGCTATGTTTTAAAACTGGCTTACCAATCTCTACAATAAAATTTCTGGGCGACAAAATTTAATTTACAGTGACCGTGTTTATTAATTTTAAAATTTAAAACTTTAGCTCAATAATGTTTAGATCAGCTTCGAATGTTTTTGACAACATGTGCTACGGATACCCTCCAAAAATGATTGAAGTTGTACATTACGGCAAAAGAAATTCGTGCCCCCAATAGAGATACAAAAACCTGGTTTTTATGCCCTAGAGCAGGCTTGTGAAGGTTACGGGGGAGGGTAACTAGCTTTTTAGACTTCGCGGGCACTGCGTCCAGCAAAACTGCCGCGAAATTTAAATGTAACGGTTATCAAATGACACGGGAGAGTCTCTGGATACCTGTCGCGTGACAGCCTTTTCGAGTAGTCACTTAACAGATATTGCCTCAAAGGGATATTAATTCCCATTTATTCTACCGAAGCAAAGAAATGATACGTTGAAATTAAAAAACATGTTAGTCCTTTTATATAGTTAAATGACACTGAATATAACAATTTTGAGTAAAATGTATCTTTATCTCGCAATCTGTTTACTTACGAGTGCAATAGTTGCATTAACGTCCTAACATTCAGGTTAAGAGGTTTAATTCAGATTCTCGTCTGTGAAACAACCTGTCCGCCCGTAAGTGTGACTTGTTAATTTATAGAAAATTGTTAACTTATTTTTCATTATTACAATATTCAATAAATAACTGAATGATTTGATAAAATATAAATCAAACCGAAAACAAGGAAAGAATTCATTATTCAAACACGTACCTGACACTTCACAAAAGTGTGAACACAAGGCATAATTAAAAAAAAAATGAACATTGAATAGTAATTAGTGAGAAATATAAAGTTATTATAAAACTCGGTTGTTCGGTAGAACAAATTTCGCAAACGTATGTTAGTATGAAGCCACTATTGCCCGCCTCGCGCCGCTTCCGGGTGTACACCGCTTTCTGGATTTGGAGGGGAAATGGGAGAGGAGGTAGCGGAAGTTGCCTGTGCTCGCAGGAGCGCCAGGTTTCCCAGGCGGGCAAGTAGCTTCTGCGGGCGCAGTGTGGCCTCCTTGCCCTAGGGCATATCGTTCGCAACTTACGCACGACGATTACGTGTGTCGCAGAGTCAAGCGTGTTGCACGCGTGCTGTTTCACTTACATCACAATCGGTGAACTTCTAATTTGTACTTTCTATCTAATGCGCAGTGTAGAGAAAGCATTGTAATGCTTGGGGGGAAATGACGAATTTTCGACAGAAAAACTCTTATTGGTAAATTACTTCCTCTAACACAGAATTCAAGTTTTGTGGGACCTCGAAAACGAAACATCGATCTGACCGTCTCTTTGTCTGAGAACACCGTAAGTAGAATTTTCACCAAAATGAATATTCTCCAATAGATTTGGCTGATGTCGTGATCCCTTGAATTTGGAACCGATATTTTAATTTAGGGGGTACTTTACACGAAGTCCATGAACAAATTTGGGAATGGAAGGAAAGGAGGACACTGGAAGCAATACATCAAAGGTTTTTAAGATGGATCCTAGGAACAGACTTTTGCACACCCTGTTACATGGTAAGATGGGAAATAAAGATCCAAAAAATGTGGAAAATAGCATGTATGTTTGAGGAAAGAATTAGGAGCGAGTGGGGAAACGAATTATTCAAGCAAGTTTGGTGGGAAATAGATACGTACGTAGACATTGAGAAATCTGTTTGGGGAAGGAGAAGTTTATAGAAATGATAAATGTTAATCGTTGGAAGATACAGCAAGGTCAACAGGAGAAGGGATTGGCTAAAACAAATAATTGATTCAAAGAGATAAAGATCAATTATTGCAGGAAGATTACGAAAAGATTAGATATTTCATCTTCTAACAAATGATATAAAACTATTCAGTTGGATTATACTCCAATTTATTTAAAAGGGAAATGTAAGGAAAGTGACAGACGAAGGATATCAAGATATAGGATAGGAAATTAATCAAGAGCGAATAGACATTGGTTAAATCATTATTTAGTAAATAAATTCATATTTACATCATTAATTTTCTTATTTCCTCATTAAATAATTTCAAATTCTCATCGTACCTCATAGACTCCTGCGAATCATCACACGATTTCTCGAACTTTCGAAGCACCTGCACTGGCTTGCCACCAAAACGCGAGGTCACGCAAAGGTGACGTCACTTGAGTTTCCGAGCCCTCCCTTCCCCGTCGCTTGTGGCGGACCGATGATTCATAGTGGACACCGGACGAGTGCGTCACAGACGCCTGGATACTCCTACTCGAGTTTTTCGTGAGTTTCGCCAGCTCTTCTGGGAAATGCTGTAGGAGTGTTATCTCATCCTCAGACAGAGAATAATCTAGTTTTGTTTACCCTTGTTATGTCAATACTGTATTATCGGGCAGTGGGGTTTGTATTAAGATGTAACAGAAATGTTATCATGTGCTGTGGATTAGTAATGAATCAGTATTGAGACACATTAACCTTTAAATATATATACTCTTTTTTTAAGTCGAGTACCTCGTATTCTGTGCGCAGAATTTTAAAATTAAATCTTATTTCCAGGTATATAATAATTTGCTCCATTTCGATAAAGTTACTTCTCCAAAGCAATTAAATCATCTAAAGTTAGTGATGATTATAATAACTAAAAACGTTTGACAGTTTAATTTGGCGCATAGTATGGCACTGCAGTATATGATTATTCTAGTATTATTTAGCAAATTGTTAGTTGTTATTTATCATTATTAGTGAGCTAAATGAACTACAAGTTATTATATTATAAGTTTACTGAAAATATTAAATATGTTTTTTTCGACAGATACCGGTAGCTACGAAATTAAAGAGTAACGTTCTTGATTCAAATAAGTAAAAACTAAGTGAGAGCGTAGGCTTCCGCGGCCGGAGTCATGATTAACATGGCTATCCGGGAGACGCCGCGTCCAGGGCACAGGTGCCAACGTTTCGGTCGCCATTCTGCGACCTTCCTCAGGGCGTAGTACTGCAGCAATATAAACTCGATTAAACCTTGAGTTATCCGCCAACGATTCGTCAATAGAAATTGTTTGACCTCTTCAAGGCTAGGATTCAAATACAAATTTGTTAATACGTACAATGGGTAGTTTAAAATAATTCAGTACCATGTTAACATTAATCTTTGTCTTTACATGTAGGTAACCCTTTTGTCTTTTCATTTTGTAATAATTGGAATCCTTAAGGAATTTGCTCTTCAATTCTCATTAAAAATAGTATCTAGACTCCACCTGACTATAGGGAAATTGAGAATTCGTGTTCACGTCATTTTATTACCTATTCTTTTTCCTTGTAATTTTTTTTAAGAAAATAATATATTTGAGATTCTGTTCGCACATCTTTTCCATAAATACTATATTTTTGAAACTAAAACAGACAAAAACACACAATGCATTAATGTATGTTCCAAGACATATGGGTGTTCCTGAATGCAAAGGGATAAAAAATCTCTGCATTTATGCGGGTTCTTATGGGTGATGAAAACGCGTAATTTTGTTCAGTTAATCGGTTCATGGGCCGTTCTTTCTTTTTCTCTGGCATGTTTCACTGCAAGATATACTAGCTTTCAAAGTCTCCGCAAAATATTTATCATTTCCTCAGGGTTACATTACCTCATCCTTATGAGGCAGCCAATATAAATTAAAAATGTCTTTTAGAAAAACATCAGCTGTGCAGAATTAAAGGTGTCCAATTTACTGCGTGCAAAATCAGAAGTATTGGTAATAGAAGTTGTGTTATTTTAGTGGCGCACGCAATATTTAGGAAAGAAACATTTGCCCGCATTATATATTGAACATTTGCACGTATGCTCTCGGCCGAGACCAGCCTACAACATTTCTATGATATATTTCCTTCAGGTTTAAGAGCATTTTAGTGATGCCTAAATATAGCCGCTGAGTCAATTAGCGGACACTGAAAATATCCAATACAATCGTGAACTAAAGGAATGTCAAGCTCATTTGGATGAGGATCTGCATTTTATCAAGGAGCTACACTCACATTTACTTCGGCTATTATTCATTATATTTTCAGATGTAATTTTTTGTTACTTTACTTACAATGTTATGTCAGTGTATTATCGTACAACAAAACTGAAACATGAAATCAATGTTTTGTTCTTCTTCTTCTGCGGGGGTCCTACAGCTGTCGCCGCTTCCCGCACCTCCGACGCCACAGGTCTCGGTCTCGCCATGCTTATTCCTCCTCTTCAATATTCCTTGCACGCGTGGCTTCATGTACTCCTGCATACCACGATGTTCTAGGTCTTCCTCTTCTTTTCCTTCCTGTAGGTTGATATAGCATAATTTTCTTTGGCCATCTATCTTCTCCCATTCTTAATACATGCCCGAGCCAGAGAAGCTGCCTTTCTTGGATTCTGTCAACGATGTTTTCCTTATTTCTTCATTGCTTACATGTTCTCGGCGTGAGATTCTCAAAGATCTTCTGAGATGGTCCATTTCTATTGCTTTCAATTTTTCTTTGTTATTTTGAGTTAATTCCCAACTTTCACTTCCATATGTTGTTATAGGTTCTATAATGGACTTGTACATCATCAATTTAACTTTCCATCCTGGGGACCAAAGTATGCTTTAATTTTGAGATTGCCGTTCTTCCTTTAGTTGCTCGATGTTGGATTTCTCGATCACATTTTCCATCCTGTGTTAAGATGCTGCCCAGATACTTAAACTCTTTACAAACCTTGATCTGATGGCCCTCAATATTAAGATTTCCGGCATCTTCTCCACAGCTCAAGTATTCTGATTTTTCAAAATGTATTTTTAAACCCCATTTTGTATATTCTTCGAATAATTTTCTAGTCATAAAGGAAATATCTTCCTCACCTCAAGCTATGAGCACCTGATCATCAGCAAACAAAAGTGTTTATATACATTTTTTTTCTATCTCAATACCCATACCTGCACATTTCCTGCACCACAACTTCAGTGCTTTCTGAATATAAATCTTAAATAATGTTGGAGAAAGGCAGCAACCTTGTCTCAAACCTTTCGTAGTTCTAAAAGTGATCACTTTCCCCACTTTAATCAAACATTCCGATGATTTATATATATTAAATATACTTCTCACGTATATGTTGTTAATTGTGCTTTGATACAATACTTCAAATAATTTCTTATGTGGGACCGTGTCGTATGCTTTTTCTAGATCAATAAACACTAAGTGGCTATTCATATTTTTTTCCAATCTCTTTCCAACCATCTGTCTTAAAGAAAAAATGTTGTCATTGCATGACCTCCCTTTACAGAAGCCGCTTTATTCTTCCATATCAATTATAGTCTCCTCTATTCTTGATTTCAGAATTCGACCATACAACCTACCAATAGAGCATATAACACTTATTCCACGATAGTTGCCACATAGTTTCTTACTCCCTTTCTTATGAATAGGACTGAGATATGCTATGTTCCATTCATATGGAACTTCTTCACTGCCGAGCAACATTTTTGAATTTAGCCACTCCCACAAATTCTCGGTTCCGTCCTGGAGATTTTCCATTTTTCATATCTATAACGGCTCTTCGTACTTCTTCGACGGTTATTGGGTTGGTATGTCCTAAATCGACCTCTCCTTGAAACTCATATGTTTTGTTCTTCTAATCCAAACCTTACTTGAGTTAATGGAATTTCAAGCTGTTAATTGTTGAAATAAATTTATTGGCAAATATATATTGTAGTTATAATAATTGTTAAAGTATTTTATTATATTGGTTATACCAATATCCCAAATATCTTCAATTGCTTACAGTCGCGATCTCAAAATAATTACTGACAAGGGCATTAAAGTTGTAATTATTCTATATTTTCACACGATTTTTCGTCAACGCGGGCCGAGAAAATACACAACATGGGCATTACATCCCTGGCGTTCAAGTTACTATCTCCTGTTGGTTGTACTTTCTGACCACCAAAGATGAGACATTGATGGCACACTCCGCGCCCTATGTACACCTCACATATCCCTTCACCCACTTTCTCTTCGTCTTGCAAAACATACAGGAAGAAACTTCGAGGCGTACTCATAACTGCTCATTGCATGATCTCCCGAGCACAGAAAAACTTGTCCAGAAAGTTGGCATCGAAACTTCTCTATTACAATTGCAACTTTAATCCCAGACTTCGCAACAGAAGGGGTACATACAAAGACTATTTAAAATCTGCGTTTAATAAATTTAATTACTATATGACGAAAAACTTATTTTTAGTTGTTATTTGTTATAACAAATGTATAGTAATATTATCAATATAATTAAATATAGAAAATCATTATGAATGTTTAAATGCCATCCAGACCACATAATTACTGTTCAAAGTTAATTCATTAATGAGAGAGAGAGAGAGAGAGAGAGAGAGAGAGACAGACAGACAGACAGGCAGGCAGAGACAGAGAGAGAAAGATGAATTGTCTATTTCTCGTAAAGGATTTCTTAATTCTCATAAATAGGGACAAGTATTCGGCAATACTTAAGGAAGGGAGTTCTCAGAAGAGAAGAAAGAAAAATGACCAACAGCAACACATATTACATTATTACATTACAGAAAAG
Source organism: Teleogryllus oceanicus (assembly GCA_964035755.1). Lineage (NCBI taxonomy): Eukaryota > Metazoa > Arthropoda > Insecta > Orthoptera > Gryllidae > Teleogryllus > Teleogryllus oceanicus. The sequence continues at coordinate 108,912,854 of CAXIVR010000008.1, read as the reverse complement.
TGACGCAAGTTGTAGGTTCGTCCGATCGCATTCTTACCTTTGGGAATGCAAAGTCTGCGAATTTTCGTCGTATTCGGACTCAATGTAAAAGGCAAGTTGAAGACTATTTAAGCACGCGGACACTTAACACTTTCATCTGTCACATGAATCCGTATTTGCCATAACAGGGAAGAGTGTTGAAAGTGTCGGATTACATCAACGACATTAAAGGTCCGGAAACCCATCAATAGTTGAATACGTATGTTACCTACGGTCTACGCAATAATGTTTTTCTTCATCTTCGTAATAACCGTTTTTCTTCCTTATATAAAAACAGCTCATATCTAAATTTTCCCATTAAGTTTTGATACATTCTGCATTTATTGCGTTGAAAATTTCTTGTATATCTACTCAGCTGTAAACGGAGGAGTTTTAGGATATGATTTGTCCATTATGCACCAAATAAGTTTCGAACTCGTTATGCTTTTTCATTATGAAGATTACATCAACAATAACACTAATAGTATAAAATAAAATAATAATAATAATAATAATAATAATAATAATAATAATAATAATAATAAACGGGACTTATGTCAATAGTTTCAACAGAAGTACATGAAAATGCTAGAGCCGCCAGGCTGCATGGGCTGGTGCGCGATGGCCGAGTAACTGTTCGTATTTTCGCGGTGCAGTGCGGCGCGGGGCGGCCGTTTCTCGACGGGCGTGTCCTCGCGAGGGGAGCGCGTAGCGGCGCAGCGGGCCGCGGCTGGCTGCCGTTCGGCGCGGCGCAGGGGCAGCGGCGCGCGTCGCCGCCTCCGCCTCAGTCACGGCCCCCTGCGCACCGCCGCCGCCGCCAGCGCCTCCGCCGCGCAGCCGCTGCGCCTTTGTTTGCGCTTGGCGGCTCGCGGCCGCGCGCGTCGCGTTTCTCGTCGCCTTCCGCAGGAAAGAAACCCGAGCACAGCCACCGCTGCCCGAATATCTGCGAGGGAATTATTCTGGTTGAAGACCTGTTGTTGTATGCGAAACGGCGCTCTACATCCACCGCGCGCTACTGCGCCTGTCCGGTTATGCAACACATTCGACGACTGTACTCACCGACGCCGCGCGTGTTGCATTTCGCCTGCCGGCGATTATTCCGGGGATTTCGGCGGGTGCTTTGCTTATATCGAAGTGGTTTCACGCCGTCCGGGATACCTACTTGCTCAATAGCTAGACCTCGGTGAGGTGAGAGTGGAAAGTCACTCGAGATTATTCGTGAAGCATTAACAAAGGTTCTCGCCGCCACGACCCAAACTTATACGCAACATAGCATATTCATCTTAAACTATTGTTTATGTCATAGTGACTTCATATAAAGACCATATAAACCTCACATCTCTGTGAGGTGTTTCACAAGGTGTAAAATAAAATATTATAACAGAAAATGATGAGATGGGCCTTTAAAACAAGTCATGCTTCGCATAAATCGGGAACAATCGTAACTGACATTTAAGAAAGTCTGCTACCACTTCATATTTTTTAACTATGTAGGTCAAACGCGCAATAAGATGCGCCAAGATATTTGAATACAATAACGAGTCTATCAAGAAATGTTTTTTGAGAAATGTGTTAATCTATTCGAAATTTATAATGTTACTTTTGTAAAATAAAATATTTTTCAGGCATTAATATTAGAATATTCAAAACAGTAACCTTTTCCTTCCTCATATATTTCTCAACAGTTTATTTTTCATTCAGTTAGAATAAGCGAAGCCGTTCCTTTACGAGATGAACTCCACACTCGCTCCATACGATGATCTCGGGTGTGCCCCCCTGGCGTGTTAACGGGAGCTACTAGGAAGCACGCATATCCGCTCTTGCCTGCACAATCTCTAGCGGTGGAACGCCAGCTGTGCTGCTTCGTGCTCCAGCGACCTGACATGACTCAAGAACACTTCGCGACCACTTCACTGGATGGTTATGCTATCTGGCAGACTCACTTCAAAACATTTTATTGAAATAGAGCGCGACAACATCTATTAATTTCCTATAACACTTCATGAGTTTCATTTGATATTCTCAGTCTAATCTGGAGACGGACCAGATGATTCAGCCTTCATAATTTATTTATATTTCAATGCACGCACCGGTACTTAATATCTCGAAAAAGCAATGTTTTATCTCCTCAAAAACGAGATCCTTGTCAACATTTACCCTCGCTACTATATTTTTTCACTCTCATGATTTTCATTGTCTTGAAGGAACATTAAATGAACCAATGAAAATAATAATGGTATATCACAACATTGTAGTGAGAAAAATAGTGATCACAACATTGTAGTGAGCCAAGAAACAGATAAAATTATAGACAAAATTTGGAGTTTAAAACTATGTTTAAATAATTTAAAAAAATTCATAATATAAGTTAATTCATTTATGAGGTTAAAGACATTTCTTAATGGCCAATGATATATTTTTAAAGTACTTCGTTATCACTTACGGGTGATAATATTTATATTTACAGGTATTTACAATAAAAGTATCGTAAGACATAACAGTCCGAGATTGAAGAATGGTCAAAGAAGGCCGCCAACCCGAGTTTGATAACCAATCTAATATTGTAATAAGATGTTACAATTCGATCATCATACAATGTTTTATCGACTTTGTAAAAATTCCAGTGGACAAACATTTTCGCTTCAGTTCGAACATTCGTGACATACTGTTGTAGATTGTTCGAATATTCGTGACATATTATGTTATTGGAGGCCAGGGATTAGTTCTGATACTCGTATTATTTACACAAGTTTACTCTTGAAATTAAATCTTACAAAAGGAATAGTTGTTGAAAAGCTACAATACAAAAGTACCACATATACACTATATGCAAAATCAAAACCCAAAAAATGTAGTTTCGTTGTTTTTTTGTCGTTTAATTGTTGTTCAGTACTTATTTTCCAAGAAAAAATGAGGGATATTTCGAAATTCTGGAACAGTATAATCACTATTCACTGTGAACACAGAGTTAATCATGTTTCTAAAATTGTAAATGAAATGTTTTATATTTACCAAGTTCTATACAATGTATTGTAATAGACTGTAGCAGGAAATATTACTACACACCTTGATTTACAAAACGTTATGCATAACACATAATTATAATTAACAATTTTTTTTATAAAGGGACACGTGAGTAAAACGATTACTGGACATAAAATTTTAATCTTTGCATTTAAAAACATTAAATCTTTAAACTTAAAATTCACTATAACTTAACACACACGCGCTTGCTTGTGCTAGTCAACGAAACGTCGACTGCTTTGAATAAATCGATTGCATCACGCACAACAAAATGAATGCACAAATGGCGGCATGTAAGCGATCATTCATTTAATTTTAAGGCTTATTAAAATTTAAGATTTATACTACAAAAAAGTTAATAATAGCAAGCCAAAACAAATTTGGTGCTTACTACCTGCCCTTATTTACTGCCCTCATTTAATACAAAAATAACGAAATTTTGTTGAGAAGCAAACTGAGTTTTTTCTGAACGGAAACCCTTAGGGCCGATTGAATAAACGTTCGATATGGAATCCATAAGCTTGTTGGTTCCATAAAATAGTCTACGGGGCAGACAAATTGTTTTCCGACGACAGTGCGCTCTAACGGCAGCTGTCCTCAATAATCCGGTGATACACTTTGAAGAGTAAACTACTAACCCAAGATTTTACACAACTACCTTAAGTGCAGTAATATCACCATTATTGGCGAGAAACATTGCCGATGTCCTCCTAAACGAATGACTAAAGTACTTTTTACCTTCTTTAAATAATTTGCAATATTTTTTATACCAACGATACCCTGTATTGATACCAATTGGATTGCAGCGGCATTTGCCTTGATTGTAAAACAAAACAATTTATTGAGTTTAATGTTTGAAGCTCTTAATGAAATGTTTTTTACAGAGTTCCACATAATTAAATTCTTCACTGGATACAATAGTAAAGATTCTGGTCTTGTCTGTTCCCGCCTCTTTAATGCTTTCTATCAAAACAGTACCTTCCTCTTTTACATCAATAGACAAATTGTACCACTCGAAACGTCTACAAGCACCAAATATGCCAAAAATAGCAACAACTTCAAAATCATACCACATATTTATATAATACACCAGTTAATGAATGACACTTGTTATTATTGCCATTTTAATTATTATAAGTTCATTAAAAAAGTTCACCATTAACTTTTGTAAAAAAAATGTGTTTACATCTTGTCGGGAGAATACCTTTGTAGGTTGATATCTTAACATTTTCTTGTTTCATAAGTAAATTTATTTTACGAAAAGTTCCAATATCAATGTCGACTTTGATCTTTATCATTGCCTTTAATTATGAATATGTGCACCATAGTGAAGACGCTTTAATTAACGTCCCTTAACATCTTAATGTTTAAAGAGGTGCATTATAATAACTACCGTCTTTATTCTAGCATGTGTATTAAAGTAACTTAACTAACCTGCTTTGACAGGAAAGAACAACAGCCTTGTATACAAAATTTGCATCTGTTTCATTCATATTTCCTAAACTTTAAGTACTCTTTCTCACGAAGTTTTCTAGACTTTTTCGGCATCAAAGCATTTTCTTGTTTTGCAGCTTCTTCCAACATTTCTCTTGGCAAAGAATTCATGTTTGAAACGGCATTTTCAACGCAATTACCATTTTTAAACAAATTAGTTGTTTAGGTAGCACTCATGACGCCATAACATGAATCCAAGATTACAACTTAACATTTAAATTAACTTCACTTCCTTAAATCCTTAAAATACTGTTATACAAAAAATAGCGTATGCAACTCGTTCATAATGTTACTTTTTTGTACTCGTAAGAAAATATTACCGAACTCGCTCCTAACATCGTTTGTTCGATAATATTTTCTTATTCGTGCAAAAAGGACAACATTATAAAATAATTGCATAATGTACTATTAATTACCCTCTTTATCGTCTAATGCAACAAATTGCTGTTGCAACCTCGGAGCTCAATAATTTCACAAAGCTTATTTTTTTGCACCTTTAGATACTCGTAGAAAAACAAGAAATCGCAATGTTCTTACTACATTGCTGTGGGAAAAAAACATTTCATTATCTTTAATGAAACCTCGTGAAACATGAAAACATATTGAAATATACCCATCCATATACCCGTCTTGCTGGCGTCAAATTCCTGTAACCTGCTTCCGAATTTCTAATAAAGGTATAGGCGCCAGGAAATGGTTACGAGAATGAGCTCCCAAATTATATTTAATAACACCGTTGCTGACTCAGTCGGCGGGTTCTTTACCGAAATAATCGTGAATACTTACGATTACTTAATTCGCCCCCCATACGAAGAAGCGTGGAATCTGAAATGCAAAATTTAAATATCCTACTGGATTACACGTGACGGCAAATGATAATCAGCTTTCATCAATAGAAAATAACAAATTTATTTATAAATTTTAGCATAAGATTCTCTTTGGTCATGACCTTTACTATAGCGCTATAGAACCTGTTATCCATGAGAAAATTGGGCGCTGTCCTGGTAAAGGATGTCTCCCCGTAGACTTCAGCAATGGGCCTCGTCCAATCTTCTTTCTTGCTACCGAGCAAATTCGTATCTTGTCGTTTCCTCTCATAAACCGCTATGTACACTGTTTATCCATTGGCTTTCCATCCCCATTCACCTGCTTGAATTGCTACAAGTTCTAATACCCCTTATTGTTCATTACCTAAGCAAAATCTTAAGAACTGTTAAAATATTAGCATATACGTTCACACAGTTATCATCGGGTTCCTATCATCGGAGATTAAGTTCGATTATCATTGTCCACTTAATAACATTTACAAGCCCCACTTTTGGCATTCACTGTTCACTTTGTATAAACAATTTCTGAGTTCTATCTTTTGAATACTAACAACGACAAATCATTACGTCCGAACTCGCGTACATTTTCTTTGCTCAAGTAAACTTCTATATATCTAGCACCCTGATCCGATCGCTATCGTGTCGAGAGCTCGAATGAATCTTCTTGAATCCTTCTTAACATGTCAACTTTTTTCATCTTTTACTCTCTTGTTTCAAACAAAATTATGCGATCTACTAATCGTCCTCTTTTGAATTAATGGGCATTGTTTATATGTTGCACTCCGGTACCATGGCAACCAGCGTCTTTTTGCTAATAAAGTATTATTTTAATGAAATTCGCTGAATTTCATATTGATGACAATCTGGTATGTCACAATATAGTTAACGAATATAAAATTACGAGTTAGAAAATAATGAAGTACTTTAAAGAAGGCTTAGGAATTGAGGAAGAAAGAAATACAATAATGAAACAGAGTAAAAAGAATTAATATTACGGCTTTATTCCTAGATCCATTATATTCGTTGATAAATTAAAAAAAACTTTATTCATCGATGTTCTTGATTCAAAATTCATCATGTTCTTGAAATGTTCCAACATCGAAATAATGTTTCGTACATCCGCATTTTAAAAAGTATCCATTGCAAAACTTCTCATCAGCCTGTGAATTAATATCTCAAAAGTGCTTCTCACACAGGATGAAGAGAAACAAGATACACATCGCACCTGGAAAGCTACTGGCGCTATTCTCCGACGACGTCCCGAGGAAAGAGCAGACACCACAGCGCCGGGCAACGCGGGGGTAAGTCTGCATGCAATGTTTCGCAAGATGCCTGAAGAGAGAAAGAATCTCGAAAAATCCTTTCCGCAGAACGGGTTGAATCACTTTTTACTTCCTTGTCGTTACTTCGTAAGAAGAGAAATTATTGTTATCGTCCGGAACACGGTGAATTTTCGAGGTTACTTTTGTATCACATTTTACTCGATATGTACAACTACCTGGACATGTATTACATGTATATTATTAAGTAAAAATATTCTTAACTATTATTGCAAAAAGTACTTACTTGGTGAAATCATCGGCTTTTCTCCAGCCAACAGCCAGTTACCCTTTACGTCCCGATGGGACGCATAAGCCATCATACACCAGACACCAACACACTTACGGGCTCTTCTGATCTGGATGAGCAGAGCTCGAGGTCCTCCGCAACAACACATTTATGAGAGACAAGGATCGAACCCACGACCCTTCGGAACAAAGCGCGAGTCGGCACACGCTCTTAGCCACATCGGCCAAGTCCTTTTTAGACAATCTAATTTTTAATTGTAATTTAAAGGCTAGGATAGTCAGGTCGCCGTGGTTCGAGCTAAATAGTTTGAAGTCCTCCCGGTTCCCGTATTGGTCAATCCTCCCTGATTTTTGGTAAACCAGTGTGGTTGCAAATTATCGAAGCTGTTATTTCCTCCAAATTCGTTTTATATACAAACTAATAATTTTTCTTTGACATAAACAGACATAACTTTGACATACATACACAACGATGAACAATACGTGGACTGCTCAGAGAAGCTCACGCAACTTATATTGCAATGAGGTCATTGCTAGTCGCCGGACCCAAAACTTCCCCCTCTGTCACGCCGATTAGGAAGGTCCCTGATTTGACACGGCTCAGCGCAAGACGCGCGAACGCGTGCCAGGAGACTCAAAAGATTTACGATTAGGGTGCAATTGTCTCCCGGGGACAGCCTTTCAGGCAACCGGCGGCCAGTCCACGTGCACGGCTAGGCACCGGAACAAGCAAATTATAGAGATCCCGGCTACTGTTGAAGTTATCCCGTAGGACCCATATAAGCGTCACGAAGACAGCAGAAAGGACTGCTTTGTTCATCTCCGGTGTACACACACGCACAACAAAGACCACCAATCAGGCGCCCAGAAAATGAGGTTAATTTGAAAATACCTATCGGCTTCCGACTCGCGTCGAATATTTCGAAACTAAGATTTCGGCCAATAATATTCAAAATTCCAATCACGTGAAGGAGCGATGGGCGAAACTTGGAAAAAGGGTGGGGATGCGACGCAGGAAGCTGGAGAGCAGCGGATTTTTGGCAGAAGACGGATAGAAGGCGAGAGAACGACACAGAGAATTGAGACTGCAGTGTTGATGAGAGGTAGTGGGAGCAGTGACTTGGGGGTCGACCAACATAGTGCAGGCCGCCCAGTATAAAAGACAATCAGGAATTTATTCCGATTTCAACGGGCCGGCGCCTCCGGAAGGAATGATTGTGCAGCCGAGTCATTGAGGCTGGCCTGGTGAGGAGTGGGTGGCGGTAGACGACTTCCTCCAATAATCACCGATCGGAGCCAGGAGCACTAGCACCGCACACACTGCTGCTTCCGGTTGGCTGCGCCTTGCCGTGGTGCGGCTCGCGACAGCGACTGCTTCGGGACGACTACGGATTGTGCAATCATCGAAAGAGGTGAACGAAAGACTTTCATTTTGTAATCATTCCAAAGACAGTAAAAAATAGGAAAGGTGTCATTTAATGTAAATAACATATAATTTAGTTGAAGGGGAATTCTTACCCAAATTGTATTATAGAATCAAATGCAATAAATGTGTTCTTGCCATTCAGGTGATTGACACTTAAAGTTACAAAACTTTGTGATTATTGTAAAGTAGTGGTAGTAATAGCAAACCCCGTGCATGCCCTCATTCAAGAGTGCCTGCCCTGAGGTTCTCGAAATGCCGGTGCCAGCTGATAGGTAAGTGCCCGTTTGGCGCCCTTCATTGATAAATTTAACGCGCACACCTGTCAGCTGATTACCGACGCACTTCGGTGTGACGGTATTTCCCCCCCCCTTTTGTGAGGTACCCAGACCGCGAGCTGCGCGCATTGCGCGCATGCGTGTGTTGCCGTGGCGGCAGGATGGGTTCATCACATATTTGACGCCCAACGTGTGTTTTTGTTAATCGAATGTTAAGCTTGTGTCTGTTGCATTAAATTTTATTTTCAATAATTTTATTAATTTTTATAAATTAGTGCTTCAACACTTGCTTAACTTTACTCGTATGAGGGATGCACCTGGTTATTACATCATTTTATTTTAATACTGTTTTTTTTTTCACCATTGTTTAATGTTCTGTTCTTATTGTTTTCATAGTGTACATGTTCATCTCACAGTGTTATGCTAAAACTTTTCAGTGTGTTTGTGTGATTTTGGTAGTATTATTTTTGCTATTATTGTACTTTTGTGTAACGCGCTGTAGGCGTAATTATCATTCATACCTCGCTTCGAGAATTGCACAACCGAAAATGTCCGACGAAAATAATACTATTGTTGAAGAGGGCACTAACCTCGCCCTTCAATGCGAAACAACCCCCGAACAGGCGACGGCCGATCCGACCGTCGCAGCTGTGTCGGCTTTGACCGCGGTGGCTCCGACCCAGGTAGAGCCAGCCCCCCAACCTTCCACCGTCTCGCCTCTCGCTCAGTCCACGCTAACGGTACCTACCGACCAGACGACCCTTTTAATTACCAGTTTAATGTCTAAACTTGATGAAATGAGACTTGAGCAAAATACTAAAATTGATGAAATGAGACATGAACAAAATACTAAATCTGTTGAAATGAATGATAAAATTGATGAAATGAGACATGAGCAAAATACTAAAATTGATGAAATGAGACATGAGCAAATTACTAAAATTGATGAAATGAGACATGAGCAAAATACTAAATCTGATGAAATCTATTCTAAATTAGATATACAAAATGCAAAATTTGATTCTTTAAACTGTAAATTCGATGAACAGCGTAAAGATTTTGATTCTAAATTTCTATCTCTTGAGACTAGATTAAATGAACAACGAACTGTTTTCACCCAATTTCAAAGTGAAATTTGTCAACAACTAGACTCCGTCAACACAAAAGTCAAAGAACAGAATTCTGAAATCGCTTCTCTCGCTTCTGCTGTTAACGCCAATTCGCTCCAGGTATCTGTACTTAAAGAACAACTATCAGGACAGATAAAGAAATGCGAATCAGTTCAATCAGACACTATTCAACAAATCGCTCACTTTAAGGAAAGCGTTAACAAAGATATTGAATTTGTTACAGATAGTCAAAAAACCTTAAAACAATGGGCTCGTGATAAAGTTAAAGATACTGTAACTGAAATTTCAAACCTCAAAAGCGAAGTTAAGATTAAATTACAGGGAGTAGATAATAAGATTGAAGGTTTTCACGAGATCGTGACCAATAAAATAGAAAAAGCAACAGTAATTCTGCATCAACAATCCTATTGGAACGGAAGGAGGTAGAATCTAAAATCGAAGAGTTACAAAACAAAGTGGCGAAAAGACTGTAGCAGCTTTTCCAATTAGTCCAATGCCCCTGTCTATTCCCCCTAATTTAAATTTCTCCGGCAATCGTCGCGAACAGCCCATGACGTTTTTACGTAATGTTGAAAATTATTTTGCTTTGGCACAACATATTCCTGAGTCTTCGAAACCGAAACTGATCTCTCAGATGTTAATTGATCACGCTCAGGAGTGGTATCAAACAATTGTTCCACTTCCGTCAGATTATCAGGAATTTCGAAGTAAATTCATTGATCGTTTTTGGGACAGAAATACTCAATATAACTTTAAAATGGATTTGGCGAAAGGAAAATGGGATCAAAATGGGAATTTATCTATGCGTGACTATGCAGTATCCCACATTGCTCAGCTTAAGCAATGTGAACCGACTCCACCCGATGATGAGATTATGTGGCTTTTAACACGCCATTATCCATACGCCATTCAAAATCTCCTTAAAACTAGTTATGTTAGGGACCTTGATCAATTTCAGATATTATTGGGCGAATTTGACCAAACTAACTTGCAATTCGCTTCTTATCAAAATTCTTCACGTCCACGGAATGGTAATAACAACCAACCTCGAGGTTATTCATCGCGGCAACCACAAGGCCACGAACACCCCTCCACTCCCCCGCCCGGGTTTTACCAGGCACACTACAATGGCGCTCAAGGTCAAAGCGCACCCTCCCGGCCTCTCAACCCCCGAACCCGCCGCACCCTTCTCAAAGGTCGTTAAACCGGCCCGGTTCAGAATAGATAGTACGAAAGTCTGAACCATAATTGTATATATTCTTCAAATATGTAAAGTGTTTTCCTGTTGTTAAACCTACTGCAAAAAATTGTCTTAAACACTTAGTGAAAGGTTTCTTCAAAGAATGTGGAACTTACCAGCGTGTTCTTAGTGACAACGGCACGCAGTTTACGAGTGATCTGTGGCAACAATCGCTGAATGATCTAGGTGTACAGACCATTTTCTGTTCTATTAGGTCACCTAGATCAAACCCAAAGCGAAAGAATCATGAAAGAACTTTCACGTTTGTTTCGTGTTTATGTGTCACATAAACACACCTGTTGGCCTGATCTATTACCAAAAATTAATATGTGGCTTAACCACATCCCCCATGAGTCGTCCAGATTCACACCTTTCGAGGCCCAATTTAATAAAAAGCCAAAACCTTTGTTCCCTACGTTGGCCAAATTAACCACCCAAATACATATTACCCCTGAAGATAGGTGCCAGATTATACTTTCAAATTTAACCAAAGCCGGTAAGGCAAGAAAACAATACCAGAAAAGTAAAACTCATCTGTTTCAAGTTGGTGACAAAGTTTTGATCAAAGCTCTAGAGTATCTAATCAACCTGAAGGTCTCATAAGTAAATTTTTCCCTTTTGTAGGTCCTGACCAGGTTATTAAGCTTGTAGCGCCCAATTCATGCAAATTACGTGCTTCAGATGGTTCCGAGGTGGGACCTCACAATTTTTATAACCTCGTTCCTTTCAGAGAATAGACCGATTAAATGGCTAGAAAGAAAATAGGCCTCCTTTATGTCGCTCTGATTAGGTTAACACTAATTTAATTTACATATGTGTCGATTCCTCCCGGCTACCTCTGGCACGTACATTTAACATTAATTAATTTCATGGTACCGCTACTACTTGACTGGTTCGGATTGCAGATTGCTATAGAAGTACGGCGTTGAATAAGTTGTTATAAAAGGGAGAGAGAGTGATTATAAATTATTTATTTGTCTACTTGAGTCGTTATCAATGGAATGAAAGATCAAGAATTGAGAATTTTACTAATTGAATTATTGTTGAGGGTGAAGAAAACTCTAGCCTTTGTTTTATCTATCAATTTAGCTAACTATCGACATCGGAGACCTTAATTGTTCAATATTTAAGTTATTCGTTTAAACAAATTAATAAATAAAGAATCGTTTTAATTATTATACCAGTAATTTGTCACATTACTATTTCTTGAAACTTAGTTAACACTGTGTGATTGGAATATTGTATTAGCCATCGATATGTAGTTTTCTGTATACAACATTTTTAAACTCTTACGATGAGTCGAAAATCCCATTTATTAAACTTGCGTTGTGTTACTACTTTTTCCTTTATTTTAAAAATCGAAGTGCCACCTAATTATACGGTTCCCCTCTATTTGATTTCGCTTGCATACAATTTTTCACTCTAATTACTTTGCAGTAGTGTTTAACGATCAGTAGAATATATGTCATTGTCCTGTTTCATTAGTCTTCTTAAGTTTGTTTTGATTGGTTCCTCCTAAATATTATTTAGTGGATTAGATAATTTTTTCCTTTAATTAGCAGTAATGTTCACTTTTGTCGTTTATGGCATAATACGTTAACTCATTCTAGTAGAGTAAGTTAGTTATCGCAATTTTGTTCCTCAAATGTTGACAATGATTTTCACTTGTATTTCTTCATTACTTTATTGTGTTTAAGGTAACTAAATACTTCGGGTTAGTGAAACTAATTTTTTTTTTTTTTTAAAGTTTATTTTAAGTTTTCATAATAATTGAATATTTCTGATTTGTTCCTTTCTTTAAGTACCTAGTTTGATTACATCTTCGTTTATCCATTTAGCGATCCTACCGTTGTGTTCATCACCCTTTCTGTTAGATTGAAAATACATGTTCCATACGTTTTTCAATCTCAATTTACGGGGGGGCAATGCAATGAGGTCATTGCTAGTCGCCGGACCCAAAACTTCCCCCTCTGTCACGCCGATTAGGAAGGTCCCTGATTTGACACGGCTCAGCGCAAGACGCGCGAACGCGTGCCAGGAGACTCAAAGATTTACGATTAGGTGCAATTGTCTCCCGGGACAGCCTTTCAGGCAACCGGCGGCAGTCCACGTGCACGGCTAGGCACCGGAACAAGCAAATTATAGAGATCCCGGCTACTGTTGAAGTTATCCCGTAGGACCCATATAAGCGTCACGAAGACAGCAGAAAGGACTGCTTTGTTCATCTCCGGTGTACACACACGCACAACAAAGACCACCAATCAGGCGCCCAGAAAATGAGGTTAATTTGAAAATACCCTATCGGCTTCCGACTCGCGTCGAATATTTCGGAAACTAAGATTTCGGCCAATAATATTCAAAATTCCAATCACGTGAAGGAGCGATGGGCGAAACTTGGAAAAAGGGTGGGGATGCGACGCAGGAAGCTGGAGAGCAGCGGATTTTTGGCAGAAGACGGATAGAAGGCGAGAGAACGACACAGAGAATTGAGACTGCAGTGTTGATGAGAGGTAGTGGGAGCAGTGACTTGGGGGTCGACCAACATAGTGCAGGCCGCCCAGTATAAAAAGACAATCAGGAATTTATTCCGATTTCAACGGGCCGGCGCCTCCGGAAGGAATGATTGTGCAGCCGAGTCATTGAGGCTGGCCTGGTGAGGAGTGGGTGGCGGTAGACGACTTCCTCCAATAATCACCGATCGGAGCCAGGAGCACTAGCACCGCACGCACTGCTGCTTCGGTGGCTGCGCCTTGCCGTGGTGCGGCTCGCGACAGCGACTGCTTCGGGACGACTACGGATTGTGCAATCATCGAAAGAGGTGAACGAAAGACTTTCATTTTGTAATCATTCCAAAGACAGTAAAAAATAGGAAAGGTGTCATTTAATGTAAATAACATATAATTTAGTTGAAGGGGAATTCTTACCCAAATTGTATTATAGAATCAAATGCAATAAATGTGTTCTTGCCATTCAGGTGATTGACACTTAAAGTTACAAAACTTTGTGATTATTGTAAAGTAGTGGTAGTAATAGCAAACCCGTGCATGCCCTCATTCAAGAGTGCCTGCCCCTGAGGTTCTCGAAATGCCGGTGCCAGCTGATAGGTAAGTGCCCGTTTGGCGCCCTTCATTGATAAATTTAACGCGCACACCTGTCAGCTGATTACCGACGCACTTCGGTGTGACGGTATTTCCCCCCCCCCTTTTGTGAGGTACCCAGACCGCGAGCTGCGCGCATTGCGCGCATGCGTGTGTTGCCGTGGCGGCAGGATGGGTTCATCACAATATCTTCCGTCAGAATTGATGGTAGTTATCAATTATTGTTATAACTATAAAAGAATTTCCAATTTGCACGACATAAAAAGTCAGTATTCAGCAAAACCTGTTGATAAATACTATAAATGGACGAAAAAACATGCTGGCTTTTATACACAGGTAGTTCCTTTTTACATATTATGGCCAGACTAATGTTATAAAAATACATTTATATATAATTTAGTAATGTTTTCACTTGATCAATAATTGAGAATCATCCACAAGAAATGCCCAAAAATTTGCCGTATCAATCTCTCATGTGTCAATCTTATTTTTATGATTGAATGTTGGTTACCCTACGTGACGTTCTAGTCTGCACCATATGATAAATTCAGTTCAATGATAAATTCGGGTTATCGTATAGAATTAACTAAAAAATAGAAGGAAAGTGTAATGAGCGAAACGTCAAAAGAATTATTATTATTATTATTATTAATTGGAGAAGCTTGATTTTCAGCTACATGATATTTTTCAAGAAGTCTTCCTTCTTCTTCATGTTCCTCGCCATGGAGTGGAGTCTCTGATAATGTGATACTTTGCAGTTGCATAGTTATTTGTTGTTTAAGTCTATTCAATTCGGCATCTGAAAATACACGTCACCTTTGAATAGAATTTAACTGACTGCAAACTCGTTGCTCATTCAGTGGGCTGTCTGGATACATTCTTTTCCATTCCGCGTGCATCCTTACTCTAAACCTTTCATACTCCGTTTCCACTTTCGCACTAATATAGTACGCATGCATTATAGAGATATTCATCTCTTTTTTCCATCTCATGCGTTGGCTAGTTTGCCTTGATATGGCGGAGAACCCTATAGATGGGGACTTCAAGCCACTCCGGCCTTCAGCAGATGAAGCTGCTGTCTCTGCGGTTGCCATGAGTGGTATGGCGCCGCGCCTAGACTGTTCATCTGTACTAGGTTCACCATTATCCACTGGCACAGGTAGCTCATTTGACACAGTTGGCCCGGTGCCAGAACCTACTGCGCGATCTTGCGAGGATCGATCGCCAACGACTCTATTCCTTAATAACCTGCTCATAACAATCTTCTCCGGTTTCCCGGTAATAAACACCAGTCGAAGAATCTCTGGTATTTATGGCTTGGGTCCGCGTGTCAGCCAGGCGCGTTAGGTGAAATCCTCCCCTGCGGTGTAACCTTAATAAGGTGTAACCTTATAGGCTAAGAGAGCTGCTGTTGACCATTTCACTGGTTCTTCCACCGCCTCTCTAGGTACTGGTCCGATCCCGAGTATACTCATAACGTGCCGTCGCTGCAGATGGTATCGCGGGCACTGGAAGAACACATGCTCGGCGTCTTCGACAGCAGGTTCACATAGTGGACAGAATGGGGTATCCTCCAGCCACCGGTGGAGATATGCCAGAAAGCATCCATGTCCAGACAACAGCTGAGTCAAGAAAAAATTTACTTCGTCGTGTTTACGGTTGATCCACGGTGCAATGGAGGGAATCATGCGGTACGTTCATCTTCCTTTAATGGACTTGTCCCATCGATCCTGCCATTCGAGCAGTGTTGTCGAGCAGGGTTCTTCTCTTCTTTGTGATATCGCCTCCGTCTCTCCTGCGCCAAGATATCGACAGGAAGCATTCCCGCGATGACGCACACTGCATCGTTTGACACAGTGCGGAATGCACAAGCTAACCGCAATGCTGACAACCTGTACACTGACGTCATCCCTCGGACGTAACTATTTGCCGACGTGGAGTTGGCCCATACTGGGGCTCCATTGAGCAAGACGGACCTCACAACCAAGGCCAGAAGCTTCCGTTTCTCCTGACAGGGCCCTATGTTGGGACTTAGTCTCGACAGTGCTGCATTAATTACCGCCGCTTTATTGCTGACGTACTTCAGGTCGTGTGTGTGGGGGGGGCGCACGCGTGTGTGTGTGTGTATGTGGGCGCGCGCGTGTTAATCTACACTAATTAAACTTGAAATAGTAGTGCCATAAAATATGACAAACTTATCAATTTTAAGAAATTATAATTAAGTTAAATTATAATCGTCTTTTTAACACTATTTTTAACAATAAATCAGTCAGTTCAGTAGCAAATTGTTGTTCGTGCTTGAACTTGAATTATTTATTAATGTCTTCAGTTTGATAATTATTGAACTGTAATTAATTATAATTACAATGATTTTCAGATTTTCTCTTTATTTAAACAATTATTTTATATCTATTTGTCTAATATCGATCTTTATTTCACTTATTGATTTTCATTTTTGCGAGGAAAGGGAAATATAAAATAGTATTTGGGATTCAATAACCCTAGCATAGCAATTTGGTTTCACGGATTTTTTATATATATTTTTTATAACACCTATTTTGGCCCATTTGATAGAATATAATTATTTAGTTGGAAAACAGAGGCGAAAACATACGACTAGTGGGCTAGAGCAGTTGAACCCCCTAAAAGTTGGCGAGTAGATTCAGACAGATCATAGTGGAGAGAGTTGTTTACGCAATAAGTAAAGTATGATAACGACGTTTTATCCATTTTGTAAAAAATTCAATGTATTACATTTTTCGTATATAAAAATTATTAAAATTCATCTGTGACAAAGTAGATAGACCATGGATTTTTAGAATAATTGTTTTTTAATACATCTTATTTCGACAATAAGATTCGTCAAGATTGACTTTAGAGCCTGCAAAATGGATAAACGTATTTTATACAACGGGCAAGAGTTCCCGATGGTGAAACGAAAGAAGAAATCGCTGATAGTGCGTAATAGTTATCTATGTATCAAAGGCATTTGCCCCGAGGGCGATTTCCAAACCCAAGGGCCTCTGGCCCGAAGAGTTGCAAATCGCCTGAGGGGCAAAAACATCTAGTAACGCCCGTGGTGCATCCAAAACTTTATGGTGTATTAGTTCGTTGCTGAATCAAACGAGAATTCGAAAATGTTATAACTTTTCTTGCATCTAAAGTGAAAAGGTGCATTGTAATAGTCATTAGTCAATGAGAAGTTAGATAAACAAAACAGAGTGTGTATCTAATTACCAGGAAACGGATTTATATGAACTAAACTTCTTTGAAATATATAAATATGTATGTAGTTATTTTCATCAAAATATAGAGTTTAATAAGGACTTAAAACGATAAAAAATGACTAAGGTAAAATAATATTTTATTGTCAGTTGAAAGTTCTAAAAAATGTAACTTCTAATTTTACACTGGATCATTGTACTCTTGGCATTTTGCACTAGCTTAATAGATAGATTAATAGAACCAAACCAACACATAGTATTCTGACTGGATTGTAATTAACAATGAGGAGCTGTTTAAGTTGAATTCAGATGTCCAAATCTCTGTGACGTCATGCGATTCCCGAGTGGCAGCTTCAGAGCGGAGGAGTGCATTTCCCACAGACCATCTGTCAAACAAATCCAATAATTCATTGCCTGCTCACACACACACCCCTTCCCCTCGCAGGACATTCAGACTCCTCAGACAGGGCCTGAGGGCTGGAGAGTAGATCTATTTTTCCCATAAATTAAAACATTAACAGTTTCTTAACTTGCTTTCCCATTGTCAATTCTCCTTAATTAATAAAAAAAACACCCTCCAATATTTAAGGAATCACTGAAAAATTTTAAGTTATTTTTGTTGAGATTCACTTTTCATATTTAATTAAATTTCATTGTTAAACTTAATATGCTATATGGACTGATTTTATAAGAAATATGGAAAATATACGAACTTTCATTCAAATATGTACCAAAACCCAAAATATGGAAAATAAAAGTAACATTTTTGAGTACATAAAGATACACAGTACATAAAGGTACACATTGTGAAACATAAAGATAATGCAAATTAGTATTGATATTAGCTTATTTGATAAATATGTATTTACATAGAATATACATCCGTTCCCTGCTAATTACTATTGCATAATCGTTGTTGGACTGATTCGTCTGTACATAATGAAAAAAATATTGTGAAGTTCCTGCAAAAGCTAACGAAACTACGGACAGTGGTGTAACGGGTTCCCTTTAGCGGCCGGTGGCGGCCGGCGTCGTCCGTACACCGGTCTAGCCCGAGCCCACCGTTGTGCGGCCACTTGTAATACTCTCTACAAGCCCGGCACGTTAAACTGCTACTTGTAATAGATTGCCCTGCTCTAGCCCTTCTTATGAACAAACAAACAAACACTAGCCTCGCGTTGGGTTGCCACATATAATAATCTTCCCGTTCTCCTACTCACAATTACCCGTCTGCTAGCTTACCTGGCCTTTCGACTCACCTGGGCGTGGTCTGCGGTGCGTCTGTACAGACGCGAGCAAGGTACTGCGCTCACGTGCGTGGATCAGTTCTAGTGCTACGTGAATGACTGCGAAAACATATTGATTTTACAAATCATGACCCCAAAGATGGCCATGAAATTTATTCAAATTGCCTCCTTTTCTCGTTTTATTTCTTCAATTTACAATATCTAGTGCTGTAATAGCACTGGTGCCTCTGACGGCACACATCGACACAACCCAGCAACAAAAGAAACAACAAATAAATAATCCTCTTCCCACAATACACGAAACATGGACATATACTTTCTCGTTCACACAGATTATTTACAACAAACAAAAAAAAACAAATGCCATTCACACATATAATTAAAACCCCAGAATGCATTCTGTCGAAATTTACGTATTAAAATCTATAATCACATGACTTGATCTTCGACAGAGCGTTCTTCACTTCGCAAAAAAAAAAACAAAGTCAAAATACTTTTCTCACGTGTTCCCGAAGAACCGCTTTGGTTCCCTTCAACCCATAACATCGCGTACGCATCACTGTTCACGCAACATGTCGGAATTCACGCTGCCACCTTTTTTCATAAATATTCCAAGTTATTAGACAATCTCTGAATCCCGAATTGAATTCCGCGCCGCTAATCGCAAATGCAACGTCGCGCTCCCCACCGTTGCAAAATTTCTCATACGGCCACGCTCATTATCGTTTGCTCTCGCGAGTCCAACGGGCGTTGCCGAATTTCACAGTAATTCCGAAAATCCCATTTTTTTATGAAATTCCCTTTCACGAAATATTAAACAATGTACATAAAGTATTCCCAGTTACTACTGCGAATTCTGTCCATTACTTCCGCACTTTAAAAAAATTTCCAAACATCGCCTACGCGAACACACGTCTTGCCTTCACCAAGTCCAGGCACGTTCTGGCAAATCTTTTTCAACTTAGCATTGTTATTCTTGCTTCAACACTTTTCCCGATCGCTCGATAACTGACGATCGCGTCACTTTGGTTCTCCCAAAATATTTAATTTTTAACGTTTCCCGAAACACTTTATTTCCGTTTTTGTTTTAATAAAATTCTCCCGGCAATTTCCTAAAATTCGATGTTTTCCTCTTGTTTTCCTTTGGTCAAATTCCTTTTATTTCCCTATTTTCCGTTTTTGGATGTGAAATGGAACGCACTGCAATTGTTCGCTAATCGCTTCTTCTTGCTAAGCTTTTGCTTGAATTAATTTATCTGTTTTATTAAAATTTTGATACTTCCCGTCAAGATATTTAAATGGGATAAATTTTGCATGATGCAGCTAATTTTCTTCTTTTGCCCCCCGAAAGTCTGAATTTGATATCTTATCGCGTTCTCTTGCATTATTCGAAAAACCCTCTTTTTTATAAGCGTTTCATCGCTCCAACAATGGACTCCATCAATATTCTCCTTAACACAAATATACGAAATACGAAAATTTCAATAACTTCTTATTGCCTGACGCGATTTTACTGGGATAACTTTTAAAATGTTCCTAAATTAAAGTCAAATCTAATGTCTATGGTCAAAACTCGCACAAGTATCGGGTTCACTTTATTTTCTTCCCCAATCGTTTTTTTTTATTATGGCGCCTTTGCTGTAAATGTTTTCAAATTGTTTGTGTTCCAAACGCACACTATCGGGGATCGTGTAAATCATTACAGTGGTTTCCAGTAAAATATCGAGAAATATATGAAAATGTTTATGTTGTATTTGAGAGTTATATAACAGCGCGAATAACAGTGTAAATTGCGTTGATGTAACGGTACTTTGGGGTTATTTGCTTCTATTGCCAAAAGTTATTTAGAAAATGTCATAACAAAAAATAATGATAATAATAATAATATTAATAATAATAATAATAATTCCGATGATGTTAGACGATGTACCACATACATCTAATTACTATTACTAGTACTGCTTCTCAAGAAAAATATATCCCTGTAAAAAAGGGTGATACATAACAGTGAAATGTGACTGATGGCAATTATAAATTCACGGGAACATGCCAAATTGCAATTTTCATATTATTTAAGCAAAATAAGGTTTATAAAGAGTTATTTTACTTATTTGAGCATTATGACATTTATTTATTTGTTGGCATCATAACTTTTATAAACGTTGTACGTGTTGTGTTAGTATTACAGCGGGCCAAAAGTATTCAAAAGGTCTGAGGGCATAAAGAATCAGAAAGACCCGCAAGGGTATTAACAACACCGTTACGTGTTTTCTTTCAGCTGTTACAGTTTCATCCAGTCGCGAGCTTAAACGTCACCAGTGGCGTCACCGTGATGTCGTTTTAGCACTCGATTGGATGACACCGTACCAGCTGATGAAGTGTCATAGGTTAGAAGTATAGTAACGCCCGTGGCGCATACTTTACTAGTTCGTTGCTGAATCAAATGAGAATTTGCGATATTTTATACTTCTTCTTCCGTGTAGTGTGAAAATACTTCGCTTTGTGATCATTTGTCAATATTTATTTATTTATTTATTTATTTTTTTTCGTCAAAAAAACAGTAAAAATCTGCGTATGATGTGCTATGGGGAAAAGTGAATTGTGTGCACATTTTCAAAATTCTGTGATCCCTACACTAAGTCATATACTACTTAAATTTTGAAAGGGAGAAAAAAACTCCCATGTAGTAAAATCTATTTTCAAGGATAAATAAGCAATAAATTTTGAATTTTGAAAGGGAGAAAAAAACTCCCATGTAATAAAATCTATTTTCAAGGATAAATAAGCAATAAATTTTGAATTTTGAAATTTTGAAAGGGAGAAAAAAAACTCCCATGTAATAAAATATATTTTCAAGGATAAATAAGCATATAAATTTTGGCTCTTATTACTTCCTGCCGCAACAACATGGAAACGATAATTTGAATAATTGTATTTCCCACTGAATTCTAGAAGACGTGCACAGAAAATGAATTTTTATTTAATAAAAAATAAATAAAATTGTAATTTATGTCCAGAAGCAAAACAAGGGCCATCTCAGCATTTGCTCAATGGATCAGGAAACTGGACGAAAAACCTGATCGAGATGGGGGTCATTGACCCGGAAGCCGTAGTACAATAGTTGTTACAGGTTGTTTATACTCATTTATACAGTCCAAATGGTAAATAATGCATTATGTATCATTGTTAAAATTAATGTTACTTTTCTTGTGATGCTCAGTATAGTCTCTAATTGTATAGAACCAGTTATGCAGCAGAAACGATTTCACTTGGGATTTAAACTTTTCTATCGAATTTAATCGTTTAATGTCATCTGGCAAAGTGTTGTAAAATAATGTACATGTATTGTATGCGAATTTTTTGTAATGAGCTGTTGATACTGTCACCTGATGAATATGATTTCTACGTCGAGTGTTATAGTAATAGACTTCAGCATTTTCTGAAAATATATTCCCGCCCTTGAGCAAGTCATTTTTTACAAAAACCACTGATTCGTAAATAAAAAGACACGGTAATGGTAGAATTCCTAGATTAATGAAGAGAGGCTTACATGAATCACGTGGGTGGGATTTGGTTATTATTCGTACAATTCGTTTTTGTAATCTAAAAGTCTGGGAGCTATAAGATGTATTTCCCCAGATTATTGTGCCATATCTCAGGCGGGAATGAACATTCGCGAAGTATACACAACGAGCAGTATGAAGGCTGACTGAATTTGTAAGAATTCTGAACGCGTAGCACAATGAACTTAATTTTGTGTTCAATTCATTTAAATGGACGTTCCATTTAAGGTTTGACTGAATTGAGAGACCTAAAAATTTTGTTGCCTTAACATCAGTCAATGGTACACTGTTCATTTTCAATGGAGCACAGAATTGTTTATTTGAAATGGAAAACTGCATTAAAACCGTTTTCTTTTCGTTAATTTGTTATTTCGGAACCAATTTAAAACATCTGATATTGTACTATTTACGGTTTCTTTATAGAAAGCAAGGATGTACTGCAAGGACGTTCGTATCATCTGCAAAGAGAACCGTTCTTCCGTTTCGAATCGTCGAGGGCATATCGTTTACGTAAAGTAGGAACAGAATAGGGCCTAAAATCGATCCTTGAGAAACTCCACATGCAACGGGCAAAGAGTCGGAAAGGTGCGTACGTAATGTTCTATCATTCCAGTAAGGTATTTCAACTCTCTGAGATCGTTGTTTAAGGTACGAACATAACCAATCTAGAGCAATACTACGAATTCCATATCAAGGTAATTTGGAAAGTAAAATGTCATGATCAATGACGTCAAAAGCCTTTGAGAGATCTACAAATAATCTAATAGGTGCCTCGTTTTGATCCAATGATGAGGCGACATCTTTAAGAAAAGAAAATATAGCTGTTTCCGTTGATTTTGATTTTCTCAATCCATGTTGGCAATCTGAAAGCGCGTCGTGTTTAGTGAGAAAGGTTTCCATTCGTACGTAAAAAAGTCGGCCATGTCAAGCTGGCACAACCACCATAGCACAATCACATCAAACCAAGTGGAATATTTAGTACTCATTTATTACTAATTTATTACCCAAAAATTAAATGTATTACGTTTCTGAAATAAAGGTGAGAGATTCAAATTCAAAAATTGAGAGAACTAACGAGCACAATCGCATTAAACCTAACACATCATTTAACAGATGTATCACACTATTACTTAACACTAAACAGAAATTTATTACTCCTTATTTATAAAATAAATAATTTTAAAAGACGACATACTTAAGCAATAACGAACGGTATTGATGAAGTACTTTTAGAGTATAGTACGCCACAAGCAAATGAATCCTATCCTGTACAAAAGAAGACATTATGTTCCGTTATCTAACACCATGTAGCAAATTATGAACGTGGAAACGCATGTAAGAATTATTGTGTAAACTCAAACGATATGGTCAAAATATGCAAGAGATTCAAATTAAAAAGGTGACAGAACCAACGAGCACAATTGCATTAAACCTAACACATCATTTAAGAGACGTATTACACTGTTATTTAAAACAAACTAGAAATATATTACTCCGGTTGTTAACGAAATAATTAATTTAAAAAATCGACATACATACGCAATAACGCACGGTATTCATGAAGTACAGGAAGCCACAAGTAAATCAAACCAATCCTGTACAAAAGTAGACATTATCTTCTGGTATTTAACACCCAGTAGAAAATTATGAACGCGGAATATTGTGTAAACTCAAACGCAATGGTCAAAATATGCAAGAAATTCAAATTACAAAATAGATAGAAGCAACGAGCACAATCGCATTAAAATAACCACATCATTTAAAAGACGTATTACAGTGTTTTTTAAAACTAACTAGAAATTTATTACTTCTATTATTAAAGAAATAAATAATTTTAAAGAACGACATACATACGCAAAAACGCACTGTATTCGTGAAGTAATTTTAGAGTATAGTAAGCCACAAGTAAATGAAACCATCCTGTACAAAATTAGTCATTATGTTCTGTAATCTAACACCTAAAATCTAGCATATTATGAACGTGGAAACGCATGTATGAAATATCGGGTAAACTCAATCGTAATGGTCAAAACATGCAGGAGATTCAAATTAAAAAATTGAGGGAACAAACGAGCACAATCGCATTAAACATAGTGTCTTCTTTTGTACAGGATAGGATTCATTTGCTTGTGGCGTACTATACTCTAAAAGTACTTCATCAATACCGTTCGTTATTGCTTAAGTATGTCGTCTTTTAAAATTATTTATTTTATAAATAAGGAGTAATAAATTTCTGTTTAGTGTTAAGTAATAGTGTGGTACATCAGTTAAATGATGTGTTTGGTTTAATGCGATTGTGCTCGTTAGTTCTATCAATTTTTGAATTTGAATCTCTCGCATGTTTTGACCATTACGATTTAGTTTTTTACAATATTTCTTAAATTCGTTTTCACATTCAATTTTTTTCTTGGTGTTAAATATTAGAACTGACTGTGTACTATTGATTGTATATGTATTTTTGTAATTGGTTGTAGTGTTTGCAGGTAGTTGGTACTCTTTAGTAATATACACGAATGTCGTGCGGGTTGCATAACTAATTGTGTTTGACTTTTTTTTTTTTCGTAAACCGCATGAGTAATGAATTTCATTTTAGAGTAATAAATTAGTAATAAATATTCTCTAAACACTCGTATTAGTTTTGATCGTTTGTGCTCATTTTTTGCGATGGGTTGTGCCAGAAAAAAAAATTCCTTGGTTTTTGGGGTTGTTATGGCCTTAAAGTCTCTCTAATATTTTTGAAAAAACTGATAGAAGAGAAATGGGCCGATAATTTTGAATTTCATTTTAAATTTCATTTTCATAATAAATCCCTAAGCGAAACATATTTAATGGTGAAAGTAGCTCTTTTGTTTGGTGTCGTCGAAATGAGTTGGTCTCTCTCTTAGCCGAACATGAAGTGGACAAATGTTCAATAATTATTGTTACGATTGCTGAAACAAAGTCTGAAAAGCGAAGTTTCACCGTTGTAGATAAAAATGAAATTAACGAGATCACAGACTACGCATTACGACCAAAAAACAATTCTGGAAGATTCTTCTTAAATTATACGAATGGTCGTTGTGCTGTTCAACATGTAGGTAAAAACACATTTGAAAAAATTCCATTTCTTATTGCCAATTAACAGGGTCTGGCGAATGCGGAGAAGTAAACAGGCCATTGCTAACGGCGAACTTCTGCTACCCTTCTGGCAGACGTAGGGGCGAATATGCCTTGTTAAAACCGCATCGCGGAAGGAAGAGGTCGATTGCAGAAAGCTATTTGGAAGATTCCTCACATCCAAAATTAACATTTCGAGAATGTTAGCTGGTGTGCCCTTGACGGAAACTTTCCACTATGGGTGTGCCTTCTACATCGACGCCTGGTACGATTACTCAAGCATCTGTGTCTAAGCTGCTGGCCAGCTAAAAAGCCGAACTAACGGGACAACTTTTGAAACATGCCACTGTCGGATGAGAACATACATTTATACTCGATTTAGGGTAGTTTCCTTTCGTTTTATGTTGGCAAAAGTTGTTGCCAACCGTCACACAAATACCCTGTATATATTACCTTCAAGCGGTAGGAACATTTTTTAAAATTTAAGTTTGCAATGAAACAATGACTACTTCCGTAGATTCCGCCAACATTCAAAGCCATCCAAGTGAAGTTGTGTTAGTTTACAAGCGTTGCTAAAGATTTACATTTTGCGTTTTGGTGCTCTTCGTTCTTTGCGTTTTACCGTTCAATTTATTTATTTAGTAGTACTAGGCGTTTTTTGAGTTTTATTTATTATTTTCCAATTGTTTTCTTTAGTAATAATAATAAAGTTAATTGAAATAGTTATAGTAGTTCAGTATTTGTTGTTGTTGTTGTTAGGTGTCCCTTTAGTATTTCTTGTTTTAAATTAATTATATTATATTTATAATAATAATAATTATTATTTCTGAATTCATTTTAATTATAACTGGAAAATAATGGATAGCCCAACAACATCTGGGTCTATACTTAATATTGAACCTTTGAAGATAACACGTACTCAAAGACTGTCTCTGGTAACAATGGATAAGTTATTGAAAACTTACTTACACTAATGATGATTTTCATTTTTTTTTTTTGAACTTACTTTTAAAAGCTAATGAATAATTGAACAGATACATTAAATGGATGCATTTGCATTGATATTGACATAACTGGACTGTTAGGAACAATTCATTAGATCACTTAAAAACTACTATATATATCACGTTAACTTCAATAATTGTGGTATTTATTTGCGTTCAATAAAACTCATAAAATTAAAAAAAAATTTTGAGGTTGTATTTTTCATTTGCACTTGGTACTTTTCAACACTTCTTAAGCTCGCAATAGTTGATAATGATAATTCTTCACTTAATAATTATTCAGAGTTAATATTCATTTATAGATGAACATCTCCTTTTAATTCTACCGAAAAACGAAACATGTATTATTGAACAGTGGACAAGACTCGAGACCGCGTGAGGATTGTGAATGAGACAACAAACAAAACAAAAGCGAGAGCCTTGATCAGAGTTATAGTTTCATAAGTTGGCTATTCCGACAGGAAATCTTTCAAGCTGCCATATTGCGAATTTAGTGCGGCCTAATACACGGCTTGGAGTCTAAGAAAGAAAATATTATATACGACAGTGAAATAGGAGTGACTAATGGAAACCTAATATTTAAATATAAATCTAAACCTAAATATTTATATTTCGTAATTTTAATAATCATCCATTATTAACTTGGCTATCCAGGAGACTATCCGTGGTACTGCAGTACTACGCCCTGAGGAAGGTCGCAGAATGGCGACCGAAACGTTGGCACCTGTGCCCTGGACGCGGCGTCTCCCGGATAGCCAAGTTAATCATGACTCCGGCCGCGGAAGCCTACGCTCTCAATAATCATCCATTTCTATTATCGATATATTTTTTTCTTAAAGTTCTGAGTATGTTTTTTTTTTTTTAAGTTTAATAAATCTACTTAATCAAACGAGTGTTATTTGTTGTGTTGGTAGCGGAGCGAGCATAAAGTATTCAAAAGCCCCGCGCGGGCTTAAAGAATCAGGAGGCTCGCAAGGATATTAACAATATCGTTTCGTGTTTTGTTTCAAGTCCGTAAACTGACAACAATGAACTAGTAAACCATAAAATTTTAATTTTGGTTCAATCCTCGGCTAGGAGAAACAAAATAGTGTACGTGCGTAAAACAGTTTAAATACCTAAAAATAACTAATTTTGATTACACTCTGAAAATGTTTGTTACATACATTCGGAGGCTTATTACACAACACACTGATGTTTGATAAGTACATTAATTAACGAACGTTCGAATAAAATCCAGGCGAATGTATTTTGTCACAATTTAAATTTTCATTTAATTGAAATTTATCCACTACAGCGGAAAATTAAGAATATTGTCATATATTCATATTATAAGGGTAAATAAATGTTGGGTGGGTTATTTTAGAATTGACACTTCACTATAACTGAAAAAAAAGTTCGACGTACAATGAGGAAGCAATCGAAGGTCGCATTTGTTGCGCCGCCAGAAGACACGGGATGCCAAGTTTCTCGAACTGTAGCGTAAGATTCTTTGGCACTCTACCAGTCGTCGCCAAGACAATCAGGAGTATTGCGAGGCGGGTGAAGCTCCACATATAAATCCCGAAGCTCCTCAGCCAGGGTCCCCCACTCTTCGATCTCTCAATTATTGCTTTCCGAACGCTTTGAGCTCGACCCTTACTGGCTGACCACCGAAATGCGCCTAATAAAAATGCAAACCAGGTGAGGCAAGAAACTTGCGCCCCGTGCACGACGTAGAATAAGAACATTTTGGAATGAACACTGAATTTTCTGATGAAAAAAAGATTTCTTTTCAAATTTAAAAAAAAAATAAATAAATAAAAATTGGAGAAGCGTTGAATCCAATTAATCAAAGATGGCATTAATTTGTATTTGCAAGTTGAAAAGTTTCTTCATCTACGTCCAATTTTACTTTCCATTATTACTTTCAACTAGCTGAAATATTCACATTCACAGATCATGCAAAATCATTAACATAAAACACTAGATTAAACTTTTTTTGTGAAACTTCTCTTTAGAAATATTAGGCAAATGTGTTAATTTTTTCTCAGATGTATTAAAAAATCATTCACTACATCAATCTCCCTAAATCAAGTCACCCCCCTCCAAGAAAAATTGACACTTTGTAACCAACTAAAATAAGGTTGGCTACTTATGTACCTAGAAACACAGTCCATTGAAATATTTTCTTACACTAACAGGCTATGGGCAAACAAGTTAGTTTCTAGAACAAGAAACTATATATTCATTTGTTGTTTGGCCAATGAATTACGAGCAAAGTTGTAAACTATAGGAGGTTATTCATATTCAAAAATAAAACGGCATCTTGTAAATTTCAAATATGATTTACATGATGCCCTCTTATTCATGAACATGAATAACCTCCTATGGATTACAACTTAGTCTGTCCTTAATAAATTCATTGGCCAAATAATGACCATATAACAAGACACTTAAATGAGGAATGAACCATTCTTGAGAAATGAAACAAATTCCATTGTTAGAATGTGGGTCCATTACCAACAATTAACGAAAGTTTATTATTGATCATGAATTTTGTTTTGAAACATTAAAAATCCAAACACAATAGAAACAAATACTGCAACAATATTTCCTACCACATTATGATGAAAAATATTTGCTTTCTTCATTCAAACATTATTCTTGTTTAGTCATGTTAAGAATTTAAGCTCTGTAAGCAAACAAAGTATTCTGATTTTTAAGAAAGAAAGAAAGAAATTGAAATTTATATTTTCAATTACATGTTGAATTTAAAATACATCCTCATCTATTCCAATTTAAAAAAGACAATCAAATCACAAGTATGCATTTTATTTGTACAGTCTCTGCAACCACACAGTACAAGAAATGAAGTTAAATGAGTTAAAAAAAAAAAGAAATGTTTCTAACACAATACTATGCACAAATCTTCTTAGACTCCCAGTAAAAACAATCTATGAAATGTCTTCATAATAGTTAAATATTGATAAAAAATATCACAGCAACAGGAAAGATAAGAATTCTCACACTTGAAAACTATCCAAATCTACTTTCATTACGATTTTGGTTTCTATTTACAGTAAAAGCAGTATAAAAATGACTCATTAAAACAAAATGAAACTTGCATAAAGTGTCTTACAAACTGATGATGTCTCTACAACTTTAACTATAAAATAAGAAACTTCTAAAAAGACTTGTTTCAGAAGCTTATATTAACAATTCTTTTTAGGAATATACACATTTCTTAAGCTTCTACTTAATGAGTAATAAAGGATTTGCGAATGCTCATGTGATTTTTGTTATGAATTTTCAAGTCTCATGGCGATTTTTTTAAAACTTAAATGTAGGTGTGATTATATCAATAATAATCTATCACAAATTAAGTCCTAAAGTTCTTCAGCATTTCTCACATCTTTGGAAATTTTAGGAGAATAATGAGTGTATTAAGTAATCCAAATTTAAATGAAACGAGAGAAAATGATAAAAATTACAAACAAAGAATCAGAATGTTAGTTCACACGTGCATAGGAACTTTAGTCTGAACAAACATACCCTACGTAATAAAGCCAACTTTTCAGCAAATTAATGCCACTTATTTTGGGAATAATTCCCGTACATGGCTGCTCAATGAGAACAAGTGTAAACTATGGTTTTTGACAACCTGCAATAAAAACTAAGGGGGTCACTTACAGCACTAGTAGTATCTTGTTTCTTTGAACTAATAACCATGGAAACAACAATTTTTATTCATGATATATTTATTCTGATGCATAATATTTAACTTTCAATAAGCAATAAAAAGCATCCAATAACTAATGAAAGATTATGAACAGTATGAACACATCATCACTTAAGACCCAGTTTCAAATATGGTATATACATGAACATTCCAGTTCACAAAAGAACTGTCAAACACAAAGTTGTTGAACTGAACAAGTGGAATTGTAGCATTTAAGTGATACAACTCAGAGGTACCTGCTCAACACACAGAAATAGGCCATCATTAACAATACATGTTACTTTATGCTCAAGGGGGAATAATTCTTTAATTTATGCAAAATTCTGAGTTTCACAAATTTTAGAATATTAAAATTCATATATTTCAGAATTACTGAAAGTGGTTATCAATTCATCAGAATACAGCAAACACTTTAACACTACATATAAGAAATTACCACCCAACCTGTTGAACAACAAATTGAAAGGTACAATTGGTTAACATTATTGTGATACTTCAGTATCCCACACTAAGAAAAAACAAAGTCATTAACAGTTTGTAAGATAAAAGAATGACATGCTTGGATTATGAGATGTGATCTTTATATAAAATTCAGTGCATTACCAAATTACATTCCAAAATAGAAATTAAAAGACCTCTCGAAAATTGCATAAGGGCAGTTTCATTGGTAAGGTACAACAAATCCACTTTTAGAGCAAAGAATAATAATAATAAAAAAACAAAAAAAACTTGTGTACATCACAAGTTTCTCCACTCAAGGCTAACTGATAATATTGGCATTCAGAATTCTGCTATAGAGAGCTAACAAATGCACAATGAAAAAATAAAGCTTTCAAATTCTAACATTATATATTTATGTTCTGCAAATGGGTCAACTAATTGGTTGCAAATATAATTTTACTGCATTATGACTTCTAGGCAAATTCCACAAAGCCAATTACAGCAATGACTGGAATTTACCCAGTGATTTATCTAACCAAGTTGGCATGATTAACATAAGAATGGCAAAAAGTAATTACCAAGCTCCCTTGACATAAATACAGTGAATACAACCACCACAAAATCACTTTACAACTTGTTCAGTATCCTCCTCTACTTAGCTCTGCAAGCAGTTTTCCAGCAACAACTCTTTGTTGGAACTACTGAAATTATGAACCACAGAATATTTAAAAAGTGGAGTTTATTACGATCTTGCTACTAGAGAAATCTAAGTTGATGGCAATAAAAAATTATGTTTTACTGCTTGAACACAACATGAATTGGCAATGAAGAGATGACAATGATCACCAATGGAATTGTACATGCTTACATTACTTCCTGTTTCACTCCTTGGTCCATTTTTCTCATAATATATGAATTAGCCAAAGTGAAATTCATTATTTCACCCTGCAAATAATAACACTTAAATAGATACATCGTAAAAACATCTTCCTCTCAAATCCCTTGCATGAAACAAACAAGAAAAAAATATGCCAATGTTACTATCGCCTGAGTTAGTTAAATGATTGCAGAACACAAAAGCAAATAAAACAGTCATGATTTTGTCATACTTTCCTGTACAACACCTTATCTAGTCATGAAATGATCACTAATAGTAAGTCATGAATTCAAAAGTAGCACCAGAATTTATTTTAATGAGCATGAAACTAGCAAAACTGCTTTTGCTACCAGAAATTCGTTTATTTAAAAATTGTTATCAGTGCAACATATAAATTGTTGTCAAATTCTTGAATGTATCAAGAGTGTGCTCAACAAGTATGGGGCACAGTACACAACACAGTATATTATTCAAAAAACCATTTATGTAAGTTCTTTTCTAAATAGAACTTTTTACGTAATACAAAACTTGAGAATACATACTGCAAATGGTTCTAACTCATGAATCAAATTTTGCTGCTTTAACAAAGTCCATAAAGTTTGAAAGTAATGCATTCTCAAGAACAGGAATCAGTAAAATTCCACCATTATTAGCCCGACGATACATTATATATATGTAATGTTTCACTGAGGTTGTAATATTTATTCCTAAGTATTTTTAAATCACACAAACTTGCTCCTATATTTCAAACTTGAATAAAAGATTTAAAATAGGAAGTTTGAGGACAATTAGTGAAAAATCAAACAAGGTCCAGTCTTTCAATTTACTGGAAGTTACAGTAAATTTAAACCAATATAATAAGCACTCTCTCTGAGGAAAAACTGTCTTGCAATCCACTCCATTACATGTAATTCAACCTTAATAAGGAAAAACCACAGATTCAGAAACGCACCAACCAAGAACAAACAATATGACACCTGTTCAATGACAATTACTCTTCTTCATTCGCCTCTTCACTTTCATCTTTAGTGGCTGCAGCTCCATCTGCTTGTTCTTCACTCTTGGGTGCAACTTCTTTCTCTGCTGAATTCTGCACACGTAAATCATATTTTACAACAAGGTTCACAGAATGGAGAAAAAGTAAATCCCACTTTCTTATGGAATAATTTACCTCTCTGCTGGAACTAACACCATTTTCAACAGGTGCTTTTTCTTCTGCTTCTGCTGTTCCCGTTGCTGCTGCGGGAGCTGAAGGTTCCAAAGTAATTTCAGCTTTTGAAACACTTGGAGACAATTTGAGGAATCTTTCAAGATCATCAACTTCATTCGCCAAGTCAAAGTCTTCATAATCCTGAAGCAGTAAATTACCATTATTAGTTCTGGAAAAACATATATTTCAGAGATACAAAATATCACAAACTTTCTCACCCCACAATACTCTTCCTCATTGAACATTTGAGGTGGCAATGGGTATTTTGAATCTTTAGCATTACCATTTTTTTGCATGAATTCTTTATCACTTTCTTTTCCTGGCTCTGTTATATCCACAACCACATATTCAATATTCTTGCTGTCAAGAATCATCATAACTCTTTGTTGATGCTTCTTCACCTGTAAATAATTTGAAAAGACCACATAATAATGGTAAAAACCATTTTTGATTCAATACTCTTTAATGTTATTGGTTTTCATACAATATAATGAATTTCATTTCAAGTCCCACGCATAATGTGCCAAACGCATCGACACAACATTTCACAAACCCTTCTACACACAGTAAATATTTTTATGCACATTTATGTCAAAATAAAAAACGGACATTTTACCTCTTTATTTCCAGATATTCCTGAAATGTATACCTTTACAACCATTGTTGCCGCAATGAAATCGAATGTTAAAAACAATATTCAAGGTACAAACTCTAAAGCAATTCAAAAGTTATACTCGCATTCAACACTACAGAAGCATAAAAATTATTTCGGCACCAAAGAAACTCAACACTGCTTCGCCTTGCTATACGCCCTAATCGCACTGCCACACAACTTTCGACAACTCTCAGAGCAGCCACTGCCTGGCGGTCACTACACCCACGAACCTTACGTCGCCGCTGTAGATTTCTGCTAGTATCGCTAGAGTGCAGCACTTCCTCTGCCGACTGAAAGCCATGTTGAACAATTACTAGGGAAAATAAATAAACCCGATTCCAATAAAAAAATGTAGATGATAGAAAGTACAATATTTGTTAGTTTCGATATTTTCACAAATTTTCAGTCAGAGTCTAATTTTTTAATAATAATTTTCTCCCTTTTGGTGCAGTTTTTTAAAAACTGTTTTTTAAAATTAATTACTAATTTTCGGCTAGTCCTAGCGTTAGACACTTTCATGATGAATCTTTGAAAATCATGTAGTTTAAAGGTATATAGCTAGTATTCTTTTTCCTGTGTTTTGTAGGAAATTGTAGTAACATAATGTATATTAGAAATAAAATTTTATTTCAAGTTTTAAAAATTAATTAAAACTACTAAACAATTTATTTACACTTTGGATATATTTATTTCAAATTATTGAATTTTAAAAGACACCAAGTACTACAGTTAATAAAAAAATTATGATAAAATTCAATTTCTTATTTAATGTTCACCACTATACTGTAATAGCCAATAAAATTGAAGAAAATCTGATAAATTATAAATGATTGCATGTAGATTCTATTTTCTTTCAAAAGAAACTCTTATAATTTTATTTGACTAAGGAAAATAGATGGAGAAATGCAATTAAAAGGTGGGTAAACAATTATATACTCATCCAATTTATCAATAACTGTTAATCTTTATAAGAAAATCCTGTCGTTTTTTTTTCTTAACAGCGATTTAAATTTTCTCTTAATGAAAGCAATCAAATCAGGCGCCTTTGCTCCTCATTTCCTTGTATAAACACCAGGAGCTCTGTGGTCTCTGTATAAAGTAGCAACTCCTGACATCGCCGCTTGGCGGGGCCTCTGCCGAGCCCCCATCCATATATAATTCTTACGGGTCGTTCTCCGAGCTACAGGCGGAACGACGAAATATGGCGTCTCTGGCAAGGGGTAATTTTTCATCATTTGCATTACGCCTTTGGCGTCTATCTGTAATAAAATTGTTCGATTGCTCGATGAAAGAGCTTTGTCCTCTCTTGGGACGTTCGCGCCGGTCGATATGTACCCTCCCACGACAGACTTTCTAGTTGGCTGCGGGACAGCACATCACATCCCGTCACCAGACGGGCGTGTCGAGCCATGAGTCACCGGTGCAAGAAAGACGAATTTGCTCATTCTCCTTTGCAGTCAGATAGTTGGGAAATAGACTTGGGTGACGTTTTGCGTATCTTTTTGACACTGACCTAAATTGGTCCGATTTTAAATTGTTACTTAATGACTTGAGTATTCAACATCGATACCAAATACTTTTAGTGTGTTCTCTTTAAATGCATCATCGATTACGTATTTTCCAGAAAACATTAATACATCTAAGAAAGAATTTATATTCTAGAAAGTATGTTTTGCTTTTGAGAAGGAGGGAGATCATTAATATTTATTACGCAGTCTGATTCTTGAACACTACATTTGAAATTCGCGGGCGGAGATTCTTTAGACAACGTATTACTTCCCTTCAAATTACGAGTTACTCTTCCTACATAACGATATCGCTTATCAAAATTTAAAACTGCTTTCAATCCACGATACAATCAAGGAAACCCGGCAGCAACGTAATATCTATACATAGGATGCGTTACGTTCCAATACGCGTGCGTATTTCCGTTATGTTTCTTTTTGTGCATTAAAAAAGTAACATTGTACTTCTTTTAGCAATTCCTAATTGGTGTAATACATTACACTAAATGTGAAGATTGTGCGTTCTGATCTTCTTTTAAAAATGAATTTCGATTCCGAATATCCCTTTTAAAGTAAGGTGATTATTATGCAATTTTAAATTTTGAGTTTCCATTTACCTTTTCAGAACAACATTCCAAGCAAATATTTCAAGTTTTTCCGACCATCAGCCAACAAACCAATTACAACACTACCGCACTGCTACAATATTTGAGAAAAGTTGCTTTCTTTGTGCTAAAAAAAATGTGCACTGCACAAAATTTAATCGGACAGAACTTCACGTAATTAGATATGCGAACAGTGAACGAAGAAGAGACATATACTTGGGTCTAGGTTTGAGGTATTTCTTCAGATTACTCTGCCTGCCATAAATTCCACTTTCGATGCAATCTGCTGTGCCTGGCGCAGAGGAGGAGAGCTGAGAAAGTGGCATCGCTGGCGTGCCGGTGGAAGCCTTCACCCGGAAGCATTCCACGCTGAGATGCCATCGATGGTGATAGCTCGAGGGAGGGAGGGGATAAACGTGTTTGTTAGGACGAGAGGGTTTTTTCACACTCCCCTTTGCTCCAAGTGAGGGTTTAAAATTCAAACCGAGGAAAATTGTGATGCGGTTTTGGCAAAACGAAAGTTTGGTTGTATTATAACTTTGGAAGTTTGCTGTTATGGATAATAACTGAAGCAAATATAAACTTAATATGAATGTTAACGAGATGTTAAACGTATGTGTGATATTACTAGAATCAGCTCATCCAGATGAATTCAATTTTTACTGTACCTTGATTTCAAACTTCTTTGGTTACGTCGAAATTAAGAGAAACGAATAAGCAAGGAATGAATGCGAGGAAAACAAAAGTTTAAAGTGTTGAAATATTTAAAGAATAAGTCGCTTTTTAATTGTTTTACGTTTTTCTCATTTTTCAACATTTCGGTTTTTCAAGGGTTAAATGAAGTTAACACGTAACGTTTTGAGCATTGCCCGTTGATGTGTAAAATGAACTCATTACAGATTTATTTATTTATTTATTTATTTATTTTACGTCAAAAAACAGTTAAAAACTGCGTATGACGTGCTATGGGGAAAAGTGAATTGTGTGCACATTTTCAAAATTCTGTGATCCCTACACTAAGTCATATACTACTTAAATTTTGAATTTTTGAATGGGAGAAAAAAACAAAAACTCCCATGTAATTGAGATTGATTGAGTACTGATTGAGTACTGATTGAGTATTGATTGAGTAATTGATTGAGTACTGATTGATTTTTTTAGTCAGTTAAATCTTAATTACAAATTAATAAACACAGCTTCTGTCAAATTAAATGATTTAAAACATCGATATGTTGTTATTGATGTCGCATCCCGAGTCAGACAGCGAACACGAAAAAAAAACATAAAATGCAATTTACCAATTATTTCGCTGATTCACGACTATTTCGCACTTTGTACGTTATTTTGCATTTGCGATCGATTTCGCACTATTTCGCACATTGAAAACTTCCAGCACTGACTGTCTTCTTCTTCTTCTTCTTCTTCTTCTTCTTCTTCTTCTTCTTCTTCTTCTTCTTCTTCTTCTTCTTCTTCTTCTTCGTCTTCTTCTTCTTCTTCGTCTTCTTCCCTACAGGGTTCAGGTCATGTGACCTGTTACGGCACCCATTTTTCTTCTCGGTCTGCCAATATCCCTTCTTCCTTGTGTTCTATAGTTCATAGCTACGAATGGAAGTGGGTTCGTTGCCATTCTTGATACATGATTGTACCATTTTAACTTATTTTGGATAATGTTTTCATATAATTCATTGACTTTTAAAACATCTCTTATTTCAGAATTTCGTTTCTTGTTGAGTAGCGAGCACTCTAGTGTATTTCGGAGAAATTTCATTTCTGCCGCTTGTATTTTATTTTTGATCTTTTTCGTGTTCATCCATGTTTCGCAGGCATACATGAGTGTGGAGACTGCAATTGTCTTTAAAACTTAACCTTTTTTTTCAGATACTTATGTACCGTTCCACAAACATTTCGGAATTTTACTAGTTTATCTTCCACGTTATGATCTATATTAGAGGATATTTCACAGCCTAAGCACTTGAAGTTGCTAACTTGTTCAAGATTGTAGTTCCTCATTGCTATTTTAGATCGTACTGGATATTTGCCTCGAAATGCTATGA
This sequence comes from Teleogryllus oceanicus, assembly GCA_964035755.1. Taxonomy (NCBI): domain Eukaryota; kingdom Metazoa; phylum Arthropoda; class Insecta; order Orthoptera; family Gryllidae; genus Teleogryllus; species Teleogryllus oceanicus. The sequence goes on along the minus strand of CAXIVR010000008.1, from coordinate 108,875,552 downwards.
CTTTTGGTTTTCGAGCGGACGTTTAAAGTCCATATTCTTCGAGGGTTTTCTTTAAGATAAAAATGGATATTTGAAGCTTATTACAGTCTCTTGTATAACCACTTTGTCATCAACGTATAAAATTGAATTGATGTAAGAAGAACCTTTTAGTTGTACACCTCTATCGACTTTATTTTTCTATATGGTATATGTGTCGTCCAAATATATGTTAAAAAGCGTTGGTGATATTGAATTTATATATATTGCCTTTCTCATTATATATTTCCTTTCTCCTTAATTTGTAGGGACAATTATATTAGGTTTACAGTTTCCTAAGATGATCGAAGTTTCTCTATATACTCTATATAGCTTCGATAAGATGTCTTGGGTAACCTCTCCGTTCTAATATTTCCCAAAGAAGAATGTGTCGAACATTGTCAAAAGCCTTTTCAAGATCTACAAATGCAAGTTACGTTTCTTTGTTATGTTCTCTTCGCTCTTCTATGAATCGCTTTAAGGTAAATATCGCATCTGTAGATGAATGGCCTTTTCTGAACCCCGTTTTCTCTTCTGAGAGAAGTACTTCTGTTATTGTCTTCAGTCGTTGATTCAGAATTCTAGCTTATACTTTGTAGGTAGGTCTAGCAGACTTATTCCTGGCCCCGTATGGTGTCCGGGGATTTTAATAGAATAGCACAGTGGGAACACCTCCCTGTCGTAAGAGGTGACAAATTCCTTACCCTTAAAAGTAACTCCTTTCTTTTCACGCCTATTTATCCTTCCACATCTCTGGCTTGGAAGCTCCCAGGCCTATCCTAAACATTTCCTTTTCATACATTTCCTACAGGATGAGCGAACAGAGATTGGCTGGTTCCCTCGCCTTCAAAACTAAAACTCCTCAAAGAGCGGAAAAGGGGCAGGCTGAACTCCTTGAACTACAGTTGAAGCAATCAGCTTAAGAGAGTGACAACCCTGAATAAAAATCTCTGGTCCTCCAGGTTGGGGGTTGTGCGTCGGGTTAGTACCCCGTCAATGTAAAACCTAAATATACTTACAGCACCCGAGGAAGCATCGGAAACACTCAAGATATGATGAAAGGCAAGCAAAGAAAATGGCCCGACTGTCAAACACACAATTACTATTTTTTCAGCGTTTGATAACATTTCGCAATTTTAGCAATTGCTAATATCTAGTCATTACATGAAATTATAAAAATAAAGGTCCAAACTTGATTTATTGACAATCACCTGTGATACAAATATACATAAAATTTTTTTTTTTAATTTTGAATGACAATCTGTACCTTATCTGTTTTTATAATATCTAGTTATGACTGTTGGTTCTTATTGGGGCATGTTGATATTTCTACTTTTACGATTTCGGAAAAACAATTCAAAGAGACCATACATTCCCAAACTGATGCATCAACGTTATTGCTATTCATTGCTTTATAGTTCAATGCCAAATTTTTCAAATGTAAAATAGTTTTTACTTTCTCGTATACGAACGTATATCCGGAGAGAGAAAGTAATGCTGTGCGAAAAAGCGGCGGATTTTCGGCAGAAAATAATTCATTGCCGGGCCCTGATAACGAAACTAGAGGTGCTACAGAATGGCACAGACTTTTTTCGTAGTACAGTTTTCTAATTTCCTTAGTGTGGACAGGCTTTACGGTCTTGCCCCTTGTGCCTGCAGACAATATCACCGTTCAAAGTACATTTTTTTGAACTTTTTTGAACTTTTCGATTTCCTACTAGTAGAACTGAAATATTACTTTACGAATATTAAAGAAGAGTAAAATCTCGTCCTAAATGACAATTTTCATTGAAACATTTAGAGCTTTTAAAGATTAAGCGTTTGACAGGAATCTATTGAGTTTTCGAAAAACTTTAATTAAAGTAATTTGAAAGATTTTAACTCGCAAATGCAATAATGTCTACAAATTACTTATAATATGTATATTAAAGGCGTGAGAGATATTAAAAACAGTACGTTTGTGTAATTAAAAAAAAAACAAAAGCATACACCAAAATGAATTTTACGTCATATTAAACAGTGCAAATAGCACTATCCGTTGGAAGAGTTATAAGAAAAATTTGGAGCAATTTCTGAGAAAATGGTGTTTGAAGGTTTCTGAAAATGCGGAATTTTGACTTCAATTTCACAAAATACTGTTGGGTTTTCGAGAAACTTTATTTGACACCATTTAAATCACATATATAATAAATTATTTTAATAATTTATTATACATATGAATATTTTTATTAAGTAACATAAATTTCAATAATGTGTACAAATCGCCGCTAATACAAATATTAACGACGTAAGAGATGTCATAAAAATTACATTTTTGTAATTTTTGAATTTTACAGGACAGAGTTTTAAACGTAAATCTCCCAGTTACCACAGCCTCCAAGAACGTTGTGCAGCAGGCTGCAAGAATTAAATGGAAACGTCGCAAGACTTCACCAAGACAGATGAGTGCCGAAGACCACCATGTGGGATCCATACATCGGAAGCGGAAGCCGAGGAAGACCCAGAACCAGATGGGTCAACTATTTCAATAGACTAGTGGGGCCACAATGGTCAAGTGCAGCGAAGTGCAGAACAATTTGGAAGGATTAAGAAAGACACTGTTAGGAAATGCAGATGTTCAGTGCTAATTTATACTTACGTGGAATAGATCACCACGTGAGTTTTACGAGAGATATCCCTCTTGCAGGAGGCCTTTGCCCTTTATGGGACACACTAGGCTCATTCTTTCATTCATTCAATTTTTGAAAAAAAAAAAAAATTATAGGGCGATATGTCATTCTAGTTTCGTTAAATATGAAATAAAGTATGTTTTTGCATTCTTTTGTTTTTTTCAAAAATTACACAAATGTAATTTTATTTAAATATCTCTCACGTCGTTAATATGCACATTTCCAGTGATTTGTATACACTACTGCATTTGTGAGTGGATGTGCTTCAAATAACTTTAAATCAAGTCTTTCATAAACTCAATAGATTCCTGTGAAAAGAGTTTCAAATTTTGCATTCACAATAACGGTTGAATGCCTTTTTCTTAAATACGGTTCTACATTGTTCAATAAAAATTGCCATGTAGAACCAGGTTTTCTCTTCTTTAATATTCTTTAAGTAATATTTTGGTTCTGATATTAGGAAACCGAAACGTTGAGAAAATTTAAAAGAAAATGTATTTTGGGCGGCAATAGATGGCAGCTGGTAAGAGGGTGGGGCAAGACCATAAAGGCAGTCCACACCAAGGAAATTAGAAAACATTACTACGAGAAAGTCTGTGTTATTCTGTAGCACCACTAGATAATACTTGATGTGGAAATTCAGCTTTAGACTCAACTACATTTTCAACAATAAATCAGATTTTGAGACGAGAAATAGGTAAGGGGTTTTCTGTGCGGCGTTGTTTTTATAACGTTCGTCTTTCAATTTAATAATTGAGGATTTATTGATTACTTACAAACTAATTTTCTTTTACCACACTTAAAACATTAGGTATGAAAAAATTGCAAATATATTGGAGTAAAGTGCTGAGGGCCACAACTTCGTTTTCCGCCCAGACGCTGCAACATAGCTCTGATGATAATCGTTACGCGATCGATAAGATCTTAAGCTTAAATGTATATTATTGATACTTGACAACACCTTTTATTTACTTATAGAAGAAAAGAAACTAAACAACTTAGTCTGAATTATGCCCGAACAATTTTACTATTCAGTAAAAGTACTGTCAAAATCGGTTTGGCTGTTACAGAGATTATCACTGGCAGATGAACAAAATTGTAAAAAAAATTATAGGAATTTTTAATTTACATAAATGAACATACATTATAAAAGTCGGTTGTGTAGAAAGCATGGAAAAACGGTTCGGAAAAGCATGGTTCTATCTCAAAGATAGAACTGACTTCAATTTTATTAATATAGATTTTTATTCATAACTATTGTTTAGGGAATATTACGAAGAAATAAACCCAAACGAAATATTTAGGTATAGTATATTTCTAAAACACAAAATCTCTTTTTATGTTCGGTTCAGAATCTAGGTGCTGGGAGCTGCCACTGTCTCTAAGTTAGAAAAGTGTGAGAAAATATAGTGGCTTTTTCAAAAATCGTTTCACCTACTACGCAGCTTCCACAGCGCTGAATGCATTACGAATGCGGAAGGCGCGTTCTAGAGAATGCCGCTAAGTCGCTTATCGCAGGCTCATAGTATCTCAGCGAGCAGACAGCGCTATCTCGCGGCACAGGGAGATGAGAACAGAGAAGTTCCACAGAGCAAGGCTTCCCTCTAGCAGGCCTCCAGTTTCGTTATTCTAAGTTTCATGCAATTTCACCATGATTATCAAACTGGGTATGTTTACTTATGTACTACATAGAGTACATAGCAAGCGTTGCAGACCTCGAGGCAGGGACATTACTAGGTGCCCGATGCAGAAGGTCCCAATGGGGGCCGGAACTTCAATTGCCAAACGTGAAACTAGTTATTCTCAATATAATTTTTATTATTAGGTACGGTATACCGTACCAATTTACTATATATATATATATATATATATATATATATATATATATATATAATTTTATATATAATATATATATATATATAATTTTATATATACATATATATATATATAATTTTATATATACATATATATATATATATATATATATATATGTATATATAAAATTAGATTAAATAATTTAACCTGCAAAGACATCGTCCATTCTCTGGGATTCTATTCTGAAAATGAGTTCATAAAATGTTCGTACGTTTAATAAGTACGTGATATCCTGTGTTCAGAGGCTCCGATGAAATGCACCGGCTGCACCACACCCTGTGTTGCACCAGTTGCACCAGCTCCAGCCGCAAGGCCCATGGTTGGAGTCCCGAGTGTGGCGGACCTTCGACAAAAGCTAACCATTTTCGGACCGGTCGCCAGGATCAGTTTCACTGGTTTCCTCAGACCAATTCCAGGCCCTTGGCGGAGCAGTATCTGAACAAAGGGCCACGAATCGCGCGCAATCCTTCCGTTCCCACGCTTTTCCTACTGCCACTTTTAGGACCGGCCGATGGACTGAACTCCTTTATCAATAATTTCGTCCATCCCCATGATCCAGAAAGTCATTGGTAACACTGCAAATGTCAGTGCGAATTTCAAATTCGGATCTAGTGCCGTACGAAATAGTCCACAAGTTGTGGTACACGCACCTCCCTGGTAAGTGAACCATCATGCAGGGAAAGGAACGTGATCGGAAAGGGAAATTACATGACCGGAACAAATGTGTGGGGAATATAAATTCTTTCTTTGTGATTATGAAATTCTATGTTCAACATTAGAACCTCAATAAATTATACTTTGGTTTTTCTAAAGAGTCATCTGAGGATAGTCTCTCCAAGATGGAATATGGCACGGCTTTTCGCGTCTTTCTCGGTCGTCCCGTAGAGTCGCTTGATCTGCAGCACTGGTTGTTACATTCGCGATCATGCGACATCTTGCGGCTGGACCGAGAAATACGCAAAAAGTCATGCCAAATTCCATCTTGGAGATGCTATCCTCAGATGCCATTTTAGAAAAACCAAAGTATATTTACCTGCAAAATTAAAGACATAACCTTTTATAGGCCTTCGCCTTCTTATGAAAATATGAAAATAATCTAATTGAATAAAAACAGTAAACTCAAAAGTGATTTATGGAAACTAAAAGTAGGTTCGAACGTACAAACATATTTGTTGGATTATAATTTTTTTTATTAAATTTCAATCAACATTAAAATTGTTTTAGCCCATTTGATTAAAGCCAAACTAAACGAAACTAACATAAGTTTCATAACAAAAGTTATTAAAACACATGTATTCTAATAATTTATTGCGATCATGTTCATGAAAGTAATCGATTCTACTATACACATCAGTCTGTCCTCTCACAGAATAAATATTTAGCCGGTTAAGTAAACATTAAGCGAAAAGTGGAGTAGATTATAATTTTACCAAGTGGATAAAATGTATGATTCTTGTATCGTAACACCGTATTATAATTCACGATTGGTTATTTAACATATTATAACTTCATCGTTTGATAATTCAATTTCTTGTGGCAATAAATTATCTACGAATTTCCTGTTATATTCATTAAAGTCTAAAGATAGGCAAAATATGATCCTCTAATCGTCGCAAAAATATTTTTTAAATGCAGAATAATATAGTATTGTAACGAATATTGCGTCACCGGTCGGCACCACCACGAACTACCGGTATTGCGTCATCTTCCGGCGCCACCACGAGCTGCCTGTGAGCGCGGGTTGCGTCATCTGCCGGCGGTACCTGCACTAGATTATTCCAGAACGTTCGCGGGGTCCGGAAAGTTCTCGACGGCACTCGCCGAGTATAAATACGCGGCGGCCGACGACCGCGGGTCAGTCTTAAGTCCGCAGTGGAAGATGAACTGAAGTGTGTGCATCGCAGTGAATAGCCAGTGATTGTGCTCAGTGACGTGAATCGTGGTCAGTGCATCGAACTGTGTTTAGTGCAGTGGACTGTGACCAGTGCATCGAACTGTGATCAGTGCAGTGAACTATGGCCAGTGCTTAGAACTGTGCGAGTGTGTAAGATAAGTGAACAGTATAAATAAATAATCAAGAAAAGTGTAGTGTAAATAATCAAGTGTTTTCAGTGATTGTGTTAAGAAACAAAATAAACGTTTTTGTTACAATAATACCGGAGTTTTAATTCACCACCTACAATCGTAACAGTATTTTATTTTATAAGTGGCTGGAATACACAAGTATGTACGTACAAGTTAGTTAATTGTTCACGAGCTTCTTATCGCGGGTGTAAATTACTAACGAGCACATAATGGTATTTCAGCCACGTGTAATGCACACTACTTTAACTTATCCGACCGCAACATTTTGAGCGTATTGTATTTCACAAGTAGACGAAATGATGAATAGTAAGTACCTTACCGTCTTTCCATAAAAAAATCCCGCAGAGGTGCAATACCAACGTGTAAGAAATCAACTCATAGAAAAAAACTAACCAGAAAAAATAGATTATTTCGACAAAAAACTAACAACAAAACACTATACAACATTTTTTTTTGCATTTTCAACATTTAATATTACCCCTCCACAATAATTATAATTCTTTACACTACTGTAAAAAACCAACACGTTTCAAAACACATAATTCCTCATAAAAGCACAACTTTTCGACAATATGCATTGACCTTTCACAACCATCAGAACCAAGCATTATTGTAATACTCTACACGAACACTGATTATTTTCTCTTACCATTTTTTCGAAAATTCAACAAAATCACTAACAGGGGAAACAGGCAAGCACACCATCGGCGAATAAGAAAAATCTTTTTGGAAGCAAATGTATCCGTCAAAATTAAATTTTCTTTTCACAACATCAACTACAATAAACAACATTAGACATCTATATTGAAATAAACTGAATATATTGATGATTTATCCCAACGTAATCCGTTCCGATTTGTATAAATGAGCGCCAGGAAAAGATTACGCTAATACTATTATACACATCAACCTTCAACTCTAATTATAATAAATTAGTTTCCGGCTACCTGGGTCGATGGGTTTCATAGAAATAATCACTATTGTATGCTAATAGATGATTATCCGATCTGCCATCTATACAGAGTGGGCGAGGAACCTGAAAAGCAAATATATTTCAATCTTGCTACTTCACTGCTAGAATTGGCTCAATGAGAATCATGTATTCATTTCACAAAACATGGAAATTTATTAAACAATTTTGGTATTTTATAATTTTACCCAATATGAAAAAAAAACTTTGGTCATGACCGGTTCCAACCTTATAATGTCTTATTCCTCTTCGCGCGCTTTTGGACCATTTTTATTCATCTCCGACGCCGCCGTCCTCAGGTCCAGACACCATCTTCTCTCTTCTTTTCTCGGAAGCACACTTCAATCACCGTTCATCAGATCAATAAACTATCTGCTGCTAGCATTCCAGTCCAATTACTGATTACTTCGCCTAAGCCCTCAATGTCCTTCTAACTCGTTCACTTGAAATATTTTAAGTTTTACTGTCACACTTAGTATTCAAATTCGATGTTCTATCAATATCTATTCCCTAGCAGATGCTTACAAGTCCCCAAAAAACTCCTAACGTTAATCGGAGCACGATCCGTTTAAGGCCACGGCATCAGTCAGAATGAATGCCTCTCGTATTCTTTCAGCCCTGCAAAACTCGGTCCATTTTTTTTCGATTGTTTATTTGCAGATAGCACTTGATGTACTTTCGTACCTAGCCAATCCCTAAATTTCTTGCAAAACGAACTAGCCGTCTTCACGACTGTCACTGCTTTTTCGGCCAATCCCTGAATTCTATACAAAATGAACTAGCCGTCTCCGCGATTGTCACTGCATGAAGATGTTGACCTTGACGACGGCTCGCTTACCGTTGCTCTGCTAGCATATTCACATATATTTATCCCCTATAATTTATGCCATTTATAATGAATATTGTACCATATTCAGTCACATATTGGTATGTCACAATATTGTTTTTTAATTTTTCACTTCCGACACTTACTATACAAAAATTATAATTCATTACATTGCATATCAAAAACCACACGGTAAGCAGTACCACATCAATCTTCATAAATACTAAACTACTCCACAATTCGCATTTCCCTTCACCAACAATTAGAAAACGCACTATTCCAGCAAACTGCGCAACAAGTATTTTTTTGCTCTTACTATTTTTTCGAAATTCAATCAGAAACACTATTGGCTGATTTGAACTGGGGATCCCCCGCCGAACAAGACAAACACTCCTCAATAGAAAACTATTCTTCAAAACATATTACACTATACAACATATATTGTGTTTAGTTTTTACTTTCTCGTATACGTGCGGAGTAATATACAGAAAGTGTAATGATGCGAGAAAAAACGGCGGATTTTCGGCATAAAAATTGTCGGGCCCTGATAACGAAAAAGTAGATAAATCCAGTTGCTAAATTAAGAAAAAAAATTCTTTAACACGTGGTTCAGACAGAATCCCTGTTTTATGGGTCCTTGATGCCGAGAAAACAATTGAAAGGAAAACGTCTGTTCGTCCGTCCGTCCGTCCGTCGTCCATCTGTCGTCTGTCGTATGTGGACAAATCTTGCGCCTAAACTGTACGTAGGTTTTTTTTTTTCAAATTGAAGAAACCTCTGTGGTTTTTGCGTGAGCTGAAGCTCCACAATTTTGAAAAACATTCATTAATTTTTGTGGGAACTTTATTTGAAGCCCTAGGAACATCTTCAACATTTTCTCAGAAACGGCTTCAAATGTTGTCTTTAAATTTCCTGTAAGAATAGAGTATAATACACTTCTAAAGGTGGCATAGGTCCAATTTTCAGGATTAACTCTGAATTTTTGGAAATTGTAAAAGTATGCATTTTCTTCGGCAACTTCTTACAACTACAATATGGAAGGTGGAGACTTTTCTTTCATTAAGGTCATGTAGATTTTTTTGTAAATATTTGGTAGTTTTCGTGCAATAGATCGTGCAATTCCATTTAAAAAAATTCAAAAGCAAGATTTTATCAAAAACGGCTCCAAATTTTTTACTTTAAATTTTTGGTACGGTTAGTGTTAAACGGACCCTCTACGACGACATAAAGCATTTTGCACGAATCTTTTTTTTTTTGTTTTTTTTTTCAAAAATTACAAAAATAAAATTGTTTTGACTTAACTCTCATATCAGTAATATTTACCTTAGAGGCGATTTCTTCACATCATTAAATTTACATATATATGTGCTTTAAATAATGTCAAATAAAGTTTCTCAAAAACTCAACAGTTGTGGCGTCGTGGTAGCGAAATGACTACACAGACACGAGCTCTAGTTACAATATTTATTTACAGAATATTATACAGTATGTACAGCTCTGGGGTTCCGTTCGCAATCTACCTCCGCGACTCCACGCACCCTGCTCCCATCTCCTGGCTAGTGCATCCTCCACCCAGACGCTTTACCGCGCCGGTGTCCTGACACCCGGTGCTACGCACTCGCAGTGTCCAAGGAATGCACTACCGCCAACGGGCCGCAGTTGCGTCCGCACGCGAGGCGATCTCTAAACGAACTCCTCTTTCGGCCGGCTAGCTTCTGGCGGTCATGTCCCCCACCCCCACCCCCTAGCTTCTTTGCACGTGTGGGTGGCTCTGAGACCACATGGCCAGCCAGCCTCCCCTGACCGCCGGCGGGGGGTCAGGACTCTCTGCCCGGCCGACTTGCGTCCCGGGGTGTTAATAGCTCCCTTTTCAGTTGACAAAAGCTACTAACAGCTTTTGTACTAGCCGACCGGATGCACTTCCCCTCTGCTAAACTTCTAAAGATGGTCGAACCTGGCCGCCATGTGGTGACGTTACAGACTCCTATATCCGCGGAAATGAATTTTTTCCGCAGGTGCCAACCACAGGACAAAATTCACTAGTAACCTGTATTCTGGATTCTACATGGCCGTTTTGGCCTACAGGCTAAAGCAATTCTCTATACCTTTACTATTTTTTTCTCCTAGCCATTCTAATCTAATGTCTCGACTGCGAACGACCCCAGTTTTTTTTCTGTCAGTACAAAGCAAGATTACAATTTCGTATTAGATCTATGTCATACACACATATGTACATTTATATATTATTTTCAATCTTCATTTCTATGATACACATGAATATGACCTTGAGAAAAAACAAAACAAAACATATCAACTAAAGCATACATGATTATACATTAGAAACATCTAACAACAAGACATTATGACATCAATAATTATAAACTTTGAAACAACGATTAAACTTGAACCTAAATATAACTTCGACAAAAGGAAAAAAACAAAAAACAATACATATATAAGCACATTTTGGATTTATATATGTAACCGTTGCAAGGACCCTACAGTGTGTCCTTCCGCATCATGGTGATCAGATCAGCCTTCTCAAAATTCGACTCAATGCGTCGACATTTACATGTTCTTTCCTTTTATGAATGATTTCAATGTTGTGATATTGAATCATTAGTGACCACCTCATTAACCTAGGATTTTTCCAGAACAATTACTTAACCATACCAAGGGTTATGATCAGTCTCAATTTTGATCTTTACTTGCCGTCTAAATAATATTTCAGTTTCTGCAAGCCCCAAATTATAGCCGTACACTCCTTTTCCGTTGCACAAAATTTAATTTCCGAGTCAGATAATTTCCTACTTATGTACAATATGGGATGTTCATTCCCTTCCTCATCATTTTGAGCCAGAATTACGCCTATTCCACGATCTGATGCATCACATTGCATAATAAATGGTTTGCTGAAATCTGGAGCGTGTACTACAGATTCACTACATAGGGCGTCCTTTAGGGCTTTGAATGAGTCATCACATTCTTGCGACCAATTTACTTTGCCTTGGCGTTCCTCCCACGCAGTAAATCTGTTAACGGTGCCGCTTTTTCTGCAAATCCTGAATGAACCTTCTATAATATCCTGCGAGCCCTAGAAAAGCCCTGACTTGCTTTTTGATTTGGGAAGCGGATACTCTTGGATCGCGTGAACCTTTGCTTGGACTGGCCTCATTACGCCTCGCCCACAACGTATCCCAAGTACTGCACGGAATTCCTAGCGAATTTACATTTAGTCGGCTGGACATGCAGTTTCGCCTTTTGATAATCTGAAATACTTCTTCCAGATGACGGATATGATCTTCCCAGTTATTACTAAAAATGGCAATGTCATCCATATACGGTACAGCAAATGTACTACACGAATCTAACAAGGATGCCATCATGCGACTGCACTGGTAAGGTGCGTTCTTAATCCCAAAGGGAAGTCGTAATGGTCGATAAGTTCCGAATTTCGTCACAAAAGCCGCATAACGCTGTGCTCTCGGCGTGAGGGCAATTTGCCAATAACACTTTGCCAAATCAAGTGTGCTAATGATTTTGGCCGCCGCCACTGTCTCTATTCTTTCCTCCATGCTCGGTAAGGGTAATACTCTGTCTTAATGCATTGATTCAGACGTCTGTAGTCAATACACGGCCGCGGCTTCCTTCCCGGTGCTTCTACTAAAATCATCGGTGAGGTATAATCTGAATCACCTACTTCAATGATTTTATCCCGTAACATTTTTGTAATTTCTTCTTTCAGAATTTCCGACTGTCTAGGCGACATACGGTAGGGTGCACTTCTGACAGGTTTGGATTCGTCCATGATTTCGATATCCATTGTTACCATGTCAGTCAGACCAGGCTTGTCCGAGAATATCTCTCTATATTTGAATACTATCTCTTCCAGCCTTTTCCGAAATTCCGGTTCGACATCTGTACCCTCGAACATCACTTCTAACTCAAAATCCCTATTTTCTAGTTTCACGGCATATTTGTCCAATTCATCTTCGTCTGGTTCGAACTCGGTGCCTGATGTTGCCACGTAACTAATGTATTCCGTTCTCTGATGGTACCTTTTCAACATGTTCACATGGTATACACGGCCCTCTTTTTCCCAGGTAACAAAACGACATAATTCGTTTAGGATATTTTTTCTAACACCTCGCCGGGCCCGACCCATTGTACCGAAAGTTTCTGGGTTCTGTTCGGCGCTAACACTAGGACACGATCTCCTACAGCAAATGTACGGTGCACTGCTTTGCGGTCATACCACACCTTCTCTTTCTTGCTCCTTAACTAATTTTTGATGAGCAAGCTCGCGCGATCTTTTGAGACGGTTCACTAATTTAAACACGTATTCGACCACGGAGTTCTCTTCTTCCTCAGTTCCCGCAAGGCGCTCATACATTAAAGTGATGGGAGTACGTAAGTTCCTGCCATACAAGCTCAGGGGAGTGAATCCTAAGCTTTCGTGCACAGTAGTCCGTAACGCAAATAAGATTGCCGGAAGCTGCTTCTCCCATTCCGTGCCCGCTTCCAAACACATAACCTTAATGAGTCTATTCATCGTTCGATGTACACGCTCTATTGCATTGGATTGAGGGTGGTACGGCGAACTCCTAACTAGCCGAATTCCGAATTTCTGTGCGAATTCCGCTGTCAGTATACTAGTAAAGCAAGTGCCTTGATCCGTTTGCATCTCTTTGGGGAATCCTATTCTACTAAATAATTCCAGTAGAGCATCAATAACCGTAGTAGATCTTAAATCCGTTATCGGGATTGCCTCCGGGAAATCGACTAGCTACACAGATGGCAGTCAGGATGAATTTATGACCCGTTTGCGATTCAGGAAATGGTCCGCATGCATCTACGTTTATTTTGCCAAATATTTCTGAGACAGGCGGTACTAAGGTAAGGTAGCCACGCACCTTCTCTCCCGACCTTCCCACCTTCTGACAACTATCACAAGATCTGATAAATTTTTCCATTTCCTGGAAACAATTCGGCCAATAAAAGTATTTAGCCATGCTATCCTTGCTCTTAGTGGTGCCTAAGTGTGCATTGGCTGTTTCATGACACAACTTAAGGACGGTACTTCGATACATTTCCGGTACAACAATCATGTCGAATCTTTCTCCGCGTTTACTGTGTCGCGATCGAAATAACACTCGATCCTTAATGAAGTACGCGTCTTTTCCCTTTTCTGGTACTCTATTCACGTACGCTTTGTATATTTCCTTCAGGCTATTGTCCCTTTGTTGTTCCGCCGCAAACGTCTCTCTGTCTACGCGGATTAATTCGATAACCTGAGGTTCAAGTTCCGTCTGACTTCCCTCTACGGCTTGCGCTGGCTCTAGCCCTTCTGTTTCGTGAGCCCTGTCCGGGAGAGCCTCCTCCGGTCGCTCACCTGACGGCCACTCGGATGCTACGTCCTCCCGAGCCTCGGCCCTGGCCGCGCCCGCGCGAGTTACCACGGCCCCAACCACTTGCGGCTCTACGTAACCCTTGCGTATTTCATCGAGCAGCAGAGCAGTTCTGTTACTCAACAGATAGTAACCGATATCACATTCTTTTTTTACTACCGCTGCCTTCGTAACTACGGTTCCAAACGGCCCTTGAACTGTTACCTGCGCGACTGGCAAGTTCCGTGGTTCAGAGTCTAGTGGCTGAAATATCCAAACCGACTCGCCCGTCATGTGCTCATCTTTTACCAGCCGTTCATTAACAATATCAAAACTCGCACCAGTGTCTCTCAAAGTTCCGATCTGATCCGTAATTAATCCGGAAACCGTGTGTGGCGAAATAATTCACGCGCATCTTGGTCGGCCACATGACCAACCTTCTCCCGTTTCGTGCACCTGGACAGTCCCGCTTAAGGTGTTGGGTCGAGCCACAAGAGAAACATTTCCGTTTGCTCGGCTGATCGAAATCTATTCTTACTTCACCCTTCTTATCATATGGCTTCGCACTATGCTTCTCCGAACTCGGGGTAATATCTGCAACTGGTTCTGCCTTCTTACCGTGCTTTGGAAACAAGCTCTTCCATCCTGCCCTATTATTTTCATAATTATCTAATTTTTTGCGAAGTCCAACGCAACTGTAAATTTACCCCATTCGTCTATAAAATGTTCCCTGATCTCGGACGGAACCCGCCGCTTCATTTGATCGGTAACAATTAGATCAAGAAGAGCTTCAAAGGTAGATATTTGCAATCCCGCCACCCACTGCTTACAATAATTGTGCAACTCTCGCGTACACGTTCCAAGTGGTACCGGTCTGCTTCATATGTTTAGTAAATAGTTGCCTAAACTTTTCCGCATTAAACTTATACATTTCTAATAATTTTGCTTTTATCTCGGTATATTCGGTCGCATTTCCCCGACCTTCAATCATAAGCCATGAGTTGACTTGGTTCGGCAACAACCCCATAAGATTGATTACCCAATCTTCTTCCGGTACGCCCAATTGATTGGCCTGTGCTTCGAATACACTTAAATAAGCCGTGATATCATCCTTTTCGCCTCTAAATTTATCCATTACATGATATAACTTAATGTGCGCTTTAGAATTTGCCTCCGTACCTGCTTCCGAAATAGTCGTCGTCTGCCTCGTTAGTCTCAACTCTCCAGTTCAAACTCCTTGCTTCTCGTTCCCTTTCCCTCTCCCTTTCTCTTTCCCTTTCTTTTTCCCTTTCTTCTCGTTCCCTCGCGATAATATCTTGACAATTATTCGCTAATTCTTTGACAAATTCTTCCTCGTAATGAACACTATCTAAAATTATCTGTTTGAGACTGATCACTGTATTCTCATTAGTTACAGACTCTCCTAATTCTTCGCGACCTGCACCAGACAGTCTTTCCGGTACTTTGCTAAAAATGCCATTATGCCTGATTCTGATCGCTATGAATGCCGAAGGCTACACTTACGTACGGTGTCCTTGATGTCCCTGTATCGGCGTCGGTTGGCTTTGACGTCGTCCTTCCTTCCTGTCCGGGATGGCTTCTTTCTTCGGTCCGACGATCCAGTCTCTGCCCCTTCGATGCCTTTACGATTTAAATAACCCCGTGCGTTACTACACCGGTGAGCCCTCGAAAGTTCATCCAAGTACCGATATACGAGTCTATCGTAACCGCATACTTCCTCCCCCAGCCTGGGTATTTATGCCGCTGCACTATTAAAATTTGTTAACTAATTTTAACACAGCTTCCCCTTGCCTGGGTTCGTTGACCGCTGCCACCATTTAAATAACCCCGTCTGTGGCGTCGTGGTAGCGAAATGACTACACAGACACGAGCTCTAGTTACAATATTTATTTACAGAATATTATACAGTATGTACAGCTCTGGGGTTCCGTTCGCAATCTACCTCCGACTCCACGCACCCTGCTCCCATCTCCTGGCTAGTGCATCCTCCACCCAGACGCTTTACCGCGCCGGTGTCCTGACACCCGGTGCTACGCACTCGCAGTGTCCAAGGAATGCACTACCGCCAACGGGCCGCAGTTGCGTCCGCACGCGAGGCG
Source organism: Teleogryllus oceanicus (assembly GCA_964035755.1). Classification (NCBI taxonomy): domain Eukaryota; kingdom Metazoa; phylum Arthropoda; class Insecta; order Orthoptera; family Gryllidae; genus Teleogryllus; species Teleogryllus oceanicus. Next base: position 108,859,605 of record CAXIVR010000008.1, on the reverse strand, counting down.
ATCTCTAAACGAACTCGCTCTTTCGGCCGGCTAGCTTCTGGCGGTCATGTCCCCCACCCCCACCCCCTAGCTTCTTTGCACGTGTGGGTGGCTCTGAGACCACATGGCCAGCCAGCCTCCCCTGACCGCCGGCGGGGGGTCAGGACTCTCTGCCCGGCCGACTTGCGTCCCGCGGTGTTAATAGCTCCTTTTCAGTTGACAAAAGCTAGTAACAGCTTTTGTACTAGCCGACCGGATGCACTTCCCCTCTGCTAAACTTCTAAAGATGGTCGAACCTGGCCGCCATGTGGTGACGTTACACAGTTTTCTGTTAAAGTGATCTCAAAATTACGTATTTTCAGAAACGCTCAGACGCCATTTTCTCAAAAATGGCTCCAAATGTTTTCTTCAAAATTTACAATGGATAGTGGTAATTGAATTTTTTTAATAGACTTTAAGTTCTTTGGGTATTCTTTTGTTCTTTCAAAAATTAAACAAATGTAATTATTTTTCAATATCTCTCACGCCGTGAATATGTACATATCAATGGATTTGTATACATTATTGAATTTATGAGTGGAAATCATTCAAATTAATTTAAATGAAGTTTTTCGAAAGCTCAATAAATTTTTGTGGAAAAGATCTTAAAATTTCGCATTTACAGTAACGCTTAACGCCGTTTTCTTAAAGACGGCTCCAAATTTTTCAATGGAAATTGTTATTTAGGACAAGGTTTTACTCTTCTTTAATATTTTTAAAAAATATTTCGTTTCTACCATTTGGAAACCGAAAAGTTGAGAAATGTGAAAAAATGTACTTTGAGCGGCGATAGATGGCAGCTGGTAAGAGGATGAGGCAAGAACGTAAAGAAAAGTCCACACCAAGGAAATTATAAAACTTAACTACGAGAGTCTGTGCCATTCTGTAGCACCTCTAGTTACCTTCCCGAATACGTACGTATGTATGGCAGTAATATACGTAGTATAGAGAAAGTTATGTAATGCTGCGGAAAATCGATTTCGAAATTTCAATGGAATTACACGTTTTGGGGACCCCTGATACCGAAAACCTAATTATTTTCAAAACATCCGTCCGTCCGTCTGTCGTATGTGAACAAACGCCTAAACCACACGTACGATCTCCAAGTTGAAGAAACCCCTGTCTATCCGGCTCTAGTTGAAGGTTTGAAATTTTGAAAAACATTTTTTAAAATTTGGGGGTACTTTACATGAATTCCCCCGGACATTTTCAAAATTTTCTCAAAAACGGCTTCAATTTATTCTTTAAATATCTTGTTAGAACAGAGTAAAATACACTTATAAAAGTAGCATAGATCTGATTTCGGCAGTTAACTCAGAAGTTTCGAAAATTGCAAAAGTCTGAATTTTTTGGGGTCTTCCAACAGCTATAAAATTGAAGATAGAGATTTTTAAATTAAATTTGCGGTCCATAAATATCTCTTTCATTAAGGTCACATAGATTTTTTTGAAACTTTAGTAGTTTTCGTGCAAGAGCGTGCAATTTTTGCAATTTTAAAACATTACAAAAAAAGATTTTCTTAAAAAATTATTTTTAAATTTTTGGTGGGGTTAGTGTTAAACGAACTATACAATGACCGATCCCATATTGTCTTATTCCTTTGTTATTTCGAAAATTACGAAAATGTAATTTTTGACTTCTCTCACGTCGGACATTTTTACAATGGGTGCGATTTCTTCACTTAATTAGATTTATGAGGATATGTGCTTTAAATAATGTAAAATAAGTTTCTTTAAAAAATTCTGTATAATGAGCTCTAAATTCCACATTTTGAAGCCATTTTCTCGAAAATGGCTTCTAGTTTTTTGTTCTATTCTTTCCTATGGATAGTGCTCATTTCCATGTTTAATATGACGTAAAGGTCATTTTCCTGTATTCTTTTGCCTTTTCTAACATTACACATTTTTTTTGTTTTGAAATATCTCTCACGCCATTAATATGCACATTTCCATCAATTTGTATACATTATTGCATTTGTTAGTGGAAACACTTCAAATAACTCTAAATAAAGTTTTTCGAAAGCCCAATAGATTTCTGTGAAAAAGAGCTTCAAATTTCGCATTTACAGTAAGGCGCACACCATCTGAATAACCCAAACACTCTTCGAAGAAAAACTATCCTTCAAAATAAAATTATCGTTACAGAACATCACCCACACTACATTTCATTACACAACAGTATTTTTTTAAATTTTTCGCATACCACCCATAAAAAAATATAATTCATTACACAGAGAATTGAAAATTACACGAATGGAAGTACAAAATTCCGCATAAATACTGAACTACTCAACAATTCGTAATGACATGTACCAACAATTCGACCTATACATCAATCTAATAAACTATAATAACACTTATTTTTACTTTCTCGTATACATACGTATATACGGGAGTAATATACGTAGTATAGAGAAAGTTATGTAATACAGCGGAAAATCGCTTTCGAGATTTCAACGGAAATGCACGAAAAAGTGTTGTTTTTTTTCAAAACGTTCGTCTGCTTGTCTGTCCGTCTGTCCGTCAGTCCGTCTGTCTGACTGTCCGTCCCTCCACCCGTCCGTCTGAGAACCCTACTACCGCCTAAACCATACGTACGATCTCTTCCAAGTCGATCCAGCTCTAGTTGAAGCGTTGAAATTTTGAAAAGTATTCTTTGAAATTTGGGGGTACTTTACATGAAGACACCTGGATATTTTCAAAATTTTCTCAAAAACGGCACCGGGAGCGGTAGCTCAGTGATGTCACTGCAGCGCCTCTAACCGAGTCCTGACGGCGGCAGGATTTTCGACTCTAGCTTTTCAGCTAGGTCGAATTCAGTCGCTGTCTGGAGGAGAATTCTAGCGGCCGGCTGGTCTGATCGGTAGTTTTCCGTGGTTTCTCCGATCAACACCAGGCGAATGCCGGAGCAGTACCCTACCAAACGGGTCATGGACCGCGCGCGAACTGTCCTTCCTCTTCCTTGTCCTATCCTCTCCCCTTACACACACACACACACACACACACACACACACACTACACTACCACATATTCCGGGAGACCGGTCGGGAGCTTAGAGCTTGTCCCGGCTGGGGCGGTGCCCCGGTGGTGGGAGAGTCCTGGTTAGGGGGAAACCCCACTAGCCGACGGTAGATAGGCGCCGGATCTCACCATCGATAGGGGGAAAACCACCGCTATCTCCCGAGAAAAACAAGCACTACACTAACGGGACTAATGACCAAAGCAGTTGACGCGCCGGGAAACACGAAAAAAAAACCAAACCAGTCAAAAACGTCTTCAAATTTTTTCTTTAAATTTCTTGTAAGAATAGAGTAAAATACTTTTATAAAAGTGGCATAGGTCCGATTTTCACGGTCAACTTTACATTTTCGAAAATTGCAAAAGTATTAATTTTTTTTACTCTTCCTACAGCTATAAAATTGAAGACAGTGATTTTTCCTTCTAATGAAATTTGTGGCCCATAAATAGTTCTTTATTAGGTCATGTAGATTTTTTTGAAAATTTTAGTAGTTTATGTACAATTTTAAAAAATTACATAAACAAGATTTTCTCAAAACCGGGTCCACATTTTTTCTGAAAACCTTTCTGTGCCCAACGAAGCCTATCCAATGACATAAACGCCTAATTGCTCTATTCTTTTGTTTTTTCAAAAACTACAAATATGAAATTGTTTTGAGTTGTCTCTCACGTCGGTAATGTTTACTTTAGAGGCGATTTATTCACATTATTGAATTTACATGTACATGTTCTTCAAATAATCTCAAATAAAATTTCTGGAAAATTCAACAGTTTTCTGTAGAAATGAGCTCAAAATTCCAAATCAAAGTGGTCAAAAAGTCTAATATTGTTCGTACGAGAATTTCCCATTTTTTTAAGAAAAAAAGAGAAGCCCAAAATTATTTTAGATCACTATTGTATTCCCTTGCATACTTTTTTTCGTAGTCTCAAATTGGTCGTAAATTCTGGATAGTTTTTCATATTTTTAGTGATGATTTTTAATTTTTTGATTTATTTGCCCGTAAAAAACAATATTAATTGTCTACCTTCGTGCTGCCCTGACTTTTTTAATACAAACACGGCAATAATTTTTGTTCTAGAGTCTCAAATTATCCTTAAATTACAAGTAGGGTTTCAGATTTTTTACGACTTTTTAATTTTGATTTATTCGCCCGTAAGAACCAATTTTTTTTGGGTTTTTTTTGAGCCCCAAATTACCCTTAAATTTTGGTTAGGGTTTCAGATTTTTTCTACGGTTTATAATTGTTAGTTAGTTAATGCCTTATTTTACGTGGTGAGACTCGGGCCATTAGGACTGCTCTTTCGTCTAACCACGCAAATTTCGATACGCTCCTTTCACTACCTAACGAAGAAAGGAGGTATTATCTTGGGCGACGAAACAGGCAGATCTCAATTTTGCTCAGAGGCTTCTTCTAGGCATGATGATCTTTTACATGCAGTAAATCTACTACATGGGACAGCCGGCTTTACTTCCACTCCGAAGAAATGCGTACGAAGGATGTTTTTGCCCTTAAAAATTCGGATTCGATCGGGTTTGTACCCGCAAACTCGGGTACACCAGCCCGGTACGCTGACTTATACTACCGAATCCGAAAAAAAAAAAAAATTGCAATGTTTATTCGCTCATAAGAACCAATGTAAAGTTTTTTCTCTTTGTACAGCCCTGAATTTTGGAATATAAATGCGGGAGTAACGTGTTTTTCACTTAAATAGCGCAAAATTAGACTAAAAATTTTGATATGGTGAGGATGGGATTGGGAAATGAGATTTGGATATGGTGAGGGCGCCGCGCCGCTAGCTTTTAGATGGGCCTCTTCGTGCGTTCGTCCGTCTGTCCGTCCGTCTGTGAACACTACTAGGGTCTAAACCAGTCGAACAACCTTTCCCAAACTGAAGCATCCCCTGTCGATCTGTCTCCAGTTGAAGCATTGAAATTTTGAAAAAATTCTTCAAAAATTGGCTGTACTTTAGATAAAGACCACCGGACATTTTCAAAATTTTCTGAAAAATGGCTCCAAATTGTTTCTTGAAATTTCTTGTAAAAATAGTGTAAAATACACTTATAAAGGTGGCATAGGCCCGATTTTCACGGTTAATTTTAAATTTTCTAAAATTTTGAAACTGAATTATTTCAAGTTTTTCCTGCAACTACAAAATTAAAAATTTAGAGGTTTTTCCTTCAAATAAAATTTGTTGCCCATAATCAGTTCTTTCATTAAGGCCACGTAGATTTTTTTGAAAATGTTAGTTGTTTTTCGCAATATTGCTTGCAATATTTGTAATTTTAAAAAAGTACAAAAAAGATTTTCTAAAAAATCTATTTTCTTTATATCTTTGGTATTGGTCGTGATAAATGTACTCTATAAGATGACAAAAACGCCATATTGTTCTATTCTTTTGTTGTTGTTTTTTCAACAAATAAAAAATTTAATTTTTTCGATTCGTCTCTCACGTCGTTAATATTGACGCTATTGACTATTTCTTTACATTATGTTATTTATGAGTACATGTGCTTTATATAATGCCTTATAAATTTTCTCGAAAACTCAACAGTTTTCTGTGAAAATGAACTCAAATTTGCGCATTTTGAGAAATGTTCAAATGTCATTTTCTCAAAAATTACTTCACATTTTTTCTTTACACTTTTCCAACTGATAGCGCTAAATGCACTGTTTAATATAACGTAAAGTTCATTTTGGTGTATTCTTTTTTAAAGAAATTATACAAATGTAGTTTTTTTAAACATCTCTCACGCCATTAATTTGCCCATTTCCATCAATTTGTATACATTTTTACACTCGTATTGAGATATACTAAATGTCTCTACATTAATATCTAGCAAAGATCTTCGCGTCCGGCTTGCTGGGTCAATGGGTCACGATATATTATAATCCTTATTACCTTTATAATGGATTATAGGATCCGCAGACTATACAGCGCAGCTGGGAATCTGAAATAGAATGATTCTATTCCTAGTTCATTACTGTTTGGATTGACTAAATGAAAGATCACTTTCTTTTCTAAAGAACAAAATTTAACAAAGTTTATTGTTACCTTTTTAGCAAACAATTTAGTGAATTTATGTTATGCCTTTGATCAAGATATCTTTGAATTTACAATTTTATACCGCGGTTAACTTATCTATTCTTCATTGATGTCCCTCGTAGACTTCTCAGTCGAAATATCTTGCGAGCTTGCCGTAGTCCAAAGTCCCAAGAAATCCTCTTCTGCCCCTATCCAAGCTGGTCTCAAACTATCAAAATTATCAGTCCCGATTACGTCCTATGACATAGTCCCGAAATCTATTACTCGATTACCACTCCGACAAAGTTTAATTTATGCTCACGATACCACTTCCACTCTGATAACCCGATTCTGACTATCTGTATTATACTCGTTCCCTCTCATGAACCTACGATCAGTTCAGAAACGCGATGCCGGTCCGAATGAAATCTTCCTGCATGATTCACCCTCGAAGACTTCGTATTAAACTACCTTCCTCTTTTTTCATAAGATTTGACCGTCCTTCTCTCACCCAGCCAATCCATACGTTCGTTATATTTTGGTGTAGCTGACCTTTCGATCGCCTGAACTTCTTCGCCCAATTCCAAATTTTCTACTTTCGGCATCCAGCCACCAATGCATTTACAAAAAAAAACTGCATTGTTTATTCACGGTCGTTGCTAAGCCCTTGCTCTCGTGATATTTCCTAATGCATGTTCCACCATATAGTCTACAAATAAATGTTAGTTTATTTTCATGTGACATATCGGTATGTCACAGTATGTGAATGTGCTTTAAATTACTTCAAAAGTTTTTTGAAAATTCAATAGATTCCTATGAAAAGAAACTTCAATTTTCGCATTTACAATAACTCTTAAACTTTTTTTTTTAAATAGCTTCAAAGTTTTCAATGAAAATTGCCATTTTGGTCGTGGTTTTACTCTTATTAAATATTCTTACATTAATATTATAGTTCTACTGTTAGGAACTGTACTTTGGGCGACGAAAGATGCTGGCAAGAGAACGGGGCAAGACCGTAAAACGTGTCCACACCAAGGAAATTAGAACGCTTTACTGCGAGAAAGTCTGTGCTATTCTGTAGCACCAATAGTTCTACTTAAGATATTTAAACCGTTCCCAAACAGGTGGCGCAAGCTGCATACCCTACTATGCAGGGGATCTCTAAAGACCTCCGTGTATTGCCGCAAATAAACCTCTCAAAAGAGTCCTTGAAAGTTGCAGTCGATTAATCAAGATAACGTCGTTAACTTTACAATTACGTTTCAACTTGTTTTCAATTCCATGCGATTATCTGTGGCGACATACTACACTATGTTTCAGCATAACGAGATTTTATTTTATTCACTATCGAAGAACTTAAACGAGGTGAAGATAGGAGAAGAAGCATCTAACATATTCACTCATGAATAAATTCTCATTTTAATTTTTGTGTAAATAATTTCAATATCTATGTCTAAACTATATTACTAGGTCAAAAATGTCTAACAATTTATATAAAATGTTATAAGTGTTAAATAAAAACAACATTAAAATAATATTCAATTAATTTATGTTTATTTTCTTTTCCGCACAAGTTAACTCTTTGCTGGAGAGTGATGTTGGCAGCGAGAGCTGAAGTTTAGTAAGTAGGGAAACAGTCGTACCTAGGGACACTTTTAATCTTTTAATTTTCCCCTTTTCTTTTGGATATTACAATGTTGATGGTCCTTTATTTGGGATGCTACACATCTTAGAATATTTATGTGTAAGATTAATAATGGTTGAGATAATTTCTTAGTGTACAATGTGTCCCAAGGCTGATGTATCCGGGGACACACAATGATGTAGTACGTTAGGACATTGAAGGGAAAGTGAAAAACACTACAACTAAAAAAATGCATGTTCTTTTTTCATGGAGAAAATATCACAATAACATTTATTTAACAAAAAGATCTTTGAACTAAATTATTATAAATATGGTGTAAAGGATAAAAAATCGCTGCCTTTAATTTCAATGAAATATAATGGTGTAATGGAAGTGAATTTTATGGGCTTCGAGAATATCGTGGGAATCGAAGAGAAATGTTTACAGTGGTGACGCCAACTTGTGCCTTACAATATTCAGTGTCAATCATGGGTTTGACTGGCTCTGTAAGTTTATATTCGTTGCCTGGGCCGAAGGACAGAGCCTCGTTATAAACGTCGACACGCGTAGCAGTGTCAGGAATGATGAAGATATGTTCGAGAAAAACGTTCTTTGGAATGCAATGCGTTGGAAATTGTGCGTTGGACAGACTCAATGATGTTTTTTATGTTAATCGCAAATGCCAAAGTCCGGAGATTCATCAAGAAATTTGAAACACACTGCAAATCGCCTAAACGTCTTACAACTTTGAAGTTATAAACACGACACCAGTTCGCTTGGGTGTTCGTTGTTACAAAAATACACTAGTTCTGCTTTGTTGGCAAACTCAACTCACACTTCACTTTTACTACTCATGAGTTGGTATTGTCTCACAGGACAACCGAAAATTGCGTCCTTTCTCACTAAGAGAAAAAAGAGTGAGTTTTGGCTGCAGATTTGATCGCCGCAAACCAATAGAAACTAGAAAAGCTATGCGTTCTCCAAAAGTTTTCCTATCTGCCCCAAAAGGCACCACACAATTTTGTGTCTCAGAATAAATGTTACGAACGTCTAGGGAATGTAGATGGGTCAAAAATAATCACTACAAAATAATCACAGATTTTATGCAGGTCACGTTGTCTAAGTTAAGGAGATTTCAGGTACCTGCCGAACAATTAGCGGCAAATGCCATATCTACAAATGCACATAACTCCATTTTTTTAAACTTCATATTCACTGTGAAGAGCGATCATTTTTGATAATCTCTATGACATAGAAATTTGTGATCTTAATTCTGAAACATTCTCTACTAGTTAATTCGATAATCCGATGAAGGTTCGCCTATTCTTCTCAGAGAAAGCTACCCGTGAGCCATTCGTGTATTCAAAGCAGCTGGTTCCTCTTGCATCTACCAAAAGTATTTTTATTTTCCAAGCTCACATTTGGACAAAAAATTGAAAACTTTAAGTGAGGTTCTCTTGAAACACTGAAGAGATATAAATTATTGATGTTCAAATTACAAGAGTCTTCACTCAACTGTTTCAGGTCTATTTCCACAAATGCTCAGATTGGATCGTAAGTAAGAACAAAAACATATCTGTTAACATAGGTCTCAATAAATACAATATTTATGTTAACTGTCTATTCAGAAGAAAATCTATCCAAGACGAGGCGTGCCATTTTAGGATACATTTTCCTAATGGGTCCTCGAATTTGGGAATTATTAATAACTAAAAAGTCTTAAAAGATTAGAAGGTATAATATTAAAACGTATAGTAAGAAATAAAATAATTATGAACATTTTTCTCAAGTCTGAACCTATCATTTTTCAACGGATAACTAAATTTTTATTTAATGCTCTTGTGAAGCAGTCGGATAGTGCTATGTAATTTATATAACATCTTTGTTTTACAAATACAAGCGTTAAAACTAACAATATAGCATATACAACTCTTGCTTGGGTCACTGTAGTACGAGTAACGTTAATTAATCTTACGAAACCAGCGTCTGATCTTTCATTTCACTTCTGGCTCGTCTCATCACTGGGAATGTGATTATAGTCCTCAGTGAGATGTGAGCGAGATATTTTTAAAGAGGTAAAAGATATATAGAAGGGAGTGAGAATATCAGTATGTAAAAGAAATGCATTTATTTACCACTGAATATTGTCATTGATAATGTTACTACATGACGTTGATGGAAATTAGATTTTCTTCCATATGTATCCAAAATGCATGTAAATTTGTATTTCCTTTTTACATTGTCGAAAATAGTATTTTCATGAGATGGGATGTTTTGTGAGTAAATGTGGTAAATAGACCGTAACTTATATAACTTAAAGCACAATCTATTTTTCCGGTGCTCTGTCCTGTGTTAAAGCCACTTTACATCGTGGGCAAACTTGTCTCTCTCAATAAACATCGTTCTCGTTAAGCGTCAATGAGAGATTAACAAACATATAAAAATATTATCAGCGTTTAAAAAAATGTATTGAATTCGATTGCAGATATTGTGCATTTATACTTTGTAGATACAGCTCGATATGAGAAAAATAAATTATCATTTGCGATAGTCACATAATATATTTTTTTTTGTTACTCAAAGATAAGATAAATGTTGGTGATCAGTTCGTAAACAGCGCACAGTTCTACTGCTTCGCATTTGCACATCTCTCAAAACATCCTAGTAAGTATTAAGTTTATATTTGTCTTTTTCTTCATTCAAAAATCACTATCATATTCAATAACTAGATAATCCGTTACACTTGCGTATATTTATCTGCAATACTCTGGTCATTTCAGTATTGATAATTTCGAAAAAGTTGCTAGTTTGTGAAAACCGAAATAAAATCAGAAATGTAGATCACGTGATTAGGTCGGTGAGAATTACATTAAAAGATTAGTGTGACAAAGTTTCGGAATATTTTTATTTCATCCTCTGGGCTAGCAGTGATTCATAAAACAATATATATATATATATATATATATATATATATATATATATATATATATATATATATATATATACACACACACACACACACACATTGAAGTACAGCCAACCCTGAGAATGAAATGTAAATATTACGAAACGTCGGCAAAGTAATGTTTACAGTCATGTCATATTTCACTCTGACCAAATCACGTGATCTACATTTCCCGTTTCTACTTCATCGTCATGAACTTAAATGGTTGAAATAAAATCGTTATTTTACTGGAAATATTCAGCATTAAATGACGAGATAGTTTTTTCACAATATTTACGCCGAATATTTGCATTTAAAATTTCCCTTTGTGCCTTCAGTATAACCTCTGCTTTTTTTATTATATGGAAAATAAACGATCATACTGAAAATATTTATGATTTAAAAACTGCTCTTCATATTAGGATGACAAACTTTAACTTTCGTAACATGCGTAGAATAGAGAATTTTTGATTGAATGATGCGGAAAATCGATTTCGAAATTTCCGAAATACACGTTTCGGATACAAATTCCAAGATTTCGGAAATGTACACTGTGGCGTCCACTGATATCGAAAATTTTTTTTAAACGCTCGTCCGTTCGGTTGACCTTCCGTACGTGTGTGAGCAAACACTAGCGAAACTATTTATAAGATTTTTTAGGAAATGAATATTCCCTGATCGATCTGGCTCCAATCAAAGCTCTACGATTTTGAAAAACGTTTGGAGGTACTTTATGAAGCCCTTGGAAATTTTAAAATTTTCTCACAAAAGCTGACTACAAATATTTTCTTTAGATTTATTGTAATAATGGAGTTAAATACACTTATAAAGGCGGCATATGTTCGATTTACACATGTAACTATGAATTTACGAAAATAACAAAAGTTTTGAATTTTTCGGTGTCTTCCTCCAACTACAAAATTAAAGATGGATATTTTTTTTAAAAGAATTTTATTCTCCGTAATTAGTTCTTTTATTAACGACATTCCCTTTTTTTATTTAAGTTTTTTCGCGTCAAATATGTGCAATATAAAGATATCAGAAACAAAATTTCCCAATTTTTCTCTTCTCAATTTTTTATTTAAATTTTTGTTGATGATAGCGCTAAATGAACTGCTTAAGATGACATTAACGCCATTTTGCTTTATTCTTTTGTTTTTTAAAAAAATTACAAAAATTAACTTTTTTTTACTTCTCTCTCACTTCACTAGTATTTCCATTACCAGCTATTAGTATTCATAATTGAATTTATAAGTACATGTGCATCAAATGACGTCTTATTAACTTTCTCGAAAAAGAACAAGTTTTCTGTTAAAATGAACTTGAAATTCTGCTTTTTCAGAAACGCTCAAATGCCATTTTCTCAGAATAGCTACACATGTTTTCTTCGAATCTTTTTTACGAATAATGCTAATTGCTCTGTTTAAGATATACGAAAGTTATTTGGCTGTATTCCTTTGTTTCTTCAAAAATTACGCAAATGTATTTTTTTCTACGTCTTTCACCGTTATCATGCACATTTCCAGCTATATGTGTACGTTATTGCGTTTGAGAGTGTAAGGGCTTCAAAAGATCTATCACCCCCTATTCTCTCACCCCCCCCGAAAATCCATGAAGTGAAAAAAGTATAGAACAGTAAAAATAATTTGTATTAATTTTACTTGTTTTGTATATCAACATTACTTATGATGAAAGTAGAAATTAGTTTGCGATGCTGATTGCACCTAACAAACACAAATACATTGTGAATGATTGCTGATTGCTGATTGTGATGCTGATTGCACCTAACAATAACACAAATACAACTTGTGAATAGGAAGGACGAATAGGCGAGAAATATTTTTATCATAAGTCGTTCACAGGGAGTCGTGGGTTGAGAGTCTACTGCGCCAATTTAAATGGATTCTAGAATATACCATATATCAGTATTGAATACTTTCTTCGTAATCTTACAGATTCAACAAAAATTGTTGAAAAAAGATTTCCATTTATTGTTACAATTTACGCCAAATAACTTAAATGTATTTATGTTTTTAAAACAAATTAATTAGTTAATGATTTTGTACATATTGTAAGACATTAATGTTTAGTTCAAGATACAAAGAAAGTAAATATTTCAGCGAATATTGAAAAATGTAAAAGAATAAATGTCAATGTTACGAACCACTGAACTATACCCTCTTTCCTTATGTAACGCAGTGTAACACTAACTCAACCCCCCTCCGTCCTCTTCAGAGTTACGTAATTTATAGGCAACCCCTAAGTCAATATTTCGGTTCTAGCATTAGGAAACCAAAATATTGAGAATTTTTTTTTAAAAAAAAGTAGTTTGGGTGGAGGTAGATGGCAGCTGAAGAGGATGGGGAAAATTTGAAAAGCTAGCCCAGACCAAAGAAAGCAGGAATCGAACTAGTGCGAGAAAGTCTGTGCCATTCTGTAGCTTCACTAGGTACTTTCTCGTTCACGTAGGCAATATACGAAGTACAGAGAAAGTTATGGAATGCTGCGGAAAATCGATTTCGAGATTTGAGCGGTAATACACGTTTTGGAATCCCCTGCTATCGATTTTTTTTCCAAAACGTCCGTCCGTTTCTACGTTCATCTGTCTGTTCGTCCGTTAGTCCGTCTGTCTGTCTGTGAACAACACTGGCGCCGAAACTATTCATAGAATTTTTCCAAATTCAGTGTTCCCTGGTTGATCTGGCACGACTGAAACCTTGAGACTGAAAAACATTCTTAATTTTGGGGAGTTCTTCACACTCATATATTTTCCTTAAACTTTTTAACGTATGGACTAAATAACATCATATAAATGCCACCTCATGCATTCATTTGTTTGTTTCAAAAATAATTGAAATGTATTTTTTCTAAATATTAGGCCGTTAATATTTAGCTCACCAGAAAATTGTGTGCATTATTGCATTGGCGAGTGTGTGATTTCAAGTGCTTCAATTGATTGCCAATGAAGTTTCTACAAATCTCGAAAGATTTCTATTAAAAAGATCTTCAAATTTCGCTTTACAGAAACGCATAAAAGACCTTTTTACTTTCTCGGATACATACTTATATACGAAGTAATATACGTAGTACGGAGAAAGTTATATAATGCGCAAACACACCGCGAATTTTGGGTAGAAAAAATTTCATTGCCGGGCCCTGATAACGAGACAGTGGATAAACCAGTAGCTAAATTAAGAGAAAAAATCCGCCAACACGTGGTGTAACCAGAATTTCAGTTTTGTGGGTCCTTCATGCCGAAAAACCAATTGAAAGCCAAACCTTCGTCCGTCCGTATGTCTGTCCGTTCGTCCGTCTGTGAACACTAACCCATGCGTAGGACGTATTCAAAATTGAAGAAATCACTGTCCATCGGGCTCTAATTGAAGCTTTGAAATTTTGAAAAACATTCTTTAAAATTTGAGGATGATTTGATACTTTACATGAAGCCCCCGGGCATTTACAAAATTTTCTCAAAAATGGTTCCAATTAATTCTCTAAATTTCTTGTAAGAATAGAATAAAATACACGTATAAAGGTGGCGTAGTCCAATTTTCACGCTTAACTCTGAATTTTCGTTAATTTCAAAAGTCTGAATTTTTTCCTACAGCTATATACTTGAAGACCGAGATTTAAAATGAAATTTGTTGTGCATAAATAGTTCTTTCATAAAAGTCATGTACATTTTTTGAAAAAATTAGTACTTTTCGCGCAAAATGTGTGCAAAATTGCAATTTCCAAATTACAAAAACAAGATTTTCTCATAAACGGCTCCAAATTTTTTCGTTACATTTTCGTAGCGGTAGTGCCAAACAAACCCTATACGATGACATAAATGCCATATTGCTCTATTCTTTTGTTTTTTCAAAAACTACAAAAATGTAAGTCTTTTGACTTGTCTTCCACGTCGTTAATATTTACATTAGAGGCGATTTCTTCATGTTCTTGTACTTGGGCATGTGCTTTATATAATGTCATATAGTGTTACTCGAAAATTCTACAGTTTTATGTTACAATGAGCTCAAAATTCCGCATTTTCAGAAACGCTCAAACGCCATTTTCTCAAAAAATGGCTTCTAATTTTTTATTAAAACTTTTCCAGCGGTAGTGGTAATTGCACTGTTTCATATGATGTGAAAACATTTTGGTGTATTCTTTTGTTGTTTTTTAAATTACACAATTTTTTTTAATATGTCTCACCCTGTTAATATGTACATTTTCATCGATTTGTATACATTATTGTATTTGTGAGTGGTTCAAATGACTTTAAATGAATTTTTTCGAAACCTCAATAGGTTCCTGTGAAAAAGAGCTTCAAATTTCGCATTTACAGTGAGGTTTAATCGCTATTTTTTTAGAACGGCTTCAAATTTTTCAATTAAAATACCTATTTAGGACGAGGTTTTACTCTTCTTTAACATTCTTGAAATAATATTTCGGTTCTACAATTAGGAAACGGAAAATTTGAGAAAATGCCAAATAAATGTACTTTGGGCGACGATAGATGTCAGCTGGCCAGACAATGGAGCAAGACCTTAAATCCAATCCACACCAAAGAAATTAGAGAAATGTTCTACGGGAAAGCCTGTGCCAATCTGTATCACCTCTAGTTTTAAAAACAGCTCCAAATGTTTCAACGGGAATTGCCATATAAATTTCATTTCAATATTGTATATTATTCTTAATGTCGCATTTGTTCTGCTATTGGGAGACCAAAAAGTTAAGAAAAAGTGAACTTAGGATGGCGATAGATGGCAGCGGAGATTCTGGGGAGCCAACATTGAAAAGCTAGCCCAGACCGAAGAAATTGGAACTAAAGGGGCTCAGAGTGGCCGAGATTTTCTCGTAGTAAAGTTTTCTAATTTCCTTGGTGCGGACTGACTTTACGGTGTTGCCCCATCTTGTTGCCATTCCCATCTATCGTTTCCCTAAGTAAACGTTTTTGACATTTTCTCGACTTTTCGTTTCTTAATAGTGGAACCGAAATATTATTTTAATAATACTATAGAAGAGTAAAACCTCGTCCCATATAGAAATTTTAATTAAAAAATTTGGAGCTGTTTTTAAGAAATTGGCGATTAAGCATTAATTCGAATTTGAAATTTGAAGCTCTTTTTCACAAGAATCTATAGAGTTTTCGAAAAACTTCATTTGAAGTAATTTAAAGAACATTCACTCAGAAATGTAATAATGTATACAAATCGAAAAAGGTGCATATTAACGGCGTGAGACATATTAAAAAAATAACAACTGTGTGATTTTTGAAAAATCAAAGGAATACACCAAAATGAACTTTACGTCGTATTAAACAGTGCCATGCTATCACTGTCCGTTAGAAAAATTTGAAGAAAAAATATGGAGTCATCTATGAGAAAATGGCGTTTGAGCCTTTCGGAAAATGCGGAATTTTGAGCTCATTTTAACAAAAGACAGTTGGGTTTTTGAAAAAAATTATTTGACATTATTTAAAGCATATCTACTCATAAATACAATGTCGAGAAAAAACACCTGTAATGTAAATATTACCGTCGCAAGAAACAAGCCAAAAAACCTTTTTTTGAAATTTTTGAGAAAACAAAAGAATAGATCAATATGGTGTTTATGTCATCGCATAGGGTTTGCTTGGCACTAACCCCACCAAAAATTTAAAGAAAAAATTTGTAGCCGTTTTTGAGAAAATCTTGTTTTTGTAATTTTTTAAAATTGCAAATATTGCACATTCTATTGCACGAAAACTACTAAAATTTTTACAAATATGTTCATAACCTTAATGAGAGAATTATTTGTGGACAATAAATTTTATTTAAAGGAAAAATTTCTATATTTAATCTTGTAGTTGTATGAGACGCTGAAAAAATTCAAACTTTTGTAATTTTCGAAAAACCTTCCGTTGGTGTGGCACAGTCTCTGAGATCGGGTCCATGAAAATTCTTATTTATATTTACGACTGTTGGAGTGCGAAAGCTGTACATTCTTGTACCTCCGCCAGTTTTGAATTCGCACGTGAATGATACAAATGTTTATGATATGTTTGAAAAGTGATCGTTGTGAGAACACACTGCAACACGGTCCCTGAGATCCGGCACACTGATTGTGTTGTGATCGTAGTGAGTGAAGTGGTAATGTATACATATTTATTGTGCATGATTTTCGGTGATTATTTTGAAGTTTCACATTGAATTATGATTATTGTTTATTGTTATATAACAAACAAAACCAAAATTCAGTGTCGAAAGTAGAAAAATTTGAGCACTTGAGCCCAACACATTGAAGTGTTGTGAAGTGTTCAGTGAGTCTATTTCGTAAATAGTGAGTAATGGCTAGTTGGTATTATTACTAGGTAAGCCATCTGACGTGTTTCAGCCAATATGTTTTACAAAACAGGCACAACAGAATGTTTAAATCACAGTATTCTTATGCCCTTCATGTATTCTTTGTTATCATTATTTCTAATTCGTTTATTTTTTGTTTATGCCAGTTTTATTGGTTCCTTTTTCTTGTAAGTGTATTTATTAACTGTTAGTGTGATGTCTATGTGATAACTGATCCATTTTTAACGTTCGCATTTTATTACGCATAGGAAACTCGAATAGCACTCGGTCTCAGAGACCAGCCACACGGATCGTGTCCTTTTAATTCGCCATACTTACGCAGGGTTAACCGCGAAAATCGTACCTACGCCACCTTTATAAGTGTATTTTACTCTACTCTGACAAGAAATTTAAAGAAAAATTTGGGACCGTTTTTTTAGAAAAATTGAGAAAATTTGAAAATGTCCTCGATGTACACTACCTTATCTGTGTAACAGTAATCTGTATCATGTACCTAATCTTAAAGAACTTTTTCAAAATTTCAAAGCTTTGGCTGGAGCAAGATCGACAGGCGTTTCTTCGATTTGGCAAAGATCGTACGCATGGTTTAGGCGCTAGAAGTGTTCACAGACGGACGGACAGACGGACAGACGAACGGACATTTTGAAAATAACTTTTTGGTATCAGGGGACCCCAAAGCGTTTATTTCCGTTGAAATCTCGAAATCCATTTTCCGCAGCATTACATAACTTTCTCTATACTACGTATATTAGTCCGTATATACGTATGTATACGAGAAAGTAAAACAAACTAGTACGAGATAGTCTATGCCATTCTGTAGCTCCACTAGTTATTACTAAATGTGTGAGAAATTGCACTTAGGCGGCGACGTCATTCGTATAGTTTTGTGATACGATTACATCACAGAATTATTATAGGAAGGTATTTTAATATCGAAGGTCCAAAAAAGAAAAGAATTACTATCAATTAAATATTGATGGAAACTTGTTACTATAGGATTATATTGATGGAACATAAAGGAGGGAAACATAAAATGTGTTACTGAATTAGGAAGGTGAATGCAAGTGATATCATCCCATCGGTCTCTCACATTTCTTGGTGATTTACATAAATTAATATTTAAGATAATAAAGAAAATTACAAATACACTACCCCTATGGTTGCAAAGCAAAGTTTTTATAATGCAAAATGTGACATTTTGAAATTTATTTTCATCTTTCGTTAGATCAAAATGTAGAATTGAAACATTGAAATTATTTGGAGGAAATGTAAAAATTTAGGCGCCATCAACTTCAAGAGTTCTGCCAGCTAGGAGTGTTTCCAGGCCTGGACCCTGTTTTTATTTATTATCCACGGCTGGGGATGAGAGGGGCATGACGTATTTTCTTCACCACACCTAGCTCACTTGGCATGTCTGAGCTTTTTCTTTCGTCATACTGCTATAGAAACTGCGGCGACATGTTTCAGAAAGTTACTGATTCATTTTGACCCCGGTCGGATTTCGAACCCGAGACCGCCACACAGAAAACTAACACGCTGTCAATGAGCCACCTGAGGGGCGTCAGTAATATAACAGCATTTATGAAGTGGCGAAGCAAGGTCTTATTACACAAGATATTTAAATGTGTGTGTGTGCAGGTGACCCGGACAGATCAGACGATTTTGAGCTCTAACTTGGTGGCGCTCCAAAGGTAGTTAATATTGGTGCAATTGGTGAGAAGATTGGTGCTCGGGGAAATGTATATCAAATAAAAGATCAAAAATCGTTCAAAAATATTGCCACTTGGGGTGAGAGTAAATTACATAATAAATTATATAAGATTCCCGTTCCCAGTCCCCGCCATGGACATCCTGGCCCATAAGACATACAATGGGACAAATAGTATGGAAATAAATACTTAAATGAAGAGTAACAAAAACCTTTAGCAGTTACAGAATTAGCTGAAATGCTTGTCAACTGTACCTTTGTTTCCACAACACATTCCCTGCTCCTTATGATTGACTTGTGTGAAATAGGCAGAGAAATATTGACTACATTTTTCTATGAAATGTGTCACAAACCGTGAAGTTATTTAGTTATACCTAACCTACGGTACCTCTCACAGTGGGTTCGGCCACCAGGGTGGTTATAGGTATATCTGGTATATAAAAAAAGGACATTAGCGGAGCAAACCGTTCATTCCAAACTAAAGAGCAAACAACGCCAAGAATACTTCACTAACTATATTAGATATATTGTATTTATATCCATTAAACGAGATTTTTCTGTAATTATTATAATTTAAATGTTTTTTGTACTACTTATTATCGCGGTAAATAGCTTAAGTTTTCCGTACAGTTTTTCTGTTGTGGTGCAACTGCAAATTCCCTGACGCATTGACCTAATGTGGAATTCTTAATTTTTCAATAACACATACGCAGTCACATACCATTGTAACACAATATTTTTTTTTTATTTTGAACAAATTTCAAAATAAAGCAGTGTCCATTCACATCATGCGTTCGAACAAAGCATACGCTGTTTGTTTGCTGCTTCATCGCCCGAAATGCCCCTGAGTCCGTTTTCCCCTCGCGAGGGACATTAGTGCACCGCCATAAGACCTTCCCTCTGTGGCTACCGTTTTGCGCTCCTCAAAATCAGATCTTTCAACACTTCCCTGTACAAGATTTTCGTATTATAAGAAAGCGTTCTGCTGTTTTTTTAAATTATGAATGTTCATAAAAATAAATCTTCAAATTAATGTAAATGTATCCTGTTCCTCCTAAATGGTGTGAAAATTAACTCATTAAGTTGTTAATTATAATAATTAAACATTTTTATAATTAACTCTATAAACCTTTTCTTTTCAGGCCAGGCTTGGAAACGTATTTATGGCTGACGAGTGAGTACCTTATGTGAATTACAATTATTTGATTGTTTATTTCACTCGTGAACTATCTAAATGATGTTTAAGAATTTCAACTATCTAGAAAAATCATCAACCTTATACTCACGCGATTTCATCAGGACGGTGACGGAAGAAGAAACCTAATCAGAAGTTCATGTAATGAAAAACGTTGACAAATGTCGTTGTAAATGGACAGAAAACATTGACTAAATATAGTACAAACATATCAGTATAGTAAATCGCATTAATGAGACTGAAGAGTATTAAAGAGTCTTGTGTTCTGAAAGTTACTTAATTGGATTGGTACACATGCAAAAATAATGAAATGGAAGAAAAGAATACGTGTTTGTGTTTAAAAAATGACAGTTTTCTTTTAATAAAATATTCAATTAATTTAGAACAAGAAATCTGTTTTCCTTGATGCAGATTTTCTGTAAGCGTAGAATTCACGTTATGTATTCATTCAATCTTTTCTTTGCAAAAATTATTTTGATTATTTTCTTCAAGGCTTTTTACTAATTTACTATTTGATAAGAAGTAGGCTTATGGTGAAATTTGTTCGTATTCCCTTTAAGAGTGTAGATCCATTATCAGTAGCATTAATCTAGATCTAAGATAATTGAATGCCTATTAATACAACAACGCCCGAATTAAGTTTACTGTTCGTCAACTGCGCTTATTGTTACACACACGTACTATAATGAAATGGAAGAATTGGGCATATAATACATATATTGGGAAGATAATATAGATATTATACACATATATTGGGAAGATAAATGCATTGTTGGTGCTATCTGCTAACCGCTCCATTTTGGGAGTGATGGGAATACACTATGAGTTAAGGAAAGGAAAATATAATTTTCTCATATTGAAAAAGTTCTATGGTAGGTGGTCATTTACTGGTGTCCGTCCAATCAACTACTGGAAACATTTGTTCATACATTGGTGTGCACAGTAAAAATTATTTAAATTTTAAACATTGCTTTTCGTGCAGATCGAAACATTCACTATCATAGTAGAACTATTCTGTGCTATTTGTGAATTCTGTATCATACCGTTTTATTTGAATCTGATTGATTTTCATGAAGTAATTGCAAGACATTAATGATCACGCGCTTAATGGTCACTTGCTCATACATTCACCCTATACACATGTATTTGGTATGAAGCCTCGCAAGGAACAAAAGATAGAGAGCCTAAGTCAAACTTGGCATGTTTGTACTCCTAGGTTTGACGTAGATGAATCAACTACGACACAGAACGAAGCTACAAAAGTCAGGTGAAATTCAAGTTCCGACAGTGGCGGATTTTCGACACTAGCTCTGTCAAACTACGTAGATTTTAACCACTGTGAGGAAGAGAATTCTAGCATCTGATTGCTTTGACCGGTAACTTTTGTGGTTCCTCCTATCAATACCACGGGGGGAGGAGTACTCTAACAAACGAGTCAAGACTGAACTTCCCTTCATCATTCTTGTTCCCCCTCTTCCTTATGTGCACGCGGACGTGCACACACACACACACACACACACACACACACACACACACACACACACACTTATAAGCACTGCATTGCCACACTTGAAATGTATCAAAAAGTAGGGAGACAGATGTTTCTACAAAAAACATTTTATTGTGCTTTTCCTGCGTTACAATCCAAAAGTCACTATTCAATCATGCAATATTCCAAGTCTACCACTCCTCAGTAAAGAATGTGCCAAGTTCGTAGTCGATTGCCATATCACCCGATCACCAGTTCGTAGCTCGATCGACAATGATCCAGTGGGGAGAATGTTGCACTCGGCGTGGTCAGCGTAGCGGCCACAATAAGTCTCCAAGCGCTGTCAAACACAGTCACACGCTATTCTATCTTTCCGGGCGCCAGGCCGCCCATTACATACCGGTCGCCGACACTGCTCCAGACTCGCTCTCGTGGCTCGATGGCCGGTGGAGCGGGTACTGCCCCGCTGCTCCATATACTTCAATACAGAGAGCGCGCCAACTTCAAAGTCAGCTGTGCACACAACACCGTCGGGGCTCAGTCGGGAACTTAGAGCGTGCCCGGCTGCTTTCGTGTCCCCCTCGAGAGACTCGAGGTGGGGGGGACCCCATGCCAACGTGTAGGTCGGAGCCGAGTCACACGTTCCAGCGCCCGAGAGGTAACCTGGACTTCACTTACTCGGTTGGTTCACTCCCTTGAAGTCTAACGTGTGCACGCGCCTGCTGCAGGGGGGAGGGGCTGTGCCTGCGGCGCGTGGACGGCAACGCCACGACGCACGGCATCGAGTTCGAGTACAAGATGGCGGGGCTGGTGGCGCTGCGCGCGCGCAGACGGGGGCTGCGCTTCGAGGTGAACACGAACGTGGCGCTGACGAGGCCGCTGGACGACGTGGTGGTGCGCGTGCGGGCGCGGCCCACGCCCCCCTCCGCCCCCGCCTTCGAACACCCCCACGACCCAGGGCCGGCTCTAGCCCTGTCTTCACTCCCTTGCCCGCCTTCGCGTCTGCTCTCGTACCCAATTCCGCATTTGCCTGTGTCCCCGCCCCTTGGCCAAAGGGCGAGTATCGCCGGCGGTGAGTGAACCAGCCAGCTGCTGTCCCCAAGCGTCTTAAGCCCTTTTCGAATAACGAACACAATGAACTGGAGATTTTAAAATGGAAAAGACAGAAAGAAAGCATGAAGTTCCAAAAGATATAATAAAGAAATCCAATGAAACATTAAAACATTTATTAACTCAGAAATTGAATAAATGTGTCGAAAGTTACAAACAATTTTGCTGAAGAAAAATTAAAAATAGTTTAAGTAGTACACGAGTATGTACGAGTATTATTAGCATACATATCAGACTAGCTTACATGGAACAGTTTCACAACATTTAAAGTGTTATAATATTATAGCCTTTAATATTATTATGAATTTTAATTACATTTGTCCGAGTGATTTTAAGTTGCATGATGACTGTTGTAATGAAAGTCGTTGTTGGAGCCATGTATTTAGAAAATAAGACTTGATCTAAAACTTCAATGTTCAAAATTCGTAAGTATTCATTGCTGTAAGAATTTACTTGGTCCACTTTCCGGCCTGTTTTGAAGACTGTGACATGGCGTGCAATAAAATGAATAATTTTCCACATGTTTAGCAATGACATGGGTGTGCGCAGGACTTCATGAGCAAAACGAAGAAGCTGGGCGTGGAGAAGTTTTTCGAGGTGTTCCGGCGGCTGCAGCGGCTGCGCGCGCCCGGCGACGGGACGGGCGCGCGGGCGGAGCCCGACGAGGAGCGGCGCTTCGTGTGCGAGTGCGCGCCGGAGGACGTGTTCTTCGTGGTGTGCACCACCAAACCCTTGGCCCCCACGCCGCGCCCGCCGCCGGCCCCGCCCACCGGAGCGCGCGCCCTCTTCGAGGACCTCCTACGCACCGACAACGGCCATCGACACACCTGCGTCCTCTCCTTCACGCGGGACGACACAGAGGTACAGGCGCAGCCACTGGGCCAAGGCGGTTATGGCTAAATGCACCGAAAAATACTTATAGGAAAAATCAATAGATCGCAGCACTATCATACGGAATTTACTAGATCGATAACGTCTGAACAAATTGTCCGATTTTCGATCTGTAAACAGCATTGGACTCCTTTTTAAAATAGAATTCACGCTACGATGCCGTTTTTTCAAAAACGATTTCCAAAAAAATTTTGAAAATGTTTTCTCATAGTTCCGGGAAGAAATTAAAAAATGTGGGCTTATAGCGCGATGGCGACGTGCTTCCTGAATCCAACGCCGTGTCAATCATGCAAATCGGGACAAGGGGTGAGGGAACGAGTATAGACCACAGGCTCTGCAACTTTTTAGGGCGATGGTCACATAAGCGTAGTGTATGAATGTATGCTTTATTTCGGAAGGATGCTGTGTTTTTTTGTTGCCAATCAACGGGTCGGCATGTGGTTTTCACGCCCCCATCTATCTCCCCCCGCGTGTCACCGCACCGGACAGGCCCAACTGGAAGCTCCCGACTGCGTTTCCGACATGTCTTGCTTGTATGTGTGTGTGTCTGAGGGGGAATAGGGGAGAGCAATGAGGAAGGAAAGATCACGCTGATTACCGTTTAGTAAGGTAGTGCTCCGATATTCGCCTAGATTGATGAGTGTAACCACGCATAACTACCAGAAGATCGACGTGCGGTTTTCACCCATCCATATATCTCCCATTAGTGGATCAGGAGTTGAACAGGCCACTGCAGTGCCGCTGACCGGAAGGTCCTAGGGTTCGAGTCCTGATGTTGGCAGGATTTTCGACGCTAGCTATACGGCTAGGTCTAATTCAGTCGCTGTCGGTTGCTCTGATGGGCAGTTTTTCGGGGTTTCTCCGATCCATATTAGGCGAATGCCGGAGCAGTGCCCTAACAAGCGATCCACGGACCCCGCGCGATCTTTCCATTTTCTTCCTTGTCCTATCCTCTCCCCTTACACACACTAACATGCACTACACTACCACATATTCCGGGAGACCGGTCGGGAGCTTAGAGCTTGCCCGGCTGGGGCGGTGCCCCGCTGGTGGGAGAGTCCTGGTTAGGGGGAAACCCCACTAGCCGACGGTAGGTCGGTGCCGGATCTCGCCATCCAGCGGGGGAAGATCACCGCCATCTCCGCGAAAAAATGCACTACACTTACGGGACTAATGACCAAAGCAGTTGACGCGCCCGGAAACACGGAAAATCAATCAATCAATCACAACGAGGTATCTCCCACCAGCGGGACACTGGCCTGGCCGGAACAAGCTCTAAACTCCCGACCTGTCTCCCGACAAGTGTGAGAGTGTAGTGCATGTTAGTGTAAATGTGTGAGGATAAGGCAAGGAAGGGGAAGGAAAGATCGCGCGTTAGGGTACTGCCGGGAGCTTAGAGCGTGTACAGGCTGGGGGTGGTGGGAAAGCCGGTGCCGGAGGTCGGGCGCGGTGGTCGCAGGTGTGGAACCTGCGGGAGGGCCAGGAGGACGAGCAGCTGTTCCGCGAGCACTTCCTGCCGCGCTTCTTCGTGCTGTGCGGGCAGGCGAACGCCGACGCGCTGGACGCGCTGCTGGGCGAAGAGCTGGAGGCGCTGGCCGGCGGCGCGCTGGGGGCGCTCGAGGACCACGTGCACCGCTACGTCGACTGCCTCAAGCGCTGGGCGCAGCCGGCCCCCGACCAGCGCCAAGCCGCCACAGGTGAGACTCCAACAGGCTGTTCACATTTTGGGGATACCACTTGGCATTTGGTCCATTTGGCACTCGGCGGCGATGGTGTAGCGGTTAACGTATCGGACTGCTATACCCAAGTTTGCGGGTTCAAACCCGATCGAAGCCCTGGATTTTTAAGGGCGAAAAAATCCTTCGTACGCCTTCCCTCGGAGGGGAAGTAAAGCCGGCTGTCCCATGTTAGTACATTTCCTGCATGTAAAAGATCCTCAAGCCTAAATGACGCCTCTGAGCTAAATTCAAATCGCCTGTTTCGTCGCCCAAGTAATACCGTCTTTCTCCCATGATTGGTGAAAGGAGTGTAACGAAATTTGCGTGGTCAGACGGAAGAGCAGGCCTTATGGCCTGAGTCTCGCCACGTAAAATAAGGCCAATTCAATTCAATTCAATTCAATTTGTCACAATCATGCGGTTAAAAGTATTGTCGCTCTGATTGGGATGATCTCTCTTAATTTGATCCTTTTGATGATTGGGACGCGTCTGATTTTGTGGAATGCTGTCTACGCCTTGGACATCACACGCCTGCTGACACACACGTCAGGAAGAAGAAAAGTACAGAATGTTCACAGAATCAACTAGCTTTGTGATCACTTTTGTGTCCTTCGGGCAGAATTGTTTTGTTTCTTGAATTAATGTATTCATAAATCCGCAAAAGTATGTTGCATTAAATTTTTTTGAAGAGGTATGTTACTTCATTTAATGAACCATTGATTCTATTGAAATAAAAAAATATTAATTTATTGGAAATTATTGGAGAGAACTGGTTATTCAAAAATAGAATGCCAGTACAGGGTAAGACCACTCGCTCAGCGCTAGTTCTAGTAGAGTGCTCTACTCACAAGGGGCTATCCCTTAGACACTAATTGTTATTGACTTTGCCATAATTATTTGTCACAATTGTCACAATCATCCGCCAAATGGCCAACGAGCTGCCATTACTTTTTTACGCTGTTGTGGGTTGGCTAAAGTATGTCGTATTTCTATACATTATTTTTCCCTGTATTTTTTCAAGACGTTTAGGTTTTGTATTTGGTTTACATATATGGAAAACCCTTTTATAGAAACAGATTGAACTATAATAGTAGTGTATTATTTGCTGATTTTTGTCTTTTATTTCATTTTGTAACGAATAATTGTTTGCTTAAGTTCCATTAACAAAAGTTGCATTAAAGAAATTGACGTTCCCTGAGAAAACATTTCCTTGAAATTTCATTACAGTAACGGATGATCATATTGAAAAGTTTGCTTTACGAAAATATAACAAGAATTTTCATTCGCATACGGCAGGGGTTCCCAACAGGGTTTGTATGGACTCCTCGGGAGTCGATGAAATTTTGAAAGGGGTCAATAGTGATTTAGGGGTCGAATGGGGGTCACTACACGAAAATGAACCGACACCTGAACAGTACGAACAAGATCCCATTGATTATAAAAAGAAAAAAAAATAATGAAGTTCATAGTTTTCTTAAATAAACCATCAGAACATAAAAACAAATTACAAATTCGCTACTCTTCTTTTGTCCATCATTCATCCTTGGGAATTAGGATGTTTATAAAACTCAATAAATTATAACTACACATTCATAACGATACTCTACCGCATCAGAATATACTTTCTGCCAGTTCTTAAAAAACACTCCACATTTTGTAACCATTGCATCACAATGAAGATTAAAAGCTCAACTTCTCAAGCGCGAGCGTCTTCGATTATTATTGAAAATCTAGGTATTTTCGAGAATATTGGTGTAGGAAATAGTTATCTTTAAAGTGTTTATGTGAAATTCCTTGTGTTATGATTATGTATATTGTATATTATGGATGAAACGTAAGGGGGTGGATGAAGCAAACAATTCGTTTACAAAGGGCGATTAAAGCAAAGGTATTGGCGGTTAATGTAGCTCTTTTCCAGGACGCTTGGAGCGCTGCGAGCGACATTGATTCCGTCGGTTAACACTTCTAACCCTTTTCGTAACACAATACTTTTATATCGACTTCACACAACCAAACATATGAATGAAAAGTCTCTCTTATAGCCGGTGTCGATTATGCATTTTAATATTTCGCCGACCATTAAAAACAATGGAAACAAATTTCTTGTAACTGAGGATAGCGTGTGAGTATGTCTATTTACAGAAATGGTTATTTAAGATACAAGAGGTAAAAGTAATATTTTATTTGCCGAGTAGGAAGGGTTGCGAGGCCGATATGCCGAAAAAAATGAACCCTTCTTCCAGACATTAAGCTTTTACCCACAAATAATGTGGTACATTCTTCTCACACACCTTTCTGTTTATAATTTGTATAATTATAATTTGTAATATTTATAATTTGATTCCATCTTTTTTACTTTATTGTTTTTGACTCAAGTAATTGTGAAAATTACCATTAAATATTTTAAATATTTCTTTATAAAATATTCTTGCATATGCATTAAGGTAAAATAATTTACCAGTGCGATGTTTCTTGTTAATGTTTTAGTACAATATGCACTTTCATTTCATCACACACACAATTTTCATTTGTCAATACATTGAACATTCTTCAAGAAGCATTTTACTACAAACTCGCCCACATACATATGAGTGAGAACAGTCCTGATTTCATGTCATATTAAAATGATACTTGTTTCACTATTTGTTTCAGTACATGTTTCTAAAACAAGTTTAAAATTTAGTGTTTTTTTTTTCAATACAAATACAAATACCTTATTTCAATACAAATACCTTATTTCAATACAAAAGTTGTCTTCCACTACTGCACAACTTTTGCCTTCTGAAAGTTCTAAAACCTCATTTGACACTGCTAACATGAAAGTATTTTTAAACTTAGATGCATCAGGTGTAACATTATTACCATTTTTGTTTCTAAATACAGAAAACAATTTTTCAATACAGTCTTGAATGAGGTGTCTTGTTAACCGGTCAATTCCCATGGAAAAATGAGTAATGAAAATCGAATAAAAAGTACGTGAGAGAGTTTATTACATACGCTTGTAACGCTTACATATAAGAAAATTATATTATATTGATTGGATTTGGGGGAATGAGGTGTCACTGGGCGTTGTACGTACTGGTACACTGCATTGCATGAAAGGGCCGACGTTTTTTGCCAACGATGCTAAAGATACGCAGTTTCTACTGCTCTGCGAAAATCACAATTACTAAAATGTCCACCAATTATTTTTATCTACCTAGCATTTTGACAAGAAGCATCAAATTCAAAAGCAAATAATAGGAACCACCATTTCTTCGTTCATAACCCCACCCTTAGAGATTCCATATTTTCGTCAAATCGATCGACTTCGCTCATATATTTTTTGGAATTAATTTTTTTTCTTTTCAGTACTGCAATTCGATCCACTTTTGAAACTCGTTGCAAGTTGTGGCAGGTGGAAACAAAAGTTACCATATTATTGTCATTCCATCTGACAACAAAAATTTCTTTTATGTAATTATTTGAAACTATGTAATATATTTCGCCTCTAGGCTTTTTCTTAATGTCCTTTGCGTTCATGAGAGAACAGTTTTTAAGGCGGTTTTCCCTTACTATTCCCATCCCACCGATATTCTTCTCCCATAAATATTTTAGTCATGGAAAACCAGTAAAATTATTGTGAAAGTATAAGTTATAAGGCCCGAATCCTTGCGGCAGTCTGGTTAGTAGTTTCAGAACTACTGCTGCTCCTAAACCAAAATATGTTTGCAATTTCAGCGGTGGTCCTGAGGTACCTTGGTAAAGTTCGCAGCTAGCAAGGTATCCATAACGAGAAGCTGCTGACCAGAGCTTATAGCCAATCGAGGGGGTTTGCCATGTATGTGCTGTTTGGGGGCATGTCTGCCAAAATACGGCTCAATATTTCGTCATTAGAAATGTGGGTAGAGCCAGCTTTTTCAAAACTAGCGCCGAAATCATGGTTGAGGACTTGAAAATACTTACGTACTGTTGCAGATTTATCATTACCTTTACCTCCCCAAATGATTTTATTTATGAAACAAGTATAACACCTTTGCCAATTCACACTGTTCTTGCATTTACAATTTTGAATTGCCCGATTTACTAAACAAAAGTAAGAATCATACCTCACCAATAACTGGATTTGCTGTATAAGGCCGCTAACGCCGTGTGCCTGGCAGCGCCCAAGGGCGCGCGCTGCCTGACGGACGCCCCAGGGCGCCGCGCTGGCCTTCCGCGCGACAGCTGCCGGCCGCTCCGCCACGCCCTGCTCGCGCACCGCTCGCTGCGCGTGGCCGTGCCCGGCGTGCCCCAGGGCCTCCGAGCCGCCAAGTTGCTGCAGGTAACGCCGTCTCCCAACGCGTTCAATAGGTACTTGGCTGTTCGGGAGGTGCTGCGCCCTAGGCACTGTTGCCAGCGTTTCCGTTGTCATACTGCGAGCTTCCTCAGGGCGAAATGTATTGTCTAGGTGGCGGCGACTCCTTAACAGCCAAGTATCTTACAACATTTCTGCACGGGCAGGGATGAAACATTAAGTCGTAGTCTGTCGCATCCCGAGACAGGGGAGGATCAACAAAGACTTTCGGGGGAACTTCAAGTTGCGTTCGAACCTTCGCTTTCGTACATTCATTCTAAAAAAAACAACCATTTTAAGAATTGCGGCTTTCTTCTTGAAATTCTTTACACTAATATACTCAATGGGAATAATAATTTATAATGTGTTGCGAACAATACGTGATCTTTGTGCCCAAAATTTACGGGTTCAAACCCGATTAAGCCGTGGATTTTCAAGGGCGAACAAATCCTTCGATGCTTTCCTTCGGAGGAGAAATAAATCCGGCTGTTCCATGTCGTAGATTTACTGCATGTAAAAATATCCTCAAGCCTAAAAGAAGCCTCTGAGCTAAATTCAAAATCGTCTGTTCCTCCTCCGAGTTATACCTCTTTTCTCCTCTAGATGGTGAAAGAAGCGTAGCGCAATTTGAGTGGTCAGACGGAAGAGCGGGCCTGAGTCTCGCCTCGTAAAATGAGGCACCGATTCAATCTGTGCAGATTCTGGAGGAGGACTACCACAGCCGGTGGGTGATGGTGCAGGCGGGCGTGCTGGCCGACTTCCCGCTGGGGGCGCTGGCGGCCATGTGCGAGGCGCCGAGCTGCGCGCTGCTGGCCGTGGACGCGGAGGGCGAGCACGTGGAGCACGTGGTGGCGGCGGCGGAGCGCGCCGGCCGCGTGGTGGTGCGCCTCGGAGGGGAGGAGTGCGTCCCCGGCGCGCACCTGGTGGACCGCTGGGCGCTCAGCGACCTCGCTCCGGAGGCGCTTCAAGTCATGTTGGAGCGCCCCCTGCTCTTCCAGGTGAGTTGCAGGATCTGGGCGCTGCTTCCGTTTTGCCGCAGGGGCAAAATATACGAAGCAAAAATGGTTATATATAATTACATCTGTCACCATAATGAGAAATAGTAGAACACAATTTTATTCTAATAATAATAATAATAATAATAATAATAATAATAATAATAATAATAATAATAATAAACTATTACCTCCAGGACCCGAAGGAAATCCCATCTGATCTATGCGAGGATAAGACATTTATGAAGCGTGAAACAGATGATGCAGTTCACTCAAAAATTTTCGCCCAACCACTTACCTCAATGTTTTTTTATAAAATCATTACCAGTTGTCTGCAATCATTAATATAACAACATTGCGCACATAATAAAATCCTTTCAGAGGTCCAGAATGGATGCTGTAGGGGTTCCAAGGGTTGCAGAGAGCAAATCATTATTGACAGTGTAATCATATCTCAGGCAGCCAAAAAAGACTGGCAATCTCTGCACCTGCTTTGTTGATTATAAAAAAGGTTTTGATATGATTGCACATAGCTGGCTAATCTATATTTTGTCAATATATCGAGTAAACCCAATAATTGTGCATTTTCTGGAATTAGTTATTAACCAATGGCGTACCACTAACGTTATTATCTCAAATTCGGAGATCATTACTACAAATACATTGGATATCAAATGTGTCATTTTCCAAGGTGACACTTTCAGTTCTTACTGGTTATGCATTGTAATCAACCCACTTTCAACTCTCCTGGACGAAAATGGATCACGGTTTGAATTAAAAGACTTGGGAAAATGTAAAATAACACATCTTACATGCGTGGGTGATATCAAATTGTACTCCTATTCCGAACGTGGACTGCAAAACCTATTGAACATAACCGAGAAACTTTCTATCAATACGGGAATGCAACTGAAAATTGACAAATGCAAAATCCAAAGCATTTGCAAAGCATAGCAAAGGCAAACTCACAGGCAATGTTCATTACGAGACATTATCTAAAGAGACCATAACAACAATAAACATAAACCACTTCTACAAATATCTTGGAGTGCAACAAAATCTAACAATAGCCCGCACACAAATCATAGAGCTGAAGATAGAGTTAAGTGGAGATCGAGTAAAGGCAATTTTGAAATCCTCTCTCAGTTCAAGGATCCTCACAGTTTATTAATACCGTTGCAATACCAGCACTTACATAGTCGATGGGTATCATCAAATGGTCCAAGACAGATATAGAGGCCATGTAAAGATCCAGTTGAGTTCCAATGACTCGTTTCAGATGTCACAACCCCCAAAAGCTGTACTCAGCGGGTCACAATGTCAAGGAAGAAAGGTGGACGGGGAGCCTCTCAAGTTTTCGTATCAAGCAAATTGGATCTTTGAGAGATTATTTCAGAAATAAAGCCATGACATCACAACTTCACGTTGTAGTCCAACAGGCAGACGATAATTACACCCCTCTGAACCCTTGACAAGACATGAATCTGCAACAATCATCATGAGACCCAAAGTTTCATGGGTGGAAACATTTGGAAACTATGTTAAGTTTGATATGAAGAAATACAATTGTGTAATAATTTTTATAATGAATGTGTAATGTAATAATTGTTTAACCATTTTATTTCATTTTATATTTATATTTTATATGTGATTTCATTTTATATTTTAAAAGTGTCATCAAGCCAAAAAATGTAATCATGCTTAATAATAATAATAATAATAATAATAATAATAATAATAATAATAATGTTAATAATATATTCTAGGTTAGCCCATAGAACACTGAAATTAAAATCCAACTAATATATAAGTATAAATATTAATTTTTCGTACTTAATCCAAAATGACTCAAAATGAATTAGAAGTACAGAGCGCATAATAAGCGTCAAAAAGGGCATAAAATAACGTACATTTCATCATATCGTACATTTTTATAATTTAATGTTACCTGCCTTTCTCTATCAATAATGTTTAAGTTCACTAAATCCGTTTTGTCACACAAAAATCATATTAAAGTCGATACACTTCTCGAATATTCTGTATGACTTCCAATGAACAGAATATAATCGCTACAACTCGCTCATCAAATTCGTCGTGTTTGGATTACAACAACTCTTTATATGAAAGTAATTGAAGGTCACCATTCACTTCAACACCTACCTCACGAGATAATTGCATGTATGGGGCTTTTAACTAGACTTCTTTATATACTGCTTCTTTATTTATATTATATATTCAGCATACGCATTTCATAAATCATTCATTTCTTGCTAATTGTGAGTGAAATCAAAAGTATTCACAGTTGTTTAATTTTAAACAACATTATTGTACCTGAAAACCGGCAGAGGGGGCTTAGTGCATCAACTGATGTCACTGCAGCGCCTCTGACCGGGAGGTCCTAGGTTCGAGTCCTGACGGCGGCACGATTTTCGGCACTAGCTTTCCAGCTAGGTCGAATTCAGTCGCTGTCTGGAGGAGAATTCTAGCGGCCGGCTGCTCTGATCGGTAGTTTTCCGTGGTTTCTCCGATCAACACCAGACGAATGCCGGAGCAGTACCCTAACAAACGGGCCACGGACCGCGCGCGATCTTTCCTTCCTGTTACTTGTCGCATCCTCTCCTCTTACACACACACACACACACTTACACTAACATGGACTACACTACCACATATTCCGGGAGAGCGGTAGGGAGCTTAGCTTAGAGCTAAGCTTAGAGATCGTCCCGACTGGGCGGTGCCGCGCTGGTGGGAGAGTCCTGGTTAGGGGGAAACCCCACTAGCCAACGGTAGGTCGGCGCCGGATCTCGCCATCCAGCGGGGTAAGATCACCGCCATCTCCCGAGGAAAAAAGCATTCACTACACTTACGGGACTGATGACCTAAGCTGTTGACGCGCCCGGAATCACTAATCCAACTTGTACCTGTGGGGGTGGGGGTGAATTGGGCGAATGTCTTCCGCAGGGCACGCGTCTCAAGCTGCGCCAGCGGAAGCGACGTGGCCGTCGCTGGTGGCGGACGCGGGCAGCGCGCTGCTGGGCGCGCTGGCGCGGGCGACGCGGCGCTGGGCGCGGCGCCGGCGGCCCCCGACGTGCCCATGTACGAGCCGCGCGTGCTCAGGCACGCCAACGTGCTGGACCCGCAGGCGCTGCTGCTGGGCGGGCCGTCGTTCCGCCTGGCGCTCAGCGGCTTCTCGCGCGACGACCTGCGCCTGGCGCGAGCGGCTGCGCCTGGACGAGGACCTCGCGCAGAACAGCCGGTGAGCACCTCGCGCGGCTGCACTGGACCCCGCTCCACGCTCTCTGGATTCATGGCTATGTGCGAGGGGATGTTCAGACCTGGCAGGGCCCAGAGCTTTGCGTCTAAGCTCACTCATCATCACCCACCTCAATTTTTGACAAAGACACCCTGACAGCCTATGATCTGGAGTATTCGGATATTGTATAGGGCTCTGCTCATAAGAAGAGCACAGCCCGTTTTGTACTAATCAACTTTTCATGTCGGTATCATATACGTCACTCATATACGTGGGAAACGCCTCTCTTCAATTTTACCTTAAAAAAGAGGGGGCGTGTTGCTACGACCAATGTCAGACCCACCGTGGACTACCCGGCTGAGCAACCCCGGGGCGTCGAGACACCACCTGCCTTCTCTTTGCGCCCCTTGACGTGATGCGATGTAGCACCGAGAAACTGGAGAACCAGACGGGAGTTTTCGATATCCCGCCGCGGCACGCCGGGGCTTTTACGCGTGGCACAAGATCCAGACCCCGCTTCTCTGAGTAGATAGCATTGGCATGGCATGGTGACTGTTATTTATAAACTAGCTAAAGTAATCTGGCGTTGTCTGGGTATTTATTTATCGCAATTATCAATAGATAATGTGTAACAAATGTGAAAACTGTGCAGAACGTATTAGGGATGAAGTAAAATGTGAGCATGCTATCTTGAGCTCCGGAATGTCCACCCTCTTCCATTTACAATATATAATTGAATTGGAATGCACGCTGGCGCATGCGCAGGTGGGTGGTGCTGTCGTGGGCGGGCGAGGGGCGGCGCGCGGAGGACGAGCAGAGGTTCGAGGCGGCGGCGGCGCGCGAGCTGCGGGCCGGCCGGGCGCTGCACTGGCTGAAGCGGGTGGACGCCGGCGCCGCGCCGCTGGCGGCCATGACGGTGGTGTGGAAGAAGAGCCAGGGGCCCGCGTCGGCGGAGCTGGCGGCGCTGGTGCGGCCGCTGGGCGCGCGCTGCCAGCGCCAGCCGCGCTGCGTGCACGCGGCCCAGGGCGACGACGCGGCCACGCACGCCCTCGGGCGCGTGGCGCTGCTCATGGGCGAGCCCGGCGTGGGCAAGACCACGTTCCTGCGCCACGCGGCCGCCCTCGCGCGCCAGCACCACCCTGCCGCCTGGAGCGTGTTCGTGGAGGCGCTGGCCCTCCGCCCGTTGTTGCGCCACCTCCCGCCGCCCGCAGGTATAGAACGATTTTCCTAAGGATGAGCCAAAGTGACAGTTCGCGAAAACAAGTGAACATCACATGTATTTCAGACAAGTATCCGTCCGCCGCGACAGCTGTTCAGCCCCCTCCGTAAAGTGTTTCGTTATGGCTCCTGTGAAGACATCACTATCCAGAAGTCTGAGAGTTTCGCTGAGGTATATGCACGCACGCGAGTCTGGGAAATAATAAACAATTTAAATACGTACGTGGAAAACCTTTTAACATGCTCTCACAACCAGTAAAAGAAAACTGCCACGAATGTAAATAGAAAGCTCTCAATCACAGCTCGCCACACAACAGCACAAAGACCGAACCCACGTGCATCGGCATGCATCTCGCATTCAAGTCTCGGTTTTAAAATAAACATAATATTTATCACACAAAAAGTAAATTCAATGTAATATATAAAGGAAAAAAGAATTTTCACAGAAGAGCACATAACACTGCACTTCCTAATTTCAATTATTTCTCGCGGCGCACTATATTTTTGTCGGACGAGGACATCACAAAAGGAAGCGTCGAAGCCATTTACATGTTAGCCAACTGCCAACGAGCAAATGCAGGAAGGGAGTCCATTGAGCTCGAGGGCACGACGACCACGGAACCTCCAGTTATGTTGCCAGCACTGGCTGTCACTTTGGCTCATCCTTAGGAAAATCGCTCTATACTGCACGCTCTCGCTCTCTTTCTGCCCTTAGACTGATACGACTACTAGTCTGGTGGACGGGATAACTGGCGTGACTAGACACCGAAACAAGAAATTTATCATACAATGATTAATTCATGATTCAGGGTGCGTCAACAACTAAGGTCATTAATCCCGTAAGTGTAGTGCATGCTTGATCGCGGCCGATGATCTTCTCCCGCTGGATGGGGAAATCCGGTGCCAACCGAAGTCGGCTTGCAGAGATTTTCACTAACCAGGTACCTCCCACCAGCGTGGCACTGCCCCAGCCGGGACAAGTATTAAGCCCCCGACTAGTGTGGTAGTGTAGTGCATGTGAGTGTAAGTAAGGGGTGAGTGTAGAACTAAGATGAGGAAATAAAGATCGCGTCCGTGGTCCTTTTGTTGGGTACTTCTCCGGCATTCCCCTGGTGTTGATCGGAAAAATACCAATCAGAACAGCTAGTCGCTAGAATTCTTCTCCAGACAGCTGCTGAATTCAACTTAGCTGTGTAGCTAGTGTCGAAAATCCTGCCATCAGGACTCGAACCTTTGGACTTCCCGGTCAGAGGCACTGCGGGACTATCTATCTATCTAATCTAATCTAATCTATCTATCTATCTATCTATCTATCTATCTATCTCTATCTATCTATCTCTCTCTCTCTCTATATATATATATATATATATATATATATATATATATATAGAGAGAGAGAGAGAGAGAGAGAGAGAGAGAGAGTGAGACCCGTGGTGTGAGAAGGGAGAGTAGCTTATGTCATCTCAGAAGAGAGAGATTTCTCCGACCTACATGCAAATCCGAGGAGGGGGATGGTTCGCTGCGATTGACGAAAGATCCAGAAAATGGAAATGTAGATACTGAATCTGACTTTTTTTTTCAGCAAATGCGACATAGAACACTAGTCATTGCAGTGGCTCGAACGACAGACGAGATAAAATCGCAACTTCACCGATGAATTAACATAACAGACCAAAGAGACGAGACATGTAACAGGATAGCGCCAACAATACCGCTATTAAGATCATGCGAGCATAAGGAAGAAGAATGGCTGAATAGTGATGGAGAGAGGAGGTATTATCGTAATAGGCCCGCTGCTTGTCAAGCTAGCCCAAGAGGAGGCGCAGCTCATTGCCATTAGAGGGGAAAGGAGAGGCAAAAGAGTCTAATGTAATGAAAGGCGAGTTGCACCCTGGCCACAGCTGTGAGCGTTTGGAGACTGTTTGTTCCGAAGTCTTGCCCTTGAGCAGCCCTGATCTAGACTGCCATTAGCTTAAACAACAGATTTCTTGTTTAAAAGAGTAGTGTTGGATGAATATCTTATAAATGTTATTTATGATTATTTACGATATCCTAAAATCTTATACTCATACAATCGATAATGAATTATGATCTAAATAGTCCGTGATAACGAAAGGTTAATTCTGAACTAATTGAACGGCTGAGCGCAGTAGAGGTCCTATCCCCAAAAAATGTAAAATGAGTTATTGACATCATTTGTGTGAAGAAGCCACTATTTCTATTTTTCTCTTCACAACTCTTCCTACCACAACTATATAACTGTAACTTGATTTTTCTCCGTTTTCTTAAAATGGTCCTTAGATTCCTATTGCGCTGTCCCTTTCAATGGGAGGAGGAGAAACCAAAAAACCTTCTGCTTGGAGCGCGTTGCACGCTGTGGGGGCGCGAGTGTGGGTGAGCAGAGGTGCGTGTGGGTGTTGGCAGAGCTGGGCGTGGGCCACGTGGTGGAGCTGCTGGCGGCGGCGGCGGAGGCCACGGCGCCGGCGGCGCGACGCTGCCTGGAGGCGGCGCTGCTCGAGAGCGGCGCCGTCCACGTGTTCGTGGACGGCATCGACGAGGTGTGCCCGGCCCTCGAGGGCAAGATCCTGCGCGTGCTGGAGCTGCTGATCCAGAGCACCAAGGCCTGCTCCATCCGCATCGCCTCCCGCACCGAGGTACGACGGGCCACCGCGGGCGCTCGAGTGGAACCACAGGCGAATGTGTTGTGTGTGTGTGTGTGTGTGTGTGTGTGTGTGTGTGTGTGTATATATATATATATATATATATATATATATATATACACGGCGAATCCTGAACATTATTTTAAGTTTACCGCACTTTATTGAAGCTACCTCTACCGTTATCTTTGATTATAAGCTTTTCTGAAACCCCAATACCATGAAATTCCGTCCTTCATAATTGTTCTGCAAGACATTTACACAAACGTCTGAATCATTAGCACACTCCATTTTCACAGAAAATTGAGTAGCGTAACTTAGGAACAATCAAAGAAGGACTGTTCACCGCAATATTTTGCGGTGCCTACTGACCCTCCAGACGCGCATCCTCCCCTCTCCCCGCCCTTGAAACATGAGGAGCCCTAGGTAATTGCGGCTGGCATATGGTGGCTTCGCCTGCGCTACCGAATTCTCTGGACAGCATTAAGAACTGTTGAAACTTCTTACTCTACCGCACTTCATAGCGCTCACGGATGCGGAAGACTGACTGGATCTCGGTAGCTGAAGAGTTATTTTTTCGGATCTATTTTAAAGCTTTCAAAATCTCATTAACTTTTTAAAGGATTACCAAACTTATGAAATATGTAATACACATTTCGAATTACTAGGTATACCGGCGATATACTCGGTGTATCGGAGAATTAGCCACTGAATATATATAATGATATGGGGATATTATGATAATGGGCCTTTTTCATAAAACTTGCGATGTGATGCCGCGCGTGGAACGCATCATGATCTGAAGCACATTTCTGTTATTTCGGTAAAAAGGCATGCCAAAGTGGCTATTTCTATAAATAATGAAACAAAGTGAAATATACCCAATTAACAAGTATCTGAAGTAATTTGGTGTTACCCCGGTATTTATCAGAATTAATCCTCACATAAGAAAAGGAGTGAATTCTATTAATACTGTAAAATGGAAGTAATTTTATCATCTTCCCTCTAAACTCCGTCCTTCTCCATTCAATCTAATTGACATTCGATCCGCGCCCTGCAGCGCCCGATACGTGTTAGTTTGGTCTGCAACGTGCGCCGCCCCTTAGACCCGATTCATACTTCCTTTTGACGGACGATTTCGGAATTTTAAAGAACGAACGCACGCGCACAGAAACTCTGCCGCCCCAGAAGGCACTCCACATCTCCTCCGTGTTTTTTCTTATCAATACCATGCGAATGCTGGGACAATTCCCTAACAACCGGGCCACCATGCGATACTTTCTTTCTCTTCCCTAACCTATCTTTCCTCTTACACACATACAGACACTTATACTTGCATGCACTACACTATGACATGTCGCGAGACTACGAGGTTGACCCGCCTGGGGCGGTGCCCCGTCACAGGGAGAAACCTGGAGAAGGAAGGAAATCCCCGGCAAGCCGACGTCAAAGTCGCCACCTAATCTCACCATCCAGTAGGGAGGTGATACGCCGCCTTCCGAAAGAAAACATTCATTACACTAACGGGACTAATGCCCATAGCAATTGTGCTTGAAAAGATCCATCCGAAACGGTTCGTGGAAAGGGACTAGCAGTGAACCCCATTTGAGCTACAACTCCACATGGATCTTGCTTTATCAGGGGGACAAGTCCTCGGCGTGGGCACCTATGGCTTTTCGCCTTCTATCCTCACCCCCCCCCGACGCGCAAGCACGTCGACGGGCTGATGTCCGCATACAGCCGGAACCCGGTTTACCGCAACGGCAACCTCCCCATACAATGCCTGGGTAGGGCCGCCCTGCTAGCTCAGATCTCCTTGCTATCCAGACTAGTGCTGAAGTCAAAACAATGCGCTACTCACATTCGCAGGGAACAAGTTTCCTCCTCTTTCCCCAGAGTATCGGGCCACTGCCACGACGAAGCCGAGAGCCCAAATGGGGGCACTTGAACTAAGGTTCGGGCGGCTCAGCGCCCCCATCCCGTCTCCCCATTGCCTACACCTTTAAGCTATTCATGTGGGTACGACCGGAATCTGGGCAACCTGATGGATGGTATCAGTTTTTCCGCCGGACTTCTATATGTGGAATCCAGAGTACTCCGAAAAGCATTCCGTCACCCAATCCTGCCCAAAGGTCTACGCGCCTTAGGTCCAACTAGTGGTGGGTAACCAGGCGTACCCGACCACTAGGAGCTCGCCTTCTCACTGCCTGCACCTTCAGGCTAACGACGTGAGCAACGGCGCGAGACTCAGGGTCCGGGTGGTCGTCTTCGACACTCCACCAGATACCACGATGACCTACGTCTCCGCGATTCCCCCTGCGTGTAAACCCGGTCTCGTGGAGCCACTCGGCACCGCCCCGTGCGCAGGTGCAGATGCAGCTGCAGCGCGTGCTGCACTGCGCGCGCACCTTCCTGGAGCCGCCGCCGCCAGCCTGCTCGAGGTGCCGCTGTACTCGCGGCTGGCGGCCGAGGCGCTGGCCGACGACGCGCGCGCCGCCCTCCGCGACGGCGCCTGCCGCATGGGCGGCCTGCGCGCCAACCTCTTCCAGCTGTACAGCCGCTTCGTGCGCATGCGCCGCGACCGGTACCTGCAGCACCACGGGCTCGCCAACCTCGACAACAGCCCCTTCGACTACGACTTCGACGCCGTGCACCAGCACTGCGCCGTGCTGCTTCTGGCAAGTCTTCATTCTTTTGTTCGTACATGATGCTATGGGCGATGAACTAAGGTGATAGGAATGCTTCATGTTAATAGTTTAGGTTACATTTAAAATAACGTCATGATTTTATTATAATAGTGTACGCAATTAGTTTATAAATCAACATTATAAACGAGTTGCATACGTTATTTTTTGTATAACAGCACTATAACTTTTTAATAGAATCAAACTTAATTTTGCGTAACAACTTCCTTGTGACGTTTAGGGTATTTAACATACGTACGAGAAAACGTGGGTCGGCTGTACCATTTACCGCTACCACCTCAAGATTCTCTCGCTGAGATGGACTCAATGTGTGATGACCGCAATCATTCGTGCCGTAAAATCTAATACGTCATTGGTGCCGTAAAAGGCCCTTTTATGAACGATTTCTTGTAACAGAAAAGGTCGCTTATAATGCTGGTATACAAAAAAATTATAGAATTTATCCTATAAAACCGGTTAATAATAGTCGATGATAACACATTTGGGAGCAATTACCTTCCAATTAAAGCCAAAACCATCAAATTAGAGTCAAAAGCTCGAATTTGTTTGTAAACGCAAACTGTTAGTTCCAAATGTCTTGGGGCAGGTGGCGGACGGGGCGCTGGAGGGCGTGGACGCGCAGCCCTTCGAAGCGCTGGTGGCGCGCCACCGCGCCGTGCTCAGCCGCGAGAAGACCGGCCTCCTCTGGCTGAGCGACGAGGGCGTCGTGTGCTTCGCGCACTTCTCCTTCGTGGAGTTCTTCGCCGCCACCTGGCTGGCGGACCACGCCGCCGCCTCCGCCAACGCCGCCGCCGCCGTCAGCGCCCTCTTCCGGGCCCCGCACGTGCTGCCGCGCGTGCGCCACTTCCTGGAGCACAAGGTTCGTAAGGCACTCACAAATTCAAACACACACATGTCTTCAGACTATTTCATTGAATGATGATTTCATTTTTCCCAGTGCCTCCACCACTTCAGACTTTAATTCTGTAAGGTGTAGTGTAGATTTTTCCTCGCGAGATGGTAGTGATTTTCTCCAGCTGGATGGCGAGATCCAGCGCAGATCTATACGTTGGCTGGGCAAGTTTTCACATTCAGGTATCTCCTGCTAGCTGGGACAAGCCCCATACCGCCCCAACCGGGACAAGCTTTATGGTCCTGACTGCTCTTACAACATGTGTGGTAGAATAGGGGATATAAATGTAAGTGTAGGTAAGGTGTGACGATAGGACAACAAAGAGGAAGGAACGATCGCGCGCGGTCTCTGGCCCGTTTGTCAGGGTATTGCTACGCCATTCGCCTGGTGTTGATCGCAGAAACCACGGAAAACCACCTACCACAGCACGCGGCCTCCAGAATTCTCCTCCAGACAGCGGCTGGATTCAACCTAACTAACAAGCTACTATCTAAAATCCTTCCACCCTTGGATCTCAAACCCTAGAATCTCCCAGTCAGAGGTACTGTAGTGGCATGAGTTGATGCCCTGAGCCACCTAAGACGGAGCAGCTGATTTTTTTAAAAGTTGCCTAACAGTTAGAGGAAATGTTACGTGTATAATTTCCTGCATTTTTTAACCTCTCTATATGCGATAGAAGTTGAATAACTGTATAAAATAAATATAAAATGAATATAAAATAAATGTATCATAATAAATATGATATTTGAATATATTGTATAAACATGGGATGCTGGAATGGGTAATCCTCAGTGAGCAGGGGATTGCCAATAACGGCAGGGGCCCCGTGTGCAGTTGGCGCAGCAGCTGCCCCTGCACGAGGCGGCGCTGGCGGAGGAGGAGGGCGAGGGGGAGGCGGCGCTGGAGGCGGCGCTGGCGGCGGGCGCGCGGGGCGACGCGCTGGACGCGGGCGGGCGCTCGGCGCTGCACCTGGCGGCGGCGCGCGGGCGGGCGCGGGCCGTGCGCCTGCTGCTGGGCGCGGGCGCCGACGCCCGCCGCCGCTGCGCGCTGCTGCGCTGGACGCCCCTGGACTACCTGCGGGCGGCGCTGCCCGCCGACGGGCGGCGCCACCCGCGCTGGCAGGCGGCGCTCGACGCGCTCCGACACTCGCCCTAGGCGCAGGTGGGTACACGTCCGTGCGCTCTTTCAAAAGGGGTTTCGTCTTCAAGCGGCCGTTCATCCATTCTCATTGCCACGAACCACCTTCACCCAGGAGAGTACATTACGCCCACCACGGATCAGAATGCTGACCGATTCAAAAGAAAAGGGATGATGCGAACGATTCTTTTCTTCTTCATGAAATACCTCAAATAGCTAGCCAATAATGTATATCTGGCTGTTATCTTAGAATTCATTTTAAAATTTTAAATAATTAATTTTATTAAAAGAAGCTCTCAGTTTTTCCCACCGTATAAGAAACTATGTGCATCGCAAGTAACTTTCCATCTTATTATATTTCCATCTTAATAAAAACTATTTTTCAAAATTGGATATTTAAAGAATAACATTTCACTTTTTCAAATGGGTAGTTTTGGAGTAATTTGTAGTAAAATCTTGACGATTTTCAAAATATATTTATTGATGAATTTCTCGAATATATATATATATATATATATATATATATATATATATATATATATATATATTGGTAAAATAGTATAAAGTGTGCTTAAATATGGTAGAGTTCCGATTTTGATGAAAACGTCGGAAATTTCTAAACTTGTAAAAATTAAACTATTTGTTTTACTTTCTATTTCGAAACTGTTTTGCAAATTCAATATTCCAGTTTAAGATTTCTTTATTGATGTAATTTATTATTTAATATTATATACTTGCATTTTATGTACACGCTTTTCGAGAGATTAGTTTTCCTGTAATTTTGAGTGATATCGTGACAATTTTGTCGTGTTGCACGACCATGGTTTATTAAGAATCAGACGTTGGCAAATATTCTGTCGGTTAGTGAGTTACCTACTCAGAAGCCTCATTGTAGAGGTTCAAATCATTGTTGAAACAAATATTTTCTTGCTTCTTTAAGTAACTGGTGTTTTAAACATTCATATATCAAAGCCAATTTTTTTAACACCGATTTTTTGTGTTCCATATTTTACGTTTCTTTGAATGAAGTATTCCCATTATTACAATTTCGTAAAAGGAAAAATATAAAAAGACTGACTATACCGCTGTCAGGTTGTGAGTTCGTACCAAAAGAACTGTGTACTTCTTCCCGATATCCTGATGTTTGGTACGTCTTCCCTCGCGTTTCGCGCGTGAAGAGGCAGTCAACGCATGCGCCGTGCGCTTAGGCCTGCCCCTCCTTCCTGTAGCCTTCTCCGGGGAACTGAAAACTCACCCTTTGAAGTGACCCTCGGCTCTCAGGTTTTGAGGCCCAATTTTTTTTCTTTCTTCGTATTGTTTCTTAACTTTGTTTACAACTAAATCTTAATTTCAAATCGTTAAGCATGGCCACAGTCAAATAGGCTTTGGAGGCTCAGGGCATCAATTTATGACACCGCAGTGCCTCTGATCGGGAGGTCCTAGTATTCGAGTCCCGACTGTGGCAGGATTTTTTACACTAGCTCTAAAGCCAAATCGAATTTAGTCGCTGTGTGGAGGAGAATTCTAGCGGCCGACTACTCTAACCGGTAGTTTACCGTGGTTTCTCCGATCAATACAAGCCAAATGCCGGAGAAGTACACTATCAAACGGGCTACGAACCGCGCGTGACCTTTCTGCTAAATCACACCTCACCGCTAAATCACACACACTAGTCCTCACCGCTAAATCACACACACTTACAGTTACAAGTTACACTTCTATACAAGCCGGGAGGTCAGTCGGAAACTTACAGCTTGTCCCGTCTGAGTAGGTGCCCCGCTGGTGGGAGATACTTGGTTGGGGAAAAATCCCGCAAGGCGACGTGTAGGTCTGCGCCGGATGTCACCATTCAGCGGGGGGGGGGATCACCGTCACCACCCTTGGAAAAGCATGCACTACATTTATAAGACTAATGACAGTAGCAGTTGACAGGCGCGGATACACCGAAAAAATTAATCAATTAATTAACCACTGTCAAATTAAATTGTGTTGCCTTCGAAATTAGAGATTATTAAACTAGAAGCTTTAAAACATCGATGGCTTTTGGTCGATGTATTAACATCGCTGTTTTAATTTTGAGCATCGATATACGGCAACATGGATGTTTTGTTCATTCCTGTCGCAGGCGGCGCCGGCCTGGGGCCTGGGGGCCGCGCCGCCGGAGACGCGCAGACGCCCCGCCGCTGCAGTTGGGGGGCGGTCCAGCGCCCTCCCCCGTCGCCGTGTCCTCGCCTCGCCGCATTGCCCCCATTCACGGCTGCACTGTAAGGCGACCCTGCCCCTTTTTTAGCGAGGCATTTACATTCTGTTCCTTTTGTTTCTGGAAAATGTGTCGACAAATGTGTCCAGATTACAAAATATTTTACGGTATGTGTAAAAGGGAAAAGGACTGACCTACTTGAGACTTACGGTCGTAGTGGGTACGCAATTCAGTTGGTTTTAAAAAAATAGTATTTTCTTTTCAATATTTCGCGCTGGCGTATCTGCGCCTCGCATCTTCTGAGCCTTCATGACTTCGTGGCTTAATTTTTACCTTCTGGTATGCGTAGTATATACTGAGTATGTACGTAGTGTATAGAAAGTAACGAAATGCTACATAAAATCTACGTCGAGATATTGACGGAAATACAAGTTTTGAGGGCTCCCAATACCAAAAATAGTTGTTT
The DNA here is from genome assembly GCA_964035755.1 of Teleogryllus oceanicus. NCBI lineage: Eukaryota > Metazoa > Arthropoda > Insecta > Orthoptera > Gryllidae > Teleogryllus > Teleogryllus oceanicus. The sequence goes on along the minus strand of CAXIVR010000008.1, from coordinate 108,814,700 downwards.
TATAAACCGTCCGTCCATCAACAACACTAGCGCCTCAACCGTACATTTTATTCTCTATAAAGTGAATATTTCCTCATCGACCTGACTGAACATGCGAACCTGCGAATTTGAAACTGATCTTTTAATTTAGGGTGGTACTTGACATGGATCTTCTAAGCCATTTTCAAAATTGTATCAAAACTTTCTCGAAATGTGTGTTCAATCTCTTTGCTCGAATTGAGCAAAGCACGGTTATAAAATTTCGCACGTCCGATTTCCAAGAACATCTCTGCATTTTCGAAAATTACGAAAGTTTAAACATATTTTGACTCCTGCAACTACACTTTTGAGCATATTAATTTTTCGAATGAATTTTGTTCTTCAAAATATTAGTAGTTTTTGTGAGTTACAACGTTGTAGACTAATGTTATTGAGTTGCATCTTGACAGTTTTGCATCTTAAGAGTTAGAATCTCTGCAACTTTAAGAATTCATTGTAGCAGCCGATCTCATAAAAACGATGGTAGAACACAGGAGAAAGATTCGCGCTTGAGGGACTCTTAGTACTAAAGTTCAAATCTCACCTGGAGCAATTTTTTCCCTTTAAATGTTTTGTAAGAATATAACGCAGAACACTGAATGCAAAGGCAAATAACGCATCTTTCATTTAAACTTATCAATTGAAGCGGTTTGGTAGCACGTAGTGCTCACCAACCTTTAATTTTTGTTAGATAGGAAAAACATAGTTTTAGTACAATAAGATTTATTTTCTTGTCTATGTACTCTTCTGAGTGCGTTCTACATACATTCTGTATTTCTATGAACACGTTTGTTCAGCATATCGATCGTAATGTTCCTTTTTAGGAGACATTCTAAGATCTTTGGTTTAAATTTACACAATGAGGGCACCCGACCACTTCAGTTTTCCGTAAATTAAGTATGTATTTTTACCAACTTAATAATGTATTTTTATTAGACCAATATTGCCCAATATTGCGACTTCTCCCAACTTGAGTTAATGCAGCTACCTTAGGATCATACAACTCCTAAAACTCTTTCATCCCTGTTTGAGCATGCGCAACTACCACGCCCATAGACACACGCTGCACATAGACGCACGCCACAAAGTTTCAAAACGTGCAAATGGTCCTACAATTTGCGGAGTGTCTTATCCGACCTGTAATCATTAATCGCTCTCATCGAATTGTATACAAACAGTGCTTGTAATTGCAATTTTATTAAAGTGTGGGACCGCATGTAAGGACAGTTTCGCTTTGTGACATCAAGACTGATATGAAGCGCCTAAGGTTCAGCTTGTAACAAAAGCTTTTATGAACATTTTTTCGTTTATTCTAAAATTCAAAATTGTATCACGCATTACTACATTGCATTAATTACATACATTAATACTTCAAGAGTTTCAGAATATTGTTTGTACGGTTAATAGAAAAAAAAACATTTTAAAACACCAAAACTACAGTGTATTTTTTAAACTATACATATTTATTTTCCGAGAAATATTTTTGCATGGAGTTAGACTTATAGTTCAAATTAGTACGAGCTCCGGTAAAGATATCTTCCTGCTTCCAAAAAAAGTTTTGTTATTGAATCGACGTATTTTTCAGGATGGTATTCTTGATTTGTTGTTTTCCGCTTGTACGTATTTGTTGAAATTTTTAAATAAAAATTACATCTTATTTTGCGGCTATGAAGAAGTGAGAAGTATTTCTAATCATCTTCAGTATGAAATTCCATTAAAAGTTAATCTTCCGTTCTATGCATGATGTTAAAAACAACTAATTCTACTGTACTCAACATTTTATTTTAAACGTTTATATCTGTATTACATTTCCCAACTCCCTAAAAATTAGCAGCGTTAGACTTCTAGCCACGAAAAAAATATGTAAAAGAAAAATAGAATTACAGACCCATAGCCTCCACTTCTGAATTTAGCACACTAAATGAAAAAGGTATCTTCACAAGATTCAGTAATTTACAGGAAACTAATACAACATGGCTTCCAAATAAAGGCATTTCCCCTCCAACTGTTGTCGTTTAATGAACTCCTTTAAAATTTGGAATCAATCAGAAAAGCATCAGGCTTGACCTTTCAAAAGTATTTGACAGGATATCACAGAACCAAATTGTTATATAATAAGGGATAGAGTAAATGAATTCATAGTTCAGAATGTAAACCGTGTACAGAAATTTAACTGATACATCTGAAATAAAATATAGTCCTATACATTCCTCTTAAGTTACGTTAACTGAAAATACCTCAAAACACTTGCAATTCAATTTGTTACGGGCACTGTCTTAATATAATGTATGAATTACATCCTCACATTATCATTTGAACTACTATGTCAAAAGCATTGTTATTAATAGTGAATAGATAAAATAATCTAATGTAATGCGTAATGTATAATGTAATAAAGTAATGTAATAAGGGAATAAATGTAATTTGTATTGCAAACTGCAACAATTTAATTTTTCTATAATCTTTTATAAGGTAATTATTTGGTACTGTATGTTGATGTATTTTGTTACTGTAAGAAACTCCGATATTGTTTATTAATGATAATTTTGTAATTAATTTTAAATTAATATTTTAAATTTAAACCCCGACCTTTTAATTTTCCCCTTTTCCCCAAGACCACAGTACCTATGTAAAGTAAACAATACGGATATTAATGAATATTGAAGATCTGTAATAAATAGTGAAGGTCCCAATGAAAACGAATAGATTTGTGGATAGAAAAAATTTATATATCACAGTCAATTTCATTACTTATCTGAGTACTCTATGGAATAGTTTTTCTTCTCTTCTTCAGTATCCTCGCAAATACTTCTAAAGACTCCAGGGGGTATCCTGCATGAGTGTGGTTACTGGTATTTTTATACAGACATGCTGAAGATACATCATGATTCAATTATTTAATCTATTAGATTAATTTATTTTATTACATTGAGATTCGTCTATAACTGTAATGTTGGTGGTTTACATCGCACAGAAGTCGGCTTGGCTATTTAAACATTATAATTTTTGCAATGGAGATCCATATCCAATCATACAGGGTCTAATATCTGATATCTTCGTGCAACCTGAAACAAAGGAAATAATTACAAACTCATAAATAAATGGCATTTTTATTTTCTTGTATATGCACATAGATGGCGTACAGGGATGAAACGTCAAAACTTTGAAAATAAGATTTTAAGAAAATTTTAAGCATATTTTGACTAATAAACTCCTTTTATATTCCGAATGCTTGAGCCGTAAGAAGCTTTTAAAAGTTGGTATTAAAAAATTATTTCTACGCAAAAATTTGCCTTGCAGAAGCTATAAACGCTCCAGAAACATGTAAATTGTTTATTATTTACAAAAGAAATGAATATATTTGTTCAGAAAGGAAAATTAACACAAAAAAGCATTCAATTTACGTACTACTCGCGCAACTTTTCTTGAACGATGATCTTACTTCCCCCTTCCTCGAGCAATAAACAGTTGAAGGCAAAAGCTCGCAGCGAGCACTGATGACAACATTCTAAGCATTAAAACGTCGTTGGCGCGAAACAGAAACTAGTCAAAGCTAGTTGCTTCAATAGTCGAGAACTTCTGCTCAGCTTTATGACCATTATCTAAAGAAATGGCTGAGGCAGGTCCAGGTCTTTCGAGGGAGGCACCTGAAACTCTCGAAAAAGTTGAGGACGTATCGTAGCGGAGAACGCTAAATTGTCGAAGAAGTTGTGAAAGCTTGTGAACTGGAAAAGCAGAAAATTTGCTTAAGCTCACAAAATCAGCTTCTGCACAAGTATTACCTTCACACTGGGAAGGTTACTGTTGGCATGTACAAAAACTTGAGGCAGAATATTGGACCAAGGATGACATTGTAGAAATGGCCATTGATAAAATTATTATTAACACCTCTTCGTGGTCCAGTGATGAAAGTGAAGATTCTTCAGAGAACTCTCAATATTCTGAATAATCTGACCATTACCCTATTACGACACCAAATCCGGACTTGACAATCCTCGGTTATGACTAACTTGCTCTCAATAGTTAAGAGTGGTTGGGAGGGCAAGTGGGGAATTCGATGTGAAGACACCTCGTGGTGAGTTCTGGGTAATTTCGACAAGAATACTTGTCAAAATTAGCAAAGACCTACCCGAGGCGACCACTTAAATACATTTTAATTTATCTAGTGTCTCTGCTGTTGCCTACCCAAAGCGATGACCTGGCTGCTTACGTAGCAGGTTTGACTTTTTCCAGAGGTTGGCATTACTGTACATACTCTACTGGCCGACTTTGCAACTAATACCCCTCACTCCGCCCGCATTTCTTGAATCCGTCGTTCAAGAAAAGTTGCGCAGGTACCTGCGAGGGCGAGGGTGTGGTCGAGCTCCCGGCGCAGGATGGCGAGCACGCGGCGCGCGCCGTCCTCGCCCGCCGCCGCCAGCCCCCACAGCAGGCGCCCGCGCGCGCCGCCGGCCAGCGCCTTGAAGGCGTCGCCGCCCTGGCGCACGCCGCCGTCCAGGAACACCTCGCAGCGCCCGCCCACCGCGCGCGACAGCGCCGGCAGCGCCTCCATCTGCAACCGGCAGCTCTTTGTTTAAAAAAAAAAATATTTATTCTTAAATTCTATTTACATAGATAACGTATGGCCTAGCTTACAAACTAGATATTTACAAACCAATCTAACTCTACTTTGTCTTACATCCTGACTTAATTTAACAACGAACATTATTTACATTATTTACAGTAAGCAGTACATCCACATGTAACACAAAAACATACGCTTATACACATCATTTATATCGCGTCTTTCTCAAATTTTCTCAGAAACGGCTCCAAATATCTTCTTTAAATTTCTTGTAAGAATAGAGTAAAATACACTCATAAAGGTGGCCATTTTCAGAGTTAAATCTGAAAGTGGGTTGGTCCCATTTTCACGGTTAACTCTAAATGTTTGAAAATTGCAAAAGTTTGAATTTTTGGGGGGTCTTCCTACAACTATAAACTTTAAGACATATTTTTCCTTCAAATGAAATTTGTTACCCATAAATAGTTCTTTCATCAAGTATACGTTTTTGAACATGTCAGTAGTTTTGGCGCAATAGAGCGTGCAATATTTGCAATTTCAAAAAATTACAAAAACATGATTTTCTCAAAAACGACTGAAATTTTTTTTCATTACATTTTTGGTGGGGTTAGTGCCCAACCCACCCTATCCGATAACATAAACGTTTCGTATGACGAAAAATGACGAAAATTTCGCATTTTCAGAAACGCTCAAATGCCATTTTCTCAAAAATGGCTCCAAATTCTTTCTTCAAATTTCTCCAATGGATAGTGCTAACTCTGTTTAATATGACGTTACACTATTACACTGTTACACGTTACACTGTTTAATATGAAGTAAATTTAATTTTCGTGTCTTCTTTTGTTTTGTTTTTTCAAAAATTACACCAATGTAATTTTTTTGAAATATCTCTCACTCCGTTAATATGCACATTTCCATCGATTTGTTTAGATTATTACATTTGTGAGTAAAAGTGCTTGAATGGACTTTAAATGAAGTTTTTCTAAATCTCAATAGATACCTGTGAAAAAGAGCGTCAAATTTCGCATTGACAGTAATGCTTAATTGCCGTACTTTGGTATTGTGTAGAGGAAAGAAGCCAATACTCAATCAAGCACATGTTGCGTGCGATGATGTCACGCGACACAAGACATAATCAGACATAAATTTATCCTTTCTTGAAATTAAAACAATTTCGGGAATGCGGTATTGGGTAGAGCCGCAGTAATGCGTAAATCTTGCGCAGCTGCTTGGGCACCAAGGCCTCTTTTACGCAGCGCGCGGGGCGAAGTGTCCTGCGATCGCGACATGTGTGCTGCTTTGACGTCACCGTCTCCGCACACGCACGTTCGTGGTCGAGTATTGGTTTCTTTCCTCTACAAAGCGAAAATGTGGTGTACTATTAATTTTTTTATTTATTTTACGTCAAAAACAGTTGAAACTGCGTATGACGTGCGGTGACGACAGGGAGAAGTGAATTCTGTGCATATTTTCAAAATTCTGTGATCCTTACACTAAGTCATATACTACATGAATTTTGAAAATTAAAAAAAAGCTCTCATGTAATAAAATCTATTTTCAATGATAAATAAGCAATAAATTTTGGGCTCTTATCCATGATGTCCTTCGTCAAGGAATACTTCCTGCCGCAACAACATGGAACGATAATTTGAATAACTATATTTCCCAATGAATTCTAGAAGACGTGCACAGATAAAGAAGTTACATTCATGTGCAGAGGCAAAACAAGGGGCCATCTCAGTATTTGCTCAATGGATCAGGGAAACTGGACGACAAACCTGATCGAGATGGGGGTCATTGACCCAGAGGTTGCCGTACAATACTTGTTACAGATACTTGTACTGTGGTGTACAAGTAGTAGCAAATATAAGTGATATTAATATTATGTTGTCGATTCAGGGAGTGTGCGATTTTACCAAATCAATTTTACCTTCCCGACTTCAGCCCGATTTGAAAGACATTTGACTCCAAAAAGCGATTGTTTGATAATGTAAACATTATTTTTTACAGTCAAACATTTTTTTAAATTTTTTATGACAGTTTTGAAATCTCAAATTTTACTTTGGATCCGAATCCCAACCAATCCCACAAACTCCTCAATTTCGATATGTATTTAGCAGTATTACTATTAACAAAAATAATAATGTAAGTAAAAACTTGGAATTAGAAGAATAATCTCATAGAGACGAAATCATTTAAGAGAGCCGATAGTTTAATATATTTATTTTTTACATTATTAAACCGAATAAATTAATCTTTAATCTCTGTAATTTTAAACAATTTATGTCCTTTTCGTCAATATTTAAAAAGGCATATAATTTAGATCAATTTGCAAATGCATTTTTATACTAAATAAAATATTTGAAGTCTATTACTATTCAATTTTATTCATTTGATTGTGTAAACTTAGTAACTGCCAGGGGTCAAAGGTTTAATATTTTTTCCAAAAGGAATCTGCGACGAAGAAAGGGTGGGGAAAATGACAGATTATTCTAAAAAATGAATATTGAGATTCAAAAATCTAATATCAAAAATGTGTATTTTAGATTTCCCATAATTTTGAAAATATACGGTTTTGTTTCGAATGTTCAAACCCTAACCACCATCAAGGAATACGTTATGAAGGTATAAAGTGGCACCGGAGAACTCCAACCCTGGTATTTTCCCTAATTTCCCGACAACCAATTCCTTCCACCCATTTTGCCGTCTTGCATGGTTGCTTGGGTTCGATATGTATCGCATCGCAAGTGTTAATGAATTGATCTTACATTTGGAACAAGTTCTCAACAGTGTATTCAAGACATTAACACGCGAGAGGAAACGTATGGTCTCTCGTAGTTAGGAAAACAAGCCTGATTCTTTGTTATCTCAGCTGTCCGTCTGGCTCCGCAGCAAGGAAACTGCTACTGATGGCAGTCTCCTTCGGCCTCCCCTCTCAGCACGTGAATTGGCAACCATAGGAGGATGAAGAGTAAGCTCCTCCTATAACCCCAAATTAACTGCCATTTGCTTAAATTACTAAACAGAAGGCAAATTAGCCCACAAATTTAGGATGTGTAGAGATGCCACCCAACGGAAATCCTTCTCGGTAAGTCAAAGAGTATATTTCTCAGAAAATGTGCAACTAATTCTTGTAATATATTTTAAGTAAACACGCTCATTTACTCAATTTAGATGATGTGTTACTTTCAATCTTATTGTTTCTTGACTGTCAAGAATATTTACTATAAGATTATCAAGTGATTATCAAGTCAGTATAGATGACTGTCGGCGAGGAATTGATTGATTCTTTAATGGTCGAAATTTTCAGGTCTGTCTGAAGTGTACCAGTCCGACGGGTATCTCACTGGTCAGTGTACTCGCTTTCCATGACGCGATCTCGGGTTCGATTGCTGATCGGGGAAAGAGTATGGTGTGCGTTTTCCTTGCAATCTCTGAGTATCTGTTGCTATGTAACGATGAGAAAGATCACTTCTCAGGATAAGAAGCCCAGAAAACGGCGTAGGGATGCCTTGTGCTAACTACACGTACCCCTCAACCCATGGCCGAAAGGTCGGACTGTTGTTAGGCCTTGGCCCCGTCAGTAACTGTTGTGCCAGTTCAGAATGTGATGTATACCACTGATGTCGGCTTTCGTAGCTACACAGAAATACTTTGTTGGGACGATTTGCAGAATTTCCAAGGTTGTGATTACTTTCAGTTTCTCAATGTTCCATTTGATATATCCACATTGACTTAATGACTGATTTAAAAATAAATGTTTCACTACACACGAATATCATTAATAGTAATGTCCATGAATTATTAAATCCAAAAACTCAACACTTTTTTCATATTATTTCATATTCGAAGAACAGAAGTGCATTGTAGGGAAAAGTGACACATTCAAATATCTACTAAAGTTAATTAAGAGTTTCTATCGAATTGCACACAACTAATTTTCTTTTGTTACTTCACTACCTTTTACATCCCTTATTAATTCATAGAATTAGTCCTCTACATTTGTTGAATATTCCTTTACGATCACTGAGATGTTAGACGAAGCATTTGCCTTTAGTACCTAAAGTGGTAAACTTTCCTCTTTACCTTTTCCCATCTTCGAGCGATTCGCATTTTACTTCGTTTCTTCATTGAAGCTTTTTAAAAAGAATTATTTAAGGTCACATCAACATCTAGGTCATTAGCGATCACTATTAGTGTTTACGTTATTGTAACTGTGAAGATGAAACCATATGCTGATGATAAGGGGTGAAAGGACGAACACAAATACAACCATGCCCGAGGCGGGACTCAAACCCGCCACCCTTCGGTCCGAGATCTCTACGACACTACTGCCTTAGCGATCTCGGCCACCGGATCGGCACATTGAACCTTTGTCGCCCGATAGATCTCACCTTAGGGGAAATCCTCTCTTTTTACGAGTTACAAAACGAACCTCCCTACCTCATGGGCGGCCAAAGGTCTGATACAGTGATAAATCTACTTTGTTGCAATCTGAAAAAAGTGAGTATTTAGATTCCAATTTTTGCCTTATCTTCTAAAATTGGCAATGTCATGATAAACGTATTTTCGTAAAAATCAATCATTCAATAAATCTATTTAGGATAATCAATTTGTAATATGTAGGCTCTACATTCAACAGATATCAGGAAAAACTAAGATCTTTATTCTCTGAAATTCTTCCAAATAATTAAAGCGATCCATTGAAACATTTTAAAAATCAGGAAATGTACAAATTTGAGTGTTAACGAAACAATTTATACCGAGAACGACGATGAGCGAATAATATTAGCCCCCTAAAATCCTCAAGGACAAAGAATATCACAAAAATAGAATAGGTGGTAGCTTTCATAATTCATAGTGCTTCAAATATTGTCGGCCATCAATAAGTATACAGTTACAAAATGTGATCTATCAATTGGAGATGAACTAACCATGAAATCAATCTGCTGAATATATAACATTTAATATAGTATAAGATCGCAAAGTAGAGCTTTTGTTCTGATAATATCTATATTTATAATTTTCAACGCGCACAGAAATTGCCTCAAAATTGTAGTCTTCGGCCATATGGGAGATATCTATAGTTTTTTAGATGCCCAGGAAAAATTTGAAAATAATGAAACAGTTCGATTTGGACTGAAAAATATAGTCATTTGATTGGGTTATTCCTATTCTCACAAGACCCCTGAATCCTCATTCTCAGTGCGTCACTTCTTACAACTCGGCTGACATCATGCAACAATAGGGCTCCATGGAAAAGGCTGCCCGCCATTAAATATTTGCTACCCACATGTTGCGTTATAAAACAGCAACTCATTTTATAATTTTGGAATGTACAGAAATTTTATTCTTTTTATTATACACAGGGCTTGATTTCTGTCGGAATGCCACGGAATGGCGTTGCGGTTACTCGGGAATAATAATTGAAATATAATATAAATATTCAACTATTTCTATTAATGATCAATTTGGGGCGCGTCCCGGAAATAAATGTGACAGCGTTCACATCTGTTGTGCTTTTACCGGCGCTAGCGTGCCGTCAATCTGGCGAGCTCCGTGATTAGACACTTGGATACCCTCAACGCCTAAATCAGCGGCAATCTTGGCATCCTCTTCCGTCAATATCCCTTTCAGAACGATAGGCAGGTTTGTAGATCTAGGGAAAGAATCGTAAATATAATTAGTCACATAACTTCATGAAAGAAAACCTCACTTTTTTCTGTGACATTACCTTTTCAACCACTTGACATCTTCCCATGTCACCGATTGATCGAAGAGATTCGCTACATAGTCGTTGATGCTTGATCCAGAGGTAGTGTCATTTACATTAGTCGATAAATGACCGTCGAAATTGGCCAACCTGTCAATTTCAAAGAATTTTATTTCGAAGGCATCCAGAGCTGAGCATCCACACGAAAGGAGTGGAGGGCCTTACCGCAGGTGCGACGGCAGCACGAATTTGTTGCGCAGGTCTGCCAACCGAATGCCGAACACCGGAGCATCGACTGTCAGGACGATGGCCTTGAAGCCGGCCTTTTCTGCTCTCTGAACCAGATCCAAAGTCACTTTCCTAAAGCAAAAAGGAAGAAGTTTAACTTGGAGGAGGGGTGACAGTCGGTGGGTTGTGAATTACGAAGGGTGGCATGTAGTATGTCGGAACAATCTCAGATATTTTGCCTTATCAGAATATTTCTTGAACGAGGGCAAGCATAGCAAGTAATGTACAATAAAATTGCAAGCAACGATTGTTAAATTCTTCTCTAAGACAATTTTTACCTGGATTACAGAAAAAAATCGTGCTTACAAAAAGAGAGTTTTTAATATCGACAGCAAAAGGAACAGTTTTGTTTTCGAAATCAAATTAAGAGTCGATGTTTCTTAATTCCGAGTCGCGGAGGTAGATTGCGAACGTAACCCCAGAGCTGTAAATACATGTATATTCTGTAAATAAATATCATAGTAACTAGAGCTCGTGTCTGTGTAGTCATTTCGCTACCACGACGCCACTCGAGTCGGTGACGGGCAAAGAGAGCCTGCTATATTTGGATTAAAACACGAAGTTCTTTCAAGGTCACCAACTGAAAAGAAAGGTGAGACACTGTCATCCAATCTGAAGCTTCAATATCAAACACTTCAGTCATAACGAAGCTCGCGATTCGATGATAAGAGTCGCACTCTCCTGCGAGCGCGTGACAGTGAAAGTACTTCCTGTTTTAATCGGAGTACAAGCACCCCACTCTAGAAACATTTGCGTTCGCGGGCATAATAAATTATGTTCGTCCTCGAAACATGCGCTGATGGTACCCACAAATAAAACGAGTTTATTTCGTATGGGTTAGTACGTTCTGCTACTTTACTCTTGATTGATTTTATTGCGGAGGTCGCTGGCCTATACTCCGATTTAAATGTAGTGTCCCTTCAAAGTCATGAGCTGAAAGGAGAGAGGGATACTGTCATCCAATTGAGAGCTTTGTTACAGCATATATTTTTAGTATTGAGGCTCCAGATTGGATGGCAATGTCTTTCTCTTTCCAGCTCATTATCTTTAAAAGACAGTACATTTAAATCGGAGCATGAACGTTAGCAGCTGCCACTACTGGTGACTAGTAAGACCGGTGGTTTTGTGAGGGCTGTGGTGCTAAAATTTGACTCTGCTATCTTCATCAGTGACATTTCGTGAAAAAATTGTAGGTGCATGCAATGATGACCAACAAAAATAACGAAATGAAATGAGATTAGAAATCCGAACCAGCCATATTCCTACAAATACCTTTGTCTCTTCGTCTGCTACTTTACAACCCCTCTGAGTTTGGTTGTACGATGTTTCGGTCAATGCATGCCACTATCAGAGCAGCAAACACAGACATTTACACACTGTTACTGCGGAAATGTGAGGTAAATTTATCCTTCAAAAGGCAATGAAATTTCATGGAATTTAGTGCATCATGTTTTATATAAATTACGCAAAATGATTAATACTAGTAATATTTTAATAAACGTTTTAACCCTCTAAATTTAGACAAGCTAGGTCCATGCAGAAATTCCGACACTTAGTAATAATTGTTTTAAAAGTGAAAATTACTTCATAGTAGAATCCTGCTTCGAACTGTTAGCTCCTGAACTGAGCGTTACAGTATTATAAGCCCGGCACTATGCAAGGATAATCATTCTAATAGTGCTAATCGTTGAGATTAATTTGCAGTCACACACTTCCTTTAATTTTATGGTGAAAGATTATTTATATTTTCTTTCAATTTAATTTTACATAGATTTCGGGTTTCCGCACTTGTATGTCCATCCATGCCGCGGAGTGGGAGTACTGAACTGAAAAACCAAAATATAATAAAAGGTTCAAAAGTTCGCATTTTTTAAATATTGCTTAAGAAACGTAACTCTGGCCCCACCTCTCTTCCTTTATTTCCCCACGTTTCCCCACACGTGTCCCCACAGATCTGGAATGTCGCCATAAAACGCATGTTTTTAAGGATACATTGTTTCATAGCTATGTGTGATTATAATGTGTGTTGAAGTAAGTTTTTCGTCTTAAATTTATTGGATGCAGGACTAGGGAGTAAGTCCATATCTAGCTCACATGCAAATGATCTTGTGTCGATGGTTTCTTATAAATTGTCAAATACGTCAACTATACTTTGCAAATTATATACACGTGTATAATAATATATTTCATGTTTGTTTTGTACTGGGTATAAGTTGTATTGAGTTGTAACTTGTGAGTGCTTCGACTGTGAAGTATGTGAAAACTTGCTGGAAATTGGTCGGCTTGGATAGATGAACGGGGCTTTGCAAATGGAATTGTGAAGTCAACAAGACATTTTGAATGCATGAGAGATGCAAAAATATGGTATATGTAATGAAATAATTGGTGATGGAATTATAAAGGTTAACAAAAGCCATGGAGTATTTTTGAAAGGTATTGAGACATTTAAACTTGTGGAATCAGGAGGCGACTTCGAGAAGTGGGATTTGGTGATGGATGCGATGGAGAGGCGCGGGTGATCTTGGAAGAGGGAGCAGCCGAGAAGGAAGATAAGTTATGTATGCACTAGCAGTGGCGCCTCGTGACATTTTTTCCTGATGGAGCCAGGTGAAAAGCATGAATATCATCTCAGAAACAATCATTTATTTAATTAAAACGTCATTTAATCAATCATTTTATTAATATTAATTATCAATTAATTAATTAAGCATTTAAATCTATAAGTTTGCAACAAAAAACAGAAGTAGGATGTTTATTATGTCAACGGAAACAATTTTTTTTAATGCGCGAATGCCGTCTCTTACCTTTCGGAATGCTGAGAGTTCGAAAGGGAAAGCCTACTTTAGAGGATCTAAGAGCTCACCATGTAACTGCATTACTTGTAGAAAAATGTAGCACGCCTGTTCTTTTGTCTAGCAAACATTTCGATGAGCAATGAGTTGTTGTTTTTTTGTATGTTAAAATTTTCTAGTTTTCTTGTCAAAATCTCATATGGCCAGGGGGTGCGACGACATGGACACTGTTGCACGCACCAAAATGAAGAGGAAGCAAATAGCTCATAGGCTTCCAAATGCCACGTAGAGGTTTCAGTCTGGTAACATCAAAACCAGATTGATGTCTCTAGATATAAGCTCAATGTAGATTAATAATGAATACAGAAATCAGTCACAGCAGTGCGGCTCAAATGTAGGTTGAAATCAGTGATGGCGCGCAGCGCAATTTTAGCCGACTGCATTGAAATATTTAAATTGTGTGAAGGAAATTCCTTAAAAAGATTACAAGCTTTAATCTGAACTAAAATAAAAGTATTTTGGATAAAAATTTACGGAGCTATGGCCATTTGCAAAACTATGGTTTTACCATAAAATTTACCATATTCGGATTGCAGCACTCTGTAATAAGTAATGTCTGATGATCACAAAATTGTTGCGGGAGAATGTGGGCACCACCTCAGCCAAAAATCCGTTGATAAAAGAAACATTAAATAATATTTATTCGTTATTTACTAAAAAGTAGCAAAAAGGCCGAAAATGGAGTGTTTATGGGGATTGTGGAGGGGAGTGGGGATGGAAGAGGGGGAGGGGGAGAGAGGAGGGAGAGAGGGAGAGGTAGAGAGGGGGAGAGGGAGAGAAAGGGAGAGGGAGAGAGAGGGAGAGAGAGGGAGAGAGAGGGAGAGAGAGAGGGAGAGGTGACTGATTCTGTATCGCATGTTTAAACCAAAACTTCTGAATTATTCTGAGTGTTTCTGCATTTCTTTAGTGCTCCCAAAAGCTTCTACAAGTCGACTTAAGTTCACTTCGCCGTGTGCTGGCGAACCTGTCTTTGTAGATGTAGAGCTGGAACCACTTGACGGTGTCGGGGGCTGCCGCCGCCACCTCCTCGATGCTGCTGGTCGACAGAGTGCTCAGAGTGAAGATGGCTCCCTCAGCGCCAGCGGCTGCAACACACCAAGCACACATAATAGCCCAGTCAAATGGATGAAAATAAAGGGAAGCTTTGATGTAGTTTTGAAATTGGCTTCCTACTTGTCTTTTTTGGGGGGGAGGGGGTCGCTGTTTACGAACATTAGATTTGCCAACAAAAGGTTTGTCTGGAAACACGTTTTAAGCAGAAGTGAAAAAATCTCGACATTTTCCCACATTTTTCAAACTAACTCATAAACCATCCATTTTTTGTAAATATTAGTCCAAAATGAATTAAAAAGAAGATACAATAACCTACATTTAATGTCATTAAGCTATTTTTCCTTCAATTAAGGGTTCAGCCGTGAGAGAAACGGGAAATTTGGCGATATAAGCAAAGCAAATGAAAAAACGAGAATTACCACAGTTTATCTCAATATAACTTAAAAACTATCCAGTTCTCGTAATTATTAACCTGATATAAAATGAAAGAGGACACAATTCCTTCAAGTTTCTTTTTCTAGGATCAATAGTTTCGTCGTTAGTAGCAAACCTGATATTCGTGTTCAACGACCCAAAAAACACACAGGAACCAAATGTCAAAATTACACCAAAACTTTTCGCCACTTGCCCTTTTTGAGCAGCATTTGACTGAAGTAATGCTCTTATCTAGCTGGTAGCTTAGGTGCTAGCAAAAATCAAAAATTATTTTCGTAGTAGTGGTAATTAAGTTCTCAGGATACCCATCTCGATCGTTGTTTCTTTTCCTTTTCTCGGAAATTCTCAGAGCGCTACGGAAGGGTCGTGGTTGGATGACGGGACACTAAATGAATATGGATTAATTGGAAGTCCTCAGAAGCATGTGAGGAACTACAAAACTTGTGGTACCATGTTAAACTCATGGGCTCTTTAGAAACCATTTTCCATAACCCTTTAGCGATAATTGTCGGTTTATATAAAGGTTCGGTTTGAGGAACAGACCTCCATCCTTCGCTAATACCAGATTCACTACGCTTCCCCAAGAGCTCGCAGTATTCTTGTACAGTGTCCTCTGTCGCTAAATAAACCGCTTTATAAATGCCTTATCAGAAGACCAAAATGAATTTCTTTTTAGAGGGAAATATTGAATCTAAGCACTTGTTATTAACCATATTGAGCAAACATCGAGTCAATATGTGATTTTTATTTTATTTTGTCCAGGACCATCTCTGAACTACATTAGCTGCTCGAAGTTTTCAATTTTTGATGTTCCCTCATGTTCAATGCAGTAAAAAGCTACAAACTTGGTTAAGTGTTCTCTTGGTAATACCATAATGGATATGTACAGAATTGAATGACCAGCCTGTAGATTATGTATATAGATGGTATTCTTCGACAGTTGCCATAAACATTCAAAACTATTTTCTATAATGTATAACAATTAATCGATCCGTGGCAAGCAAACACCTTATGTAATATGTATTTGGCATTTTTGGGTCGGATTAATGTGACTTTTGCCAGCTAGCGATGTTTTCAAGCCTTGGTCATGTTTTCGTTTATTATCCATGCCTGGGACGAGCATGACGTATTTCCTTCATCTCATTCTTGTTCTGCCTACGCTTTTTCTTTCGGCATACAGTTATAGAAACTGAGAAGATTGTAATGTAAAGCTACAGCTCTAGTTTTCTGCCGACCGTAAATTGAACCCGGGATCACCCCACGAAAAGCTAGCACGCTGTCCCTAAACTACCCAAGGTGCACAAACACCTTATTTTATATACATGTCATACTTTTAGGGGACAAAGAAGGAGAGTTTCTTTGCCATGATTTTTTCTCTGGGCGAATCAACAAGGAGGAGTAGCTTCTTATTGACCACGTATGAACTCCGCGCGCCCAACATATTGTTAATTTTATCCATCCCCATCCCAGCCAGTTCTTCTCGATCACAAAGAATCTTCCAATATTCAGTGCTGTCTCGTGGCTCAAGAGCGAAGTCGCTCTCCTTTCACCAAGAAGGTCCGGGTGCGATTCCCGGACAATCTCATGTGAAATTTGTTTCAACAAAACGAGTTAAGCTACTTCACAAGGACTAGTCCAACCCCTGTGAAGTGCCCTAAATCCTACCCCTATCGTAGTTACTTCCCAATTCTGGCCGCTGTGTAGTGACGCAGGAGCGCGCAAGAGAGAGGCGCGTACGCGAAGATGCTACCTGCTGGTCCTCTTGATGACTTACGGTCGATATAATGGAGGATTACTTCCAAAGACAATAACTATAAAAAGTAACGGAGGATTACTCTTAATAAGTGCTCAACGCCCAATGGGAGTTTTGAGACCCACTGGGTCATTACGAAGGCGCAACAATTTAAAAAAACGGACAAAATAAGTTTACGAAACGGCTCCTTGCGTGAAGAAGTGACGTTCTCCGTCTCGTAAATACACAAGGCTGCAACCTTTTCTTGTGCACAAGTGTGCAGTATCTCTATTAGATATTTATGATGCGTGGATGTAGCTGCTCCCCACCTATTAGCATTAATTGAGTTGCTGAGAGGTAGAGTGGTATAAGTCATCAAAATCCCGATTTTTACTTATTCTTTATTCGGATTGTACTGGGTGACTTACATCCTCAGGCAAAGTGGTATACGTAACAGCAGCTCTGCGCGGAGTGTCGGGACGGAATGAATCGTCGCAACAGTCGGAAAAAATGTCCTAAAAAGTATGGGTAAATGACATATACAACTCTACCTTCGAGCAGCTCAATTTATGTGCAACGTACTTGTCTCGTTCAGAGCACTGCGTATTGACAGCGTAAGCGTGCACAGCATGAACAAGAGGGGGCAAAAACTTTTCTAGTCCCCTTCTTCCATTCCATTTTATACTTCCTCGCTACCACTACCGTGGTAGAGAGAAAATGAGGTAATGCTGTGCAAAAAACGGCCGAAGAATCGATTGATGGCAAAGCTTTTGTCCATCTGTCTGTGAACAACGCCAGCGGGAAAATCGTTCAGCCGATTTCCTCCAAAATTGATAATTCTTAATCGATCTGGCTGATGTCGCGGCCCCTGAATTTGAAACCGATATTTTAATTTTGGGGGGTATTTACCATTAAGCCCCTGGACATTTTCAAAATTAAATAAAACGCTCTATCCAAAAAACGCTTTTTTATTAAATTGCTCGTTCAAGATGTTCAAGAGAATGGTGCAGGTCTAATTTTCGTTGAAATCTCTAATTTTTCGAAAATTGCAAAAATTAAAAAAAAAATCAGCGTCTTCTCACAACTAATATATTAATTGGTTTTGTTTTCCCTTGATGTAATCTGTTCCTTAAATACATTTTTTAAAATAAGATCTTATACAATTTGCCGATACCTTGAGTATTTTTCGGAAAATTTTGAGTGAAATATAGGCAATTTTTAATTTTGTTTAAACTTTTTTTTCTATCAAAAACGGTTCGATCGTTTTTTATGACATTTTGTTGTTGGCTAGTCTGGAGGACGTTTAAGAGAATGGTGCAGGTCTGGTGTTCGTTGAAAACCCTGACTTTTCGAATATTGAAAAAGTTCAAAAATTGTTCGACGTCATCCGACAACTGCAATTATGAAGATAAACATTTTTCCTTAATGAAATGTGTTCATCAAATACAGATCTAAAAATAATACCGCCGGCCCGGTGGCCGAGATCGCTAAGGCAGTAGTGTCGTAGTGATCTCGGACCGAAGGGTCGCGGGTTCGAGTCCCGCCTCGGGCATGGTTGTATTTGTGTTCGTCCTTACACCCTTTATCATAAATCACCATATCGTTTCATCCACATAGTTACCATACCGTTAACAGCAATAGTGGTCGCTAATGACCTTAGATGTTGAAGCGACCTTAAATAAACCAATTAAAAAAAAAGATATCATCTTCAATTATTCAAAAACTTGAGTAGCGACACCGCGTGGTGGGCTGAGCAACCGACGTTTCGCCTGTCATGTCTCAGGAGCCGCAGGGCAGTCACGGACGAAACGTCGTGTCCGCTCAGCCCACTACGCGGCGTCACCCGGGCAGCCAAGAAGACATCGACTCGAGCCGCGCGAGCTTACGTGTACATGACATTTTGTTGCCCAATTTTGTGACGAACATAGGCAATTTTTATTTTCTTTAAACCATTCTTTTTTAAAAACTGACACATTTTTTTGGTTGAATTTAGACCTTAGATCGCGTATAGAACACTTAAGAGAATGATGCAGGTATCATGTTCGTTAAAATGTCTGATTTCTTGAAAATTAAAAAAAAATTCGTCTTCTACAGACTTTAGCACAACTACAGTTGTGAAGATACATTTTTTTAATGAAATGTGTGTATCAAAAACATCTTTAAATAAGGTCATGTTGAATTTTTAGAAAACACTTTTATTTTTTGTGTGATTTGGTGACAAACACAATCGGCCGTTCAGAATTTACTGCGCTTCGTGAACATAATTCAAGCCAGTTGGATGATTTGTAAGTTAGAATTGGTATATTATTTATGTTTTCTTGTTTCTTACATTCGACCTTTTGTTATACATGTACACATTAATCTTTTAGAAATTATTTAAAACCTATTTGAAATATATAAAATAAAAATTGCTAGCCTTCAGGGAATATCATATTGGAATGTTCCTTTCTTTTTTGTATGTTTCTTTGTGGTCAGTTTGGATTCAGGTCAAATCATTCTACAGTCCACCAACTCTAAAAATTTCTGAAACATCCGCCAGGCTTTATAATAAAAATACCTAAACGTTTTTTTTGGATTTCCCACAAGCGTTTGATCGTGTCTGGCACCAAGGCTTACTTTACAAATTACGACGCATAGGTACTCACGACTATTTACTCAACATAATACAGATTAATTTCAAATCGCGCTTTTTCAGTCAAATTAAACAATTATATTTCTCCACCTTCAATAATCCTTGATGGGGTCCCTTAAGGGTCCCCGCTCTCTCCCACTTTGTTTAACACATTCACCTCAGATATACCCGTTCGAGACAAACTCACAACGGCGCTTTATGACTTGACGACACAGCCACCACTGCACCGGAGTCACAGCTTTCCTCCGCCAAACATCACTTGCAAGACGCACTACACATTTTGCAGAATTGGATATCTTCATCGAGAATTAATCTAAACCCATCCAAATGCAAGCTAAAATATTCACTCTTCAAGGCATCAATAATCCTACTCTTTCTTATTTGTTTGCAGATGACACAAACATAATTATCAAAGCAAAAACACATCATTAGAAAAAGAAACTCAAAAAACCTTGCATGCAATGGTTTCAATACAAACTCATCATAAACACCAGCAATACAGTCTCTCTAAATTTCATGAATCCCCGATCCAAAGAAAAACTCTCATAGCATTTGCTCATAAATAATAACCCTGAAACGATATCTCGTGAAACTACTTTCCTCGGTCTAACAATCCAAGAAAATCTAAAATGGAATGCTCACATTTCAAATCTTAATAAGAAGCTCACCAAATCTTGCTGTGTCTTATACACCCTCAGATCAAGCTCCAACACTGAGACACTTCGGACAACGTATTTTGCAAACGTGCCCTCGCACTTGAAATACGGAATAAAATTTTGGGGAAATGACCCTGAAATCTCTCGCACACTTATTATCCAAAACAAATACTGCGAACGTTGACCAGCACTTATAAGCTGGAATCTTGCAAACCCTTGTTCAATAAATTAAGGATTGTTCCACTACTATGCATGTATATATTTGAAATAGTGATCTTCACAAAGAAGATTCTCATGGAAAACAAAGTCACTTTTCCTCTAAATCCAGAAGTACACAACTAAAACACTCGTCAAAAGCATAACCTACGTGTTCCCCACTCTGAAACTACACTTTATTAAAAAAGTACCCTATAGAGGGCATTACGCCTCAGTACGTGTCAAACAAGCAACTCCACAGAGAGTTTGTTCTTCACACGATTGATCATTATATCAGACACCAATCAATTTTTTTCTTTCCTTATCATTCTCCCCCGCAACTTCCATATTCAACCTAATAAAATCTAACGCCGAAGAATCAAATCTAGATTCCCAAAAGATAAATTTAAACTGCCCTCAAGAGAAACGTATGATTTTCCAAACTTACTTTCTATAACTTTGTTTTCTTCCTGTAATTGTAACCTACACCTCTATTTTCCTATTTTCACCGTATAAAATAACTATTGATTATTGCGTGCTAAGTTGCGGTTCTATTCACTCTTTTAAAGTGCTTGCCTCGCTGTATGAGAAAATGCAAAATAAAAAAGATCTGGAATGCAACAACGGCGCAGCAACAATGACTCGGAAACTAATTTTGTGATTTACGTCTTATAGTTGGGACATTATTTACCTGCAAGAAAAGTTGTCTTAATTGTCAAATTTGTGTTGATATTTGCTTCAAAATATTTAGTTTTTACACCCAATGTTGTACGATTTGTAATGAGTTTCACAAAAAATTATGACTGAAATGTGTTAATTTGGAGAGAAATTATGGTATAAATAGTGTTACTATTTCTAAAGGTGAAAAGTACGTGCTCTTTTAGCACCACTACTTATTTACTTATAAATAACATTTTAAAAAATCAGTATATTTTTTGAAATTTTAGAGTGTATCTTTTAGGCAACTGTAAAGGGAATCGTCCCTGACTTGGACGCGTTTTTCGGAGTTTCGGACGCGTGTTTCGAATGCTTCTCGGCATTTTCAGCTGTGATCGACCTTTTTAACGTCTTTTTAGGGATTTCTGAGGAGGGGGAGGACGTTCGAATCCAAATCGGTCACCTTTCAAGGATTGATTCGAAAGTTTCCTCAGGTTTTAACCTTCAAAGTGTGTGATTTTTTGCCGCTACGGGCATTTACGTGCCATTTATGGCAAAAATTAAAAATTCATAAATAAACAAAATGTTATTTTAAATACTGAGAAGTAGAGAGACAATAAGGGACCATGAGGCTTCAGAACAAGTGTAGACTTATAACTAAGAAAAACGCCGAAATGTTTCAAATTTTATGTCCTTAAGCAATAATACTCAATTGTGGGAATTCTGATTGGATGTTGTTGACGTTCTTATAAGAAGAAATAAAAGAAGTCATCTTCGTCAACATATCAGCTTTATTAAGATAGCCGGCTTTCGACGGCTTTGCCGTCATCGTCAGTCTCGCTGCTGTCGGCAAAAGTCGAGCGACTGTGCTCGACTTTTGCCGACAGCAGCGAGACTGACGATGACGGCAAAGCCGTCGAAAGCCGGCTATCTTAATAAAGCTGATATGTTGACGAAGATGACTTCTTTTATTTCTTCTAATAATACTCAAACATAAATACGAGAACAATATACTGGTACACTAATGAACCCATGCATTTGTGTTCACTGAAAGGTTTAAAATGAAGCTATAGTTCTATTCGCAATTTTCATCAGGGATTTAAAATATTTTCGGAAATGTTTTATTTCGTAAGGCAACGGAGCGTCTTTTCAAAATTTTCAGGGAGTCCCCCTGGCCTCTCCTTTGCGCACTCCAATGTTTGACCAGATTTCGTCACACTTTGTAACTTGTTTTAAAAACGAACCATTTCATCTTGCAGTTAGATCGTGCTTTGGAGATCAGCGTGAACTTCAACGCACAACAACGCGCGACTTGCATTACGCCACATCCAGCTGCACAGCAATGGAGTAAACGAGTGTCTCGTGTAGCGCACTGTAATTACTTGCGTCCCTTGTGTCGGCCAGAGTGGCGTGCGAATATTCTGCCTGTCTCCGCTGTGACTACGGACCTCTCAGCGCAACCCAGTGCTTCGACAATTGGACAGGATCTTCGGCTTCAGTGTTGATGTACTATGTGCCATGGTCTATGTCCCTTTGTCTTTTTTTCAGACGGCACAATGGTGTTCACTGTAAAAGTCTATTTGTGTTTTTCTTTCAGGAGACGTATTTATCTACCAAAATCCCTTTATTAAATGTATTGAATGTATTGAAAGAGTCGTTTACTTATTCCATGCATTTCAACCGGATCCTGTGCTTGCCGGCTCTCAACTGAGCTTCGAAGAGCTCCAGATAGAGTGTAATAAATGAAATGCTTTACACAGTCCACAATTACTCTTTTTTTACAACGCATGCATCTAACATTGCATCTTTTACGAATTTCAGTCGGCAGAAATGCTACATTCCAACGTGCAAATGCACATCACATCTGCACAATTTGTAGTTCTACATACTACCAATTTAAGAAGAAAATAACAAACGAAAATTCAAAATTTTTAGATATACCCCTTTCTGCCTTTTGTCGTGTCCTGTGGGCACATCTGTGGGCTCCCAGCGGTAACGCAGGAATCTTATATTATTATTATTATTATTATTATTATTATTATTATTATTATTATTATTATTGTTGTTGTTTACACATCGCTGGTTCACGGGAAGACCTGGTTCTCAAATAACAACGGTCATTTCAACAAGTGTGTTATTTGCTATTTATTTTAGAATCTGAACTTAGAAAGTTCCAGATAATGTGGCAAGTATTTAAGATGACAGAATTCCGCATCAATTTTAGAAGCCTTGGAGGGATATCAAGTTTTTGAAGGGGTTCTTTGACGTGTTTTTCTATAAGGCCATTACTGGAGATAAATTATTGGGAGAATGGATAGTTGGTCCTGTTTCCATTGATCGTTGATTTGATATGCCACATCGCTATAATTCCTTATTTTTTTTCGAGATGGCTTTTTGCATGTTCATATAGGAAAGTACTGCAACATCATTGACAAAAGTAGTTTTTGGCACCTCGAGAGTTATCACAATATCTGACCTGTTATGTTTTAGAGTCTTGTGCGTCAAAATTGTGCAATCGAAATAAATTCTGACCTTTGCATTTTCCAACATAGATTCAGGTTTGTATGTGTAGTAAGGAGCATGATGATCATTAAATTTATGGTTGGTTACAATTTGTTGGTTTATAATGGAAGCGATCTGGTTATGGCGCATTGTGTAATCTGGCACAGGTCGAGGGTTGCACATCCTGAAATGATGTGATCTATATTTTTGTCCACACGTTACATCTGCGTTGTTTTCTGTAGTTTCGGGAGGGAATAACTTCATCTTGAATGGCTAGCATGAAACCCTCAGTTTCAGCATATAAATCTCCATCTGCTAGCCATTTTACAGAGGCTGAGAAGTGTGTGCGTGGATCATGAAGGGCGCGAAAGACTTTACCATGAATTTGTTTTTCTGAGCACTGGTCTTACTTTTGTTTTTTTGTTTGAAAGGTAGTTTCTTGAACAGAGTCCTGGTCCTTATTACTATTATTATTATTTATAATTATTATTAAATCTGAGATGTTCTAACACAACATTTTTTGGTTCTGAATTTTACTAAAAAATCAAATATTACACGCGGCGATAAAAAGTCATTATCTGCTTGAGAAAGATTTGGGGGATATTGATGTAGATTTTAAAGTTAGTCTTTTCACGATTAAGCGATATAAACATAATTTAAGCGATATAAAAACTATAGAATTATGCATTCAAATTTCTGTAAATAACTTGCTTTGAAATATCAAGATAGCAAATATTGCACAAACCTATTGAAAACATTTTGCAATCGAGGATGCATCGGACGAAACTGACAAACAAAACAGTGACGAGCTTAATTCTTTGTCTCATGAACTGTCTATATATTGAGTAATATGACCACTTCCTTTGGAGAGTGTGTTGTTAACGTAGGAGTGAAATATATGTTTAGCATAAATTGTATTAAATGTCGACTGACATTCTAACGAACCGCCAACAGTAACTGCGTGGTAAATAATAATGTGCAAGCAGACTCCACAGCGATGCAACAATGTCTTATTCATCGTAAATTTCTTGAAGAGTTTTAAATAAAATTTGCAACGTGCGGGTGAAAAGTTAACTCACTCGTAATATTTGTAAGATAACGCTGTTTCCAAACGGATATTTCAGTCAGGAAAAGGAGACAAGGAAAGAAACTCTGCGGTCGATTTTATGTGATACACAGAAGTGTTTACAAAGAAGGGCAAAGAGCTTGCGTAAAAACTTTAGATAAAATTGCTCTAGAGATGAGATAACTCCTATATTCTGACAAGGTCACAGAAGCTGCAACAAGTTACTCCTTCACACTTTGCTGATACAAAATTACTCGGCCTGTCAACTGAAGAGCTTCGTGGCTGAACGTTGTACTGTCTGTCATTGGAAAACAAAATTCAATAAAAAATGCTGCAGCCTTGATAAGCTTCGAGCGGCAATAAAGAAGGGAATCAGCAGATGGCTGCCGATAACATACGCATGCGACGTGACCCGCGAACCGATGTGGCTATGACACGAATGTCGTCTTTTTTCGGTTCGCATTGTAACTGATCAGGCAGAAGTCACTGTAATTAAATCAGACAATAGTGATATAATAAGTGATAGTCCAGTTTTGGCTCTCCAATTTCCATAGCGTGTGTGTGGTCTCTTGCGATATTTATGCTATACTAACCACTATCAGCTACGCAGTCGCCAGTCCTGCTACCGTCAAGCACGGAGTAAGATTCATAAAGTTCGTTTGCTTCAAATACTTATTTATAAAATGCATTTAACTTACTAACCGATAAAATATCACTTACAACTTTCTAATAATAATATCACAAAAAGAAACTAGTATCAACAATATTTATTTAATTAATTTGTCACCGTATGTAAGAATTACATCCTACACATTTTATCGGAAAACTAGAAGTGTTAAACAGCATATTCTTTCTCTTATTATTTGTTAGGAATATGTGATATAATACCAGTCAAAACCGCAAAAGTGATTCCAACCCGCAAAACTATTTACCCGGGCCTTTCCATCCAGCTGTTTTCGTTTGAACAACGCTCCCCATGCATCAAAAAAGAAAAGGATTTTATTGTCCCAATTATGGAAATTTTGGACTTTTAATGAAAATCGGACCTGTGTAATGTTTATAATATTTTTAATACTTTTCGACCAAAAATTGTAAAGAAACTATTTGGAGCCATTTTCGAGAAATTTTTGTAAAAGTAATAGAATCTTTGTGTAAAGAACCTCAAAAAAGCAAAAGATTCGTTTCAAATTTGAAGCATCTGTAATGATCCATAATCCCTCGGAACAGATTTGGGTTTAAAGTGTATAAACTTGGCAGGAAAATATCAAGATTTAGATTTGAGAAGACAAAAGACGGAGACATCGCGCATAAATATTTTTATTAAATTAAACAAATGCGTGATAGAAAATGGAATAGACATTAACACTCAATTATACATAATTTTCGGAACTAGTAGAGGGTGGAATCATGAAAATCGAGTCAGAGGTTCAGGAGATTTGGACAGAATTGGAATTGTATTTTTTGGTGACTAAACTAGAATACGAGAACCATTGTTGCTATGGCAAAGCTTAAGGCAAAAGAGTAATTTTATTAAATATCAAGAAAACGCGTGAAGGAATCAAGATGAGACTTTCGGAAATGATAGGGCAAAATTTATGGAAAATTATGGAAACACTCGCAGTTTCGAGAAGTGCCGAGGAAGCGAGTCAAAATTAAAATTAATATTGTATAATTGAAATAAACAGGGAACAAATGACGCATCGCGCTGACGTGACAGTTTACGTCACGATGCAAGAGGATAGAAATTAATAGAATTTAATGAAATGAGACTAAGGAAGAAAAGGGATATAGTATAATAATTAGCGAAGAAACAAGAAATAATAGTGGGAAGTGATGACGAAGCATAATAACGCTGACGAGCACGATTTAAAGAAAAGTTTTATAATGTCATTTGTGGCTACGGGCGAGCGATCGGCGGATGTTCGCCAGAAGTAAATAAAAGATCCGGACAACAATGGGCAAAAAAGAAGAGGAGTAGAAGCGCTGGGACTCATATGTGCAGTATTGTGGTCGGTCGGAGGCGAAGTTCGCGTAATGAATTTTTTGAAATAGAATTGCGCAACGAGCACATAACATTTTATTGGTGTTTCAACCGGACAAAGAAGTGAGTTAACACTAATTTCGTGTGTCGCGAACGGTAGCTGGAGATGCAATCGCGATATTATTCGCGTAACTAATGACGTTATTTCGTCGCGGGAGTTGACGAAATAAGACAAAATAATTTCCACTAAGCGATTGGTGGAATTACTCGGCAGTGCAACGCGGTGGAAAGGTGCGATTTTATAAAAACTGGGAGAAGCCGGGCTGTGTGCAGAGATAGCCAACGGACGACGGTGATGTACGCCGCGTGTCGCAGCATCAAGTCGGCGAAACGGAAGTGACAGATAAATGTTTATTTGTTTGTTTGATTCGTTTGTTTTGAAAACAAAAAAAAATCCATGAAGAGCATTTGTCGAAGATCAAGTTCTGTAGTAGCATAAGTAATTCAATAATTGATTTCGACAGAATGCGCATTCGGTGTGAATGAGTTTTTTTTATGTTGTAAATTTATCAGAGTGAATGAGTAGATTTGTTTGCTTATGTTATTGCATTGTTTATCCGCCATGGGGTGTTTTTGTGTGTGTCGCTAGAGGGCAGCAACCCCGTTTGTGTGCGTAATGTTTGGGATTAGCAAAAATAGGAATTACTGGAAAAATAAGTAATAAATGATGATGAACATCTTCAGGTTCGTCAGTAAACCCGCAAGATGTGTTGTGTTTTAAGTAGCTAGATGCCGACCTACGCCCGCGTGCCTAAGTACTTTGTTTCAAGCCCTGTATAGGGCAATCACAGCATCACGCCCATCAAAGGAAGTAAAAAAAAATAGGAAGTTTTGTAAATTTAGCTAGCGGACGGGCATGAATAAAAGTTGAAGCCGGGTTAAAAGGAATACGTGAGTTAAAAAACAACGCGCCCAAGTGTATTCGAAAGTTAGTTAAATTGGCAGCCCAAGTCGAGTTTAGGAAGAAGAGTAAATAGGAGATAGTAGTGGTAGTAGAAGAGCGAGATCGTTACAGTTGGCGCCACCAGGTGGGCCATTAAAGGAGTGTCATAATATTAAAATATTAGTAAATAAGCGGTAGAGGATTCGCGATTATACATCGCGACATCATCCAGATCGATCGGGTAATTCAGTTTTGGTGACATGCTGTGTACGGTTCAGGCGTTAATGTTCACTGAAGGACGGATTTGAGGAAAAAGCACTTGTTTTGTATCAAGGACCTATAAAACGTCGATTTTGGCTATACTGCGTATTTGAGGACGTAATTTAGTATAATACTTAGCAGAAAGAAAATACACATTTTTCGAAATCAGGAATCCACAAAGCATTTTGTGCATAACTTTCTCTTTGAAGGAAATACATACGAGAAATTAAACACTATTGTCATGAAGATATTTCATTAGTTGAGGTGCTCAGTGCCACAATGGCATAACCCTCAAAATCTTCGTTTTGCAGTTAGACTCGTAAATGGTTATGGAAAGTGATGGGTGTGTGTGGTAAAATTATCTATTCTTTATTCAGGTTTCTGGCGACTGAAGTCGAAGTTAGTTTGTTTAGACATTCTGTTTTGGGCGCGCTTTCTGCGAGCCAGATCGGCCTCACCACGCAGTCGACGCACGCGCTTCTCCCACATTTTGTTCATCCCCGGAGAAAGGCTGACAATTGGCGTATATAGAGAGATAGATTATACGCTATTAATCTCTGGTAATTCTTTTCTTCCCTGTGATCAATATTTCGGCCTAATTGAGAAACAAAAACGATTTCAAAAACATTTTTGTTCCCGACTATTGGATTAAGCTTATCTAGTGTGACAGGAAGAAAAACTTTAAAGTTTAAATACAAAAACTGAAGACTTTAAGTCAACTGCTTAGTGAGAAACACAAGAAAACGTAAAAAAGGTTACAGAGAATCAGAAGCTTGAATGGATGAAAATGCAATGGATGTGCTTTTAAGAAGAAACTACTTCCATTTTACATTATACGTATTCCAATAATGAAATGGTTATCTTTGATCATTTTAACATTGGTAGAAAATGAAGAAAGGTAGTCGTTCACGAACTTCAAACTTTATACCCAGAAGGGAGATCTATAGCAAAATAAAAAGGGGAAGATTTGAAGAGCTTGCTTGCAATATGTCACACAATTTACTTGGTATTACACATGGACATTAAAAGTATTAGTACTGAAGAACCCATCTCAACTGTTGGCTGAGATTTTTGTCATAAAACATTGACTTGCTAAAATAATTTATAATAATTAGCTTATAATACATACAAAGAAAATTAATTCGCAAATAAAATTTTCAAAGAAATCATGAAAGCAGCTTCTTCTCAATCCAATCACTTTTACCTTAGGGCCCAAGCCTCAATTAAGAAATATATGTTAAGTGCCAAAATGACCTAGCCCACAACTTTTCCAATTAATATCTGCAAAAATTGCATTTAAAAATGTGTTTTATATGAGTACGTCTTTGCAAGTGCTCAGTATAAACTTAAAATAAATCCGATACAAATGTACGAGAAAAAATGATTAAACTTCAGGTAAAACTTGAAAGCTCTATAATTCCATTTTATCCCGATGTGGTTTAGGCCTCTTTCATCTCCAGTATAGTGAAGATATTAATTTATGGAAACTTCGAATTTTCTGTACTGTACTAGGTTGATTACTACATTAAGTGAATGTAGTTCTTCAAACAAAAGGCATCAGAAGCGTATACGTGATATAAAAGTACGCAAAAGGCATACAAAATCCGTGAAAGTAAAATAATCATTTTACTTTCTCTTAAATGCATTATTGAGTACACTTCTCCAAGTATTATACTCCAAGAAAATGGACCAACTAAAAATGTTAATGAAGATAGGATTCATGGAATAACTCTAAAAACACTTTTCTCTCTTCGAGCAACAAAGAAAGAGAAAGAAAGAAAATATGTTGAGCCGTTTTTAGAGAAAATCTAATAATGTATTTTTTGAAACTTGTCATGAAATAATGCAAAATTACCTAAAAACTAGCGATTCAAAAAATTTAGACGTTATTTAAAAATCTGATTTTGAATATATATTGCTTTAGGGAACTAGTGGAAAAGCATGACCTACTGAAACTTTTCTACTCTTCGTGTTAATTCTCAACAATTATTCACATTAAAAAAACTAATGACATCATTCGAGTATCTAAAAGTTTTGAAAATTGCATTGAGAAATCTTTGGCTCCAATATTGAATGGGTAGAAAAGGTTTGAAAATATATTTAATTTGGTTTTCAAAATTACAAATTTAAAGAAAATCGGAACTAAACCATTTTTATAAATCATCTTTCTTCTATTCGAAAAAAAAATTAAAGAAAAAGTGATCTCCTATTTTCCAGAAAATGTTGATCTTACTTACGACGTAATAATCAAGTTCAGCTAAAAAGTATGTAATCTGCAGAGTTTTCCGTGACATATACCTCCATCCATCCAGAAAGATTTAACAAAATTGTGTGCTTCTCTTTGACACCTGCACAGATCTTAACCATCTTTTAAACAACATTAGTAGACATTAATGCGCATTAACATTTAATTAACGCAGTTACATCTCAAAAGAATCTTAAACTCGATCTTCATAACCGAAAATTCGAGACCGAATTGTTGAGGTTATTTCAATATTCTAAACAATCATCTTGAAGAGAGTTGTTGTGGGAAGCTGTTCACAAAATTTCGAACTTAATTTCTAAAATTCAAAGAGTTTAAGGAAAATAGAACCAATGCTATTTTTGTAAACGCAATTTGGCAAAATATTTAAAAAAAATTTAATGAAAATAATAACTTGAACAAAAATATATATTTTGATAGTCAGGTTTGTTTTACGGGATTGTTCTCAGAACTCCTTATGAAGCCTTCTTACTCCTGACAGCTTGTGTTACGGACCCTTTCAAGAGAACTCGCCCTACGAGAAGATTTATTTCGTGGAGTAAAGAAAAAGCGTTGAACAAAGTTTCTGTATATAAGCTGATAAATATCATTCACAAATAGTGAACTAGTTATCAGTGAAATTTTTTTAAATCGAATTTCTTAAGATTTTTAATAAATTTTATTGCGGAACTTTAATTACTATCCAATGACGAACGTCATTCAGACGTGACCGCCTCGGGTGTACCGACAGAGGTGGTTCAGGGCATCAATTTGTAACTTCAGTGTCTCCGACAAGGAGTCCTAGGGACCGAGCCCCGACGATGGCAGGGTTTTCGACACCGCTGTGTAGATTTCAGCCGCTCTCTGGTGGAGAATTCTAGCGGACGGCTTCTCCGAACGGTAGTTTTCCTTGGTTTCTCCGATCAACAGCAGGCGAATGTCGGAGCAGTACCCTAACAAACAGACCGCGCACTTCTTCCTCTTCCTTGTCCTCTCCTCACCCTTACATCTCACTCGCATGCACAGCACCACCTCACTTGTCGGGAGACCGGTCGGAAGCTTAGAGCTTGTTGAGGGTGGGGGTGGGGGTGCCACACCGGTAGGAGACACCTGGTTGATACTAAAGCCAGACTGCTGAAGCATACTGGAGAAATATAAGCCGACATAGGTCGGTGCCGGATCTCGCCAGCCGGCTGGGAAGATCACCGCTACCCCACCCCGCGAGACCGGAAGCGGTAGCTCAGTGCGTCAACTGATGTCACTGCAGCGCCTCTGACCGGGAGGTCCTAGGTTCGAGTCCTGACGGCGGCAGGATTTTCGACACTAGCTCTCCAGCTAGATCAAATTCAGTCGCTGTCTGGAGGGGAATTCTAGCGGCCGGCTGCTCTGATCGGTAGTTTTCCGTGGTTTCTCCCATCAACACCAAGCGAATGCCAGAGCAGTACCCTACCAAACGGGCCACGGACCGCGCGCGATCTTTCCTTCCTCTTCCTTGTCCTGTCCCCTCCTCTTACACACACACTTACACTAACATGCACTACACTACCACATATTCCGGGAGACCGGTCGGGAGCTTAGAGCTTGTCCCGGCTGGAGCGGTGCCCCATTGGTGGAAGAGTCCTGGTTAGGGGGAAACCCCGCTAGCTGACGGTAGGTCGGTGCCGGATCTCGCCACCCAGCGGGGGAAGATCACCGCCATCTCCCGAGAAAAAAAACATGCACTACACTAACGGAACTAATGACCAGAGCCGTTGACGCAACCGGAAACATGAATAAATCAATCAATCAAACCACCCCGCGAGAACAAACATGGCGTCACTTCCGGGACTAACCACCTTAGCCGTTGACGCAACCGGAAACATGAATAAATCAATCAATCAAACCAAACCACCAGCCGTTGACGCAACCGGAAACATGAATAAATCAATCAATCAAACCACCCCGCGAGAACAAACATGGCGTCACTTCCGGGACGAACCACCTTAGCCGTTGACGCCACCGGAATCATCAATCAGTTCGTCACGGGAGCACTATGTACTGTTTGCGGGAGTACCTCTCGCGTTGGCGCACTCGCCGTCAGGGTGCGCCATCCTCTGCATGGCGGTGGGCGCCACCCGATGGGCATGCCCACCTGCAGCCCAGCACCGTCACCGAGAGGTCCCGCTGGGACACGTCCCGCAGCATGCGCGGCCGGATGCGGAGCCTGCGCACACCAACAGCCAACGCACAGCCCGCTCAGTGTGGCCACCTTCTGGAAGCTCCGACCCATATTTTTAAATTATTCTTTTCTTACATTTTCTACGAAATAATGCAGATTTTATTTTATTTTTTACATTATATTAATAAATTATTGTTTCTTAGCACCGACCTTCTAGCTGACTATACATTTCAATCACAGTAACGAAAAAAAGTATGTTTTATTTGATTAGCTTATTTTTTATAATTTTTGGTAAAATCTACTTCAGTGTATTTTATTTGTTATAACTTTTTAATAACTCAGATTGCGTTGGCCGGCTAATAAATGAAAAAAAATGCTAAATTGTATCGAATTAATTAATTGGTCGCATAATTCTGAGAGTTTCTATATTAACCCGAAGCCCAGAGATTACTTCTGAAACTCGGAGACTCCGGATCAAACTCGAAGAGATGGCTATCCTATGCACGTGGCGAAATGCGACGCCGCGCGCTACTCACCATCGAAAGGAATCTCTGTTCAGCTTCAGGCCGTACTCTTCACCCGAACCGCTTTGGTAGTAATCCAGAGCATTTTTAGGCAAAATGCTGCGAGCGTAATCCTCAAAATCCTGCACACACACCAGTTTGCTGTCCGCGGACATCGTGGTTTGCTCTAAAACGACTAACTCGCAACGGTGACCTCTGGTCACGGATGGAGATAAGTCCAGCGTTGGCGCGCCTTATGTAATTCTTATACGGCCAGACTCTCCAAGAAGTTCAGTGAAAATATTACCGAAGAAATTATTGGAAGGCGAGGAGAAAATTATGAAGTCTGCTACGACATGAAATGACCATCAATATAGTTTGCCCTTTTCTATATCATCGCAGACACATCAGAATTTACAAGACCCTCATCATAAAAGATCACCAGAATTCTCAAGAAAGTATTGAACTACGTATTAGCAAACAAGGCTCTGATAAACTCAGTAATCTACATGACTAATTTTCAAAGCGCGCAGAAATTGAAACAAATCTATTCAGCCTCCAGCCATGTGAGGCGTGTCTATAGTGTTAGATAGGGACTCGGGAAAAATCGAAGCTAGTGGTGGTACAACTGCACATACTTTCTCGCATTATTTCTAAGTACTCCGCTTTATTATACTGCTACATAAACATGCAAAAATATTTTCAGCCAGAAAAAATTATTTTCATCACCGAAACTCGAATTTAGATTCTCCGAATTCACTCGCTGTCAGCCATTCCATTACGCTACAGAACAACGGGTTGGTTTAAACTTGTGACTTTAGTTTCTACTGTTGGAAACAGGCTATTCACTGGGTACACTATCAAATTATCTTTCCCTTCCCTTGGCACCCTTCGCCCTTTCATTGGCGAAGACTGGCAAAGCTAGTTCGGGCAGGAACAGGAATACATTAGATCATAAAAAGAACATCAAATATTAATTAGAAATTAGCTGCTTCTTTGTTTACCCGTACATGTCGCTCTTTGTATTTGTATTTCCACCCAAATTACGTACATGGAAAATATATGAGTAATCTAGGGAAATTACAATTCAGCCAAAATAAAAAAATTATTTAAGACTTACATGAGATTCATTTCTAAGTCCGAAAATGGGTTGAAGCACAAACTGAAATAGAATCAATCAATCGATTATTGTGTATTTTTTGAAGAGGCATCCAATGAAAAAAGTCATTTTAATCCTAAAACGAGTATTCGTCTTGAAATTCTAAAAATAAAAAATAAAATAAAAAAATCTTGTAAAAAAATAGAAAAAGGACAATTTTCAGTGAAAATAGTCCCTTAGGCTGGTCTTAAGTATAAAAAATATGATAATAAATTACTGTATATCTTAGGAAATTCTCTAAAGAATATATTTCGTCACGTTACATTTAAAAGAACTAAAATCGCCGAGTTACGCGTTAAATGTGAAAAAAGGAGGAAAAATACATTTTTCGATATGCGTACCATGAAAACATAAACATTTATAAAAATTTGTTTTTCAAGGTCATTTTGACAGTAGAATAAGATAATATCATTCTCTTCTAGTTTGGTCGGGAGCCAAATTCACTTATCTTATTCCGCTATACCCTTTACAGCTTCGAGAAACCGTCACAGGTATCAATGCAAATAAATAAGCTCTCATCTGTAGTTAAATCGTCAATGAGAAAAGGATTCAATTTAAATACTACAAAATCACAATCCATCATAATTGGTTCTTTCCCAAATGCATAAGAAACTTGAATGTTCATCTGTTCCTAATGTGCTTATAGACAATGTTGTAGTGCCTCGTCTTTCACAAGTGAAAAACTTGGCTCTAATACTTGATGATCATCTAAGCTGGGAATATCTGAAATGTCAGTCGAAAAGTTTATGCATCTTTGCAATTCCTTAGAAGTATCGATAAATGTCTCCCTACAAATATGACAGAAACGTTTGCAAATCCCAGATGATTCATTTCGACTACGGTGACGTTAAGTAGGACAATTTGAAGATACACTCTCAAACTCTACAAAGAGCTCAAAATCCTATAATGCTTCATTTTATAAAAACGAGTGCACAGAAAGGTTCAGACTTTCTCGTATTAGTTTTCAATTTTCTTTGGTCTGGCTCTTTGAACTGGCCACATTCTCTATCACCGCGCAACCTACATGTTTTTGAAATTTTCTCAATTCTTCGGTTTGCTAATAGTAGAAACGAAATACTACTTTAATAATATTAAAGAAGGGTAAAATCTAGTCCTAAATGTCAATTTTCATTGAAAAACGTATAGCCGTTTTTAAGATAATGGCATAATCGTACTGTAAATGCCAAATTTCAAACTCTTTTGAGAGGAATCAATTGAGTTTTCGAAAAACTTCCTTTGAAGTCATTTGAAGCACTTCCACTCACAAATGTGTTTACAAATTATACAATAACGGCATGAGTGATATTAAAAAATAGATTAGTATAATTGTTGAAAAAACAAACGAGTACCCGAGAATTAACTTTATGGCATATTAAAGTGTGCAATTAGCACTATACGTACCAAATATTTAAGAAAAAAGTAGGTGCCGTTTTTGAGAAAATCGAGTTGGGGCATTTCTGAAATGTGGAATTTTGAGCTCATTACCGAAACCCGTTGAATTTTCGAGAAACTTCGTAATGTAAAGCACATAAACTCATAAATATAAGAATGCCATCAAATCGCTTCTAATGTAAATATTAACGTAGAAGGCTAATCAAATACATTACATTTTTGTATTTAAAAAACAACTACAAAAGAATAGAGCATTATGGGATTTTAGTCATCTCATAGAGAACATTTAGTACTATCCTTACCAAAAGTTCGTGTAAATCGGACATGTGCCGCCTTTATTAGTGTATTTTACTCTATTCATACAAGAAATTTAAAGAAAAATTTTGGAACCATTTTTGAAAATATATTGAAAATGTTTCGTGTAAGTAGCCACAAATTTCAAAGATTGATTTTCAAAATCTCAAAGTTTCGACTCGAGGACAGGAGTTTCTTCAATTTGAAAAAAAATCCTACGTATGGTTTAGACGCTAGCGGTGTTCACACAGGAGGACAGATGGACGGATAGACAATTTGGAAAAAAAAACTTTTTCGGTTGTAGGGGACCCTAAAGCGGTATTTCCGTTGAAATCTCGAAATCGATTTTCCGCAGCATTACATAACTTTCTCTATACTAGGTTTATTACTCCGTATATACGTGCGTATACGAAAAAGTAACTAGTGGCACTACAGAATGGCACACACTTTCTCGCATTCGTTTTTTTTTTTTTTTTTGTCTGGGCTAGCTATTCGGACTTGCCATAATTCTTGCCAGCTACTATCTATCGCCACTCAAAGTACATTTTTTGACATTTTTCTCATTTTTTCGGTTTCCTAATAGTAGGACGCTCCACAATAGCCCGGGAACGCGAACGCGAACGGGAACGTAAAGAAAGTTAAAAGATGGACATCTCAGGCAGGCGTTCACAACACGACGGGAACGGGAAGGATGGTCAACATTTATCTCAGCCCGGGAACGCGAAGCCTCTCGACCAATGAAAGTGCAGCAAATGGCGGCGAAGCTCTCCAGCTGATCGAGCGCGCGAACTGCGCGCGACAGGCGACACTGGTCTGAAGCGGAATTGAGAGTGTAAAGTGATACTGAGGTTAGAGCTTGGATTTGCGAGGTTGTGGTTTGAGACGGGTTTTGTTAGTCATTGTTGAGTTTTTGTTAGTATTTATTGTACAGTTGTCTTTCTATTCATATTAATACTTATAATAATAATAATAATAATAATAATAATAATAATAATAATAATAATAATAATAATCTACCATGTCAAATGCTTTTCTAAAAATCTATATACACGTTTGTACACTTTGTTCCATTATTAATGTGATTATATATATTTTCTAGAAAATTGTTAAGTGCAACTTCTGTGGATTTACCTTTTGTAAATCCAAACTGATGTTTGCTGAAGAAATTTAATTTTGTTTAAGTAATGTAAAAGGCTCTTTCTCGTATTTTTTTCTATGATTTTTGAAGACACTGGTAATAGGCTAATTGGTCTAAGGTTATCCAGATGAGAATTACAATTTCTCACAATGTTTTAATGTTTCGTTAAAGTACATTAGAACTGTTTGTTTATTGACAAAATTTTAGTTTCTCGTAGTTGTATTTTCCGTAAGTTTGTAGTAGTTTTGACATTCTATATTTTTCTAATTAGTATTCTTTCGTTAAAGTATTTTTTATTTATAGCATCTCACGCAATCATATCAGACAGATGGCTATACAAAGAGTAACACAGTAGCATAGCTAGAAGTGCTTTGGTTTCGGCAACTGTTTATAGAAGTTCTTTCTTTCTGCCGCTACAGATCCATAGCGCTGTTGCCTCTTCCCGTTGGCGTTCATTGTGAAGCCTCCCGGTCCCGCCCTCGCCTCGCGTTCCTGTTCGCCGGCTGTTGTGGAGCGGCCTTCAGGGTGCGCGCGGCGACGGGGCAGGTGCGAGCAAAGCCTCGAAGGCCTCGACGATAGCGCGTCGGTACGACGCGACGCTGCGACGGAGAAAAGGAAAATTTGGTGAAATTTTAAAACTTGCAGCTCTGATACTATTTACTTGAGAAAAATAATTTATAAAGCACATTTTTCTAACAACTATTTTTCCACTAAGATCAACCATTAAAAAATTATTAAACAAAAACAAAAAAATGCCCGATTTGTTTGCTATCAAAACTTTTTATAGAGTATTTGAGGTGGAAAACGAAGTCTTTTCTTACTAATAACAGTAGAAACAAGAACATAAAATCTTCTACCTCACATCTTGCAAGATGGACCCTCTCCCCATCGTCTGCACTAGACGTTATAGGATAATTTTCGATTATCTAGAAATATGCCACCGTGCAACCTAGCACGATCCATCACACTAAAACCATGCACTCAAAGATATTAAGTTTTGATTGTAAGAAATTTGCTTTCAAAAGAGGATAATCGTCACCGTTCTTCTTCTTCTTTCTAGGGTTTTATCCAGCCGACAGCCGGTTACCCTTTACGTCCCGATGGGACGCATATTCGACCATACACTAGACACCAACACACTTGTGGGCTCCTCTGATCTGGGCTCAGCAGAACGCGAGGCCCTCCGGGACAACACATACATACAAAGACAAGGGACAAACAACCATGCCCAAGGCGGGACTCGAACCCGCGACCCTTCGGACCGAAGCGCTGAGTCGGTACTCGCTCTTAGCCACCTCGGCCATCCAGGTCGGCTAATCGTCATCGTGCCTAGATTTATATTTCTTTGTTCAGATAAACTTCATCCAGAACTAATAAGTTTTACACTTGATAAATTAAGAATGAAGCACCTACACATTGATTTTAATCGCCATAAAAAATTAATTTATTCCGCACATAATCCCTTAAGCCCACGCTGAAATTTAGTTGTATCCCAACTGATACGGTATTAAAAAATATTCAAACCTTAAACTTATAACTAACATACAAATGTGAAAATGGCCTGCCCAATGTTATATATGGAGGCGTTATTTTAATAGTATAACTCCTCTTTTTTTGAGAAATTGAGTTAACTCCATTTTCAGGTCCACGCAAGTGTTATATACATTTATTCTGAAAGTGACAGAACGAGTTATTTCTGTGGACGACGTAGCGCATCACAATAAAAATGAATCACATAAGATTGCAATCTATTTAGTTTGATAGTGTCACAACTCCAGTGGTACGGATACGTGGTTTTCTACAAGCCACGTGATGAGTGATTTTCGAGATATTTATAGCGTCTGTAGTGATATGATGATATAGAACTTGATCCAGATTATGTAACAGGAACAACGAAGATAATATACTTGTATGGTACGTAATGGTATGGTCTGCGTGTTAAAAGATCTTCAAAAGTCTGTAACAAGAAGGAAGCAAATTAACAAAATGGTGCCTGTAAATGGCTAAAAAGTAGATGGATTAGATTTGCGATTGCGATTGGATTAGATTGTGATTCAAACATGTCTCTTATAATTATGTACAAGTAAACTTTACATCAACACATTGGTTTCTACACAGAAAACTTCACCATTAACAAACCACTAGAGGAAGAACTAAGGTTTTCAAAAACTTAAATATACCACTCCTACAATTACAGCAAAGGAAGGTTAATGAGAAGAAACAGGATATGCTTGATTTGTTTCCATTCATTTGAAGTGTTAATCACGCTTATTTCACTAAACTGCAGGTTGGAACCGGACGATTTCAAGAAGATGAAAACAACTGCATTTGCTTCGACAATAATATTAAATTAATATTTATTCTTTTTTAATAAATTGATATTGTCTTCATTTCCAACTTTTCTTAGAATGACATCTACCGATTTGGCCAAACAACCTCATTTTTATGGTGGTATAACTCCTTTACACTCCCGATATTCCGCAAAGCATACAATATGCTTATTCATATCATCTTCAGTCGAACAAGTAAATATCTTATAAGAGAAAAACACGCAATTTTTTTGCCTAGCTCCATCCCCGATTTGTTTATAACCATTTAACTTTAGAGCTCAATATCTCGAAACGAGTGTCAATGGATTGTACCGCTATTAAAATAACCCCTCCATATCATGCAAAACGTACGAGGATATACTGAACACTTGTATATAATTATACACTTCGTATATACGTATACACTTAACATTCGTCTAAAAAGGAGAAGAAATAAAAAAAAATTATGAACTGAATCAAAAAAATTAAAGTTAAAATGTGTTACAATTGTTCTTTTTCAGTGCAGAAATAATGTACAAAATGCAGTGGTGCTCACAGTCAGGTGGTGCACAGACTTTCTCAAATTAGTTTTCTAATGTCTTTGGTCTGGGCTAACTAACTAACTAATTACTTTGGTCTGGGCTAACTATTCGGTCTTGCTCATCCTCTTTCCCAGCTGCTATACTAATCTGCGATGAAATTGCTGCCTCCGAAGTTTGATTGTTTTGGGGGTATTTTTAGTATGCTGAAATCAAATTCACAGCCAGAAAGACCTTCTGAAACCCTTCACACACGTAAACAATAATTTAGATGAACATATCCGAAGGCTCGAAGAGGTCGTTCAAAACTCAGACGGTTAGACAACAATAGGCAACACCGCAGAAACTTTCAACCGTCCATCCACGAAAGCAAAAACACAATCATCACTACCAATCATGACTGAAAACAGATTTGCTGTGTTAGATTATGACAATGATTTTCCTTACTTCCCAATCCTCACTACCCCCTCCCATCATCGACACGTCCACCCACAAACCGACGCAAATAGGCTAGCAAGCGTAAAGAAACCAAGACACGTAGAGTTGCGCAACCTGGCCCACAAGTAAACAAGGACATTCCCACTGATCCCACCAAAAAGGTACTCATTTTAGCAGATAGCCATGGGCGACAAATCTCCTCCCTACTCAGTGGGAAACTCCCATTCAATTTCTCTGTCATGTGTTTGTTTAAACCTAACGGGAGGTTTGCCGACGTGACACCCACACAAAAACTCTCTCCAAACGAGATACAGTCATCATCATAGGAGGGCAGAATGACATCAATTTGGGTGGTCACTTTACACCTGAGCAACATGTTGACAAACTACAACATTCTGTCCAAAACACGAACATTGTAATCTCGACTCTGCCCTTCTGGTACAACAAACCAACACTGTACAAAGAAATTAGACACGCAAACAACCAATTAAAACCATCTGAGAGGCACACGTGTTAAATTATTTGAGCTTAACTGTCTCTCAGAAAAACACTTCACCCGGCATGGTCTTCACTTGAACCTTGTCGGAAAACATGCATTCGGTAGCGAACTTGCAAAACACATCCTGTGACGTCGTGGGAATACACAGTAATCACAGACACGAGCTTCAATGATAAATATGTACAGGTTTATTCACAATATGTACAGTAGATAATTAAAGTTACTCTTAGCTCTGGTAGACGTTTACTCCCCTGATCGCAGGAGCGATCCTTAAAAATGAAATGTCTGACTCGTGGCCCGCGCCACTCCTCAGTGAGCCTTATGCACACAGCACCCAGCTCCGGCAACCTCGGTCACCCGTGGAAATAGTGTCCACAACGGCGTCCCATCACATGGGTTGCCGTACGAGCCTAGCTCGGCTCCGCACCGCCCTGGGCGCAAGTTTTGTGCGTTCGCACGAGGGTTCCACTCATCACTGGGTTTTTCACACGGCCCGCGCTAGTCGCGTTGCCAGGCATTTTGGGCATCCATTTCCCTGGATTCTAAGAATTTTGCACGCGGCAGAAATGCGCTGTCCCGCATTTTGGGCATTCCTTTCCCTAGCTCTTAGAATTCTCCAAATACCTCATTGTTCTCACATCCTGCCTGGCCTCTGGCGTCTAATCCTTTGACGCAGCGACCTTGTGACGCCCCGCCGGTCGCTCTGAGTAGCCCTACAATACGTTACATACTTCTCCATACCCTATTTTGAATTTTTTATGCAGGAGGTATCCACAATAAAAAATTCGTCCCGCAACTAGATTTGTGGATCTGGATATGATTAAACCATTTACCTGGCCATTGGGCTCACACTCTATTGATCTCTCTAACCTACTCTATATTTACAACATAATTTTTTTCATCAAAATCTAGCTAATATAAATAACTAACCTATCTACAGAACCTATATACTAACTTGGCCTAACCTAATTCACGTACCTCCTTTCATCCTACTATATACAATTTTCTACAATCTTAAATTACAAAAAATCATCTGAGATAATACAGTCTGCTACAATTACATACGTAGTATTCACAATCAAATGATGTGATACTTTCCCTGATACCCCCAGAACCAACAATGTCCTCAGAGCTTCACTTTAAACCCATAATTGCACATACATAAGACACACATGAAACAAACAGAATACACAAACAATACACTTTCAA
This sequence comes from Teleogryllus oceanicus, assembly GCA_964035755.1. NCBI lineage: Eukaryota > Metazoa > Arthropoda > Insecta > Orthoptera > Gryllidae > Teleogryllus > Teleogryllus oceanicus. Next base: position 108,773,272 of record CAXIVR010000008.1, on the reverse strand, counting down.
CAATTTGTTACATATATACAGTGATTTTTCTCTTGTCTTGATTTTATACATTGCAATTAAGTGATTCGGTTCAGTGTAGCCCTCCGCATTCCCAGCTCAGTTCAGGTTCCATGTATCAGTAAAACATACGGCTTAAGGCATCAGCATTTACGTGATCCTTACCCCTTTTATGAATAATCTCTAAATTGTATGCTTGGATCATTAATGACCAACGCATAAATCTCGGGTTCTTACTTGAACAATTATTTAGCCATACTAATGGGTTGTGGTCTGTTTCCGCTTTAATTTTTGCATTTCCATCCAAATAGTACTTTAGTTTCTGCAAAGCCCATATTATGGCTGTGCACTCCTGTTCTGTTGTACCCTTTCCCTCAGATAAAGTGGCCGGGGAGGGGGCTAGTTTGTTTACGTACGAGGCGGAAATAATCCTTACCGATGGAGACATTTTGCCTGCACGTTCGCCAGGACGAAAAAAAATTTCTCAGCGGGGGTTTCCGTCCAGAATTATTGTCAATTGACCCGTAAATATTTATCATTTTAGCAACAATTGATCTAACGTTTAGCAATCGATTTGTAACTCCAGTCGAAGTGCAATTTTCAGATGCTCATTCCAGGCACAATTTGCGGACCCTCCCCGGTCGTTCTAACGCATATTTCGAATTTGTTTATAAAATTATAAATTGTTGCAAAATTGTTTTTGGTTTTGGGCATGGGAGACCCTCCCCCCTTTAGATTTGCAAAAGTTGGAAATGTTTATAAATTTTTTAAAAAATTTTTTTTTTTTTTTTTAAAATTCTGATTTGTGCAAAAATTTAATTATCATTTTGATGTTATTTGATTCATGTCTTTATCGAAGATCTGAGATTAAAAAACTGATTAGCAGAGAAAATTAAAGTAATTGTGAGTGATTGATGAAGTTGAATGATCAAATGAAAACGATGTTTCTTGCTTCATATAATGCTATCTTGTTTCACAGACATGTAATTACATGTGACACCTATATTTAAACATCCAAACAAATGAAAATTTTCAAAATTAAAATCATCAATAAAACTTGATTCATCAGCAAGGATTATATTATTAAATACTTTTTGAGATTCATGTGCTCCTGTGTGAATAACGTAGTAAACGTGATTCGTATGATCAGTTTCTCAGAATAATACAAAACCTGCTAGACACATACACTAAACATAATAGTTGTCAAATAGTTATTTACGACATGAGTATCGTAAGATATCTTATTACAAAACGAAATTGGAGAATTATCAAACAAGACTCTTTAGCCGAAACTGTTAACCAATTGAATATTGTAATATAATGTTACCATTTGAATATCATAAAAAGTAAGACGCAATTTGTCAAAATTCATGTCAACTATAATTTTTGTTTAAATTTGACTCCTTATCCTGCGAAAGATATGTGACAGTACTTATGTTAACAGTTCTACTGCCATGGGTTTAATTAATTAGTTTGCAGTACGCAAATTATTATTTTTGGTTTTAAAGAAGCATGAATATACAGAGTATCGGGGAAGGAAACGTCGCAACTTTGAAAAAAAAAGCTGTTTAGACAATTTTAATCTTACTTTGTCTAATAAACTACATGTATATTCTGAATGACTGAGCTGCAATAAACACGCAAATGTTGGTTTGAAAATATGGTTTTACGCACAAATTTGCATTCTAGAATCATATAAACAGACCAGAAACATGTAACATGTTTATTATTAACAATATAATTTAATATATTAGTTCAGAAAGAAAAATTTACCGAAAAATAAAAATGCAGTCGAACTATGAAAATTGGGTGCTTTTTTTATTTCTAGGTTAATTTTCTTTCTGATCAAATGTATTCATTTATTTTGTTAATAATAAACAATTTAGATATTAATGAAGTGTTTATATGCTTCTACAACGCAAATAGTTGGCTAGAAAACATAAATCCAAACCAACGTTTGAATGCTTATTGCGGCTGAGCCATGTCGAATATCCGTGTAGTTTATCAGACAAAATATGGATTACTAGAAGAGAAACAAGTAATCCAGAAAAAGTTGCGAATATCTTCAACGAACACTTTTCTAGAATTGCGGTTGACCTCACGAAGGGACTACAGAATATTATGCCATATCTCAGGCGGGAATGTACATTTCCAAAATACACGCAACGAGCTGCATGAAGGCTGACAGAATTAGAAAGAATTCTGAATGTATAACATAATGAGCTTAATTTAGTGTTTAATTCTGTTATATGTACATTCCATTTGAGGTTTAATTATTTATTTAATTATTTATTTAGTCAAAAACTGTATGTGACGTATGGGGGAGAAAATCATCCGCGCACACTTTCTTGAGTTTCAGAATCCCTTCCAAACAATTTAACTATTAATAGTTTAAAGATGAAAAAATTAATAATAATAAATATAATAATAATAATAATAATAATAATAATAATAATAATAATAATAATAACAACATTTTAAAAAGCGAGGGATTAACATTTCAAATACTAGATATTTTCGTTGCCAAATTATAGAAAACTTATTTTTAACGGTAAAGGAACAAACAGATTTGATTTTTCTGTATTGTTAACAAAATAGAAACTAATAGAACCCTAAGCTCTACTACCACTACAAGCAAAAGGAAAGTTCAACAACACGTGCGCATATTGAAGCTACGTTTACGTCCAGAGGCAAATCAAGGGGCCATCTCAGCATTTGCTCAATGGATCAGGGAAACTGGACAAAAACCCGATCGAGATGGAGGTCATTGACCCGGAAGAACATTATTTGTTACAGGCATATTGAGTCTTTTTTTTAAATTATATAATTCAAATGTAGACTAGTTTTTGTTAAAATAAACATTATTTTTCTTTTTGACGATCAGCATAGTCTCTAATTGTATAGAAACAGTTTTGCAGCAGAAAAGTTTTTACTTTTACTTAAATTTGTGTACCAATTTTAATTGTTTAATTTCATCTGGCAATGCGTTGTAAAGTAACGACATGTATTGTATGGGATTTCTTGTAGTGATCTGTTCATACTGACCTTGATGAACATGATTTCTACGTCGAGTGTTGTAACTATAAATATCAGTATTACACACTGAAAAAAGGATACCATAAATCCCAACAAGGTTTCAATAGTCACACGAAACCTTCGTATGCGAAACAGAGACCTTGTTGCTTTCCTCCCTGTCCTGGTTACAACAGCATCTAAGATTGCTGATCTTGATGGACCAACCTTGATGGACCAACCGGCCTGTGATTTCTGAGAGGTTGATGTTGCTTCATAAACGGACCTGTTTTCTTTTTTGCGAATGGGCTCCGGGGTGGGGTAAACATTGATACGACTTCCCAATATAATTATCATACACAACTTTATTTCAATGATCATACAATAACCTCGTAACTCTTTTAGCTTAGGTCCTTATGCCACGAATCACTGCCTTGCTTTAGTACATTGTGGCTAAAATATTCGAATATGATACTAAATGCAACCTGTTGGTCGTCTTGCGGGGTTGTTCATGTCCGGTTCCTGCCCACCAGTCGTTCGGCGCCCCTCGGCGTTGGTCGGCTGATGCTTCGGCGTGTCCGTGGAGCGACCGTTACGTCGCTGCCTCCATCCCCCCGCGTGGCCAGTTAAAACTGCGTACGACGTGCTATGGGGAAAAGTGAATTGTGTGCACATTTTCAAAATTCTGTGATCCCTACACTAAGTCATATACTACTTAAAATTGAAAAGAAAAAGAAAAAAATTAATTAATAATCCAGCACCTTTTAATCCAGCACCTCGATTTACGCATCATGCACAAAAAGGGCTCAGAAAATGTTAATGCAGATGCGCTTAGTCGCATGTTTGATTATGTGAATTGATCCACCGGCGAGAATAGGAAACACACACGTTCATGACATGTATAAATGTCGGTGAAATTCAATGTAAATAATTTTGTAAATTCAAGGGTAAAATTGTTTTGTTATTTTGATCTTTTTATATGTAGATACATACATGTGTTAATTAATTCAGTTAAGAACGGCACAGGTTGTATATAACGAAGTCCACAATTATTATGTAATACTTCAATGCAAGGTAAATGTTTTGTATTGTATATTTCAGGGTTTCATGTAATACAAGATACGTCAAGAATTATTATGTAATATTTCATTGTAAAGTAAATGCTTTGTATTTCAGGATCTTATGTAATTCAAGATGCGTTAAGAATACTTATGTATGTATATAGGTGTAATGTTTAAATGTAAATGGCAACATAGCGTAGGTGAAAAGGGAGGGGGGAAGCCCACAGATTTATTTCACATATTTCGATTAAATAGGGTTTGATATTCTGGTATTATAATGTTCATGTTCATGAAAAAAATTAGGATGTAGAGGTCTCACGACCAGGTAACTTAGCAGAATTTTTTTCCTGGGCATATTTTGCTGCGAAAAAAAATTCTCACCCCCCGGCATGGGAGGGTCTGTAGCGTCGCGGGGTATGGCGCCACTACGGCGGGCCGCTTCGGGGAAACCCGCTCCTAAGCCGGAGGTGGAATGGGGGTGAAAGGCGACGGCGCCACGCCGGCCGGAATATCCCGGTACGCAAATAACTGAGAGAAAAGGACGCGCGCGGGCGCGATCTTAGTGATGTCGGTTGCAGCCCTGGAATGGCTGGCCAGCGAGCGGAATGACGCCCGCTGCTTGTAGGGTGGGGGCGAGCCGACGGATACTTAAGGCTGCGCCGACATGCGCCTCGCGGGATACGCAGGGTGTCGAAAGACGAGAGGTATCTCCAGTGCTATCTTTGCACGTGATCTTCAGGTCGAAGATCGGTTTGGCGACAGGCCATGTAACTTCGGTAGTTACGGGACTCTATGTCCGACAGCTTCGCACCTCGCGTTGCTTTTTGCTGCTTCCGAGCAGTGGTTCTGGGCTAGGCCTAGGGACGGTCGCGGGGTTTCGCGGCTAAGAGAATTGAAAGGTTGCCAAGGGGTTAAATTTTGTATTATAATATTTATCCATTATTTGTAAATGTATTGTAAATATCAAACAGAAACAGTCGTCTGGGTTACTCTTTTCTAGTACGTCACAGTAGGTTCACTACATAAGAACTAATTTGAGCCATCAGTTGTTAAATTAACCTTGCATCAAAACTACTGCAAACGAAGAAGGAGAGCATGCGTGTTGCTGGGCGATAAGGGCCTGATATCAGCTGAGGATTGGCGAGGAAGTCGTGGGATGCGCCTCGTTGGACCGCTCGCCGCCGATCGGCCTGCGAGGACATACTATTCAGTTCATTTTGGAAGGGCTAAGAGAGTGACTGGCCCTTCAGGAAAATTTCTTCGAAGTGGCGAAAAGCGCATCGTTGTGAAAGTTTTCAATTTGTTATTGTAGAAAAATGCGTCGTTGGCGAAGCAAATCGTTGAACGTACAATGTATTCACTGGCAAGTACCGTATTGAAACTTATCGTGCTGCATCAGTGTGAATTGTAATCTAAAGGATATTTTTTAATAGGCGCCAGACTACATAGTCTAAATAACCTCTTTGAAGCGAAAATTTATTTCATTGGGAATAAACGGGCGAATGAAGTTCGAAAGAAAATGATACCTTCATTTACACCGCCTATTTGAAATCGAACAAGAATTGTCAAGCAAGAATACGAGAGAATGGTGGAATGGAATTGCAACTTTTAGGTACATATATATTTCTATCATGAGTTGTAATAATAGAAAGGCATATCTTAGTTTATGTGCATTTCTATTGGACATAACGTACAAAACTTGGCCATTAATCCAGCTCAAAGTTATTTTAATGTAAATTGTAAAATTCTCTAAAAGCTTATGTCGAACAAGATAAACAATTATTTCGTTTTACATCATCGGTTTGAATCCTTTCAATTCAAATTCTAATGTTGTTAAGTGGATATAGAGGGCTTGGCTTCCAACCTCATTATTTTGCATTCACTTGTGCCTTTCTTAATAGTAAAAAAAGTACCTATTAAAAAAGTTTGTTATTTAATTAGTTTTTAATACCCAATTAAGCATTGATAATTCGTATTAAAATTTTAAAAAATATTATGTTGCCAATTCATTGAAATAATTTTAATATTGTCTTGAAGTGTCATTAATGGCAATTAGAAATTTATCCTAAATTTATCCTAAATTTATCCATTATCCTATGTAGATAGCCACTCCTTGATTTATAAATGATCCATACCACTTTTGTTATATATGTGGGAAATACACATTACCTAAGCAGATGCGTAATATTATAGATTTTGTAAAAACAATGCATATCTTGTCTATTTTGGAATCAAACTTGACCAAAGCAAACCTTGGGCATCCCACGAAGTATGATGAGTAAGCATTGAAGATCTGCGTCATTGGATCAATGGCAAAACACCGTCGCTACCTTTTGGAATATCTACGGATTGGAGAGAGCTGTCAAACCATAGTAATGACAGCTACTTCCGTTCGTGTGATTTGAAGGAGCACAATACAAAAAATAAAAAGCAAATTATGTAGCCAGTTGTTTCGTCAGCCATTTTACCTGTCCCCTAGGGGTTTGATGTTCCAATAGTTTTATAACCAGAAAATCTTGAACAATTTTCACTGATACTATGAACTGATGTAGAGGTGATGGAAATTGAGGCGAGTAATAGAGACTACCTACCAGAATCGTCTGCTGCAGAACGTGGGTGTTTTAACGAGAGTCAATTGAAGAACTTGGCGAGGGCCCTTTCTAAAGAGTAAGCTAAGTTGGGTTCTAGACTCCATGAAAAAAATTGATTTGCCCAAAAACATCATTCTATTGGTCAGACTACGCGAAAAATAATTTAAATCCTTTTTTTCTCGGAAGATGGCTACCTCGTACATTGCAATAATGTGAAGGTACTTATGCTAAAAATTGGACTTAAAACTATGATCCAAGCGAGTGGAGACTGTTCGTTAATGCTTCCAAGCTTAGCTTAAATTAATGTTCTCCTTCATAGAGGAAAACTTGTTTTTTTCAATGGAGTACAGAATTGTTCGTTTGAAATGGAAAAAGGCATTAATACCTTTATTTATTTATTTGTTATTTCGAACCCAATTTGAAACATCAGATATTGTACTATTTACGGTTTCTTTATTGCAAAGAATGTTCGTATCATCCGCAAAGAGTTCTTCCGTTTCGAATCGTCGAGGGGATATCGTTTACGTATAGTAGGTAGAGAATATGGCCTAAAATCGATACCTGAGGGACTCCACGTGCAATTGACAATGTCAGAAAGGTGTGCACATAATGTTACATTATTCCAGTAAGGTATTTCTACTCTAAGATTGTTGTTTATGATACGAACGTAACTAATCTAGGGCAATACCACGTATTCCATATGAAAGTAATTTTGAAAGTAAAATGTCATGATGAATGACATCAAAAGCTTTAAAAAACTGACAGAAGAGAAATAGACCGATAATTTTGAATTTCATTTTGGTTGCCTTTTTTTAAAAGTGGCTTAATCTTAGCTGTTTGAAAATATCTGGAAAAGTTCCGGTGCATATGGATGCATTAAATATGTGAGTTAACGGGTGTGTAATGGCAAGTGCACAGGTCTTAAACAAACAATCCGGAAATTCATCTAGACCGGTCGAATATTTATTTTTTAGTTTACCGATTATTTTGAGAATTTAATAGGAAGAAGTTTCGGAAACAAACATCTTGTCTACAACTTTTGGGGAAATGTCTGATATTGAATTTTGTGGCCGAAGACTCTTAGTGATATCGGCAGCAATTCTCGAAAAGTATTGGTTAAAGAAACGAGCCACTGTTCCCGAGTTGGTCACATTTCTATCGTTATATTTTAAAACATCATTCTCTACAAGATTTCTAGTTGATTTAGTCGATTTTTTATAATATTCCACATTGCTTTTGTTTTGTTATTTGAGTTCAAAATTTCATGATCGTGTTTCATGATTTTAGCCTGCCTTGTGACTTTTCTTAACAATGATTTGTATTTTTTAAAGTACTGGAGGAAATTATTAAATACGTTATGATGTTTAGAAATGAAAGAAAGAATTTGCTTGTTTTACATGATGTCCTAATCCCTTGTGTTATCCAAGACCTGCTTTTCCGTGAAATATTTCATTTTCTTTTTTGAAGAGGAAAGCAATTGTTAAAATGAAATAAAAGCATTGAAAAAAATAATATTTATGGTTTGGGGAAACGAAATTTTTCATAGGTTCTGTCTATCCAAAACCTCCGTACGCACTAGAGAAGATTAGTCATTCAATATTTTCACCTACTGAAAGGTAAGTATACCATACATTGTGGAGAGTTGCCACCTCGGATATCAAAAGACATTTCTGAGCTATGTGATTGCTTTTCCTACTATATAGCTTTTAGTTTTATAAATGTTGCTTCTCATTCACAAATGCCGCATTCAGTTTTAACAGTTTTTCACTTAAAATGAAATACTTTTAAGATAAATTCCGTGCATAAATTGGAAGGTACTAGAAAATCTACACCACACAGACAGATATTGGATAAATCAACCACAAGAAACAACAGCAAAGAGATCAGCAAAGTTCAGTTCCTGGTGCCTCTTCAGTGATGCTCAAAGAATCACACGCAAATTTGCAACTGATGTTATTGCTAGTGACCTATAGTGAACACAACTGGCAATTTTTTGGCTAAAGTTCTTACAATGCTGCTGGGTCAACAATCTGGTTTTAGCAAATGTCCATGCTTTCTTTGCCTGTGAAATCGCAGGGCACGAGTTGATCACTGGACTAAGAGGGACTGGCCACCTCGAGAAAGTTTAGAAGTCGGTTCTAAAAATGTTGGGCGCAAAAACCTTGTGAGTCCTTCTAAAGTTTTGCTGCCACCTTTCCACATTAAGCTTGACGTAATGAAACAATTCGCAAAAGTTTTAAATAATGAAGAAGGCTGTTTCAAGCACATATTTTAGAAATTCCTCATAGAATCTGAAAAAAAAATTAAAAGAAGGTATACTTTTTGGTCCTGATATAAGAAAATTGATATCAGATGCAGCATTAATGCATGCATTAATGCAGCATAAATATCTTTCTGTGAAGTTCTTTCAAAATTTCTTGGTGAGAACAACGAAACATTGTGGCCAACATGCTTGAAGCATACAAGGAACTTGGGTTGTAACATGGGTATTCACTTCTTATTTTCTCGCCTAGATTATTTCCCTGAAAATCTAGGCTTTTTGAGCGAAGTACAAGGTGAACAATTTCATAAGTGTTGGAGTTCGAGGGAAGGTACCAGGGACGCTGGTGCATCAGAATATCTGCAGACTATTGTTGGATGTTAAAGCGTGAAGACACCGTGGATGTTAAAGCGTTAAAACCTGAAGACAAAAGAAAACGTGGTGCTACAGAATGGTACAGACTTTCTCATAGTAAAGTTTTCTAATTTCCTTGGTGTGGACTGACTACGGTCTTGCCCCATTCCCTTGACAACTGCCTGGTTTGGTGAGCTCTACTCCAACTCTGCCTCAAATTTTCCTCAAAAAGGTGAAAATCAGAATTATGATATTTACAGATATAAAGTGTTGTATTATCCAGGGCTACAAGTCCCATTTCGAAATTTTCAGAGACCACGGCCTATGTACATGGACCTTCTTAGGGAAACATGTTAACCTTGCGGAGAAACAAATAAAAAGATAATGCACATATTGAACCATGGTTCGATATGTAGTATCAAGAGGTGTGTCCCCCTTCCTGTAGGATCCCTGTCCCACCTCTCCTGCCATTCCGCCGTAATGTTCGGGCGCTCTTCTTAATGTCTTCTTTCGTTTGATTGATTGATTTTTTCGTGTTTCCGGGCGCGTCAACTGCTTTGGTCATTAGTCCCGTTAGTGTAGTGCATGTTTTTTTCGCTGGAGTTGGCGGTGATCTTCTCCCGCTGGATGGCGAGATCCGGCGCCGACCTACCGTCGGCTAGTGGGGTTTCCCCCCTAACAAGGACTCTCCTACCAGCAGGGTACCGCCCCAGCCGGGACAAGCTCTAAGCCCCCGACTGATCTCCTGGAATATGTGGTAGTGCATGGTAAGTGCATGTTAGTGTAAGCGTGTGTGTGTAAGGGGAGAGGATATGACAAGGAAGAGGAAGGAAAGATCGCGCGCGGTCCGTGGCCCGTTTGGTAGGGTGCTGCTCCGGCATGCGCTTGGTGTTGATCGGAGAAACCACGGAAAACTACCGATCAGAGCAGCCGGCCGCTAGAATTCTCCTCCAGACAGCGACTGAATTCGACCTAGGTGAAAAGCTAGTGTCGAAAATCCTGCCGCCATCAGGACTCGAACCTAGGACCTCCCGGTCAGAGGCGCTGCAGTGGCATCAGTTGATGCACTGAACTACCGCTCCCGGTCTTTTTTCGTCCTACTCGCCGATTGTTCCCCGCTGGAGTCAACAGACTTTTTCGCTTCGTCATACACCGCTTTTGTTTCTCTAGCCAACATATCAATGGGGGGTATTCTGGCCAATGCCCCTACTGCGCTGTCGGATACTGTGCGATAACCTGACAGTATTCACACCCCAATCTCCGTTGCACTTGTGCGTACTTCAGTTCCACGCTTGCTTTGCCTAGTTTGTTAGCGCAAACCGGAGCCGCAAAAAGCATTTGTGAGTGAGCTGCGCTGGCAATCATACGTCTCTTGGCTTCTTTTGGTCCTCCTATATTTGGCATAATTCTGGAGGGGTTGGCTCCAGTCGCTGCTGCCTTGTCTGCCATTTTGCTGATATAGAGACAAGAGCTCAGCCTATGGTCTATTTCGACACGTAAGTATGTAATTTGGCTTTCCAGGTGATATTTACTCCGTCCAAGATGATGTTGGGGAATTGGATAGCTCCTCTGTCCGTTACTAGTACAGACGCGGTCTTTTCAGTTGCCATTTGCAGGCCTCTTTGCGTCATCCATCTTTTAACCCCGAAGACTCATTTAGGTCATCTCTAGCAGTTCTGTGTTTTCACTGTGTCTAGTAATCAGCGTGTCGTCTGCATATCCAGTCAGCTGGGTATGTTGTGGTAAGTCGATTTTTAGTAGGTCGTCATACATGACGTTCCTTAACTCTTCAACGCAGTGGCGAGGGTGTGCACGGAAGCATTTGAAGGCGGCTTGAAAGGTGCGGTCAGCGGCACCGCGGGAGCAGGTAGCCAGCTGAGCGCATTCGGCGAGGCCTGCTGCGAGAGCATCTCTGCTCAGGCGGCGTTGCGTTTCTGAGTGCTCTACCCTGAGAATGCATCGCTTCACACAAATATTTTCAGATAATGAAATAATGCATACCACGTATGTCTGACAGTCGCAATAATTTAATGTGATACGTTTAATGTGATACATAGAAGACAAAGTATTGTAAATTAATTGTTTTCATAAAAACAGAAATAGAAACACTTTAATCGATATTAAACTATTTGTATAGAAAATAACTCAGAAAGAAACAGAAAATTCGCCGTAACACACAGCCAGCGTCTGTGCACGGCACCGACAAGCGACCAGCGTCTGTAGACGGCAACCGCAAATCGGAGGAGAAACAGGTAAACGTCCCTTCCGTCCTGAAACGGCTTACCGCGAATGGAAAGGAAAATCCATGCCGTCCAGGGATGGCATACCGCGTTTAGAAGAGAAAGGAAATTGCCGTCTGTAGACGTCATACCACGCTGAAGGGTTAAAAATGGGCCTAGTTTGGAACCTTGTGGTACTCCACTTGAAATTTCTGCCTCCAGTCTGAAAGCATCCTCGTACGTAATCTTCCTCTCGGATAAGTAATACTCTATGATTCTAAGTAGGTATTCTGGAACCTGCTTCGCGACCAGGGCCTTAATAACATCGCCCCATCTAGCGGAGTTGAAAGCATTCCTAATGTCTATGGCCACCAGGGTGCGTAACCCCTTTTTCCTCTTCGTTCCTCTTTTAGCTGCTTCAGACATACGTACTACTTACAGAATACCATCTGTGGTCGAGCGGCCTTTTCTGAAGCCAGATTGTCAGAAAAGTTCATTCCTGATGTTAAGTGTTTCTCTAGTGTTTGCAGATCAAGCTTTCTAATAGTTTGCCCATAGTGTCTAATGGGCATAATGGACTGAAAGATGATGTCCTGACTGTGGGTTTGTTTCCTTTTCTTAGTAGGATTAATTTCTGTTTCTTTCAGTTCTGGTGGAACGAAACATGTGAGACAGCAATTAAATGCTGTAAGTAAGCATTCCGAGTATTCTTTGGCAACAATCCTAATAATTTCATTTGCGATTCCATCGGTGCCAGTGGCTTTTTGGATTTTAGTTTTCTCGCCTCTATCTGCACCTCGTCGTTCGTAAAGATATTGTTCTCATCAAATGCATAATTACTCTGTTTAGTCCTTCTCCATGGGTCTCCCTTAGGGGAAAGATCTCTTTAAATTTTCCTCACCCATTCAAGGTCTTCTAATCCGGGAATCTTCTTGTTCATACCTATTTTTTTTTGTTACAATTTTATATGCCGTACCCCGTGGGTCATCTTTCACTTCTTCAAGTAGCTCTTTCCAGCACTCTAATTTCCTATTTTTATGTCACTTTTCAGCTCTTTTTGCCATACTTTGGGCTCCCTTCTTAGTGATTCGTCAGTTTTGGTTCTTGTAGCAAGTCTCCTAGCTTTAATGCACTTCTTCCGTAGCTCTGCAATCTCTGCGGACCACCAATACACCTGTTGCCTTCTCCCTGGACCTCTGCGTCTAGGCATAGAAGCTGAACACGCAGCCTTCAATATGTCCCTCACTTCTTTTACTGTTGTCTCTGCTGTGTACGGCTTCTCCACCCATCCTAAGTTGTGAACTAGCTTTGATTCATCTAGGGCCTTTTTTGCCTCCGTTTCTACCAACTGGTTTGTATTCCAGGGTAGTCGTCCCCTGCGCTTTTGATGCTCTCATTTATTACCACCCATGTCTTTGGAGGATGAGAACTGAATGTAGCTGTGATCACTAAGTGTCTCAGCATTCAGTACTTTCCAGTCCTTTACTCTCTTAGCAAACCCATTTGAGCTTATCGTCAGATCCAGTATGGATGCCACTTCTCCCCTCTGGAACGTGTTCACTTTTTCCGTGTTTAGTACGACTAGATCACATCTTGCAATAAATTCGCAAACAATATCCCCCCTTTTTTTATTTAATTTTTTGCGTCTTCACCTTGACGCAACGCGTCTCCAAGCCCCTGAAGGGGCGTTGAGCGCTTTGCACCGGGGAGTAATCCTCCATTAATGTGCAATTTTTTTTAATATTTGTCATGTCTCGTCACGTCGCAGTCAGTCAGTGCCTTTTATCTCTTCGGCCAGGAGCTCGCGCCGTTAGATCCCGGGGTTCCTGGCCGGTCACCCAACCACGAACCCGCGAGTCTCGAATTCGCTTAGCCTTCGTGACTTCACGGAGCGTAGTAAACGAATTCGGCTAGCGCCGCCCTCTTTTGTCAGTTCTCCATTCCCCCCATTCTGGAGATTTCCCATCAAGTCGCCCGCTACTATCACTTCTCCCTCGGCAGATTTTATGCTCCTCTCTAGTTCTATTTCCTTTTTAAATTTATCAATTGGGTCGTTTGGGGAGAAATAGCAGCTGTAGACCCGTAGGTCATGCAATTCTACCCCATGCTTTGATGCATTAAATTTGGATACGGCACCTTTTTTACTATGTATTACTACCGCCGCTCTTCTAGAGACATCTTGAAGCCACATGTTTTTGTCGGTTGTTCGCTAACAATCAACAAGTCCACGTTTCTTTCAGTTGCAACTTGTTCAAGTAGATCTTGTGCGATTTTGCTCCTTCCTAGGTTAACTTGTAGGAATCGGAGCATACTTTCTGTTTTTGGCCTTATTGAACGCCATGATGAAGGAAGTACATTTATTACTTCCTACCAGATGATTATCATCCTGGTTTCTCTCTTTACATATAACACAGTGCAGTTTACCAGTACAATCTTTGATACCATGTCCGTTTTTGCCACATCTATAGCAAGTTTTACTTCGATCAGGACCTCTGCAAACAGTTGAGATATGCCCAAAGTCCAAGCATCTGTAACATCTTGGTATCTGCTGCTTTTCTCTGATTCTACAGTTCACCCAGCCTATTTTAATTTTCACTGCCGTTATGAGCTTCTGGGCTGCCTCTTCATTCAGTAGCATTGTAGCTATTTGCATTCCTCCATATCCCCTACGTAACCTACAGGAGTCGGAGATCTGATTTGCCGTTACGTCTTTTACCTTGCTCAGCGCTTCCAGTAGCTCTTCAGACGTTACAGTTTCATCAATATCCTTAATTTCTACTACGCGTTCCCGCGTAAGAGCACTCACATTGGCTTGTTCTCCCATCGCCTTCCCCAGGGCCTGATTCAACGCGGCAATATTGCCATTTTTCTAGCACAATGAGAATATCCTTCTTACGTGTCCTCCATAACGAGGCTATAAAGCCAGTATCTTCGTACCGTGTTCATTAGGGTCCACGGCATTCTTCGTCCTCTTTATGATGTCGGCGTATGTTTCACTTTGCCTAGCTGTCACCTTTATAGCTGGGTTGAGTTTCTTGCATGTCTTGTACTCTTGTTTCTTTTGGCTATTTTTCTTTTTACTTCTTTGCCTTTCTTCCCAGTGCTCCTCTTCTTGGCCTCTTTCCATCTCTGTCACTTCTCTCTCGTTTCTTTGCATTTCCCCATGGGTATTCTCCACCGTGATTATTTTATTGTGCTTATCTTTCTTATCCCTTCTATTAGACTCTTCTGATGGGCTAGGTGCTGCCCTCGTTCGCATAGCATCCAATTTCTCTTTGGTCTGTCTTTCTCTCTTATATTTGTCAGAGAGCTCAGGATCTCTGGGGGCTCTTTCTTCTCTTCCGCTACTTCTTGCGCCCTATCCTTTAGAGATCGCCCCTCTTCTGGCCATGCTTGGTATTCTTTGTTTGTACATCACTTTCCCTCAAGAAGAGCCATTCATGTATTGCTTTTGATCTTATTCTTTACTATCACAGGATTATTTTTTAACAAATTTTTGCCAATTACATTTAGATGGATATACAGACGTTCTATGGTCACCTTATTTTCCTTCATCAGCTCTTGGATAGCTTCCCATCTTTCTATCATTCCGTCCACAGCTTCAGGCGTGGGCTCTATTTGAACCAAAGATGCCCCAGGTGTTGTGGGGGTGCCTGGAGGAGATCTCTGCAAATTCCGCCCTCCAGCAAAAGGGTTAACTGCACTTGATGCTTTATCTGGCAGAGACGCCAAGTGGTCCACGTCTCTGTCATTGCAGTCGCTGGGAGACGACGCCCGGTGACCTGCTTGCTCACCACCGACCGCCGGTACTGGGGCTCCGATCCCCTGCACCGTAATGGTTGATCCTAAAAGACCTTCCATCGTGGGTTTTTTTCTTCAGGGTCGCCTTCCCCTAGCGTTTTTGAGCTACCGCCAGCTAAAAGGAAACGGAAGAAAGGAAGGGGTGACAGTGAAGAATAGTTAGAATAGAAGAGTAGAGTAGAAAAGACTCCCTAGTCCTCGTAACCTAACAGCGTCGGGGTCGGAAACACAAGTGTTGGCCGATACGAAGATTGGCCTACAGGACAGAAAACAGAAGTGTGCCACAAGTAAGTGGAAGCAATAACACACGAAGTTCGTGGGAATGATAGGATGTTTAGAGGAGTGACAGCGGACAGCTGGTCCGATTAGCTCCGACAGCTGCTCCCATCTCGATCAGGTTTTTCGTCCAGTTTCCCTGATCCATTGAGCAAATGCTGAGATGGCCCCTTGTTTTGCTTCTGGACATAAATGTAACTTCATTTTCTGTGCACGTCTTCTAGAATTCAGTGGGAAATACAATTATTCAAATTATCGTTTCCATGTTGTCGCGGCAGGAAGTAATAAGAGCCAAAATTTATTGCTTATTTATCCTTGAAAATAGATTTTATTACATGGGAGTTTTTCTCCTTTCAAAATTCAAAATTTATTGCTTATTTATCCTTGAAAATAGATTTTATTACATGGGAGTTTTTGTGGTTTTTCTCCTTTCAAAATTCAAAATGTATTGCTTATTTATTTTTGAAAATAGATTTTACTACATGGGAGTTTTTGTTTTTTCTCCCTTTCAAAATTCAAAATGTATTGCTTATTTATTTTTGAAAATAGATTTTACTACATGGGAGTTTTTGTTTTTTTTCTCCCTTTCAAAATTCAAAATTTATTGCTTATTTATTTTTGAAAATAGATTTTACTACATGGGAGTTTTTTTTTTTTTCTCCCTTTCAAAATTCAAAATTTAAGTAGTAGATGACTTGGTGTAGGGATCACAGAATTTTGAAAATGTGCACACAATTCACTTTTCCCCATAGGACGTCATACGCAGTTTTTAACTGTTTTTTGACGTAAAATAAATAATAAATAAATAGTCGCCTTCTACAACAGTGGGGAGGTCCCGTGGTGCTATTCTACTAAAACCCCGGACACCACACGGGGTAAATATTATTATTATTATTATTATTATTATTATTATTATTATTATTATTATTATTGTTGTTGTTGTTGTTTTTATTGTTATTAAACGGGTGTTGTTGTTATTATTGTTGTTGTTGTTGTTATTTTTTAATCTATTTTCTTATTAGCACAAGTGGTTCTTCTGTTATCAATGTAAAAGTTGTTGTAGACAAGGATTAAAATACCGATATGTGCAAATCAGTTGTACCCTTCATGCCTCATTCTTCATTCTCTACATGCCGTTTTCACCATTCAAGAAATATATTGAAGAGTAAAATGTAGTGATAGTTTGGACATACATGCTGCCCCTCCTAATATGGAATGCACCAGCCACATCTGTTCTGAATATTAATAAACTATACATTTTCAATAGTCTTTTAAAACTTAATATTAAAAAAAATAATACATATACTATTTTTCATCATTTCAACATTGAAAATTTGCTGTTAACTTAAATTTTAATTATCAAATATCTAAAGTAATTTCTATTATCATTTGGAAAAACTTTATTCCCCTTGGGGACCTGATGTTGCCAAAATCCTTGGGTAGACAGTTAAGAAAAAGCTAGTGCTAGTTCACAGTTGTATACTCATTTTCATTATTATATAGAAAATCAGTAAAATAATCATAAAAATATTGATGTTCTTTAATCAGAAATTTTAATGAAGTTGAATTCTCATTATCAAATATTTTTTTTGTTCTTTTATTTACAATTCATTTCCAAGGTTTTTTTTTCTTTTTTTTTTCCTTCATATTCTTTAAAGTACTTAAGTCTTTTTGAGACTTTCTTTTAGACATTTTGAAAGATTTCTTAAAACTTGACAAGACTCACAAATGCCCATTTGTGATCCATTCCTTTTTATGGATTTGTATTTCTTTTATGGAATGGTCATCCACCAACAGATGTTCCTAGAGACAAAGCATGTTTTTGGGGAGCCTGTGAGAGAAATTTTGGATTGTTACTTTCCCTTCACTGCTATTGCCATTTGTGTTTATTCAAGCACATAATTTTGTAGTGTGAGCTGTTTCCATGTTTTTATGAGCGTTTAAAAGATCTGACAATTGACAAGTGAAAATGTCTGCATTTCTCTTTCAACAATGTTGTAATAACTACTATTACTTATGAAAATTGAAATACACCTACACTTACTAGCATAGAATGTAGTTAATTCAAAGTGTATACATCTTTCCTACAGATAACCTATAATTAACAAAAGCAGTTCATTCACAATTGCAGATTGCTATACCTAGGGCCAATGACCATTGATAACCCTAGGGACATCCCCAGATACATAAATGTAGTATAAAATATATTTCAATTTGTTTCCGGATGTAATCTGGCCATACCGTAAAACAATAAAAAGGCCTCAGTCACCAGCAAAAACAATTAATAAAGCAGTTTTGACTGTTGTTAAAGATCATATGTCAATTTGTTGTTCAGCAATGGTTTAGTTATAGAAAATGATGAATCTGAAAACTTTATTGTGCAATGTTAAAAAATGCACACATAATGATTCACTCATTCAAAATTGATGAATCTGCTGCAACGTATGAAGCTGACATTGAGGACATAAAAGTTAAGCTTCCTGACCCATCTGTGTTTGGTTGTTCTCAAAGCCAGTAAACATTTATTGTTTTTCCTGTTTCCTTTACAAGATATAATCTAGGATGAAGTCCTTTCTGTTTAAGAAATGCTTTTGTTATTCCTATGAAGTTGACATAGAGGACAGAACACAGGCTCCAGAACCAATCTGTTTGGTTATAATTAAGGGTAGCAAAAAAAATTTTTAATCCTTTATATACTATTTATTATAATCTAGATTAAAGATCCTTTTGTTCCATAAATATTATTGTGGTATTTTCCACATGAAGAAAGAACATGCATTCATTCAGTTGTAGTGATTTCCACTTTCCCTATATTGCCCAAAGCACATCATTATGTGTCCCTGGGTACATCAGCACGGTGTACCTTGGAACACATGGTGCACTAACAATTTATCTCAAAAAGAACCTTATAGAATATTCTTAAAAATTATTAATCTTACACATAAATATGCTAAGATGTGTAGCATCTCAAAAAGTTGAAACATCAACAATGTCGTATCCAAAAGAACAGGGGGAAAATGTGCCCCTAGATACAACCATTTCCTATATTTAAAAATTGGTTTGTTTTGTTTCAGTTTCCCTATTTGAACCAAGTTACTTTCAATCAAAAGAAACTGTGCATAGTTATTTGACATGCTTGTTTCAAGAATTTGTGTTTTTGAATTCCACAATCTGGGATTCAGGGTTATCTTATTAATACTCATTGAAATTTTCTCTATTACTATTGATGGACGTTTCACCATGATTTCTAGGCCATAAGTGCTAAAGATATTTTAAGTTTTCGTTTTGTGTTTTTGTTTGAAAGTTAACATTTATATCATCCACAATAATAGACTTAATTTTTGTTTTGCTAAAGTAATTAACAATAACTACTAAGCTGTTTAACAGATAAAGATCACAGTAGGGTTTCTGTGTGTATTATTATGACTTGATGGGATTTTATTTTGTCTATACATGATTCAAAATGCTCTTTTATATTTAGTAATTAAATTTTGTAATTCTTCGGCTCCTATGTTAAGTTTTGCATAAGTACATGATCCTCCACTCGTTTTTCCTATTCTGCAGAAATAACTACTTTGAAACTTGGGAGTTTGAAATATTTAATTTCTTCTTCCTTTAACCAGTATTGAGTTAGAGCTATATCTGTGTTTTTAAGATTGCTTAATAATACTTCACATATGCCTTTTTTGTTTCTAAAGGTTTCAATGACTTGTAGTAAAACAAAAGGATACCTGTCAACTTCAGCAACTTCTTTATTGGTTTAACACATTAAGGGAAGTTTTTTTTGTTTTTTTTTTAATATTTTGCTGATAATCAGCAATCCAAATAAGGTTTGCCTGGTTCAGATATGTTAAATTAGCAGTTTTTTAGTATTAGCTTATTTAAACTCCTGTATCATAGAGATAATTGTCTTTGTTAAGTCAAGAAAATGGTTGCTTGTTAATACAAGTGTGAGCTCTACATTTGTATTAAAAGTTACAAGTATTCTCCCCATTAACGGAATTTTTTCTCCAAGACTTTTGCCACTTGTTAAATCCATTAAACCTTTGTATACCATAATTTATTTTATCAATTACTTTTTGTCACATAAACAAATAATCTATTACTAACAATTTTAATTCTTTGCTAATACAATTTTCGCTACATATCGCAATAGATTAATTACTTATTCCCCATCTTCAATCTCATTACAACAATGGAAGGTATGTTCATTACAGAGCATTCATCCAATGTGTAGTTGTTTCATTTGAACTTAATTGGTTTCTTTTGCTCAACTGTAATGGATAAAATAATGTATGGTTCTTTAAAGTGAAAAAAATATTTTTCTAGTGAGAATTAATCCTGAGACTGAAGTCAATTTTCTCAACCACGAGTAAAACCTTATTTCTCTTGTATTTTTAATTACTATTCTTGGGTTTAGCTTTCCGATGATGAAATTCTTTGACTTAAGAATTTTATTCTCAAACTTGTGTTCTGCTTAGTTTTATTTCCCCTACACCAGTATATCTTAACCTGGGGACACATAATTCAAGTTGTCTTTAAAAAATGATACACTTATTTTAACAATAATTTAATAATTTCTTATTATTTAAAGATACAGAATGTGATAATATATTTCTTGTTATTTGAAGGGAAATGGTGCAACTTCCCGAAAGAGAATTTTTAAAAAATAATATTATTATTTATGCTTAATCAGTCATAATGTTTCCAGTAAGTGCATATGTACTAACGTAAGAGATATGCTACATCTCACTATAGATTATTAAGTCTCACATTTCTAAGTGGCTTTTTATGAAAGTGGCTAAGTGGCTTTATATATCAGCAGTAAAAGAGGAAAAGAAAGCAAATTGGCTTCATTTTTTTTCTTTCTTCCCTGATCTTTTTGTCTCTCCCATGGTGGAAGATATTTCTTATACTGTGTCTCTACCATGTTAAATCACGGTGTAAGATACATCTTACACCGTGCTTAAACTGGTACCAAATTAAAATATAACAAAAAAAAAAATGTTTTTCTTGCTCTTTGGTCTCTTGTAGATTCTGTTGATGCTCCTATGGAAATGTTCAAGTTTAGAAAGAGTTCTCAAGATTTAGATATTTTGCAACAAAATAAGAGTATCAGAGATAAACTAATAAATAATAGAACTTTGCACAGACTTGACATGAAATGTTGACTAAAATTATAAACTACATTTTTAGATCCTATCAAATCTGATTTACAGCTTAAGTAATATGCTTAGGGTACTGACAATGATACCAAAATGTCTTGATAATGACAAATGCTTACATTGCAAAATCTTTCAAAATGAAAGTATCTTGATGTCCCCTTTAAGTTGGGAACAAGATTTAAAAATTGAAAGACCTAAATTTTTCTCGTTTCTAAAAACGCCACTGTTCAAAAAGTTGCAACAAAAAATGCAATAGTGATTTCTCCAAAATATCGTGAGTTCATGATCGCCAAACATTTCTTTGGTTAAATTGACTCCAGAGACAAGGTGATGATATTAAAGAAAATGACCTTGTGTTGCCTATAAAAACATGAGTTACTGTGTCATCGTGACTTGCGAAAAGTTCTACTATTACACAAGTGAGCATTTCTTGATGGAATTTGCTACATCATTCTTAGGCAGAATAATCACCGGACATACTTAGCGATACATTTTGAAAATCACATATCATACTATCTAATCACGTTAACTCATTCATGAAAATAGATTTCTCGTCAGACGTAAGAGGCTGATCAGCTGCCGACTCTTGCAGTAGTAATGCAAAATGACGATCGACTTCCTGCATTTCAGTACACTGTTGCTTACATTGGATAGTCGCTGTTAGTCGTCAACGAGCCCGAGGAGCGAGGAGTAGGTTGAGTTCAGTAGAGAGATCGTTGTCATGTGATTGCATGGTTGTCTGAGTGATCTTCCGAAATGTATAATAGAAATGAATGTGCGAGTAATGAAATGCAGAAGTGTCTGACGAAAGTGTCCTGTAATATTTCCTTGGAACTGTCATGCAGATAAAAAGAATCGGCGATTTGTGTTTCACATTATTTAAAGGAAGAACAGCGGTGTAGGTGTGTGTTGAACTAGTATTTGAAGTACATTTTATAAACAGACAGAAAATGGGATTACTCACTGAAGGCAGCCCATTGAGCTGGGAGGAAACCAAAAAACTGTCGGAGCATGTGCGACAGCATGGTATTACTCAATTTATCAATCTGTATCGGCGACTGAAAGACAGGCAAGGAGATGTCTTGAAATGGGGTGATGAGGTATGTTCTTTGCAAATCTCATATTATCAAATAATTAATGAAGGGAAACACTTAACATTTCATTTTTATGCTTGAAGTAAAGTGTTTTTATGTTGTCATGGCTGTTTTTGCCATTTTTACCAAAATCTTCCCTGTCAGGACACAGGACAAAATATGAAAAGTTGAGTGAGCCTTGAATGTTTGATTAGTTTGTGTTATTTCATTATGGTTACATGTTGTAAGGATAAGGTTATATACCTTGTTCTTAATTAATATATTAATTTTTATTTGTAGACTGATAGACCATGTTTTAGAAATTGTTGTGAACTTTATATATCACATTCTTGAATTGACAATGTTAATTTAAAAGGGAATAAATCTTTTCTTGATTTGGCAAGTTACTCATTTTTTCAACTTTCAATGACTGTCAGGTAATTCTCAAGGTATTGCTTATTAAACTGAAAATCACAACTTTAGCATGGGTTACCATACATTGCCACACACGAGAAGAAAACAATTCACAGCAAGTTAAAAGACATATTTATTTACTGCACTGTTATGGTCAGCTTCTGCATTCTTTATAATAATGTATTCAGCTTCTGAATTTTTTGTTAACCAACAAAACGGTTTGAATTAAAAATTGGGTAGGGAATGTATATCTTCCCAAACAAAATTGTTCATTCCTTCAGAATTACTTAAAATCTATGTAGCTGCAATTCTGTGGCAGACATCCAAATGGATAAATGCAAAAACTAGATGTCATAGTTTCACAGTACAAAATAAGTTACTGTTTGTAAAAGAAATTTATGCTTCTTCTTATATTTCATCCCACCCCCACTTTTATACAATATGTACATTTAATTTAATATATATTGTTTTTTATGTAGAAATTGAATGAGAAATGTGTAAAGTATTGGAGGAAATCAATAATATTGCAAGACAGTGTTTTTGAATCTCATTTAGATTGTATCAATGGGTATCATTATATTCTGAACGGGACAAAAGCCTACCTAAATATTATTTTTTATTATATTGATTTGCTTCCATTTTAATCAATTATTAAAAGTATCATTTTGTCAGCTGAACAAAACTAAATGTGATCAGTAGTCCATATCACTAACTTACAACTACTTTGAGGGTGTTTCATTATGGTTCATCTGTCAGTCTCATACTCTTTCACCCACATAGATACATATGACAGCTTAAAATATTGAAAACTGGATTTTGAAACTACCCTAAGTCATTGCTTTGTTTCTTCTATCTGAGTGGATAGTAAGCAAATTCTTTTTGTAGATTTAAAAGAATTGCTTTTGCATATACAGTTAATAAATAGTTTACTTTCATGAAATACATCATTTATAAAAAAAGTACCTGAACAAAGTACTACATTTTTAATAACATTAAGTGTAATTAGTTTCTGGGATGTTTGTAATATTGTGAGAAAAAACAAACTACTGTTAACACTGATCAAAGAGGTAGCTAAAAATGTATAAAAATAAGATTGAGTACTCACTTTTTTCTACATATGCATTTGAAACTCAATTTTTTGTTTTCTGTATTATTAATTACATTTAGAGTTTTACCTGTTATTGTCTACTCTCAGGAAATGGTAGTTGTGTTCATTAATGCCCAGTTCAAGAGTTCAATGAACTCTTCTGTTTCTGGAAAAACTACATTTTGCAGGTTTCAAAACACTTTGCTGATACTGTAGTCAATATTTTTCCAAAATAATATTATTTAACTAGGTGCTGTGGATGAAATCTCGTACTCTCCCATTTTCTTTGAATACAGAAATAAGATTCTCGTAACGTTTTAATATTTCATCCTTGTCATCTGCAGGCACAAGAGACCTTCCAGATGATTAGATCCTTCTCTCAATGTTGAGGAACTTCGCTTAAGTCTGTCTTTATAAACATTCAGAGTTTACTCATGCCATTAGAACCTCTTGTCTCATGTAGACATCTGGAAACAATTGAATTTTCAGCATATATCCTTCATAAGTATTTTTCCTGTGTTGTGTTCTCTTCACTGCAGATGACATTTCCCTTACCTGATAAGTGCACTATTACACTGCTGCCCAAGGACACTTATATTTGAAGATCCTCAAAAGTTTTATGCACGTTTTTCAATCCCTTTCCTAAGTGTTAAAACAATTGTTAGCATCAATTTGATTTCTTCAACTTTAACTGGACTTAATCACATCAATCACTTGAATAAAACACATTCTGCCTGAGAGTTATCATACAATGATAAAAACTTAATTTTGATTCATAACCCTCTTCATGTTTATGGCATGTTGAATATATTTTAGCTGGAAATCTATTTCATTGTCGTCAAGAACCAAGGAAATTTGTGTAGAAATTATTTTAAAATTTAAATGTTTATGCTCCAAATAAATTGCTATGAGACACTAAAACAAATTCATTGAAATAAAATAATCAAAATCTTGGCAAATAATTGCAATTGCATAATGTTCCATAACAATTAAATAAAAGATTATATGATGTTGAAAGGCAATCGCAGTTAAGATGGCAAAGCCTCAGACCTGAAGAAAGAAAGAAAGAAAAATTAGTTTCTTTGCCAGACACCCACGGTAAAAGACGGTGGCAACTGCACTGCGGCCAACCAAGGTTTGCCGCATTCCGCAGAAAGCATGGGTATTATCCCCTCGAGATAAAGGCGCGGATGGAAAAGACAAACCAAATAAATAACCCATAACAAAGCTCATTTGCTTACGAATGCTCCAAAAAAATCATGTATTAACGATGTCGCGTACGTCCCTTTCAGGTATTACCCAACTGCAAATTTCCGGATATCCGATTTCATTTTTAAAAAGGAACAAAAAATTCTGGAACTTAGAATACATTTTTGTAATAAGATTTTATTAATACGTCGCGGGCCATATGATATATTTATTTTTATTAAATTCTGATTTTACATGAAAAATAAAAACTTAATTCCTTCAAATTTTTTTCACCTGGCGTGAGGACGATGTAGCTAACTCAACATGATTTACCCAAATGTACCCTGGATTATTTACCCAAATGTACGTCTCTATCAGGAGATACGGATTGGGATCAATTGGTTTAAATATTATCATTCAGAGGATAAAAAACTCATATCACGAAAAATATTATCTAAACCAATAGTGTGGCAGCAGAGAAGTATGAAAACATTTTAAACGTTTGATTCTTAGTTGTGTAATTATGTCATTCACTGTAAAATTAATAGTTTTTCTAAATTTTGATGTGTTTAGTACAAAGTTTTGCCATCATGACGTCGATGTATCACCACTCTGTATGAAATAGTTTACAGTTTCACCTCATTTTTCAGTTGTTTCGAACTGATAGAGTAGCGAAAGCACAAAAATATGGAAGAAAAACAGAATTAGACTAATACGAAGTTTACATGGTGGTGCAACAACATCCGCACACTTTCGCATAACTAAGTATCAGTCCTGTAAAATTATAAGCCATTTTGATTGAGAGTCATGTACCACTAATATTTCAAATGCCATTGGAATCGAGCTGGAATTTCAGACTGATTCCCCACACTCACAAAAGAGTGCTTTCCACAAAAAGCAAATTCATCTGCGCACTTGAGCAAACGAACCCAATCTCAGAAGTAGGTTTGACCTTGGCACGAAGTGATACGCATTGAGGATCTAGAATACGTTCAATGTTTTGTTGTTTGATTTTTTTTCTTCGAAGGAAAAGAAAATAACTGAATCTATTTAAGTTTTTTTTCTGATAATTCAAGTTGAAACATTGTGATCTTTGTTTTTGTTTCCAACGCACCGGATGCTGTTATGTATTCCAGGGTCAAACTTTTGTGAAAACAGTGTTTCTTAGTGTAGCGAGTAAAAAATCTAACTATGAAACTGGCCTAATCCAATCTAATATGCATAGAAATAATACAGCCTGTGGTCTGCGGTGTCGCCCTCCGTTTCTTTGTGGAGAAGAAAATTCGTCGCGTAGTAATGTAATTAATTACTATTTTGCTTGTAATTAGAAATAGAAAAGGTATGATGAGTTAGAAAGTAGTAGTAATTCAGGACTATTTCATTTCTTAGTCTGCTTCCGTTCTTGTGTTCCCATGTATGCACGTCAAATAACCGAATAATTTTTAAAAGAAAAGTCCTTTTTTAAAAATAATGTAGTGATTGTTTCTGCAAACTCTCAAAAAGGATGTTAGCCTTACTGCCCACTGCTACACGACCCCCTCGCTCTGTCCGGCCCCGGTTGAACACATTAGAGCCAGTGGCGTACCAACGGGGGGGGGGGAGGTCCATGGGGTTACAGCTCCGGCTCTTAATGGAAAGAATTTTATTTACATTCCCGCCCCGCCCCCCGTCCCGCTCTCACCATTCACCATGTCTCCATCAAGCTCCGTTTCGCAACTAGCCTCTCTGAATGCCCACCACCCCCTCTCCCTATTCTTCCCGGCTCCACCTCTTCCCCTCCTCGCGACACGCCCCCTCGGCCATCGCCTGCCCGCAGTCCGCAATTCATTGCGGGTTGCATTAAACCAAGTGTTGTAAAAGGTAATATCTCGAATCGTGATCCTCCCCTTCCAGATTTTTTTAGGTTGCACTAAAGAATTCGTGCATTATTGAATTGAAATTGCTTCGACATTCATATTGTCTGTTTTTTACTCGGAGGGCGTTGTCGGCGAGTAATTCGTACAAGTTATTCGCATTTATTGGCTAACTTGCGCCGGAACTGTTATTCTCCCTATCAATTTTTGGCATTCTGCCAACAAGAGAATTTTTGCATGATATTAATATATTTATGTAGTTAAAAAAATAATACACTGTAAAAACATAAGAAATATTCTTTATGTGAAAGTCTGTTCTTAAAATTTAGTCTTTTGAGAGTTTAATTAAAACCATGACGAAGGTAAACAACAGGGGCTCTTTGAAATTCGCAACGCGATAGCGCAAGAGATACCTATGCAATGGCGATGCACCCACCATATTTAAAGTTTTCTGATAGGACAGTCGCCATGTTTTCTGTGGAATGTTTGCGTTATGGTGAATTCGATCGAAGAAAGATGAGATTGTTTAGAAGAGTCGTAATATTTTAGTCATGTTGAGTTGAGTCTAAATTAATTTAAAGAATTAAGTATAAGTTTGCCTGTCGTCGTACGTAAATTAATTTCTTGTATTTCTTCTAGGTGGCATTTGATTTTAAAAAAATAGTTTGCGTCTATTAATATTAATTATTAAAACCTTAAAAAATTTAAAATAATTTGAGACCAAATCGCTGTTTCTGAAATTCTGAAATGAAAATAAATATTTTAACGAACTTGTCACATCTGTTTTGAAACAGTCTAATGTAATATACTACACTTTACCAGTGCCTACTGTATGTTAATAATAAATCTGAACTAAACTTAGTTTGCAATTCACTAATAGTAAATTCTATTATTAATTATATAAATAAGCAAAGTCAAATGAATTCAAGCAGGAGCACTGTATTACTCACTTTTGCTCTCTATTTAACAAGCAGGTTGGAAATTCGCTAGGCCTGTCTGTTTACATCAGTTTGATGACAATTTACGCACGTATACATATCCTCAACTGTTATTCGACGTAATTTGTATAAAATTCTTTACATTATTTTTAGTGACGTTATTGGAAGTAAATCACTCCCGGAAACGATCCCTAACCTCCAATTACACTATTGAACTGACATTTTGTGACTAACAGCTGGGCTCCAGTCTATATGGCTGACGGAGCAATACATTCGCTAAGCGATGGGCCTTCGGCGGCGCTCAACTGTTTAAGGACCTGCCCCCCCCCCCCCAAAAATTGTCTACCGGTCTGAACAGCCCAAACAAAGATTATTCTGTTAATGTTTTTACTCAAACATTTTTTCGCATTTTTGAATGTTTTAGACCCTAGTTTTTAATCGCATTGAGACTTCCGAAGTGCCGTAGAAAGGAATGAAGTCGTCGTAAAATAAGCATTTAGTGAAAATAACAATGAGTGTTTTCAAACGTATCATTTCTTTACATCCAAATCACGTTTGGATAAATTTATTTATACAAGAATGTTATAAAAAAAATTTAAAAAATGTGACGAAATCATGATCTGGTATAAAATTTAATTTCATAGAAAACTTAAGTAAACTTAAGGCAAAATTTAATTTCATCGAAAACTGAAGGCAGAAGTACCTATTTGTACTCCATTCGTATCTCCATTAAAAAGGTGATCCTTTTTGTCCGCGAAACGAGGATATGAAATTCACGAAATTGTAAGACGAATTTAAGGATACTTTTTCTTTTCAGAGCGTGATTGTTATGAAAGGATAGTTTAAAAGTGTTAGAAACCTAGAACATGTTCAAAACCTAGAGCAATGGCGTTTGTTTCTTGATTTGTATGTCAAGTTCATTGGAAGGGGAACAAAATGTTCTCTGCTTGTTCATATTATTTTCAAAGAGGCTTTTGAAGATTGTTTTAGGTATTATTTAATTAAAAAAATATTATGAATAAATGAAGGTCTGAAGGAGATACTTTCGCTGATGAATTTATTTACCGGATTCACAAAAAGCCATGGACAGAAATGATAGTGTTTTTGAGAGGCCGGGGTGGAAGATATGAAAAATAAAGAAGGAACTTTTATAGGATGACATAAAATAATTATTGAATGACGTATATTTTGAAGATATGTAGAAAGATTCATTGTGAGGTTTTGTAGGTACTTAGCACATAAAAAAGGTATGCGCAGCCTGGGGGGAGGGACGTTTCTTAAACTACGTCATTAAATTTTATTATCTTTATATAACTCCGTATTTTCTTGGGAAATAAAACGTACGAAATGGAGAATGAAATTGTAACTCGAATTATACCGTTAATAAATACAATTTATTAGAAGCTGAACTATTTACAGGTTGCTATATGAAGAGGTTGCTACATTTGAAGAGCTTCTACCCCAAATGTCGTGTACCAATAACCCAAATTGTCAGCTTAAAAAGGGGAGAATCATGATTGATCATACAGGGTGTCCGGGAAGGGAACGTCGAAAATTGGAAAATCAGCTCTTCAGACAATTTTAAGCATATTTTGTCAAATAAACTACTTGGATATTCCCAATGGCTGAACCGCAATGAGCACTCAAAAGTTGGTTTGAAAAAAATGCTTTCTAGGAAAAATTTGCATTGCAGAGGCATGGAAATTCTGTTTCATGTAAATTATTTATTATTTACGAAAGAAATTATTATATTTGTTCAGAAAAAAAAAATCAACTCAAATAAAAAAGCACCCAATTTACACAATTCAACTGCTTTCTTATTTCTCGTATAATTTTTCTTTCTCTTACATCGAAATAGTAGGACAAATGAATTATGAAATTATTATTAGTAAATGTAAAATCAACAGCATAAATTTTTCTGCAGGTGGAATATATTTTAGTAAAATTTGACGATGAGAAGAAAATCGCTCGTGTTTCCTTGCGGGCCAAGGAAATCCTAGATGTTCTTCAGGAAAAGGAGGCGAAAAACCCGGAGTATGTATCGCAGGCAGGCAAATGCCAGTTCCCTACAGCCATTGCACACGTCGCGAAGGGTATTGTCTTATACTTGTCTTTGCAACGACAGACAAGTGAGGTCCTTGTGGCGGCCGGAGTATGGAGCATACATGATTGAAGGCACCCCCGGGAAGCCGTACGGAGGGCTGTTGGCCCATTTCAACGTGGTGGAAGCGAACATGCGGAACCGGCGGGACGAAGCCCGGCAGCTGCTGAAGCCGGGCGAGGATCTCTTGACAATCACCAGTTTTCCCAGGTAAAGTGGATTTTTTATTTGGATTTAGTGCGCAGTAATCTCAGTTGGAGCCGTTTCGAAGAATGCCATGGGTATTAACGAGGTTGTATGTTTGTATCCACAACTGAAGCAAAGTACTGTAAATTTCGATTTGACGGAGAATTTATGATAAACTAGCAGATTGCTCGGGTATTTATTTAACTGTTCTCTATGAATCAAGCTCTGCCCGGAACCCGCCTGGGTCACACCCCGCGACGCCCTCCATATCGTTTAGTGGATTGCGAATTGCTTGCAGATGCCAATGTAGATCCCCTCGAATTCACAAAAACACAGATTCAGTTTTACTCAATTGCAGATCTACTGTGTCTATCAGAATGAACTTTGGTAAAACAGAATAATCTACTTCGTATTCGTCCACGATACTCAAAAGATTCATTTTGACTGCCACAGTTTTCACCATTTTTAGCAAAGCAAACTCTTAATTATATTAAATATTCAAAGTTTTAAATCTTTTTCCACTATTTTAACTCAAAATTTGAGTTAAGCTCAAGTAGTTTTAGGATTTGCAATGCCAATTTTAAAGCTAATTGTTGTAAAATATTTAACACATTTGAAAGAAAAATATCGAAAAGATAGAAAATACAAAACAAAAAATTGCATCCTTTCTAGTGATTTTTTTTCTAGAAATAAAACAAATGACGAGTTAATCAGTTTTGCAAAAAATTTGAAATTCAGGATAAAAGCTGACCGAAGAAAATGTGTATCCCTATTTTGCATAATTACTCCGGGATTGCTCAGCTTGTTGTTATTTTCCTTTGCGGAAGGTTCGGGATCCATTCCCAGCTAGAGATAACGTAGCATTTCCAGAAAATGTCTCGGTCCATGTGGCTGCCGATGAAATGTGTTATGAGTAGGGAACGGAATTTATTGTAATAAAAAATGCAAAATATGTCATACTTATTGTTTCCAACATATGTAAGAAAATAGGAAATATATAAAAAAAAATTCATTATTGTGCTTAAAATTGTTCTCTACTAGCATTTTCCGAGCATAGAACGTCGCTAATAGTTAACAAGCATTCAGAGTGGCTGAAAGTAGGTTCTACTTCTACAGAAGTAATTCTACATTAGATTTCACCACACACAGGATTTTATTCGAAATACAAAATACGTTCATAGTATATATTACAATGTTTACGAGAAGCCAGAGTTCGAATGAAAGCAATGAAATCCCCCCCCCCCGAAATTGGCCACCTGTGAAAGGCCGAACTCGGTAAATGAAATGTTGCATTATTATGCATACTACTAACCGGTAACGGTAGCTCAGTGTATCAACTGATGTCACTGCAGCACATCTGACCGGGAGGTCCTAGGTTCGAGTCCTGACGGCGGCAGGATTTGCGACACTAGCTTTTCAGCTAGGTCGAATTCAGTCGCTGTCTGGAGGAGAATTCTAGCGACCGGCTGCTCTGATCGGTAGTTTTCCGTGGTTTCTCCGATCAGCATCAGGCGAATGCCGGAGCAGTACCCTAACAAACGGGCCACGGACCGCGCGCGATCTGTTCTTCCTCTTCCTTGTCCTATCCTCTCCCCTTACACACACACTTACACTAACATGCACTACACTACCACATATCTCGGGAGACCGGTCGGGAGCTTAGAGATTGTCCCGGCTGGGGCGGTGCCCCGCTGGTGGGAGAGTCCTGGTTAGGGTGAAACCCCACTAGCCGACGTTAGGTCGGCGCCGGATCTCGCCATCCAGCGGGATAAGATCACCGCCATCTCCCGAGGAAAAAACATGCACTACACCAACGGGACTAATGACCAGAGACGTTGACGCACCCGGAAACACGAAAAAATCAATCAATGGAGTGAAATTACAAATGTCAGAAAAAATATTTAAAAAATGCACGGGAAACCGGGAAATTTGTTCCAGGAAGGGAGTGGCCACCCTGTTTTATTGTATTACAGTATGGTCGTATCGGTTATTGTAGAGGGGGGGATATTATACCGAAGAGTGTAAGGAGTATATTGCGAGCGTAAAGTAGGCGTCAATGCAAGGCGCAGGACGCCTTGGGACGAGTGTGTGGGCGCGACGCATGGTGACCCCCTCGGTGGCCCCAGCTAGGGATGTCTCGTTTTGGGCCTCGTAAGGCAAGGGGCACCCGCCAGACACCCGAACGTCTCTTCCTTTAGCGACTTTTCCCGGTTTGAATGCAAGAAACTGGAAAGGTTTGAGGAAAGCTTCTGCGTAAATAGAGAAAATCGATCGGCATCGAGCGAGGATGAGTCATTAATAATGCGTAACGTGACTGTAACTCAAGTGCGCGAGTTCTGTGAACTGCGAGCAACGTTAGACGCGGCGCTGCTTCACATTACATAAGGAATGGTATTTATATTCCGCGCAAATGACTCCTCACGTCCTCGACATTCCTCGTTGAAACAGATCCGCAGCCGACATTCCATTCGGATTTTGGGGTGGGATGTTTCAAACATTTAGTTTGTGGCCATAAAAGGAATAGACAGTTAGATTTAACGTTCTCCGTTTCCATTCAAGTGTTGTTCTTCAAATATAACACCGACTCGTGGTTTCGGAAAGTTATCAACCCCATCTTTAGGTCACCGGAAACGAGGTAATGTTTGCACTTGAGTTTGCTTATTTTTAGTTAAACAAGATTGTATAAAAAGAAGATATCGTTCTGGAAACGAAGCGAACGTCGCAGTTGGTGATTAGGTGGGGGGGGGCGGATTTTGATGACCTAAAACATCGCAAATATGATCAATGAAATGCTCTTAATATGTTTTAAAAATGCCCTCGAAACAAAGAAAAATGACGTAATTTTTTTTATCAAAACCAATTGTGATGAACAACAAATTGTTTAATGTGTTACTTGTAACCGAGGCTTCTTCTTTTCGTTCAAGTCATGGTGGAAATAATTTTTTTTATTCCACCATGGTTCAAGTAAAATCATCTTGCAAACTTTTGCTTTGGACTGTTCTTTACCTGGAAATTTGTCTTCAGGTATGGCGAAATCGGTCTAACCGACAAGAGCGCATAAAGGAACCTTAGATTACATATTCCCAACGTCTGGCATTACAATATGCGCGAAGAAATCGAATAGGTTACTCACAAATTCTGTGGAGAAATTGGAGAAGACATTTTGTTGATACTCGTAAATGTTATTTGAAACAAGTACCATTAAAATATTAAAATCAATGAAATCAGAGAAAAATGCATTAAAAAATAAGGAAAAAGGTAAAGAATAACTTATTAGTCGAAATCAATGAAAAATGAAGAATGAAAAAAATGGTCATTTCCTTTTGTCATAACAAAATTAATGTCTGTTCTAAACGGTATTGTTCTAAAGTGAAAAGAAAAATTACATTTCATTAAAATCTTTCGAGCTTTTGAACTGTTCTCGTAAATGGTAAACAGTACCATTTAGTTTGGGGGCTCAATCCAGTTTATAAAGAACTTATCGTCCCTTGTTTTCTGGTTCACAGATAGTAAATCTGACTTCTGACCACTCGTGACTTCCCTTCCGACGATTCAACATTCATACACTCCGTTCGCGATCTTCCGTACTGCACGTCTAAAAAAAAAACTATACTTTATCGCCATTAGTAATGGAAATTAAATAGTTTCAAGCAATAGATTTTTGATTTAAAACTTTAAATGAAAATATATTGTTAGCATTGAATTCATTGTTTAAGGTAGGCAGTGTATTCACGTACATATTGGATGAGGCCTTCAATATTCTTCGTAAGCAGTATGCAACAAAGTAAAATAATTAAAAGTTAATAAATAATACGATACTAACAGCGTTAGCAAACAAATGCAAATAGATCGAAAATATATAAAAGTAATTATTAAACACTGTGATATTGTAATATTGTACAATGTATAAAATAATTAGTTTATATTACCGCGAAAGAATAACAGCCGTCATTAATGCCTTCTGTTATCAGTGCGGCGTTATAACAATGTGTTACAACCAACAATGACCGCTCGTTTTCACATTTAACGCAATTTAAAATGAAATAAACTAGCCTACCCGTGCGAGAACTCTCGCGTATTAAACCCCCACCCTCTTGTCTATTTTTCCATTTCCATATTAAGGGTGTAATATATATTTTTCTTCAAGACTGTTATCCTCTGTGACTTGTTCTATAGGTCTTCTCTTAATTGATAACAATACAATACACCCTTTCCAATACAAACTATTCTTATTTAAAGTAATTACCGGGCAGCGTATTTCAGTCTCGTACAATATCAAGTAATTAGTTAATTTCACATACAGTTGCAGATTCTGCAGGCTGTGAACAAGTGGGGTAGAATCGTGAAACGTTGAACCAGAAAAATGTAATAGAATGTTTAATAAGATCTTATCCTGTAGAATACGGTGTGATCTTTCTTTGAGGCCTTTGGCGTCAAAATTTTAGGGTTTAAGGCCAAAAACACTTCGTGTATGAGTTATTTAACGATAGGGATTCAAAAATCCGACCGAGTGTTGGGGGTTGCATTAGACATGAATATTTAACTGTGTTGTTTAAAACATCCTTTATATTCATAAAGTCAAAGACCTTAACGTCTCCGTGAAATTCTCTTTCTTAAGAGACCTCATTTATAAAGATTGGTTGCGTGTGAGAGCTGCAAAAGGTATGTATACTACTGAAATAATATGAGGCGATATAATAATAATAATAATAATAATATAAAATATATGAAATAATTTACAAATTCTAACTAACTGTTCTAACTGCGTACATTGGGAGAGGGCGACTGAAGGCCAGCAATCTTTATTCCATATTTATTTCAGATATGTTTTTAAATAATTTCTGAAAGATTAATTTGTAAAGTTATAACAAAAATTCCAATGTAAGAAACGAACAGAGAAATATGAAATAATATACACATTCTAACTTCCGTAGCATCCAACTGCCTGAAAACGCTGTAAAATTACGATCACGAATGCAGGGTTTCAGAATGGGCGACTAAGTTACTCAAACTTAGCCTGAAAATCGGACTCAATTCAACATGGTCTTATTTGAAGATCTGTTTTTGGTGAAAACATTTCATTAAGACAAAAAAAAATGTCTTCATAATTGTAGTTGTAGGAAAACGCCAAAACAATTTTGATTTTTTTTTCAATTTTCGAAAAATTAGGTTTTTAACCAACATGAGACTTGCACCATTTTCATGTCCTTCAGACAAACCACCACCAACAAAATTTAATCAAAATCGATGGCGCACGTTTTTGAAAATGCCCCAGGGTCTTTACGTAAAGTAATCCCCAAAATTAAAATATCTGTTTCAAATGGAATGTGCCGCGTAACCGGATAGATCGATTGGGGAATATCAATTTTGGAGAAAATCGGTTGAACAGTTTAGCCGCTAGCGTTGTTCATCGACAGTGGGACTGAAGTTTTGCCGTCAATCGATTTTTCGGTATCAAGGACCGATAAAACGTGGATTCTGGCTACACCACATATTAGAGACTTTTTTTTTTCTAAATTTAGCAACTGGACCTATCCACTATGTCGTTACCAAGGCCCTGTAATGAGAGTTTTTCTGCCGAAAATTCAACGTTTTTTGTCGCAGCATTACATAACGTTCTCTTCCTAAAAAGTTCCTTCTTAAGTGCTGGAAATTAAAAATTGATCTATATGTGATTGAGGGTTTGTTCCGAAAACACTAAGGAACTATTAGAACTATTACTCATAGTTTGCACGGAAACGACTCCCCCTCCCAATAAAAGTTTCACAATCCCAAAATTATATCTCAAATATGATATCATTAGGAATAATACGACTCGCAATGCATCTTGGCAGCATGTTGCTGAGCTGCGCGGAGAGGTGCTCTGCGGATGATAGTAAAATATAAACCCAAGCAAAGTCGGGTAATCAGCTACTCTGTGTGTGTGTGTGTGTGCGTGCGCGCGCGTGCGGGTGCGTGTGCGCTTGCGCGTTTGTTAAATTAAGGAAACTTTTTCCATAATTTTATTGTGCATTCATTTCTAGATTGGGCTGTCCGAATTTCACTGAGCCTCCTGTCAAACCAACTCCGGGACAGGGTGCTTCGCATTCTTTGTTCTTCCCGGACGAGGCTATATTCCCAGGCCATCCCCGCTTTGCTACTCTCACCCGAAACATCAGGCAGAGGCGCGGCGAGAAGGTTGCCATCAACTTACCTGGTGAGCACAATTACATCTATGAAATAGTTTGGGAGGATATAACTGGGCTGAAAATAAATGGTTAATAATAACAGTAATAATAAAATGCTGATATGTGCTAGTTATAAGAGTGGTGAAAACAAATGAAAGTGTTTAATTTAGTCGAAAAAATGTTTTACTATTGTTAAGACTATTCTCAGGAACTAATGTCTGAAATATGAGGAGTATTGATCGATTATAATATATTTTAATATCGAATCAGGATATAAATTTTATTATCAGAAACTCTTCTAACGTTGCCTTATTGTTTAGTTTGCTACATTCGAACGCGTTTATCAGAATTAGATTATAGAAGTTATGTTTCAGATTAGTGGAATTTCTCATACTCCGCAGTATATTCGTTATAAGAT
Source organism: Teleogryllus oceanicus (assembly GCA_964035755.1). Classification (NCBI taxonomy): domain Eukaryota; kingdom Metazoa; phylum Arthropoda; class Insecta; order Orthoptera; family Gryllidae; genus Teleogryllus; species Teleogryllus oceanicus. The sequence continues at coordinate 108,737,111 of CAXIVR010000008.1, read as the reverse complement.
TTGTGCAAGGTAATTCTAATGCATTTTTGCAGATCTCCGCAACATATGTGTTGTAAGATTTGAACAAGATTGCGTAACAAGGTTGCTAATGCAGCGTTTAAATGCATTTTAAACGCTTTTCACGTTCTCCCTTATTTTGTGAGAAGAGAGAGTATTGAAATTTTGCGCCGGAAAATGGCAAATTTGCGACAGAAAAACTTAAAACGAAAAAGTCCTGTTCATGTATATAGTAAATTACTTCTCTAACACGTTATGTAGTCAGAATTAATAATTTGTGAGCCCTTGATAATGAAAAATCGATTGACAGCAAAACGTCCGGACGGACGGTCAACTCAGCGCCAGCACCATTCAAACGATTTTATCCAAAATTGGTATCCCTCGATGGCTATGAAGGAACGAGGTCCTTTTGAGTTCGAAACGAATATTTTGAATGTACTTTACATGAAACCACAAAATTTTCTCCAAAATAGTTCCAATCCTTACTTTCTTGTATACGTAGTAAAGAGAAAGATATGATATACTGCGGAAAACCCATTTAGAGATTTCAACGGAAATACACATTTTAGGGTCCCCTGATACCGAAAAAATGTATTTTTTTAAACATTCGTTCGTCCGTCCGTGAACATCACCGGCGACTAAACCATAAGTAGGAGGTCTTCCAAATTGCAAAAACCCCTGTCCATCGTGATCTAGTTAAGGCTTTGAGATTTTGAAAAGCTTTTTAAAATTTGGAGGTACTTTACATGAAGCCCCTGGGATATTTTCAAGTTTTTCATATGGGACATTTCATAGTTTTCGCGCAGTATTGCGTGCAATATGCGCAAGATTAAAAAATAACTAAAAAGATGTGTTAACTTAAAATTAACTAAAAAGATGTGTTAACTAAGATGTGTTTACTAAAAAGATTAAAAAATAACCAAAAAGAAATGTTGTTTTAAAATATAACGATATAAATGTGAACGATCCGGCAACAGTGGCTAGTCTCTTTAACCAATACTTTTCGAGAATTGCTGCCGATCTCACCAAGGCTTCAGGCACAAAATTCAAAAACAGACAGTTCACCCAAAATTTTAGACACAATGTTCGTTTCCGAAACTTCTTCCTATGAAATTCTCAAAATAATCGGTAAACTAAAAAATAAATATTCGTCCGGTTTAGATGAATTCCCGGATTCTTTGTTAAAGACTTGTGCGTATGCCATTATACACCCGTTAACTCACATATTTAATGCATCTTTATGCACTGAAACGTTTCCAGATATTTTCAAAACAGCTAAAATTAAGCCGCTTTTCAAAAAAGGCAACAAAATGAAATTCAAAATTATCGGCCCATTTCTCTTCTATCAGTCTTTTCAAAAATATTAGAGAGACTTTTTTACGTACGAATGGAAACCTTTCTCAGTAAACACGACGCGCTTTCAGATTGCCAACATGAATTTAGAAAATCAAAATCAACGGAAACAGCTACATTTTCTTTTCTTAAAGATGTCGCCTCATCATTGGATCAAAACGAGGCACCTATTGGATTATTTTTAGATCTCTCAAAAGCTTTTGACGTCATTGATCATGACATTTTACGTTCAAAATTGCCTTCATATGGAATCCGTGGTATTGCTCTAGATTGGTTATGTTCGTACCTTAAACAACGATCTCAGAGAGTGAAATACCTTTCTGGAATGATGGAACATTACGTACGCACCTTTCCGACTCTTTGCCCATTGCATGTGGAGTTCCTCAAGGATCGATTTTAGGCCCTATTCTGTTCCTACTTTACGTAAACGATATGCCCTCGACGATTCGAAACGGAAGAACGGTTCTCTTTGCGGATGATACGAACATCCTTTGCAATAAAGAAAACGTAAATAGTACAATATCAGATGTTTCAAATTGGTTCCGAAATAACAAATTAATAGTAAACGAAAAGAAAACGGTTTTAATGCAGTTTTCCATTTCAAATAAACAATTCTGTGCTCCATTGAAACTGAACGTGTACCATGACTGATGTTAAGGCAACAAAATTTTTAGGTCTCTCAATTCAGTCAAATCTTAAATGGAACGTCCATTTAAATGAACAACATTAAGTTCATTATGCTACGCGTTCAGAATTCTTGCAAATTCAGTCAGCCTTCATACTGCTCGTTGTGTATACTTCGCGAATACTCATTCCCGCCTGAGATATGGCATAATATTCTGGGGAAATACATCTTATAGTTCCCAGACTTTTAGATTACAAAAACGAATTGTACGAATGATAACCAAATCCCACCCACGTGATTCATGTAAGCCTCTCTTCATTACTCTAGGAATTTTACCATTACCTCGTCTGTTGATTTACGAATCAGTGGTTTTGGTCAAAAATGACTTGCTTAAGGGCGGGAATATATTTTCAGAAAATGCCGAAGTCTATTACTATAACACTCGACGTAGAAATCATATTCATCAGGTAACAGTATCAACAACTCATTACAAAAAATTCACATACAATACATGTACATTATTTTACAACACTTTGCCAGATGACATTAAACGATTAAATTCCGTAGAAAAGTTTAAATCCCAAGTGAAATCGTTTCTGCTGCATAACTGTTTCTATACAATTAGAGACTATACTGAGCATCACAAGAAAAGTAACATTAATGCATTATGTATCATTAGTAAAATTATTTACCATTTGGACTGTATAAATGAGTATAAACAACCTGTAACAACTATTGTACTACAGCTTCCGGGTCAATGACCCCCATCTCGATCAGGTTTTTCGTCCAGTTTCCCTGATCCATTGAGCAAATGCTGAGATGGCCCCATGTTTTGCTTCTGGACATAAATGTAACTTCATTTTCTGTGCACGTCTTCTAGAATTCAGTGGGAAATACAATTATTCAAATTATCGTTTCCATGTTGTCGCGGCAGGAAGTATTATTCCGAAGCACAACATGATAAGAGCCAAACTTTATTGTTATTTATCCTTGAAAATAGATTTTATTACATGGAGTTTTTTTTTTTTTCTCCCTTTCAAAATTCAAAATTTAAGTAATAGACTTAGTGTAGGGATCACAGAATTTTAAAATGTGCACACAATTCACTTTTCTCCATAGCACGTCATACGCAGTTTTAACTGTTTTTTTAAGTAAAATAAATAAATAAATAAATAAATAAATAAGTAGATGATTTTCGTGACAATGGCTCCAAATTTTTCTTTACATGTTTGGTAGGGATAGTGCCAAATGCACTCATACGATGACATAAACGACATATTGCACTTGTTCTTTTGTTTGTTTTTTTAAAAAATTACAAAAATTTAATTTCTTTGTATTCGTTTCTCACATTGTTCACATTACTGCATTTACATGTGCTTTAAATAATGTATAATGTTTCTCGAAAACCCAACAGATTTCTGTGAAAATTAGCTCAAAATTCCGCATTTTCAGAAACTCTCAAACACCACTTTCTCGAAATAGGCTCCAAATTTTCCGTCAAACTTTTCCAACGGATAGCGCTAATTGCAGTGTTTAATATAACGTAAAGCTCTTTTTTTATTCAAAAATTACACAAGTGATTTTTTTTAATATGTCTGACACGTAAATATGCGCATATTCAGCCATTTGTAAACACCATTGCATTTGCAAGTTAAAGGACTTCAAATACAGTTTTTCGAAAACTAAATATTTCTGTAAAAAAGAGCTTCAAATTTCGCATTTACAGTAACGCTTAAACGCCATTTTCTTAAAAAATGCTCCAAATTTGTCAATGAAAATTGCTATTTAGAACGAGAGTTTACTCGTCTTTAATATTCTTAAAGCAATATTTCGTTTCTACTAGAAAACCGAAAATTTGGGAAAATTTCAAATCATGTACTTTTGGGGGGTGATGATTTTCAACAATTTGTAAACACTATTGCATTTGTGAGTTATGGTGCTTATAATTTCTAATGAAGTTTTGAAGTTTTGACCTTCTAATGAAGTTTTTCGAAGACTCAAATTTTTTCTGAGGAAAGGCTCCACATTTTTCAGTGAAAATTGCCATAAAGGACGAGGTTTTACTCTTCTTTTATGTTATCTAAGTAATATTTCGGTTCTACCGTTAGGACATCAAAAAATTGAAAAAATGTTAAAAAAATACAATAAAAAAATTTGTTTGGATGGTGTTAGATGGCCGGTAGCCAGACCGAGAAGCTAGACCAAACGAAAAATTGAAAATTAACTAGTTCGAGAAAGTCTGTGCCATTCGGTTGCACCACTAGTTACTTTCTCGCTACCGCTTACACAGAAAGGTATGTAATGCTGCGCGAAAAAAAAATGTGGATTTTCGACAGAAAAACTTTTACAGGCCCCTGGCAACGAGAAAGTGGATAAATCCTATTGCTAAATTTAGAAAAAAAATCCTCTACCACGTGGTGTAGCCATAATCCATTTTTTTGTGAGTCCATGACACTGAAAAATGACACCAATAAGTCAGTCCGTCTGAATAACGCTAGCAGCTAAACCCATGGGCCGATTATCTCCAAAATTGGCATTCCCCAAGCAATCTGGCTGCGGCCCGTGCGATGTCGCGCATTGAATTTGAAACCGATATTTTATTTTATTTTGGGAGGTACTTTACTTATGAAGACCCAGAGACATTTTCGATTTTTTTAAAAAAATGCCTCCATCGTTTTTCATTAAATTTTGTTGTTAGATAGTGTGAAAGATATTTAAGCAAATGATGCAGGTCTCATTTTCGTTGAAAACTGATTTTTTGAAAATTGTAAAAATTTAAAATGTTTTCGGCGTCTTCCTAGAACTAAAATTATGATAATAGAGATTTTTTTCTTAATAAAATCTGGTCCTAAATGTTAGATTTTGAAGTAAGGTCATGTAGAATGTTTCGAAAATTTGATTACTTTTCGCATAATTTTGCGTGAAGAATGGGCGAGAATACGTTTTAGCACCACTATTTTCAACATTGTCCTCGGATAGCGGAAAGGATGCGTAAAAGAATGGCGGAGGTCTCCATTTTCTTTGAAATCTGATTTTCTACAGTATTCTACAGCATCTTTCTACAGTATTGAAGATAGACTTTTCTCTTTAATAATATATTTTCTTTAAAGACGTCTTGAAATAACGTCATGTACAATTTTTCGAAAATGTAAGTATTTTTCACTTAATTTTGGATGAAATGAAGGCATTTTTAAAACAATTATTTTCTCAAAAACGGCTCCGATTTTTTTCTTTAAATTTTCTTCTGGCATGCGAGCCATTTCACGTCAAATCGCACAAGAGACACGACTTTTTTTAAATTTACGGTTTTTTAAAAATCTGGACATAAAAAAAGAGTCGCGTGTTTTTTTTTATTTGCCAGAAAATCTATTATTTGTGTAGTTATGCTCACATTAAATTTTGGAATTTACGCGTCCACAAAATATGATCAATTGTTGCTCCGAAGGTACTTAATATAAAAATTCGTGGTTTGTGTCAGTTAATGCTTTGAAATGTGTATTTTATTCCTCTGTAAATAAATGTTTCAAAAAATAAATATTTCATTTAAGAAAAAAGGACTTTTTTAAATGAAACTTTTTATGTAAACTTGATGACATAAAAATTTGAAAAAATAGTGGAGTATTTCGTGTTTTCTATAAAATACAACAGGAAAACAAAAATGCCCACTTCACACGTACAGTTCTAAAATATCAATTGTAAGTATGGGGCGCGCTCTACCTACCCATGCTTTAACGAATTGTGTTCGGTCAGTCTTTGATCCAAGTGCTGAAGAATTATAAAAAGAATTGCTATCACCTTATTAGGGTTCCAAGAGTTATTAGTACTTCAGATGTTCACTCTGCTCCCAAAATGCATGGGGTGACAGCGAAACTAATTCAAATATGAGCCGCGTGAAATCACACAAGATTTGACATGACTTTCTAATGTATGACTTTTTTTTTATTAAATCTGGACATCAATAAGAGACACTTTTTTTTACTGCAAAATGATTATTTGTGTAACTACACAAATAATTACATGCCTCTGTTAAATTTTGGAATTTACGCGTAAATGATCTGATTGATGCTCCAAATGTGCTTAACATGAAAATTCCTGTTTTGTTTCATTTAATACTTTGATATGTATATTTTTTCCTCTATAAATTACTTTCTCAAAAAATAAATATTTAATTAACAAAATTGTAATTATATTAAAAAATGAACATTTCTTTATGAACTCGCTCAGTAAAAATTGAAGGGAAAAAAAGGCGTATTTCTTGTTCAGTTTTCTACAAAACACAACAAGAAAAAAGTGGGCACTAAACACGAACATATCTAAAATAATCTATTGTAAGTATGCGGGCGCGCGCTTCCTACTCCTGTACTAACGAATTGGCTCCATCAGTCTTTGATATAAGCGCCGAAGAACAATAAAAATGACCGTCTGCCTGATTAGGGTTTCAAGAAATATTAGTAACTCATATGTTCACTCTGTCCCCAGAAGGGATGGGTGTCAGCGAAACGAATTCTACTACTGCTTTTCCTCGTGTCAGCGAAAACGAATTTTACTGCCGAGTCCTTTGCGTCCTAGGGATGGGGTGCCCTCCTGACCTTGCTCGTGAAATACAACAGACCACTTGTCAAGGTACGAGTACATTAGTAATATTTTCTGATCAGTCGCAATACGCATCTTATAAAGAGAAGAGTGCTAGAGTTGGTTCTGAGAATCACGTGTACACTGTGCAACACGAGTGCCGATCACCGTATGAGATGTTTCAATCCATTTAATCTTTCTGATCACGATTTTAAGAAAAGGAAATCTCCTAGACCCGCAAACCACGAATTGCTAGGGAAACTTAATTTATAGGAGTCATTAGATTGGCGAATTTGTGATACACTTGGGGGGAAAAGGAAGTCCAAAAAAGCTTTTTCTTGGAGAAGAGAGCGTCGAGATCATTGGCTCCCGTGGCATTAACGAAAGTAGAGGAACATCCAGTGAATATTGTGAAAAAGTGAAAATCACGAAAATGACAATTTAAACTCTGAAGATAGTTCAAGTGTCTGCGAAATGAATATAGAGAAGATAAACAAGAGTTTAATTGCAATAGGAGAAACCCCCGTCAAGAAAATTACAGCAAAAACTGTATCCCTCCATGAAAAATTTCAGAAAGTGTAAAGTGCTGTCACAGATATTTTTTTTCATTCTGAAGATCCTTCGGCATCCTTTGAAAAATCAGGCATTAAATATATTATTAATATTGAAACATGTTTAATTACACCACATATTATTTAAGAAATTTAATAAGAAACAAATATAAATAATAATATTAAAAATTTAAAAATAAATTCATTCCATTTATCTTATTTCAATTATTTTATTTTTATTTTATTTCTTAATTAATATGTTTATTTAAATTAAATGTTAGTTTTAATTAAAAAGTAAAAAATTTAATATTAAAATTCTCTTTTTTCATTAATTAATGTTCTATTAATTTCTTAACATTATTTAATAAACACTCTTCTGGAAATGGCTCCTCGAGAAGCTTTTTACAATGTAAGCTTCCCTCCCTGGCTCGAATCCCTTGCTCACAATACATGTTAATGGCTGATGATGATGATGATAATAATAATAATAATAATAATAATAATAATAATAATTATTATTATTAATAATTTTTATTACAAATTTTCTCAAAGTTTGCAACTAAAATGTCAAAATAGATTAAACAAATACTTCACCCACGTAATATGAACTAGGAAAATAACATTTTAATTGTAACCCTCTTTTTTAATGTATAATTAAGATCTAATTGGGAAATGTAGTAAAAGAGTATCATATTTAAATAATTAACAAAACATGGTCTGAAACCTGAACGCTCGTATCATTTCAAGGTGTCAAAGCTTCCTCAGTTCGCCGTAGGAGGAGGGGTCGTGGAGTGAAGAAACGGCCCTACGCCTGCGGTGCGACCCATACGTTGACAGTCTCTCCGCGTGGAAATACGAAGATAGGCATAGGTCATCTCTCATGTCAGATGGGAGATAGCTCGATGAAGGACACTGAAAGGTTCTCTTCAATGGAATCAACAAATATTATTTCATATTTAAACTTTTCCGAAATTGTAATTGTGAGAGGTTTTCATTTAAAAGCGAAACATCGAAAACGTAAACATCCGAGCACAAAACATTGTTAATCGACTTTAATACAGTTGTTGCTGTGGGCCATCTCAGCTTTTTTTGTACTTGTGTATCGACGATATGTAATATATTTATATAATGAAAGGACAAGAAAACGTTCGATTATTGCGCTAGAAAGCAATTATTGTATTTATTTAAATCAATTAATTACGAGCAAATCCGTGCTCTACACTTGGCAGTTTTAATCACGAATCTCTTCCCAACCTCGGCTGGCTTGGACTGCTTACGAGAATACTCTGTCCCTACGAGATACGAGAATCTCGTGGTCGGCGGCTCTCGTTGCCTTCGGCAGAGAAAAAATCTCTTTCGCCAGTGCACTCCCTCGGCATTGGCTGGGCGCTTCCCCATCCACGACCCTTTTCCCATCTTGGGCCATTGAGAATGACTCTCAGCTCGGGCGAGATTGGAGAGGGACTGAATGCAGTTTTTTTAATATAATTTATTTATAAATGTCGCATAAACAACTAGGTCTTGAGCGACCACAATGTTGTAATACAGAGTCAGATATATTTACAAAGTATTTCTGTATGTTGAGTCTTTACAAAATATGTTTCAATAAGTTACAATATGACAAATACAGTAGGTTATTTTACATAGTATTATACATTATTGTGGATAGTTCAGACACTTGACCTGGAGGAAGGCATCAAATAGATATTATTTTATTGGTATAAATAGTTGTCTTTGAACATACATGGACACTTGTTTGTTTACATTTTTTTATTTTATGGTATGAGTTTCATAGAAACGGTTTTTGTAATTAAAGCCATTTATATTCCATTGGAGAATTGTATATGCCATTTCAAGAGCAAAATTTGGAGAGAGAGAGAGTGTGTTAGTTTGAATCTTCATCAGTTAAGTTTGCCAGTTCTCTGCTTATGTCAATTGTTTTTAATTTCGATTTAAATTTGTGAAACGTCTTTTTATGTTTTTATCCGTAAGGAGGGGGTAGGTATCTTCTAACATTTGTAGTAACAGTTTGATATCTGGAGTGAATTCCAGAACAGCTTCCTCAACATTTATGCAATTTTTTGTTTTTTCAAAAAGACTTTTTAGTTGTAAACAATTTAAAACATATTTGTTACTTGGTTCAGACAATGTTCCTTTGAGTGGGGCAAGTTGATTTTCTAGTCTATCAGATTCCTCTGCAAGAAAAATTTCAAGTTTTGACTTTTTATTGTTTTTTGGGTTTGATTTAATCACTGTAGAATTTTTGTATTGGTGGACTTTATCCATTATTTCTGGTGTAATCGGTTGTATGTTGTTAGTATCTGAGACACTTTCTCTAAGAAAGGTTAGGTTTTCTTCGCCTACAACTGAATGTAACGTTTCTGATGTCACAGATTTAGAAGATAGACTAGATAAGGGACGTTTGGCATTTTTTGTAGGTCTGTTGTCAATAGCAGGATGAGCAGTGGAAGAGGGTTTAAGAGTTGGGAAAGAGGAGGGGGACAGCTCATTTTTTTCATTGGGATTAACTTCACAGTACCCAGAGGGGTTATCTTTTTGTTCATTCATTGGGCAGTTGTTAGCAAAATGACCGTGATCCTTGCATAGAAAACATGATATAGAATCTGATGATGGATATATCCAGAAAACTGTGTCATCATAAATAATTTTCATGGTTTCTGGTACTTTGTCCATATCATCTGGATGAATATAAATTTGTCTCTGGAAACTCAAAATGTGACCAAACCCAGGTTCGTACATGCCGGCTCTCAGGAAGGTCATTGTAGAGCCGATTCGAATTTTGAGTTTCGTTAGCTCGTCAATAATTAATGAGTGTGGGAACACACATTAGAAAGAATGAGTCTTATATTCTGCGTAATTAGCGGTCAAATAGTTAACGTTGAGTTATTAATTGAAATGGTTGATTTATTGTCAACTAGTTTTTTCACAGATTCCTTAGAATCCAGATAGACACATATACGGTTTTTTGAAATCCTTGAGACGAACCGTATGGTCTGAGGATTGATCATTTTTGCAAGTTCCTGGATGTACGTTTTAACTGATATACCGTCTACTGAGTCCATCACAATCGCGTGTTCTTTTGTGGAAATTGGAATTTTTTTTTTTGAAATCATTGATAGTTTCACTGTTTGGGATGACTCCTTGATCAGGAGCCATCTTAGGATGGACGTTGGGAGTACTGTTTACACCTACTAATGTTTAAATTCGTTTTACTCACTCACTGGATTTGATTCAGTTGATCATTAAACGAAAGTCGACACAACACAACACAACACTCGGCACTGTGCGGCCTTCAACGGCGCTCTCCGAACTCGATGCCGCTTATCGCACTACAGGAGGTCTTTACTCGCCAACGGTCGGAGCGACACTGAATGCAGTTTTGTTCGTCATGGCATACATTTTCATTCGTTGCTATACCAAGAGTGTTGCGAAGTTTCTTACAATATCTTACCCTCATGTTAATTAAAGAAGAAAATCCTAAAAAAAACAACTTTACAGACAAATAAGGTTGTGGAATATATTTACAGATTTTTTCAATTTGCACAAATGTTTAATTTTCTTTTCTAAACTGCAAATATTGTGTTATCAGTGTGGACTTCAACTCCACGTACGTTCTCGAATTAATTAATTAATTAATTTAATAATACTAATGGAAATTGGTACGTACTATTTTAATATACAACTTCTTGTTTAACATTGTTAAATAACAATTTTCATGTTTTAAAATAAGCGCCTAAATGTTGTTTTGAAATCCTACTTCCTCATGATCCGAAATTAACTTGATTGGAATTGACATGGTTGTAATTAATTTTTTGAAAGAAAAAAAATAGTGGTCAAAGGTAGAACACTATGTTGTACTTCTGACCAGGAGTAGTTGTACCTTTGACTACTACACACAAATTATAATAATGAGTTAATTTAAACCTACTTTTTAATTAAACTAATTTTAAAGTATGTAATATGATGAACACCAGTAATAAAGTTTACAGAAACTGTAAAAAAAAGGACGAAATTGAACAAAGCATATGAAAAAGAAAACGCTGTAAATCTGAATAAATGTAGGCTTTTAAATTATAGTTTAAACAAATTATAATGCCTTTACTTATAAAAAACAAAAACCTATTAAGTAATATGGGATAAAAAAATATATTCAACACAGTAATGATATTAGGATATGTAATTAGGATATAGTTCGACACCAATAACAAATGCTGTTGCAGATGGACTGATCCATGTGCCTGAGGAAAAATTGGAAGCATAAACGCAATATCGTTGTTGCTTCTAGGCATCATCTTCAATTCTCTAAAATAGTAAAAAAGAATAAATAAATAAATAAATAAATAAATAAATAAATAAATAAATAATCCGAAGGGAAGTAGACATAGGATCAGGTTGTACCTTTGACTGGTCAAAGATGCAATAGTACATGCTGGTCAAAGGTACAACACAAGCTCACTTTTCACAAAATCAAGCATTTTGAATTTATGGTTAATTTGTTTCAAATATAAACTGCATATTTCATCTAGAATGTCTGTCTTACATTATTACGTATTTCTATTTTTCATTATGAAATAGAATAAATATAATTCAAGTTATGACAAAATAATACGAACAAAATGCTTACTTTTGACAATTGCATACAGCCTTTTTTATACACGACTTAAGACTTACGGTACCTCTGGCGGCAGGAGTATAAACTAGGAAAACCAACTTCTGAAATTTATCAGTATTATGCAATTCGGCAAAGACTGGTTAAAGGTACAACAGGTCAAAGATCCATCACTTTCCCCTATATACTAAAACGTATGTTTTGAAATATTTATATAATAATATGTACTCAAATGGATATACTAAAAACGCATACTGAAATGAGAAATATTATTGTGCATAAGATACAAATTAATGAAATTCTAGCACAGGCTGGTTTTGCGACATGGCATGAGGGGCCAGCCCCCCCCCCCCCTGCAAACTTTTGTACCGTTCTGTACTCGTTTTTGTCGCGATATTATCCTCATTTAAAGAAATAGTTTTGCGCAACTTACGAGAAAGACGTGTGTATCACCACTTGCTTCAACGAAGTTTGTAATGACTAGGGAACGGATTTCCATGTAATTACATGTTTTTACAGGAACTAGATACCTGGATTCAATAATATTTTTTTGAGTTTATAAGACATTCGGAATGAATTAGAACTATTTTTATTTTACATATTTTTTTCATATTTTACCTATTAGTATATATTTCGTTAAATTTTAATTCATTTATACGTCGAAACGCAACATTTCAGATGCGCGTTTGTAATATATGTTACACCTTTCTTACAAATCGAAACGCTTTTGCGCTTCTATGACCACCATGTCTTGGTAACCGTACCCCCTCCCCCCGCTTACTGCGTAATTGGAGTCACACATGAGCGGAGTTGTGTGAACAAAAGTTCAACCGCGTACTTGCTCGTAATATACTATGTACGTAATATTCTAGGCTCGTAATATACTACGCTGTAATATACTATGACGTATTTTATATTTCGAATAAATTTGTGTTTGGTGAAGTCTAGTGTTAAATTACTTCGTAGGGACAGAACCTACTTTCAGCCTCTCCGGATCCTTGTTAAGAATTGATTGGCGACCTTCTACGCTCGGTTGGTTGGTAATTCCGGGCACGTCAATAGTCCCGTAAGTGTGGTGCATGTTTTTTTCCTCGGGAGAGGGCAGTGATCATCCCCCACTGGATGGCGAGATCCAGCGCCGACCTACCGTCGGCTAGCGGGATTTCCCCCTAACCAGGACTCTCCCACCAGCAGGGTAGCGCCCCAGCCGGGACAAGCTCTAAGCTCCCGACCGGTCTCCCGGAATATGTGGTAGTATAGTGCATGTTATTGTAAGTGGGTGTGTAAGGGTAGAGGTTAGGACAAGGAAGAGGAAGGGAAGATCGCGCACGGTCCGTGGCCCGTTTGTTAGGGTACTGCTCCGGTATTCTCCTGGTGTTGCTTGGAGAAACCACGGAAAACTACCGATCAGAGCAGCCGGCCGCTAGAATTCTCGTCCAGACGACGGCTGAATTCGACCTAGCTGAAAAGCGAGTGTCGGAAAGCTAGTGTCAAACTCGAACCTAGGACCTCCCGGTCAGAGACGCTGCTTGGTCAGTGACATCAGTTGATGCACTGAGCTACCGCTCCCGATCTACGCTCAGAAAATGCTTATAGAGAACAATAATAAACAATAATGAATTTTTTTCTTACATGTTTTGGAAAAAATAAGTACTTATAGATGTACATATTTTGCATCTTCTATTACAATAAATTCCGTTCCCCAGTAATGACATCACCGCGAAGCTCCGACTTAGTGGGAAAGTTGCCTCCTGGCCAAAATTCGTGATCCATTGTTGCCGCGAAGCATAGCATTCGGATGCCATGTATTTCTGGCCTCCGAGAACAGCTTCGTGCGGAATTTATTAAATTGTTTCTAGCAACAAGTTTTCTTGAAGATGTACATATTTTTTAAGCTTCTTGAAGAAAGTAGTATAAACGTATTAATTTTAGTGTATCGTGTTTTTTTTAACAATATATTTCCCAGTGCTAATCGAAAAACCTAATTGGAGGCGGGAGGAACTTCATTTCTTTGTTTGAAGTTCCCTTTTATAGGAAAGATAGTGATAGACGTGAAAGTTTTACTTCTGAACGTCTTATTTCAGTTTTTGTTGAATGTCACCTTTAAATTGCTATGGTCATATAAGCGATACAATAAATATGTTCAATCTGTGGTGAAATTGTCAGCTCCTCTCAATGATATTTATAATATAATACAATGCTATTTGCAACCAGGAGACGGAAATAAAATGATTTCCGTTTACCGAACTATGATATCTAGAGAAAATTTGTTTTAACATAGTTTGAAATATAGTAATTTCTTCACAAGGTGGCAGGGGGGTCACCGTTAAGTGGATACGTAACCTAGTAAATTGATCTTATTTTCTTGACAGATGAAGATTTTGGTAACGATAGTCCTGCAACTTACGTCCTTACCATATGGAGTTTGGAATTCTTTTCAAACAATGATCATTCCAGAATTTAATTGCAGTAACGGAATAATTTCTTGATATCCAATAACGTTGTACTCATGTTAGTTTCGATTTTTGGTTGTGTAGTCCCATATGTAGCAGCCTTGCCTGGGCATACTTAACAGCTTTGCCTACTTCAATTCTCCACCATTCGATCGTTCCTCAAAATTGTTAAAGGTGACAGCATTTCAGTGGTTTGTTTTAGGACATGGACTTAACTTGGTCTCGTGTAGTGTATTAAACCGATGGGGAAAGATATGCATTTTTGCTAGCGGCATTTATAAAAAAAAATGGAGATTCATCATCTCCTGAATTAGCAAACTTTGAAAGAAAACTGCTCATTCGCTTGTAAATCCACAGCTTTTTGCAAACATATTCAAAACCGTTAGAATATTTGGGAATGTTAAAGCGTCCATTTAAAATCTAAATCGTCTGAAAACCGAAAAACCGACGTTTAAGATTTAATGACTGATGGGGAGGGATGGCATATCATAGACTGGTAACAGTTTAGCGTTTCTTCATAAGTTGTTGGTATAGTATCCTTGCTGAAAATTTATATTTTAATGATAAGTGACATAGTAATGTTATGGAGTCGGACACTGCATTCTTCCTCTTGCACAACGAATCATTAATTTCCTCCTCCGGCCTTGAGCGAACTGCAACTACCGACGTGCCTTGTGGCTGTGTCAGCTGCCGCGCCGTGATAAGCATACGATCAGAACGTTTACACAAACTTTTACTGGAAGAATGCAAATGAAAAGTTTATCATCATCATAGTAATAGTGGCGGCAACAAGTTGAAGTACCGCAGAGTATGATAGTGTAAACAGGAAATTGAAAAGTCTGAATTTCCACGAATTCTTTTTAATTTGTTCAAAGAAAAAGTTATAGGTATAGCGTCGATTACGTTGTGTATTATGCGTGTTTTCTAGCATAATATAGAATTGCATTGTACATTACAACGTCTTGTATTCTAGCTCACACTCCCCTCTTCTAACCGTAGGTGGAGTGCACAGATCTTCGGCTTCAGACATAGCAGGATCCTGGATTATTTTCGTAGAGTACTCGATAGCACTCGTGTATTCGTAAAATGGTTAACAAATCTTAGATTCTGAAATATTTACACATTGGTGAAACCGTAATTTCGTTTTCACTAATTTTAAATTAAAATAAACGTGGTTTATTTTTAAATCATTACTCGTTAATTGTTATTAATGACAAATCGTACAATCTCACATCAGTAACAATTTCTGTTAAGGGCGACGAAGGCTCGCCTCAGCTTCGAACGCTTTGGAAGTCGGTGGCCCTGGCGGGGACGGATCAGTCCATTTGAAGTGGTCCAGAATTTAATAAATTGGTCGCTCGACCATCTCGAAAAAATTCCATGTTTTGTTCATAAATGCCCTTATGTTTTGGCTGAACAAAAATTTTAAATTTATTTTTATTGCACCTGGTTTATAAACGGCGGCCTTTGTAGAACGTTTGTAGAAATTTACTCTTTTCTAAATTACTCAACTCTGGTTTGATCTAGCATTTTAAAAGAAAAGGCATTGGATTCAGTAAACTGTGGCCAATAAATGAAAATTATTTACCTACCTTCTATGTTTTATTTCATAAATATTGGGAACCAAATCTATGAAACGCGAATAAACGAAATTCGATTTTCAGAGAGTAATTTCTCAACGAAGGAATAGAATCACAGCCTTAATTTTTTCTGTGCTTGTACACATAATAGTATAGTTACTTTTCATAAAATGTTATTGGTAAATAACGTATCACTTGAAAATTATATCCTTTTAAAAATTGGAATTTTGGATTTTTTCCAAATTTTCAACTGTAATATCTGTGTTAGGGGATCAGGTAAAAATCTGAAAATTTCACACATGGTAGATTGCTGTGATATCAAACTTCAGTAAAAATTTCAACGTTTAGATTTAACGTGAAGTTGTTTTTTATTGTAAACTTACGCAACAAAAAGGCTTCATTTACACATTGAGAATGCGTTATGCCAAGCAGTAATCATATTATTTTGAAGCTATTTTAAACTAAAATCTACATTGATTTAAAACAATTCATTATCTTTATTATTAATGAACAAAATATATAAAATTGAAATCTCAAAAAAAAATATTTAATTTATTACATGTATTAATATTAACAACGTCATCAGTAGTAGCAAAAAAAAAAAAAAAAATGATAGAATCAGGTGTTGTATTTAATAATTTAATTTTTGACCTGTTGTAGTGTAAAGGAACGATCTGTGCAATTATTTTAATTTTAATTTTAATAAATTTTATTAACAGAAATAACAGTTCAAAATTTGTTTATAAATTGATCTCTACGTTATGTCACGCGCGATCGCACAAATTACGCCGTGATGTGGAACACTTCCTGTCTTGGCAAACATTCCCGCACATTATCGGTTGAGAGATTCGCTTCCGAACAAGACTGTAGTGCAAATATTTGATATAACTTGTGGGGCGCTCTGAATGTTTGTGCAAATGTTTAACAGAATTCTAGCAGATCAAAATGATTCATGCAAACAGAACAATTACAAAGTTAATACAATTATTTGACGAAAGTTTCGTGATTACGTGACTACACATAAGATATTCGTAATTTCTTGAGGGACATAATATCCTTCTAGAGAAAAGAAATCAAGCGAAATATTATTGACTTAAATTGAAACGTAAACATCTCTTACGATACTCCATACTTACAATAATTATATTGATGTTTTATCTAAATTAGTGGTGATACAAATGGCACAGACTTTCCCGTCGTAGATAGATCCATTTTCTTTTTATTCTGGATTGCCGCAACCCCCTTGCGGACCCTAAGGAACCTCTCAGGGGCTATCTACAGTACCTGCATCTCCCTCCTGCCCATGAAACATCACCCCGAAGTAGCCTTTAGATCCTGTCGGAGAATATCAATTTTGGTGAAAATCGGCTGCACAGTTTAGCCGCTAACGTTGTTCACGGACGGATAGATGTTTTGCTGTCATTCGATTTTTCGGTATCAAGGACACATAAAACATGGATTTTGGCAATACCACATGTTAGAGGATTTGTTTCTAAATTTAGCAACTGGATTTGAACAACTTTTTCCTCACCAGAGCCCGGCATAAAGAGATTTTTCTGCCGAAAATTCGCTTTTTGCCCGCCGCATTACATACCTTTCTCTTAAGAAGTACTTTCTTAACAGTAAGGTACCTTCTTTTTATTGAGCATCTTGTTATTATTCCATTTCCAAAAAAATTCCAAAAAGAATTAGGTCTCTACCTTAAGAATGTCTAAGGGTCCGAGATCAAGAAATTTGGCCATGGCTATATGCACCAAACGGATTTTTTGCATTCTTTCAAAAAGACACAATATTTATTTGAAATATCTTTCAGGTCGTTAATATTTACATTACATACATTTTTCTTTATTATTGCATTTGTGAGTACAAGAGCATTTCTTGTGATGTTTCTTAAAAACTCAAGTTGAAAGTTAGAAATGTTAGAAAAGTGAAAGTTAGTAGTAAAGTTAAAATAAAAATGTGTTAAAATTGTGCATTTTCAGAAACACTCAAATTATATTTTCTTGAAAATGACTCCAGAATTTTTCTTAAACTTTTTGTGTAGAGCTAATTGCACAATATGCAACATAAAAATATAATTTTCTTGAAATCACACATCATTAATATTTATATTATAGCCTTAAGTCTTAAGTTTACTATTATGTGGGTGAAAAACTGAGAAATGAGAAAAATTGTCTTTAAGGCACCCCTTGCTTTGAGGAGGAGGGAGGGGGTAAACGGAAAGCTAATCCAGACATGAGAGTCTATTCCTATTGTAGAACCACTAGTTTAATCTTGTCTGTGTTAGGAGTTTTTCAAGAAACTGTTTAAGAGTTGTGGGTTAGAAGTTTTGGTATACTAAAACTACATAAGAGGTACCAATAATACAAAAATTTGTGGTGCTGTAGCTGCAAAAATATTTCAGGTAATTTGGCATTATGAATTAATTTTAGACACAAGCCAGTAAAAATTTAACTTTTGAGAATGTCTGTTGTTTTTTTTCTTTTTTCCTTTTTTCCTTTTTCCCCCTTCTTTTCTTTGTCTTTCTTTTGTTTTCCCTTTAAAATTGTCTTTCCAATATAAACTTGAATTTTTAAAGCATACGGAATAGTAATGTTAAAGGAATCCCATTTCATGTAGTCCTATGCACTCACATGTTCTGGAACTGTATTAAGAACTTATATTTTCAATTGCTCAGTTTTCAAAGACAAGCGCACGCCATCTCCATTTTCTGAGAAGTTGAATTGTGAGGGAGGTGACTGTGAAGCTGCAAAGCCTGATCATGTGTATATGGATGCAATGGGATTTGGTATGGGCTGTTGTTGCCTGCAGCTGACTTTTCAAGCTTGTAACATCAATGAAGCACGCACACTATATGATCAGTTGGCACCTCTTTGCCCTATTATGGTGAGTTTTTCAGAATATTAATACAAATGTAAATTGAGTTTTTGCTTGATGTAAGGAAGTTTCTTAGTAATGGATGTTTTGACTGTTTTGTCTTATAAAGTTTGTTTACAGTTTGGCACCAAGGTATCTGTAGTAATTTCATATCTATGTAAGAAACTGGGGTAATTCGTAATTAAGTTTTAAAATGCTGTGCTTCAATCCTGTGTTTTCATGCTGCTATTGCTTGTTCAATGTACCAGTCATGGTATCTTCAATGTCTCATGATTGATATTCTATAAAAAATCCTTTTACCTTGAGATGCTTTATTGTGTGTAAATGAACAGTGGATAAATTCCACATAAACACTACAGTTTCACTTATGTACAGCTTACATATTTGCAACAACCACTCACTGTTTATTACAACACATCATATTCATAGCTGATAGGTCTTACTATACTTGCATGGAATGCCCATGTCACAGACACTATACAACTACCCCTCAACTTGCACAGGAAACAGGAATAACGGGTTACAGAATTAGAGTTTAGTAAAATACACATGAAATACCCTTCAAATAAAATAGGCCTATAAGTGAAGTACACTGCCAAAATAATCACTTTCCATCCAACTTTGTTTCTCAGTGTGTTTACACATGCACATGTCTATACAAAACTGACAACTACAAGTGACAAGATCATTGTTGTGCTTGGGTGTTTTGATTTGTTGTTTTAGTCTAGGCAATATTTGAATGAACTGATCCAATAGTGTATATTCATGGAAGAATCAGTTGTGCCTTCTGTCACCACATTGTTCTTGTCATTTATACCAGTTGAATCGGCTTAGCCTGTCCTGTATTTCTATTGTTAATAGTACCATTCTATGACTGTTCTGTAATTGTAACTAACCTTGCTTGCCACGAACTATAAATTATTTAACTTCTATGTTAAGCTGCTTCTTTATAGTAATTTCTTCTGATTTCCTAATTCTATCAAATATTCCTTTAACAATTCAGATGGAATGAAAATGTTCTGTTCTCTCTAGTCTTTTTTGAGGCAGTTTTTTGTAACAATTGTACCATATGGTTGACTTTCATTTACTTTCTCTTCAAACTGCAATTTGGGGAATTCTCTATATTTTAGCTGATAATATTTCAATTTGAACTCTGGTAAAGCTTTTATAGACTCCATCCATCCAATATTTTCAAACTGCTTGTGGTATCCTTATCAAAATGTTTCATGTTTATCAAAGAAATAAACAGTACCTCTAGTAGAATCAATAGAAAATGTTTGCGAATCATTGCCTCCAACTTTTTTTTTACATTTGTTGCGTCAACTCACGACGCAACGCGTCTCCTAACCCCTTCTTGGGTGTTGAGCGCTATTGGAGTAATCCTCCGTTACTTTCTACGTATAATTTGGAGTAATCCTCCGTTACTGTAGATATTTACCATAGATGTTTCTGTCCGTCACGTCTCGTCGTAGTCTGTTGTCAAGAGGACCGCCAGGTAGCATCTCCGCGTACGCGCCTCCTGCTACGCGCTCCTGCGTCACTGCCCAGCGGACAGAATTGGGAAGGAATAAGGATAGGGGCAGGGTGTAGGACACTTCACACGGGTTGGACTAGCCCTTGTGAAGCAGCCGAACTCGTTTTGTAGGAACAAATTTCACATGAGATTCGACGGGAATCGAACCCGGATCTCCGAGGCGAGCAACTTTGCTCTGCGCCACGAGAAGGCCATAATGTTGTGTAGGCTATAATGTTGTGTATGACAATCTTTTATAATCCAAATAATATGGATCACTAACTTTAATGACCTTGGGCATGTTCTCACAAGCAGGTGTATGATGGTTACTGAAATTTTGGAGGATTATCATTCTAGCAAATAATTCTAACATCAAATTTCATCATCATTCATTGTGAAAATGTTCAGATGAATTTGGCTGAACCCCTGTTATGGTTTATTCTTGTAACATTTTCCAACAGATACATTAAGAACTGATGTCCACATTAAAAAGCTTCATATGCAGCAAAATTATGTGTATCTGTACTGAATTTTGAAGGATGGTCATTTACATCTTGCACTAAGCTACTAACAAAAACCTCAGCATAAACTCCAGATGCACATCTCAACATTGAATTCATATTGTTTCTTTTGTTCAAAGTTCAATTAATCCAAAGAAATCACAAAGGAGAAAAATTTACTGTCTCAGACAGTGTTAAAATCATAGTCATGTGGCTATATAGTGTGTGTGTGTGTGTGTGTGTGTGTGTGTGTGTATGTATGTATGTATGTATATATGTATATGTTTGTAGGCTCAAAAAATCGAATGACAGCAAAACGTCTGTGAACAAATAAATAAATAAATAAATAAAAAAATAAAAACATGGCAAGGTCATGTATTTTTCGAAAATTTGAGTACTTTTCGCGTAATTTTGCGTGAAAATACGGACGAGAAAGTAAATGATGTTCTAACACCACTAGTTTTTTCCTTTAAAGTATTTACAAATGTTCAAAAGTTAAATTCATATTACTTCGTTACATTTTTATGAATTAGCTGAAGAAAATCTGTATTTCTCAAGGATTTATTTGTTACAATCGTATATTAGATGACTGTTGTATGTATTTTTGTCTGGGTTTTGTATTAAGATGCTTCACTCTAACACTAATATATACACTTTCTTCTTGTGTAGGCAAAAAAAAACTTGTAGGATAATCAAATTTTCAATTTTTTTTGAAATTTTGTCAATTCAAAAATTTTCAATTTTTATTTATTTTTGCGTAGCTGGCACTGACTGCATCATCACCAGTACACAGGGGATATTTAACTGATGTTGACTGCCGGTGGAATGTTATATCATGTTCTGTGGATTGTCGGACTGCTGAAGAACGTGGAGAAGTTCCATTGCAACATTGCCGGTTTCACATTCCCAAGTCTCGTTATGACTCAATTGATTCATATTTATCACCTAGTGGAGAAAAGTAAGAATACTTTTTATTTTTCTAAATGTAAAGATTCTTGTTTATTAAAAAAAACTGGAGTGTTGGATAATTTGGAAGTAGGAGAAATCCTGAAGAATGTTTCTGCTGTGTCAAAATCTTAATCCTCTCTCTTTTAAGTAGATGGTTCACAACATTAATTGGAATACAAATTTGTTGTGTTAGTAAATTTATAAAAAAATTGTGTATTTATCCACCTGTCTATTATAGTTTTTGAATGGGTTTATTTCAGGTTTAATGATGTACCTCTAGTTTATGATAATGAGGTATATCAAAGGTTGCGAGAAGCAGATATAGATCATTTACTAGCCCAACACATTGCCCACCTGTTTATTCGTGATTCTGTGTCCTTATTCAGTGAGAAGGTCCATCAAAATGATGAGGAAGATACTGACCATTTTGAGGTAAATTATGCATTGTAAATTATATTCTTAATGTTGCTCTTCTCCCACGAATCCAAAAGTATTATGTATGGTTACTTTGCTTTGAATCAATCTTCTTCTTCTTCTTCTTCTTCTTCTTCTTCTTCTTCTCCTCTCCTTCTCCTTCTCCTTCTCCTCTCCTTCTCCTTCTCCTTCTCCTTCTCCTTCTCCTGCTCCTGCTCCTGCTCCTGCTCCTGCTCCTGCTCCTGCTCCTGCTCCTGCTCTTCTCCTGCTCCTTCTTCTCCTGCTCCTTCTTCTCCTGCTCCTTCTGCTCCTGCTCCTTCTTCTCCTGCTCCTTCTTCTCCTGCTCCTTCTTCTCCTGCTCCTTCTGCTCCTGCTCCTTCTGCTTCTGCTCCTTCTTCTCCTGCTCCTCTTCTCCTGCTCTTCTTCTCCTGCTCCTTCTTCTCCTGCTCCTTCTTCTCCTGCTCCTTCTTCTCCTGCTCCTTCTCCTTCTTCTCATTCTCCTGCTCCTGCTCCTGCTCCTGCTCCTGCTCCTGCTCCTTCTCCTGCTTCTTCTCCTGCTCCTGCTCCTTCTTCTCCTGCTCCTTCTCATTCTCATTCTTCTCCTTCTCCTTCTCCTGCTCCTGCTCCTGCTCCTGCTCCTGCTCCTGCTCCTGCTCCTGCTCCTTCTCCTGCTCCTTCTCCTGCTCCTGCTCCTTCTCCTGCTCCTTCTCATTCTCATTCTTCTCATTCTCCTTCCTGCTCCTGCTCCTGCTCCTGCTCCTTCTGCTCCTGCTCCTTCTGCTTCTGCTCCTTCTGCTTCTGCTTCTGCTGCTTCTTCTGCTCCTGCTCCTTCTCCTTCTCATTCTCCTTCTCCTTCTCCTGCTCCTTCTCCTTCTGCTCTTGCTCCTTCTGCTCTTGCTCCTCTCCTTCTGCTTCTCTTCTGCTCCTTCTGCTTCTGCTCCTGCTCCTTCTCTTCTCCTTCTCATTCTTCTCATTCTCCTCTTTCTCATTCTTTTTTGTACAAAATTTTTCATATTTATTCATTCTGCATTTCTTCTCCTTCAGAACATTCAGTCCACAAACTGGCAGACAATGCGTTTCAAGCCTCCACCTCCTAATTCTTTAATTGGATGGCGTGTCGAGTTTCGCCCATGTGAAGTGCAAATTACAGACTTTGAAAATGCTGCTCTGGTGTGTTTTGTGGTATTACTTACACGAGTAATTTTGTCATATCAACTCAACTTTATTATTCCTATTAGCAAGGTAAGCAACAGAATAAAATTGTTTCACTCTTTGCCCCTCTAATTTTTGTCTTTCCCTTTTCTGAAGTGAACTGCAAGTAATTTAGTTAGTACTTATTATCTCCAGGCAGTTTATCAGTTAAGTGTTTCAGGTGGATGAAAACATGCAAAAGGCACAGAAACGTGATGCAGTACGTCAGGAAACTTTCTGGTTTCGAAAAGACATAACAACATCTGTTTCTCCCCCTGTGGCTACATCACGATGTCAGTTAAATGATGGTGATGTCTATGCACCCATGACCATTGATCAAATTATTAATGGGAAGGTAGGTTTAATTAGGCATTTCCTTATCAATCTTGTTTGCTTACTGAAAGAATAATGTGAAGATTAGTAGTTTATGAAAATAAAAGGATTTGCCACTTATTAAACTACAAAGATTAATTTATTATGAAATACCACTTGTTTCGTAATAATGATTATTCCTTAATGTTCAGTAAAATAACATTAACTGATATCCTCAATACTGTTCTTAAAATTAGCACTTTGAAATGCAACATTGTATGTGTCCCTTTAAATCTTTTTATAGGATGGTGAATTTCCTGGACTTGTTCCTCTCATTAATAGTTACCTGAGTAGTATGGATGTAGATGCAGATACACACTGTACTATTCAACAGTACTTGAAGCTTATCCAAAAGAGAGCATCTGGGGATCTGTTGACAACTGCCTCATGGATACGTCTCACAACCATCCTGACTACAAGTAAGTTAAGGTTTAATGGTTGTAATATAACTTCAGAATATGATTGTATAAAATGTCAAATTTTGTGAATGAGATTAAAATAATAATAATAATAATAATAATAATAATAATAATAATAATAATAATAACAACAATAACAATAATAATAACAATAACAACAACAAATTAATTATATTAATTAATAAAACATCTGTAGTAAATGGTTCCATTGAGGTTTCCAAAAGTCGATAAGCTGTTTGTTCAGTCATTAAATTGTCCACTTCTAAAATATCTAATCATAACAAATCACATCAGAGGCATTCCGAATACCCCTCTTAAGGATTGTAATAGAAATCCTTTAATTTTAAACACTGTTTTCCATTTTATGTATGTGAATATTGAGCGTTTGTGTTTTCTGCAGATTTGATTCTGTTGTATCTGACCACATTAATTATGATCTACTGAAAGCGGTGCAACGCATCCAGTCTGGGGAGCAACCATGTCCAGAGCTTCTAGGTTGTTGTATCCAGTCCAAAACTCAAGAGAAAGTGCCTGCTGCTCTTGAGAAAGCTGAAAGTTGCAATGGAGAGTTGTGACTGATGTTACCTGCATAGATCTTCAAGAGGAGCTCAAATTGGCTCTAAACAATTTTTGTGATGATTGTTCTTGTGGTTGAACGTTTTATAAATGTGCCTATGTTTCTAGTTTCTTGCACTGTGCTAATATATGCTAGCAAAAGACTTGTTGGTTTCTCTGGGCACTGTTCTCAATATTTTTCCATATGTAGAACTGTTGGGTAGATTGATGATGTTGTAGCCTTAGAGAACAACAAACATTTCTCAAATGATGTAACCTTTATTACTAACTGATTCAGAATTTGTCAGTGGATACACAAGACTCCTATTTGAAATGAAATGTTATAATGTTATTAATCATAAAAAATGTATATCTTTAATTCAACAAGAAATGTTGCATATTTATGTGTTTTATTCAGTTCCCTCTCATTTTATTTTTTATTTGTGTTTATCTGGTGCTGCTATAGCCTGCAATATTACTGATAAAGCCTGAATCTCGGGGAACAATGTACAGTGTATTATATAATAAGAGAAATAATAATACAAAAACACGGTTTACTGACATGGGTTGTTCTTTATATTGCCTAGGAGTTCTAGTGTCTCGTAACTTCAGGTGGGAGTCCAAGTTTCTCTATGGTCTAGGTTGGTACTTTTTATGGGTGGATGTGAGCTATTTCTTAAAGGATTAGCTACTGTGCTAAAAATGGATCATCCATTATTTATATGCCTTTATTATCATATAAAGGTTACTTCTGCTGAAATTTAAAACAACACTCTTGTTGTTTTTCAATAGTCTCTTTTCTCAAAAAGAGCTGATACACTTAACATTTGTACTGCACTTGAAGAAATGATCATAATCATCTTAACATGATGCGGATAGTGATGCTCACCTGCCTCTCTATCAAATGCAAAGTGCCACATTTATGTTGTGATTATTGTAGCCAAAGTAATTATAGTATTTGCTTTCTTAGTAGTACTATGTAAAGCTACCTCAAATGGCATGGCAAATGACCAGTCAGTTGCAAGAGTCATTGAACATTAAAGGAAACCTCCAAATTTTTACTATGAAGGGGAATAATCCAGATATCAAGCTTTCTAATGAAAACATGAACTTGGTCATTAATAAAATGTTTTTATCACATTTCTCTTTTTCAATTTCAAGTCCTACCCAGACAGCCAACTTTGATACTACTGAGAGCATAACATGTTGAAACATACACATACATTTTTTAATATGTTACAGTAAATATAATCAAAAGCTGACAATATTAAATGGATCATGTACACTTCAAGTTGAAATCTATAAAGTAATAAGCCAGAATACCCCAAGTTTATTTTGAATGGAAAAACGGTATCAAGTGTTAGAAATGCAAAATAAATGTACGCAGGTGTGAAACTGGGAACCAAAGAATATGTATGTTGTCAGGTCGACCACTAAACAAATTATAGTATTCCATACTTGATGTCAGAGAGCTTTTCATTTTGGAAACACGGCCCTGATGACATTATATGTAGGAGGTGTGAAGATAGCATTGGAAGCTGTGGTGCTGTAGAAATATTGAAGCGATCACTCTCTTGCTAGCTAGGAACAGAGTGCATATAAGCAAACGGAACAATATTATATTATTTCTGTTGAGGCTGGGATATTAGCTCACTGATAGGGAAGGGGATATCTTATAAGTAATTTTGACTGTTTTGTATTGTATGAAGTAAGAAGTCAAAGGTATCATTCTAGTTTGAGTTATAATGAGTAATTTGTAATTTAAAATCAATAGACTTTGTGTACAAAGGGGATTTATATTAGAATAGATCCCTAGATGGGGAGGATTTTTAATAAGTTAAGCTGAAGATAGACAGCTGTGCATAGGTGTTTCGTCTGAAGCATAGCCAAGGCATGTCGCAATTGCGAATTAACTTAGTTCCAATTTCTGAATTTTATGAAAGCATGTTAGATAGTTTAGAATACTCAGGGAACGTTTGTAAACCTATACTAATGTTAGGCGAAATCACGATAATAGGGACATCAGTGAGACATCATATGGACCATTTCAAGCCAGACATCTGAGAAGTCATCATAAATCACGAAGATCACAGTAAACCCTTAAACTTTAATCGGAACTGTATGGAGCATTAATTATTGTACATAAGAAAGTTTAATTACATCAGTAATGAGTTCAATATAAATTGTAATACTATCATAATAAATGTTAAATTCTTATCATTTTGAAAAAGAAAAGGCTGACAATTGTAGCTTGGAGCTCTAACTCAAATTTTATCTAGAATTCTTTGTTTTTGGGAAATTTCATATTTTCTGAACCCCTGCATAAGTACCATCCCCCTCTTTGAGCTGTCAGCAGCTGGAAACTAATCAAAAGAGACAAACTTTAAAGAGATCTTTTGTGATTAGAATATTTTTGCATTGTGATGAAGCGGAGGAGGGGCAGGGGAAGAGTGGGTGGTTGTATCACAGTGGCCCTCAGTTTGGATTGGTATCAAGGATCCACAAAACGTGGATTCTGACATGTTAGAACTAATTTATTACCCATAGGAACAAGATTTATCCAATTTTTTGTTACCAGGTTACAAGTTTTTTCTGTTGAAAAATCACTGATTTCCGCCACAGCATTACAATACTTTCTCTCTATTGTATGTAGTAAGGCATGAAATTTCAATTTTATTTTGAGGGAGAAAAGTTTTCATCTTAGCATAGCCATTCACGACCAAAACAAAGTGGACACGGCCAAAGACAAAACTTTAATTCTGTTATCTGGTGAACTATTTTTACTTTCTCATTACGTAGTAATATACATACTATAGAGAAAGTTATGTAATGCTGGGGATAACCAATTTCCAGATTTCAGCGGAGATTTCTCCTGATACCGAAAAAGTGTTGTTTTTTTCCAAACATCTGTCCGTCTGTCTGTCTGAGAACACTACTAGCTCCTAAACCCCACGTACGATGTCTTCCAAATTGGAGAAACCCCTGTCCATCTAGCTCTAGTTGAAGTGTTGAGATTTTGAAAACGTTCTTTAAAATTTGGGGATACTTTACATAAAGCACCCCAGACATTTTCAAAATTTTCTCAAATAAGCTCCAAATTTTTTCTTTAAATTTATTACAAGAATAGAGTAAAATACACTTATAAAATTGGCATAGATCCAATTTTCACAGTTAACTCTGAATTTTCGAAAAAAGCAACTTTTTTTTTCAGCTTCTTCCTACAACTACAAAGTTGAAGATACAGGTTTTTCCTTCAAATGGAATTTGTTGCCCATAAATAGTTCTTTCATTAAGGTCATGTAGATATTTTTGTCAATTTTAGTAGTTTTTGTGCAATAGAGGGTGAAATATTTGCAATTTTAAAAAATTACAAAAACAAGATTATCTCAATAACGATTCAAACGTTTTTCTTTAAATGTGCCAAACGAACCCTATACCATGACATAAACGCCATATCGCTCTATTCTTTTGTTTTTTCAAAAATTAAATATTTTGACTGTCTCTCACGTCGGTAATATATACATTAAAGGCGATTTTTTTACATTATGAGTACAGGTGCTTTAAATAATATCAAATAAAGCTTTTCGAAAACTCAAAGAGTTTTCTGTACAAATTAGCTCAAAATTCCGCCTTTTCAGAAACGTTCAAACGCCATTTTCTCAAAAATGGCTCCAATTATTTTTAATAGATGGTGGTAATGGCACTATTTAATAAAATTCATTTTGGTGTATTCATTTGTTTTTTCAATAACCACACAAATGTAATTTTTTTGAAATACCTCTCACTACGATAATATGCACATTTTCCACCGATTTGTGTGCATTATTACAATTGTAAGTGGAAGTGCTTCAAACGATTTCAAGTGAACTATTTTCGAAAACTCAATAGATTCTTGTGAAAAGAGCTTCAAATTTCACATTTACAGTAATGATTCATCGCCATATTCCTAAAAACCGCTTCAAAAGTTTCAATGAAAATTTCTATTTAGGACGGGTTTTTACTCTTTTTTTTAAAAAAATATTCGAGAAGCAATAATTCGGTTGTACTACTAGGAAAACGAAAAGTTGAGAAAATGTAAAAAAGAAAAAAAAATGTACTTTGGGCGACGATAAATGGCAGCTGGCCAGAGCAAGACCTTAAAGCCAGACCACACCAAGGAAATTAGAAAACTATACTACGAGAAAATCTGTGCTATTCTGTAGCACCTCTAGTTTTTTCTGCACCTTTACCATTATAATCCCCCCCCCCTCGATCCGTCATTGCGATTACATTACTAACATCTAATAGCTTGAGTTCCACATTTGAATTTGTTTTGATAAAAATTTTACGTCACTTTTTCTTTGCTTTTAGGGTATTTTATTGATTATTTTTGGCGATGTTTTAGGTCATTAAAAATCACCCCTAATAATTATATTTCCTCCATCCCAGGGATACTATATAGAGTAAATGCCCGATTGTGAGTCGAGTGTGATCGGTAAATTAAGATAGTTTTTTATTCAAAATGTTTTGGTCGAATGTGTCATATTACAGATTAAGTAGAATAACGTAGACTAAACTAAGCTCATTCTTCGATACGATTTTATGCGTTTTAATGATTATCTGAAAATAGTTTTGCTTGAAAGTTTTGTGACAAGTTAAAATTAATAGGTACTGGAAAATTGGGGAGGGGGATTTCCCTCACCCCTCCCCGTAGATCCGCACTTCATGAAGGACAACAAAACATCTTTGTGTCCACCATGTTCACAATCTTCATGGGTGATCTAGCCAACACCATCAAGATATACCTATATCCAGTTTCACAATCTGATTGTTCCATTCATGCGTGGATCCAGCCAACATCACCTAGATATATGGTCAACATACCTAGATATACAGCCAACACAACCTTAGTATCTTGGTGGTGTTGATCCAGCCAAACCGGTAGACATATTTATTTATTATTTTTGTAGATATATATGATACCATACAATATTATTTTTTAAATATTTTCTTATTCGAACATAAATATTTAAAACAATTTTGCCAAATGAAGGACGTAAAAAAAAAATGTAGCCTGGGGGAACCCCACTGGTTACTGGTTCTAGAGGGGTGCAGTAGGACGAGGAGGGGCTTCATCCCCCACCCCCGTATATAATTATAAAGATTTAAAGTCAAAAAATAAAAAATTTAAAAAGTCAAAAATTAAAAAAATTTTCATTCAGGAAAAAAGAAAAATATTTATATCAACATAAATTTTTTAAAGACACTCACCTTAATCTTTAAAAAAATCCTGGTTGAGCTATGTTATAAATTTAAAAACCCACCATAATTTAGGTGGTTTTAAATTTTTAAAAAATGTGTTGATTAACAAAATTTTTGTTTTTTTAAAATTTCAAAAAAAAAAATTTGTTGGTTTGAAAATCATGTCTCCCAAAATCCCCCTTGCTTGTGTTAAAAATTCGAAATTTCCCATAACGAGTGGGAGGGGGCAATATGTATTTTTTTTTCTAACCTAAAAATTACTTCTCATCTTTTTTGGCTTTCTCATCTAAAACAAAAACAAGTATGATAAGTTTATTGCTGGGAAAATCGATCGGGTTTCAACGAAAATCTTTTAAAAGGGTCCGATATAAATTTTTTGGTATGACGGAACTGGGTTATGCGCTGTCGATGTTCTTTTGTCTCGTCGCATGGCGTAATGCAGGCGTGAACTTAACCATTAAAGTGTTTCCTGGTAAATAAATCTTATTCTTAAAAAATTAATTTTTAATTATGCGGTGGATCGTTTCTCTCAAAAGGTTTTTTATAGTGAACGCAAAAAAAATAAAGGCCCCAGTCTCCCGTGACTTGGACCCCGGCAACAAGCGAAAAAATTTTTTTGAATATAATTTGGCATTATAATGTCGGAACAAAAAATGCAATGTGGAGTAGGGGCCCCTACCCATTTCTTTTTCTATTTCTTCCCTTGGTTGGCGTATGATTACAACATGGGGAACGGGGTATACGGTGGGAATCATGGGTTTTGATTTTATTGGGAATGCGTCGGCGAACAAATATCGCCTCAGCTCATCACCAAGTCCCCTGTATCCCCTCTTTTTTTCATTTCTCTCCCGAATTTTTTGGGAACACTTTTAAAACTCTGCTGAATTTTTTTTACAAGATCCCTGTCGATCTGGCTTCACACAAGCTCCGTTTTAAAAAACATTAATTTTTTGGGGTTTTTCTGAACCCCCGGACTTTTTAAAAATGTTATAAAAAATCCCCAAATTTTTTTTTAAAAATTTCTTGTAAAAAAGTAAAATTACTTATAAGGCCCATGGTCCTATTTTAATTTTCTCTGAAAAAAATTAAAACGTTCTAGTTTTCCCTGAACTAAAAAATTTAAAAAGAAAAAAATTTTTTCCTTTTAAAAAAAAATTTTCCCCTTAATTGTTCTTTCATTAAGGGCATATAATTTTTTAAAATTTTTTAGCTTTCCTTTCCCAAAATTTAAAAAAAAAAAAACAAGATGTTCTCAAACACGGTTCCATATTTGTTCTTTAAACTATTGGTAGGGATAGTACTAAATGTACTCTATGAGATGACATAGTCATTTTGCTGGATCTTTTTTTCAAAAAATTTGAAAAAATAAATTTTTGATTTCTCCCTCTTAATATTTGTTGGATTTTTTCACATTTTGTTTTATTATGTCTTTAAAAAATGCCAGAATAAAATTTCTCGAAAACCCCAAAGTTTTTTTAAAAAATTAACCCAAAAAATCGCATTTCAGAAACGCTCAAACCCCATTTCCCAAACCTCCAAATTTTTTGGGGCGATGAACTAATTACTGTTTAAATAAAAAATTCATTTTTGTATTCTTTTTTTTTGGGGGTTTTATTTTAAATATCTGACTTTAATATGTCGTAACACTCCCAAAAAACCGGCGAAAATTTTATCTTAACCCCCGACAACACCCTGCGGCCCGGGGGGCATATTTGCATTCCTTACCTTCATTCGAACCCAGAAGAATATAACGGCCCGTGGTTGGTTGACACCTGTAAATGGTCGAGCGCGGCAGATTCAAATAAAATTCACAGATCGGTGGCCGAGACGGACGGACGTTTTGAAAACAAACAAAAAACAAATCAAAACAAAAAACACTTTTTCGGATCAAAAGGGCCCAAAATTTTTTCCCTTAAAACTAAAAGTTTTTTCCCCAGCATTACAAACTTTCTCATACCGTAATTACTCCGTACTAAATTACTATCGTAAGTATACGATAAAGTAATAAAAATGAGAAACAAGAAAAAATTGTAGAAACGTCTAAAATGTACCGATAAAGTAACCCCCTTGTCCACCTTTGAATGTGGGCGAATTTTGAGCGATCTGGGGCCCCAGTGATATTTCGCCTTATTCGAAACAAAATAATAGGGTGGTTCCATGGGCCCGGAACGTGCGGGAAAGAGAAAGAAAAATAAAAGAATGGGAAAGAAAGAAATCTAAAAAAAGGTAAAAAAGAGACTTGGCGATTTGGAAATCCTGTCGACTTTCATCAGTTCTAGACAGAAATGTTTGTAAGTGAATGTTTAATATGTAAATCGATTTGGGTTTTTATGTAAATTCACTGTTCACAGCTGTATCATAGAATGAAATATTTGTAATACTCTATTACTTTGTTTTGCCCAAGGTTAGATCGCGCACTATCATACGGAATTTTCAGATCGATAACGTCTGAACAAATTGTCCGATTTTCGATCTGTAAACAGCATTGAACTCCTTTTTAAAATAGAATTCACGCTACGATGCCGTTTTTTCAAAAAAGATTTTCAAAAAATTTTTGAAAACGTTTTCTCATAGCTCCGGGAAGAAATTAAAAAATGTGGGCTTATAGCGCGATGGCGACGTGCTTCCTGAATCCAACGCCGTGTCAATCATGCAAATCGGATGAATAGGAGCGGCGTAAAGTGAAATTTCGGAAAAACTACCTGATCCCCCCCCCCTTTTCCGCGTCACCCGACCCGCCTGGGCACGGACGAACGACCAAACCCGCCGCCTGCGGCACGGGAGGCCAAACTTTCGACAGGCAAGCTGGGCAGTCAGTCCCTTTCAGTCTCAATATATTTTCTTCACGTGTCAAACTAGTGATGCTGTAACACAGCCAAACGGTCTCGTATCATCTGTAATAGTCGTATAAAACTATACATCTTGTTCACATATTCTCTATACATCTTGTACTCAAAATATCGATTCCGATTTGGAAACTGATTTCAAAAAGAAAATTAAACTAATTGTGTAGATATCACCAATATTCCATGTCCTAACATCTTATTTTACATACATTTTACTTCTAATTATTCCGTTATCATTCCTCTACAAGAAGTATGAGCCAAAATTTAGCACGAGTTTTTATCCTGCGACTCGTTTTTTGATCTCAAAACGGCGTTTGTCTTCTGATAGACTTCACCTGATGAATATGTTTTCCCAAGGAAAATTTTAAAACAGTTTTCGTACTTTCGGACAAAATTGAAGAAGTGGTAAAATAGCGCGCAGGCGAAATGCATCCTGAATCCAACTCTGTAACAAACATTAAAATATAATATTAAGAATCGTGACATGTCCCAGCTTACTTAGTAAGTTATATTGATATAAAATGATTCTGTTTTATTTATAAACTTGAAGATTGGAATAAGTAATTCCGGCGCGTCATTTTGATAAAACTACGTAAATGATAAAGTAAAAGGATGTGGTGTAAATCATTGTATTGTGACACATATATATGTATTTTTAATGCATTAAATTGCCACGAAAGCAATATAACTTTAACCCTTAGACAGAGAACACCACACTAGAAGAGGAATATCCGTCTATGGGGGGGATAAATTATGTTTTGTTATACAGTTATTAATTTGGCAACTTTTACATTTCTACATTAAGATACCTTTTTTCTAAACATCGTACCCGCTTATCAGTAACATTTAATCGGGTTGCAATTCAATTTAAAAGATTTATATACTACTAGTAAAACGTAGCATACCATACTGATAAACCTCATATTAGGAATCAGTGCAAATGTATTAAATCGGCGATCCTTATCTAGGTGTCGAGAATAGGGATGCAACATTGATGTTGATATTTTCAAAACATTGATTTTGTATAGACACACGAACATATTTCGTAAAATGAAACATTTATGAAACCTGATGTTTATTATCGATGTGCTTGATGAGTTGTTGTGAATGAAAAAAACCCAAATAATCACAATTTTATAAAAGTCAAAATATGAAATAATATTGCATTATTCCACTGTCAATACATGTGTTCAAAATAAAGCGAACAGTGATTTAACATCCTCATCCAGTAGACTATCTTCAGCCCAAGAAATGACCCCTTTTTTCTGGCATTTCCTCGTATGTCCTACCGTACGCAGAGGCGGCCAACGCAAGCACTCTAGGTGTAAGTCTCTCACCTTCCTGTACCCATTTGAGGAATTTGGGACTCACTCCATAAGACCCTCGGCGATAGTTTTTCGGGTTTAGTTTCGCTGTTATTCTTTTACTTCTTTTGCCGTTTTGTCTAAATCGTAATTATAAATTAACAATCACGGCCACTGTCAAACAAAATCTTCCGCACGAACTTGGTCGATGTTTCTAAACCAGGTTTTTGAAGATGTTTTAATTTTGAACATTAAAATATTTGCATTCGTATTACTTGAGCATCATTCCTTCCTTTTCTTGCTATCCGAAACTGGGGGGGGACGCGCCGATAATTCAGCAGTTCTTCCTAATAATGCAGAATGATGCATGAAAGACTGAGGGTATCAAACACACTGTTCAGTGCTATGATGTCTGTTGTCGGCCCCAGTCCCGGTCAAGCAGCGGCTGTGAGCATCTCCCCTTTTATCTGCAGGTCCCAATTCTTCGCGGGGTCTCAACGCACAGAGAAATAGTACTAGAACATAGATCCAAGCCATCCCTTGTTAGACCTATCTGGATATACACAGCAATAGGATGCTAGAATTTGTTCATTGCTCACCCCGGACTCGAACTGCCTTTTCCTTTTGTTTGTGATATTTTGTATTAGTCATATCAATTATGCCACTTACCCCTTTTCTTCCGCTTCATTCCTATCATTCCAAGCATAATATCCTTTTCTAGGGATTTTGTTCTACTCACAGTATGCCCAAAAATATTTTATTTTCCATTTTTGGCTTTGGCTTTTAGAGAAAGTTCTTTTTTCTTTTCAAAATTTCGGCGTTTATTTTTTTGCCCTCCCATTGTACGTTTAATATTTTCTTCCGTGTCCATACTTCAAAAGCATTTTCCCTTTTTTTCGGCCTATCTCAATGTTAAAGCTTTTACACCCACACAACAGGATTAGAAATACCATTTTCTCGATTATTTGGATTTTGGTCTTACGCAGGGCTTGATTTCTAACGGAACGGCGTTCCTGTATCTCGCTGATTCATTCTCGCTATTACATTATATTATAAATATATAATTATTTCTCTTAAATTAATAAATCATTTTGAGGCACTTTCCCGGGACCTAAAATTTTAGAAATCAATCACGATATGCCTGCATATTTTATGAATTTGTGTAATTTTCTTTCCGCTGCTTTTCTAAAATTATTCCTCTCTTTAGTTTTTCTGTACAGTATCCAGAATTTTTATTGTAATTCATAAGTATTTAACTTCCCCCGCCATATCACTTCTCCGTGGATTTTTCAGGCTTCCTTTTTACCAGTTGACATAAATGTTGTTTTCTTTAAATGTAAGTTCATAGAATATTTAAATTTTATAATAATAATATATTTAGCTATTATATATTATTACATAATTCCGAATTAAGTACAAATAAAACATCTGCACAATAAACTAAGACATAAAATTTTGCGTTTTCTCGAAAAGAAGTAAAGTGGACATGTCACGTTTTGAATGTTTGCTCCTCATTTCGCGCTCCTTTGTGTCCAAGCCCAGTGCCGCCAGGGCACGCTCTCGAATCACCCTTCTGAGCTGGAAGCAGGGTCGCACCTCGCACACTGCTGTTCTAATAGCGTGACTTTTCTGACCTCTGCAGACATCTCGCCGCGTTCTTCGGCGGGCTGCGTGTTACACTAGGGCAATTCGAATTTCCCAAGCGTAGGAAGAGGGGGGGTGAGTAGTTTTCAGTGGGGGAACATTGTGCAATGACGAAGTGGAATTATATTTACTCTATAACAATTAGTGGAATCATTCGCGTTTCCTTAATTATTAGCGACCGAGTGTGTGTGTATGTGTGTGTGTGTGTGTGTGTATATATATATATATATATATATATATATATAAACAAAATTATAAATTAAACAATTAATAACAATTATGAAAGTATATTTGATTAATAAAAATTTTGTGAGATATTATTAACTAAAGTAACTTATTTTGTCAAGATGTATGAATGGAAGCTATTGTTTTTCATTGAAAATACCGGTATAACGTTTATTGACGTCCATACCGGTAAAGACGTCAATAAAAGGGATTTACTAGTATATAACAATAAAAAGGGATTTGAGAAAGGTATGAAAAAATACCGCTATTTTTCCGGTATTCAATACCTTTTTGGTCGCTGTTCACAGCAGAATCAAAGAAAAACAAACTATCCTTGTTATCTTCTCTTCATTTTTTATTTACAGTATTTCAAAGTATTTCTTTTTAAAAACATCTATTTTATGTATTTAAATATATCTTAAAAAATATGCTAAAAAAACTCAAAAATAGAGTTTTTAATACAAAAATATATATTTCAAAGACAAGTATTTAAATATTGCTCAACCCTCTATAAACTAGTATGTGCGATCAGCAGTGTACTAATCTCAGTTCCCAGCTTCAGCGTAGTACTAATACATATGCCACGAGTAATCGGAAAAATTTGTAGAATGAAATTGCAAAATATGGACATAAATATATAAGAAAACGCTTAAATAAACGAATATAAAATCAGATTTTCCTGCAATATGTAACATCAAATTTCATTAGAAGTAATTTAGTACAATTACACTGTGTAAGTATCCTACAATACAATTTCAAATAAAGCTAGCGATGATACATCACACACTTTCTGGCATTATTTCTAAATTTGCAATTTTCGAAAATTAGAGTTCAACGAAAATTGTAATTCTCTTGCGTCCCTTCTATCCATGGAAAAAATTGTTGTGATTTTGAGATTTTTTAATATATACATCAATTTCATTCTTAAATTACTCTAAAACTACGCGGTTTTTTCAATAAACTTACATGACCTTTGCAATCTTCGAAAAAACGGCGGGGTGGGCGAAAATGAGACCACCATCTATTTTGTATCGTCTTTAAACAAAAAAATTGAGCTCTTTTTTAGAAAAAATTACAATTTTTTAATTGCCTATCTTCCGCAAATTGCACAGCTTACTCAAATATTTCAAAATTAAACTTGATCTTATTTTCAGATCTATCAGAACAGATTTCAGTAAGGAAAAAATATATCATCAATATTATAGTTGAAGGAAGACGCCCCAAAATTGCACGTTAGCAATTTTCAAACATAAATGATGTCAACAAACACCATAAATCACATTTCTCTTAATCTGTACGTAACACGA
Organism: Teleogryllus oceanicus; assembly: GCA_964035755.1. Classification (NCBI taxonomy): domain Eukaryota; kingdom Metazoa; phylum Arthropoda; class Insecta; order Orthoptera; family Gryllidae; genus Teleogryllus; species Teleogryllus oceanicus. The sequence continues at coordinate 108,699,994 of CAXIVR010000008.1, read as the reverse complement.
GGACAAAATTTAATCAAATAATTTGGTGACGGTTTGAGAAGATTTCGAAAATGATTTTGAGGCTTAATTAAAGGACCCTCAAAAAATTTAAAAAATCCGTTTGAAACTCCCAAAGGATCAGTTCTCTCAGGTAGATTCAGGAAGATCAATTTTGGAGAAAATTAGCGGAGCGGTTTGGGCGTTAGCGTTGACCATAAACGGACAGACATGTTTTAGTGTCAATCGATTTTTAGGTATCAGGACACATGTATTGTATTTTTCGCTAGACCACGAGTTAGAAGAAGTAATGTAATATTTAGCAAGAGGATTTATCCCCTTTTCTTTACCAGGGCCCGACAATAAGAGTTTTCCGGTATCCGATTACATAATTTGTCGAAAGTAGTTTAAAATTAACAACAAAGAAACAATTTTAAATTTAGCTTCCGCGATTTTACTTGGAAAAGATTCATCAGGTGAAATCTATAGAAGACAAACGCCGTTTTGAGGATCAAAATCGAGTCGCAAAATAAAAAGCTCGTACGTAATCTCGGCATACTTTCTGGTAGAGGAATGATAACGGAAGATCTTAGAAAGTAAAATGTTTGTAAAATAAGATGTTATGGCATGAATATTGGTGATATCTACAATTAATTCCATTTTCTTTTTGAAATCAGTTTCAAATCGGAATCGATATTTTGAGTACCGTCTCAAATAATTGTTTGATGGTATTCGAAGGAAGACGGAAATATGTGAACAAGATATATAGTTTTATACGACTATTACAGATGATACGAGACCGTTTGGCTGTGTTCAGCATCACTAGTTTGACACGTGAAGAAAATATATTGAGACTGAAAGGGACGGCTGCCCAGCTTGCCTGTCTGAAAGTTCGGCTCCCGTGCCGCAGGCAGCCGGGTTTGGTCGTTCGTCCGCGCCCAGGCAGGTCGGTGACGCAGGGAAAAGGGAGGGATCAGGTAGTTTTCGAAATTTCACTTTACGCCGCTCCTATTCATCCGATTTGTATGATTGACACGGCGTTGGATTCGGGAAGCACGTCGCCATCGCGCTATAAGCCCACATTTTTTAATTTCTTCCCGGAACTATGAGAAAACGTTTTCAAAAATTTTTTGAAAATCTTTTTTGAAAAAACGGCATCGTAGCGTGAATTCTATTTTAAAAAGGAGTCCAATGTCGTTTACAGATCGAAAATCGGACAATTTGTTTAGACGTTATCGGTCTAGTAAATTTTGCTTATAGTGCTGCCACGTGGTGGCGACAAATGGAATTAGTGTCGGTACATTTAGCCTTAAGGTCTTGCTCCATTCTCTGGCCAGCTGCCATCTATTGTCGCCCAAAGAACATTTTTTTGACAGTTTTTCAACTTTTCGTTTCTTAATAGTAGAACCGAAATATTACTCCAAGAATATTAAAAAATAGTATAACCTTGTCCTAATTACAAATTTTCACTGAACAATTTGAAGCCTTTTTACGAAAATGGCAATTAAGCATTACTGTAAATGCGAAATTTGAAGCTCTTTTTCACAGCAATCTTTTGTGTTTTCCAAAAACCTCATTTAAAGTCATTTGAAGCACTTCCACTCACAAAAGTAATAGTGAATACAAATCAATAGAAATGTGCATATTAACAAAATTAATTTTTAAACAGTCAATTAGCAAGGAAAAAAAAGTAAAAATTTGGAGCCATTTTTGAGAAAACAGCATTTGTGCTTTTCTGAAAATGCAGATATTTGAGAAACTTTATGACATTATTTAAAGCACATTTACTTATAAGTACAATAAGGGGAAGACATTGCATCCAATGTAAATATTACCTACGTGAGAATAAAGTCAAAAAAAGTTTTTGTAAAAACAGAAGAATAGAGCATATGGCATTTATGTCATCATGTGGGATACATTTGGCACTAGCCCTATCAAAAATTTAAAGAAAAAATGTTGAGCCATTTTTGAGAAATCTTGTTTTTTAATTTTTTTAAATTGCAAATATTGCATGAAGACTACTAAAATTTCCAAAAAAGTCTACATGATCTTAAAAGAACTGTTTATGGACAACAAATTTCATTTGAAGGAAAAAATCTCTATCTTGAATTTTATAGTTGTAGGAAGATGAAGAAAAAAATTCAAACTTTTGCAATTTTCAAAAATTCAGAGCTAACTGTGTAAATCCAACATATGCCACCTTTGTAAGTATATTTAACTCTAGTCTTACAAGAAATTTAAAGAAAAAATTTTGAGCGTTTTTGAGAAAATTTTTAAAATGTCTGAGGGGCTTCATGTAAAGAATCCCCAAATTTCAAAGAATGTTTTTCAAAATCTCAACACTTCAACTAGAGTCAGATGGACAGGGGTTTCTTCAATTTGGAAAAGATCATACCTGTGGTTTAGGCACTAGTGGTGTTCACGGACGGCCAGTTGTTTTGCTTTCTATTGTTTTTTTGCATCAAGGACTTACAAAACAAGGGAATCTGAATACACCATGTGTTAGAGGATTTTTTCTCTCTTAATTTAGCAACTGGATTTATCCACTTTTTCATTGTCAGTGTCCGGCAATTAATTTCTTTCTGCCGAAATTTTTTGCACAGCATTACACAACTTTCTCTATACTACGTACATTACTCCATATATATGTACGTATACGAGAAAGTAAAAATCTCCCATGTGCATATTGTTAATAAAAAATATGAACGAAGCTGTAATCGAAATTTTGCAGAGATTAGATTTCCTTTAATGTGCCCTCAATTTTGTTTCCGACTATATGGAATCTACAACAAACTGCACTGCATTATTCTGCTATTTGTTACCAAAATTAAAAGTTCTTAGACACAGGAACCGGATGGTAATATCTGTTTTGGCCAACATCAGGCATTGGAATACCTAATCATTTAGCCTCGTCTTAAATTTCAATATAGTAATTTTATCAAAAACATTGTTTGGTCTAATTAACCTTATTTTTTTTTTAACAAGGGCGGGCAGGAAAGGAGAAGAAAGAACAAGAACAGAGAGAAAATCAGTTTTGAGAAAATTTTTAAACATGACCTTGCACCTACAATTTATATAGTAGATAAAATACAATTTTTGAAGAAAACCAACACGCAGTTTGGCAGAAACAGACATGAAATTTGTGAAGACTTAGACCCTTTTCTGGTGAAGGCATATCACTAACTGCCTCAGGACTATCACTGTACTCGGGATAAAGGCAACCTTAAAAGTTTTCAAGTAAGCTTTCAACTAAATGTCTTGTGGTGAAAGTATGATATCATTGTTATCTGATATATTAACTTCGGGGCTCGGTCGTGGCACATAGCGAAGTTGCTTGCCTTTCACCACGGAGGTCCGGATTTAATTCCCGTCAAATCTCATGTGAAATTTGTTCCAACAAAACGAGTTTGGCTGCTTCACAAGGGCTAGTCCAACCCCTGTGAAATGTCCTAAACCCTACCTCTATCCTTATTCCTTCCCAATTCTGGCCGCTGGGTAGTGACGCAGGAGCATGTAGCAGGAGGCACGTATGCGGAGACCTGGCGGTCCTCTTGACAACAGACTTCGACGTGGCATGACTTAGGAAAGGTAACTTATTGACTTAATATTTCAGTAAAAATGAACATAACGTAGCAGTATGTACATACTTTTTCATTGCAGGTCAATGGAAAGTCAATTAAATTTTCAACCTTTCTGCAGGGAAAATTGATCGACCTCTTTTCTTGATTTTGTGAAGCAACAATCCATTTGCGCAAGTATGTCATAAAAAATGATTTGAAGATGACAAATACTAGTTTATTTTTCTCTAGAAAAATGGTGCGGTACCTATACAACTGGACAAACAATTCATTATCCCAAATCCAGATTTCCCTATTCCACATGCCTAAATCGTTTAACCACATCACCTTACCTACTGAGGTAATTAGAACTGAGCAAATCTAAAATGTCTTATGACTTAATAAATATTTCATCTTTTATTTGGAGAATTAAATTACTTTTTGAGTAACAATTTAATATCTTTTTCGACTTTTTTTGACAATCATTTGACTATGTAAACCAAATTTGATGTTACAAACTAATTCCACATAGATGTCTGTGTTCATATTGTTTTTTCTTTCAACAGTCAACAATTATACTCTTAATGATAGAATTAAATATTGCAAAATAATGCATAATTTACATTAGCAAAATGAGGTACATTTTTTTAACTAAAAAATGCAATACGATTACAAGTCTACGTACTATATATTTGAGTCAACAATAGGTAGTACTTGATTAAACAATTTTGATGTTGATGATCTAAGGAAATATAACACCATAAAAACACAGTATGAAAAAACTATTTACACAACATGAACTTTATTCAAAGAATATCAATAAAGAAAAATGAAAAATGAATTTATACAAACAAATTTACATATAATTTACAGGGAAACAAAGAAGGTGCTGTATTACTTTTATAAAGGGGAGGGCCTGTCAGGGAAGCCACTTTTCTTTGAAATCACATAGTTAACAAACTTGTATTATTTACTCACACTAATATAAACATATATGTTCATGGAAAACGTAAAAATTGTCCATTATTTTTTCTGAAGGGATATACAATCTTTGGCTTACAATGTGACTGACAATTCTGTATACCTTTACATGTTCTCATACAGGTATGTATATAAATACAATATGTATAAGATTGACATGAATATGAACCACTAGGTAGTCACTCCCTTATTCCTCCCCATGTGATCACAATCAAAGTGATTTTTAAATTAAACAATATATTCAAGCAAATGTACACCACTTATTCATTTCAATATGAAGTGGACAATACAAGACAAATGTATACAAAGCAATATACAGAATTTTTACACAAACTTATGTTATAATAATGTATACATATTTATAGAAATATAAATACATCTTGTTAAAAATCTGTTGGTATTGTCCAAATTCTCAAAAACTCATGTCAATACAAGATGCGATGAATGCCTAAAATTTGCCTTGAAATATAACCAACCTTTGTGTGTTGCTTACAAACATTACTTGTGTTCAACCTTCAACTCAAAGTGATACAAGAGCAAAATTTCAAGGCTGGTCCTTTGCTACTTCAATAATTAATGAAAATGTTAACACCATTGTTCTGCAGTACCTAATAATAGTAATAATAATTATAATTATATAAAAAAATCCTATACAGAACTGGTATGGCATATATCGTACAATGACTCTTCCAGATTCTGAAGACATCACTGGAGTCATAATTTCCTAACGGTAAAATGAGGGCCGTTATGAATAAATAAAAATGAATTATGTTACAAATTAAGCAGTTATATCAAATAACACAGATTTTATTTTGTAAGGATAAGTTATCAATATAATGTTAAAATGCTCTGTATCTCACTCAGATGAAAAATAAGGCCCCATATTGTAATTAACATCCTGAATGAATTCTTGGCATTCACAATTGTTTGTTCATTCCACAATGAGGTAAGGTAGCTGACAATATACAACAGGATGTGTAAATGTGGGACAGTTTTACTCAAGACTTAATAATACATATAGAAAATTAATTCATGTTTCAAATAGAAGGAAACAAAAGTAATATAGCAAATTAATAACTTAATTTCTCAGAGCCAGCTGAACATGTATTCCACAACACTTTACTTCCTGATAAAAGAAATTAAGAAAGCTTTACTGCTGTCTGTAAGTTGCATACTCACCTTGCATACATTCGCTTCCATTTTCAGACTCAGAAACAATCATCATTGGAAATTGCATTTGTTACTGAAACATACTTTCAGACACAAGCAAAATTTCCAACAAAATGCAAGGTAACTAGAACTTCCCACATCATTTAATGGGAAGGTGAACTATACAATATAATAATTACTTTCTCTTTAAAAAGGCATATAAATGTTCAGTAGCAAGGAAAAACATTGAAGAGATAAAATCACTATTATATACATATGTGAGTATAAATCCTGAACAGGCACAAATTGTTTAATGCTTTAGTTGTTCCACTTCTTTACGAAAGAAAAGGGTTCACCTCAATCTGGAATTACTGTAAAATTTGCTTGTGCAGATAACTCTGTATCACTTTGTCAACTGCATTCAACACTTACCATGCGTACACACCTATCTCACATGAGGCTGTTACGTCAAAGGAAGCATGAAAGATGAACTTTTATACCTATCAGATATTCTGCTGACTCGGCAAATGTCACAGTGGTATTCCATATCATCACCTCTGACATCTCTAAACTGACAATTTGTTCCCACATAAGTAACGCAAAAAGGGCAGGATGAATACTGTAAAGATTTTCTGTTCTATACAAATGCAACCACCTTGCTTTACTTTCTTGCAACAAATCACTTGTCATAGAAGAAACACTGCCAGCACAGTCAACAACAATTAAACACAAAGTAACAAAATTTTGCACTAATGAAAAGTAATATCAGAACTAATTGTTAAAAAAATTGAACTTCTCACTTTTAGGCTTTTACATGTTCATTTATTCTAACTAGATAATCTTGTAAAATTTCTGCTCAGCAAAATTACATGATTTTTTAGTAGCTATCATGTTTCATAAAAGCTGTGATCCAGATACACTTACAAAACGCCCAGTACATAGAAACGTATCTTCGTCACTCTTGAGCTGCTGTACATACCCTGGGCTTCTTGCTAGTAGTTCTCTCAAGCTCTCATTCTTGCTGTGTAGGTAATCTTCTGCATGATCAGTCTGTAGAAAGTATCATCAAAGAGAAAAATCTCTGTTCACATAAATATGGTACATATAAATATTTAAAGATAATAATAGTAATCAATACTTCATTCAGCATAGGCAACACATGTTCTTGTTAACAATTAACACTAATCACAGCCTGATCATAACTGTCCTTGAGAACTATATGAGCAGCCTATACAATGCAAATCTTTCCACCATTACATGTTCTGATACCTTCATGAACTGCAACATTTCAATGCAACATCAATGCACAGAATGTGATTTTTGGCAATTGAGTGGAATTGCTCTGCTTCTCAACATGATAAATCTAAGCCAGCCAATTATGCTTGAACATGAATGCCCAGTATAAATATTATAAAGTATGGAATGATTGCTTTCCTTTTTAAAGAAAAAACTAGCCCATATATTGGTTTAAAAGCAATTTTGGAAATAATGTTCTACAGAAAACAAAATTGACATTCTAACAAGATTAAATCTTTTAGAACAGCATTTATATAATGGCTGACAGTGATTTTTTATAAAGTTCAATACTTTTATAATTACTTTTTTTATCATAGAAGCTATGCAGGACTTATTTTTACAGGTTATTGAATTGATGTTCGAATTATTTATCTGAGTTATCTCAGCTCTTGAATGTATGTTCACCATTCAATAAAAAGACTTTGGATTACGCAAATAATGACGATGATTGATTATCCACAGGTTGTTGTTGTTGTTGTTGTTGTTGTTGTTGTTGTTGTTGTTGTTGTGTTGTTGCTCCTGGGGTGATGGTGGTGTTGTAGGGGACTGTTGAGGGGTAAGCTGAACAGATGTTTCTGACAGTGGAGGTGATTGTTGTTGTTGCTGCTGCTGCTGCTGTGGCTGTGCTCGTTGTTCGTTGTTGTGCGCTGGTGTTGTTGCAGCTGTTGTTGCAGCTGTTGCTGTTGGTGCATCTGTTGCTGTTGGTGCATCTGTTGCTGTTGGTGCATCTGTTGCTGTTGGTGCATCTGTTGCTGTTGGTGCATCTGTTGTTGTTGGTGCATCTGTTGTTGGTGCAACTGCTGTTGCTGGTGCAGCTGTTGCTGTTGCAATTGTTGTTGCAGTTGAGATTGTGATGGTTGTTGCTGTTGTAATTGTTTCTGTTGCTGCTGCTTCTGTGATAACAACTGTGATGGTGACAGCTGTGGAGATTGTGACAACAAGGGTGATTGCTGTTGTGGTGAAGGCTGCTGCATTGGAGACTGTTGCAATTGTGGCTGAGGTTGTTGATGCAGCATTTGCTGTTCACTCAGCAGAAAAGACTGAGAGCTTTCACAATTATCCAGAGGTAAAATATCAGGCTCCTCATTGGCACTTGGCTGCGTCTGTTGACCATTTGGACTGCTCATTGTCACTCTACAAAAAACAAAATTCATTCCATTACTCTATAAGTATTATCAATAAATCATTTAAGAAAATAATAGGCACACTAGTGGCTAATAACAATTATTCAAATTTCTAGGGAAAAAAAAAAAAAAAATAATTAAAAAATTATAATTATGTATACTTCTTTGAAATTTTCAATGTTATACATAAACAAATTCTTATCAGAAAATCATGATTCATACGATAATCATAAAATTTTCCTATATTCATGATTTTGAACAGTGTAATGCAAAAGAATATTTAAAGAATACTAAATATGTAATTAATATGGAGCTGATTTCTATAATTTTGCATATTTTTGTCTGTTACTTCAGGGCATAGCCAAGAGAAATTTCTTGACATTTGATTAAAATTGGATGCTAAGTAGATAGTACATATTTGGCCAATTTTTCCTCTTGTAATTTCCTCAGTAATTCCTGTAATTTTAGTTGCATATTTAGCATATTTCATCAAAATAGACTTCTCTAAAAGAAGGAAACAAGATTTGCAACCAATTGCTTTGTGCTATTTCAAGAATGCAACTAACTTTCGTGGATGTCGAAAGATGCTTTTCAATGCTACAACCTTGTTAGGAGAAAATTGCCAGGCTTGTATGTTTATGGTATGAGTGGACGGTATGGTATTTGCAACATACTACAATGCAGAAATTATAAATAAAGTGAAATTGTGAATGAAAATATATTTAAGCTATTGTTTATTCTCTTTATAACGGTGATAAAATATTTGGGCAAATGTAGGATATTTCTTGTTGTTTTTAAACCAGGCAGAAGAAATGCAACAAGACTATACAGTAATGATTTGCGATCATTCCGGTAATTTAGTGTTCCCAAAAAATAAAGACTTCCCAATAAAATGATAAAATTTATATTAAAAAAAAAGGCAGAAGACGACAGCGCCACGCGCAGACATTTTCTAAATAAGCCGAATGCGCAGAAAATGGTGAAATTCAACACAAACAATCGATAAAGCATAATTTTTAGAATCGTTAGAAAGAACAATCGCAAAATCGAACCAGGGGTTCACTAGATTTCGAAATAATCGCAATTGTACATTTCACGTTCACTAGAATGGAAGCCATTGTTGCTAGAAGAAAGCTGAGGACGAATATGGTTTTTAATAAATATTACGAAAACGCCTGATGGGATTGGGCTGGAACTTTATAGAACAACGGGGCGAAATTTATGAACAATTTCAAGACTAATCACGATTTTGGGAAACATTAGAAAGGTAATTAAAATTAAATGTAGAAACGTATAATCAAAATATAACGCATCGTAGTGACGTCACGACGAAATATCGAACTAAAAATGATTATATTTAATGAAATAAGACAATGAAAGGAGAAATAGATAGTGCAGTAATTATCAGAGAAATTATAGAGTATTGAAAACCGGTGGCGAGGCGTAAGAACGCTTAAAACATGAAAATAAGAAATATTTTGTAATCTTGTTTGTGGCAACGGACGAGCGATCGGCGTCTGTCAATGTAAATCTATTTAAGATATTGGACAACAATGCTAAAAGGAGAAGACGAGGAGACGGTGTTGTGCGTTAGGCAAAGACGCTAGCTCCGCGTTAGCGTAAACATAACATTTTAAAAATTATTGTTCGGAAGTGTAGTTTGAAAACAGTTTAGATATTTTGATGCGGACAAAAAGGTTGTAACAAACGGGTGAATGGATTCGTAAGTAATTGCGAATAATTTACTGGTAAAAGTGACGCGAACATTAATTTTACGCGGTTGCACTTTTGAACAATGGTCGCGGACATTTTGTGTTGCAGTGTTTACAACACGAAGTTTAGCGAGCTCTGCACAGTAAAAGGAAATACAAACAGAGTATTTTCATTTTAGTTCGCGCAACGAAACAGTGTCTCTTCGCCGCGGGAACTTTTAATATATCGTTTTCATTCGTGAATAAACGGTGTTTCCTCGCCGCGGGAACTTTAAATGTAGTGAAAACTTTGCGTTTCATCGCAAAACGTTTCTTAGTGTTTTTTTTAACCATGTGAGTTCGTGGTCCTGGGAACTGGTGGAAGCTGAGACGATACCATCGCCGTACACGGGAGGGTACGAATCGGCGGACGGCGACGCAGTGTTCATCCGGTATCAGGGAAGTGATGGATGGATACTTTTTTATTTCGCAACTTCAAAGGCATCTGTCGAAGACCAAGTTCTGTTAATCCATTATAGAATAAGAGGGTCAACAATTTCAAACGACAGAATGCGCATTCGGTGTGGATGTATTTCTCTATGTAATTTTCAGTGCAAGTTCCCCATAGCACATCATACGCAGTTTTAACTGTTTTTCTGACGTGACCTTGTTCGAAGCCCTGCATAGGGCAGTCACATATTCACGTCCTGAAAGAATTACAAGTTGTATAAAATTAGCTAGTGAACAGGCGAGTGCAAGAGCTAAAGTAGGTTGAAAAGGAAGTGTGTGAATTGATTACAAGGCGCCCATTTGTGTTTCATGATACATAGGGATTATTTGTCACAAGTTAGGAGTGTGTGTATGTATTTATGATATTAGAAGTACAGCTGTGTAGCAAGGCAGAGCAGGTGAATCTATTGCATTGGCAGCCCCACGCGCAGATAGGATAGGTAACAACCTTGGGGGTGAAATTATTACAATACAACAATGTACTTCACTAAGGTGAATATTTACTTAAATAATTTTTCTGAAAAGTAAGGTATTATTACTCAAAAATATGATTTTTCGTTCCAAGCATGCTTCTCTTGCTATTTTTTCAAGAAAGGTTTATGGAGAAAATGAAATGATGTTAATTTTAAGTGTATATTTCAGAATTTTTAGATCATAAATGCAAAGTTTTAAAAGCATATTTCAAGATTTTTTAGGGCCTAAAAATCGTCTCCTTAGTAATTAAGTTTCTTGAAGTAAATACTCAATTATCACTGAAAAAATTTTTTAAAAATTATATGACAATTAAACAATGTATTTTTAATGTTTATTTGTATGAGAAAAAAATTATATATATATATATATATATTATATTATATATATATATTTATATATATATATATTTACATATATATTTTTGAGCTAGTTACCTTGTGCTAATGGGTCTTTTGTTGAGAATACGAGGCGATGCCATACATCCTGTTCCTGGATACGCAGCTGAGTAGGTATGGGACTTCTGCTGCATGGAAGGAGGTGCCATCTGTTGAGTCTGTTCCTCTGGCTGAGGGCTTTCTCCTTCTTCAGACATTTCCTCAACTTCTGGTTCCTGAAATCAACGATACACTGCCTTATGCAAAAGCCACATCTAGCTAAAATAGCACAATAATTGTAGCAAAATACATACATCACAGCATGAACACTCCAACTTCTTTAAATAAATAATGTTTAAAGTATTATTGTCGTTCTTTCAGACAGTAAAATCATTATACACCCAAATTACATTTTATCAATAGGAATTAATTATAAAGGGGTCCACATTTGTTTTGTACATGTGACACATGATCCTATCTGACTGAAGTGATGACCACAACCAATAAATAATGATTGATGATTCTGGATACGTCAACTCCTAGTACCGTAAGTATAGTTCATGTTTATGCAGGAGGTGGGAGTGATTTTACCCTGTTAAATGGTACGATCTGGCGCTACCTACCCTTTGACTTGCGGGGATTTTCTCAACTAGGTATCTCCCACAAGTGGGGCACTACCCCAGCTGGGACAAGCTCTAACATCTCAGCTGGTCTTCCCGCATGTGTGGTAGTGTAGTGCATGTAAGTCTTAAGAGTAAATAAGGGGCTAGGATAGGACAAGGACAAGGGAGGAATGATCACACGTGGTCCAAGATTTGTTAGGGCATCCATCAGGAAACTATCAATCAGAACAGCCAGCTGTTAAAATTCTCCTTTGGACAGAGACTGAATTTGACCTAGCTGTGTAGATGGTGTGAAAAATCCTGCCACCATCAGGACTCAGACCCTACGACCTCCCGGTCAATGGCACTGCAGTCACCAATTCATGCCCTGATAACCTGAGCCACCTAAGCCAAGACAACCCATAGATAAAACTTGAACCAACAAATACAAAGGCTCCTGATTATGTTTGTGGCAGCTTGTATCATGGACACCTCAGCACATAATTCTACTCGAGTAGAGTTTTGTTACACATGGTGGTATAAGGTGAAAGTTGAGCACCAGACCCAGTAACAGTGTAAAACTAGACTTCTAAAGGAGCATGAAGATCTCACCTTCTCAAAGGAGGTAAATTCATAATTACTGAATTTATTTCATTCTTGAGAAACTTATGGTAACATTACCACAAAAAAAGCAAAACAGTGTTAAAAATAAAGTATACAATTGACGAGTACCTCATATCTTAGGGAATAACTTGTACGTCAGTGAATTTTGCACAACACTTCTTCAAAAGTATTTTATTAGTAAACCTAAAAAAAATCCTATTTTATATCAGTTCTTGGTTATATGGCACTTTCTTTTCATTTAATTTTTTGTAGGATAATAAATTTTTTAAAATTTTCACCGTTGGGACTAACGAAAGCAGTTTAAAGCAATACCCTCATTTTTTGAGGTTTGAATTATTTTAAATAACAGTCTACTGTAAGGTTTCAGTTGTTTTCAAAGTTTGCAGGATTGCTGGCAACTCTATTTACATATACCAACAAAAGGCATTTTGAATGCCCATATTCTATTTAAGCTGATCTTTGTGGGCACCTAGATCTCAGAACTGTAGATGTCAGTGGGGACAAGCCATTCGTGACACACACATAATTTTGACTGAGTTTCTCTCCAAGACTTTCTTTTCTGTTTTTCTAATTGGCCTCACTGAGGATTTGAAATTTATTGACTTTTCTTTGTATTTATATTTCAATAGACTTGCTATTTGATTTAGTTTACTTTCTGCAGATAGTTTCACTTTTCCGGATGACAACATGGTCATCTACATTGAGTAGGGTGTTCAAATTCTTTCCAAGACTAACATAAATTACTGGAACTACTTTCAGTTGTCAAGCACTAATTAAAGCATCAATGTAAATATTAAAAAGACTAACGAGAGGCTGCATCCTCATCTAACACCTTTATTAGTTATAATTTCTTCTAAAGTTTATTGTCTTGAAAAGATAAATATGAGGGGGATTCAAAAAGTTTTGCAAGTGACCAGCTAAAATCCACATTAGAATATGTTTTGGAGTACTAACCGGGAGTACAATCCTTCGAAGTACTACCATTGTACTCCACACATCATTGGACGTGTCGCAACTTTTTAACAAAGACACTGTGATACTCTGACTGAGGTATTGTTAGTAGAGCTGAATTTATGGCTTGAGAAAGGTCCTGCACCCATTAAAAGGGCTTTCCAGTGATGACAGACTTCACCTGAGAAAACAACCAGAAATCTCAAGTGACTCGGTCATACAGAGGACTGGTGAAGATTGTAGGATGGAAGTTCGAGAAAATGGACTTATTCTTCTTTTAGTTTCTGCACAATTGCACATGATCTGAGAGCAGATGCATTGTCATGCAAAAGCAAGGAGATTCCTATCTTCGGACATCGTTTTTTCAATTCTTTGAATAGAGCATCCAAAACAACAGTACCATAGTATGTTACATTCATGGTCTGACCTTCCAGCATACAATCAACCACCAATGACGCTTTGTAGCCGAAGAAAATTGTGAAAAGTCGCTTCCGTGATCTGAAATCTTGTCAAAGAACTACTGATCTTTGTTCATTTTCAGACCCCACACACAGTTTTGGGTTTATGTGTGTGGAATAGTAGTAGTAAACCAACTTTTATAACTTGTTCATATATCTGTCAGTTGTTTTGGCCCATTTGGTGGAAACAGCAATCTTGCCGTATAATCCTTCGTTCTCATCTTTTGTTGCTTGGTGAGAGAATGGGGAACTCCTTTTGCATACATTTTCCTCAGCTGTAAATGTTTGTGGAGTATTGCTACCAACAGTAATACCAACATCTGTACTTAATATTTCCACAGTGATATGACGATTTTTTTCCACTAACTGCCTCTCATGGTGAATTGTTCTCTCGTTCACAGCTTCCTGAGTTCGCTCAGAACAAGGGCCATCTTTCAACCTGTCCCTTCCATGCTCAAATGAACACACTGGATTCCCATGAACTGCTGTCATCATGGATTTTCGTAGCCTTTTCACCTAGTTTGTAGAGTGTGAAAACGTAAAATCGTACATTGTTCTTAGAGAAATCTGTTTTTCACTGTATGGTCACTAACTTCTAAGGCTTAGTTGATTCAGACTGTGCAGGATTGAACTTGCATTGATACATGAATTTATAGCAGAAAGTTCACAGAATTCAGCCACAACAACGCAAACACTATACCCATTGATGTTCAAAATGCAGGCTTCACTTGCAGTACTTTTGAATTTTTAAGAAGACTTCTTATGCAGTTTATAACATATTATTTCACTTTTTCCTATGTCACTATGTTCTACAGGAATGATCACAAGCCATGTTAAAAGCCTGTCATGATCATAAGCTTTTATTTTTGTAATCAACAAAATGTGGAAAACACAAATAAAGCATTTTTCAGTAATATGTTTCCCAGCTTATGACTTTCAAATTTGATGTTTAAAATTGTGCTGAGAGAACATGCACATGTGCATCCCCCATATATGCATTTTATATATTATATATAATGTACAGTGAAACTTGGTTTATATGTGCGGTCGTAGACAGTGCCAGATTACCCAATAGCCTGGGTAGGCTGCAGCCTGGGGCGCACAACTTTTGGGGGCAGACAAATTTCATAAGGAGAACTTTTGAATGTTTTTATAGAAATATTTCTTTCCATATTTGTATTGAAAGAAAGTGATAATTAATTAAATACGGTTCCAAACGACTCAGTACAGTAGAACGTTGAAGATAGTTTTAGAGAAATGGTTGCAATGATGGATGCAAACAAAATGATGACATTGATTTTTCTACCTCTAAAAGGCATTATGCAGATCAAAGTCAATATTTATCAAAATCATATTTCTAAAAAACAATGGCAAATGGTGTAGTTATCAAAAGGTTGTGGTTAGTACATTTGCCATCTTCAGACATGTCTATTGTGCTCCTTGCAAGTTATATGGTGGAACAATGACTTGGCTTGCTACAACAGAGCTTAATAACTGGAAAAATAGCAGCAGAATTTCTCAATGATATCAGTTCTGAACATAAAGATTATGTAAGAAAATTTGTATGTAGGTCTGCAGTTTTAGAAAGGGTGGATTCAGAGCTTGTGAAACAGCACAAAAATAAAGTGGAATATTGGAGAAATGTATTGGAAAAGAATTGTAGAAACTGTGAAATTTTTAGCATTAAGAGGATTGTTTTTCGGTAACGAGATTATTGGTTACAAAATGAAAACTTCTTAGGCTGCATTAAATTGATATCCAAATTTGATCCGTTTATGGCTGACCATCTCGTTTGTTACGGATATAGGAGCACATTAGTGAAATATGGTTTGGAAAATGGTGATTCAAAGGCTGTTCTTTATTAAAGAAATTGTCTATACAAGATACATTTCCAAATTACGAGATTATTTTAAGATTCTAATGATGTTTGTGACTAATACAAATGGAAAATGATCTTTCTCTGCTTTGAAGCGAGTAAAAAAATATCTGAGATTGAGTCTTAAACAGATTTCTAAACAGTCTCTGACTTGAGAGCGAGATAATATAAAAATAGTTTATAAATGATTACAAATAAATAAATTCAGCGTTTGGTTTATTTTTAACGTTTAAATTTGCAACACCAACATTTCTGAATGTTTTCGGAGGAGGAGGAGGGAAGTGACCCCAAACCGTTTTGTTCCATAAAAATCTCGATATTGGTTTTTCATAGCTTCACATCACTTTCTAATGTATACTGTACTATACACTACGTTTACAAGAAAGTAAAAATTTATCTGTAATGATGTAGTTGACGGAGAGATTAAAATCTTTAGATCAGAATATTTTGCAGCAAAAAAATTGAAAAGCCAATCAACACAAAAAAAGGGTACTGTATATTGGACCAAGGCAAGTGATTCAATTTTATTGCTACACTTACTGGAATTTGTGTGATAGTCCTGAAAGAGGTATTCAAATCTAAAACTTAGCGATTTAAGAATTACTGTTCTTTGTATGACCTAAAATCAAGAAAATTCCTGCAATGTAATATAAGTTTCTTGAAAATAGATGCAAATTTTTTCTTGAATTTTTTTTGTTAAATTACATTAAAGCTTGCTAAATGTTTCAAAATAGGTTATATTTTCATTACTCATCCTGGAATGTTAAAAATTACAAAGGTTCAATTGTTTTCTCTCCATTTACAATATTGAAGCTAGAGTTTCTTCAAGAATAAAAAGGATTCCATCAATATTTCTTCAAATCATTTAATGTAACTTTTGAAAATATTAGAAGTTTTTACAAAATATTGATTTCAAAAGTGGAAAATTACAGGATTATTAAACCATATTATAAAACCAATTTCCAGATCACATTTTTTTTTTTCATTTTGTATGAATGAATGCACTGTATTCAATGGAAGAAAGCCATTTTAAACTTTTGAAAAGAAAAAAAAGAAAAAAAAGAAAAGAAAAGAAAAAAAAAAAAAAAAAAAAAGAAAAGAAAAGAAAAGTACTTATTTTTTCAATTCTAGCGCTCTGTTTAGTTATAAGAGTTTTTGCAGTTATGGCTGATGTGTTAAATGTTAGTAGGATATTATAATACATAACTGTTACCAAAAATATGAGAGGTAAGTGTTGTTGTAGAACCACTAGTTTACATTAAACAAATAAATTCTTGTAACATCTTCATTTAAACGTTTTGGGTTAATTAAATACTGAATTGATGAAATTATGCACTTCTGAGGAGAGTGTCATGAAACTTCCATTGTCTTCTATTGTAGGAAGTTGAGTGGCTTTTACAAGTGTTCCTGGTGTACTTGTAATTTTAATATAAAATACTTACTTGCATTCTGTGAATATTTGTTCAAACATACCTCTTCAGGGCACAGCTCGCAAGCCCTTTCTAAAGTTTTGCGGGCACTATTAGTTCGTTCCAGGTAGTACCCACTAGTTGATTCATTAGACTGAGCTGGAGGTGACCAGTTGTTGTAACTATACTGAGTATTGGAAGCATAAGGTCGCTGTAAGAAAGAAAAATTAGTCGAGAACATTAAAGAAATGAATGGAAGAAGAGAACAGCAAGATATCTTACCCTCTCCAATTCATCTTGAAGCCACTCTACAGCAAGAGTCCATTTGTGCTTTAGTTCACTATTGGTATACAGCATTTGATGAGCAGCATGGCATTTTGAGAACAAACTAACCATGCACTTTATGCATTGGTAAGCCCTCTTTTGGTAATGATTTTTGCTACGTTGAATGGTGTCAAGTAAACCTTCTCGCTCTTCATGCACACCTACACAAATATGCTTCATGAAATCCTCTTAAATAGGTTAAAGTAGCATAGAATCCTCTCTATATCCTTCCACTAAGAACACTTAACTTTCATCTAAAAATAATTCTTAGTCAACTCAAAATATTTTAACTGAAAATTTAAACTATAATTTTTTTTGTTATGCTGTATCTGGCATTGTTCATGAGCACACTTACATAACCAAAGGGCTTAGCTCTAGATAGTAGTGCAACCTTGACTTCAAAATGTGAAAAGAGAAGATTATAATTTCAATCCAGTGTCCCTCAATACAAAGACATAATGTTTTTGTAGTGCACCATCACAATACAAGCACAAAATGTATAATCAATATGGTGTTTAGTTTCTGTAATAGGATTATCTTAATTTTGATGAAAATGTTACATACAACTATCTAGAGCTGAGCTACTCCATTAATATTCAATATAACATAGGAATAAGTTTAATGTTAATATAATGTAGGAATAAGGCTGTTTTAATCTCGAGATGAGTTAGTGTCTATGGACACTAGCACACACCTCAGAAAATCATTCTTTCTAAAAACTGCTTCTACCTCATATTTCCACCACAAGTAGACACGCATACCTAAAGTGTGCATACGCAATGCACCCCCCCCCACACAACCTGTGCCCACTAGTTAATCATAAAACAACTCTTCCAATTCATGAAAATAAAAGATTTGCAAGTTCATGTATCACCTCGCATTTAAAATTAAAAGGAATCAAGTACCATCCACTACTTTTTCATGAATTTTTATTTTCAGTGATTGATGAGAAGAATTATCACAAGATACAACAAAATAAATAATATCCCCCTGACTTACCATTTAGAGCATTGTGGATACGATGAGTTTGCCAAGAATCTTCCATTAGCAACATGGCAAATAACAGATCCATATGGTGACGCAGCTCATGGCAATATGCATATGCAATCTGCCACAAGAGCTCACTAAGAACTGTGCGCGAAAAGTGAGGATTCTCCCAAGAGCAGAACTGAAGTAGTTTCACTGTTTCCTCTGATAATGTTGCATCTTCAATAATTTTTTTTATGTAACTGTAAGAATAAAATATTGTAATGTGTAGAGATTAATGTGTAAAACCAACTTAATAAATTCATTCCTGATCATGCATTATATTTTTGTTTTAATATTTTTTAAACTAATGTTGACTACAGAATTTTGTTTCTTCTGTTTTGGTGATTTATTTGAAATAACAACAACATTGAATTTATTGCAGTAAATTTCCCACAAACTATTTATTTGCTTTTCAGAATCAAATGCTGTGAATTTTCTTCTGAAATCAATTTCAAATAAATTCTCAGTACTAACATTTAAAATGTAGTTTTTGAGTTTAGAATACCCATTGAACAGTAAAAAGAGTAAATAAGAAAAAAAAATATTCGAAAGATATGGGAGAAGAAAAAGAAGAGAAGAAAAGAAGAGGAAGAATTGTTACAGAACATCACATACTTCCTTGTATTATTTGTAACAGTAATGTAGAGAGACCGGATTTTTAAGTAATTACATATTTTTTATCTTTCTACTTACAGTTCTCAAATTTATAACCTTGAGTTGAAAGAAAACTGTTGAGTATTCGAGAAACTTTATTTTACATGATTTAAAGCAAATGAATAATATATAATTTAATAATGTAAAGACATTGTCTCTGATGTAAATATTACCAATGAGAGACAAGTAAAAAAATTAGTTTTGTAATTTTTGAAAAAACAAAAGAATAGAGCAATATGATGTCATAGGATAGGGGCATTTGGTACTAATTCTACCAAAATTTAAAGGAAAAATTTGGAGCCGTTTTTTGCGAAAATCTTGTTTCTGTAATTTTTTACAATTGCAAAATATTTCATGCTCTATTGCACGAAAACTACTAAAATTTACAAAAATATCTATATGACCCAAATGAAAGAACTATTTACGAACAACAAATTTCATTTGAAGGAAAATACTCTGCCTTCAATTTTATAGTTGTATGAAGACTCCGAACAAAATCCAAACTTGTGCAATTTTCGAAAATTCCGAGTGAAGCATGAAAATTGGACCTACGCCACTTTTATAAGTGTATTTTACTCTATTCTTACAAGAAATTTAAAGAAAAAATTTGGAGCCGTTTTTGAGAAAATTTTGAAAATGTCGGGGGTGGGGGGTGTATATGAAGTCCCCCTCAAATATTAAAGAATATTTTTCAAAATTTCAAAGCTTCAACTAGAGCCAGATGGACACTAGTTTCTTCAATTTTCTTCAAACCAAAACATGTATTTCTGTTAAAATCTAGAAATCAATTTTCCACGGCACTACATAACTTTCTCTGTACTACGTATATTCTCCGTATATATGTATGTACACGAGAAAGTAAAAATTATAGTCATTTTAGAGAAATTATTTCTGATATATTATAATATTGTACATATGTCATGAAATATTGCGCGAAAACTACTAAAATTTTCAAAAAATATACATGACCTTACCGCAAGAACTAATTATGGAAATCAAATGTCAATGGAAGTAAAAACCTCAATCTTCAATGTTCTAGTTGTAGGAAGACCCCAAAACAATGTCAGTGTTAACAGTGAAAAATGGACCTATGCCACCTTTATAAGTGTAGGTTGTTCTATTCTTACAAGAAATGCCATACTAGTGAAAATGAAATTGGAGCCATATTAGAGAAAATTCTGAAAATGTCCCAGAGGGTTTCATTGTTAAGTTCTCCCAAAAATTAATGGGATGCTTTGCAAATTCACAGAGCTGCGAGAGAGGCCAGATTTGATAGCATCCAGTGTGGAAAATATCCTAAGCATAGTTTAAGCCTTAAGTGTTTTTCACAGAAAGACGAAAGTTTTGAAGGAAAAGAAAGAGAGGGAGGGGAGAGAGAGAGAGAGAGGAGAGAGAGGAGAGAGAGAGAGAGAGAGAGAAACAAAACAACAACAAAAAAGCCAACTAACAAAACACTTTTTCGATATCAGAGGACACCAAAAGGTTTATTTCCATTGAAATCTTGAAATTGATTTCCATGGCACTATGTAACTTTCTCTATACTTTGTATATTACTCTGTATACATGTATGTATACGAGAAAGTAAAAATTAAAAAGACCGGTAAGAAAAGAACTGTGCCAAGCAATCGTAGAAAAACCCGATTTCTCTAAAAAGTTTCTAAAAAATGCTCATAAAGAGACGTGAAAGTATTAGATTCCTCCTATGTGTTGAGACAATTAGAAGGTTTTATATGTAGCATTTCACAAACCAAACTAGAATAATAATCCTGTTCTGATTCCAAGGCTTCAACACCTGTAAAATCCATGAAATGTCCACTGTCCAGTTGGTGTATTGTAAATCGTAATTAAATTCTGTTGACCAGAAATTTCATTAATGTTTCATATTTGCTCTGATATATGCATTTTCAACTTGCTCTTTGTTTGCCCAATATACAATTTCGAACACTGTTGACTAGTGATATGATAGAAAATGTTCGAAGATCAAATTGTTTTTTTAAAGAGTTTTATTCTAGGTTGATTCTTGAAACACTATACATAAAAGCCTGTAATTGTCTCAACATAAAAGTAGAATTGAATACTTTCACATGTCTTTATGACTATTTTATTGAACTTTTTAGACAAATAAGTTTTTATATGGTTACTTGGTGCAATTCTTTTCTTTCTGTTTTTAAACATTTTTTAATTGAGAGAAAGATGTGATTTTGAAAATAAAAATTTCTTCTGATGCATTTTGAGAACTCAAGAAAATTAGTGGGTTTGCATTCCATTTCATTTATAAGTATTTTGAAGCCCTCTCCCTCCTCATACTACTTCATAACAGTCTCAGCCCATGAGTTATTTCCACTCGGTTCATTTTAATCCTCTTTGTACAACTGCCATACTGTAAGTGCTTTTGCACTGGCCGGTGTACACATTTATTTACTTTAATGTATTAAGAACCTTTTGTTATGTAAAATGGTGTGCCTTCACATGTTTTATATTTTGAATGAATTTTGTAGATCGACTTTTTTTATTTTTAATATTATTTTTTGTGCATCATAATTTTAAGTCCTATAATAGTGGTTTATTTCTGTATTTATGGTAAAATGGGCAGTTGCCTGAAGAAATAAATAATTTTTTTGTGTGTATTTCTAATGTCAGTAACTTGTCAATAATGTTCACAAAACAATGTTCCTGTTATATTCATCATTGCCTGAAGATGGGAAAAAATTGTGATCCTCAAAATGTCACAAAAAACTTTTCTTATGAAGAATACAAAGTTTATAGTTCATGATTATGTGATTTTATTTCTAAATGTTTGAAACAACTCAGGTCGCAAAAACTCTAGCCAAACTATATTCTCATATGAAAGAATAGTGACAGACAATTTCATGTTTTTTATGTATAATTGAATTTGGTCACTGCATCTGAGGGCCACATATACCTAAGACCTGACTCTCCTAGACAGTGAACTGAGGAAATCATAAAGATGTTCCTGTCCTGAGACATTGTTACAATCCAAGAGATTTCACTCCATCTGTCAACTGCTAATGACTGGATTTTACAGGGAGATCTCACTGACACTTACAAAATAACAAATGCCCACTTCAACTGCCCAGGTCTTTTCTTCCTCTGCAATACCAACTTCCACCATCATGGTCACAATTACAAATCAAACAAAGACAATTTATGTGGAATCCATACGTTTTTCCTTTCGAACAGAGTTGTTGATTACTAGAATCACCTACCTGCTGCTATCATCAATGCTCCCAGCATTTACACATTGAAACGTTTCAACCAATTTTACTTTGTTTTCTCTTTTTCATCTCCTCTCTTTTCTTTTTCCATTCTCATCTCTTTTTACCCTATTGTAATATTATCTTTCTTTCTCATGTGCATACCATTTGTTTTATCATGAACATTATCAGGATTGCCCTGCCTGTTCATCTATTTTATAAATAAAATAAATAAATTTTTTGGGATCAAGGACCCACAAAATGTGATTCTAATAACACATCATGTGAGGAAGTAATTTAGAACATATTGAAACAAGATTCATCCATTATCAGTATCACGACTCCACAATGTAAGTTTTTCCATGCTGCCACAGCATTACAATACTTTCCCTATACTACATTAGAAGTACATGAGAAATAAATAAATTAAAGAACAGCAAGTGATCTATTGTTGCAACTCTACAGAGAAAATAAATATCTTTTGACTCATCACAAAAGAATGACATAGAAAAAGGAGACAGTATACACATACAATAATCAAATATTCTGTGTAAAAGCTTACCTGGTACGCCCAAAAAGAATTTCTGCAGCTTGTGGCTGGATAGGCATAAGGTACTCAGGACATGCTGGATCTCCATATGGATTAGGTAATGGAGGAACACCCTGGAAATTGAAGGACCAATCTTATATTTTCCATTATAAACTTATATTAATAATAGACATGTTTATCTACTTTTCTAGATTCTGGATATTTGGTTCATTAGATTCTAGGTAAACATATTTGCTCAAGACATAAGTAATAATGGATCAAGGATCTATTGGTGCTGCAGGGTTTGGTATAACAAAAATAATTACTGTATTTACACAAATGTAAAACAAGATTTTTCTGTAAATATCTTATTTGAAAATAGTGATCTGATGTTTTCCACTTGTTTTGCACTTTAGATTGTCCCAGGTTTTACAAAAATTGGTCAATCTGCACAGCAGGTAGCACTGGAGTGACAAGACCGAAAACAGCTGCCTTATCTCATTTTGTGAACGATACCAAGAGAACATGTTCTTGTAAGTTTTCAACAATTTTAACTAAAAAATAAAACAACTCATACGAAATGGTCATTGACATACTTGTTTCAAACCTCTGCAGACTGCTTATATTATTGCCTTATATGAACACATTTATTTGTCTACCTAACTCACTTTCTTTCCTAGTTACACACTAATATCTCATTGTTACACCAATCTCATTGCTTTTACAGTGCATTAGAAGTAAATTAATCTTCATTTCAAATAAGGTAACTGATGTTCCCAATAATGACTAGACCAATTACAAACACATTTCCCAAAGTTTTAACAAAATTATCAACTTAGACTAATTTCCTCAAAAGCCAAGAGTTTCTTAGGCAGTATAAACGCTCCAGATTTTACTTTTTCAGTATTGAGCAAGTTTAACTTCAACATTTAAGTACCAAATTTAATATTATTTGTTAATAATGTTAAATTTTAGAGTGTTTTGGAAGACTTGGAGCACTCTGTACTTTCACACTAGGGACAGGAATTTTACATATAAAATAATAGTAAATACACAAGATTAGCACACAAACTGCTTACCTGCTGAGACTGGAATGACTGCATTTTGGAGCTCACATCACAACAACGAATAAGTTGTGACACCACCTGATGAAGTTTTGTAAGTTCAGGATATTGATACTTTATTGGAGGTCCAGGTCCTTCGTCCATTGCAACTAGCATAAATGTTGCAGGAACATTTAACTGAAATAAGCCACAATTTTTATGTATTCAGCAAGTAATTTGAAAATCTACTCAGCATTTCATATCTTTCATCAGAGCACAGGTTTGATCATGAACACTTTCAAGAGGAAAATTCCTACTAAGCAATGTTAGGAAAACCCTGCCAAAATTAAAGTCTCCAACAATTTCTGCTCTAATCAGAACCTGTATTCCTCAGTCAGAGAATCCATATGTAGTATTAGAGTAACCTGCATCAGTATGTTCATTCATCACTCACTGTTAAACCCCTTCACATCCACGAATCATGAGAAATGAAGTATCATTTGACAACAGATTTGATTTTGACTGAGAAATCCAATTTTTTTATTATGTTAATCTATCTGGTCTCATACTGGGCAACCAACTGAATTCTCATGCAACACCGCTTACAATACAGCCGACATGCAACCAGAAGGTTCCAAGGAAGAGGTTGTTCATCAATAAATATTTACCTATTCACATGATGTGTTATGGAAAAGCAACTGTTTTTACTATTTGGCAAATAAAAGAACTATTGTACTGACTATTCTTATATACTGCAGCATGTTATTGCAGTACTTGTGAAGACAGGTTGTTAAAATACTTTATTTGTTGCTCTTTTGTATACAAGTATTTTATTTGAATTTTTTGAGCAGTGCACATGATACTTTTTGGAAAATTACTTTGTTTTTGCTGTTTCAGGCCACCAGTTCATATTATTATCACATGCACCCATTGTAACATATGTAAGAGAAATCATGGCACAATAAAATTCTGCATTGTTGTTCTCTATTGAAAAGTTGAATAATTGTATTGAATTTAATACACATTGTACTTGATAAAACTGTAGGTACTTCCTTCTAGATGGAAAGGAAATTGCTGTTTTTCTAGCATTAAAGTCTAAACATTAATCATATTTAATATTATAAAACTGAATGAAGGTATAGAAATTTTTAAACAAAATCAAGTGAAAGTCCTAGTAGTATTTTTGCCATTGATGTTACTTTTTCAGCTACTTATGCAAAACCCAAAACAACTGATAGCATACACCTTCAAATATGTATTACCCATACCAGTAATTTGGTATAAAACAAAACATACCTTCAGAAGTTGTGTTCGCTCTGGCAATCCTAATGAGGCATACATATGGAACAAGTTGAAGTAATGGGGTAAGTGCCGCCCATGATCCGATACCTCTTTATGAAGCAATAAAAGTACTGCATGTAGCAAATGGTCACTTAAAGTGGCATGTGGATCCAACAGGATACCTAAAACAAACATATGTTTACAACAAAACATTCACTTTAGCAAATACAATTATTAGCATAAAAAAGAACAATTATTCCAACACCCCTTTCATGTTAATTTCACATATCATAAAATTATATTTATTCTCTCAAGAAAATTTTAAAGTGTTTTCAAGTTGACTTACATCCCTCTCAAGCACAATGTTCTAGAGTGTGGATGGCTTTTACTTTCTCACCTCATAAGACGAGAAAGTATTGTAATCATGCACTGGAAAATGGCGAATTTTCGGCAGAAATACTCCTATTATGGGCCTCATAATGAAAAAGTGAATAAATATTATTTCTATAATTAGAAAATTATTTCTTAACACGATGTGTAGTCAGAATCCATGTTTTGTGGGTCCTCGATATTGAAAAATCGATTGATGGCAAAACCTGTCTGTTCATCTGTCTGCCTGTCCATCTGTCCAACTGTGGTCCACGCTAGTGCCTAAACTGTCCAGCCAATTTTCTGCAAAAGTGATATCCTCCAGTTGATTTCAATGAACTGTAGGCCCTCTGAATTTAAATCGAATATTTAGATTTTTGGAGGCTCTTGAAGCCTTAAACACACTTTCAAACATTTCTTCAAAATGGCTTCAATTTTTTAATTACATCTTATCATAAGTATCGAAGGTAAAAAAATCTGGTGCTAGACTCATTTCTTGTGAAATCTCTGTGTTTTTGAAAATTGCAATTCTTCATATTTTCGCCTTCAACAAAATGTGTTCTTTAGCTTTTCAAAAAAAGGTCATGTACAATTTTTTGAAAACACAAGTCATTTTCACTTAATTTCTACTTGAAATGGATGCAATTTATAAAAAAAGATTTTCTCAAAATCCACCCCAAATTTTTTTCAAGGATAAAACGAGGCTCGCTTAAAAGAAAGACGCAGGTCTCATATTTGTTTAACACTCTGATTTTTCGCAAATTGCAAATTTAGAAATAATGCTAAAAAGTGTGTGCTGCTGTAACATCACTAGTTTGATTTATTATTGGCATCTAGTAACTCATGTTCCAATTGATGTATAAAACTCAATTCTTCTGCTAAGGTCTCTAGAATCAAATGAACTATTCTTTGTAGTTATGAATTTTCCTTTTGAGGCAGTGGTTTGATTGGCCCTTGTGAGTGTTGGACACAAAGGAAAATAAAACTTACTATACAGATAAAGTTCCTTTCGTAATTATTTGTCAGATAATTTGTTGCCTTATTTTTAAACAGTTTATATCTATTTATGAGTAATTTGTTTTGATAACGTTCCTTTCACCATCTAGCAGTGAATGAAGGTAGACAACGAAACAGATGATTTGAATTTGGCTCAGATTTTAGGCTTCACCATTGGGCAGCTGGCTTTACTTCTCCTCCGAACATATTCAATGGATTGTTTCACCCTTAAAAATCCATGGCTTTAATTGGGTTTGAACTTGGATATTAGAGTCTGATACTCTAACCATTACACCACTGTGGCCGCAAAAGAAAGAACTTTTGGAAA
Source organism: Teleogryllus oceanicus (assembly GCA_964035755.1). Taxonomy (NCBI): domain Eukaryota; kingdom Metazoa; phylum Arthropoda; class Insecta; order Orthoptera; family Gryllidae; genus Teleogryllus; species Teleogryllus oceanicus. The sequence continues at coordinate 108,673,174 of CAXIVR010000008.1, read as the reverse complement.
ATTTTCCCACTGAAGGAATTTTGAATGAAGATTCAGAAAATAGTTTAAACTAGGATAGCAATAATTCATTATCAGATCCTACAGTAAGAGTGAAACTTTTGGGTAACTCTTCTATGACAACATTGCAACCAATGGCATGATGTCCACACAGACTGTGTCTAAAAACGGTGGGTAATGGTGAGGTATCCAGAGAAAGAAAATTCACATTTGGGCCTTGACCTACCATTTCAAGGTCAACAGAATGTAAGTGTTGATGTACATATCCTTGTAATTTCTACCTTAACAGTTTGCCGGATACATATCTGAACAAAATTGTAGAACAAACTCAATTGTATGAATTTCAGAAAAACTAAAATAAAATTTCAAATTCAATCTGCACGATATAACCATGTTTTTGGTAATCCTCTTGTGGCCTTTCTGTTTCTTTATGCCCAGGCCTTTTGAATACTTTATGCCTGCTCTTGTACCAACACAACAAATTCAACATTTTTATGAATTTGATTTAGTGAAATTTAAGATAGAAGAAAATATAATAAATAAATTGCAAAATGTTCACATAAGTAAAATAACTTGTCATAAACCTTCTTTTTCTTAATTGATATGACAATTGCAATTCTGGAATGTTCCTGACAGTTTATAATTGCCATCAGTTACTGATATTTCACTGTTATGTATCACCTTTTTTTACGAGACACTTATGCTTCTTGAGTGGCAGTGCTACTAATAGCAATAAGATGTATAAGGAACATCGGCTAACATCCTTGAAATTTTATATTATGATGTTATGAAATATTCAAACTAACTATTGGCAAAAGAGGCAAATAACCTAAAACTACAATTTCATCAGAACAATTCACCGTCTCTAGCGAGAATTTCCCCAGGAACTTTACAAAAATCTTTCATTTTTTACAAATAAATCAGTCCAACAACATTTATACATTAGTAATTAGATACACACACTGTTTTGTTTACCTGACATTATATTGACAAATGGTGATTACAATGGGTCTTTTCACTTTAGATGCAAGATAAATTTAAAATGTTTCGAATTCTTGTTTGATTCAGCTACACACCAGTAAGCACTAATGTTTCTTATGCACCACGGATGTTACTAGATATTTTTGCCCCTCAGGCAACATCCAACTCTTCGAGCCAGAGTGGTTAAAAAACTATAATTAAAATTTATGCTTGTGAGGGTTAATACAGAGCACTATTAGTTTCCTGATAATAGCTGGATGTAAATTGCTATTTTCCCCTTCTCAAATATGCATCACTGTTTTTGTAAGGTATGAATGGCATGCAGCTGCCAGGTGCCTCTGAATTCCAGGATCTTCATACAAACATCAAGAAAACTAGAGGTGCTACAGAATGGCACAGACTTTCTTGAAGTAAAGTTTACTACTTTCCTTGGTGTGGATTGGTACTGTACAGTCTTGCCCCTCCTACATGCCTACTGTAATCTTTCGCTGCCCAAAGTACATTTTGTTAACATTTTCTTAAGTTTTCGAATTCCAAATAGTAGAACCGAAATACTTTAAGAATATAAAAGAAGGCTAAAACCTCATCCTAAAGAGCAATTTTCATAAAAAAATCTGGAGCCGTTTTTAAGAAAATGGCAATAAGCGTTACTGTAAAGCAAAATTTGAAGCTCTTTTTCACAGGAATCTATTGAGTTTTCGAAAACCGCATTTGAAGAAATTTGAAGAACTTTTACTCACAAATTCAATAATGTATACAAACCCATTGAAATGTGCATAATAACGGCGTGAGATATATGTAAAAAATATTACATTTATTTAATTTTTGAAAAAACAAATGAATACACCAAAATGAACAATACATCATATGAAACAGTGTAATTACCACTATCAGTTGGAAACGTGTAAAAAAATTTCCTTTTTAAAATTTCATTTCTGAAAATTTGGAATTTTGAGTTAATTTAACAAAAAAATGTTGAGTTTATGAGAAATTTTACTTGACATTATTTAAAGCACATGTACTCATAAATACAATATCGTGAAGAAGTTGCTTGTAATGCAAATATTATCGACACGAGACAAGTCAAAAAAATTACTTTTTTGTAAGTTTTGAAAAAACAAAAGAATAGAGCAATATGACATTTATGTCATCGTCTGGGGTACATTTGGGACTACCCCTACAAAAATGTAAAGAAAAAATTTGCAGCCATTTTTGAGAAAATATTGTTTTTGTTATTTTTTAAAATTGCAAATATTGCACACAATATTGAGCAAAAACTACTAAAATTTTCAAAAAAATCTACATAACCTTATTAAAAGAACCGATTATGAGGGACAAATTTCATTTGAAGGAAAAATCACTGTCTTCAATTCTGTAGTGGTCGGAAGATGCCGAAAAATACAGACTTTTGCAATTTTCAAAAGTTTAGAGTTAACCGTTAAAATCGGACCTATACCACTGTTGTAAGTGTATTATACTCTATTCTTACAAAAAATTTAAAGAAAAAATTTGGAGCCATTTTTGAGAAAATTTTGAAAATGTCAGAAGGGCTTCATGTCAAGTATCTACAAATTTAAAAGAATGTTTTTCAAAGCTTCAACTAGAGCCAGATGGACAGGGGTTTCTTCAATTTGGAAAATATTGTACGAGTGGTTTAGGTGCTAGGGTTGTTCATATACACCAGGCAGACGGACAGACACAGACAAACAGATGGATGTTTTGAAAAACAACACTTTTTTGGTATCAGGGGACCCCATAACGTGTATTTCCATTGAAATCTTGAAATCGATTTTTTGCAGCATTACATTACTTTCTCCATACTACGTATATTATTCCATATATACATATGCATACGAGAAAGTAAAAAATTGATCTTTTTAGAATTTACACAACACAATGATGTGACAGTGTTTGAACTTGCCTTCATTCAAATTTATAGAAAAATAATTTCCTAAAGGCAATGACTAACCAAATCATCAATGTACTATGCAAGGAAAATACACTGGTGTCTGTCTATAATAAATAAATTCAGATTCACACATTTATGAAGCCTACTGTTTTAAAAGTTTCTTATCATTTCTGCTTCCATTTTTGTTGGAGTTGTGCAGTTTGGAGAAAGGGAAAAAAATTTTGACAAAAATTGGTTTGTGAGACGAATTTATGTAATCTGAGTTTTATTATCATAGGTAAAATGGTCACACCTCAAGCACAAATAAGACCATTAAAAGAGACAAAAATATGAAAGTTACTGTACACTGATCACTGATCACAATACAAAAACATTTCCTTATTTCTTAAACACCACCAGAACAACAACAACAAAATCATTGAGTGCAATGGTTAACCTACTTGGAGCATCCAGCATAGGTGGAGAACAAGGTCCATCTTGAAGAGAAAAGTGAGCGAGGAACACAATTATCTTCATGAATGCTGATCGAACCTCTGTACTTGGACAACTAAGCAGATACTCACAAAACCTATAGGACAACGAGGATTACATCAACTTTAAAAAATAGTTCAAGATTTCATTCATCATATTTTCAATGTATTAATTCATACTTCTCAAATAATATTATTAAGAACACTTTTAATAAGATCTGGGATAGATCATGGATTTTTGCCTCTTAGTCTCTTGATCTTTCACTCTTAAAAGAGAGAATATCTACTGTAAGTTCATATACTCTCACCCGTGTTTATTAAACTTCTTTACTGTTTCCAACATAAAACAACAATTAAACAACCACTCTTCCAAATTAAGGTTTTGTTTTTGATGCCAAAAGAGCATTGCTCAGCAGTTGATCAACAGATTGATTTATTTAGTCACAGAACAGTAACAACTGTACATAACTTAAGGGGGAGAGGTACCATCTGCATGTTTTCTCAAGCTCCAGAATCTCTTCCTAACATTTTGGCTATCAACAGTTGAAAGATGAATAAAAATTTAGAAAAAAAAAAGAAAGTGAGAGAAACAGATTTTTTTGCAAAGGAGCCTCAGCATTTGCTCAATGATCAGGGAAATGACAAAAACCTGATCAAGATGGGATCATTGACATAGAAGCTGAAGTACCCACTTGTTACAGGCATTTTAAGTCATTTTTAAAAATTATACAATACAAATGTCAATTAATGTATTATATATCATTGTTAAAATAAACATTATTTTTCTTTTTGATGATCAGTTTAGTCCCTAATGATTAGAAACAGTTATGCAGCAGAAAAGATTTTACTTTTAACTAAAATTTGTGAACTTAATTGTTTAAGGTCATCTGACAATCTGTTGTAAAGTAATGTACATTATACAAGTGGATGCCTTGTATCAATTATTGATACTGACACTTGCAGATTGATGCTTCTTGATTTCGCACTTCGTGATTGTAATTATAAATATCAGTATTGCATGAAAATATCTTGAATATCGCTTGGTTAAGTCAGTGAGTTTTGACAAAAACTACAGATTTTTATATACATAGGCAAGGGAACGGTAAGATTCCAAGCCCAATGAAGAGAGGCTTGCAGGAATCATATGAATGGCATTTTTTATTATTCAAATAATTTTTTTCTGCAATAGAAAGAACAGGGTGCTTTAAGATGATCTTCTCAGGAGATCTACACAAATATACCCCATTACAGTGAAAAGCTCCATGCAGAGTACAATATAGGTTAAGATTGGAAGTCTTAGACCTGTTAAAATCCTGAATAGCTCAGTTTCTGATCATCTGAACATGATGGGAGCATTTGCATAAATATGTTGTGGGTGAAGCCTTAGTGTTTCTACGAAAAAATACACAGGGATAAATAGCGGCAGTTTTTTTACCACTTACAGGTGCTACAAGTTCAAGAGCTGTGGTTCAAGTGTCCAATTCTGACCCTTACTAGTTAGTAATAAATCAATACTGTATTTTAGGAGGAAAATTCTTACCATTTTTTCATTCACATATCTATATCTATCTCTATATCTAGGTATGTATACTACATCTTTACAACCTGAAATTACAATAAAATCTCAAAATTTTAGAAACACTCCTCAAAACCAAGTTTATTAACATTTTAAAATTTTATTTAAAATATTTTTAATTTTTTAAGGGTTAAAATTTTTAAAATTATTATTAATAAATTTACACAATACATCTAAATTTAAGGAATCAGGAATGAATCTTTGCATATTAGCAACACAATCTTGCACAATTATTAGCATAACAATACAGCCGTGGTAATCTGAGGCTTGCAAATCTGAGATGGTCATGCGTTGTCACCAAACACGCACCAGTCAAAAAGAGCTTGCTCATGAGAGGTGGGCGTTGTGTTGAACGTTGCAGATTGTGTTGAACGTTGCAGCTGTTAGTTCCAGTGTCAGACTGTATGCCATAAATGTAATGAATGCAAGAATGAAAGTCTGTAGGCAGTATGTGCGTATGCAAGTCTGTCGGTCTGCATGAAAGTCTGTGTGTAAGTCAGTCTGTCCGTCTGTGTGTAAGTCAGTGTAAGTCTGTCGTCCGTCTGCGTGTAAGTCTGTCGTCCGTCTGCGTGTAAGTCTGACTGTCCGTCTGCGTGTAAGTCTGACTGTCAGCCTGCGTGTAAGTCTGTCAGCCTGCGTGTAAGTCTGTCAGCCTGCGTGTAAGTCTGTCAGCCTGCGTGTAAGTCTGTCAGCCTGCGTGTAAGTCTGTCAGCCTGCGTGTAAGTCTGTCAGCCGCGGTAAGTCTGTCAGCCGCGCGTAAGTCTGTCAGCTCGCGGTAAGTCTGTCAGCCTCGCGGTAAATCTGTCAGCCTGCGTAAGTCTGTCAGCCTGCGTGTAAGTCTGTCAGCCTGCGTGTAAGTCTGTCAGCCTGCGTGTAAGTCTGTCAGCCGCGTGTACGTATGTTAGTCTGTCTGTACGTATGTTAGTCTGTCTGTACGTATGTTAGTCTGTCTGTAGGTATGTTAGTCTGTCTGTAGGTATGTTAGTCTGTCTGTAGGTATGTTAGTCTGTCTGTAGGTATGTTAGTCTGTCTGTAGGTATGTTAGTCTGCCTGTACGTATGCATGTAAGTTTGTCTTTATGTATGTAAGGCTGTGTGCGTTTGTATGTGAGACTGTCTAGTTTTTTTTTTTTTATCCTATTTTCCATGTAGTCCGAGTGTTTTATAATCCCAGGTACCATCATCTCCTTTTGCCTCAGATTATAATGACTTAAATAATGTTGCTATGTGTTTCCTTGATTTATCATGAATATCCTGCCTGTTCATGTATTTTGTAAATAAATTAAAAAGACTGAATATTTTAATTAATAATATTGTCTGGCTGTTGAAGACAAAACTAAGTTTTTGATACATTTGCCCTGTCTTCAACAGGTAAAATTTCTTTAAATTTTGCACACAGATCTTATTTAACAGCAGCTTTGAGGTTAGACTAGGCATTTTCAATAGGTTGAAACATTGAACTGCAAGGACTTAAGAAGTTGCTAAATTCTTCTACGAGTATTTCTTCCACACCACAGTAACAGGGAGCATTATTCATGGCTAACCCAGCATAAGAGTGGTATGTGGTTAATGAAGCATACAGACACTGGAGCACAAATTCTTGAGATTCCTCCTTTCTAAAAGTGCCTTTTCTCATTTGATGGTAAATCGGTCCTTGGGCACTTTTGCAACTTATGACGTGGACATTGGCTCTATGGCTCCGTGCTATTTTACAGTTGCATCGAGTCCCGTTTTTGGATTGTCGACTCTTACTTGAAATAAACAGATTAAACTATGTGCTGTTTATGTATGAAACGGGGGTGTTATCTGCTTGATAATTTACTAGTGGCAGCACATATTCACGATGTTTTGCTTTGGTTCCAGCACTATTTATTTTTTCCGGTTCTCTACAATTATCTTTGAATGTGAATATCAAATCATCCCTGTTTCCACCAACATTCAGTTGAAACAAAAACTTTATGATTTTCTTCCAATTGTAGTTTCAGATCTTTCAATATCAGTCTTGGATTTTCTTCAATGTATTTAACCATGAAGATCCAATCCTCTATAATTTGAATCCTCCTGTCATTTTTAAGCGGTATGTTACTTATCATTGATATTTTATGTAAAGAAACTACACTGTTAGGGTAAAAGCACAGAAAAATTTAAGGCCAAAGTTCTGTTCCTTCTTTGAAAAATTACTCTCTGAAAATTGAAATTTGTTCATAGCACAGGATAGTTTTGGTTGCAAACATTATTCAAATAAAAACATTAAGTAGACAAATATCACTTTGGTTTATAAGGTAGAGTTTACTGAATCCAATGCATTTTAGTTTAAAAAGTTTCAAAAACCTAGTGTGAGTAATTTACAAACCCGTAAATGTCTAGAAATGTGAAAAACTAATGCGTCTTAAAACAAAAATGATTGCCATTTGTAAACTAAATACAATTAAAAACAAAACAACCATGTTTTTGAACTACCAAAATAAAGGGAATTTATATACAAGGTGATCATTTATACACTGAGATGATGAAGCAACCAATTTATTTACTTCTGGATCACTTAAAATGGATTGACCAATGGTTCTATAAACAGTGAAATCAATTTAAACAAATTAGAATGAAATAAATGTATTTACAACTTACAAGTATCATTGCATTATCTTCATTGAGAGTAACTTTGCACTGATGAACCATTACTTTCTGACGATCTACCTAAGCATAAGTACGATGTGTCATTACATGCCAAAGATGCGACTCGTCCTGGACTGCCAAGATTCAACAAACATGGCTGCACAAACCTATGCAACCACATCTTGAACCTCTACTGGGAGCAGATTTTGAAGAATACCAGACAACTTGTCCATCTGAGGATTGTATTAGCCAAGAAGCTCAATTCTTTTATCTTCAATGATGTCAAGTCTCTCATCTCATTCCTAAAATTCCACAAAGCCACAACGATGAAGACATGGTTCATCCCAGACTTGCCAAACACTGGCTGCAGAAGCCTAAGCAACCATTTGGAGTAGGACCACCTTAAGCTTGTAGAACAGTAGCCACTAGGGTGAGGCATAAATTAAACAAGGTTGTGAAAGGTATCCTTTGATGTATTCGATGTAACAAGTGTACGGTGAGTAGAGACTCCTTTTCAAAGTTAAAGTTCAACAATTCAAAGTTCTAAAGAATCCAGCAAGTGTGTTTTCTTGTCTAATACTTCACTTTTGCCTCCACCATTATTACTATTAACAGCGCTTGGTTTTGATAACAGGCGTCCAATTATTTATGTGTGGACTTTGTTCTCTAAGTATTTTATTTGGTTTTGGAAATTATTTTGGCTATTTTATTTTATTTTGTATATTTTCTAATTTATCTTGTTGCATATCATAATAAATATGAGAAGAAACATTAAACCACAGCCTGAAATTGCTTGCTTTGTGTACAATTTCTGCTGGTATCTTGTGCAACAAATGATTGAAATTATTTTATGAAATGTAAGACTCTTGGAAGTATTTAATTTGAAAATAAGATGTGGATTTGTTGCACAAATTGCTCTGAAGTAATGGCAGCAAAGACTACTACAGTTAATTCTGTTCTGGACCTTTACTGTTGTTTCCCTGACATGGAAATGACTGAGATTCAGTTGTAAATTCTCACCATCATATATCAGCTGAGGGAAAGATTGTCTCAACATCATCTGTACAGGAGGTTCCTCTTGCTGTCTTCCACTAAAATTAACACTGAGAGAATTTTATTACCAACAGCAAACACTCTGACTTGCAGAGCATAAATGATAAGGTCAGTGATAAACTCATTGAACCGCAAACCACTAATGTTGCTTTGAAAACCAGTCTTGAGCTGATAAATAAACAATTTGCTGCTCTGAATTCCTTGCCAAGGTCAATATAAGAACTGAAGACTGCAGCTGAGGCTCTTGCAAGGGACGTCTCCACAATTAAGTGTTTTCTCAAACTGATCTTGAATCACACTGTCAAAATCTTGAGCAGCAAGTTTCTTCAATTAGAGGTGTATGCATATCATACTGCAGATTCCAACAATCTCAATCGGTAATCTCTGATTTCCTAATCATCCAGCATAAAAATACTGCTTATTACTTACAACTTCTAGCATCTATCATATTTGATCTTCATTTTGATAGCCACACAGTCTATTCCATTTGTAGTATTTACTCCAAAAACAAACATACTGAATTCACACCTTTGGTTGTTCATGAAACCTGGTTGAGTTGAAAATAATCTAAAGGGAACCTAAATGACTGAAACAAACACAGAAAGGCAAGATTCTTCGGTGTATTCAAATAAACTCCCTACATCCAATAAAAGGAAAATATTTCGTGAAGCAAAGAAATATATGAAGGAATGTGACTACAAATCAGTGGCAAAGTGGATGCTATCACCTTCTTTAGGAAAGATGACAATTATAAACTTGTTAAAGTTTTATCTAAACATCTCGAGAAAGAAATTCCATTACTACCTTCTTCTGTAAAGCAGTAGAAAGGACTTCAGCCCTTTGGAGGCCTTTTGGGACCTCATTTAAATGTTTGATTGCTCATATCACATGCTTGTGATGTTTATGATTTAATAAACTTATATAATCTTGATATTTTTCCAGTTTCTGAAACTTGGCTCGAACCTACCAATCCAGATCATAATGTAAACATACCTATTGTCCGAATAATATTTCTGTCTATTTGACAGCTGGGGGTGGGGGTAGAGTGATGTTTTCTTACTCTAGCGGCAGACATGTGGTCATGGGGTCGTTCTTGCATCAGAACAGGATTTAGGCATTGATGTCCTACTCATTGTATTAATAGTAGATGTATTAATGACACCTGTATGTATACTGATGTATTAATGTATGATGTATTAATGTATTAATGACACCTGTTAATTTCATAAAGTACTCGATTGTGGTCCCTTACACTAATCCCACCAATGAAAGGAATAATGAAACATTTTTGCACAACACACGCAAAGCAGAAGAAAAGTAAAAACAATGAATCGAGATTTTAAAAAGGAAAACGCATAAAATGCAAATGCATTTTAAAAGGATAATGCATAGCCATACAAGTAATTGCACTCTTCAATTTTCAGTAGCTTTGCGATGTCAGGTTTTTTTAATAAGCATCGGCAACTCTGCAAAAAATGATATCCTCACAATTTGAAGTGTCTGATTGAATAACGGACTCCCCTCTCCCCTTTGAGCCACTAGCTGTCAAATAGACACAAATGTTATTTGGACAATAATTATAATGGAATGAATGGATCTAATGCAATTTCCAGATACTTCTTTTGTGCTTGCCATTTTGTTATACTCATACCAAGCTTGTCATTAATAGATCATTTGAACTGCCTGTATTTCTGCTTTCTTAGAAACTTCGCTCCACATACTTCAGCTTTCCTAGTCATAGCTTGGCTAAAACTCTGGCTAAGGTTGTCAATCCATTATCATTTTCCGATTTGAGACTAATAACCTTATTACCATTTTTATCCTAACAACTTGAAAAGGCTGCTGAAATACAGGAGCAGCTTTTATTGAAAGAGACATTTCTAAATATTCTTCTTATTTCTAATCAGGTAAATTCCTTACCCTAGATAAGAAAATAGCATTGAAATTGACAAGAAGACTAATGATTTACGAACTCACATCTTGCATGCACCTCATTAAATTGGTTTAGCAAGGCGTCAGTTCTTTTATTCTCTCTTTATTTTTAGACGCATCAATGACTAAGGTTATAAGGGGCTACAACATATCAGGTGTTTACAGACAAATATGATTTCATCAGTCATTACATTAATGTAAGTATCATAACATAGAATGGCATCACATGTGATCTTACATAATCATACGGTATCAATTAGGACAGAATCAGAATTTTTGTTGTATGAAGATTCTAATTGTTAAGATGTAATTTAACTTCCTTGGTCACAAGTTAAAATAATTGTAGAATTTTTATGTTAGAAAGTGTTAATGCTCTTCCAATATGTGAACTGATCTTTATAGTACACATATCGTTGTACTAGTAGTGTCTTGCCTATCTGCAATATGGCAGTTGAAGCTGGGTCGAAGGTACAGCTTACGAGTACTGGAGTACATCATCCAGTTAGTAAAGAGATCACTGGTTGTAATGTTATGAGTAATCAGTGTGCAAGTATGTAATGATCCTGAATAAAGCCAAATGGACAGGAAGAGAGGAAGAAAACTGTTTACCTGTGTGGGTGCCGAAAAAGCACATTGTGGGCAAACCACGATCGAACTGCTTTAGATGATCGTAAATGATGACACAGAACATCATACCACTCAGTTGCAGTTCCACGTAATGTCTTTTTGGTATGAAATCCTGTGTGAAAGAGAAATCTAGATGCCAATTGAACACTCAACATGGCAAGCTCTTCTCCTTCAGGACCCTGCAACAGATATTTTCCCATCTCAGCATTTTTCTCTTCATATCATTTCCTAAATACACTAAATAAAGATGGAACCTTAGAATTTCTGATAGTTTCATTTATTGATTTGACTCAGTGATTTGACTTACAATGACTTCTAGGTTTGTAAATTCATAATCCTTCTGGAAAGTGAAGGGATTTTTCATAAAGACTAAAGACAAATATCAAATTCATCTATGCCAGAATTTAATTTTGGTCACATTGATGCTGCCTGACTTTTATAATAAGCAAGGAGAATACATGCGTACTTACCAGTTTCTCTTGGTTGTGTTGTCGATTAACTGGAGGAGTATTGCAAGATACCAACTTACGAATAAATTGAAAATATTCTGCCGAAAATTGATTTCTATTATGCATAAATTTAATATTCTGTTTCCTAACACTCCGTTCAATTGCAGGTGGCATTTTCATGATTCCCAATTTGGTATCAGCTGAAACAAGAAAGTTTTTAATAATTTTCACTATTATGGAATTAAAAGTAAATGATGAAGACAAAGCTCAAATGAAAGTATCATATTAAAATCAATTCTCATTATTATGTGTTTTTCTTAAGAACTGACAAAAATTCAAACACATTACAATAAATAAAAAAAAGGAATGAATAAAATAAATAAGAGACTGAATTGAAATGTGTAATGATCTGATAATCAAAAAGCGATATTCAAATATGTTACTGCAGCAGAAATCATCATCTCAGTAATATTATTAACCTCTTAATTGAGTATTTTGAACACAACTATTGCCCATTTGTTTGTTCTTGTTTAAAGAACAAAATAATCATGCACAGCAATTAAATAAAAGCATGACATTTAGCTCTACAATAAATGAATGTTTAGACATTTCCTGAAATAAATTCCTGGGAACATTTGACATGCTTTCTAATCAGGGAAAATAACTGTCCACTTTTGTTCTGTAATTGGTATGCATTTTGAAAATGTTCCATTCCAACTCAATGTGGCATCTGAGAAAAAGCTGTTTTTTGAGGTATTTGCATTATCTATGAAACAGGGAATTTGTTTTATAAAGAAATAAAAAGGTATTAAATAAACAATTTAGTACATGGAGGATAGAAGAACACTTCATTTATATGCACAAGTTCTCATATGTGCAACAATGAAAAGAATATCTGAGACAAAGAATGACAATGAAAACTTATCTCACTCATTAAATTAAAGAAATACTGTATATTTGCTGTTATATTGCTTGATAATTTGTGAAGTCAGACTTTTTTTTAATATAAATTAAAAAACGTTATCTTGAGAGAAAAACAATATGAAGTCAGATATAAATGACAAAATTCACCAGATGCATCTTAAATGTTTTGAAACATACATAAAGTCAACTCATTGAGGCTCTTCATGAGTGCATTTTCTTCGACATCTAATCGGGTGTAGAATAGCATATAAGCATTCCACCATCGCTTTTGTCGTCGGTAACTCATTCGTTTCAACATATGGTCGAAGACTTCACCCATATAATCCCCTCCAAAACACTGGGTTTTCATCTCCTCTTCATCATCCATTTTACATTCACTCACTTCACCGTCATCAAATTTGTACCATTTGCATGTACCATCATTATGCCTGCAATAAAAATGGAGAGAGAACGTAACATGTAGATCTGTCATACCATCTGTGAACATTGTCAATGGTTAGAGCTGCGTTTTGATTAAAAAGCTTTTTATTTTTTAAAACATTTTGTACACCTCTATTAAATAAGCTATAACTTCTGCACATGAAGATTCTTGAATAAAAGAAATTTAAATCATGTCTTGTAAAAAACTTTCACGTAATCACATACCTACTATTTAAATTTAAAAAATTAACTTTTTCAAAATGATTGAACAAAATCTCCTCAAAACAGGCTCTCAAACTTTCTTTTCACTATTTATGTTAACAGTGCCCAGTACACTTCTTAATGGGTGTGTGTCAATTTCTTGAAACTTGAAATTTCTAGAACTATAAATGTTAAATGCTCTCTCAGATCTCCTTTGTTATTTACAACATAGTAAAACCCCTCTTTTACAATTTTCATGGGACCCTAGGGAAAATGGTGTAAATTACGGGAAATGTAAATAAGGGGAAATTATTTTTCTTTGAAACTATGAGTATAATGTATTTAGATACAATCAATAAGGATTATAATATGCTTTAATATGCAGTATTAGATACACAATAAACAATTTTACAAGGTTAAATAGAAATCTGACCGAAATTTACAACATCAGATATCAAAGACATATTAACACTGAAGCCTAGTGAATATTAAATGTCGCAACGACACTTCCGAGAGTCCCCACAATCCACTGCTGAGAGCCTTTGACAATGCAACCATATAGGACTCATTGATGAATGAAGGGAGGGAAATGGTATTTCTCCTGTAAGAAAAAATGCAAAGTTTACATTTTCCCAAACTCAATAAAATGTTTGTTTTGGGGAATTTGTAATGACTTCCAACTACTATTTTTTAAATTTATTTATTTATGAAATAATAGAAAGAGTATTCATGAAAGGAATTTACAGTTAAAAACTTATGGAGAATTCCAAATTTTGATGTTTGAGCTATTAAACAATGGGGAAAAATTATGTTTATTTTAGAATGAGAAAGTGTGAAATTGTGAAGAAGGATGATGTAAAATAAATAAATGATCGTGAGCCCACTTCTCTTTGACCTGTGTCACATGAGCGTTGCGTTGACGTGTGTCACCTAATGCTGATGACATCAGCTGAGTCAATGCCTCAGCACACCTCACATAATGCACGTCGCAGATTAACAATATCTTATGTTAAATGGCAAATGAGCATTCTTGGCGACGTGCATTGTGTCCACAGCTCAAGACATGACAATATAAGTCGAGATAAAGTGTGTTTTCTAGCTTTCAACGCGCAATGCCCACTAAGTGACGCGTGTTAGCAACAACGCATGTCGCCAAAAGCGCTCGTGTGTCGTTTTGCGTCAAGATACAGTGTTAATCAGCACGCCCATTAAGTCCGCTCATATGTGCAGGCATCGACACAGCTAGCGTCATGTTAGGATAATTTTTCACTCGCCAAGGTTGTGGGAAAGTCCAGTGACAGTGCCCGTTGTGCCCAAGTGCTGTTCAGACAGTGTTGTAGCAAGCAGACTGTTGTAAATTCCGGGAAAATTGAAATTATACTATCATGAAAGTGGGGTATTTAGAACATTATGAATATACAAAAAATGATGGGACGACAAGAAATGTTGTAAATGCTGGGAAAACGTAAATTACAGGAATGTAAAAGGGGGTTTTACTGGACATATACTGATGGATTCTTAATATTTTAAAATCCTTCTACCATGATTAATAAGTGCCTTTTCTTCGTGTTTACAATTACAATTATCACAAATGAGACACCATTGTGAAAACTATGGCCAATTGGCATCTGTGCCTACGACATGGCATCTCCCAGTCTGACAGGTAGATGCGAACTCTGGTAGTGCAAGTCTACGCTTCCACTTATTTAAGTTCTCATGTCTGTATTAACATTTTCTTTAAGAATGAACTGGCTGGATAATCTTTTGTGTTTTGTTGCATTAACAATTACTGATGAATGTTTTCAGATGTAGATTTTAGTTTTGATGAACTAGTGCTATGATACTACACTAATGTTTAAAATATTATATTACTAGTTATCATTAGTGAACGTAAACTGACCCTTACATATAGGTAAGTGATAAAACTAGTCCATACAAGTACTATTGTATCTTTGCATTTAGTTTTCTTGTGCAGTCTTTTCAACATGGCAGATTCAAACAAAACAGTGTAGAGAGTTCATAACTTATGTTTCTAACCAGAATGGGTTTTTATATTGGGTTGCAAGGGTTTTAATATTACCACAGTCCCTTCAACATTTTTCAGCATAGGAAGTATTTTAGGACATTTTGCAATGATTTTTTGGAATATGAAAAAATGTCAAACACACAGGTAAGAAACAACACTTGCCTATGAAGAATATAAGAATAATAGTGGCCACCACTAGCTTGACCACTGTGTACAACAATACCAGTCAATCTGTACTTAGTACATATATCCTTTGAAAGTTCTTCATAATCACAGTCTATCATTTCTCCTTCTAACTTTGCAAGTCCAGACACTAAAAAGAAAAAATGTGCATTTAAAAAAAATTTTTCCATATGTTCACTTGCTCATTTTATGAATGTAGAAAGTATATAACCTGTATAAGGCTCCATATCTAGATCCCGAGGAAATTCAAAATAATCGTTAAATTTTATGGCACACACTCGTTCAAAATCATACTCAAACCTTTTCAGCTGGATTGCTAGGATCGGAGGTAGTTTCTTAACACACAATCTCTTCACAGTGACAACCTGAAAGGAGCATACATTGTAATCAATTAATCAAATAGTAAATGGTGACAAAAAAAGGTGAATCGCAGTAGCTACTTTTTTGCTTTTTATTAAATGAAAGCTGATACTCTAACACTACACAGTATAATCTTTCTTCTCACTTTTAATTTAAACATAATTGAAAATATTGTATGGTTCCATCACTGTGCATAACACAAATATTGTAACTAGTGATGTCACAACAGAACACATTTTTTAGCATTATATCCAAAAAATATTTCAAAATTTGCAACTTAAAATAATTTACATTGTTCTATGAAAATTAGATCTGCGCCATTATATTAAGCGTCCATTGTTCTGTGGGAAGGCGGGGGGGGGTAATTGAAGTAAAAATTTGTAGTGCGTTTTGAGATTTTTTTAAAATGATTTGCATTAATTTCAAATGGAAATTCTGCAAAAAACATTCGTTAAAAAAATAAATAATAATAATAACATAACACATGACCTTTTTCAAAGATCTGATTTTTTAGAACAGATTTCATTTAAGGCAAAAATCTCTGAATTCGGTATTGCACTTTTGCAATGTTAACTTTGACAATGTTCCAAAACACAGAGTTCATGAAGAATAGAAACGGCAGCAATTTTTTTTTATATCATCCTTTAATACATATGAGGAGAACATTAAGAAAAAATGTGGAGTCTTTTGAGTAAAAAAAAATTGTTTAAAAACTTGAAGTAAAAATATAATAATACTTTAAATAATTTGACTATACCAACGATTTTGTGTTTTATAATATGAAATACCTGCTCTGTGTTGGTAATAAAATGGAATTTATTTATCGACAGTTGTTTGTTGTTTGATTTCTCTGTACTCTGCAGGATAAAAACGAAAGAGAGTACATTTTTATTAAGGATAATTGTTTTTTGATAAAAAATACGAGAATAGGCAACATTTAGGAATTTAAATGTAAAATAGGCATTTATAGGCCCCATAAAACTTGCATATAACATGCCTACAGCCTCAAAATGAATAAGTAACCCAAAAGATAACGTTTTTCATTGAAGGAATAGAAATAGGAAAAAATCCGCAGCAGTCAAGTTATCACATTACCTGGGCCCAAAGCGATAACAATAACCAGCATCCAATGTATATATGTCTATGTGTGTGTGTCTATATGTAAACACACAGACAGAGAGAGAAAGAGAGAGAGAAAGAGAGAGAGAAAGAAAGAGAGAAAGAGGGAGAGAGAGAGAGAAAGAGGGAGAGAGAGAGAAAGGGAGAGAGAGAGAAAGAGGGAGAGAGAAAGAGGGAGAAAGAGAGAGGGAGTGTGTGTGTCTATATGTAAACACACAGACAGAGAGAGAAAGAGAGAGAGAAGAGAGAGAAAGAAAGAGAGAAAGAGAGGAGAAGAAGAGAGAGAGAGAGAGAGAGAAAGAGAGAGAGAGAGAGAAAGAAAGAGAGAGAGAAAGAAAGAGAGAGAGAGAGAAAGAGAGAGAAAGCAAGAGAGATTGAAATTCCAATAATTTCTCAAATTTTTATCAAATAAATTGTAAAATACTATAAAATAAATCAATACTGAAGAAATATTCTGAAGTTACTTAGAATACAAATAAATTCATGTTTTAAATAAGATGTACCTTCTTGTTGCACTTTTCGCAGTGATAGGCATCAGCTCCCTCCAGCAATTCTCCTTTGACATACTGCTCTAAGGAATCCAGCAAAGTACTGTGATTTCGGATATCCACGCTGATTACACTGTATGGCTCCTCTTTGGAATACCTGAACATAACAAATGTATGAATTTCTGGTCTTTGCAATTACTAGTAATTATAGTTAAACAAATTATTAAAAAAACAAAAACATTTCATGTTTCTTAAATAATGTTTTTCCAGGATTTTTCTTACAATGCCAGCTTTGTTTTCAATAACATGCAATCAGAAGGGAAAGTTGCAAACAATCTAAAGCAATTTAAGAGACAAAAATAACCTCCCATTTATACATTTATGAGTTGTTGTTTATAAGTTCTAGCTAAATTCCTATACTTCCATTTTAAATTATTTCAGATACATGTTTTACGATTATTTGTTTTCCACTCTTATACGTTCATAACAAAAGTCCTCTAAATGTTTGCAGGACTTTTGTTGCGCCAGTAACCATAAACTGTGAAGATGTTAATAATATCGTGCCAATCTACAATACGTAATTATATTCACGTCGTATTCTTGGCCTCCACCGTGAATTTGCCAAGCAATTCAGACCGATATTTTTGAATGGGCTGGTAAAGAAAGAATCTCAACACAAATCACATTGTATTAAATGAAATGTAATGTGAATGTAAATGTTGAGATTTTGTTACATGATGTGGGATCAAAGCACAGCAAATGCGAATCTGCATTTTGAACAGAAACAGAAGCCATCAATAAATGTGGGATGGATAGAAAATCTGGCGACACAGAAGAGAATGTTCTGAGGTGACGTTTGATGAAAGACTTATGAACAACATAAATTTAGTCTGTGGGTCCTAAAAGCCAGAAGAATTGCAGCATGGAAGGAGGACTAAAAAGAAGAACATTGATACACGTGAAGATGATGAGGATAGTGACAAAAACATGATTATGATTTTAAGGAACACAAAAATGATAGTTCAGCAATAAGTCTTTACATTTTCATCATCAAGGCAATTTTCTAGTCAATAAGACAATTTGAAATTTTATTTTGACTAAAAAGTAAGAATTAGTTTAAAAAAATTCTCAGGTGGTCCTTTCAAAATTACAGGGTCGTCTTATATTCAGAGTTGACTTACGTTTGGGTAAATACGGTGCTAACATAGATAACTGTTAAGTAAGAGAGTTTATGTCATGCAAGAGGAGCCCTATCAGCCTTCCAATGGAACCTGACGGGAACTGCAGACCCAATAAACCACAGGGTGGAAGGATAATAATGCTGGTGGCTGCTAGTGTTCCTAGGGCATTGCACAATGTTCATGTGTCACTGTATGGTTTTACATAATGATTGCATCACCCAGTAAGGCTTTACTTAATGTTTGTCAATTTTGCATAGTAAAAATCTGGCTTATTTGTATGAAACACATGGGAATTAAGTCATAGGGGGGCAGATGGGGCATTATGGGGCAGATGTCATTTTGAAAGAGAAATCTATACTTTAGATGCAGAGAAAAACAAATGATCCAAGATCAGACTCTTTTCAAAAGTCGGAGCTTTCTTTCTGGAAAATGTTATGTATTGAGAAAATGATATACATAATATTTTCTACTAAGACAGCATCATCAAATTGTTTTTATTTTGCACCTATATTTTCACTTTCAGTGAAGCATTTTTCTCACACATTTTTTCCCTACAAAAATTTTTAATTAAGTTTTATTGTACATATTTTAATGTTCTTGGGTCACCTGTTTGAGACAATTAAATTTTAAGGTGCTCATAAACATTTTGATTCTATTTAATTCAAATTATTTTATACTTCTCCAGTTTACTTATTTTATGATTAACTGACCCTACCAGTCCAGGGAAACAGTGTCTCATACTAATCTGAACAAATTTCATCTTTATAGGTTTAATAAAACTAACTGGGGCAGGTTTATATGCACAGACATTCAGAATTCCATCAACCATGAATCCACATCCCTAAAAAAATTAGGTGCCAATGGATTTTTATCATGACCCTTCTACCTTCTGGGTTGGGACCATGTTTTTATTTACCTGGAGAGTTTCAGAACTGCCATTCTTCATCTAACTGAATGCTTTCACTTTCTCGCAACTATTTCTTAGAAAGACAACATTAAGCAATTCTAAAGGGAAAGGGCAGATTTTCATCGGGAAATGCAAGCTTTGTGGATCATTGATGTGGAAAGTGGACTTTTCTTGCTTCTTAATAACACATTATTTTCTTGGATATGTAGTGTAGAGAGAATAACTTTTTCTGGGTCTTAGATAATGAAAAAAGAATATTTCTCAAAACCATTTTTGTTTTGTTTGTCTATCTGAGCAATTCTAGTGCCTAAATTGTATACAGGATACTAATGAGCTGACTGTTCAATCAGGAAGACTCCACTGATATATGATCGTAATGGTAATTCAATTATTATAATTATTATTAGCATAAGAAAATAAGAGAGATAATGAAAGTACTGGGCATGAACATTAAGCCACAAGGTCACTCTCAAAAGAGAAATCAGCACTTGCTTGTCAGAATTGCAATTTTCTGAACAATGGAAGTGGAAACATGATTTAAAGAATAATGCAATACATTAATGACTGAAATAAGACAGTGAAGATAAAAAATGATGACTTCAAGGAAAATTATCAATGTGGGGATTCAGGCATCCAGTAATCAATAAATCCCCTAGAAAAATCAAAATTAACATTACACATTATTATTACAAATGAAACATTACACAACGCTTATGTCTGATGCTACTTTTTTATATCCTGTTCTTTTCAGGTCTCTCATCAATACACCTAACTTTCCTTGCAGTTGAGAAAACTATTTCAGTTATATGTAATATTAACCCAAATGTAAGTCAAGTCCCTAATTTTGAAGAAGCTTCCTAAGAAGATTTTAAATTTAACTAATTCTCACCATTTAGTCAAAATTGAAAATTATCTAATTGACTAAAAAATTGCCTTGATGAGAATGTTAAGATTTATTGCATGAGCTATCTCTATTTTCTTGTTCCTTAAAATCATCCTAATCGTGGTTTTTGTCATGACCCTTGTCATCTTCACATGTATTATTATTTCTTTCTTTTTGGTCCTCCTTCCATGCTGCAATGTACCCCAAGTTTTTAAGCCTCTTTAACAGTTTTGCACATTAAATTTGTGTTCTTTCTTTCATCTGATGTCACCAAAGAACATTCTCTTTTGTTTCACCAGATTTTCTATCTGTCCCGCACATGTTGATGGCTTCATTTCTTCCACATTCTTTAACAGAATATACTTTAAATTATCATTGTTTAATGTTAGTGTGAACATTAAACAATGCTAATTACTTAACAAAGTGTTAAACAAGTTTTGTGATCTGCAAACTCATACATCTCTAACCCTCCGTTTCACGGTTAACATGGGAAATAGCACCAAAGTGTCAAAGTTTGGAAAGTTTTTGCTAAAAAAATATTTTTTCCTTTCCTTTTAGGTGTTTGGATTTTCAATGTGTAGTTTAGCAACACAAATTTTATTCATTTCCGTCTCTTGCAAAATTCAGATTTGCACTTACCATGCATTAAAACAGTCTGCATGGTCTCATCATTCCTTTAATACACATTTTGTAACAAAATCTCAGCAACAATTTTTATTCATTTTCACCTGATGTTTCACTTGATACAATGCCATTCATTTGACATTCTCTCTTTACTGGCCCATTAAAAAGTATCAGTCGGAATTGCCTGGCAAATTTGCAGTGGATGCCAAGAATTCAACCATGAATATAATTACATATAGATACATGTGATATTTTACTGTCTTGGCAGCTTATTGTTATGTCAACATTTACGAGTTTTTGGCACTGTAAAAACAACCCCTAACCTACCAGGCTTAATCTGCAGATACAAGACTACCTCTTATTTTTGGAGTGAGATATTTAGGGGAAAAAAATCTGTCTTATATTCAGGTAAATACAGTAAATTACTTCTTTACTTACCTGTGAGGACAGCCTTTGCATATTTTTTGGTCTGAATAAGAGCCACCCAAAATCTTGCTCATTATCTGCTCTTGACTTAAGGCCTTTAATGCTTCATCAATGCTTTCCACAAGGCTCATGAAAAATTCTACTGCATCTTGCTGTTCCCGTAAATTCACAGGCTCACCCTGTAATCTGAACACAAATCTCATTGGTTTTATGAAAAACAATAAAATAATAAATGAGTGTTAAAGAAGAACAGTGCTTTGCTCACTTGAAATGCTTCCAAAGGCCACGTGGTACATAGTACTGAAGTTTACTGTATGCCAGGTGGCCAAAAATTGCCTGAACCTGCTTGAGAATACCTATGTTGTATTCTTTTCTTGATTCTTCAACACCACATTTATCGTCACAATCATTCTCATTGGAGTCCATGTTACCCTATCATAAGTTTGTGAACAGAAATAGGGAAATAATCGAGCATTATTAACTAGAAATAAGAACAGCCTTCCTCATGTATTTAGCCTTATTCAAACTTTAAATCACATTATTGTAATCAATAGTCAATTTAACAGTTTCACCAACGAAAATATTTCATAATTTTCCTCCAATAATCATTGCTACAGAGTTACCATTTAGTTTTCTTCCTGAAATTCTGAAAAGTCCTTATGGTGCTGGACATGAATATAACTCTCATAGTTTTTCCTATATTCACATTTTAATTACAAGAAACAATGTAATTTAATGTAATTTAGTTAATAGTATAGATACCCAAGCTGCCTGGAAACTTGTGCATATTATTGGCCATTCATTTGTATTAACTGCTGTAGCTCAACGACTTTGAACTCTTGGTGGTACAGCATTAAACAGACTCTTTTGTATAATTTATCTTTACACAGAAGTTATAATAATTGTAGAGAAACTTTATACCACTGCTGTACTATGTACTACTACTCCTACTACTACAACATCTAATATTTAGCCTATTTCTTCTAAAAGTCTTGTCACGCTAGAATTCTCCTCCAAACAGAGACTGAATTCAACCTAGCTGACAAGCTAGTGTTGAAAATTCTGCCACCATCGGGACTCGAACCAAGGACCTCCCAGTTAGAAACACTGTAGTGACTCTTAGTTGATGCCCTGAGTCACCTTTGCCAGATGCCAAGAAAACATCAGGTAATATGAGGAATTAGGTTTTTTATTGATGTGCAGCTTATTGGTATATGAACAATTAAGTTTCTGGACATAGACAATATAAAATCAAAAATGACCCAACCTTAATATCCAATTGGAAGGCAACATTGGTATTTTCTGAACGAGGCATTTAGAAAAAAACCTCATTTTATATTTGGGCAAGATATATACTATATTGTACTGCACACTTCCATTAACTAGTAATTGAACTGAACACATGAAAATGCTGAAACAGTTACCTCGCCTTCCAAACGTTCTTCACCACTGAAATCTTCATTGAGGTCCACAGCTGCACCTTCTGATGCTAATAAACCAACTCTGATACTTTCAACCATATACAGTTGTTGCAGCACAGAATTCATATAACAAGTTGCTCCTGCATTTTTCAATCCAACAAAACCTTTTGGGGGTCGTGGGCCTACAGGGGGCAGATAGTCCCACTCGACTAGAGGCTCATCTCTCTCTGGTAAAAAAGCAACAACCAAACAATAAATTTTCAGAAAAAAATAATTCAGTACTTAAACTACAATTACAAAATTTATCTATAGATATATTTTAGAATTGTTGATACAATACTTGAAACAAGAACATTTTACTAACCAATAGCATTGGGAAATTAATAATTCAAATTTTGTCAAGGCAAATTGTTTCACTCAACAATTTTAGAGAATAGTTTGAGTATGAAATACAGTAACAAAAGGCTGTAGTAAATTTACAAGAGTTTCTAACATTTTCAATATTTATATTTCATTGCAAATTTAGGATTGGATTTCTGAAATGTAAAACGTACTTAAATGTCAAATATTATTGGACTAATTTCCATTAAACGGAAAATTTGTATACTCTTACATACTACTCTGAATAAAGAGCACGAAATAAAAAAAACTCTTCTCACCTGAATAGAACATGTCAGTAAGCATATGAACAAGCAGTTTCATGTTTGGAACACAGCCAACACACAATCCAACCAGCAAATCAAAAGCAGCATTCACAGTAAGAGGAGTAGAACAGACAGGAAGTGCTTGCTCACTTGCAAGCTCACCAGTGCGTTGTAGATGTAACATTAAACGAGAGGCAGGGAAAATAAAATCCTCCACCAATTCCTATGTGAAAAGAAACGCACCATCAATATACAGTTAGTACAATTTTTCTAGCAAAACATTTGCATAACAAATTTTGAGAATATCATTTATAAATATGAATTCATTTTTCTCTCAACTGTGATCAATGATTGGAGTGTTTCTGAATATATGACTTGAACAAAAGAGTGACAGTGAGTGAGAACACTGTGTGTGTGTGTGATTGAGCATAAGTGTGATCAAGCAATTGTGTGTGAGTGAGAGTTTGTGTTCAGAGCGTAAACCAGGAAACTCAAGTCAGGATGACAAATCTTTGAAGAATTTGAATGAGAAGTCGTATCTTTCTTGAAGACATTATGAAGGGGGAAAAAAAAAGGAAAGAAAGAAAGCCGAGAAGAAGAAGAAGAGAGGAGGAGGAGGAGGAGGAGGAGAAGAGGGAGGAGAAGAAGGAGGAGGAGAAGGAGGAGAAGAAGAAGAATAAGGTGTTTTCTTAAAGTACCAGTTGGCCTGAGAATAACATTAGGGTTCGCAGAATTTATACCAAAAGGGATATTTTCCAATCAATCTTACTGATGTCAAGGCACCTCAGATTTAAAAATGAACATTTTAATTTTTGGGGGTACTTAACAAGAAGCCCTTAGAACATTTTCAAAAATTTCTCCTTTTTCCTTCAATGTTTTGCTCAAACATAAGTACACCTAATAATATGTTAAAGGTCAGATTTTAATTAAAACATCTGAAATTTCAAAAATTGCCTATCTTTGCTTTTGATGTGACAGGAGTATTGGTATACTTAAACAGCATTGGTGGTGGAATGGATAAGACCATTTATCATGGAGAATAAGTGCTAAAGCTTGAATCTCAGCCCAAGCAAATATTTTTGCAAATTAGAAACACTTCTGCAGGTTCATTTAGTGTGATTCTAGTATAATATATTAATTAAAGTATAAATAGAGTAATCTTTCATAACCATCACAAATAATATAATTGGAGAAAGTGTTCGCTGTTGTAATCCTACTAGTTTTTAGTTACTGTGCATAGGTTTTTGTTTGTACACTTTTTTGTATTGTGTTCTCTTTTCACTTTCTCATTACTGCTTACGATGTATAGACAAAGTATTGTAATGCCATGGGGAACAAACAGCAAATTTTTGACACAAAACTTTTGTTGTCGAGTCCTAGTAATGAAAAAGTGATAAATCTTGTTCCTATATACAGTAAATTACTTCCTTTAACATGTTGTGAAGTCAGAATCTCTGTTTTGTTGGCCCTTTTTGTAAAAAAATTGGTTAATGGTAAAATGTTTGTCCGTTTGTGGACACCGCTAGTGGCTAAATCAAAAATGGGTTTTTCACCAAAATTGATATTTCCCAATTGATCCAGCTGATGTTACGGTCCCTTAAATTTGAAACTGATGTTTTAATTTTGGGGGCACATTACATGAAGCCCCTGGGACATTTTCAAAATTTTTAACAAAATGGCACAAAATTTTTTGATTTAATTTTGACCCTCGGATCGCATAAAGAATGCTTAAGAATATGATGCAGGTCTCATTTTCATTGAAATCCCAGTTTTTTTCGAAAAATCACTAAATTTCAAAATTTTATCTGCATCTTCCCTAAACTATAATACTGAGGATAGAGGATTTTTCTTAATGAAATTTGTACTTTCAAGAGGAATTTGTAAATAAGATCATGTACAATTTTTAAAAAATATGAGAATTTTTTGCATAATTTTGGGTCAAACATAAGCAGTTATTAAATTTTAAACATTTATTTCTCAGAAAGAACTCCAAATTTTGTCATTAAAATTTTTTCATGCATGTAGCAATAAAAGGTTAAAAAAAGTTGTGCTGGTCCCATTTGGCCACTTTTGAATTTTCAAAAACACACTTCATTTGACGCTTAGCCAGTTTGCAAAATGGCATCACGGCGGTTTTTGAAAATTATACTTGGATGCTTCTAATTGTTGCCGATCACGCTGATTATAAAATATAGATAAGAATCTTCTTAAGAAAGGAAATACATTTCTTTTATTTAAGATATTTTGATTGCTGATTGTGGTACTCAGAAATTGGTAGCTCACTTTGATGTAATCAAACAAGCTTGTGGGAAATACTATTCTTTCTTTTCTGTACAATGTGCTGCAAATAAAGTAACAATTACATTTTTTGTTTGTTTTGTAAAAGCAAGAAACAACCACTATTCCTAGCTACTGAAATAAATGCAGCTATGCACCACAGGTGCTTCGTTTGAATTGGTTGAAATAGACATTTTCAAGTTATAACTGAGTTCTTAATACGGTAGAAATTACAATTTCTGCTATATTTAAAACAATTATCTATTTCAATGTTATGTAAATATTTGCAATAATGCGAAAAAGTATGCACTGTTGTAGCACCTCTAGTTTTGTTTTGTAATTAGTCTGTGTGTTGGTTGCAAGTAAAATAGTTTATTTGAAGTATTTATGCTTTATTTACATTCAAATTAATTTCTCCTCTACAGAACTTTACTGTTCTGTAGAAGGAAATACAAAAAGTACGAATTGAGCAGTTTTTGAAGTGTCCACCCCCTCTCATGATGTCCAAAATTTTAAGTCTATTGAAAACCAAGGTATTGAAATTACAAAGTATAAATAAAATAAAAAATATATTAGGAATTTTCTAATAAATGGTGAAAATTGCAATAGGTAAAGGCTCTGTTGAAAGAAATTACTACACAAGATTTTATAAGATTCAAGGAATACGAATATGAGCATGTAAGATCCAAAAAGATTGTTTCTTGATTGTTCAATTTGGAATTCATGTTATTACAAACCTTCCTACTTACTGTCAGTAAAGTAGTCAGACAGTAAAGTCAAAGACATTTGTAATTACTGGCAGAAATAGAGCTAATCATGGGGTTTTTAAATTTACAATATTTAAAATTTTTAATAATAGAACTAGTGGTGCTACAAAAAAAAAAAAAAAAAAAAAAAAAAAAAAAAAGAGGCGTTTTTGAGAAAAATATGTTTTTATAAATTGCATTAATTTCAAGCACAAATTACATGAAAAATACTATTTTTTTCAAAAAACTGTACAACACCTTTTTTATAGGACTGATTTTGGAACAGATTTTATTGAAGGCACATCATTTCTGTCATCAACTTCTTAGTATTGAAATGTCTTGCAATTTTCGAAAATAGAGTGTTTGCCAGAAATGAGACTAACACCAATTTTTTTTTATACAGATCTTTGTTACATACTAAGAGAAAATTTAAAGTAAAAATTTGGAACTGTTTATGAGAGAATAAAAAGTGATTAAATTGTCTAAATTTCATGCAAATTTCCCAAAAACAACCCATATTTTCAAAACGTTGGACATTACCTCATTTCAAGATCTAGCTTTAAAGAAAAGTTTTTAATAAGGAAAAAAATATTTATCTTCAATACTGTAGTTGTAGGAAGACACTGAATAAAATTTGACCTTTTGCAATGTTTGAAAAATCAGGGATTTCAATGGAAATCAGACCGACACCCCTCTCTTAAGCATCCTTTACACTATCTGGGGTCAAAGTTTGGTCCAAAAATTTGGAGACCTTGAGAAAAATCTGAAAATGTTGAGATTTCCCTCGAGTTCCTTTGAAATGTTGAGAGGCCCTCGAGTTCCTTTGAGGGAGTTCAATTGTCAATGGAATGGAAGGAAATTCAAGAAAAGTGACTGAATGGTTGAGGTTCTAGCATTGACCTCAGACAGACAGACAAGACTTTTTGCTATCAATAAATTTTTCAGTATCAAAGACAGACAAAACATGGGATTCTGACTTCCCAACATATTAAAGAGTATGAAACAAAAAGCATATTGAAATAATAATATAAAAAGCATATTGAAATAATACTATATATAGGAACATGATTTATCCACGTTTTCATTTCCAGGGCCCAGCAAAAAGAGAATTCCGTTGAAAATTCACTGTTTCCCAGCACATGATTACAAAACTTTCTCTTCTTACAAAGTACGGGAGAGAAAGTAAAAAGGGAAGATGTAGTGAAGTCTCACTATGTTATGGCTAATAATTGATCTAAGCCTGAGGTCCCCTGAAGGCAGGAGCATGCAACAACAACAAATAAATAGAGACAATTTACCAAATTTGTTTAGCTAGCAGGAAGGAAAATTGCAACAGGAGTATATTTAGTTATAAAATATGAAATAATAAGAATGATGATAATAGTACCAATAATCATAAAGAAATAATTAAAATTAAGAATGTAGATTGATATAAACTATTCTTTGATTCAAGGTACTCTAAGATTTTGTGGTGAAAATACACACTTTAGACAGGGCTCATTTTACAGCCACCTTGACAATTGTATGTCCAGGCAAGTAGTTTGCATAATAAACACATTACTCAATTCATTCATTAACCTGTGTTGTACAGTGGCAACGCTACCTGAATGAATAAATTCTTTACCTTTACAAGATTGACTCCCTTTTTCTCATCTGATCCCAGTTCATATTTCCTCTCAGCAGACATAAAAGATAGCAGTTCTCTCGCAATTCCCAAATGACCTTCAAGTACTGCTTCATCCACCAAAGGATCTCCATTTTCCCGCACATTTTCCTAATAAGAAAATCATGAGATTATTAGAAAAATACCATAAAGAATTAAAATCAAATCAGAAATTACAATTAATTACAAGAGAAAAAGTGATTAAACAACTTTTAAGTAATTTATATACTTAGAAGACTTACCCTGATTTTTTTCAGCCAAACAATTTCATTGCTAAGTAGATTTTCAGCTGTGGGTAAGTTGCAATTAGACATAAAAGCAAAGTTCAGTAGACGACAAAGCAACTGGAAATATTCATGAGAATTCTGAGCATTATCTACAACAGTACTATTTAGTACTGTAAACAGCAAAGTGATGCAAAATTGCAATGGCTGCTGACTGGCTGAACACCAAGTAGAAATTAACAGGAACTGTTCTGCTGCTGCTAGGCGCACCGATCTGGAGAAAGAAATGAAAAAACTTGATGTAACATACATGTTTTTTATGAAAAATAACATGACAAGATTATATTTTTATAGTCTCCAGCCATGAATTCAAATTTTAAAGAAAACTTCTGACGTTCCCATTAACTTTTATAGAAAAATTTGTAAGGTATGAAAGAAGAAAATAAAAGGAATCTTCAAGCTTTAAGATGGTGCATATGGTCTTGACAATTCCAAATAATTCTGAAATTTCCTTAATTTCAAAAAGCAATAAGTTCTTCTTCTTCTTTTTCTTTTTTTTTTTGAATGAATTGGAACCATTTTTATTTTCCATATTTTTTCATATTTTGGGGTTATTGCATATTTTTTCATATTTTTACCCAAACCTACATATTTTGTCACATATTATTATACTTAAACCATTGAAACGAAACATTTCAGGTCCGAGTTTGCAATACATGTTCCTGGAATCATCTTTGTTTAAAAACAAAGCTACTGCGCTTCTATGACCTGTGAACCTTCACTGTGAATTGTCAAACTTACCCTCCCCCTGCTTCTTGGAATCAAGAATGAGTGTGTGATTGTGAAACAAGTAATTTTGACATGTCCTTTCTCATGTTTCTTAGAGCCATTGTGTAATTTGATCGTAAACTAACTCAAACTTTGAAGTTTATGATTAAAAAAAAAAAATAGTAGTAAGTAAATGGAGGGCACATGTAATAAAATACTGAAAATTTACAATCCACATTTATTATTAGGATTAATAATCAGTAAGTATTTTTTGTACTTCTTGTTTTCCACTTTAAAATACAAAAATTCTAGTATTTTTTAAAAAAGTCTAATATTCATGACCATTTTACCTTCTGGAGAATTCTTTCAACTTGCTTTTCAAGTTCATGTACATTACCAAAACTAATAGTCACAATGTGCTGCAGAAATATATTTTTTTATTGTGTTTATTGCACAAACTACTTCCCCACAAATAGGCACACCACTGTCACTGTCACCGTCACCATCAAAATCACTGTTGCTTCTTTCACTGTTATTTTCTCCCTGAATATGATACTTCCTACAGACACGCTTGAAGTCACAAGTTTATCATTAAAATAGAAGAAGTCTAACTTCATAACCCATTTTCAACTTTTCCCATGCAGGAATATGATCATTATCTTCTTCCTTCTCTTTTTCACTTACTTCATCCTTGTGTTTGGAAGAAGCAAACTTTTCTAAAGCTATTGCAGATAGTTGATGATTTACATCTTTTCACACCTTTGCAATATAATATAATGCAATGCATAAAGGATAGATAATTTAAATGTCATTGTGTTCTTCCCTGACTCCATTCAACTTAATAATCTTTGCACATTTTTTGTGTAGTAGGTCTTGAACGCATGGATTATTTCTAAATCTATGGACTGTAGCTTGCTTGTGCAGTTTGCCGGCAAGAATTCAATTCTAATATTTCTCAAGTTCATTTTCTTTTGATGAGCGGAGCACTGTTTAACAAATAGAAGACTTTCTCTTCTGCATTCTCATTTTTGCATCAAGAGCATACATTTGTCTCTCCAAAAGGCAGATGTCATCCAAGCTTTTTTATTGGCCTTGTATTTTGTGGGCAATGAATTCACGTTCTTGAAGAATCTAGATTCCTTGGACTTTCCTATAACAAATGGGCAAAGCTTTTCATAACCTTTGGCATTCGCTGCCATCATCACAGTATGCCTCAGTTTACTGTTTTGCCTCCATGGCAATTCTCACCTTTAAAAGTGAAAGTTTTATTAGGAAGAACACAAAAACTAGACTGGTTTCATCTACTTTGAAGATGTCCTTGGGTGAAAACTCCTTCAGGAGGTCCATGAGTTTCCCCTCTTGCTATTCCTGAGCACTTTGTGGCATGACATTTTCTTCTCCACACACAACCTTACAAACAATACTGTAACACTTTTTGAATCGATCAAGCCAGCCATTTGACACGGAGAAGTTCTCCGTGGAAAGGTTATAATGACACAACATGACACTCGTGCAGGGATGTTCCAAGCACGTGCAATCTGGAACCAATTCCTTAGAATTTTCTCCAACCGTTTATGCTTCGAATAGCTGGTATTCTTCTTGCAAAAATGTCCACTTTTGTTTACACTTTTAATTATCGATTCCTTGTTTCTTACTATTGTGTTCAAAGTGGATACTGATATCCCTGACTTTTTAGCTGACGCTGTTCCTTCATGAACTTCATTTTCCTCTAGAATTTAGAATTTTTTCTCATAGAAAGACTCATTCTTTTTCGTTT
The DNA here is from genome assembly GCA_964035755.1 of Teleogryllus oceanicus. Lineage (NCBI taxonomy): Eukaryota > Metazoa > Arthropoda > Insecta > Orthoptera > Gryllidae > Teleogryllus > Teleogryllus oceanicus. Next base: position 108,642,306 of record CAXIVR010000008.1, on the reverse strand, counting down.
TAGGGCATAATTAACACTTTATTTCAATTCAAACTTTCTTAAACTAGAACAAAACTATGATACCAAATACATTACTATACTTGGCTTTGATACTCGTCCCGATACCATGTGAGGAGAACACAATGCTAGAACTTTACTAGAGGGAATGAACTCCAAAATAGATCAAAATTCATAGCCGATGAAATTAATCTCATCGCGAGAGAAAGCAAAAAATCATGAAAAAATGGGGTTCATAGATCCATGATGGTTTCAAAAGGTGGGAAAAATTAAATTTCTAAAGTGTAAAAGCAGGGGTAATTTAACATTCTGAACACATGAAAATTGAAGAGAGTGGAGAAAATCAGAGTAAACTGCGGGAAAACAAATTCCGGGAACGTAAAAGTAGGGTACTGTTTTTACTGAGACTTGACTTGAACCAGATACCTTAAATGCAGAATTGAAATCGACAATTTTTTATATTTAAGGCATGATAGATATCCGTTAAATAGCAAATGTAAAAGAGGTATTGGAGTTTTCATATGTGTATGTATAAACAAGATGTATCATAAAGCATTGAAGGCTTTCACGGCCGGAATCAATATTCATGTTTTCTTCCGGGCTGATAGGCCGTGGTCCAATTGGCTTTGAACTGCCAAACGTTTCGCCCATGACTGCGGTGGGCATCTTCAGTGGCGAGGTCTCGGGCGAAGCGTCCGGGATGGCGGCTGACTGGCGCCATCCCAGACCTCGCCACTGAAGATGCCCACTGCAGTCATGGGCGAAACGTTTGGTAGTTCAAAGCCAATTGGACCACGGCCCATCAGCCTGGAAGAAAACATGAAGATGTATCATGTTCAGCCTGAAGCTGCAAATAACGTTGAATATCTGTATATTGTGCACGTTTATGATAAAAAAAATTGAATGTAATAGTTGGCACTTTTTATTTTCCTCCTCCTATGACTGAGCCTTATACTGGAAATTTTGGATAGGAATTACCCTGATGTTCAATGGATGATGTTTGGTGATTATAATCTTCCAAATATTTCCTGGAACCTGTGATCAAAGCAGCTATCTATCTTTTAATAACTCAATGACTTCTTGTTAGAAATATAGCTAAAATCCATTCTGAAACTATTAACTTCATCTTTTTTCATGGTAATAATTCTCCAAGTTATTTAAATATGTATGACTATAATGAGTGGTTTATGATTTCAAATCAGGAGATTACAAACACAACATCTCTCAGAACAGTTCTTTCCTTCAAAATGGAAATCGACTTTTGTTACACCAATCCTTAAAATGTGGATCCAAAAATGAATTTTCCAATTACAGACTGATATCCACAATGAGCGTTATAGCAAAATAATTTGAGTCGATAATCACTGACAAATTAAAGGATAAAATTTATCCTTTTTTATGTAAAGAACAAGATGGTTTTATTTCTGATCATAGACAACTATCTTGAACCTGATATCTTACAGTGATTATATGGCTCGCATTTGCGAAAAGGGTATTTGTCAGAAAAATGAGTATTGAGGTAGGTGTTGTAACTTTTCTTTTATTTCAAAATTTTACTTTCATTTTTTAAAATTAATTTTAATCCTTTGCAGTCCTTTGTCCCAGCATTTTCCTTGTTGCAGACCCTTTAAATCCTCAGGTGCGTGATTGCACCAGTCAGGTGCGCCGCAGCGTAAGAAACTACTCAGGTTCCAAACAAAATCTTTTTATTGTTACAAAAATGTACATTTTCATTTATTTCTCTAATTCATAATACATACTTAAGAAGTCAAAGTTTGTAATTTTGAAGTGAATGATACCTTTCAAAAGAATTTCTTGTATGTAGGCGGTTTTCGTAAGATATGTCTCACAAAAGAAGACTTTCTTCCTGCTTGAGTAGTTCTGCAGGAAGAAACTTGAGCTGTAAACGACGCAATCTTTGACTCCTCTGTTTTCTTGTTGATCTAAATAATGCTGCTTTCCATTTAATCTCTCTTCTTTAGCAAGACTGGATTGTTTTCCCATCCTGGCACTATTGTAACTTCGAACACCTTGCACCAAATCAGTCATCAATGCTTTTTGAAACTGAAGATCAGTTAATGATTTTTTAATCTTTTTGCGTTATTGCATTTACAATCAAAAAACCGTTTACTATTGATACTCAACCAGAAAAACATTTTGTGCCACCATTTCGTAGATTTATGCATAAAGCTGTAGCTTGAAATGTAATGGTCAGCTCTATCAACAGCACCCATTTTTTTCATGTGATCAATAATTACTTTTGGTTTACTTATGACTACTTGGGTTTCCTTCACTTTCACTGTTAGTCATGGCATATTGACATCAAAACTTCTCTCTTATCTTTCCACGACAGAACCATGACACCATTCTCCGTGTAAGCAGAAACACGCGCGCGTGCATTGTTGGGAATGCCTACTCTGTTTCTGTTGAGTGTGTTCCCGTGCGATTGCACTTTATTTGCAGTAGTTCAGTGGCTAAAGTGAAACTTGTATAATACCTGTCTGTAAATACCAAAAACACAACACAATTCACAGACTGTAATAGTTCTTTACATAGATGAAGCACAATTCTTGATGTGAATGGTAAATCTTGCCTCTTGATATTCAAAGTTGTAGCCTGACTGTAATACGGTTCGAAGCAGGACACATATGTGGTAAAATGTTGAGGATGTAAATTACTGTTTGGTGCGGAGAGCCTCAACCAATCACCAACAAGCCTGTAGACAGCTTTGTATCAGTGGAGTTCAAATCATCACTACTATCACTTCCTTCATATTTTTCAGAAGCAGTCGAGAAAATATTTTCAGATTCTTCATTATCTGAAGATAGTTCGTTCTCAGAACTGTTAACTAATTCACTCAGTTCATGCTGTGACAACCTTGAACACTTACTTCTCGATGCCATGATAAGTACTACTGCAGCTTCGGAAACAAACTGCTTTCAAACAACCAAAAGTGGGAGAAATCCAGTGACAATGAAGGGAATTATTGCCTACCCTCTCCTGAAGAGAATTAGTTGTACTAGTATCCTGAGTGAAATAACGCTGAGTTAAAAATAAGTCCCATTCCACAGGTCAAAGGACCAGATCCAGGAAGAATGAAAGTCCCGTGGTGCAGGACATCTGTCCGCAAGGTGTTGAAAACGGAAAAGTGAAAGGACCGCAAAGGGTTAAATTAACTTAATACTATTCACATATGTAAATCTTTGTATGTGAATAATAATAATTCAAGTATATCCACATTAAATGCAATTCTTTTTGATCCCCTAAAAAGTTATGAAAACAGCACTTATATTCTTTTGCCCAAACACAAGCGATATTTGTTTAAGAGTGTAACATCAACAAACAACATACAAGAGTTGCAAGATAGTCTGGGAAAATTTTTTCAATGGTACCTTCTGAATGATTTATCCTTGATTCTTAACAAATGTAAATTCATAAAATTCTCAAGGTCTGTTAACATTATTGATGCTAATTATAATTTATGTAGTCTAATGAAGTTTGTGCAGTGCCTGGTTGGAACTTGAGCGGGTACCGTGATTGAGCTGCATAGCGCGGAGGGGTATATGCTGATGCATTGCAGCTCAGTCTAGTAAAGTTAGTGCAGTGCCTGGTTGAAACTTTGAAGGCTGCTCGGAAGGTCCTTCTTTAAAATGGATGGTGAGGATACAACCTTTGGGATCTGACAATCCCAAAGGTTAAATGTTTGGGGGAGAAAAAAAAAAAAAAAAAGTAATGATTACCACGGCGGTTTGAAATGTATACCTTACGTTTTAGCAGATCTGGTTAAACTAAAGCACAAAGTCAAAGAAATCCAAAGTTCTATTGCCAATGTTCAATCTGTTACCCTAATGTTGTTAACACCATTGAGGTAATGATTAAAACATTGCAATAATTTGATTTTCGCAATCGAATACCTGGAGGCTGAGGCAAGGATATTCGAAAAATATATGATGTTTCATATTTAGGAAGGATAATTATTTGGCGACAAGGATGGTTAGAGAGTCCTGATACTTTAGCACTGTAAGATGCTAATAAAATATCCTGCCTTTTTTTTTTAAGGAGGGTTCACCAGCCTCGGCTTGAAGGCACTCAATTCAGCTGGTGCGATAAGCACCTGTTGATAGACAGATACCAGTGTAGTGTTAATGGGTCACAGAGTGGAGGGAGCTGCCAAGCCATACACATCACTACTGTAATCCAAAACTGAGCGGGTGAATGATCTGTACAACTACAACAGGATAGTATGGTCGGCACACCATGATGTACCATGTAGATGATCTTGGCTGTCCAGGTGACGCCGCGTCGAAGGCTGTGTTGCCGACGTTTCGACCATCTTATCGTGGTCTTCCTCAGGGCTGTTGTGCCACGAGGAAGACCACGATAAGATGGTCGAAACGTCGGCAACACAGCCTTCGACGCGGCGTCACCTGGACAGCCAAGATCATCTACATGACTCTGGCCGCAGAAGCCTACGACTCCATGATGTACCATTCAGCATTCGAAGAAGATTAAGGTTTGTAGTAGTAACACCTGGTTTGTAGTTGACGGATGTGAGCATACCACATGAGGGACTTATCAAATGTGAGCCCCAGGAACCTGGAAGATTCAGTATATGGAAGCTAATTTTCTCCCAGGTAAAGGACTGGAGTGCTATGCAAATAGTATATCCTACAGAAATGTAAACCAATACATTTAGCAGCAGAAAAATTAAAGCCTGTTGACGAGCTTCATTCATGGAGCTTGTAGAGAACCAGTTGGAGTTGCCTCTGTATCACACTGATGCTGCTGGATGAACAGAAGATGGCAAAATCATCCACAAACGATGCCTTTACAGGATCTTGCATAGTCGAAACTATACCAATGATGGCGATGGCAAACAGAGTGACACTCAGGACTTGATCATTGGGGATTACCATTTTCAAGAGGGTGACTATGAGAAAGCCTGTCACTCACATGAACACGGAAGGATCTGTTCGAAAGGAAGTTTTAGACAAATAGAGAAAGCTTTCCCCTAAATCCCAAGAGTGCAGGGTTTGCAGAATGCTGTGCCTCCAAGTGGTGTCGTAGGCCTTTTCTATATTGAATAATATGGTCACAAGATGTTGTCTCAAGACGAACGATGTAGAGACAGCTGTTGCCTGCGAAATGAGGTGGTCAAAGGTTGACAGGTTTCTTCTAAACCCACTTTGGATTGGCGTCAACAGATTTTCATAGTCAAAGGTCTAGATCAGACACTTGATTCACCATGCGATCCAGCACTTTGCATACAAAGCTTGTGAGAGAAATAGGTTGATAGCATAGTGGTAATGATCGATCTTTCCCTTCTTTGGGAACTGGGACAATGATGGCTTCTCGCCAAAAGGTAGGAATGGAGTGCTCTTCTCAGACATGGTTAGAGAGCTAGAGAAGAAATTGTGTAGCTGTTTAGAGAAGATGTTGCAGCATTAAGTTGTGAATTTCATCTGAACTTGGTGCAGTTCTTTTCGCAAGCATCAGAGCAGAACACATTTCATACATGGAGATAGAGGTATTGTAATCCTCATGTGCTCTTCTCGAAAAATCCAAAGCGCAGTTTTCCATTCTTTCTTTAAGCAAAAGGAAGTTGGGAACACAGTTTGCCAAACTTGACATATTTTCATAGTGAGTGGCAAGTTCCTCTGCAATGGCGTCTCGAGCTGTGATCATTTGACCATTTTTAAGACCTGGCACTGAGTTTTGGGAAGGATATCCTCTAATTTGATGCACCTTCCTCCATACCAGACGTGGTGGCATATGGCAATTCAGAGAGAAGATGCATCATGCATTTTTACTTTCTAAAATGGTTCTCCTTGCCTTCGCTCTGCACCTCTTGTAATCAATGAGGTTATCCGTGGTTGGATAGTGTTTTAGACGTGCCAATGCTTTCTTATGAGCATGAACAGCGTTCACTTGGAATGTCAATCAGTCAGCACGTCGGACACATCATTGAGGGGGGCGTGCCAACCCATGAGCAAGTCCATCAACGTAGACGATAATGGGGTAATGGTCGCTTCTGCACAGATCATCTAGGATGGACCATTGCAGGACGGTTGCAAGAGAACGGCTGCAGTGTGCTAGATCGATACACATGCTCGAATTTGTGGTGACGGCAAAATGAGTTGGTTCACTGGAATTCAGAATAAGCAAGCACTGCCTCTCAGACAAGTGCGGGAAGAGCCCCAGAGAGGACAGTGGGCATTCACATCTTCAACTACCACGAATGAAGAGGGCAGTTGTTTTATCAAGTCCAGATGTTCATGAGCAGATATACTCAACACTGGAGGGATGTATATGTTGCATACAGTGAATGTGAGGGATGGGAGGTGCACCCGCAAAAGTTCTGCTTGAAAGTCTGTCTGAAGAGGTACCTCTGAAGACAGCAGCGAATCATGTACCAGTTAAGCAACTCCGCCACGAGCACGGAGACCATCATCCACATCGAACCTGTTAGGAGAGAAACCACGAAGAGACAAAGGACGAGGTGGGGTGAGTTGAGTCTCTTGGAGACTCACCTCATCCCAAAACAAAGTATTGTGATGGAACAACAACAGTTTAAGATCGGTCCGTCGTGAGGAGAAACCATTAATGTTCCATGACATGAGAGACATGGTGTAATCAAGCGTTTTCTTTTTTCTTCCGACATTGGGAACCGGATGCGCGAGACTCCTCCCCAACGCGAGATTTCTCCGAAGTTGAAACCTCCTGGGCATTGTCAGAGGGCTGGATGCTCACTCAGTGCAAGTTTTGGAAGGTGTAATTATACATGGCTTTGACAAGTTTTTAGTGATCGGGTCTGAGGCAGATGTGCATCTGACATCAGTGTCCATTGAAACAGGATTGGATAACTGTTTGGTTGACTGGACGGCTGAGCTTTTCTGTCTATCTTCTTATATTTAGTAGGGATGATGACTCTCCCACCTTGCAGGGCAGAGGCATCCACAGGGAGATCCACTGGAGCCACCTGACTTGCAAAGCTCACCACTTGGGGAGTGGCTCGTTCTGTTTGACAGCCTGCTGCTACCCTCGCAGTCTTAACTTTCATGGCATCAGAGAAGGAGTGAGAGAGATCAATAGGGTTCCTCGCTTGGAACCGACATTTGGCCTCAGGAAAGGATACTTTGTGAACTGCTCTTATTTTCTGGATGGCTCGTTCCCTCTGAAAAGTAGGGCATAGGGCATTGCTTATAGTTGGCCGGGTGGTCACTTTCGCAATTAACGTGATGCAGTGTAGTGGGGAAGGGTTCGGGTTTGACCATCGTTCTCCCACATTTACCGCACACCAGGTTATCTGCCATGCACTGCTGCTATGTATGGCCGAACCCCTGGCACTTTTAACACCACAAAGGGTTGGGAACATATTGCCATATGTGAAGGTTATAGAAACCGCATGAGATCTTTTGAGGGCGAGTAGGAAGATTGAACATCAGAATAAGAGTGGAAGTCACGCCCATGCTCCCTCCTCTTGATCCTATAGACTTCCGTCACACCCTGTCTCTTAAAAAAGGCGACTAGATCTCCTTCACTCTCCACAGAGAAATCCTCATGGTGGACCACTTCCTTACAAAGGTTAAGTGTTGGGTGAGAGGTCACTTTCACCTGGAGGCCGGCAAACTGCTTCGTTTTCTCGATTTGTTCATCTGAATATGCTTCAAAGAGAATGGTACCATTCAGTTGTTGCACTACAGCTTGTAGCTTTCCATACGTTTTTTCAATTGTGTGCACCAAACAGATAGTACTTGCCATTTTAAAAGATTTTCCTTCCTCAGTGCATGCCATGAAGAGAATTTAGGCTTCAATGGCCTATCTTCTTCTTTCGAAAAGAATCTATTCAAATCAATAGTTTGTTCTGGACACCACCGCTTCCTTGACGAAGAGGGCTGGGGAGAAGGTTAAGTATCCATGAGACTGATATCAGATTGATCCCCGTGGTCCCCACCCACCACGGAGCCCAACAAGAGGACCCTCCACCAGTGTTGCTACGGGGTTTTAGAGGGGGAATAACACAGCGCTGCACCCCCGTGGATCCCCACTCACCCTGGAGTTCAAGCCTAGTCCAAGCCGACTGATCAGCAATGAGTTAGCTCCTGACTGCCTGTCTAGAAGATTCCAAGGTCAATGCAAGCGTATTGAAGTCTACAAGGAATGTTCCCCAAAATATGTAAACAACATATCCCTAAGTGCAAAAGAGAACGTAGCACAAGGTGAGTAGTGGAGAAACAAACAGACTCCTCAACCGCCAGGATACATATTCCCTCCAACACGGGTCGCCATGAACGGCAATCACATAGGTGGGCATTCAGCATACAGCAGGGGCCAGTGAAATAGAAGAGGAAGAAGAAAGGAAACAGGTTATTGTATGAGAATGAACAAGAGGAAGTTAAAGAACGAGAATGAACAATGGGAAGAAAAATGACTGGTGAAAGAAAGGAATACTTGAGAGCCCTCCCTGCATCCCTCCTCATCAGGACGTGGACTGACACACCTTGACGGGCTCAGGGATATCATCTGGGACCGCTACTCTTTATTCTATTTATAAATGCCATCTATCTCACGGTTATAGATGTAAAGTTGTTCCTATTCGGAGACAATTGTAAACTCTTTAAGTTGATCTCATGCATAAATGACCAACATTCCTTACAATCAGTGCTAAATGCATAAGCTTAATAGTGTAAAAAAATGATCTCGTATTAAATGCTGACAAATGCAAACTTCTTACCTTCTCTTGTTCCTGATCAGTAGCTTATTACCAATACATCATAAATACATTACCTTTTGAATGCATGTCTGTAATTCGGGATTTGGGTGTATATTTGACTAAAATATCGTTTGTTAACCATATTGACTACACGGCTAATAAAGCCAATCCTTGGTTTTGTCTGAAGAACATGCGCGGAACTCAATGTGTTAAACATTTTAAAAGCATTACACACTACGCTTGTTAAACTTATTTTAACGTTTGCATCCGTGGTCTGGTCTCCATCTTTTCACATTCATCCTGCTAAAATTGAATCAGTCCAGCACACGTTCTTGAGAATTGCTGCAACATGTTTACACATTTGTGATCCTCACATGGATCATGATTCTCATCTCATATCTTCTACCTTAAACATGACTTTTATTTCCTATATTCGAAATTTTATTGATATCTTGTTTGTGTTTAAGTTAGTTAATGGTGAAATTGATTGTTCACTGTTGTTTGAGGAATCAAATTTCAGAGTCTCTGCAATTCACTCAAGAAATAAACATACTTTCTGAGCGGCGACCTATACAAATAGTATGTACACTGCAAGTAACTCTAGTATGGTCAAGGAGTCTAGATGCGATATTTGGAGTTTAGCAGAATGTTTTTTTACTGTTTTGCGTATTCATATTTTGTGGTACGAGTGATTATGTTATTTGCATTGTTATCATGATATTCATGAGTCATATTTTTCTTAATTATTATATTTATTTATTCATTAATTAAAATATACAGGCAAGTTAGTCCTTTATTTACAAAAAAATACAATTAAAACTCCCCTAGCATGTGGCAACATAACCATAAAAGTACACATATGTAAAATTAACAAAAAGTAATTTAGTCATATCATATAAAAATACCGGTTTTTTGTTTTGTTATTTTTCCTTCATATGTATGTATTAATCTATTGGATTCAGTCATTCAAATTTCAAGATTAAATTGCTCGCTAACACTAAAAATGCAGATTTATCCGTCTCACATTATTCTAAGTTCAAATTGTTGACTAATTTACAACGATTAACAACATTATTGGCTGTGTAGGAGTGACGGTAAAATCTAATAACAAAAATATCCCTCGTTCTAGAATTAAAATCCAAAGTTTTAAAAATTAATGGGTTTTGCAGAATTTTACAATTAACTTAACCTGTTATCAATTTTCTCAGAAACATTAACTCTTTCAAATTTCTATCAGAACACAGTGATGGAATTTGTAGTTGAACTGCTATGTTACTGTAATCATGATTTATACACGAATCATCCAATCTCAGGCAGTATGCCACCATTCTAAAAAATTTGTGTTGGACTGTTTCAATTCTAGATTTATATCTCATAAAAAAACACATACAAGCATTTAGGGTGTCTTGCAATCTCACTCGGTCATCATCGGATTGGATTTAAAAAAAAATCTTTAGATCCACAAAAAGCAAATACTCCACATTTAATATACTATCACAGACGATAAAAATGTTAAATAAAAGAGGACCTAAGTGTGACCCCTGAGGGACCCCTGAGGGACAATGCCTCAATTGGACTAGAAACATTAGTCTTATAAGATACCATTTGATCACGATGATACAGGTAGCTCCGAAACCTCTCAAGTAATGGTCCAGTGACCCCCAACCACTCAAGTTTTATAAGCAAAATATTATGGTTTACCGAATCAAAAGCCTTGCTAAAATCGATATAGATACAGTAAGATATTGTAAAGTTTCAGATATATTATTATGTTATATTGTATATTTGTGACATGTTATATATTTGTAAATCATTGTTACTTTAGCACTTTATTTTGTAGAAAATTATGGACAAATTGTCTGTTAATTATAAATACATGAAAAAAATAATGTTATACAAATCTTGAACAAGTTTCATCCATAAGACATCTTGGTGTTATTTTTGATAACAAAATGACATTCTGTGATCACATAAACTATATTGTGGGTAAATCGCTTCAACAAGGATTAATTAAGAAAACTTGCAGAGAAATTTTTAACTTTCGAGTTCTAATCTTTACACATTGCATTAGTCAGGTCATATTTAATGTTCGCATCTACTGTATGGTCAGCATTTTTTGAAATTTATGTAAATTGTTTAGAAACAGTTTAACACCATTTTTTAAAAATACTTGCGCACGTATGAATTTACCTGATCCATTTATACATACATCATAACTGAAGAGTTGAGAATTGTAACGCTACTATCTGACATTTTGCCAAAACAGAGATAAACATGCTTTCTTATTGTATTTCGTGCTTACAATATGGCCTGCCATTTTGTTTTCATGTCTCACATCTAAAACCCCCAATTATGATGATGATTTAAAACCTCCCTTGTGCCAAAATATTCGAAGGGTACAATCTGTTTATATGGGCCTGCAACTAACACTCTCTGTAGGATTTTAGGGGTATTATATTTGTTGCAGCCAATAGGAAGCAAGGATTATTTATGTTAATAAACAGGAAATGGTCTGCCACTATTAAAATGAATATATTTGATGAGTTTGGCCACTTTCTGAGAGACAGTAGTTAGAAAACCATTTGAAATAACTCAGAATCAGAATTTTAAATGTAAAGTTTTTATTTTTCATTAAGTGGTCAAATTTGTTCTGCGATGTTTTGTGGACATTGATTTTTTCCCATTTTCAGGCTACAACGAATACTTTATGAATGTTAGAGAAAATTGAGATTTTTAAATAACAAAACTAGAGGTGCTAAAACGGCATGTACTTTCTCGGCCTGGACTTTCATCCCAAATTATGCGAATAGTACTCAAATTTTCGAAAAATTGTACATGACCTTATATCAAAATTTATCTTTAAGGATTAAATTTCATTAAGGAAAAAAATTCTTTATCTTCATAATTGTAGTTGAAGGAAAATACTGGAAAAATTTATTTGAAAATTGCAAAATATCGAGAGTTTTTAATGAAAATGAGAGCCATTCTTTAAACATCATTTACTTATCCAACAATAAATTTTAAATAAAAAACAATGGAGCTACTTTTATGAAAATGTCCCAGGGGCTTCATATAAAGTACCCCCAAAATTAAAATATTGGCATCAAATTCAATTTTTGCTTTTCCCACCATTAATTTTCGGTAACAAGACAAAAATTTGCTGAACGGTTTAGCTGTTAGCATTGTTCACAGAATGATGGACGGACAGACAGAAGTTTTGCAGTCATTAGATTTTTCGGTATCAAGGACACACAAAACAAAAGATATAGGAAAGTATTACGTAGATACACATGTAGCGCTAGTGTAGCGTTACAAATTAAAGAGCACCATATTGTAGGCAAATAGTTCTCTGGCAGGTACTGACAGAGTTTGCGTCCGTGCGTTTGGTGGCCGTACACAACAAGAGTTGTGGATATTTCTCATGTAAATTATTTCTTTGCAGTGCTTTTGTCATGCTATACAAAGACTGTATTATTTATGCAACAATAAAAATATATAATGAGACCTTCATTGTTCTGTGACCTGAAGGCCAAAATAAAGCAGCATTAGGGTTACGACAAACAAACTTTCAAAAACCCAAATGATACAACCAAAACAGGTATCATTTACTAATATACGAGTGTTTTTCATCTAGTTAAAATGTATACTTTAATTTGGTCCTAGCACATCCGCACACTGCGTATATAATGTATATTTATATTTTCTTAGTTTTCAAAGTATTTTATTAGTAATTTCAAAGTATTTTATTCATTTGAAAACTTGTTCGCATTATTAATAAAAGTTGGAAGATAGATTGCACAAGTTCAGGTATTTCACAGCATTCTTAAGAATTAAGTTGTTTGTGTGCTAAGCATTACTTAAATCTTTTTCATTTTAAAGAACTGGTTCAGTTCTAATAATAAACTCCATACAGAATTATACTTACCATCCATGAATCATCACATCACTCATCTCTTCAATAATTTCTATTCAAATAATCCTCAATAAATCATATAGCCCACTGAAACCAGTCAAAATCAACAATATCCTGACCTGAATCCGAAATAGACATCCACTTCATGTTTGCCTCCATATATATTCCGGATTAACTAAGCGTAGGTTCTCAATGAGTATCCCAATGAATGCTGTCGTTAGAACACAAATAGTTTAGAGAATTAAGGATAGATATAAGTAATTTCAAAGACACGTGAAAAAAGTAAAAGCTACTGAACCATGTACTCATCATTCAAACAATAAAATAATTCAAAAAAATTTAAAAATACTTAAAGAATCATTTGAATCTCTCCTTCAGATAAAGAAACTGCATTAGCTTAGACTGCTGGCCAGCTAAAAAGCCGAACTAACGGGACAACTTTTGAAAAATGTCACTGTCGGATGAAAACATACATTTATGCTCGATTTAGGGTAGTTTCGATTCGTTTTATGTTGGCTAAAGTTGTTGCCAACCGTCACACAAATACCCTGAATATATTACCTTCAAGCGGTAGGGACATGTTTTAAAATTTAAGTTTGCAATGAAACAATGACTACTTCCGTAGATACCGCCAACATTCAAAGCCATCCAAATGAAATTGTGTTAGTTTACGAGTGTTGCTAAAGATTTGCATTTTGCGTTTTGGTGCTCTTCGTTCTTTGCGTTTTATCTTTCAATTTATTTATTTAGTAGTACTAGGTGTTTTGAGTTTTATTTATTATTTTCCAATTGTTTTCATTAGTAATAATAATAAAGTTAATTGAAATAGTTATAGTAGTTCATTATTTGTTGTTGTTGTTAAGTGTCCCTTTAGTATTTCTTGTTTTAAATTAATTATATTTATTATTATTTTTCTGAATTCATTTTAATTATAACTGGAAAATAATGGTAAGCCTAACAACATCCGGGTCTATACTTAATACTGAACCTTTGAAGATAACACGTTTTCAAAGACTGTCTCTGGTAACAATGGATAAGTTATTGAAAACTTACTTACACTAATGATTATTTTCATTATATTTTTGAACTTACTTTTAAAACTAATGAATAATTGAACAGATAAATTAAATGGATGTATTTGCATTGATATTGACATAACTGGACTATTAGGAACATTTCATTAGATCACTTAAAAACTACCATGTATATCACGTTAATTAACTTCAATAATTGTGGTATTTATTTGCGTTCAATAAAACTCATTACTACCACTTCAAAACGTGAAGGAACTGTTGACACACATCTCAAAAGCATTAATAACATAGAAGTATGACCGCAGATAACTTTTGAGGTTGTATTTTTCATTTGCACGTGACACTTTTTAACACTTCTTAAGGTCGCAATAGTTGATAATGATAATTCTTAATTAACTTAATAATTATTCACAGACTTAATATTCGTTTATAGATTAACATCTCTTTTTAATTCACGAAAAACGAAACATGTATTATTGAACAGTGGACAAGACTCGAGACCGCGCGAGAATTGTGAATGAGACAACAAACAAAACAAAAGCGAGAGACTTGATCAGAGTTATAGTTTCATAAGTTGGCTATTCCGACAGGAAATCTTTCAAGCTGCCATATTGCGAATTTAGTGCGGCCTGATACACGGCCTGGAGTCTAACTTAACTGAAATTTCTTTTGGAATCATATGTTTGATTTGTACAATTGATCTGTTAACTGGAAAGAGCTCGGGAGCGGTGACTCAAGGCATCAACTGATGTCACTGCAGTTGTGTTGCTGTCAGGAGAATTTTAGCGGCAGGGTACTCTGATCTGATTGGTAGTCACGTAGTTTCTCCGGTCATTACCAGGTAAATGTCAGGGCTGTATCCTAACAAATGGACCACGGTCAGCGCGCAATCATTCCTCCCTCCTTCTTGTCCTATCCTCACTCCTTACACACACAAAATTGATTGTCCTACCCTGCTGAATCAATTGACGTTTCAGGTTCCAACTAGACCTTTTAGAAATTACCATTCTTTTGCTATATATAATTATTTATCTGCATACACAGTGAACAACCCAGTCACCAGAATGTGTAACTACATTAACAATCTGATTATTGACATTAATATGCGTGAAATTACCAATATTCTCAAAACTGAAGTTTTAGAAGTTTCTTGAAAGAGATATTGCTTGATATTAAGTTTATTTTCAATTTTTTTGTATATGGGCAATAGTCCATGTAGTCAATAAATAAATAATTTAACCCATTTGAAGCCAACACAATTTTGTGCATATGGCATTCGCCCATTGTTGTCACGTCTGTGCGGCAACCATTGCTGGAGTCTGCACCAAATGCTGGTTACCGTATTTGCTCGCATATAGACTGTGTCTGTGAATAGGACCACTAATGATCTTTGATACAATAATTTGAAGAAAAAATCTCATGTATAAGCCACATTAGAGTTCGCTGAACATTCCAGGAATTGAGCAGCTGGGAGGAAGTTCGACATTGATTAGAAGAATGTGAGGCAGTGGATTCAAGACAAAACCACATTGGAAAATACCAATCACAATAAATGTGTATTTCGAGGTAAGAAATGTAAATATCCTGCAGTTGAAGATTACTGTTTGAATACGTTTGGGAAACCTAGTGCCATGGTTTTGCCATTTTCCAAGAGGTGTTGCAGTTCAAGGGCAGCAAAATCGCCAGAAAACTCAGTATCTCATGTTCCGAATTTCAGTTGAGCTATGGGTGGACGAGAGAAGTGTTCCCATAAGAACTAAGAGAACAGAGAAGCAACGCAGCACTGTTATTTTGGCGATTATGCACGACGTTGCTGCCATACGTGGTTTTCAGAAGGAACATTGCCCAAGGAGAAATTCCCCCTGGGGGTATTTCACTACGAACACTTTTTTCTTCTTCTTCTTCTTCTAGAAGAAGTAGCAAAACTGTTAGACCATATCTGCAAATATCCTGTCAACTACTGTGCGGACCAACCACCGTTTGCTTCACAACCCCCGACTTAACCACAAGCATTAGCAGCTAAGCAGTTTTAGATAAAGATTTGAACTGACGCAAGTCATGAATACACCCTAGCCAAGGGCGTACAAGGAGTTAATGGTCTTGGTTAAATCCACATTTAGCAATGATGAATTCAAAACATTGCTTGTATGTCTTATTTCGAATGTCTCTGTCCACTGAAGACATTAAATTCGCAAAAGAATATTTGAGATAAGAACCCCTTAAAATTGACTTTTTGATTTTGGGAGCAATAGGCTCTAATGGGGTTAACCACAGCATCTACTGGATGGTGCATCAACTTTCTGAAGTTATTTACTAAAATGACAATTATAGAAAATTATTAACAAGAACCATTTACCTGTTTTTACACAATAACACAAGATCAATGATGAAGGTATGCCACATTTTATCTTTAGTTAAACCATCCAATGCTTTTGGGTTGAGAACCAAGGCAACAGTCAACACTTCCAGTGCTTCTTTGCAAACTGAAACAAATAAAATTAAATTAAATAATGGGACTAGAAAAGCATGTAATCATTTAATGTCATTTACACACCCCTGCAAATCACACTTTAACAAGACTTCCATTATGGAAAGATTTCAATCCCCACTATTGAAATGGAGGAGAGAAATCTACTTGCACATATTATGCAATGCAATAAAAACTTTTAACTGAATTTCAATTCATTTTCAAAGGAAGCAAAGAAAGAAAGCAAGAAAGCAGGAAGGAAGAAAGGAAAAAGAAAGAAAAAGAAAGAAGGGGAAAAATGCACACTTGCATATTTCTTTCAAATGTACTTTAAAAAAAAATAATAATTTCACCTAAAACATCTTCTCCATCAGGCATCTTGGTAGCACTCTTGTCATGCATTCGATGCAGTTCTTCTGGAGATGCATTCAGTAATTGAAGATTGCCTGAACTTGAGGCCCATGCCAATCGAATTACTGCACGTATTGTGGACATATCTGGTAGTTCCCATTGCAATGCTTGCACAAACATTGGTCGAGAACGTTCCCCATCACTTCCTGCTCTTAACATCTGAGGCAAATAAAATCAGCTATACTCTCACAAACCAAAGAAATAATTTTGTGTGCTCAAAGATTCAATATGGATTGCAAAAGAAATATTAAAATTTTAATTTTAAAATAGAAATGTAATGACGATTATCTTTAAAAATAGGAAAGGAACAATATTCATTTTTAACCAACCTAATATATTGTATTCAAAATAACAACTATTTAAGCAGAAATTACAATTATCTGCCCAAATAAAAATTATGTAATATGTGATATGGTGTTTGTATGGAAGAATAGTTTCTCTGAAAGAAAACCATCAGATCTCACCTGCTCCGCTAGTGCCTGGGCAAGTTTTGCAGCTACGTTTCTAAGCATATATTCTGTGCTTTGGTTAGGAATGCTATGAAAAGCTTGACGCAAAACTGATATTGACGACCGTGGGCCACCCAAAGGAGAACCTCCTGATGTCATACTGCCATTCCCATCAGAAGCACCTTCAGGACAAGAATGCATTGGTGGTACCATCAAAGGTGTAGGCTCATCCACTACACGAGCCATCACCTGACCAACAACAGTCAGTAAAAGCTTGCACATTTTTAATACAGACAAATATGCAGACCTGGAAAAGAAAAAAATGAAAATTATTTTCACTTTTCTGATAAAATATAATCTTTGTCAGTAAACAAAATGAGCAATACCTCTTTGTGGCCGCATCAGCATTGGGTAAAAAATTGTTTTTTGTAAGCATGTCCAATATTACTGGTGCTTCTCCACTTTTAATAAAATTATATTGAAATTCAAAAGCTTTGTCAGACATAGGATCCAAAGCAGGCATCAACAATGCATACATAACCTATAGAGGGAATGAATTAGAAATATTAGAAAAATATAATTAATAAAATAAAAAATTAAAAAACTCAACATACAACAAACACTTTAATATGCAACACTTACAATTAGCAACTTAATTGAGAGATTAAATGGCCATGAGTGAGAACACACAATCCGATTTTGGGAATTGTACATTTTCTCTGCTTCTTTCAGAACAACGAAGTTCTTTCAAATAAAAAATGGACTCTATTATCAATTAACTTACTAAAAAAGTATCACTTTTGAGCCATTATTGAAAGTATGCGATTTCGTCATGTACTGATATGACAAAAAATGATGTAGGAGTTGGTGATGGTCCTACATCAAAAAGCTCCTTTTGTATTGTAATGGACAAGAATTTTGCTCCAAGAGTTGGATACGTTTTTGTTATCATTCCTCTAGAGGAAATCTCTTTGAAAAGTAAAATTCCTTTCAGGATAATGAATTATGTGCTCATAAAATACTTTGGGAATGTAGCTGTTCTATGTTCTTGCACTTGCTACAAACTTTGTAGCGTATACTTGATACCCAGATTGACATTGTTACTACTGAGAAACTACCCCAGCCATAAGTGAACCATAAGAAAGTTGGTAATGTAAAAAGTTTATACCAATTTTTGAAGAGGATGTTAACTTTATAGAAAATATATTAAGTTCTTATTCTAAAATATATTATGTTCCTCTACTTATTGATGTCAAGTAAATTTTCTTTGTTCCAAACAGAGGTGCAGAGTTCTTAGGGGATAATGTGTTTCTAAATGCTAATACTCAGTTTATTCCATACATTTGATATTTTTATTCCATTTTATTACCTTAAATTTGTTGTGTATAAAAAGGGCACAAAACCATGTGCATACAAATTATTGATTTCAAACAAGTAAAGAGTTGGGACTTTCATTTTAATGTGTATAATGTCTTGAATAGATTATTAATATTTCAGTTATTATCTCGTTACCAAAAGGCATAAACTTTATATACATAAAAAAATCTTTCAACACTGTTTTTCTCAAAAGAGCTTTTTTGCGTATGTGCCCTTTTTACATTGACTGTCTTAATTGTTCTCTCATTTCAAGAAATAATTAGTTTTTCGTACCATTAAGTTGTATAACACTCGTGATGGTGATGGACCAAAGAACATGTTGTCTACAGTCACAGAAGAAAGATCCATATTACTTGGATTGTTCGTAGATGTTGTTACTGTACTCTGATCACAATCTCCATCAAGTGCAGGGCCAGTACTTTGAGTATGGTTCCGAAAGAGAGACTGAAGACATTCCACGGTGTATGCATCTGGTGGTATGAGTTTTAATAATACTCGAGCACCATCTCGCAGAGGAGGATATTGTAAAGAGCAGCCCAAATCCGCAAGTTGAAAGAAAAATTGGGCACAGTGGGGTCGTTGAGACATAAGCTGTGAAAAAAAAAAGATGAGAAAAACATTAATATTAATAAAAAATGTACAAAGGACTTCATATTAATACAAAAAGAAAAAAAAGAAAATTTGATACAAACGGCATACAATAGAAAAAGAGAGAAGGGCAGAGGAAGTCAGAGGGCAAGGGTGATATGAATTCTGACAGACTTTCCGTCTTGAATTTACTGAAAAATGTCAAGAAATGTCCTTTTACAAAGTTGACGAAATAAAATGAACCAATATTATCAAAAGAAAAATGCCTCAGATTCAGTTCTTTAAAATAAAGTAAAACAAATCATTATACATTATATACTCGTGTATATATTCAAGTATATAAATTCATGTATAAATAAAAAGATTTAGATCTCAATGATTGCAATAAAAAGCTAGTTGCAAAAAATTTAAATAAAAACTTTAATCATTATATTAAAAAAATGTATAGGGAACATAACGCCAAAACTCTGGTTTTAAGTTCCAAAAAAATGAATGCCAGCTCTAGATATGAAAACACACGAATAATTTTTCATATATTCAATAACATTCTTTCAGTCTCATCAAATATTAACTTCAAGTAGTAGAAAATATCTTCCTTTTAATAAAAAAGAGTTAGAAAAGCAGACTTAATGAAAAGTTTCATCTCTTGAGCAGTATTTTAGTTTCTTGTGTTGTAAGACATCTTAATGCAATACGGTATTAGAAATTATCAAATTAGGCTGTTAAGTCTAGTTTGATAACAAATAAAGTGTTATTGTAAAGATGTTACAATACGAACATCATTATTGTTTTATCCACTTTGTAAAAATTAAATGTAAATTTTTTTTCAAAATTGACACAGTTTACTCCTCACTTAGGCAAATGTAGGCTGATACTCGAAATAGTTCATAGTAGGCCATGAACTGTTAGGATTTTTAGATGTTCTAAAAGGACTTGGGGAAACTCATTTTGACTTTAAATTATCGAAGTGGATAAAATTTATTGAACTTCAAATAGGTTTGGTGGAAATGTTATATCCTTCAAATAAATAACAATACAAATAAAGGGAATTATTTTTCACTTATAAGTTTGCTTTTTATGTTACCTTTATACCCATCTTCTAAATGACTTTGTTTATAGATAATAAAGTTATTGAAGGTATGAAAGGTTTCAATTTTCATTTCTTAGGTTAAAATTTGCAAAGTGATAATGAAAATCAATTTATCTTTCATTAATTTAATTATATTAACATTCTATAATATCCTTTTAATGACAAGACTTCAATAATTTATAGCACTTGTTAATCTTAATTTTAAGAACCGACTTGGTTTCCACATTTAAGAAATTTACCCGATGTTATTGATCAATTGAATTACCTGAGAAGTCTGCCAAATAGTACTCTGAGAATATTTACTAACTTGTACTCTTTTTCCTACAGAAATCTTTGAATGTAGTGTAAATATTTTCCAAAGTTGTATAATCAGGAGAACCCAGTATTGTGAAAAGAAATCAGCAAATGAATAGTAGTTTCATGTTAATTATACATAACTAACATGACAATTGAGCATTGTTTTTCCAGTCAAGAATCACCGAACAAATTTAATATAGTATTAAAGTACTATTACACCAAATTCACAATTAACTAACCATATCTATAAGTTAATGAAATAACTGCCACAGGCTATGTCATGTCATAAGAACAATGTGAGAATGAAATAGCTATTATAAATATCTATATCATAATGCAAAACATTGTACAGTACTAAATTAATTGAATAATCTGAACATGCGAGACGAAAGTACCAACAAATCGATAGTTTTTACAAGGCCTACGTGGGAGTTTTGCAGCATTATTCCGTATCATATTCCTGTCAGATGGTTTAATTCACTCAATCACACATGTTCTCAACAGCATTTCGAAATGTTTTGTAGCACTTCGTACAATTTTTCATCATTATTGATAGCGGAATTAAATGAATCTTTCGTGAAAACTGTTTCTAACCTCCATGCACTGAAATTACATTACAAATTGTAACAAAACTCGGCCAGCGAGTGGGCCAGCTGTTAAAGCTACTCAGCTGACTGGCGGAAGAATATTTTTCGCAATGCGATGCGGTCCTCGGCAATGCTCATTTGTCATACAATCTGTCATTAAAATTGCTTACTGGCCTGAACCTTTTGTATCACAGCCCTCTACATGGATCATTTCATTAGGAATATCCAGTTTCAACCATGTTTCCACCAGTACTATAATGGTTGGTTTGTGTTCTAGAATCTCTGGTAAAAACAGATCAAATTTTGGTAAAAGGCTGGATATATGATGTAATAAATTGTTGGAAGTGTATTATTGCTGGTGATAATTATTTTTGTTGAGAAGTCTGATAGTCCGTGATGATTTTTGCTTCAGGGTCAGTCTTCTACTTTCTTGTGCAGCTCAGCTCTCAATTCCTTCATTTCATCAAGCTGCAAGGGAGTTTGATCTTTATTAAATGCAATATCGTGCGGTAAGTGTTCACAGCAGCATGTGAACAAGGTCCGCTGATTTCAAAGTGATCTTGATTGGTCAAGTTTCATCAGCTTTAAATTTTCCCAACTGAAACCTGCAAAATGCTGGTTTCAGTATCTGCAGGTATTTCTTTTGAAATTTAGATCTCGAAGTATCTTCTGGAATTTCTCAAGGTTTCTTCCTCTCAACAGGGGTTTCTGGTTTACTTTCTCCCATTCCATAGATAATGATATTTTTTTTATCTATGGCTTCTTTCTTCAATTCTTCTGTAACTGTTTGCGTCTGCAGAAAACATTGTTTTAATTGTCATTTTAACATTTTCAATTTAGAATTTTAGAATTTATTGTAGCTTCCATTTCAACTTCTAAGCCTTTTTGTTTAAATTTAATTGAATCACACCATGCTGATAGTTTGACATTTTTTTCTTAAATAGACTTCATTTGCTTGATATATATTTCAGTCCATTTTGACATTTTTTCATATTAGGTTTCAGATCTTCCACCTTCTTAATAATTCTGGACATCTCATTTCTAATTTCTTTATGACTTTTTACAAAATTTTTTCTCAAAGTAGAAAATTCATCCTTCATTTCCTCACGGAATCTTCTTTCAGACGTTTTGCAAGTCTTGCTGTTGCCATGTTATCCTCTACTGATAATTCCACGTTGTCTCTGGTTAACATATCATCCTCAACATCAGAAGAAAAGTCAATGGAGTTGATATATTTTCTAGATTGAATTGACAACAACTGAAGCCGCCTTCTGTATTTATGATGTGTCTCCACAACTTTTGTGGAATCAGTAATTACAAGTCAGACAGATGATGGTCTTTTTTATTGCCTTTTTCCCACAATAGTGACAATTCAAATTTGAATTAAAAATAAACTAGTAGTGTTATAGCAGTACATACTTTCTTTCAATGTTGATAATGGTTACATAATATAATTTTTGCAAACTTACAATACATTAAAAAGTCGCAACTTCTACCTTACTAATACTACCACTTGAAAATATCCAAACCACATAGAGTGCCAAAAAAAATCTTTATTTCTGTTAGAAAATTCAAAAGTTTAAACAAAATTACTTTCTGCCACTGAATTCATAGTATTTACAAATATGAAATGAAGTTATTAAAATTGCTCAAATTAAAATTGTTTATATTGTGAAGACTTGGTGACAATGGTGATCTTGCGGTGGTGGCAGTTGTAGTTGGTTTGTTTTATAAAAAGGTCTTCACAACTGTTTTTGTAATGAACCCATTTTAATTTCTTCCCTCCTCCTTTATACAATATCATAACAAAGTCTCCCTACCACATATCTCTTCAACTATTTCCTAATGTACTCTCCCTCTTTCTGAAACACTCTTAATATTTTACAAATATGATGCATTTTTAAGATAATGAAAAAATATCTGTAGTTTTGTAGTTGCTTTAAGATATTTTAATTTCAAATTTAAAGGTATTAATCTAAAGGAATGAATAATGTTAGAATATCAATGAGTGTTTATATCAAAGGGAGTAACTACAATCTTTTAATATAAATTTATTTTTACAGTTAGTATTATCTTGAGAAAAATAGTTTAAATAAACTAGTTTAAAAGTCAGGGGAAAAGAACGAACATAAACAGGAAATGAACATTGTTGTAATCGTTATAGCTGATAATTCTTGTTTTCATCTTAACTAATTTTCCTCAGGAAAATTTAAAAGTCTTTTATCAAAACACGTTGATATTCCACTTATTTCAACACAAAAAACTGTTACAAGCTGCATTAGTAATTTCCAACCTTCAGGAAACTTCTGCTTAATACAAACTTTTTTGAATGAAGTTTAGCCGAAAAGAGAAACATTTACAATATTAACTTTTATCAGAATTTTAAAAACTAATTGAATGAATGGATGGAAGGAATGGTAGGAGAATGTTTAGAAGATCTCTCTTTATCACATACAAAAACAACAACAACAACAACAACAACAAAGCAGCACAGATTGCTAGTGTAATCTGCTGAAGAAAAATTTCCTGCTCATGACACATGCCATACTCTATATACTGCACTGTTATCAACAAACACTTTTGGATCTACAGTAAAACTTCACTTATATGCTTTTCAGGGGACTAAAGGGAAAAAATATATGTGAGAAAAAAGCATAACTGAAATTATGAGCAAAATAAAAACTCAATGTTTTTGCAATAACATTTTACCACTTTCCCCAGTTCTTTAGCGGTATGTACCCTTTTTCATTGCCACTCTCCCTAACAACTTTTAAATTTTTTATTTTATTTGATATTGAAAAGGGTTGCCTCTTTCTACCACTCTTTCAGGTTAGAACGGAAACGCAAAGGGGACCTCAATGATGACCTTGTGATGACCTGACGACTCAGTTCCACCGCAGAAACGAAGGCCGTGCCTGGTGGGCTACAACTGGCAGCGGCGACACACGGCTGGTTGCTTTGGTTTCAAGCTTGTTGAAGCGTGTTTCAAGCTTGTTGAATGTTATTTGAGATTCTGTGGGTCCAAGCATGGTGTTCTACGTGGGCGACAGGAAACACACAACTGCCACAGCCCCACCGTCTGGCGACATCCACCGCGCCATGGGGAAAAGCGATCAGTTTCATTAGCTGCTTGTACCTTGCCGCTACCGAAAGGATCTCATATGTTATTATGGCGAGCAAAATGGCTTATGGAGAGTGGAAAGTCAGTGGACAAACATTCTCCCTTATTGGTCATCTACATTGTTACTCTCTCCCAGGGACGCCCTTGATCTTCCCTTGGATCTAATCGTTGCCTACCAAGATCCTCAGAGAGCTCCCATATACACAAGACTGAAATTTTCTTGAAGTTCCGCTACAGACGGAGGTCCAGGAGTTGACTCTGCACAACTACGGTGTGGGCTCACGCGGTCTTGGGCTGAGTGGAAATTCTATATTACAAGTTTCATTATCGGCCTCAGAGGCCGAGCAACAGGTTGCTCTGCAGCAGAGCTCTAGAGCGTGCCGACTTGAGTAACAAAAAAAAGTTTCGGGCTCTGAGCGCATGTCACCCTGCACCTCACCAGGATCATTTGAACATTATATGGTCTTGAAGGGACTTTTATTATGAATGTATAAGGGTGAAAAGAGTATAAACATAAAACACATAACTGAAATAATTTTGCGTTTGAATTATAGAAATTTATGCGGGACTTATCAAAAAAATAAATATATGTGAAAAAGTATAAGTGAGAAATGTATAAACAGAGTTTCACTGTATTTACTATGCATAACTAATTTTTTAATATCAACAAATGAATTTTATTTTTTATGTTTACTTAATATTACGCAGACAAAATAATATTAAGTATGACTATTTTATTTTTCATTTACCAATAAACTTTAGATTATAAGCAACAACACAGAAAGTTATTACTGATTTTCTAACACACTAGTGATCTCTAAATATTTGAAATCATGATAATTGGAACTTTGTCTGCAGACTACAGTCAGACGAATACTGTCTCAAAATTTACTAAGCAATAAAAAGAGAAAAATGAATTTTGGAAGAAATATCCAAACTTGTCTTGTCAAACTTACCACTCCTGGTAAACTGTTTTCAGCTTCAGCATTTGGACCATCATATGGATGTTGAGGAGAACTGGTGGAACTGTCCGAGCTGCTGTCTGGAGAACTTGGCATATTGGAGTTGACTTGGGACAGCTTTGCAGACAACATCTAAAAGAGGAGATTCTACATAATTTCCATGGTTGCAAAAACAGTGGATATATTGGTATTAAAGTAGCCATCTGTCCCATATTTTGTTAAAAATTTGCACATAAATTGCCAAAAAAGTTTAGGTTGCTTTCTCATCTCAAAATTTCCTCATTTCATTTTCATCAATTTTCTAACCCCATTCAACCTAATTGCAAACCAGACATAATTGTTGCTTTCATATTATAATCTCATCAAATAGGCTGACACTAAAAACAGGTTTTTAGAGTCATTAGTAAAAATCAAACTTATGATATTAATGAACTTTAATTTAAGATAATATTAAAAGCCAAGAACGTTAATTCTTCAACTTCTAGGTTTTACTTACAGTTTTGTCTCTCAGAGGAATCTGAGACAAAAGTTTTCTGTCTTCTGATGATTCTAAGTGCTCTCCATTAAGAAACAAATCGAGTTTTACATTGGCTCCAGTAGCTTTCACTCGTCTGAGAATATTGCGACGCAGTGATGCTAGGGTATCATTTGTGTGAGTAAATATGTCGATGTCTTCAACTGCTCGACCAGGATTTGGAAATCTAATTAAAAGAGTCATGTGTTTGCCGCGACATGCCCTGCAAATTCAGAGAATTATATTCCTATTAGATACAAGAAAACAATATTACACATTTAGTACGCACTGGTAAAAAACTTGCTACCAATGAATTATCATAAGAAAAAGCATGTTAGATAAAAATGCACTCTATATTCATTTAAATATAAAATTCATTTTAAAAGAATGGTTCTTCCAAATATTGTATATTTTGGAATAGTTAAAACATTGCTGAGTGCAACTCTGCAAGTTAAGTCAAAGTAATTAATCCAGTCATTCTCAATAACATCTAACAATTTGCAAGGCGTCTATTATTGTTTTCAGGAAATGTAGCTCTTTTCTGAGTGATACTAGTGACTTGAAACCTTAGAAGGCCTTCTACAAGCACTTTGGTCAGTACATCCTGAAAATTGCGCATATTTTCAAATAGATAAATATTGTTGATTACAACTCTGTGAGCAAATGTTTGGGAATTGTGGAAGATCAGTGTCCGGAGGAGCTGGTCAGCAAGGTGTTAAAAAATATTTTGTCTAGTCAATATGCATAACAGGTAATTGGAGTTGGTTAGAGTACTCATTCGCCAGCTGAATGGCAACTCATATAACCTAATACTTTAGGGTACAGTTGTGCTGCTTTATACACATCCAAGTTGGTGACAAGTCTCTGACCTTTGACACACAATTAACATAAAATGTAATTGAGATCACCCAACAATTTCCAAAGCATTTTACGCCACAATACTTTCTGCAAACAGTTCAAAGATAAAAATGTTCAGCACAAAAGTCTTTTGGCATAGAATGTGTTTAAGATTGTAAAAATACAGCCGTTGTTATGATTAATGTGTGTTTATACACTGCCTTTTGAATGTTCTACCGGGGGATTTCTCCCAAGGGTGGGCACCTAGGGCACGTATGTGTTGGCCAGACTCAATTGTTATATGTTAATTGCCTCAGCTAAAGGCCAGGGCCTTGTCACAAATTTGGACATTAGAAGCAAAGTGTCAACTGCACCCTAAAAATATGACGTTATCTAAGATGCCTCTCAGGTATCTCCCTCCAGCAGGGCACTACCCCAGACGTGAGAAGCTCTAAGCTCCTAACTTGTCTCGTAGCATGTGTGGTAGTGTAGTGCTTGTAAGTGTAAGGTGTGTGTAAGGGGTAGGATAGGACAAGCAACGGGTAGGAAAGAATCACGTGCAGTCCGTAGCCTGTTTGGTGGGGTACTGCTTCAGCATTCACATGGTGTTGATCACAGAAACCACGGAACACTACCAATTAGAGCAGGCGGCCAGTAGAATTCTCCTCCACACAGGGAGAGAAATCAACCTAGCTATCTGACTAGTGTTGAAAATCCTGCCACTGCTGAACCAAAGGACCTCCCAGTCAGAGGTACTGCATCTGTTAATGCCCTGAGCTATCTCTCCCAGTGAAATAATTTTATGATCAAAAGGAAACTAAACAGTTTTTTTTTTCCATACACAAATAGTGCTTCTACAACAGTATGTTCTTTCTCACATTATTTTGGCATGCAACATCACAACACTAGATTAACCTGTATTTTCAAGCAGCAAAAATAATTTTCACACAAATACTACTCATATTTTCAAAAAGATGTACATGACTTGACTTAAAGATCAGTCTTTTAAGAACGTTTTAATAAGGAAATCAATCATTTGCTCCTACACTGTAGTTGTAGAAAAAGTTTTGAAGTTTTCCAATTCTCAAAAATTCAGAGATTACCTTGAAAATGAAACCTGTGCCATTTTTTAAACATTCTTTGCGCTATCCACATGGAAAATTAAATTTAAAAAGAATTAGAGCCTTTCTTTTTTTTTTGAAAATGTTGAGGCTTCTTGTGATGTAATTAAAAAATTAAAAATCTATTTCCATCTCTCAAAAAATACTGATCCTGAATACACTATGTGTTAGTGGTAGTTATTTACTACATTTAAGAAGAAAATTTACCCACTTTTCTTTGATACCACTTCTCAAAATACAAATTTTTCTATCCAAAAAACTGCTAATTTTTGCCACAGCATTACAATTCTCTCTCTTTACTAAGATTGTAGTAAGCCAGGAAAGTAAAATTGAACATTTTACTGTATCTAGTAACAAATTAGACAGTAGTAGTATTAATACCTAGTAAACATACTTGTGAGATGAAAGGAAATGGTATGGAAATAAAGGTACTCGTTGATCTGTCATTTGCAAAATAATCGTTTGATTAAAAAGTCTATTTTAAACGATATTTTTCTATAACAAATTGAGGTGCTATTAGCACACCAATAGAAAATTATCCAGTTGTTTAAAACTTACACTCCTGATGAAAAAACGTGGATCTTGTGATGTGCCCATCTATCTAGTTGTGCATTTTGTGTGATATGTTGGCAATTTAGAAGACATTTCAAACATGTATGCATCTCACAACACAATAGCGTTCTTCTATTTTGAGAATAGATAGCTATAACATCTTGTCCAGAGCTCTCCCGGGACAATAACAAATAATTCTGAGGTTCCCTATTTACAGTCAAGTATTTCTAGCTCATTGGTGAAAATGAACACACAAGAGCATCAGCCACCCCATCCTTCTACACCTTTGTACAACCTTGGAAAAAAGTGTAAAAGATGGGAAATTTTAATTTTGAATTTTTTGTGAATGTAGAAAATTTAAGGGACCAGGAAAAATGGAGGAAATGATGGGAAGACATAAATTGTGAGAATGTAAAAGCAGGGTTTTACTGTAAGTAAATAAAATACATAAAAATATACATCACAAGAACAGTCCTTGCCTGTGCAGTGGTAAAATTTTCCTTTCTACAGTAAAGTCGCCATCACACTCGCCAATATACTCTTGTAACACTTTCATTACGCGGCACATCTTTACTGCTTCAGCACGCAACTTGTTAACCATTAACCCATCTTCCCCAGTGTCTTTTAAATGATCAGTGCTCTCAGAATTAGAAATGGAAACGATAGGATTTGAAGCTCCCACTTTGTCCAAATTGTGTTCCTGAGATAAAACACTGACAGTGTCATAATGAGCACGCAAACGATCCAAACACTCCGAGATGTAAGTTTCATGAAATTCCAATAAGGATGACTGAAAACGAGGTCCTAAATTTGTGTTAACTTCCTTTAACAATTCAATTGCCCTATTAGCAATTTCTTCTCCACTGTTAGTCACAACCTGCAATTTTAAAGTAATTCCATAAATCAAACATCTTTTCATTATAAATGGACAGGATAAAATTTGAAAGTTTTCGTTATTAAATGTAAAACGTACCCTCCACAAATATTCTGTACCGATTAAATCTATATCATCCATGAGAAATGCTCTTCGTTTAGCTTTCAGTTTTCCTTCTTTGGAATTAACAGCCTTGAAAAATCTTTCAAAACACCTGAAATAAATAAAATAAACAAAAGTAATAATTATATAGTTTATTCATTCACATTTTCAGTTTGTTCTGTAAGGCTGAAATCAAGGAATTAACTAACTTCATTCCACTTTCAGTCAAGAGTACTGGATCCAACTGCAAGATATTATTTTCAAAAAAATCTTTATTAATTGCTGGATCCAGATCAGGTTCTTCTCCCATCAGCTTAGAGAACCATTTAAAACACGCCTCTCTATCTGAAGGGAACACAGCTTCTTCTGCTAAGCAGCGCCATATTTGTTTTGCTTGGTCAGCACACAGCCATAATTGCCCATCCTGTAGACACAAATATTATGTAAGCATCTGCACTGAGAATGAACAGTAAATAACTTTGTCCAATATTCATAACCAGAATGTTCCAGGAAAATTCCTCCCAAAGCCAATCATTATCTTGTATTTGCCACTAAACTGAATCAAAGCCTTAAGTCTGGTTTATATATAACAGTTTGTTGATAGTCTTGCATGATCTGATGAGATTTGTAAAACAATATTATATATTGGTTTTGCATCAGTATTCATTCAGTATGAGGTTTGACAATCTTGCATAAGACTTACTTTTAGTACTTTTGAAGGGACTATTCTGGGGTAAAAATGTTGTGGTTTTAACTTTGTTTGGGAATTTGTGCAGAAAACCAGTTGACTTAGAATGATGCATTCACAGAGACACATACACCCTGGGACCACAATTATATAAACTTAATCATTTGCTCTTAAAAATATACTAGTGAGGGAAAGGCAGTAAATCATAAAACACAGGCAAATGGTAAACTGAATGTTCAACTGCAAATTTTACAATTAGTACTTTGTATTCTCCACTGTTATAATTAGAGGCAGGTTCCCAGTAAATACTTTTATTTGATACTCAAACTTTGTAAATGTATGTTTCAATGCATACTCATTTGAAAAATGTGTATTTTTTGCTTCTTTTAGCAACTTTTGGAGAAATTCTTGTATAATGCATGTTTAAACATTTAACTTTGTACCATGTATTATGGTACCCATATTTTAACCTGTGCTTGACCTGTATTACTCCCTATTATTTCTGTCATTCTGTCATGTGAGAAATGTTTGCATGATGTCACTACATTTATGTAGCTAGAGTGGCAGAAAAGTACACTTTAATATTTCCTTTTAAAGAAATATTGTATAATGCTCTGATTAAAATTTTGTCTATTGTGAGTTTAATTAAATGCATAATGAAAGAAAACAATGTGGGCTCTTAGAAATTCAGAATTTATGGCCTGTATATATCTGTTTAATGACTTAATTCACATCCATATATATTTTCAGCTGTTTTACAACCTCATTTGTATCAATTCTAACAATATTCTTTTTAGAGACAATAATGAAAACTTAAAATCACTTGTAAAAACTATACCTAACCTTTAACTACATACACTGAACTAACACTCAAGGTTGGCAGATTACAATTCCCAGAGCAATATAATCTTTGGTTATGCTCAACTATTTTAGAAATTACCCCAAAAATAGTTTACTGGCCAGATCAGATCAAAAGTGTTTCTATTATGTCTTGTTTTGAAGAAAGGTAATTTTCTGCATCTCAAAACATTTTTTCAGATTAATTAACTGAAGAAAATTTTGGATTATTATTAATACAAATGCAATAAAACCAGAGAAAATGTAAAATGCTACAATTTAATAGTGCGTATTTAATTGATTTTTACCATTGGTCATTCAAGTTCATCTATTTGATTCCATATATTAACATGCATATTTTAGGAGTTAATTGTTCATTAAAATTCTTGGTTATAACAAAACACCCAAGATGTATGTCATTCAAAACATTTTAAAACTTTTAAATGATTTATTAAAAATGACATCATTAGAATACTTATTAAAATTGCTGATTCCATTGGTACTAATAGATAATATTCTTACTTTTAATAGAAAACGAAGGAAGTTCAATCTTTCCTGCACTTGCTGTAAATGGTTATACCTAAGGTCAGGGTAAAAATTATTTGGGTCCATATTTGGTGTAGCTGCAACATTTGAAACAAAATCTCCATTACTAAAATATCATTTGCCCTGTATTATCAAAATTAATAAATGTCATACTCACTCTTTGCTAATTCTCTAACTTTACTCATATACATTGTTAAACTATTAGTAACCAAAATTACAAGGCTATGTTGATTCTGTAGTCTTTCTATAACTTCTTGCCTACAAAAAAGAAGAAATTTTAGAACTAATATCCCTGAAGTTCATGTTTTGGTAGAGAATATTTTATGTACCTATAATATATATGATGACTCCGTTGACTATGATTCATATTTGGAGAAGGTTCGTACAAACAGCATATCTCCCGAATCTGCTTCAAAGCTGGCAACACCCACTTATCACTAGTCTTTAGTTCTTCAACACAATTGTCCAACCACACTGTCTTTTGAGCATCACGCTCTTGAGAGCAACTGTAGTCCAAAATTTTAACATGGGCAGTCAGAGCCTGATCCATTATTTCCGTTGGGACATCGTCAGAATGAGCCAGGTTCCAGAACAGAGTCAGTACCTATGGGAGAGGGGAAAAATTAATGCAAACTTTTGGATTGTTTATAAAACACACACACCTAAAATAGAAGCAAGTGTTCTAGGTTATAAAGAAACTGCATTTATTCCATATCATCTCAAATAGTAATTTAAATGGTAATTTTGTTAGTATCCAAAAACATAATAAAAAAAATATCTGTCTATCATTATTTTATCAGATTGTAAAGTAGAAATTTATAACATTATAATAGTAATAAATTGCATAACGAATTAATCATGTGTGCGGGCCTGGAAAACTGACAAAATATGTCTCTGATAATGCTCTGAAACTCTACACTAACTAACAAATCCAAACTTACTATGGATAATGGCAAGAGCAATTGTCTGCTTAACATTAAGAAATGTTTAACGAAACCTGCTATATCACATATAAAAAATAAAAGACATGTTACCCCCCATGCAGATATACGGAATGACCCTCTGGAATTACTATGATTGTAAATCAGACTATTCCATTTGAACTTTTATTTGTGCATTATATTGGTGCCCCCTCACCTTCACATAGAATTTCAGAGGTCAATGTTGCACTTTTCGATATGCTTCATCAGGCGAACGATCTGGAAGATCTTACCACAATCCTTGGAGACTTCAATTTTCCATCACTTTACTGGCCTCAGCCTACACGATGCTTGTAGCAAGAAAGTTTCTCCAAGTCTACAAATATTCTTGTCGCTCTCAACTGGTGTCTGAAGGAACTAGGTTTCGAGACAGACAGAAATCATAGACCCTTGATCTAATTTTGATGAATGAAGAGCCAGCTTTATTGACTGCAGTTGTGTGAAATCCTGTTGGTTACATAGATCATGTCGTTCTGTCTCTTGTTATCCTAATCGACCATTGCATAGAAGATCCGAGAGAAGTCACCGAGATCTTTGCAGCAAATTTTCAAAACTCCTACATATTGGAATGAAACAATCCTCTCCCACCATTTTCCTCACCTCCCTCTGAGGAAACATTGGAAGATATTGATATAAATGTTGAAGGTGTCTACAACATCCTTGTATTGCTATCGGTCCAATTCCTCTGCTGGCCCAGATGGTATCCTGCCATTTGTACTTAAAGAATACATAGAAGAATTAACTCCATCTCTATGTAAAATCTTTCGAGACTCTCCCAACACTACCATCAGATCGGAATGCTTCCATTGGACTGGCAAATATCAGATATCACACCAGTTTTTACAAAAGTTAGTAAATTGGATCCTAATAACTATAGGACCATTAGCTTGACCAGCATATGCAAGGTCCTTGAGTGGATTCTGGGGTCAGAAATACTCTACTTCACTTTGAGAATTGGACGCATATCCCCATCCCATCAACACGTCTTTGTACAGGAAGATCTAAAACAACAAATTTACTATTGTCACTTCAAAACTGGACAATAAATCTAGACAATGGCAACCTTACAGATATTACTTAATTGGACTTGTAATGAACATAACAATAACTTAGTTTGGATGGCCTACATGACTGAGGTCTACAGTCCATGGTGGATGAGATCAAAATGTGGTAGCAGAACTGTAAAGGAAGAAGGGCAGGCAAGGGCAGTGAGGGAATTGGTAGTTGGGGGAAGAGGATGGGAAAGGTTGAGATTAGGGAATCTGGGACTCGTGGGAACGTGAAAGGGCTAAATGATATGATAAAATAAAAAGAAATCAGGGAAATAATGGCTTAGCATTTGAAATCTCATTTAATAAAGTTTTACACTAAAGTTCTTAAGGTCTATAGTCACCAATGATTATAGACCTCAATCTTCTAAGGTGTCAATTATGATAGTGTCAACCTAAGATGTTCATTACAATAGTGTGTTTCACATAACATATTCATCCACTGAATATGGTAAATTTAAGTAATTATTTTAAAATATTGACATGGGGAGTCTCTCACTCCGCATTTCGCTTTGTACTTGGTATTGTTTTTAAATAAGTTCAATAATTGATTTTAACTAAGATAAATTTGACTATTTACACAGGTGTACCTGAAGATGCGAAAAACTATTTTGTGAAATGTCACACAGTATATGTAACACAAGCATTTGAATAAAATCAAAATATACGTTTTTTAATTGATGTGTTTCTGTTTCTGACTTGGAAAGAATTTGTGAATGGTCAAGACCTTGGATGCTACCACTGAATGAAAGCATGAAAAAATCCTCCGCATAGTTTAGGTGCTAGTCTTGTTCGCAGATGACTGATGAAAGAACGAACAGACAGGCCGATGGATATTTCCGGGTGAGGATGGGGCCACGTACCCACCCACACCCACTTTTTCGGGATAAGGGACCTCAAAACATGTATTTAAATCTCTAAAGCGATTGAAATTTCTCGACCAATTGAATTGGTTGAAATTTCTAAATTGATTTTCGCAGTATAACATAACTTTCTCTATTCTTTTTATATTACTTTGCGTACATGTACGTATATGAGAAGTAAAACTACAGCCCAAAGTACATTTTTTAAAAACTTTTCTTGATTTTTTGGTTACTTAACAGTAAAACTGAAATATTACTTCAAGAATATTAAAGAAGAGTTAAGTCTCATCCTAAATAGAAATTTTCATTGAAAAATGTGAAGCTCTTTTTAAGAAAATGGCGACTAAACTTTACTAAATGTGAAATTAGAAGCTCTTTTTCACAGGAATCTATTGAGTTTTGGAAAAACATCATTTGAAGTCATTCAACATACTTCCACTCACAAATGGAATAACGTATACATATCAATGGATATGTGCATATTAACAAAGTGAGAGATATTTCAAAAAAATTACATTTGTGTAATTTTTTAAAAAACAAAAGAATACACTAAAATGAACTTAAAGTGATATTAAATGGTGCAATTTGCACTATCCATTGGAAAGATTTGAAGAAACAATTTGGAGCCATTTTTGAGAAAATGGCATTTGAGAGTTTCTGAAAATGTGGAATTTTGAGCTCATTTTTGAGTTTTTGAAAAATTTTATTTGACATTATTTAAAGCACATAATAAATATAACAAAGTGAACACATTTCCTCTAATGTAAATATTACCAATGTGAGAGACAAGTCAAAAAATTAAATTTTTGTAATTTTTGAAAAAACAAAAGAATAGAGCAATATGGCGTTTATGTCATCGGATAGAGTGCATTTGGTAATACCCATACCAAAAATGTAAAGAAAAATTTGGAGTCGCCATTGAGAAAATCTAGTTTTTGTATTTTTTAAATTTCAAATATTTCACGCTCTATTGCACGAAAACGAGTAAAATCTTCAAAAAATATACACAACCTTAATGAAAGAACTATTTATGGACTACAAGTTTAATTTGAAGGAAAACTGCCTAGTTTTATCGTTCTAAGAAGACTCTGAAAAAAGATTCAAACATTTGCAATTTCCGAAAATTCTGTGTTAATCCTGAAAATCGGATCTATGCCACTTTTATAAGCGTATTTTATTCTATTCTTACAAGAAATTTAAAGAAAAACGGACAGACGGATGGACGGACGGCAGTTTGAAAAAACATAACACTTTCAGTATCAGGGGACCCCAAAACGTGTATTTCTGTTCAAATTTTGGAATAGATTTTCCCTAGCATTACATCACTTTCTCTATAGTACGTTAGTACTCCTGTATGTATACGAGAAAGTAAAAATTGGTGGTTTCACTTTTGTAGTTTGAGTTTTTTGGCTGCAAATAACTTCCTTACAGGAATTCAATACCAAGCAGTATTTATGTAGGTTTACAGGAAGTCATGTCCTTTCTCTTAGGATCGCTATGGGGTAGGCAAATTGGTGGGGACCTGAATTTTATACACACAAAATTTTCTAATAAAAGAGTAATGTATAAAGAGATTAAAAGTACAGTAAACATTTTCCTGTACTTTTTCCGACTGAAAAAAGTTTACAAAAACAAATACATGTGTAGTGAAAGTAGTATAATTTTCTTCTATTACTCAACACTTGGCAACCAACCACGTGAAACCATGTGGTCATGTTTGCAGCCAACTCATCCTAATAAGCCTAATAAGCACATTTCCTCATATATAGAACTACTATTTTATTAACATTCAAATGAGATTGGTATGGGAAGTGCTCAAACAAATTATCTGAGTGAAGAAGAAGAAATAATTTCTTATTAATTAGGGTATCAAGAGACCAGGAGGAATACATGAATATTCTCTATTTCTGTGATAATGAAGTTGAAAATTTACAGGTTACATTTAATTCTGGATAAATGTTTCCATTATTTGCCATTATACTTCAGTATGACCACATTTTTACTTACAAACCATAACCACAAAATTTTGGTGTACTTTATCTACACATTTCTACACTTAAATCAATATTTGTAGAATTCACAAATCTCTTTTGGCCTCGAGATTTCTCAATTTACTTCAAAAGAAGTATTCTGATTTTGAATAATGCAACAACATGCTGAAAAATACATGCATTTGAATTTATATTAAATATGATGAAAAAATGAATACTGAAAATATTATTTTTGGCAGATTTTGAAGAGGATAAAGATATTACAAAATAATTATTTAAACTACAGGCTGTTTTCAGGGAAAAAGAGAGAGAGAGAGAAAATTGGAAATGTAATTATTTTATGAACTGTCAGAAAAACTGGATTAACAAAAATATTGAAGAATAACAGATAATAGTATTATAATTACCTTGTGGGCCATAACACCATCCTTATCGTCTTCAGCCAGTCGTCGTATCAGTTCCAGAAGTTTTTCCCTTTGCTTTTTATTAGCATTTGTCCAACTTGCCTGTGAATATAAATTTATGTCGTCATGAAAAACTAATTTAGCTCTTTAAAAACATTTACTGAAAACAAACTAAAATTTCATGTACTTAAATACAAATAAATCATCACTATCTTATTTTTATGTTCTATGTTCCCCTCTGTGTGTGTGTTTGAGTGTGTTTAATTTAATTTGAAGGGCTTGGGATCGTATAGCCACAATTTGGCAAAAATTGAGATATTACCATCTATATGGTCCTCAGCCTTCCAGTCCGTGATTTGAAAAGCAAAACTGAAAATTCATTTTTTGTAGTTATAGCTAAATTCAACTTATAGTTGAATGCCGCTCTGTGGAAAATGAATAATTAGCTAATACAATAAATGCTGATTTGTCAACAAACTGTAATTATCACGCCACTTTGAAACAATTATTGTTAAATGAGTGTGAGTGAATTATTGTAAGATGATTGTAAGTGAATTCTATTTTATATATGACATTATTGTTACCACATTAACATTTATGTACAGTTGTTGTATTTTTGTTGATTGCCTGTATTAAATAAATAAATAAATGCAAAACTCTGTATGTTATAGCACTGATGAAAGCTAAATAAAAGCCGAAACATGGGCAGTTTAAATCACTTTATTTCTTTTGTCTTAAACTCAAGAAAGTTCCTAGCAATTAATTACTGATGTCAAGAAATTAAGCCCCTGTGATTTGTATTGTGTATGTATAATTTTAAGTCCTACGATATTTTACTTCTGTATTTGACTGTAAAATGGGTGTTTGCCTGTCAAAATAAAGGTTTCGGTCCCCTAATGAAAGAACTAAAATGACTAAGAATATTTCTGAAGAGTAAACCTGGGCCTACAGGCAGGCAGAGGCAGGCAGAGGCAGGCAGGCAGGCAGGCAGGCAGGCAGGCAGAGGCAGGCAGAGGCAGGCAGGCAGGCAGGCAGGCAGAGGCAGGCAGGCAGGCAGAGGCAGGCAGGCAGGCAGGAGGGCGAGGCAGGGCAGGGGCAGGCAGGCAGGCAGGCCAGGCGAGGCGGCGAGGCAGGCAGGCGGCAGGGCAGGCGGAGCAGGCAGGCAGGCAGGCGGCAGGCAGGCAGGCAGGCAGGCAGGCAGGCAGGCGGCAGGCGGAGGGCAGGCAGGCGAGGCGGAGGCAGGGCAGGGCAGGCAGGCAGGCAGGCAGGCAGGGGCAGGCAGGCAGCGGCAGGCAGCGGCGAGGCAGGGGCAGGCAGGCAGGCAGGCAGGCGGCAGGCAGAGGCGAGGCAGGGCAGGAGGCAGGGCAGGCAGGCAGGCGGCAGGCAGGCAGGGCAGGGGCAGGCAGGCAGGCACGGCAGGGCAGGCAGGGCAGGCAGGCAGGGCCAGGCAGCGGCAGGCGCGAGGCAGGCGAGGCAGGCCGGCGGCAGGCAGCGGGCAGGCAGGCGAGGCGAGGCAGGGCAGGCAGGCGGCAGGCAGGCAGGGCAGGCGAGGCAGGCAGCGCAGGGGCAGGCGGCGAGGCGGCAGCAGGCGGCAGGCGGGCAGGCGCGGGCAGGCAGGCGAGGCAGGCAGGCGGGCAGGCAGGCGAGGCAGGCAGGCAGGCAGGCGAGGCAGGCGGCAGGGCAGGCGGCGAGGCAGGCAGGCGAGGCAGGCAGGCGAGGAGCAGGCGAGGCAGGAGGCAGGCAGGCAGGCAGGGGCAGGCAGGCAGGGCAGGCAGGGCAGAGCAGAGGCAGGCGAGGCAGGCAGGCGGCAGGCAGGCGGCAGGCAGGCAGGCGGGCGGCGAGGCAGGGGGGCAGGAGGCAGGCAGGCGAGGCGGGCAGGCAGGCAGGGCAGGCAGGCAGGCGAGGCAGGGGCAGGGCGAGCAGGGCAGGGCAGGCAGCAGGGCAGGCAGGCGAGGCGAGGCAGGCGACGGCAGGGCGAGAGGCGAGGCGAGGCGGCAGGCAGGCGAGGCAGGCAGAGGCAGGCAGGGCAGGGCAGGGCAGGAGCAGGGCAGGCGGGAGGCGAGGCAGGGCAGGCAGGGCAGGCAGGCAGGCAGGGGCAGGAGGCAGGCGAGGCAGGCGGCAGGCAGAGGCAGGCAGGCAGAGGCAGGCAGCAGGGCGAGAGGCAGGCAGGCAGGCAGGAGCAGGCAGGCAGGCAGGGCAGGCGGCAGGCAGGCAGGCAGGGCAGGCAGGCAGGGCAGGCAGGCAGGCAGGCAGAGGCAGGCAGGCAGGGCAGGCAGGCGAGGCAGGCAGGCAGGCGGGCAGGCAGGCGAGGGCAGGCGAGGCAGGGCAGGCAGAGGCAGGCAGGCAGAGGCAGGCAGGCAGAGGCAGGCAGGCAGAGGCAGGCAGAGGCAGGCAGGCAGAGGCAGGCAGAGGCAGGCAGGCAGAGGCAGGCAGGCAGGCAGAGGCAGGCAGAGGCAGGCAGGCAGAGGCAGGCAGGCAGAGGCAGGCAGGCAGGCAGAGGCAGGCAGGCAGAGGCAGGCAGGCAGGGCAGGCAGGCAGAGGCAGGCAGGCAGGCGGCAGGCAGGCAGGCAGGCAGGCAGGCAGGCAGGCAGGCAGGCAGGCAGGCAGGCAGGCAGAGGCAGGCAGGCAGGGCAGGCAGGCAGGGAGGCAGGCAGGCAGGCAGAGGCAGGCAGGCAGAGGCAGGCAGGCAGGCAGGGCAGGCAGGCAGAGGAAGGCAGGCAGGCAGAGGCAGGCAGGCAGAGGCAGGCAGGCAGAGGCAGGCAGGCAGAGGCAGGCAGGCAGAGGCAGGCAGGCAGAGGCAGGCAGGCAGAGGCAGGCAGGCA
Organism: Teleogryllus oceanicus; assembly: GCA_964035755.1. NCBI lineage: Eukaryota > Metazoa > Arthropoda > Insecta > Orthoptera > Gryllidae > Teleogryllus > Teleogryllus oceanicus. Next base: position 108,603,120 of record CAXIVR010000008.1, on the reverse strand, counting down.
GAGGCAGGCAGGCAGAGGCAGGCAGGCAGAGGCAGGCAGGCAGGCAGGCAGGCAGGCAGGCAGGCAGGCAGGCAGGCAGGCAGGCAGGCAGGCAGGGGCAGAGGCAGGCAGACAGAATCTTCCCTTTCAAATTTTCTATCTCCTGACGATTACTGGCTGTTGGCATTTAACACTTAAACTTCCAACAATAAATGTAATTCAATAGAATTAATTATTCAAATACAAATTATAAAAAAAAGTGTATTGAGTGAAATATAAGAAAAATAATACTTGACCATTTCCTGCACACCTTCCCTGGGTATTATTATGCATTACAATTTTTGACAAAGCTTTATCTTCTCAGAAGTTTCAATGTAAAACAATTCGTAAAACATGTGAAATAATAACAGATCTGTGCAGGATTGCAAATAATTGACATAGGCTAATTTTAAAAGCACTAATTACAGTAAATAATGCAAATTTTTATACCTCCAATTATTTCAGTCTCTTGGAACTTGTGTTAACGAGGGTTTACTGTATTAAAATTTTCAGAAATATTGTTTCCACTGACAATGTTTGAAGAAACCTTCAATAAGCTTTGAAATATGTGAAAACAATGTTTCTTGGTTTTCTTATCTCAAAACCTAAAATTTAAGGGATAGTATGGATTGAAATCAAGGTAATGTGGAGTCATGCACTGCTTGGTGCTTTTATGGGGGCAGATTTGTCAAGAAAAAGTTGACAGCAAACAATTCATGACCGTAAAATTAAGACATACAAAAAATATTGTTCTAGCTTTTCTCTGCACCACAAATGTCATGCTTGTGGAGGCATCATTTTTAGTATAACTTTTTGATACCTTGTAAATTGTACAGGTGTCACTTTCTTATACTCTAAAGGTGTACATATTATAATTTCAATTATACTAGTAGGATAGTGGGCACTATAATTTCTATTTTTCCTTACTTGAAAACACTCAAAAAGATGGTCCAACTGCTCTGGAGAAAAGTCCCAAGCAAGCTTTGCCAAAAGATCATGAACGTTCTTGACAATTGCTTCATGTTTTCCAGCTTGAGCTGCCCAAACATTATCCAAATCTTCAAGAGTAAGAGCACGTTCCTTGATAATGAACCGCAAGATTTTTTCAAGTTTCTCTACATACTGAGGTTGATGTAACGAATCTCGCAGAACAATCTGCAGAACTCTGTTTTCTTTTATCCATTTCTACAAATTAAAAAAAAAAAAATTATTGATATTGAAATAGCAACCCACTGAGCTCTTAAAGAAGGAAAATACATCGAGACAATTACCACAGTGGAAATGGTAAGAAGTATGAGAAAAGTCAATTATGAACATCAACAACGAGTTACAACAATGCATAAAACAATAAAAATACTTTAACGAAAACTTAACCAGAAGGTCGTAAGATAAAAGGACAAAACATCATAATAATTAGAACATTTGCTCCTAACAATGTTAATTCAGCTTTCTTAATATGATTTTTTGAGGAATTTACTGTATCCCAAGATCTACAAAAATTATGTTGTTAGTCACTACTTATTAACTGTGGCACTTGAAAATTGGAAAAAGGTTACCACTTGGGCTCTAAGCACATGTTTTTATTCTGTGTTCAGTTCACTCTCAGCTTTGCAAATGGTGATCACAATATTTGCTGAAAAAGATTGCTAGGTAGAACAGCTACACAAAGAATAGTTAACAAGTAATAATAGTTAAGAAACTGACAATAAATTTAAGAAATCAAAATAAACAGTCGTGGGCAAGTTCTTTTGATATATTTGGAGGTTGGAGAATGGAACATATGTGAAGGCATGTCAAAATTTTTCATCCCTTCGATCAATAATGTAAAGCATCGGAGCGGTTTAGAAGAAATTCAAATCACGGTAGGAAGAGACAGAATGTGTGCAGAACAGCTATATTGAGTTCTCTGGAGAACATCACCCAAAAAGTAAATAAAAGGAAAGTGTGCAAAACAGTTGTTTGAAAGCACAGTCAATCTGTAGAATTAAAACTTACTAGATAGATTAGGGGGAAAAAAATCAGAGGAAACAGACAAGCACAGATGTAATTTGAATAGGTTGGTTAGAGTAAACAATGAGGATGTGAAATAAGCCAAGATTGATATTCATATAATAAAAAGGAGACATGCAGCTCTAATAGTATGGATGAGAGAGATGAATTATGGAAGGGAGATGGCGACATTAATTAGAGCTCTGAGAGCTTACAAAAAGGTGGAAAAAAAGAGTTGGGTCAAATCATTATGACAGGTATGAGGCAGACAATGCAAGACAGAGCCCTGCCACAGAAGATTTGTACAGTCTATCAGACTACACACTTGAAGAAGGAATACAAATGGTACTCACTGATAAATACTTATTTATTTGAATGTGTTTAAACATTATGAAGAAAGTAGTGTACACATAAATTTTATGATAAATTTTCCTAAAATAATACTTACTGCCATTCGCTCAGCAGTGAGCCATTCCTCCTCTTCCAGCCCAGTATGCCTGTGAGGGTAGTAAGTCACACTGGCGATCACTTTGTTCACTTCATTAAGTGCATTCATCTTACCATTAAAGGATGAGATCTGGAGTAATCTGCAATTAGAAAATACAAAATGTGGCAGACTAATAAACATAATTACCAGTATTGTCCTTGGTTTGACGCAGGTTAGTTGTAAGCAAGAGTATGGAATGGATTTGCGGAACAAAATTTGGTTACCTGAGAATCATTTTCAGTCTAAATATTTCTAAATTCTTCACCATTTCTTCTTGATTAGGCACTCGTGATACTAAACATTTGGCAGCCTTAATAATTGCAGATATTGCATCATTTTTTGATTCATTTTTAGCTTCTTTTTTCAGTTCATCATCAGTCAAATTATCTAGTATTACTGGCACCATTTCCTAAAATACAAATAGTGTGTTAGTGAAAAACTTCCTAATAGAATGCTAGAAGTATGTAAAATAAATCGCACATCATCATTTTAGCAAAATGCAAATAATAATACTAGGTATGACTAAAACATTCCTCAAACTAATTCACAATTTTTTACTCACCACAATGGGCATAAGATACTTGACAATTGTGTGAACAGTCAACAGTTCATAACACAGTCCAAAAGGTCGTATCAAAGCATAAATCACAGTCACTGTCAAGTTCTTGCCACTTTGAAATCTTTCCAGGAGAACCTGGAAACCATTTAAGCTGCCAAACCTGAAGATAACATAAGAAAAAAAAAAAAATTTATTATGACAAATAATGTTTATGTGTGCAAAAAATAAGAACAAAGTTTAATTGCAGTTCTCCACAAAATATCAAAAATATTTCTGTATTTATGAGCACAGAGACACTCACAGACTCATAACTAGGGCCCAGATTTTAATGACAATATTTTTCCTGAACCTTTCGGTAAATTTTAAAACAATTTATGCATGAATCCAGGTATTGTCGAATAGAAAACCATATAAAGTCATATTTACACAGTTTTCAGTAATAGGTCATATTTTGACCAAATTTTGCCCTATATGCATATATTTGTTATATTCTACGGACACAAGAATAAAAGAACTGCAAATGTGTCTTGTATGACAATGTATCAGGTGATTTTGTTGCAAATAAACTCAACAATTATACCACAAAGGATTATTTGAAACGTATTATTCCTAGTGCTACGATGAACCCCTAACAGAAAGCAAACGCGAATTTCTTTCTTGCCTTCTGAGCATTGTGGAACAGTATTGAGCAATATGTAGATGAACTCCAGCCAAGCCAACAATGACAGTGGAGCGCTGATGTCATTCGCTTTGTTCTCTCGCCAGACAAAGAAAAGTAGGCTGCTTCCAATGTAAGCATGGCATATGCAGTCACACTATCCAGTCTGATCTGATCACCTTCTCAGTGTGGATCAAAATGCCGAAAGAAAAGTGCTCCAACAGCATGAAGCTGCAAGGTTATGTTTGTGATTTTGGAGAGTTCTTCAGCACTGATGGGAAATATTAATTTGTAAAGTATGTGAAGTTAGAGTTAGTGCAGCAAAACGATTTAATGTGCAATGACATTGTAAAACTGCTAAACACAGCAGCTGTTTGAAGAGAAGTGCAGGAAATGTCAGCAGACAATGGCTGTTTGAGCAGGCAGGTCTATCTTCAACCTCGCAATCGTTCGTCAATGAGTTGTGTGAAATGATGGTGTCTTGCAACATCCCATTGGAGAAGCTGAAGAATCCATGCTTCGGACTACTTGAAGCTACACAACACATCTCGTTCCAGATGAATCAACATTGAAAAAATATTATTTATTAGTGTGGTATGAAGAGGTACTCAATATAATACAAAGAAGTGTTGCTGACCAAAAGATCTGGGTGTCTATAGATGAAACCATCGATGTGAATGGGTGATATGTTGCAAATGATGTTGGCAGTCTAAAAATTAATGGGCTTTGAGAAATTTTTCTCCTGATGTGTGAAGTTCTTGAGAGAGTAAACAACTTCTCGTTTTGTTCGACAATTCTATGAAACTATTGTAGCCAAATGGTGTGAACAACGACAACATTTTGCTACTAGTAACAGATGGTGCTTCATACACGACTAAAGCAGCCAAGGGGCTGCAGATTCTCTACCCAAGTATGGTATTGTCACTTGTCTTGCGCATGCCTTACACAGAGCCCTGCAGTGACATCGCCGCCTTCAAATACATTCCCATGTCCCATAATCACATGTGATGTGGAGAGGAGCTATTCCAGATAGCGGAAGTAAAGCGATCAAATTACCCTGTGGTGGACAAATTAATTTCCTGCAGCACGAAAATCTTTGTCAATTCTCCACTATGGGTGCAGAAATTCAAGGAAATAGCACCTTCACTGTCTCCCCCATCAGCCTGTTCTTACATGTTGGGGTTCTTGGTTTAATACTGCTGAGTATTACTGCACAAACTACACACAAATACAGAAAATCTTCTGTGAGCTTGATAGTCAAGAATCAAGTGCTATCAAAACTTGCAAGAAGATTTTTTCAGATTCCTTGTCTGGAAAATTGGCGTACTTCAACGCCAACTTTTCAGTGGTATTAAAAGCCATCACCTGACTGGAAGCTGCTGGTACTCAACTGTGTGACACCTTGAATATTGTGCAATTTGTGCAGAGCGAGTTGGGTCAAGCTCATGGTCTTGTGGCTGAAAATGTGTACAAAAAATTGCTGAATGCTCTGCAGCAAAATCCTGGATATTCTACAAGGTGCAAAATGAGTGATATAATTTCTGGAAATGTCACATTTGAAGACAGTGCACCAAAGCTGCCCTGCAGTGACATCACCGCCTTCAAATATGCTCCCATGACGTCATGTGATTTGTAGAGAAGCTTTTCCCGATACAAAACTATCCTCCGTGACAACTGTAGATCTTTTAAGATAGAAAACCTGAAACTGCACCGTGTAATCCAATGCAACTCTCCAGAAACTGAAGACTGAGATGAAATTGGAAAACATTAAACAAGAAGTATGCAGTAGCGAAGCAAGACATTTTGTTTGATGGGTTTTATTGTACTGTACTTGATTTGTTTTACAGACATGAGCTAGTTAGTTCCAGGGACTCCAAAATGCAAGTACTACACTCACAATATTAAAGTCGTAAATGCTTGTATAATTTGCTGATTTTTAGGCCATTAAAATCCTCGCCCTACTTATAACCACATATTAATTTCTAACAATTATAACAACTTGAATAGTTTCAGAATGCCCAGATGGAAACCACTACTGCCATTTCCTAATGTTTTTTAAGTTTTTCATAAGTCTCTGTTGTTTTTGTGAAAATAGATTTGTATGAGATCGTACAGTACTGTTGCCACAAGATACTGTTGAACAAACTTCAAATATTTAAGTTGTGCTACAATGCATACTTCTGTATGTTTTTTGTTTCTTTTCTTTATTCTGTACACATTTTTTAAAAACAAGTAGTTTTGCATTACAAGACATTACATTACAGTGATAGTTGTGGACTTGGGAGATGCGAGTGGCTTTGTGCAGGAAGCTATGCTGGAGCATGTACATTTCATCTGCCTTGAATAACGGCATTTGTGAGAGTTCTTGTGGCAGAGAAAGTTGTGAACTTTTGTAGAGGAAAGTATATGTAGATACTACAAGAAGACTACATTTAAAGCTATAGTGAGTTGTGTGAACTGTCCCATTAATTACCATCCGAGTTCCAGCTCAAGAGTGAGAAAGGACAAGGATTCTAAAGTGTTTGTGTGCTGCTCACCTAATCCCGAGTTGGCTGACAAATATCAAGTACTGATAAATATCTTCGAAGAATAATGAGACAAAACCTCAAGGACAATTGGAGAGAAACTAATTAACCTTGAAGAAAAACATACTGCTAAGCAGAGAAAGGATATGTTGAGTGTCGAGAATGAGGTGGGTAAAATTTCAGGTGCAATCTAAAAATTAACATCAGAGGTGGGGCTTGTAAGATGGAATTATCAGAGATATATACAACAAAATGGAATCCAAACGAAGTCGTAGCGAAGAAAATAGCTGAAAAAGTGAATCTTGAAACCAACTCAGCAATTTTTGCAGACAGTGACACAAAAGGAATATTATTTTTGAAGGTGCACAAGGGACATTTGGTGCACATTTGTGAAGGCGATGAGGACCAATCATGTTGTGCCCTGAGAACAGTGAAAAATGTGTTGAGCGGCCTGGGACTCCACTCAGAGGACCATGTTCTTCATGCAGTTACCATCAATAACAAAAAGAACAACAAAAAGAAGCAACAAGGATAAAGGAAATAAACCCTAAATTTATGAACACACACATGTAACTTTTCCCTAATTTTGGTCAGTTCATCTTAGAAGTACAAAGAGTGAATCCAGACATCATGATAATAATAATAATAATAATCATGATAATAATAATAATAATAATAATAATAATAATAATAATAATAACAAGAACAACAACAACAACAAACTAGTGGAGATACAACAGCATGTACTTTCCCACATAATTTCTACATTTGCAATTTTTGAAAATTCTTCAATCAAAGTTCAATGAAAACAAGACCTGCTCCATTCTTTTAAGCGTTCCTTCTTCTATTCATGGAAACAAATTTACAGAAAGCAGCTTGAAATGACCTTTTTTAAATATATTATTGTATGTATATTATGTATGTATAATATTGTCTTCAAATTATTAAATATATATAATATTGTACATGACCGTTTTTAAAGAGCTCTTTTACAACGGCTTTTGAGGCAAAAATATAAATCTTATGTTCACTTTTTGCAATCTTGGAAAAATCGAGACTTCATCGACAATGGGATTAGCACAATATTTTTTACCGTTCGTTACAACATATGAGGTGAAAATTTAGAAAACATTGACAGTTTTTGAGAAAATAAAATTGTTAATTTTTTAATTGCCTTATTTTGCGCAAAATTAAGGGAAGAACTTTATCTGTAATACTGTAGTAGAAAGATGCTACAAAATTGCTCTTTAGTCATTTTTTAAAAATCTGGGATTTCAATGAACATGACACCTGCATCATTCTCTCAAGCATCCTTTACGCTATCCGAGGATGAAGCTCAATCGAAAAATTTGGTGCCATTTTTGAAAAAATTTTGAAAATTATTTTGAGGCTTCATGTAAAGTACCCTCAAAAATCAAAATATTCTTTTGAAACTCCCAAAGCCACGAATTTGTTATGATTGATCAGTGCATAACAAGTTTCGATAAACTCTGCTAACAGTTTAGGCGCTAGCGTTGACCACATATAGACAGACAGATTAAAAAAAAAAATCAACACATAAGAATTAAATGACAATTTTTTGCTCGACTATTTTTATTTAAGAAATAAGGTCTAGTTATAAACCAGTCTCATTATTTTCGCTGACTTCTAATGATACTTCTACAAATTCCTTGATTTTTTTCTTGACTTTTACTATTTTTCCCAGTTTTCCATAAAGTGGCTACCTTGAGTGATGGTATTGGCTCCAAATAACACCTGAATAAAAACATCCAAGGTATGTAAGTATCACTTTGATTTGTAGACTAGAGTTAACTGAAAATAATGCGCATTAGTTTAGAAATCTACAACAATTCTGTGCAGTTATTTACAAAACCTTTGAGCCAGCTCCAGTTATTTACAAAACCTTTGAGCCAGCTCCAGTTATTTACAAAACCTTTGAGCGAAGTCGCTCGCCTTTTACCTTGGAGGTCCGATTTCGATTCCTGGACAATGTCATGTGAAATTTGTTCCGACAAAACGAGTTTGCTTGCTTCACAGGGGCCATTCCAACCCCTGTGAAGTATCCTAAACCCTACCCCTAATTCCTTCCCCATTCTGGCCGCTGGGTAGTGATGCACGAGTGTGTGTGGAAAGAGCGTACGCGGAGATGCTACCTGGCGGTCCTCTGGACAAATGACGTGAACAGTAGCAGAGGATTACTCCAAAAAGCACTCAACACCCAACAAGGGGTTAGGAGACAAGTTGCATCATGAGAAAGACACAACAATATATGTATATGTATGTATATCTATCTATATCTATATACTAAAAACTACTACAAACTTGCAGAAAATACAAGTGACTAAAATTTTAGTCACTTGTATTTTCTGCAAGTTCGTAGTAGTTTTTGCATTTTATTATTCTTATTATTTGGGCACTTCATAAAAAGAAAAAGTTACGCAATTGTGCGCCGAAAAACAGTGAATTTTAGGCAGGAAAACTCTCATTGCCAGGTTCTGGTTACGTAAACATGGATAAATTCAGTTGCTAAATTTAGAAAAAACACATACTTTCTCGCATCGTTTTAACAGCTCCGCTATTTTATACTACTACATAAACTTGCAAAAGTGTTTTCAACCAGCAACAACTTATTTCCGCAAAGAGGCATGAACTCAATCCTCAGAATTAACTTGCCGACACCCATAGCACCAAGAACAGAAGCGCTAAATGGCAAGAACCTTTGTAAAGAGTGGGAACTAATAATATATGGAACCATTAGGGATATCACAGTAAAAGAAAAAAAAAGGTGATCCCATGGGTGGTGTTTAAAATGTATTTAAATTTCATGAAGATAGATTCATTAGCTTACTTAAATCGGTTCATGCACATGCGTAGAAAGACAACTAATTTGACGGGACATACGTTTTAGAAAGCGAATAAGAGTTGAAAACATGTTTCAAAGTCGCAAATTGGAAAATAGCATTCAGATACTTCCAGTTTACTTATCTACATCAATTGTATTTGTGATTCAAATGATTTTCATGAATTATGTGCTTCAAATGATTTTTAATAAAGTTTCTCAAATTCTCAATTGTTTTCTTCAACTACACATTCATGAGAAATAAGTGGCAAATTAAAATCCGTGCGCGTGATTTGAACCGGCGACCTTCGGTCCAAAACGCTGAATCCGTACACGGCATTTAACCACTGAGGCCATCTGGCTCTGATACGGGTTCTACACTTCCAAACTGGTCTTAACGACATGCCTGTTTCAGTTCTAGCATTAGGTAGTCGAAAAATTGAGGAAATATGTAAAAATGTCCTTTGGACGACAAGTCCAAACAACAAGTCCAGACTAAAGAGATTAGAAAACTAAGTAGTGTGAGAAAGTCTGTGTCGTTCTATAGCACCACAAGTTTATTTTTTACCTTATGTTATTACTAGAGACCGGATTTTTATGTAATTACATTTTTGCCTTTGTACTTACTGTTTTCAAAACTCATCTTGGCAGATCGTCGCCGTTCTATATATAATTCAATATCCAATTTTTTCATTAAATATTTTTGCATATTTAATACTATATTACATATTTACATACTTTTCTATTTTCACAAAATTTTTTTATTCCATCAATTTTCTTCAATTTTATTACATATTTTTTATGAAGATTTTTTTTTAAATCGGAATTTTTTCCTTACATCATTTCTGGGTGGCGTCGACTCGAGGTGCACTATGTGAAGATCCGATTTTGATCATTAATGATGATCATTAATGATGAGACCGCCTTCTCACCATCTACCCTATTGGAAGCAGCGACCTTGCGGATGTCTATTGATTTAGATTGGTTAAATCAATATCAACAACCTGTCAAACGGAAAAAATTACTGGTGCGCAAGCTTTAAAGTCATCAAAAGCGATATCCAGCATTTCACGCGAGATCTGCAACAATGTAATTACCAGGATATCGAATGGAATTGGCATGCCTTGGATTCCGCTCTACTTGACGCCTTGAATCAACTCTTACCTGATGATCTGAAAGTTACTAACAGGACCAAACCCTGGATAAGCAGAAAAATACTTAAGTGAATCCGGGCAAAGAAGGGACTTTTGGACAAATTTAATGACACCAGACACCAGCAATGCTATGACAATTGCAAAACACAACGTAACGTATTACCACGAAAAGTAGGACCCTTCCAAGAAACTTGGGAGGATGGCATTGTTCAGGAGGAAGGGAAAATCTCTCTACTCACACACATAGGGAAACCTCATCCACAGTCTGTCCCAAAATGGTGAAACATCTGACCCGCAGAAAATTGTTGACACTTGTGCAGATATACTTCAATAATTTTAAAACAATTGCACCTGATAGACCACTGCCAAACAAACTCCGATCCATCAACAGACAGTTTGGAGAATGTTATCCTTCATGAAAGTAACATGTTCAACAATCATTCGATTCTGCTTCTGCAGCAGGACCCGATGAGATTCCTCTTCTGAAGAATTGTGCAGCTGAAATTGCGCCTACCTTATATATTTTCCACTAGGCCCTTGACACGAACCCTACCAAATGTCTGGAAAATGGTAGATATCTTCCCTATATTTAACAAAGGAAGTAAACTGGATCCTAACAATTATAGACATATCAACATAATAAGTGCATTCTACAAATTTCTGGAACCTATCATTGTGAAGCAAATTCATTTTGCTCTGGCAACGAAGCGTACACCTCCAACTCAACATAGTTTTGTGCCTGGGCGTTCACTTATTTTAAATCTTCTTACCTGTCTTCATGATTGGTCAGAAGCCTAATGTATCTCCAACTGATATAATTTACCTACATTTCTGAAAAGCATTCGATAAAGTTTCCATCCGCAGGCTACTCCACAAACTCTAGCACTTTGGGATTAAGGGAAGCTCCTGCAGTGAAGCTTCCTTTCTTCAAGATCATAGTGACAGTGTCATAATGTTGTGAAAACCTACAATGAAGACCATCGCTGGTGGGGTTCCTCAGGGCTCTGTGTAGAGCCCGCGACTGTTCATTCTAGACACCAGTGCCTTGTATGGTATGAAATCTGCATTATAAGGTTTGTCGACACAAAATTTTACTCTAACCCTTTAACTGACCCTGCTCACAAGAGGACCTTGAGGTGGTATATACTTAAATTGTCTTAAATTTATGTATTTCTACCGAATAGACCTATAGATATTTGGAAACAACTCCCTAAAACTTGTCTCTGCGACCTCTACAGAATCGTTCAAAAGACAATGTGATACAAAAAAGGACACTTGAAGACCTTAGATTCAGTGTGAAATGCTTCACTGGAACTTTGTTCTAGAAATCTTCGAAATAATAAAAAATGAAATATATATGAAAATACACACACACACACCATTATTTCAGTTTTAAATTATGTTTTTAAATTCTGAGACGCAACGCATGCGTGTGGATTCATTGTCCAAGAGAGAATGCAACGAATACGGACCTAAGTTTACCGCGTCAAAAAGGCGCGTTACGAAGGCGGCTTGCCCCGGAGAGGGGAGGTTCCCTCCGGCAGGGAGAGGCACGGAGGGGAATCGGTTGGCCAGGCCGGTGGGGAACATCGGAGCTTCCTTCTTTGAGTAGCAGTGGTGGTGAACGGTTGTACGAAGAACGTGCACTCAGAAGTCGTGAGGTATATTACGTATAGTGTGCGACCAGTCAGAATCGGTCTATATCGCTTTCAGGGTTCTACATCACAAATAGAACGGGTGCTGATAGAATGACAAGAGTTATTGGTAGAACGTTTGTAATTTTTTGGCCAAGTCGTAGATCACATAATAATGTGCGGAAAATGCAGCACATGGCAGGACACTAGAACCCGACGTTCTTGTGCAATTGCTTGCGGGGAAAGAAAGAAAGAAGAAAAAAAAACGCACTGTAAGACGAGTAACGACTCCGGTGAAAAGTGCACGGTGTCAGAATCGCATAAACTGTATCTGAGTGAACTTTATACCAAGCCTAATTCGTGAGGGGGACACATGGACACGTAGAGGTGCATTGGGAAAGTGGTGACCTACAAGAGTTACAACGGCAAGTGGAACAAGAACGAAGATTTCAGTGGCGTGGACAAGAGGAAGCGACGTGCGAGATCCCGGAGGTCTCGTGCGGCCGCGGGTCGTGTTACGTCAGTTGAGCGACCTGACAACTTCTCGGAGGGGAAGCGAGCGGCCACCTGCGGCGCTCACCTTCGCTGGGAGGAGAAGGGGCCGAACGAGGGAGGCAACACCGGACCCAGCAAGTTAAGTACTCTTATTTTTTTGTGGGTGTCGTTTTGACTGTTTAACGGAGGCAGAACCCGATAAGAAGTTAGACAGTGAGTAAGACTAGTTCTATTGGAATCAGTGCACTTTGGTTTTCACCGCGCACAAAATTAAAATATATCACTGAAGTGATGATATGGATGTTGTCCGGGCGCGCGATGGCGTTGCTGCGAGCGATTCGACCTTCGCTGGGAGGAAAGGGGTGACAGCCGACGACAGCAGAACGTGAAATATTTCTGAATTTATTTCTGTGCGACGAGTGAAAACGCTTGAAAATGTTAAGTTTCAGAAGATTACGTAAAAACAATACTGCAAAGTTATGAACTTAAAAAATTAATGTAATTGAATAGACATTTTTGGCGAATTTCTCAAAAGTAAAACACTGGTAAAACTAGAATAACTTATTTTGGAGGGAATTTATGTATATTTAGTGCAAGTGCAGGGGGATGTAATTGTGAATTTTATGCTAAAGTATTAGCAAGGTTTCATTAAAGGGTTAATTGAATACAAAGTAATCGAGTCTCTCACTCTCACTCTCTCTCACACACTCTCTCTCACACTCACACACTCTCTCTCTCACACACTCTCTCACACACCTCTCTCTCCACTCTCTCTCTCACACACTCTCTCTCTCACACACTCTCTCTCACTCTCACACTCTCACACATCTCTCTACACTCTCACACCTCTCTCACACTCACACACTCTCACACTCACTCTCTCTCACACTCTCACACACTCTCTCTCTCTCACACACCTCACACACCTCTCTCTCACACCCACACTCTCCTCACACACTCACACCACTCTCTCACACACACTCTCTCTCTCTCACACACACACACACTCGTCACACTGATGTCACCACCGCCCACGTTCGACGTAAACTTGCAATATCTCTTCACAGACGGCAGGTGGCAGCACTACCAGTAGAGGTTGAAAGCGGAAAACTGCCATAGCTGTCGCAAAGCAGAAACGGAGCGATTTATCGGACGTCCATTTGGTGACATGACAATTGACTTTCGGACCAACAGCGGAAGTATTTTCAATACATACAAACAATCTGTATATTACTTTAAAAATAGTCTCATTATAACAAACAAGTATGACCTCGTTCAAACGTACATTTTAAAAACAAACGAGCAACTAACTACATTGAAAACTGAAAATGCTCGCCTCAAAACTATTCGAACATTTGGGTATTTAGAACAAAATATACAAAAGAACTTAAAAAAGGCATTCGAGTTATTTATGTATAAAGGGCGTTAAGGTCTTTGCCCCGAGGGCGACTTCCAAACCCGCGGGTCTCTGGCCCGAGGAGGGTAAGAAGTCGCCCTCGGGGCAAAACATCTAGAAACGACCTTGGCGCATACAACCCCTTTATGGCTAACTAGTTCGTTGCTGAATTAAACGAGAATTCGAAACACTTTATACTTTTTCTTGCGTCTAAAGTGAAAAGATGCATTGTAAGTCATTTGTCAATATGTCAGAGAAACAAAACAGAGTGTGTATCTAATTACTACTGCATAATCGTAATTGGGTTGATTTGTTGGTACAAAATACGGTCAATGGTTTCCAGTAAAATCTCGAAAAATATATGAAAATGTTTATGGTGTATTTGGAATTATATAACAGTATAAATTGCGTTGATGAAACGGTACTTTTAGGTTATATACTTCTATTGCCAAAAGTTATTTTTATACGTCATAACACCAAAAAATAACATTTCGAGAACATTAGCCGATGTGTCTTGTACATCTTATTGCTATGAGTCGTACTGCTACTCAAGAAGCACATGCTGTGTCTCTAAAAAAAGGTGATACGTAACAGTGAAAGGAATGACTGATGGTAATTGTATATTCACGGGTACATTCCAAAATTACAATTTTCATATCAATTAAGCAATATAAGGTTTATAACGAGTTATTTGACTTATCTGAGCATTATGCCATCTATTTACTATTGTATTTGCTTGCATCGTTACTTTAATAAATCGAATGTATAAAAATGTATGTGTTGTGTTGGTATTAGAGCGGGCCATCAGTATTCAGAAGGCCCGAGGGCGGAAAGAATCAGAAAGGCCCGTAAGGGGCCAATACCGTTACGTGTTTTGTTTCAGGTCCAACAATACCGTTACGTGTTTTGTTTCAGGTCCTTAAACACACAGCAATGAAATAATAAACCATAATAGTTGTTTATGAATCAGGGACGTAAAGTAGATGTTTTTGCCCCAAGGGCGGCTTCCAAATTCGAGGGCCTCTGGCCCGAGGGGTTGGAAGTCGCCTGAGGGGCAAAAACATCTAGTAACGCCCGTGGTGCATACAAAACTTTATGGTTTACTAGTTCGTTGCTTAATTAAACGAGAATTAGAAATATATTATAATTATTCTTACGTCTAAAGTGAAAAGATGCATTGTAATAGTCATTTCTCAATATGACGTCAGATAAACACAATTTACACTGTAATATAACTCTCAAATACTCCATAATCATTTTTATATATTTTTCGACATTTTACTGGAAACCGCTGACGAAGATTTTGCGAGAATTTCCGTAAAAACTTCACAATATTCTTTCATTTCGTACGAACAAATCAACCCAATTACAATTATGCAGTAGTAATTAGATACACCCTGTTTTGTTTCTCTGACATACTGACAAATGACTTACAATGCATCTTTTCACTTTAGACGCAAGAAAAGTATAAAGTGTTTCGAATTCTCATTTAATTCAGCAACGAACTAGTTAGCCATAAAGGGGTTGAAACTTCACAATATTCTTTCATTTCGTACGAACAAATCAACCCAATTACAATTATGCAGTAGTTAGCCATAAAGGGGTTAGAGGGGCATGATGTTATAGATGTTTTGCCCCGAGGGCGGCTTCCTACCCTCCTCGGGCCAGAGGTCCGCGGGTTTGGAAGTCGCTCTCGGGGCAAAGACATTTACTTAACGCCCTTGATACATAAATAACTATTGTGTATTTGTTCTTAATTACATCTTTTAATCTTCTAGGCATACTTTGGACCAAGTGTTTTGGGTTCAGCATATATATTTTTCCATTGTTTCTGCATTACCTCCTTCAGATATTGCTTAGATTCGATTAGGGATTTTCTGTCATGCCCAGTACACACAGATTTTCAAACACGATAAGATCGGGTGATAGGGAGGTGGATGGATCACTTTCGGGCAGTCGCATAATAACCAAAGCTGCACTGTTTGTGCTGAATGTTACCTTGATAAAACATTAAATTGCGAAGCAGGCCCATTTGTTCAGCACTTAAAAAAATCTTTAAGGATGTTAAGGTAGTATTCATTATCTGCTCCATGAATACCAACCAGGTCACTCACACTATGAGCTAGCCACCGTGTTTTACAGTGGCTTGCAGATAAGCTGTTTCAACTCCTCGTTTGGTTTGCGCCAAGTCCTTATTCGTCCATCTGACCCTGAAATATTGAATTTAGACTCAGTAAAAAATACGCGATTCCATCATTCTTAGAGTTCTCTTGCGAACTGTAGTCTTTTCCTTTCATTAATTTTAATTGTGAAGGGCATCTTCTTGCAAAACGACCGTGAAAATTTGCGTTCTCATAACCCTTCTTACGGTTTCCACGCCAGTTTCTTCCCAAATTATTATCTAAGTGTACAACTATTTCATGACATACGAGACTTTCGTTTCATCTTCCTTAGAATCCACTTTTCTTCTCTAATAGAAAACTGGGTGCTCCCCTCGAGGGTGTAGCTCAATTCTGTTTTCCTTAGTGAACCGTCTTATAATGCCATTCCTCGTACTTTTC
Source organism: Teleogryllus oceanicus (assembly GCA_964035755.1). Classification (NCBI taxonomy): domain Eukaryota; kingdom Metazoa; phylum Arthropoda; class Insecta; order Orthoptera; family Gryllidae; genus Teleogryllus; species Teleogryllus oceanicus. Next base: position 108,586,805 of record CAXIVR010000008.1, on the reverse strand, counting down.
TTCATTAACATTGAGCAATTTTTCGGCGCTCTCACCTTTCATATGGTGAAATGCGACCAACTGACGTTCGAAACTATTTCTGTTCCTCTCTCTCTCTGCGACTCATGTTACTGCTTTGCAGGGGTTCCCACGATTTGAACCTTTCGGTGACGAGAGCAGACACTCGCTGGCTCAGGGATGACCTTCAGCATTCGACGGCCGTAGAAGTCAATTTCTTTCTATATTTAAAGAACTAATATTTCTGTTCAGTCGCTTTCTATCCGAAAAGTTTGAGACGCACTAATTTGTGTAACTGATGATTAAAACGTCAGTTTATTACACAGAGCTACTTTTTTAAGAGGTCGTTTTCGTTATTTTCACGGTTAACTCTGATTTACCTAAATTATGTTGAATTAAAATTAATAATTCTTTCTGTAAACAAATTGGACGAATGTTCTTGAAATTAGTTTGGTACGTATACGTGAAAGTGAGTTCAATAATTAGTTTGACTGTACGCGTACGAGGAAGTGAGAATCAAAGAATGTAATTATACGATATTTAAAAGGAAAACTCGTGCACAGTCCACTTGAAAACGGTGGGACAGTAACCGCTCCCCTGTCCTTCCAGTTCCGGCTCATTGCTTTTAGCGGGGTGGTAGCTCAACTCAGGCATATGCGTTAAGATATTTCGTCGTGAATCTACTTAATGAAACTTAACAGCGTGCGCGACGACACTCTCGTTCAGTTTTCTAAGGTAATTTGCGAACAGGTGGAAGTAGTTCTGCCTTGCTTCACTAGGCAGGGCGTATTCACACTTTTAATTAATTGATTTTGTTTGTAATGATTTGTTGTAAGCACGATCATACAGGATGTACCATGTCTGTTTGTAAACCTGATATCTTTTTCAATAAGAACTGATTTTCACACTCTGTATTAACATGCTGTTCGCAAAACAGCATGTTAATAAACTTCAGGAATTCTGTTCTGTACTTTGGTCTGACGAAACAAAAATTAATATTTTCAGTTCTGATGGTGTCAGTAAAGTATGGGAAAGGGCCAACATATGACTTGGCTAATACTCGAGCTACTGTAAAACATGGAGGCGGATCAATGATGCTTTGGGGCTGTATGTCATAGAAAGGTAAAGGAAACTTAAATTTTATTGATGGCATAATGGACAAAGCAGTTTATAATCATATTTTGAAAACAAATATCAAACAAAGTGTGTATAAATTGGATATGCCATCTGTTTATATCTTTCAGCAAGATAACAACAGCAAACATATTACATCAGCACTTACTAACAAGGAACGGCTAATTTGGAATGTACCCAAACAGTTGCACACTCCCCCAAATCTGCTGATTTAAATTGAAACATAAGCGGGCGTTACTGAAAGCTAGAATAAGAAAAATACAATATTTGATCGAAAATAAATAAATAAATAAATAAATAAATAAATAAATAAATAAAAAAATAAATAAAAAAATAAAAAAATCGAAGAGTGGCAAAAAATTAACCGAAGGTTGCCAGTGCTTGTTAATTCAATGCAGCGAAGATGCAAAGCAATCATCAAGGGTAAAGGATATTCAACCTCGGGTATGAAAAGATATGTTCAAAGAAATACGACGTTTTTGTTTATTGCAGTACATTTTTCTGTTTAGTCTAATTGCCACATTTTCATTTCAGCGTATGTATAAAAAATGCATCACCTCTAAGAATTAAACCAATATTTATTCTAACTAAATTTTCCGTTTCATTATATTTCCCAAATGTTACTGTACAAACAAAACTGGTACATACTGTATAGCTCATATGAGTTTTTATTTGAAGATGGGCACAAGAAATTTTGAAATTGTAGTTCTGTTGTATAGCGTGTTGTATTATCTGGTTCCCTACATATAATGATGATGTGCTATAGTTACAGTGCCAAAAATGAATGAGATTTAACGATAATTCAAAAGGATTCGGCAAGTAAAAGTGATCATGATTGTGTGGAGGGAAAACTATGAAATTTAAAAAATTAAAAAATTATGCAATATATTTTTGTTCTATAAATGCTACAATGCAATATTTTTAATTGTTATTGAATAATAAAATGCTGATTAAAAAAACATACTGATTTATGCAGTGAATATACAGTAACCATGTAGCTTCCATGTGCGAATATAAGAAAAATGTGCTCTAGAAAAGCCACACTGAGAGGAAGGTTTGATTTGATTTATTTAGTAAAAGAACAGTAAAAGATAATGCAGCTCTGGGCAGAAAGTTTAGTCATGCTTGAAGGGTTAATAGGGAGGGAGAATTGATTTTATTTTATATTATTTATTTTTTATTTACAAACCGGTTATTTTATTACAGACATCGGATGTTAAGAAAAGTGCTAAGTTAGCCTCATGAACATTTTTACAGACTTAACATATGGGCAAAAATTACGAAGAATGAAACATTTTGACAAAGTTTATTTTGTCTTATTTTTTTTTTTAAAAAAAAAATTATTCATAACTTTTCTTATCTTGATTAAAATTAAACTTTAAACATTTTCAGTTTTAGTATTCCCAAAAGACAATTGATATTCTACTGTACCAGCTGTTCATTCGGAAAGTAAGGTATGGTAAGGAAGGAAGGTTCATAATTCTAAGAATTAACCACACCAGGTACCACATCAGTTGCCACAGTGTATTGTTACATCTTTCCCAGAAATACCTCCAAATATCTTTGAGGATTGAGGCTCAGTCAGAAAACATATTCAATTGCTCTTTATATTATCAAATATAATTTTAACTACAGAAATTTCAGTGTACAATGTCTGCCACAAATTTAAGGACACCTATCAAGATATGGTAATCAACATTCATCCATGAACTTTCTTCTAATCTACCGACTTACCCGAATATAAACGACTCAATGACGACCCCTGTTATTTTAACTTGAAATTGGGAAAAAAAAATACACCCGAATATAAGACGACCCTTGTTATTATAACTTAAAATTAGTTTCCAACTAGGTAAGGAAATTGAAAAAAATCTATATTTACATGTTTATTAACATTATGCATATCAATACACTGTACATGACCAGTTTACCACATTCACTTTAATTATGTCTCTCAATCATCATCTTCACTTGTCTCCTCATCAGTCAACTCGTGTCCATCATCCTCACTCCATAACACATCATCTTCTGTGCCATCCAGACTGTTGCTTACACAGCACTTCTTAAAACCCTTTTATTATTGATTCTGTGGAAATACTATTCCATGCCGTTAGTATCCACTGACCAAGCTGTCCAACGGAAGGTTTTTTTATGTTGCCAGAAGGAGTTAATGGGCAATTCCCTGATAACAGCCACTCTTCATATTGGCGTCTGAGTTGGTGCTTGAATGTTTTGTTCACAGCCACATCAAGGACTTGTAGCTGTGAGGTCATGCCTCCTGGTATCACTACTAAGTCTGTGTTCAGACCAGCAACTTTCTGTTTCACTTTGTCTGTAAGGTGTGTCCTAAAGGCATCAAGAGTTAACAATCCCTCTGATGCAATAGAGCTCCGTCGCTTGTCCCAAACTTCTTGAAGCCAAGAAATCATTAGCTTTCATTCATCCACCCAGATTCATTGCACTTAAATATTATTCCACTTGGTAGCATTTCTTAGGCAAGTTCTTCCTTTTCAGGATAACAAATGGCGGTAGCTTCTGCCATCTGCCAACACTCCCAGCATAACCGTAACACGATTTTTCGTTCCAGACGCTTTTATTACAACGGATTTACACCTTTTCTAGCCACTGTATTGTTGGAAGGCATGTCAAAATACACGGGCGTCTCATCGGCATTCCCATTTGACTCAACAAATGATTGTATTGATGGCGCAATTGTATAATGTACTTTTGGTACTCCAAAGTTTTTCTTCATAATCTGAAGGCAGCTTTTGCGACAGGGAAGTTCTTCTACGAGACTGAATCCTTTCCTTCTCATGAAACGATGCACCAACCGACACTGCATTGAATTCTTGTCTGGGAATGTTCCTCCTTCTTGCTACGCTCTAAAGCTTTCATACGAATACTGTTTACAGACACTCCAAACCCTTATTTCGATTTTCTATTACTAATGCAACAACCTCATCGTCAATTTCCGGATGGCGCCCGCTTTGGTCCACGGAAACATTTCCTGTGGAATTACAAGATTTCAGGCGTCCTTCATACCTCTCCAACGCGTAATTTGCTTCACTTATTCCATAATGTTGTGCAGCTTCACTATTGTTCGCTTGTTCAGCGAGATGTATTACACGCAATTTAAAGTTTGCATCGTAACTATTACGCTCTCCACATTTCTGTTTAGTTCCACACTTCCTCTTTTCTCCACGTGGTCGGCCATTGTCGCACTGATATCAGCAACTAGCACAGAGGACTACACAATACAACCACTAAGCACGAACACGACTACCAAAGTACTATAAAGTACTTTGGTCTAGTAGTAGTACTATAAAGTAGTACTATAAAGTCGCGCAACTCAACGAAGCGGATGAGGAAGGAAAGCACGCGCCACGCTTATGTACTCTCAGTCGCGCCAAAGCACTTCTCGTGGCCAAATTTTCGTCATACGCGAATATAAGACGACCCCCGATTTTTAGAGGTCGAAAATGGAAAAAAGTGCTCGTCTTATATTCGGGCAAATACGGTACATATTTTTGTACTGGAACAGAAAATACTGCAATACTAGATATGTAATTCATTGCAACAAAGTAGAGCTCTGAAACTAAATTCATTAGAATTATAGACAAGTTTTTGTAATTTTAGGCAAGATTTTATAGTTATTACTTGTTTGAAGTTATAACTTGAAAATGGTTTCATTGCGATATCTGAAATTCATGATGTAAGCAGATCTACCAGATAGCAGTCATTACAAATTATTACCATTTTTCAAGTGGGAAAAAAAGGGCGGGGGTTAATATTACTAAATTTTATGAAATATTCCAAGAAGAAACCTTATATTGAATTTCCCTTTCTACCTCCATGACCAGAGATGGTATTCAGAAAACTCAAAAAACTTTTGTTTGTAAATGTACAATACACTACAGAACAAATCTTTCATGTTCCTCCATGTTACACAAACTATTCCACTAGTGAAATTTCAGCCAATAATGTGCACACTAATCAGACGAATTGTGCAAAAATTATAATTTTTTTCATTACAATCTCCCCAAAAGCAGCCATCACTGCTACTGTTCTGTTTATTAAGATAACTGACATACAATAATTTTGCTGATAATTACATGTATTGTAAAAGACAGTCTCTTTATGTCACTACTATTCTCATTGCATCACATCAATAAATTCCTTCTATCCATTAGGGTTCAGTCAAATACACATTTTTTTCATGTTATCAGTCGTTTCCTTTCCACATTTCTTTATTCCAGGGTTTTCCAGGTTTTTCCAGTAATCAGTCTCCCTGTACTGACTGCTGCTCATATTTTGATAGCTTTTGCCATCACTTCAGTTTTCTTTCAATTTTCCTGAAAACTGCTATTAAAGACCTAGCAGGTGGTTGGGGAGAGAGGTATGTTTTCCATACAATATATGGTTTCAGTGTCGATTTAAAAAAAAAAAAAAAATACAGGGATTTTTCTCTGTAATAAAAAGACAAAGAATTAAATTTTTCACAAACCTGTTTATTAGGTCTACCAGCCAGCCTCGAGGTGTTCTCGTGTCCGCAGGCGATCTAGCATACAACTCTTCTTCTGGAATATTCGCTCCTGGAGGAACAGTCTCTGATGCGCGAGACCCATTAAAGGTATGGAACCTAGAAAGAATGAAAAAATTATTATACATCAAACTAGTGTGTTCCACCCTCCAGAACTATCAGTTACATGCTGGGATAAATTTAATACTTGAGCTGATAATCAGTGAAACTTTGCTAGAACAGTAAAACTTGCACAATCCAGCACAGAAGAAACTGCAGTATACAATGTAATATATAATGTGAAGCAGTATATAATGTAGAATTTCTCAGGACCATGGTTTATTTCCATAATGAAGAGATTTGAAGAGATTTCAATGAAATACAATTAGCAATTTTTGATGTATGTAGTCCCCACTTAAAATTGCAATCAATATCAATACTAATTACCAGATATTTTCTAAGGAACCCCTTTTTATCTTTGGACAAAATCAGTGTTACAAATACATTTATGTACTTGCAACACTGACACATATATGGAGAAGACTTTAAGCATGGCATGCTTCCAAACAAGGCTAAGTTTGATTAATAGGTTGGGAACCGAGGAACGAATGTCACAATGACTCGTCTCAATTTCAAATATCCTGATAAAATTTGCTGTACCAAGCTCCAAATAACTCCAGCCAATTCCTTGATTTATTTTACCATACTTCATTGATATTTAAGCACAAGGAGGAATTTCTGGAGGAATATAAAGGACATACAGAGTTGTCAGCCATTAATTGATATTTCTCCCTTTTTATTTTCTTGTAAATGAATAAGTATTGTGTATCCAAAAAAGGCGATTTGTCAAAAGAAAACTTGTATAGTGGAGTCTTGACACTGAAAAAATGGATAAATCTCATTCCAATATTATAATACATTACTTCCTCTAAAAGTAGTGTAGTCAGAATCCATTTTTTGTGGGTCCTTGACACTGAAAACACTGACATTTCATTTCCAAAACCACCATTAGCATTCTCAATTATAAACATACTAAACAAATTGAAAATAGACAGAACAAAGAAAAGTCAATATGATTTTCAGAAATAAATATGAATACATTTACAATGAATAAAATATGCCTCGTCATAGAATTGCAATAATATTGATTACCGAAATTTATTTTATAACATAATACCAATTGCTTAAGAATCCTATTGATACCAAAACAATGTTTACAGTAAATGACAAGAATACTTGTTACTACACCTGCTTATCTCACATTAAACAAATTATTATCTGAGGATTTGCTTCAAAGAGCAAGACCAGCTATTCAATTTCCAGTTGTGTGCTGCGAGCCACCTAAAAGCATTCCTACATTTCGAAATACTATTAATATCAACCTTAATGAAGTTATATTGACATCTGTGCCTCACAACTTCTTATCTTATATTCAATACAAAATTAAGTACAAAATTTTCTGCAAAAAAGTCCCTATAAGGTTTTGTTGTAAAATAAACAGTTTTAGAGTTGTAGGGGAATGTTATTGTTTTTATACAATGCCCTTTTCTAGTTATTTTCCTTACAAAAATGATGTTATAATTGTGATATATTAAAGCATGGAAGTAATTTTATTTTTGTTCAATATTTACCAACAATATGTGCCTATTTTGTGCAAACAACATGAACATTTTACATCTTTATAAATCTTATTTTGTACATACAGTTATGAGTACCTGGGGTAATTGGGGTTTAAGATTACCTTGGGTACAAAAACTGATAATCCATAGCTTATTTGACAAACTTCAAGTACAAACCTTTGATAAAGTATTATGTGAAAACATACAAAATATCATGTTTATCTTGTATATCGAGGGACAACTACAACCCAAAGTGTCAAGTGATAAACAACACACTCATGTTTGATGAGGGAATGATTAGTGAATTGGGGGAAGCCCCAATATTCCTAAAATCATCAATGGCATTGAGTTTTGCAGAGTTCTTCTGTTATTTTTCCTAATGCCTGCCGCAGTTAATTGGGACTTGGATGATTCCAAGCCTTCTTTCCTATGAAATCTTATCTTATGATCAATATGCAGAAACTAAAAAAAACGAAAAAACAACTTTGCGTAATCATCAATACTGATTTTGTTCTATTCAAAATAGTTATCTTGATATATAATACATTTATGCCAAAGTTTTTACAGTCCTCAAAGTACTTCTGAAATGCTTTATCAGTGCTCCTTCAGTAAATCTGCTATTTTTTTTCTTTTTCTTTTTTCTTCAATGTTGGCAAAACCTTTTCTTTTCAAGAATTTCTTAAATTTTGTGAATAGGAAAAAGTTTCAGTATGACTGTTCGTGCAACAAGTGCTGAGAAGTGTAGATCCATTTTTTCCTGAAAATGATTGACAGGTGTTTAGTTTATGACGGGAGCATTGAGAATAATAGGTGTTTTGTCTTTGACAAAAGATTGCGGTGATTAGTTATTTCCAGTATTGAAAGGAAGAATGGAAAACAAAACCTCTTCAGTCACAAGAAATCCGTTGTTGTTTATGTCTTTTGCAGAAAAACATTACATCAGATTGTTTGCAACTGATTGAAGAAAAGGCATTTCAGTCTCACCTATCTACACCATAAGGCTGGGTTCCTCTATGCTCTACTGCAGTTGAGTATGATTTCCAATCTAAATGGTTTTTCTTTTGCTATGAAAAGAATGATGAATGAGTTTTAGCGAAAGGGAAAAAACCAATCAAACTACAAAGCAAGTTTATGTAGTTCACAGCAAAGAAATTAAGAAAAACAGTTTTGGATCATGCTGATGACCCTGGAGACAAGTGTGATGAATTTCAAGATGGATCATTGTTAGTGGTGATCTGAAAGCAGCTGTTTCAATTTAACATGACAACTGGTCAAGAAGTTCTTTTCAACAAAACATGCCACATCTTTACCACCAATCTGAGGCTCAGCACAGCAGCACTCTTACAAAGTTTATTTGCAATTACACACCTGGTTAGGTAACCAGCTGCCACCAAAGGAAAGAGGTTGGATACAAGGCATTGATGAAACACTTGAGCCACAAATGACAAAGGATCTAGTAGCGCCTGAGATGATTTTGAAGTCCATATTTTGCAAATGTATTACTGGATGTGGGCTACAGTGGGAATGTTGTAGGGCCAGTATAAGATGCTCCTTGGTCTGGCTCAACTGTCAGGGAATCTGCACAAGTGGCCATCCACCACAAGATAAACTTGATGAGGATATGAACAAAGCACAGGAATTTTGAATTTCTTGGTGATTTACATTTAAAGTTTGTATAAACATGCTTAATCTAATATATAAAAGTCAATGTTTGTTGGTTTGTGTTTTATATGCTGCCGTACCAGTCATCTGACTGCAATAAAACTTTGTCAACTGATTGCTTGCACTTATGGGAAGGATCTAGACATAGTACAATGGAAATGTGCGTATGTGTCACACAGACGCAAAATGGGGCGTTATTGATGATGCGTTTATATGTAGACTCAATCGCCCCTGAACAGAAGCTCAACGCAACTCGCCACACCCTCAAGTATTAAGGCGTCTTCGCTGCATATTCCGCCCCTGCGATTGTGAAAGACCCTCTTCCCCCATTACACCTTCAGGGGAGCACGGGCTGCCGGCTACGGAGGCGTGCCGAAGCGATAAGCACTGCCAGCGGCCGGCGATAAACTAGCCTCCAGCTTGAGGAGGGATAAAAAGGGGAGCCGACAGCTGACGACAGTTCAGTACAGCCCGATACAACAATGGCGGCTCTACAAGGAGAGCTGCAGAACCTCCACGTATTCTACTTCTCTGAAATATTTTTGTAGAGGCTTTGCTCGAGAAGGACAGCTTCTATATTTATGGTTGACAATCTGTGTTTTCTCTCGCGATTAATTCGCGAACCCAACTGGCAGAGGCGGATCCAGCCGATCATTTTGGAGAGGGGCCATTATTGATTTCTGTTAAACTAGCGGAACCCGGCAGATGTTGTTCTGCCCTTCACCACCCTCTTTCTCCTTCCCTCTTCCTTTCTCTCACCGTGTCTGTCCCTGTCTCAGTCTGACCGTGTGCGTCCCTCTCTGTCCCTCTCAATCACATTTAGTTGCAGATTCTGCACGTCTCCGAACAGGTGGGGTAATATCGAGAAGCGCCGGACCAGCAAACAATGTAATAGTACAAGGTGTGTTAAAAAAGAAACAGGAATTTTAATTTTTTAGAAACACTGTCATTTATTCGTCAACAGCAATGTTGTCACCTTCAAAGTAGTCACCAGTAGATAATATACACTTATGCCAGCGCTTCTTCCAATCGTCGAAACACTTCTGGAACTCGACCTGTGGGATAGCATTTAACTCTTTCAGCGATGCGCTTTTAATCTCATCTATGCTTGCAAAACGACGGCCCTTTAAGGTTATTTTTATTTTTGGGAAAAGGAAATAGTCGCACGGGGCCAAATCTGGCAAATATGGAGGCTGGGGAATCATAACAGTGTTTCTTGCCAAAAATTCACGAACAAGCAATGACGTGTGCGCAGGCGCATTATCGTGATGCAAAAGTCATGAATTGTTTCGTCACCAATTCGGGCGTTTTTTTCGGATTGCTTCCCGCAAACGGCGTTGAACTTGGAGGTAGTTATTAATTATTAGTCCTTATTAATTGTCTGACCATTTGGCAAGAATTCATAGTGCACTATGCCATTAAAATCGAAAAAAAAGGGTAAGCATAACCTTCACATTCGACCGCACCTGCCGAGCTTTTTCGGTCTTGGCGATCCAGGATGCCTCCACTGGGACGACTGAACCTTAGTTTCCACGTCATACCCGTACACCCATGTTTCGTCACCTGTTATGACACGTTTTAGTACTTCTGCATCATTACTGATTTCATTTAGCGACTCCTGAGAAACTTCCATTCGTCGCTGTTTTTGTTCGAAATTCAACACCTTTGGCACAAATTTTGCTGTCACACGTTTCATACCAAAACATCCGAAATTATTTCATGACATGAGCCAATTGATATGCCAACATCTTCAGCAACTTCTCTTACTGTAATTCGGCGATCGTTCATAATTATTTCTTGCACTTTTTCCACATTTTCAGCTGTTGTTGATGTGCTGGGGCGTCCAGAACGCTCGTCGTCTTCCACGTCTTCACGGCCATTTTGGAACCGTTTGTACCACTCATAAACCCTTGTTTTGCTCATAGCACTCACCAAAACAGTTTTCAACATTTCTAGAACTTTGTTACATTTTATTCCGTTCTTATAGCAAAATTTAATGCAAATCCTCTGATCCATTTTTTCAACTAATTAAAAATCGCCACTACTAGGCAAACACATGTAACCTTCTTCGCAACTGACGAAAGACTAACCATCCAACAGTGGAACTAATGTACAGATTCACTCCAGATATGTTAACCAACACAACAAAAAGACAATCTCGCGAACCAGACTATTACCACACTCGCAATAACAAAATTCCCGTTTCTTTCTGAACACCCCTTGTATGTTCAAGAAGATCTCATCCCGTAGATTACGGTGTAGAAACGTTTCTTTGAGGTCTCAAAATTTTAGTTTTTAATGCCCCAGAACGCTTCGTTTAGGAGTTATTTAACGATATAGATTCAAAAATGCTGCAGTGATTTGCGGGTTGCTTTTGACATGCATATTTAGTTTTGTCCTACAGCGCTATCTAGTGAAGTTACAAAATGAACAGCACTTAAACCTTCTGGGTGAAAAAACACGTAAATGTGCCAACAATATATATATATATATATATATATATATATATATATATATATATAAAACACACACGCGTGCTATATGCAAATATGTATATAATAAAATTCGTTATTATATCATATTTGTGTAGTGTATACATAATACTATAGAATATTTTTTAATTACAAAATTATAACAAATATTTAAATCAATGTCGCCAAATAAAAGGTGATAATAAAGGAAAATTAGTCTTTGTGGCGAGGGGCGGACCCCCAATTCGCCAATGCCAATCGGGCGCTCAGCGCTCACTGAGGCTTCCTTGAGCTCTAGTTTGAAGTTCCTAAACATTTAGCAATGCTGTCATCTCAGTTATTGGGCGGGGCTTCACTCGCCCCTAAGAGACCATGCGAGCTGCGCTCGAAGCAGCTCTACAGTTCCGAGGAGCCCCGATTGCTTTACGAATAATACCGAATCGCGTGACGCAATTGCCCTTCCAACGTGCCATCGCAGAGGCGAGAACACACGAATCTCGCATAGTTTTCTTATGTAATGTTTTAAGTTGCTTGATGTAATGTTTTTCGGTGTTGTTTCGCCTTCTGTGTAGTACATCGTGCTTTGATAAGGCATAATGATCGGCGTGTGCGAAGGTGCCTTATGAACTTCTCAGATTGTAGTGATAATATTCGGTCAAAAATGAAATCTGTGAGTCGTCTTAATGAACAGCCACTGGTTTACGAGAATAAGGTAAGAGTAAAAAAACAAGATAAGCCCGTTCCGGAACTCGAAGTTTTAGGCAGCAGTCGAGGCAAAACGTTTACAAGGCGTTTCGGTAAAGATTTATGAAAGAAACCCAGTGGATATGCAGATGTGATGAACTGGACGCTCATTTGTTTTCCATGCGTTCTTTTTGGCGGAGAAAGTGTGTGGTCAAATATCAATAGGGGTGAAATATCTTGTGTACCTCTCCAAGAAAATTAAAAACCACGAGAATTCGCAGTCACATGTGAATAATCAAGTTCATTTATCACTTCCTGGGCCAATAAACGTAGTCACAACTGGACTCTGCTTATTGGTTGAACATTCAGAAACACAATGAAAATATCACCACGAATAGGTATGCTCTTTCGAAAGCAATAATTTGTATTAAGTTTTGTAGAGCGTTTGAACTCGCAAAACAAAATTTAATTGAAGTCCTATAACTTCAATGGTTCAACTTCCAATTTCACTCGATGCAGAACCACCATGTATAGTTGGGAGCTGACTTAATTGCGAGGCTGAGGAATGCGCTCAGTGTTCTTAGAAGCTGCCCTCCTCCCGCCTAGTTCGCAACTGTTAGCTGTCCCAAGTATGTTGCCAAGTGTCCTTAGGCAAAAAGTAAAACGGCAAACGAGAATAAGTAAAACAAATAAGTCAAAGACATTCCCCTCCCCGCAGGCAAAGAAGACAGCTCCAGACTATATGCACTCACGAGCCGCCACTGCTTGTATTATACGCGCACGTTTTCTAGCACGGAATACCTACCGCCACTCCTTTGCAAACTTTAGTTTGCAGTTAACAATAAATGATAGCAACGAGCATTGTGAACAAAATATGATAACCAGAAATGTTCTCTCCCATGAAATGGAAACTATTTTACATCGAAAAACGAATAACACATTTGATATCAAATTCCTTGTTAAAATAACCAAACTCCCCAATCCTCGCGCAACGAGGGCTCAAGAAAACGTGCACGGATAATACTTGGCGCGTTGCTGCCGCAGAAGTAATTGTGGAAATATCGTTAGAAATTGGAAAGAGTTATCTTTATTAATTAGGAATGATAGAAAGAATGATATTTATTAGACATTTTTGACTTCACTATTTAAGTGTTTTAGGGTAGACTATTATTTTGTTTTTCCCCTTCAGCAGAGAATTTTTTTGGTTGTCCGACTCCTGAGCACCAAACACACAACTGGCCAAGTGAATGTTATATAAATAATGTCCATCTACATTAGTAAAGTATCTCCCTCTGAATTTTAAATGACACTAGGATTAAACTATTTTCCAACCATTTCAACAATGTATTACTTTCCACCGCTTTTGTTAAAAATCAAGCTTCATATCTTCTGATGAAATATGATTCAAATCAATGTTGTATTCCTGAATGGTTTCTTTAACACAAAAACATTTTCTATTTAAATATATTTAGTTTTAGCCTTCACATTTCTACTTTTAATCATTGTTACTGTCTATGTTTTTTAATCTATCTAGCAGAACCCGGCAAACGTTGTCCTGCTCTTTCTCTCCCCTACCCCCTTCTTCCCTCTCCACGCTCCTTGTGCCGCCCGCTCAGCCTGTCCTCCTCGACCTCGCTGCGCAGCGCACGGCAACGCCCAGCAGCACTGAAGCGCAGCTTCTTATAGAGCGATTTTCCTAAGGATGAGCCAAAGTGACAGTTCACGAAAACAAGTGAACATCACATGTATTTCAGGGAAGAGTCCCTCCGCCGCGACAGCTGTTCAGCTACGCCCCTTCGTAAAGTGCTAATGGCGCCTGTCAAAACATCCCTATGCAGAAGACTTAACAGTTTCGCTAAGGTATATGCACGTACGCGAGTCCGGGAAATATATAAATTTAATTTCGTATGTGGAAAATCTCTTAACATGCTCTCACAATCAGTAAAAGAAAACTGCCACGAATGTGAATACAAAGCTCTCAATTGCAGCTGGCCACGCAACAGCACAAAGGCGGGTAAAACCACGTGCATCAGTATGCATCTCGTATTCAAGTATCGGTTTTAAAATAAAAATAACATTATCACTCAAAAAGGAAATCTAATGTAATATATGAAGAAAAAAATAATTTTTACAGAAGAGCACATAACACTGCACTTCCTAATTTCAATTATTTCTCGTGGCGCACTATATTTTTGTCGGACGAGGACATCACAAAAGGAAGAGCCGAAGCCATTTACAAGTTAGCCAACTACAAACGAACGAACGCGGGAAGGGAGTCTAATAAGCTCAAGGGCACTACGACCACAGAATCTTCAGTTATGTTGCCAGCACTAGCTGTCACTTTGGCTCATCCTTAGGAAAATCGCTCTATAACTGATGCGCCGTCCTGCGCTGCAGTACTATCTAGTGGAGTTACACTAATTGTTCAATGCCTATATTCTTCGCGCAAGTGCAAGCAGTAAGTTGACAAAGTATTATCGGAATCGGATGAACAGTACGGCAGCGTAATGAACACAAACCAACAAACATTGATTTTTATACATTAAATTACAAAACTTTATAGAACCTTCTTTGTCAAACGAAATTTCAATCCACTATGAATTCTCAGCTTAGTCGACCCCGATTATTGTGAACTTCTCGGGACTAACATTTTTGGTTCGCTATATCCGAAGATATCAAAATTAAATAGAATTTCTCCATAATTATTGATTTTATTAATATACAGATTCAGCAAAATACATGAACAGCACGATCTGAAAATTTCATTATCTTTATTTGTTCTTAAATAATCAATAATTTTTAATTGTTTGCTTCGTACATTTTTCGTTAGTAATTTCTCCAGATCTTTCTCTGGAGTTCGTGTTCTCTCCATACTTGATTTTGCATTGTCCTCTGGGTGTAAGTATCGTAATGAAATTTTGACACTCTTCAATGCCTCTTGCACTGTTGGAACACCACCCCACACTCCAAAGGTCCTTTTACTCGCCGCATAGCATATGAGATGCTTTCGGTAGCGGCATGGCGCAAGCTGCTAATGAAACTGATCGTTTTTCCGCGCGGTACGGCTAATATAGCCAGGCAGTGACAGTCCCGCGCTTCCTGTCGCCTACGTAGAACTCAACGCTCAACCGCCGTCGCCAGTTGTAGCCCACGCAGGGCACGGTCTTTGTTTCCGCAGTGAAAATACGTGGCATAAGGTTTCAGTAAGGTTCCCCATTCCGGGTCCGCAGGAGACCCTACTTCTCTTATGACCGTTGACCGACGAATTTTTTTTCAAGCTGCCTAGTATTGGAATTTGTGCCAACGAGGCGATATATTCTCTCCCAGGAGGAATTAGTTTCCAGGACATATTTTCAACGTTCACTATAGCGGAGGTTCAGGTTCACTTTAACCGAGTCTTCTTATGATTATTTGTAATGTCACTTTATTATTTTGTATTGTCACTAATGTCACTGACACTGTTTTAGTTGTCCCACAATATACATGGTAAACATGATTACTACATTTGTATTGTTTTATGTAATTTGTATGCTGACAGTGCACACAATCACTTACAAAATATTTATACCCTTATCAATTAAGCTAGGGATTATCAGTTTACGTACCCGAGGAAATATCGAACGCCAATGACCTCGGATACTCACAAGTCTATGTAGAAAATAAGATTTGTAAAGATGTAAATTGTTCATGTTGTTTGCGCAAAATATGCAAATATATAGCGATAAGTGTTGAACAAAATTTTAACTACTTTCGTGCATTGAATATATATCACTTTTATAAGGGAGATAACTAGAAACTGGTGTTGCTACAAAACCATGTACTTTCTCGCAATATTGGTAATGTTTATGTAATATTTTAATATGACAATTTCTGTCTTTCACTTTAACTACCATTTGAAATATTCTTAAACGAAGCGTGAAAAATACGCATATTTTTTTTCGAAAGTTTAAACGAAAACAGCTTTCTGCCATTGAATTCGGTGTATTTACGTTCTACATAAATGTACCAACGATGCACGATGCGTATTTTAGCCGTAAATAAAATTATCAGTTTATATTCACGCGAACGAAAGGCGGCCGCCTTCTGTTATCAATGCGGCGTTACAACAAGCAAATTCGTATGGGATACACATTTTGCAAGTTAGCATTCTTCATACCGCTAGTAAGAAAATGAAAATGGATGGAAAAATATAATTTTTTATTCATCAAAATTACTGTTTTTTTACACGCATTGCTCTTCATTCCCACATCTTATTATGCAAAGCGAAATTACCTATTCATTTTCACATTTAACTCAATTTAAGGACGCAATTTAAAATAGGTTTTAAATAATTCCTAAAAGATTAATTTGTAAACGTATAACAAAAGCTCGAATGTAAGAAACGAACAAAGAAATATAAAATAATATGCAAATTCTAACTTGTGTAGCACCCAACTGCTTCCAAGCACATCTAATACGTTCACGATGCGCAGTAAATTCGGAGCGAGCGACTATGTTTACAAATTAGAGCAAAAACAATTCATATTTTTGAAACATTCAACATGACCTTAATTGATGATCTCTTTTTGACGAACACACTTCATGAAGAAAAAAAGTATCTTCACAATTGTAGACGCAGGAAGTCGCCAAAAAATAATTTTTAAAAAAATTTCGAAATATCAGGCATTTTAACGAACAGGAGATCTGCATCATTCTCTTAAGTGTCCTTTACGCTATCTAAGGTCCAAATTTAAACAAAAAATGTACCGTTTTTAAGAAAAAATGTTTTAAAGAAAATAAAAAGTGCTTAGGTTTGACACAAAATTTCGCACTAAATGCTGTTTTCGATAAATTGAACAAGACATTATTTTTAGTTGTTTTTCATGAACACACTTCATTAAGAAGAATATCTTTATCTTCATAAATGTAGCTGAAGACCTGAAAAAGTTTGCATTTTTTTTTTTTTAATTTGGCGTACCTTGACGCAACGCGTCTCCAAGCCCCTTAAAGGGCGTTGAGCGCTTTGCATTGGGGAGTAATCCTCCATTAATGTGCTTTTTATTTTTGGAGTAATCCTCCGTTAATTACTATATTTGTCAAGTCTCGTCACGTCGCAGTCAGTCAGAGCCTTTTATCCCTTCGGCCAGGGGCTCGACGCCGTTAGATCGCGGGGTTCCTGGCCGGTCACCCAACCACGAACCCGCGAGTCTCGAATTCGCTTAACCTTCGTGACTTCACGGAGCGTAGTAAACGAATTCGGCTAGCGCCGCCGGCTTTTTTCAATTTTCGAAAGAGTTTTCAACGAACATGCGATCTGCGCCATTCTCTTAAACGTCTTCCACTGTCCAACAATAAAATTTAATAAAAAGTGGAGCATTTTTCTGAAAAAATTGTTTGAAGAAAATTAAAAATTCCCTATATTTCACGCAAAATTAATAAAATACTTATTTTCGAAAAATTGTACTTGACCTATCTTTAAGGAACAGGGAAATCTGTCTCTTCATAACTGTAGTTTTAGGAAGATGCCGAAATATTTTTGAAAATTTGCAATGTGTGAAAAATCAGGGTTTACAATGAAAATGAGACCTGCGCCATTCTCTTAAACGTCCTTCACAACCAACAACAAAATTTAATAAAAAAAAAGAGGATGCCATTATTTTTTTAATTTGAAGATGTCCCGGGAGCTTTACGTAAGGCACTTTTCAAAATTAAATTTCGGTTTGAAATTCAAGGGCTAGCCAGATCAATTGGGGAATATCAATTTTGGAGAAAATTGGTTTGGCCGCTAGCGTTGTTCACAGACGGACGGACACACTTTTTGCTGTCAATCAATTTTTCGGTATCAAGGACCCACAAAACATGGATTCTGGCTATTCCATGTGTTAGAGGACTTTTTTCCTATACATTTATCAACTGGATTTATCCACTTTTTCATTATCAGGGCCCGGAGATTAAGAGTTTTTCTGCCAAAAGTTCGCCGGTTTTTTCCGCACCATTACATCATCTTCTCTTAAGAAGTACCTTCTCAAGGCGAGGAAGCAAAAGGCAAGGCCTTGTAAACTGAAACAAGTGTGTGTACTAAAGTGTGATGCCCCTGACTGGTAAGTACCATGTGGTGCCCCCTCTGCATATTAAGCTGGGGTCGAAGAAACAATCTATGAAATCATTCCCTGAAGGTGGAGAATGTTTCAGATATCTGTGCTCCAAATTCCCAAAACATTCTGAAAAAGAAACTTTCTAAAACGAAATTTTTATTATTTGATATTCGTAAACTCCAGCCATGTGAGGTCTTCATTCAAACTATGAATGACATTGAAAAACAAGCTATGGAAACAGGTTATTGATAAATTCTTAGGAAACCACAAGGGTCCCAAATAAAACCATCATGAAACATGACTACGGGACTGAACGTTCAAGTTCCTAAAATGAGACAAAGAATATTTCTTATATTCCCATGCGGTCTACTTACCAAAATCTTTGAAGCTTTCAAAGAGCAAGGGGAGAGAATCTCTCGAAATATAAATGATACTGAGGGACACTCCTAAGGAAAATATGATGCGTGTATGCTGGATAAGCACAAAACTTCAGTCACAGACAAAAGGCCATTCCAGAAGGACGAAGAAAATGCAAGAAAAGAGATCATAAGCCAGTTCGGTAAATAAAACTGGTAAAAAATGTAAGACTTGAATTCCGAGCTCATACGTAATGAAAATTATTCTTGGGGACACAAGATTCCACCCCCCCTACAATCAGACCCATACTCCAGCCCTTTACAATTGAAAGAAAAACTGTTAATGAGCGATAAAACAGCTTCAATTTACGATTTTAGCACACCCAGAAACGCATCAGTTGCAATCAGTTTTCAAAAAGGAAGAAGAAAGAACTTTTGCAGACCTGTGTTATTTTATAGTGTGGTGTTATACAGTACGATCTTTGGAATGTGTGTTCTATTCCAGGGCAAAAACACATTGAACTCCACTCAGCAGTTGGCTGTTATACAAATGTGTACACAATAACTTTATTTTATATAGAAATATAACTTTTGTCTAAATTTTCATAATTTCGAAGGCAATACATCTGGGTAAAGGCCACTCCACGATAGCCCGTGAACGGGAACGGCAACGGAACGCGAACGCTAAGAAAGTTGAAAGACATCTCAGGCAGGAGTTCACAACACGACGGGAACGGGAAGAATGGTCAACATTTATCTTGGCCCGCGAACAGGAAGCCTCTTGACCAATGAAAGTACAGCAAAATGGCGGCGGAGCTTTCCAGCTGATCAAGCACGCGACACAGTCTGCGCGGACGCGGTCTGCAGCGAAATTGAGATGGTAGTGCGATATGGAGGTTACAGTGTAGATTTGCAAGGTTTAGGGTTTTGTTAGTCATTGTTGTTTTAGTTATTTTTAGTAATTACAGTATAATTGTTTTTCTATTCATAATACTTAGAATTCAAAATTCCCACGAATATTATGTTTCGTTAAAGTACATTGGCGTTGTTTGTTTACAATTTTAGTTTTATTATTTGTAAGTTCGTGGCAGTTTTTGCATTTTTTCTTATGATTGCTTTCTTTTAAATAATATTCTTTCGTTAAAGCATTATTCATTGTACACACAAACACAACAGCCAGAAAAGCAAAGACTGAACAAAGTAGCGTAGGTTTAAGTGCTTTCGTTGCGGCAACGACTTCTTGAATTTTTTTTGTCACTACAGATTCATAGCGATATTCCTCTTCCTGGTGGCGCTGATTGGGATGCACACGTGCCTCGCGTTGCAGTTCCCGTACTATTGAGGTGCGGCCGTCACGCTATATACTAGACTAACTCATCGAGTCATCCAAAATACGATAATGGCGCAGGGGTAAGGCAATCCTACCATAATTATTACACGGGTGGCAGACGGATTACATCCCCTGTACAGAAAATGCGAATTGTTAATGGCCTTTTTATTTAACTACGATTGCCACCACTACTTATTAACAGCAGTCAAGCAAAGACAATATAATAAAATCAAAAGTTAAGTCATGATCTACTTGTGTCGTGTGTGTGTATATGTGTGTGTGTATATATATATATATATATATATATATATATATATATATATATAAAACATAAATCGAGTGAATGTCTAAGAGCCAGACAAACATTCTCTTCTACACCTACTCAAGAAGAAAATTCTTTCTGGCAGGGGCGCGGCAACCTGCCGATTTTAATTCACAGATGGCTGACGGGTTGCATATGCTGAGGAGAACGTGCGACCAATTTGTGAATGCGCGCGTGTGCATGCGTATGAGTCTGTCTCTCTTCTTCCACTCTCACACGCTCATATAACCGATCATCAAAGTAACTTATGTCCATTGGACACACACGTTCCGCCATAATCTGTCTCAAAAATGGTTAAAAGTGCGAAATAATTCGCCGTCTAACACAGACTCAAGTTTTTATGACTTAACATAGATATCTTCCCTTCTCACTGAAATTATCCACTCTATACTTAATAAACTTGCGAATTACGAAGGTTTTGTGGAATCCTAGGTTTCATGGGTTCCTAGACAATTTTGTGTGCACTTTCTCGGTCGATAGTTTTTTCTAATTATCACAAATGTTAACTCGAAGAAAACTTGTTAAAAAACAAAACATCAACGTACGTGTGTATGTATGTGTGTGATATATATATATATATATATATATATATATATATATATATATATATATATATATATATATAAAAGCTTTTCTCGGTAATCATTTGCAAAGGTCCCATAGATGAGTGGGGGTGGAGAACGTAAGTAAGGTGAAAAGGATGGATTTCTGGCCGGATACTGCGTGGGATTAGAGTTCATGATGCTCGTTACCAAGTGCATTTTTTCCAGCAAAGTTCACGTGGAGACCATGCCGGGTAAAGTGTTTTGTTGAGAGGAAATTTTATTGTTGTTTTGCATGCTTAATCTCGCAGAATACTGTCGATCTATTTTACCAGAAGGGCAGACTCGAGACCAAAATGTTAGTATTTTGGGGGGCCCATTGTAATTTATTTACATGTTGTTTACATGTAGTCATCACCTAAATTAATATAATTCTGCCCTCCAATGATAAAGACTGGACCCTGATTGGTTAGGGTCTTCGTGTGGGAGTCCAACTCGGCTGTCACGTCCGCAAACCTATTAGGAATAGATGAGACCGAGTAGTTGGAGGGTAACTTGCTATTGAGAACGGATCGCGGCTGTGGCTGTCAATTAAGATAAGTACCCATTTCTTCGGCTCAGTAGGAATGTCTTTGTTTTCAAATAGGCTAGGCTAGGCTGCGCAGCTTTACGTGTTTTGGTTTTGACGCGGTTCCTAACCTGTTAGTGCGTGAATTTGTTCATGGTAGATGCGGGTTTTGGGGATCATGAAGGCGAGGCAAATTTTTCTTAATGTAAAACATTAATTTTTTTGTGAGTTACGACTGGATGTGCTGTGTCTGGTCCACAGTTGGGATGATTCACTGTGTTGCCGAATGAAATTATTTGAAGGTCTGTTTTTGATGAACACAATTATGAAAAACATAATTGTAGATGTAAGATGCTCCGAAAAAATTAAATTTTTGCAATCTTCAAAAAAACAGAGATCTGCACCATTCTCTTAAGCGTCCTAAATGCTATCCGAGGTCAAAATATAAACAAAAACATAGGTGCGTTTGAGAAAAAATGTTTAAACAAATATTGCCTTTATTTCACGCAAAATTACGCAAAAAGTAGTGAAATTTTCGAAAAAATGTACATGACCTTATCTCAAAATCTGCCTTTAAGGTACAGATTTCATTAAGGAAAACTGTTAAATATTTTAATTGTAGGAAGACGTGAACAAATTTTGAATTTTTCCAATTTTCGAAAAATCAGGGTTTTCAATGAAAATGAGACCTGCACTTTTCTGTTAAGTGACTATTACGCAACTCTTATCTACTAGGCAACTAGGCAGCCAGGTCAAGATCACCAAAGACCACATGGCTCAGCAAAATGTTTTCTTTCGCCAGTACGATCGGCCGAGAACCAGCTGTTAATACCTCAAATTGCGAGTTCAGTGCTTCCTTGCAGTTCGAGCTTAAGGATAGTTTTAACGAATGATCTACAGTGATCTGGCAACAAAAGTGAATAAAAATTTTGGGACAATTTTTTTGAAAACGTTGAAAATGTCCAGGGGCTTTATGTAAAGCATCGTCCAAAATTAAAATATCTGTTTCACATTCAAGAGACCGCGACATCAGCCATATCGATTTTGGAGAAAATCGGCTAAAACTGTTTAGCTGCAAGTGGTTTTCAAAGACGAACGGACAGACGTTTCGCCGTCAATCTATTTTTCGGTAAGAAGGACTCAGAAAACATGGATTCTGACTACATCACATACTAAAAGATTTTTTCTCTCTATTCAGCAACTGAATTTATCCACTTTTTCGTTACCAGGGCCCGACAACAAGAATTTTGTGACCAAAATTAGCCTTTTTCCTGCAGCATTACATAACTTTCTCTATACTGCGCAAGCAGTAGCGAGAAAGTAATATCTATCAACAATATTGTACTTTTGCAATGCTAATATTTTGCAATTATCGAAAATTCAGATGTCACCGAAAATGAGATATGCACAATTTTTAGTGTCCTAGCTATTTCGAAGAAAAAATATAGAAACGTTTCCAGCAGTTTTTGAAACAATTGCCTACATTTACACAGATTTAAGCGAAATCATTTTTGAAACATTGCACATTACCTTATTTTAAGTTCAGCTTTTGATGAACATTAAAAAAACTATAATATTAACCTACAGTTGTATGAAAACGTCGAAACATTTTTAACTTCTGGAATTTTCGAAAATCGAGAGCTTTCAACGAAAATGAGTATTTCCAGTTTTTGAGCGACTTTTGCTCTATTCGAGGAAAAAGTGTAATAAAATATTTGGAGCAACTTTTGAGAACATTTTTTAAATAAGGTTTCGTGTAAAGCTCCCCAAAGCGTTTCAAACTCGCAGAACCTCAAGTTCGACCTAATCTCTTCAGGGAACAGCAATTCCGGAGAAAACCGTCTGAAATCGTCGTGCGGTACAGGCACCATCTTAGACCAGACACACAGACGTTTTGCGGAAAACCAATTTTGGGGTATCAACGATAAAAAAAAGTCTGATTACACGCTATACACTTTTTTGATATCTCGGGTGCATAATACGAGTTATCCTGTTGAAATCTCGCACATTTTTGTAGCAGTACTGCAATTCTGCCTCTTTTCTACGTCAGCATGTGGTATTGCGAGATAGTAACGTTTCGTCATCCTAGTAATTGGTCAGGATTACGACGATTCACAGCGTGGAAACTTTTCAGTACTGCAACTTCTTTCTGACCACACATGTACAGCCCCGAACGCCGAAGCGAACTCCCCGCTATGCTTTCAGGTTAACAGCCAGGTCAAGATCACCAAAGACAACATGGCTCAGCAAAATGTTTTCTTTCGCCAGTACGGTGGGCTGAGAACCAGCTGTTAATACCTCAAATTGCGAGTTCAGTGCTTCCTTGCAGTTCGAGCTTAGGGATAGTTTTAACGAATGATCTACAGTGATCTGACGTCAAATACAAGAATTTTGTAAAATGTGATATAAATTATGTATATAGTATGAGGTAGTAATAAAGCAAAAGATAATATGTATGCATGTAACACGAGTTATTAAACGAATATAAACGCACAGGGCAAAAATTCAGGATTTCAAAGAGCCAACGTCGTTTACTTTCGCACTTTTAATTAAACTTGCAATAGGCTAAATTTTAAGCAGATTTATGCAAGCAATTAATATTTCTTAAAAATGAAGTTTTAAAAGAGTATTTTTCTTGAACTGTAGCTATAAAAATACATTTAACACATGCAAACCTTTCCAGTTGGTAGAATCACAAAAATAAAAGGAAAGCACAAGTACAAGTTAGCCAGCGTAGCGTTTAAGAAATAAATGCGAATCATTCTACGAATAACTCACCAGCATGTCCCTCAATTTGTTTGGCATCAGCGTCAAAAATGCTACAACACCTGACGGTTCTTTCGTAATTCTGCATCAAACGCGACTAATGCGTTGTCCATCGCAACACATAGCCCTGACCAAACTTCTGAGTCTTTCGTCTCATGTACTACACGACTCAAGAACGCTCAACTCGTTACCGATGCTTTTGCCTCAAACACTTTTTACTTTCTCGTATACGTAGGTATATACGAAGCAATATACGTAGTATAGAGAAAGTTATGTAATGCTGCCCGAAAAAACGGCGACTTTTCGGCAGGAAAAAAATCATTGCCAGGACCTGACAACGAGAAAGTGGATCAATCCAGTTGCTAAATTAAAAGAAAAAAATCCTTTAACATGTGGTGTAACCAGAATCGCAGTTTTGTGGGTCCTTGGTGCGAAATTGAAAGCAATTCAAAGCAAAACGTCCGTCCGTGCACATTTCTAGTGCCTAAACCATGCGTTGGCTTTTTTTCAAAATTGAAGATACCCGTGCCATCTGGTTCTAGTTGAAGCTTTGAAATTTTGAAAAACATTCTTTAAAATTTGGGAGTACTTTACATGAAGCCCACCGGACATTTTCAAAATTTTCTCAAAAACGGCTGCAAATTTTTCTTTAAATTTCTTGTGAGAATAGAGTAGAATACATTTATAAAGGTGGAAGAGGTCCGCTTTACACGGTTAACTCTAAATTTTCGAAAATTGTAAAATTTTGAATTTTTTCGATGTCTAAAATTGAAAAAGGGTTTTCCTTCAAATGAAATTTGGTGTCCATAAATATTTCTTCATTAAGGTCATGTAGATTTTTTTCGAAAATTTTAGTAGTCTTCGTGCAATATTTGGAATTTTTTTAAAACATTACAAAAACAAGATTTTCTCAAAAAAGCTCCAAATTTTGGGTAGGGGTAAGGCCAAAAGAACCCTATACAATGACATAAACGCAATATAGCTATATTGTTTTTTTTTAATGTACAACCATTCTTTCTTATTTCTTCTGTTTCTTTTCCTTTTATGTTTGTCTTCAGGTATTTCACGCTTTAACATATATAGTTCCCAACATACTGATGCTCCAGCGTCCACGGTACCTCCTTTCAAAATCCAGCACAGCCTTGTGAAATCGTTCGCCTTGTTCTTCGCTCTAAAATCCTAGATTTTCAGGGGGAAAAATCTAGACGAGAGAACAGGAAATGAATTTTCGTACTTGTGTTACAACCAAGTTCTTCATATGCTTCAAGCATGTTAGCCACAGTGTTTCGGAAATTGTGATCCTTGTTACCAAGAAATTTTGAAACAACTCCACAGAAAGATATCGATGCGCCTTTCTCCTTTTCATTCATAGTTTTTAAATGCTGCTTTGGGCATTTTTTTTAGATCAGGACCATTAAATATACCTTCTTTCAATTTTGCTTCAGATTGGGAATTTCTCACATATGTACTTGAAAGAGTTTCTTTCCTTATTTAAAGTCTTTACGAATTGTTTCATTAACCCAAACTTAATGAGGAGAGGTGGCAGCAAAACTAGGACTCACAAGGTTTTGATGCACAACATTCTTACATCCACTTCCAAACGTTCTCGAGGACAGTCTTTCTTATTTCAGTGATCAACTCGTGCCCTGTTATCGCGCTAGCAAAGAAAGCATGGACATTTGGAAAATCCTGATTGTTGACCCAGCAGCATCGTAAGGACTTTAAAAGCACCACAAACTTGCTACTTGTGTTCACTATAGTATGCTCGTAATAACATTAGTTGCAAATTTGCTAATGATTCTATGAGGATCACTGAATAGGCAACAGGCACTGAACCAAAAACGTTTCCATCATGAAGGAGAACATCCTCGAAACTTCGCTTGGAAACATCAATCAATAGTCTTCACACACTTGGATCATAGTTTGGATGTTAGTTTTGGAATTATCATCAGGCCATTCCAGGTACATCAGGACCATGAGGGATATGTAAAATGGCTGACCGAAGTATTTATACACAATTTGCCTTTTACTTTTCGAATTGAACCCTTTCACATCACACGAACAGAGGTTGCAGTCATTACTATGGTTTGACTTCTCTCCCTCCCTCCCTCTCCCTCTCTCTCTTCAAACGACTCTAAATAAAGATTTTCGAAAACTCAATAGATTCCTGTGAAAAACAGCTTCGAAATTCGCATTTACAGTCATGCTTTTTCGACGTTTTCTTTAAAAGGACTAAGTTTTCCTATGAAAATTTCTATTTAGGTCGAGGTTTTACTCTTCTTTAATATACTTGAAGAAATATTCCGATTCTACTATAAGGAAACCTAAAAATTGAAAAAATGTCAAAGAAATGTACTTTGGGCGACGGTAGATGGCAGCTGGCAAGAGGATGGAGAAGACCGTAAAGGCAGTCCACACCAAGGATATTAGAAAATTTTACTACGAGAAAGTCTATGCCATTCTGTAGCACCCCTATTTGTTACAGAGTGGCCAGCAATCTGGATTTTTGAAATTCGAGGTTTCTTCCCGGTTTTCCAGGTCTGAGTATATAAATTTTCCAGGTCCTGTTTCCCCCATTACAAAACATTTTTCTGCACATTTATTGGCCGAACTACGTTGCTCACGCACTTTTTTCTCGCATCGCAGAACTAGAGTGTAGAATTTTATACAAAAAAGAGCATTAAAGAAATCTCGGAATATTTCTATGAAACATATGTTGCTATTCAGAGTCCTGAAATGTTTAAGAAAGTATTTTTTCAGCCGGAAAGTCGACTGATGCCAACCAGATTTGAAGATCGTATTCCTTTCATAGTTTACGTGAACAATTTTCAACAAGAAAAAAAAAAAATTGATTTGATTTGTTTTTTTCGTGTTTACGGGCGCCTCAATACTTTGGTCATTAGTCCCGTTAGTGTAGTGCATGTTTTTCGCGGGAGATGGCAGTGATCTTCCCCCGCTGGATGGCGAGATCCGGCGCCGACCTACCGTCGGCTAGTGGGGTTTCCCCCAACCAGGACTCTCCCGCCAGCAGGGCACCGCCCCAGTCGGGACAAGCTCTAAACTCCCGACCGGTCTCCCGGAATATGTGGTAGTGTAGTGCATGTTAGTGTAAGTGTGTATAAAGGGGAGAGGATAGGACAAGGAAGGGGAAGGACAGATCGCGCGCGGTCCGTGGCCCCGTTTGCTAGGCTACTGCTCCGGCATGCGCCTGGTGTTGATCGGAGAAACCACGGAAAACTACCGATTAGAGCAGCCGGCCGCTAGAATTCTCCTCCAGACAGCGACTGAATTAGACCTAGCTGAAAAGCTAGTGTCGAAAATCCTGCCGCCGTCCGAACTCGAACCTAGGACCTCCCGGTCAGAGGCGCTGCAGTGACATCAGTTGATGCACTGAGCTACCGCTCCCGGTAATATTTTTTCAAGATGGCTGGTGTCCACAGTACTATACCTCAAGAATTTAGAGTATAAATGTAGATTACCTGACGTACATATTCCATTTTCAAGATTACTTAAAAAGATGCTGATTTTCTTTCCATTAATTACACGGAAAATGGGAAAAGTACGCTTCATAAAATTATTATTAAAAAAATTATCATAAAATTATTATATAAGTGAGTTTCCTGTTTAAGCTCATTTAATTCCTATGGAACCAACGTAGGAAGCACTAACTACAGCTACGCTTCTACTTGCTCCACCAATTCTATGGCGGCGATCAAGTTTGAGCATGCAAAATGATGCACGCTATTCGGTCACGAGTGCAATTATTTTCACAATTTCTGACAAATCATATCGGGACATAGTCGTTAACATATCGAAATGACACGCTTTCATTTCACAACTGTAGGCTAATGTATGCTGAGGCTGTAGTACTCCCTATTATTTTTGAAATTCCTGATGCTGGATTATGTAACTAAGAAATCAATTTATTTGTTTGCTAGAATGTAAGAAAAGTACACTTTAAGCTTTAATTACAAGAGGAACAGCCACTGCTGTAGGTAAAACCGATATTAATTTTTTTTGTTTTTAGACATGTCTTTTCGAAAATAAACACAAGGCGAAACCCTTAGCAACAATTTCTTCAGGGCGCAAGAAGAGCCGAAAAACACAAACGTAGTGAGTCCTCGCTGCAGCGCACACATTCTGCCGATAATAACTTTACAGGGCATGAGAATCCTACATGTGATTCTTTGGTTCTGGGAAATAGGTGATGGTACAGGGACTGTTTATACATTTTTAAGACATGTGAAGGTAACAGGGCTAAGGTATTAGATTCTTCAAAGGTCCAGCTCCTCTTTATACTCAGAGATGGCAAGTCATGGGATACCTCATAATATAGAGCGAGACCTTCTTTGTCCCGGCGAAGTGCAGTAACTCAACTTGGCATGAACTCAAGTCATTGCAAGTCCCCTGCAGAAATATTGAACAATGCTGGCTTTATAACCGTCCATAATTTCGGTAGTGTTGCCGTGCAGGTTTTGTGCACGAACTGACCTCTCGATTATATCCCGTAAATGATCGATGGGATTCATGTCGGGCGATCTGGGTGGCCAAATCATTCGCTCCAATTGTCCAGAATGTTCTTCAAACCCATCGCCAACAGTTGTGTCTCCGTGACACTCTTGCGCACCGTCATCCATAAAAATTGTTTGGGAGCCAAATGGTCTCAAAGCAGCTCAACATAACCACTTCCAGTCAACGATCGGTTCAATTGGACCAGAGGACCCAGTCCATCCAATGCAAAAACAGCCCACATCATTATGGAGCTACCATCAGCTTGCAGATTGCCTTGTTGAGAACTTGGGTCCAAGGCTTCGTGGGATCTGTGACACACTAACCCTCCTCAACATTTATCCTTTGAAATCATTACTCTTCTGATCAAACCACGGTTTTCCAGTCGTCTAGAGTCCAATCGATATGCTCACGATACTGCACAGCTGGTCTGACACATGTACATGGGTTTGTGAAATAATGGGTATGAAGACCGAATGCATATCTCGGGCGGAATAGTTGCGATTCCAAGTTTTTTTAGACTGTGGTTTTTGATTTGAAAAGTTCGAGATGGAGTTTAGGATGCATATTTTTCGCGTATCTTCTACTTTCTCGCTACTATTTACGCAGTATAGAGAAAGTTATGTAATGCGAGAAAAAATGGCGAATTCTGGGCACAAAATCTCGTATTGCTGGGCCCTGGTAACGAAAAACATGATAAATACCGTTGCTAAACGTAGAAAAATATTCCTCTAACGCGTATGTAGCCATAATCCGTGTTTTGTGGGCCCTTGATAAAGGAAAGTTGACGGCAAAACGTCTGTTCGAGAACAACACTAGCGGCTGAACCGTTCGGCCGATTTTCTCCAAAATTGATATTCCCCATTCGATCTACCTGACGTCGCGGCCCCTAGAATTTGAAACATATTTTAATTCTGAGGGCTACTTTACCCCTAGGACATTGCAATGTAAATGCATACGTCAGTGCGTGCAATATTGCGAGGAAGTATGTGCTTTCCCCTTTGCTTGAAGAATGTAATTTCGAAGTTATTAATTTGGTTTTCATGCTTTGAACTCATTCAGGGTCGAAACGATTCCAATTTTTATCCTTCAAGATTTATCTTGATGGATGGATATGGGCGCGGTGTTGCCGTTTGACGTGTTGTCATTTTGAATTTTTAAAAAAATCTGGTTGTCGGATGACATGAAAGCATGACGGGGCTTTGTTTCATTTATTTAACCCCACTTTACGTCAAAAGCAGTTAAAAAGTGTCTGTGACGTATGGTCGGGAGAAATGTGCCCTGTGAATGTTACCTTGAATTCTGGGATTCCTATACCCCTATATACATGATTAATTCTGAATATCGTTGGAAACGACCGTTTGTATTTTGAGTTACGAGATAAGTTGAAATAAGTACAATTGAATTTTCTTTCTTAAAAATACTATTTAAATGCAATATGAAAAACTCAAATGTAAAAATTTAGTATCATAATTTTATATGAACGTTCATTAAAATAATTCGATATTACAAACTTACGAAGCATAGCAGGGACACATATTTGAGATGTTTTTCCGAGAAGTTCATTGTTGGCGAGTGGCAAATTATCCGATACACCGCGTATACCGGCAGTATACCAAGTAATTCGAAGAGCATAAGAAATGTTTCACGAGTATGGTAATCCTCCAAAAAGCTACTGAACTTTTGTACGTCTCTACAAAAGATGCGAAAAAATAATACTATTTTGCTACCTGGAGCCAGTCAGTCCCGCACGTTTCTGCGCTATACAGTACGAAGAGGGAGAAGTTTCGAACATTCTTAATGCTGCCCAGAGAATTCGCTGCCGCAGGCGAGGCACCGCAGGCCAACTGCGATAACCTCCGTCTCCTCATGTTCCAAGGGCGGGGAGAGGGGAGGATGCGCGGATGATCCGCACCGCAAAATATTGCGGTGAACAGCCATGCGCAGGTCGTTCGGAAGTTTCGCTTCTCTCAAGTTTTTGTGAAAATGGCGTGCGTTAATGATCCAGAAGCTAGTGATTCGAGTGATTGTGTTATAAAATAATTAATAAGGCCTGATTTTAGTATTGGGTTTTCAGAAACGCTCGAAATAAAAGACAACGGTAGGCCCACACCAGAACTTCCAGGTTTGACTGCAAAGTATGAAGGGGGGAAGCAAGAGTACAGCACTGGACACTTCTGTACTTCTAATTATTCTAGACACAAATGTTCACGTGTTGCCCTAAATTGAAGAAAAAAAATTTGCTGACCGTGTCTTCTTCTTAGCCGTGGTAGTTAACGTAAAACGAAGGATTCGACAATATAGTTTTCCTTGCAAGTTCTTTTGGCAAGCATGAAAAGATAAGACATCATATATTTTGTGCATTTACAATGCGTAATTTCGGAAATATCCGAGTAGACTCGCAACTAAAAGCTCAGAAGGCTTTACAAATTTCGAAACACAACGAAATGGTAAAGAACAGACATACTAACAAAACTCATTGATGTTATCTTCCACTTACGAGAAGAACAAGCTTTCAGGGGTCGCGATAAATTAGAAATGTCGTTTAATAAAGGAAACTACCTGACTTTCCAGAAAACTCGGTAAGTACATATAATTCTCCAGAATTCATGAATGATACGTAGGTTTCACTTTTAGGAAAAACTACGGCAGAAGTAGCTTCCATAAGGTGCGGCGTACTTAAAATAATGTTGAGGTTGGCGATATAAATGTGATAGTAACATAAGGCGGTTTTATTTACTTAGCGTTAAAGTTACAATGATTACGTTCAATAAAAAGGTATTCAACTTTTTAAAGTCGGGATGAATATGTATGTGTGTGCATCACACACATGCATAAGGTAATAACATCGAAGTTTCGATTGCATTCCTAATGGGGTATATTTAATGGCGTTTATTTCTGAATGTTCAATTTATTTGTGAAATATCTTTGCTTATCTGTATGGTGCTAGAAATAAAACACTTGTTTATAATATGCATTTACTATTCATATTTTTCTTAAAAAACTAACGTACAAAGTTAGAATAGTTTTTGAAAGAGATCTGACAGCAAAAATGAAACGTTTTAGCGAACTTTCTGCTTTACTGCTCGACGGGGCGTGTACAACTAATTGACGAAACTAATTATGGCTTTGTTTGGTTGTAAGTCTTTGTTTAAAAGAAAATGAAACACTTAAGAACGAACTTGGAATATCTTGGTGGGACGGCGAAAAATAATTTTACATATTAGAAACAAGCAAGTGTTCCACACAGAACGCCTTGTAAGAACTTCCATAAAACCACAATTATGCAACTGAAAAACAGTTCCATTTACGGCAAGAATAGCGTTTTTAGCAAGAACTGATAAGAAAATATGTGTACCCACTGTTGGCAGCGCCGATCGCGCATGCGCGCTTTGTTGTCAAAGCTCATTGACTGAGATGTGTTGATATAGACAGAAATTGTGGTTCATTTACAACTACACATCGGAATTTTAGGTACATAAGTGGTTTTAGGCACCTAAAATGGGGAACAACAAAATTCTGAAAATAGGCACCATTTGGCATTTTAGATGCTTTAAATGCGCTACAACATTGTGCGTATTCACACTGCAATACAGTTGATACAACACAGGAAAAGAACCACACATGCACAGAAGAAAACTAGAAAATTATTTTCCTTTCTAGAGGTTCAAGACTTGGGCCTTTTAAGTTTCGCCTTTCCGATAGTAGACTTTTACCTGCCCTGTGGCTTTCGTCTCCTGGATTGCGTACACACGCGCCTGCTGCGGCGACTCAACCCTTGAGTTGGGAATTTATCTTCTTTCCTCTATGCCTCAACCTGTCAACAGCGCAACTGCTCCGGCAATAGGTGCAATAGCCTGAGAAGTGCGTGCTGATCGGAGTAGAGCGTGAAACATCCTCTTTACATTCACTTGCAGCGCTTCTTATGTTCCGTATGTTGGGTGCGTAGTAATTGCTTATATGAGGCATTAAATAATAATAAAAAAAAAGGAATCAACCGCCCCTTTAGCACATTTTTGGCACTATTAGATGCTTTCAGTAGATATCTTCATTATCTGCATTTTTTCCGCAACCTCTCACGGGAACAAAATGGGCTTCTGTCCTAAAATCCGAGGTCCAATTATGACATAACCATTACTAACGGGCAAAAAGTATGTGCTATATGCACCACTAGTTTCAGGTTTAAATGACTCTACTGTAAGAAGGAAAGAGGCTTTTGGTGAAACTAAAATGCACAAACTTCCAGCTCACGTGACTTGTCACACTGATCCTGAGGGGACTAGGTAGTTGTCACACTGAGCCTGTTTGTTTGACAAGGTGGAAATCTCCTCGTTGAAACACGCTGGCAAGAGTTTGCACCTTCCCGTTTTAATATCAATTATACCAGACTAGAATCTCTGGTTCCAGATACTATTGGCCAGTATTCAAACTATAAAATAAACCCATCTCACAAGACAATATATATGTTCTATGATTAATTGAATGATTAGTAGTCTCAAATGTCCTATGATTAATTGAATGTGTTTTTGATAAATTAAATTCTTCAGGATACTCAGAGGACTAGTGGGAGGTGCGAGTGGAGAAATGTGTGGTGCGAAAAGAGAAATGTGATTGAGTAGAGGCGAAGTGTGATGTAAGTAGAAGAGGTGACAATGCTGAGGGAGAGAGTAATAATAAAGGGGGGAGGGGAAGATGGGTGAGCGGAGAGGAAAAGTATCATGAAGACGGCGAGCGCATTGTCGGGAGAGGAAGAGCGAACTGTCGGGAGAGGACGAATGCACTGTCGGGAGAGGACGAGTGCATTATCGGGAGAGGGCAGTCCATTGAGACGAGAAAATACGTTGAGGGGTGGAAATTGGGGAAAGTACCACGAAATGAGGGTTTGATTGATTAGATTCCGGGCACAACTGAGGTGATGTCCCGTAAGTGTAGTACATGCGGTGGTGGTGATATTCCCCCATTCGATGGCGAGATCTGGCACCGACCTATCGACGACTAGCGGGGTTTTCCGTCAGCCGGGTATCTCCCACTAGCGGGGCACCGCCCCAGCCGGGACACGTTCTAAGTCCCCGCCCGTCTTCCGGCATGTGTGGTAGTGTAGATCATGTTAGTGTAAGTGTGTGTGTAAGAGGTGAGAATAGCACAAGGAAAAGGAAGGAGAGATCGCGCACGGTCCGTGACCCGTTAGGATATTGTTCCGGCATTCGCCTGGTGTTGATCGTAGAAACCATGGAAAACTATCGAACAGAGCAGCCTGCCGCTCGAATTCTCCCCGAGACAGCGACTGAATTCGACCTAGCTTACAAGCTAGTGTCGAAAATCCTGCTGCCGTCGGGACTCGAACCTAGGACCTCCCAAGCAGCTATTGCAGTGACATCAGTTAATGCACTGAGCCACCGCTCCCGGTCGAAGGGACGGAATACCGCCAGGGAATGCGAACGGTGCCAGTGTGCATGTAGGCTGCATATGTGTATCAGGTGGGAGTGTGTCACAAGCGGGTGTGCGGGTCGCATAACATGCGTGTGTGGGGGAGAAGACATGACAAACGGAGAGTAAAACATGTACAGGGCGTGAAAAAGAGTGAGGTATCTATGACAAGCATTTGGGGGAGATTTGAAAAGGGTGTGTGTATGTTTAGGGGTGTGTGACGTGAGTGGTTTGGAGTTGGGTTTCACTAGAGTGTATGTTTTGTGGTGGGTGTACGGGGCAAGTGCTGTGTTGGGGGCAGGATGTGCCAAGTGCTGTGTTGGGGCAGGATGTGCCACGTGCTGTGTTGGGGCAGGATGTGCCACGTGCTGTGTTGGGGCAGGATGTGCCACGTGCTGTGTTGGGCAGGATGTGCCAAGTGCTGTGTTGGAGGGCAGGATGTGCCAAGTGCTGTGTTGGGGGGCAGGATGTGCCACGTGCTGTGTTGGGGCAGGATGTGCCAAGTGCTGTGTTGGGGGGCAGGATGTGCCAAGTGCTGTGTTGGGGGGCAGGATGTGCCACGTGCTGTGTTGGGGGGCAGGATGTGCCACGTGCTGTGTTGGGGGGCAGGATGTGCCATGTGCTGTGTTAGGGGGCAGGATGTGCCACGTGCTGTGTTGGGGCAGGATGTGCCACGTGCTGTGTTGGGGCAGGATGTGCCACGTGCTGTGTTGGGGGGCAGGATGTGCCACGTGCTGTGTTGGGGGGCAGGATGTGCCACGTGCTGTGTTGGGGGGCAGGATGTGCCACGTGCTGTGTTGGGGGGCAGGATGTGCCACGTGCTGTGTTGGGGGCAGAGTGTGACAAGTGCCAGTGCTGTGTTGGGGGGCAGGATGTGCCACGTGCTGTGTTGGGGGGCAGGATGTGCCAAGTGCTGTGTTGGGGGGCCCACGGTTTGGGGGCAGAGTGCGAGGGTGGAAAGTGGTTGGGGGAAGGGTGTGAAAAGTGTGTTTGGGGAAGGGTGTGAAAAGTGTGTTTGGGGAAGGGTGTGAAAAGTGTGTTTGGGGAAGGGTGTGAAAAGTGTGTTTGGGGAAGGGTGTGAAAAGTGTGTTTGGGGAAGGGTGTGAAAAGTGTGTTGGGTGTGGGAGTAGTTAGGAGGGAAGGGGATAAGGTTTGTGAGGAGGATTTGACGTTTAGGGGAAGGGTATGACAAGTATTTGGGTGTGTGTGACAAGGGTGTTGGGGCGTGTGTGACAAGGGTGTTGGGGCGAAGGGTTGGGGTGTGACAAGGGTGTTGGGGCGTGTGTGACAAGGGTGTTGGGGTATATGTGACAAGAGTGTTGGGGCGTATGTGACAAGGGTGTTGGGTGTATGTGACAAGGGTGTTGGGGCGTATGTGACAAGGGTGTTAGGGCGTGTGGACAAGGGTGTTGGGGCGTGTGTAACAAGGGCGTTGGGGCGTGGGTGACAAGGGTGTTGGTGGGGGGGGTGACAAGGGTGTTGGTGGGGGGGTGACAAGGATGTTGGGAAGGTGTGTAAAAAGGTATTGGGAACTATGTGACAAGGGTGTTGGGGGAAGGTGTGTAAAAAGGTGTTGGGAAAGATGTGACAAGGGTGTTGGGGAGGTTAGAGAGGGAATTTAAGGAAAAGTTTTTTGGGGTGGGGGGCAAGAATATGAGGGAGGGTGCGGCATGAGCATGTGGGGGAGGGGGAGGTAAGAGCATGTGGGGGAGTATGTAGTAAGAGTATGTGGGGAAGAGTGCGGCAAGAGTATGTGTGGATGGTGCTGCACGAGTACGTGCGGGAGAGTGGTGTGGCATGAGTACGTGCGGGAGAGTGGTGTGGCATGAGTACGTGCGGGAGAGTGGTGTGGCATGAGTACGTGCGGGAGAGTGGTGTGGCAAGAGTATGTGCGGGGGAGTGTGGCAAGACTACGTGTGGGGAGGGTGTGGCAAGACTACGT
Organism: Teleogryllus oceanicus; assembly: GCA_964035755.1. Classification (NCBI taxonomy): domain Eukaryota; kingdom Metazoa; phylum Arthropoda; class Insecta; order Orthoptera; family Gryllidae; genus Teleogryllus; species Teleogryllus oceanicus. The sequence goes on along the minus strand of CAXIVR010000008.1, from coordinate 108,550,883 downwards.
GTGGGGAGGGTGTGGCAAGACTACGTGTGGGGAGGGTGTGGCAAGACTACGTGTGGGGAGGGTGGTAAGAGTATGTGTGGGGCGGCAAGCATATATGGGGATAGATGTTACAAGTGTGTTAGGAGGGTGTTGCAAAGTGGTGGGGGGGTGAAAGTGTGTGGGGGAGGTGTTGCAAGTGTGTGGGGGGAGGGTGTTGCAAGAGTGTGTGTGGGGGGAGGGTGTTGCAAGAGTGTGTGTGGGAGGGTGTTGCAAGAGTGTGTGTGGGAGGGTGTTGCAAGAGTGTGGGGGGGGGAGGACAGTGTTGCAATAGTTTGGAGGTAGAATGCTGCAATTGCTGTGGGAGGGTTTTGAAGACTGGAAGAGGGTGTTGTGAAAGTAAAAGAGGGTGGACAATAATCAGTGGTGGCTTGTGCTTAGGTTGCACAACCACCAGATAATCTAAAAGGTTAGGAATATAAATTATCATTTTAATGACATTTAATATTCAATATATTGCAGCAACATCGATGTGATTTGAGCACCAGGCGCTCCTTAATTGCGTCTGGAGCCCTCCCAGGTATTGCACCATGCTGCTGACTCTTGCCTCCATTACTGTTTCCTGTATATACTTATAGGCCATTCGCTTAACACTTTTCAAAATAAGGCCTTTGGTGTAGTAACCAATGAGTGGGGAAATTAGTTGCTGAGTGCTGCATGGTGTCTCGAGGGAATTCCCCATTTTGTCCTAATCTGACACTATTTATAACTTAATTTTAGGTATTTTGCAAGTTATTGAAAGTACCCAAGTGCAGACAATTATTGGCGGCAGTGAATTCATTATTTATGTTTGAAGAATTCATTTTCTTTTGATGTTTTTGATTCAAAATGTACATTTGATTATGTTGTGTAAAGTTGGCCATTCTGGAAGTCCCTTTCTGTCTTTCACAGTGGGTGTGCATGTTTGGCTGCTGTTACAGCTGAGCAACAGTCTGCGAGCAATGTTTGGGCGTATGGAGTATCTTTATTACAACACATACCAGGTTAGTAAAATTTTGGATATAAAATAATTTTGTGAAAAACATGTCCAAGCAAAAGTGCTTGTTCCATAGTGCTGGAGAGCGATTAACATATTTTCAATCTCTTATTTTGTATGAATTCTACTACAATCAATAGTCTCAATGCAGAATTAATACAAAAACTTAAGTGCCCAGTGGAAAAGAAAGTCAAACCCTATGCATGGAAGGGGTACCTGACATAGACACTATGTATAAAATTATGTAATGTTTCAATACAGACTTTTATTTAAATTAGTTTTAATTAATTTACATGAATTGCTAACAAGTTGTTATATATCAGTGTTCTGAATTTTGGAAATTACATTTCTGTCATTTGATTGAGGTGCAACTTCCAATCTGTTGGGGCCCCAGCCACCACTGAGAGAAATAGGGGTAATGGTGTGCAATGAGTAAACTTAAAGAGTGTAGTATAGGGAGAGTTGTAATTTGTAGGGGAGAACAGTATGAGTAAGGGTGAATACATAGGTCAAGCAAAACTTAATGAACTCGAAATTGCCAACACCCCAAATATTTTGGGCATTCTAAATGTTGTGTATAAAGATTCAATTCTTCCTTAATTTACCAATATGGATAAGTGACAAAACATTGTGGCCACAAGTTTGGTAAAGAAGTTGTGAGGTTGAGAAAGTTTCTCTTTTAAAGTTGCTGAATTATTCTTGATAATTAAAGCAATACTACTACTGAATTAAATAAGTAAGCATATATTCAAGTTGTATATTCTCTTACATCCCTTCTGTCCTACGAAATTAAGGAAACTGTCAGAAACATCAATAAACAAGACGGAAAATTTTTGAGAACCTTAAGTGCAAAAGTCACGTTGCTGTTTGTTGAAAATGGCATATTCAGAAGTAAATGTAAATATCATTTATCCTGAAGTTTGAGAGAAACACATCACACATACATGAATTCCCTCTAAATGAAATCACACAATTTCTGAGAAAACATCTTCCTAATCTATTGGATGATGTCAATGTTACAAGCAAATACCAACAATTATAAACTGTTTCCTTTTTTTTTTTTTACAAAAGAGTTGGGAAAGAGAGAATGCATTACAGTAAAACAATAACTTCTTTAATAAACAAGAAAATAATTAGCAGAAAATCACCTCGTTGTAAACAATGTATTTGAAGAAAACATTAAATGAAGCGACTCCTAAAATGACCAAATATATGAAAAACAAGGAATATTTATTTTTATATAGTTATGTCTTGAGAGATAACCGTCCAAATTTATTGCACAACAATGGAAGTAATGATCACAAATAATTTGTAATGAATGACAGAGTAAACATAAAAAAAGAAATCATACTCACTTGTTATTAGGATTGAACACCATGGCTAACAGATCGAGTAGAGGAAACCAGTCTTGAGACAGTTTTACTACACACAATTCCACCAATCGTTCACAGTTTTGCAAAATGCAATGGTGAATATTATATTTCCAGCTGTTAACTGCGTCATCGGTTAATATTTTTGTAAACGAAATGGTGAGGCCTTCCCGAAAAAAGCGTTGACATGCTTCACTGTGTACATCTAAACCTGAAAATTAATTTAAAATATGAAATCACAAATCATAAACCCATGCTAAAGGTGATATCCCAAACTACCCAAACAAAGGAACTGATAACATCAAATTAGACATTTAAAACTTTTCTTACAGCAAGTTTACTTGGAATCTCTAAACAACTAACATGGCTTCAATATTTAAATCATTCTACTACCTTCATTTACTCATTTTCACACGCATTTTTTCTCAGTACTCCTTTATCATAACCATCCTCACAACTTAATAATTGGAAACTTCTTTTCACTTTGGAAATTATATTAAGAAAACAATGATCATTTACTTGATTCATATTTTTCTTACATAATTCTTTATCTAAAAATATTTAAATACTTTAATATCTATATTCTTCAAATATTGCTTCAATGAATCATTAACAATCAATTTATTGTCAAATTCAACAATGCTATATTATAATAAGAGATAACCTCAATGTTGTCTAATTATATGTTGAAATCACTTGGACAAATGACGTGTAAAACGAAAATAGAAGATCTGTCAAGGAAACTTATGATCTTTATATGATATGATTTCAGTTATTGAGGTTTCAACATACACAAACATATTTGAAAAAAGAGTAATATCAATAATTACTGAAATGAACAAATTACCAATATTAGTATATTTATTTTATTATGTGCATCTATGTTATTTTATTCGGTTATTAATGCATATCTTCATTTCTTCAATGACTAATGGAAAAACTAACTTTCATAAACTCTTCAACCTACAGCAAAAAGAATAAACTTTTAATTATGCTCTTATTTTAAAATGTATTAGAAAGTTAACCACCACACCTTTCTTACACACAAATAAAACTATAATAAATTATTTTTCTAATATAAAATATTGAATGGCAATTTTGGCAGAGCAATTGATTCAGTACATAATTCCAATGCATGATTCAAAGAGAAATAAGTCATTACAGAAACAATATAACTTTGAATATTTCTTTACTTAAAACTCCATTTACTGACTACTACTAAGTTATTTAAAATGCAGCTAACATATTTATTGCTTTAGGAATAAAATACTAAACAATACTGTAGCAGTGACATATATTGAGATTATATTTTTAACAAGACCTTCAATAAATTTCTTCCTTTAATATTATTTATAATTTATATGGTAATATCACAAATTGTGGAATAGCAGTTAAATGATATACATATATATTCTTGGTTATTTAATGATGTGATATGCTACGAAATGAGATGAAGATGAGACTAAAAATATTAAATATTGCTAAAAAAATAAACTGAGAACATCACATGAACATAATGGAAGTAATTTATTTGTAATCAAAGTAAATATATTTGTTTGGCACATACTGTCCCATCCACTGATAAAAAGAGCAGAGGTATACTAATAAGAATTTAGGCTACATGGCAGATGACCTCGGCAATGATGATATTGACTTACTTTAATATCATTACAAGCAAACCAATAGGCGATTTAGATATGCTGAATTTTTGCTTCCTATTTTTTATCCCCTTGACATCTTATAAGCTGTTAAACAGGAAGAAGTTCCAATTCTTTACTTGCAAAAAAGGAACATCTAATTTATCCAATAAACATTCTGCATTAATGGTGCAAAACCCATCTAAAAAGCAACTACCAACACTTTACCAACTTTTACAAATACTTTATCTTGTCTATTCTCTATTTTAAATCTCAATGGTTCTTCATTATTATTATTCTGTCAAAGACATTGACACATTACATTCTTTTGTTTGCAATTCTTACTACTCCACTTGTTATTTTAAAGAAACTATTTTTCATTGAACACTTTTGACTTTACATTAAATAAGCTACATAGAAAATACTGATTTAGAAAATAAAGATTGCATAGCTCAGTAAATACTGGAAATGAGTAGTTTTTTGTTAAACTATTAATGGGAAGAAAAAAAATTTAAAAAATTTAAAAAAGGGGATAATAAAGTTTAAAAATGAAATAAAGAAAGAAATGCAACTATTTTTATGTCAAAAATATACCAAAATATTAGAACAGCAAAGCACTTACTACAAAGAAGGAAAAGTCTTGTTGTGTCAAGAAGTGATGTTCACACATGTTTTGACATCCCTGAAGTATTTTTTAATCAAAATATAATCCCTATAAGTGATTCTTTGCTATATACCATCTTATAATTTTTAGAAAACATCATCTCTGCTATTAGATATTTTAAATATGCCTTATAGTAGATTTTAAATTATGCTATTAGAGAAATAAATACAGAATTACTTCCAACATTATCCTGAAAGTGATTACCCCCAACTTATATATTATGAATTATTCACTGTACAATGCACTATACAATTACTTTATATTATCATCTACAGAAAAAAAGATGTTACCTTTCCTACAGAGATCAATTGCTGCATTTAAAAGAACTTCGAGTTCTTGCTCAGGCAATACAGGAACTACCCATCGTGGGCTTGAAATTTTTTCATCCAGCATGGCCAACTTAGCAAGAGGGAAGTCAGGCTCTTGTCCCAATGTCATGGGAGGTACAGAGCCATTATTTTCTTCTCTTATCAATTCACTGCTGCTGCTACTACTACCAACTGTAGTTGGTAACTGTGGGTCACTGGGTGAGCCTTCTCCAGGTTCAAGACTAGCACCTGTGCCAGCTGATATCTGTGGTTGCTGTCAAAGAAAAGATAATCAAATTCTTTTTTCTAATTATAATTATATAAATTTATGTCCAATTTTTTAATTAAATAGTTTAAAATATACTGAACATTGAAAAAAATATTATTGAAGTTCACAATTGACACTATTTCAATTTCTTTACCTATACATGTATGATTGCACAAAAACCAAGACCCATGTCTTAATGCTTCATGAATAATTAATATAATACAACAGCAGTTTTAAAAAAATTATGAATACCAAGAATACAATTAATTAGCAACCATGACACTATGCAATACAACAGAAACTATTCGAAGCATTAACACACATGAACTTACAAGAATCAATTTCTGGACATGTTCTTACAATCACACGAATATTTCTCCAGCCACAGTGGAAACTTAAGTTATTTCATCTCTTAAATTCTTTACACAATCAGCAATTATGCAAGTTAATAACCAAAGATACAAAATAAACAACCAAAGCTAACATTAGAAAACCAGACAATAGATATTTGAGGTTAAAATGAACAAGAGTTTTAGAACTAAAAGCCTATGCACTATCTACACATTTGAACTGACTTACCGAAACAGGTGTACTTGATGGCCCATCAGGTGGATCCACAGCTACACCTTGGCCTCTGGTCATAGTCATTGCTTATTTATGCAGTGCAGTATGTCAATTAATCCACAAGAATGACATTAAGTCTATAAAAACTGGTGTGAACAGTAATGTCAACTTCATATAAAATAATTTATTTTGCCTGCTAGCTACATTCTCTGAAATAACAAAAATTGACACTGTACTTCTATACTAATGATTCTTCACAACCAGTCACGAAAATTACTCCGAGAGTAAAGCTCGGCGCACTGCTCGCAGCTGATCAACAGGAACACTACCCACGACAGTACAAATCTCGAAATCCAAATGTGCCGACGTGGAGGAGTATTGAAACATCTTAAAATAATTACCATTTGAATTCATTTTCAAAAACAATTCTGCCTTACATTAATTAAGACGTACTTGAAGTTCTCCAACCTCAATACTAATTACTACTTTACAACACATTTACAAACAAAAAGAGCCTATGAAATAAATAACTGATGTAAACAACGGACAAAACGATGTCATTTTTCAGAACTCCTCCCTCTTCAAGAAACAGAGTATTTATGGAAAATATTTCAATTCGTCAACCGGAATCCATACAAAATGGCTGCCTTTGCAATGATTACTCCAAAGAGATGCGAGTTCAATCCACCTAGCCACAAGCTATCATAATGATTGTAGCAATCGTTATGAAAATGGAATTTAACATCTTGCCAACAAAAGCATACACTCTTGCAAACTAACCTTCACATAACAACAATAATAGGAACAAAACCACTTTGACGTACGTTATGTACGCACTGTGTAAACACTACTGTACAACCAACTCACCGGTGTTCGGCGTATGGATATTTTCCTGACGGACCACTTGTTCGTCATATTACAATAGTTGAAGTTTCGTAGAAAACAAGCTGTTGTGTTTGTGTGAAAAAATTGACGCTGGCTAGAGCCAACAACAGTTCAAAGATGACGTGTATCGGTAGTTTTCCTTTCAATATCATGTACTATTTTTTGCAAATATATCAGCTGTTCAGCACGTTCCCTCGTGGACGGGGCACAGAACGACCGGTGTGTACCAAAGTGGTAAATGCTGACGAAGAGGTTCTTGACATACGAGATTGTTTAGCTTCATAATTTTATTTTGTAAAGAATGACAGAGTCGACACTTCTCGCTGAAGCTACAGAACAAGTTGGTGAAACTTGTGCAGTGTTTTTATGTAATGACAACTGTTCGCTTTGCTGTACAGGAAGCACCCATAAACAGCTGGCACATGCAGTCCATAATTGTATCGTACACAAGTTCGTGTTGACGTTCTTTGGATCACAAAGAAACTGTGGCAACTTTCTGGCTAGTAAATAAGTAATATGTATACCACTTTTTTCTTTCGTAGGCTGATTCAAAACGTAATTCATCAGTAAGTATGGGAAATTGTACTCTTCATGCGAACGAAGTGAAGATACACATAATTTTGTTTAACATTGCTGTCATAGAAGCAGAGAGGGTACCGCAAGCTTTATTTATAGTGTTTAGCAGGTAACAATTTGCCATTTGTAATTTTTGTGTATGGATTAATATTTGTAATTTATTCTCATGAATTGTGAGTGATGTGTTAAAGGTATTTTCTTGAGTAGGAAAAGTATTTGGTTATTTTGTTTTCAGAATTTTACCTTAACAAATTATTCCAAAAAATTGGGTGACACCTCCATTCATTCAAGTTCAGACACTTTATGAATTATGCTTGAAAAGGGTATTTCATATCCTCTGTCAGAGTGTAGAAAGCTCTGACTGTGTAGAGATCTTGAGAGCTGTCATTCAGTCATCCCTACATGCAGGAATAAGAGAACATCTTGTCCAACTTGCAACTTTACATTTGGGGTAAATTACTTCTTCTTTTCTCATAAATTTGAATTTTTTAATTTATTGAATTAAATTGGTCAGTTAATGTTATCCTTTTAGTAGTGATGTGTACTCATTGCTTGACCTCCTATCGATACTCATGGACAAGGCAATAAAGAAGTTGGATCATTCATTGGTGGAGACCCTGCGCATGGACCAGTGTGCAGGCTTGTACTCCAGCTTAGAACACTGCAGTGCTACAGGCCTTCATGAATTAACAGTTAAGGTAAGTATTATTTTTAAACTTTTTAATAAAAATATTATGTATGCCACAAATTGAGGCTTATAAATGTAGTGGATATTAGAAAATGTGTGAGTTATTTGTACAGTTTATTAAATGTTACTAATTCATTTTGACATTGTTACATTGCAGAGAGTAATGTTTAAAAAATGAGGTTGTTAAAAATCTATGAAATATACTTAAATAGCCTTAAATGTTTTGTGAGAATGTTTGGTATGAAGTTCAGATACTGTGATAATGTTTCATAAGTATATTTCATTTGGCTATATTATAGAAATATTTGTTCAACATAACGTGCATTGATTAAAATGCTTTTGTTACTTGTAATTACTGGGAATCAGAGGAAGGAAAACAAGGAGAAAAACTTCTCAAAGAAACAAAAGTCAGCTCAATTTGACTGAAATTATTAATGGTTCTCTGGGGTATTTATGTATTCTTCACCTTTTAGAGTTCTAGATACATTTATAAATGGAGCAAGTGCATTTAAGCATTAGGATTTGCCAGTAGTTATTGCTAATTTCTTTACTTTTTCCAAGCTTTCTTGATTTCCTGTGACCCTTACTGGGACTCTTCTTCCACTCATTTAGATATTTTTGCACAAATGGTTATTTGAATATTTCATGTTTGACTTCCCCATCTTTCTCATCAAGTAATGCATTTCATGTTAATTTTCTTCTGCATGAGCTAACACTATCATGCTTTGAGATGATCATTTTTCTTCAAATAAATGTATGCACATTTCTACTGGGATTTCAAATGTGAGCAATTCAATTGGGTGTTAAGTAAAGATAAATAAAACCATGTTACTTTATTGATATTTCATTATGAAAAAAATATTTTATTACAATACTTCAACGATCATGGTTTCAGTTATCTTTCTGTATGTGCAGTCCCATGAACAATTGCAGCTCTATTTCTTGTTGGTTATTTATTTATTTAATATGAAAAACTTGTGTAATGGGGAAAAGTGTAATCAAGTGAAGTGAAGGAGAAGTGTTCTTCTGTATAGTATATTTAGTGTTATATATGTTTGTATCTTTAATAGATATGTGCCTAGATTTGTTACTTATTTAATGGCTCCAAACATTTTATAACAAATTTGAAAAAACAAATCTTGCATTTGAATATTTGTTTTTAGAAAGAAAAGGCAAATTTAAAGTTACATGAAAACACCTTGGTAGTAATACAAGAATGATTGAAGTTCATATTAAGAAAGAAAAGAAATAATCTAAACAATTTTGAATAAACTGGAGGTTACTGCAGAAATCTTGTGCATCCATATGGATAGATGAAAAAAGTTGTCTTCCACTATAAAGATTGAGACCATAATAAAAATCTTTATTGTGGGTGGTAACTATCTAAATAAATTTTATTAATTTTTAAAATTCACCACAAAGAAAATATTTAGTAAAAATTGGTTGTTTATTAAAATTCTTATAACCAATTTTTATAATATAATGTTTCTTTTCATTATGTAAATAAGTAAACAAATTTTTAAACAATTTTATCGATAGCTACATTTTAACATCTCAAAATTTGCCACCCTTCATACCTGAAAGATAAGATTTCTAATAACATATGTCATATTACAGAAATTAACTGCAAATTTGTTAAAAATGACAGAAAGTGATTACATTTTATTAGCTTATAATGGAAACTTTGAAATGTTTTTCTCTTTTGAAAAGTTACAATTTTTAATTTTCTTATTAAAATTATTTTTATAAAACATTAAGCATATTTGTTGGCATGGATAAATATTTATTTATTCTCACTGTATTCTAAAATATTTTATTCATGGTTCAACAACAGTTTTTGGTATAGCTAGAGCAACAGAGATGTACTATTGGTAAAATGTGATATTAATAAATTGTATCTTTTCTCAATTTTTTGCGGTCAGGGTTTTGTAATATTCTTGAAATTTTGTTTAGTTTGTGTCTGATTTTGTGCTATTATCTTAATGCATTCACTCTTACAATTAGTAGAAAAGTTTTGACCTTGCATCCAACTGATATAGAAGATAATGGATAGTTTCAATTACTAACAAAAAAAATAATTTGAAACTGTGCAAACATCCCTCACTTTGAAAATCAAAGTTTTGAAAATGCAATTAATTGCTTATGCTGACATCATTTGCATCTAGTGACATAGAAGGTAATGAATAGTTTCTTTACAAATAATAGAAATCTATTTGGGCCTGAGCAAACATCTATCTGGTCACCCTGAAATTTTCAGAGGTGCCTCCAGGCTTTACTCAATAAAAATATCTGTAAATATCAATTTCTGATTTTCCCCTCTTTTAAGCTAACATTTTGGGTAATAAATGCAGAACATTTGGGGAAGAGGCCCTTCAAACCTGCTAGTAAACTGTAAATAGTTCAACATAAATGTAACAAACACACTAATCAATTGCATAAGTTTTATTTATTTCCCATTAATTTATATTGTATTTAATGGAAATAGTGGAAATAAGGGGGCCCAGAAATATAGTTGCTTATGCCATCTTACAACAATGCTATTAACATATTATCATGCATGTGTAGATATATATTCTAATATTGCTTGGCATTTATCTAAAAATAGATTTATTATCAGATCCAAGCAATTATATTAAAATCAAATATTCAATTTAATTTTACAATTTTGGTATTTTAAAGTTTCTGCTCTTTTATGCTTTGAAGTAGTCCCAAGAAAACAAATATTGAAAAATATAATACAAGGTCGATGTAGGTACCATTTTGTAGCTCACTCTCTTAAGAAAAATAATTTACAGTTCCAAAGACACCCAAAACCTGAGTTTGAAGGGCGTAGAAAGTAACATTTTCATCCCATGGCCAATAAATAGTAACGTATGTTATTACGTGTGTTGTATGGGTTGTGTGTGCACGTATTAAATTCTTCATAGCATAATTACAAAACTATTCTACTTTCTCGTTTACGTACGTGTATGTACGGAGTAAAGAGAAAATTATGTAATGTTACGCGCAAAAATGGCGAATTTTCGGCAGAAAAAATCATTCCCGGGCCCTCATAACGAGACAGTGGATAAATCCAGTTGATAAATTAAAAAAAAAAAAATCCTCATAACACGTGATGTAGTCGGAATCTCTGTTTGATGGGTCCTTGATGCCAAAACAAACCAATTGATTGCAAAACGTCCGTCTGTCTGGTGTATGTGAACAACACTAGCGCGTAAACAGTGCGTTCGATTTTTTCCAAACTGAATTAACCCATGTCGAACTGACCTAAGTCGAAGCTCTGCGATTTTGAAAAACATTCATTGATTTTGGGGGTACTTTACATGAAGCCCCTGAGACATTTTTAAAAGTTTCTCAAAAACAGCTCCAAATTTTTCTTTAAATTTCTTGTAATAGAATAAACTGTACTTATAAAGTTGGCATAGGTCCGATTTTCACGGTTAACTCTAAATTTTCGAAAAAGTTGGAATTTTTTGTTCCACAATTATAAATTTGAAGATAAAGATTTTTCATTCAAATTAAATTTGTTCTTCATAAATAGTCATTTAAGGTCATGTACATTTTTTAAAATTTTTTTAATAGTTTTCGTGCAATATTTGCAATTTTAAAAAATAACAAAAAGAATTTATCAAAAACGGCTCTAATTTTTTTCTTTAAATTCTTGTCAGGGGCAATGGCAAATGTACCATAAGCGATGACATAAACGCCATATTGATTTTTTTTTAAATTACAAGAATGTAATTCTTTGACTGGTCTCTCACTTCGATAATATTTACATTAGAGATTTATGAATAATTGTGCTTTAATAAATGTCATACAAAGTTTCTCGAAAACTCAGTAGTTTTCTTTTAACATTCGCTCAAAATTCTGCATTTTCAGAAACGCTCAAACGTCATTTTCGCAAAAATGGCTATACATTTTTTCTTTCAACTTTTCACATGGATACTCCTAATTGCTGTTTAATATGACGCAATTAATTACACATGTGTACTTTTTTAAAGGTATCTCCCACAATGTTAATACGCACATTACATTATTACGCAATACAACAACCGATGGAGAGAAGGAGAAAGAAGGGAAAGCAGTGGAAGTGAGAGAAAATTACACATAATCACTCTCGTTCTCGTAGAAGGCTATACGAGAGTCGGTCCACGAACCTCGTGTAGAGAATGTGATCGAGGAGGCGGCGGCTCGATATTCTGGTAGCAATTAACCCCAGCTGCAAATTGATAAAATTGATAGAAACTTTCCTTCCTGCGCGCTCCATCTTTCGGGATCTGTGTTCTGAGATATTATTTTGATCTAACAATTCTGTTTGTCGGTCTTTCGTTAACTCATATTTGATCGCTCGATGGACGATCGGTGAGAAATTGGCTGCTAGTACTCCCTCTTCTCTCAGGGCACCCGACTTGCGCAAACTTTATTGGCGGAATGTGGGTAAAGCGAGAAGCGGCGCATTGATAGTTGGCACCGAGGGAAATAAATAAGCAGGGAGATACTTTCAAGCCTGTGGAATAAGCAGACTTGCGGTTAAAACTGCACCCTTTGTCATGATGTCTCACTCAATACTCGCACACCACCAGGCATTCCACAAAGCGGGGCCCAGAAACGAAAACTGTCGGCGGATCATGAACAATGAAAAAGGTGATGACTACTTGGGTTCTGGAGACCGATTTAGTACATTTATTTCAATGCAAAACAATCGCATCTCTGTCTTCTGCTATTTCTGGATCTGTTTCAACTTCAACAAAAGCGAAGCCTTTCTTTTTTATTCTCATAACTCAATGCGACCATTTTCTAAAGATAAACAACACTGCAATTAAGACAGTCGAGCAGCGAGTTACTGCTCGCCTAATCCCAAACAGCTGCGTTCGGCCAATGTTCGCTTCTTTTGATGTGGCCAAAAGACCGATACGCAGTGGGTAGGGCGAGCATCGAACTTTCGTCACTCATCAAATAGAAAGGAACTCATCCACAAAACTAGTTTTCGGCGAGCGGTTGCTTGCTACTCGCCAAATTAAAATGTGTGGAGCAATCTTTAGACATTTCTCACATTTCTACACATAGCGCTTCACATACACGACAGCTAACATCGCTCTCCGACACCTACCATGCTTATAACTTGCTTACCATGTCACTCTAAGAATGAGTGACTTATAACACTCCAGCTTTTTCATTCATAAGTTCTTTAGACAAGCAGCTATTGGAAATGACCAATCTCAGTTGCGATTGATTCGTATATAATCGAAAATAAAACTTTTGATCTCACAGACCGCATGTTAGTTGTGAAAGGTTAACTACACTACATTTCCGTGTACTTTAGGCAGCGATAGATGGGAAGAGGGTGGGGTAAACCTAGAAGCGATCTTGACCGAAGAAATTAGAAAACTACGTAACTAGTACGAGGATGTCTGTGCCACCATTGTTTTGTAGCACTACTACTCACCTTTACGTTCGTATATACAGAATAATATTGGTTGTGTGTAGAAAGACTTACGTAATGCTGCGGAAAATGGATTTCGAGGTTCGACCGGAAATACATGTTTTGGGGCAATGTTTTCCGCTATTAGTTTAAGAACAACAAAATTTCTTTTTTGGGATTTATTTAGAAACAAAATACAATTTCAAGACAATTATTATTCATTTTCTTCGCAATATATTTGTACCCTTGTAATAGTCGGGCTGAGGTAACATCCAGTTAGCGGAACATTGCATTTCCAGTATTATTTAAAAAACAACAAAATTCTTTTTTTGGGAACTCTTTAGAACAAATGAGTTACAATTTCCTATGTATTTTTTTTATCTCTGTAATATCATGGTTTTTGTGTTATGAATTGTGTATCGGTTTTCGTGTTATGAATTTGGGTTTTCCCATTTCCGGAATTTTTGGACGAGTAATAAAATATCTTTTTTGGGAAGTTACAAATTAAGAAAGTTAAGAAAGCTACAAATTCTCATGTAATTATTTTTCATGTATCTGTAATTTCTTGGTTTTCTTGTCATTCTCATACTAACTAGACCCAAAGTTAGCGGAAAATTGCATTTCTGGTGTTAACAACAAATTTCTTTTTTGAGAACTATTGAGCAATAATTAAGAGACAATTTCCTATATAGTTATTTTTTATCTCTGTAATATTTTGGTTTTCTTGTAATTGTTAGTTTTCCTGTCATGAATTGGGCAAAAGTTTTCATTTTCGGAATGAGTTGAAGACCAACAAAAATATTTTTTGTAACTTTTGAGCAAGAAAAATGCGACAGATATTCGCGGTTGATAAATAATTTTTATTTATCTCTCTTAATAATTTCTGGGTTTTCTTGTAATTGTCGTGTTAACTTGATGTCATGTTACCAGAATCTGTAGAGTGGGATCACATGAAGAGCGACAAATTTTGGTCTTGTGACAAATTAGCAACAACAAAGCGAAAAAGTTTGAGATTAATTTCAATTTTGTCTTTTAAAACTTTGCTAAGCTAACTTTACGAACATCATTGGGAACTTGGGCGTTCGCTCTTTTAGGCTCACTTTTGTCAATTGTTCTTTTTCTTTTGACTTTGTTTTGCCTAATAAATTGTAATGAACATGGCCAATGTCAAATTAAATTTTGTCCAGCACGAACGCTTCATGTTAGAGGTTACTGAATTAGTTACTAACATGTTTAAAAAGATCATTAGTTTCGGTCGATGCATTTTTAACAACGATGTTTAAATTTTGGTCATCGATGTCGCACAGCTACTAGCTACCTCATCCAGTCAAGTGTGAGGCTAGAGACCGGCATTCTGATCGGTCCTACGAGGCACAGCGGAGCTGGACGGTACCCGCCAGTTTTAGACGACGGTGTACCGCCGCCCCAGAGCGAGCGAACGAATAAATTACACTCCGCCGACTCGACTGCGCTCCTCCCTTCCAACCTTCCCTTCCAGCTGACTTTTGCGGAGAGGAAGTATAATTTGGAAAGGGCCCCACTTCAGGCTGTGCAGGGAGGACCCGGGAACTCAGTGCGAGGGTCATTGACAGGGGGGGCAGGTAACCAATGACTGTGTCAACGAAGCCTTGGCCAGGAAGTTAGCGTGGCAGGTGACCGGCACCAATGAGGAGGCGAGTCAGCACCTGCAAGTTTCAACTGACAGAATGCCGCAGCCCCCAGGCGAGCCGACTCTTCCACTTCCCCCTGTCGGACCCCCCCCCCTCTCCTGCCGTACACCCCGCGCCCATCCCGCAGGAGTCCAGTTAGAAGGGGAAGTCGATGATGTAGGGACAAACTGACCTAGTCACCCTCTTAGCCGGTCCGCGGGAGGTGATCCCCGCGGTCCGTTACCAACCTTTGGACCCGGGTATGATCTACTTTCTGCCGAAACCAGTATCACTTTACATCCGTGCACTCGAATTTACGTGTTAAGTGTTTCTGTGGCTAATTACTGCCCAGGCAAAGTTTTCAAGAAGTGTGAAGAAGTGTTTGTGTAGAGAGAGCGCGAGCGAGAGAGAGAGCGCGAGCGAGAGAGAGAGAGAGCGCGAGCGAGAGAGAGAGAGCGCGAGCGAGAGAGAGAGAGCGCGAGCGAGAGAGAGAGCGCGCGAGGGAGAGAGAGAGAGCGCGAGCGAGAGAGAGAGAGCGCGAGCGAGAGAGAGCGCGAGCGAGAGAGAGAGCGCGAGAGAGAGAGAGAGAGAGCGCGAGCGAGCGAGAGGAGAGAGAGAGAGAGAGCGCAGCGAGAGAGAGAGAGAGCGCGAGCGAGAGAGGAGCGCGAGCGAGAGAGAGAGCGCGAGCGAGAGAGAGAGGAGCGAGAGAGAGCGGAGAGAGAGAGGCGCGCGGAGAGAGAGAGAGGCGGAGAAGCGCGAGCGAGAGAGAGAGAGCGCGAGCGAGAGAGAGAGGAGAGAGCGAGCGAGCGACGCCATTTCCGTTGAAATCTGGAAATCGATTTTCCGCAGCATTATATAACCTTCTCTATACTACGTATGTTACACCGTTATATACGTATGTATACGAGAAAATAAAATAAATTGTAATTATGAGGGCGCGCTCTGTCTATCCATGCACTAACGAATTGTATTCGGACAGTCTCTGCTCCAAGTGCTGAAGGACCATCTCCAGAAGGGATGGGTGACAGCGAAACGAAGTCTATGTACTACTGCTTTTTCTCGTTTCAGCGAAACGAACTGGAGTCCCTGTGCTGTCTAGGGATGGGGTGCCGTCCTAACCTTGCTCGTGAAATACAACAGACCACTTGTCAAGGGACATGAGTAAAATTTTCTGAACATCAGTCGCAATACTCATCTTACAAAGAGAAGAGTGCTAGAGTTTTTGTGAATCGTGTGTATGTGCGACATGAGTAGTGATCACCGTAGTAGATGCGGCAGATGTTTCGATCAATTTAATCTTTCTGATCACGATTTTATGAAAATAAAATCTGCATGACACATAAACTACGATTTACTAGTGAAACTTGATTTAGAGAAGTCATTAGGTTGGCGAATTTGTGATTCAAGTCGGAAAAAGAGTTCTTCCAAAAGGCTATTTCTAAGTGAAGAGATCGTCAGTGGCTCCCATGGCATTAATAAAAGTAGAGGAACATCCAGTGAATATAGTGATAACAGTGGAAATCAAGGAAATGGCAATTTAAGCTCTTTAAATGTTTCGTCAAGGCTCTGTGCAATGAATGTAGATAAGATAAACAAGAATTTAATTGTAATAGGAGAAACCGTCAAGAAAAAAATTGCAACAAAAACGTTATCCCAATGAGAAATTCCAGAAAGCATAATGTGCTATCACAGATAAATTTGTTCACACTGAAGAGCCTTCGACATCCATTGAAAAAGCAGACAATGTAGATAATATTAAGAATCTTATCTATTCCTTTCACTGAACGGGTAACAAGAGGTTGAAAGTTCAAATTTTGATCTTTTTTGAAATACAATAATATTAAACGACACTATGCAGCAATCAAACATGATAAAGTGGCTAAAAAGTTGTCTGAAGAAAATGTTGGTCCAGACCCGAATTTTTAATTTTTTCCATAGCTGAAAGTAAATTTGGCCAGGCATTAGAACTATGCCCTGTGACGAAAGTTTAGGAATTCTAAGGTAGGCGATTACATATATTTGAAGTGAGTTGTAAGAGACCAGAAAATTTCAAAATGTCAGTCAAAACGTGAGACTGAAACTGTGTATTAAATGACGTGTGCGTCATTTAAAAACCTAATACAATCGTAAAGTTTCACCACCTCGAGAAGTACTTAAATTACGTATTCATCCTAAGAAACCAACTGCCGGTACCTCTAGAAACGCGTGTTGCAAAAACAAATACACACACGTTCTAAAATTAATATTTTTTAAAGTTATTGAGATTCTACTTTGATTTTTTTCTGGAGTTGTCAACAATACTGTAATGCGTTTATAAATATTTTTCGAGTTTACAAAAATATTTTATTTTCAAAATTTGTTTTCAAAAATTGAAAATTCAGGTAATTAAATATTGAGCAAAATCTCAAAAATGAACCATGCTTTTAGGTTTCGAATGGAATTTGAAGTTTCTGCAGTTCATTGCAGTTTCTATAATTAGTGTATTCGAATGTGTGATATTTTTATTGGTAGTGATGTGCATCATTTGTAGCAACTTGCATTATGCACTATTTCCGAAAATAATGAAGTTAGAAGAAAATGAAAATACACGTTTTAATTCATTTGATCCATATAATAAATAGAAAAAAGAAAATAAAAATATGAAAGTCAAATTTCTTTTTTGTGCGATTTCAGGTGGAATACCTCACAACCGCTCAAGCAGCGTAAATAAGTGCTTAGATTATACTATATTTCAAACACAGTAATACATTAAATGATACGAAAACTATTGCGTCATGTTACAATTAAAAGCAGAATGAACACATACCAATACTGTACAATTCATTTTTCAATTAGTGTAAAAGGCATTTTTCATCTTATAAAGTTTAAGAGAAAGCAACGTTTAATGCACTCGGATGAGACCAGCGGTTCTATTTAATCGTGAGGGAGTTCGATGCTTTCCCGTATCTACTGCGCCTCGGGAGCGACTGGATTGGTTGGCGGAAACTTCGGCTACAATTGTTTTGCACGCCCCAATTTTGTGAACTACCAACGTTACAAGCCACTAGCCGCCTCCACTAATCAGCGGAATTCTATCATCTGAACATTGCACGTCATCTTCTAGGAACCATTTTATTGAGTTTCGCAAACTGATAACCAACTAGTAATACTGGGCAGCTGATAAAGTGTGAGTGACTGATAATGAGAAGCGTTGAAGAAGATAACGGAAGCTTAAGGTACCATTAATTCTTTCCGCAGCAGCATGGATCCTATTATTTTCATAGGTCGTATTTCTCCCAAGTAATTCTGATAAAAACAGCATTGCCTCTTTCATTTATTGACCCTATAACCCAGTCACCTGGTGTTCAAAAGGAACCAATCTAGAATTCCAAAACACTTTTCCCCTAAGATTCTGTATGTTTTTGGGGGTGCTGAATTGTTGCTTCAAAACAAAAAAAAATCGCAAAAAAGGTCTTTCTTCAATTAGTTATCAGGTCGGGTTACGGACCGCGCGCGATCTTTCCTACCTCTTGCTTGTCCTATACTCTCGCCTTACACACACACCAACATGCACTACACTATCACACATGTCGGGGTTTAGAGCTTCTCCCGGCTGGCGCGGTGCCCCGCTGGTGGGAGATACCTGGTTGTGGAAAAGCCCGCTAGCCTTCGCTTGGTCGGCAGAGGTTCTCACCATCTAATGGGGAAAGATATCCGCCAACTCTCGAGGAGAAAACATTCACTACTTTTACGGGAATAATGACTTTAGCAGTTGCCGCGCCCAAAATCACTAATAAATTTAAAAAACTTCTCCAATTTTCACGATTCCAAATTTTAACTCCTTCATTTATGTTAATCTACGGTAGGTCGGCGCCGGAACTCGCCAACAAGCGGGAGAAGACCACCGCTACTGCCCGAGCAAAACACACTACATTTACGGGACTAATGACCCTAGTAGTTGTCGCGCCCGGAATCATAAGTCTGTTATTTGTGTTACCGCCGTGTGTCTTTCAATGCTTTTCGTAATACAATCCTCGTAAGAAAAACTAATGGTGCAACAGAATGACACATACTTTCTCGTATTAGTTTTCTATTTTCTTTGGTCTGAGCTACAAATTCGGACGAGTCACGTTCTCTAGCAGCTGCCATCTATCGCCGTCCAAAGTATATATTTTTAAAATTTTTGTCAATTTTCGATTTCCTAATTGTAGAAACGAAATATTACTTTTTTATTAAAGAAGAGTAAAACCTTGCCCAAAATAGAAATTTTCATCGAAAAATTTGGAATTTTGTTTTTAAGAAAATATCGTTTAAGCTGAAATGCGAAATTTGGAGCTGTTTTTCACAGAAAATTTGTGTTTTCGAAAAACTTCATAAGAAGTAATTTAAACACTTTAACTCTTAAATGCAATAGTTAAACACATCGCTGGAATGTGCATGTTAACTGCGTGAGATAAAAAAATTACAGTTTTGTAATTTTTGAAAAAACAAAAGTGTATCCCAAAATGAACTTTACTTTATATTAAACAGTGCAATCAGCACTATTAGTACGAAAAGTTTGGAGAAAAAAATTGGAGCATAAACAGCGTTTGAGAGTTTTTGAAAGTGCGGAATTTTGAGCTAATTTTCACAGAAAACGGTTAGGTTTTCGAGAAACTTTGTCCTTATAGCACCTTAAAGCACAAGCCATCATAAATACAATAATGTGAACAAATTACCGCTAATGTAAGTATTAACAATTTGCGAAACAAGTCCAAACAATACATTTGTAGTAAAAATATATATTTTTGTAATTTTTTAGAGAACAAAAGAATACAGCATGGCATTTATGTCATCTTACAGAGTACATTTAGCACTATCCCTACTAAACGGTTAAAGAAAACATTTGTATCGTTTTTTAGAAATTTTTTTAAAATTGCAATTATTGCCCACAATATTGCACGAAATCTACTAAAATTTTCAAAAAAATGTAATGTCCTTATTGAAAGAACTGATTATGAACAACAAATTTCATTTGAATGACAAATCCCCATCTTCGATTTTGTAGTTATAGGAAGAAGCCGGAAAAATTCAAACTTTTGAAATTTAAAAAATTCAGAGTTAACCGTGAAAATCGGACCTATGCGACCTTATAAGTGTATTTTACTTATTTATTACAAGAAATCTTAAGAAAAAATTCGGAGCCTTTTTGAGAAAATTTTGAAAATGTCCTTGGAGTTTCATGTAAAGTACTCCCAAATTTTAAAGACTTTTCAAAATCGCAGGTCTTTTTCACAGAAATATTTTGAGTTTTCAAGAAGTTTAATACGTTCTAAAAGCACATGTACTCATACATGCAGTAATGTGAACCAATTGTCGTTAATGTAAATATTGACGACATAAGAGGCTAGTAAAAAAATACAT
This sequence comes from Teleogryllus oceanicus, assembly GCA_964035755.1. Classification (NCBI taxonomy): domain Eukaryota; kingdom Metazoa; phylum Arthropoda; class Insecta; order Orthoptera; family Gryllidae; genus Teleogryllus; species Teleogryllus oceanicus. The sequence goes on along the minus strand of CAXIVR010000008.1, from coordinate 108,530,458 downwards.
TTTTGTAATTTTTGAAAAAGAAAAGAATGTAGCAATAAGGTATTTAGGTCATCTAATAGAGTACATTTATTATTTACACCAAAAGCGTAAACAAAAACTGTGGAGCCATTTTTGAATAAACCTGTTTTTTTATTTTTTAAAATTGCACAGATTGCATGCAAAGTTAGAGGAAAACTACTAAACGGTTCAAAAAATGTACATGACCTTCATGGAAGAACTTACAACGAATTTCATTTGAAGGAAACATTTCTTAACTCTAATTTTGTAGTTGTATGAAGACGCCAAAAAAACGATACATTTTAAATTTTCGAAAATTCAGAGTTAACACTGAAAATAGGGTATATGCCACCTTTTTAAGTGTATTTTTCTCTATTCTTTCTAAAAGTGTAAAGAAAAAATTCGAACCCATATTTGAAAAAAAAATTGAAAATGTCACAGGGGCTTCAAGAAACCACAAATTTTAGAGTTTTTTCGAAATCGCAACGTGTACAGTGGATCCAAATCGATCGAAAAATATCCATTATAGAAAAAATCCTATGTATGGTTTATGCCCTAGTGGTATTCACGGACGGACGGACTGACAAAAAAAAGCACTTTTTCGGTGTCTGGGGATCCTAAAACGTGTATTTCCGCTGAAATCTCTAAATCGATTTTTCGCACAGAATTTTTTTTTCGTTTTCAAAAAACTTTATTGAAAGTAATTTGAAGAACTTACACTTACAAATGTAATAGTGTTTACAAATTGCCGGAAATGTGCGTATTAACGTCGTGGGAGACATCACAAAAAAATAATTTGTATATTTTTTCAAAATACAAAAGAATACAGCAAAATGAAATTTTCGTCACATTAAATAGTGCAATTGGCACTATCAACTAATTTTCTGTCATCTTAAAGAGTGCAATTAGCACTCTTTGGAGCTGTTTTTGAGAAAATGGTGTTTGAGCGTTTTTGAAAGTGCGGAATTTTGAGCATATCTACACACAAAACTTTAGAGTTATCGACAAACTTTATCTGACATTATTTTAAGCATATGTACTTATAAATAAAATAATGTAAACAAATTGCCACTGATGTAAATAATGACGTGAGAAAGAAGTAAAAAAAATACATTTTTGTTTTTTTAAGATAACAAAGGAATCGAGAAATGTCTGGTTTATGTCATCTTATAGTGCACATTTAGCACTATCTATACGAAGATTTTGAAGAAAAAATGTTGAGCCGTTGAGGAAATCTTGTTTTTGTCATTTTTTAAAATTCCACAAATTGCTCGCAATATTGCACGAAAACTACTAAAACTTTTAAAAATGTACTTGTTCTTATTGAAAGAGCTGATTTACGAACTACAAATTTCATTTAAAGGAAAAATCTGTATCTCTAATTTTGTTGTAGGAAGACGCCTGAAATAATTCAAACTTTTCAAAAATTCTGAGTTAACCCTGAAAATCGAATCTATGATACATTTATAAGTTTATTGTATTCTATTTTTACAAGAAAGTTAAAGGAAAAAATTGTAAGTGTTTGAGAAAATTTTGAATATGTCCGGGGGGCTTCCTGTAAATTACCCCTAAATTTTAAAGACGGTTTTTCTAAATTTCAAAGCTTCAAGAACCATATCACCAGGGATTTCTTCAATTTGGACATTTGGACTGTTAGAGGAGTGGATGAAGTTTTGAAAAACGAAAAAAACAACAACAACAACAACACTTTTTCGGTATCAAGGGACACCAAACTTTTGAGCTTATTTTAATAGATAGGATCAGTCAGCGTTATACAGCAGAATATTGGGGCTAATGTGAGACACCTAAAGAATTGTTACTTATTTATGTCTAAAATTAACATGAGAAAAGTAAGTGATAGGAAATATATATTATTAATGACCATGTAGCAATCTCGAAGAATGTTACAATATTTAGGCGGGAGGAATCAAAACAGGAATGACTTATTTTTTCAGTCAAAAACTTTTTTGCCGTGGTAGAAAACTATTGATGTTCGTTATTTTTATGATAGGATATTTTTGAAAATAGGTAATCATTCAGGAAGAATTATTTTTTTCCTTCGTTAAAAGAATGCATTAATATTAATCGTGTCATGACTTGGCCTCACGTTTGTGTGGCCAATGTGATTCGGCTGTCGGGGCTATTTTCATACGCTAAAAATTAACACGTAGCCAACTGAGAGGGATTTGTTAAAATGTTTAATATTACATAAAACGCGCAAATATCCGTAAAGCGACTACTCGCAATTGTACGTTTCTCTACAAAAAGATTTTCTACAAACAACAACAAAAACGAATAAAAATATCCCGAGACAATATTTAATCATTTAAGTTCATCTCATAATATTAAAAATAAAAATGAGTGTGCTAGAATGTTGGTTCAAGGCTCGCGCGTTGTATTCTGTCAAGCCGTTGCGATATCTCTTCCAGACCCTTACAACATTTTTGATAACTGAGCAACCGAAAGACGAAACTTATCGATAGTATTCGCAGGAAGAGATGCAGTTTTCCTTCCTAGAGAGCGAACTATCATTTCTTAGCGACGAGAGAAATCTTAGTATTCCGACCAGTATCAGCAGTACAAGAAACAGTGTTAAACAATTTGTTCTTGTGTCTCTACGGCTTGACTAACGAAAGACATATTACATATGTCTTACAGTGACATATTAAATATTTTAGGCTATTGCAGGCTCTGCTAAATCCTTCCTATTATCTTCTATATTCTGTGCTAATTTTTTTAGGCGAACTAAGTTTGAAATAATTGTGTGAAAAAAGTATAAAAATGGTACGTGACTACAGAAGTAAAGGAACAAGAAAACTTATCCATCGACACTACTTGATCAACCCAAAACAATAATAAGTGAAGGTAAATCTATGTTTTGTGTCCAAAGAGTTGCACATAGAGAAAATGTTCTTATATCGATACATGAAAAAACAACCTAGCTTGAAGCATACGCACCGAGAGCGATGGCTCAGTGCATCAACTGATGTCACTGCAGCGCCTCTGACTGGGAGGTCCTAGGTTCGAGTCCCGACGGTGGCAGGATTTTCGACACTAGCTTGTCAGCTAGGTCGAATTCAGTTGCTCTGGAGGAGAATTCTAACGGCCGACTGCTCTGATCGGTAGTTTCCCGTGGTTTCTCCGATCCACACCAGGCGAATGCCGGAACAGTATCCTAACAAACGGGCCACGGACCGTGCGCGATCTTTCCTACCTCTTCCCTGTCCTATCCTCTCCCCTTACACACACACACACTAACATGCATTACACTACCACATATTCCGGGAGACCGGTCGGGAGCTTAGAGCTTGTCCCGGCTGGGGCAGAGCCCCGCTGGTGGGAGAGTCCTGGTTAGGGGGAATCCCCACTAGTCGACGGTAGGTCGGCGCTGGATCTCGCCATCTAGCGGGGGAAGATCACCGCCATCTCCCGAGGAAAAAATGCGCTACACTTACGGGACTAATGACCTAAGCTGTTGACGCGCCCAGAATCACTAACAACCAACCAACCAACCAACCTACCTTAAACCATACGCAAGTAATCCATAAGAAACCTGCCGGGCACCAGCTGGGCCCTTGGAGAAGGAACTGAGGAAATGTTAGCCAAACATTTGAAGACAATGACGAAAATGGATATGCTTTGAGTAAACAAGAGGTCTTAGATGTACTTAAGGATTTTGTGGAAATTCATTTATTTCTCCATGTAAAAATAATAACCTGAACATGATTGGTACAGGGGTTTTTGCAAAAGGGAAAAGCTGAGCCTTAAAAGTGTGGAGCCCTTAGAGAAAGCGCGTCGCTTAAATACAAGTGACCCTTTCATCATTTATCACATTTACAATTCGATTGAGGAAAAACATGAAAGAACTAGATCTTGAGAATAAGCCAAATCACATTTACAACCTTAATGAGACGTCTTTTTGCTACGATTCTTCTCGAGTAAAATTACTATCTGGTGTTGAAGAGAAAGCTCACCGGATGCAAGAAGGATCTGTGCGAGAACACACAACAGTTTTGGCAAATTGTAACGCGCCTGGGAGAGTAATGCCTCCGTTAATAGTGTTTCAAGGTGCTAACTTGTGGTCATCTCGGAAAGGAGAAAAGAATCTGCCAGGTACATTCTATGCATGTAGTGAAAAGGGGTGGATGGCATCAGCTACATTCCACTATTATGGTATGAAGTTTGTTAAGAAGTAAAAGAAAGGCCAATCCTTGTAATATTTGCACATAACAGCTATCTATGTTCGAAACTACCTAGCTAATAAAGATAATAAAGCTGCTCATACAACAGATGTTTCGCAGCCCCTGGTCACGTCTTGCTTCAAGACATTGACGTGTAAGTGGTATGTAAATATTCTTCAGTGGTACAGAAAAAATCAAAGAAAGATGACCAAAGGAGAATTTGTAGATGTGCATTGTAGTATGGGCTGACTTCAGAAAATATCAAAGCCGGATCCAGATCTGTTGGATTGTATCCCTTCGATCGAACTAAATATCCCGTTTCCCGATTTTTTTGATAAACTATCGAAGTATTTAGCTGAGAAGAAAAGAGCAAGCGAAAATCCAGAAAGATTTCCTCCTCCCTGCCGAGTACAAGGAGAGTCACTTAATGATTATCAAGTATCGGGACCTTCTACTTCACTGTTTCAGTGCACAGCTACTGATATTTCATTGGAATCACAAGAAACCAGCCCCACAATAGAAACTTAACACTATCCCTTCAACACCAGATATCAACTATTCCTCTCCAGCTACTATCTCTCCTTGCACTTTTGAGATACTACTATTGGAGAAAATGTAAAAACAGTAGCCCCCCCTCCCCCCAACAAGGAAGCGGTTAGACCCAAGAGCAGCAATCATTACTAGTGAAGAGTGGATCGAAATTAAGAAGCAGAAGTCAAAAGAACGGAAAAAGAACCAAAGAAAAAAGTAAGCAAAATAAAGCCGGAAAAGAAAACTCGAAAGCGTATTAGGTAAAAGAAAATAGTTTCGTCAGATTCTAGCGATGCAGACAGTGAATCTAAACCCGTCGAGGAAAGCAATGATGATACGGTCGTGGAAAGTCTGTTAAGAGAAATTAACAGGGACGAACGGTCAGACAAATTTGAAGAGCTGATTGGAAACAAAGAAAAATACGAAACCTACAGATCCATTAAGATTAAGGATTGGGTTGTAGCAGAATTTCGTTCGAAGAAGATGATTTTGCACTGCGTTGGCCAAGTCACAAGTATTGAAGATTGTGAACCGCTGATTCAAAGCACGCAAGATTCAAAGACAAAGTGAAAACAACGCATTTTTTTTCTTGTAAGGAGACAGAAGACATTTCACTTGTTGAAAAGACCTTGTGGAAAAATTAGTGAAACCTGAACTTGGGCGAAGGGGGGGGGGAGTTGATTTTTAACAAATCTTCCAGCAATTTCAATATTCAATAATTTTTGTAAGTGCGTTACGTTACTTATTAGTACACTTCAATGTATGAACTATTTTTTTATAGTTTCTTATATTAAAACCAAATTAAACAATATTTTTTAAACTTTATTTTAAAGCTTCCTTTTCACTTTCAGACTGATCGGAAACCATGTCTTATAACTCAGACACAGCAAACGATAACAACGAAAAAAATACTGTACAAATATTAGACCTTAGAGTTTCTCACTGTAGCCCACTCCTTGTTCCCGAATCAAAATTTGAGATATCATGCTGTATCACTTTAGCCTCACCAATGTATCGTATTAGCCCCATCAGGTGGGGCTAATTTGATACACAGTCTTAAAGTTTTTAAAAAGTTGTAAGTCGTATGTTATGTTTCACTTCACTCATCTTTAGCAACAAAATCCACATATTCAGTATTTTTTACATGTGATTTCTACAAACGGTATAGAAGATAAGGTGAAAAAGTTTACATTTCTGTATCAAAATAGCCCCGATTGACACTAACTGTTGAGTTTACGAGAAAATTTATGACAATTAAGGCGTATGTACTCAAATACAGTAATGTGAACAACTTACCGGTAATGTAAACGTTAACGATGGTAATGTAAATGTTAACGAGGTGAGACAAGCCAGAAAAATTACATTTTTGTAATTCTTGAAAAACAAAACAAAAGAGCAATATGGTGTTTGTCATCTTATAGAGTGCATTGAGCTCTACCCTTGCCAAAAGTTTAAAGAAAAAAAGACCTATGCCATCTTTGTAAGTGTAATTTACTCTTTTACAAGAGATTTAAGGAAATAATTTGTAGCCGTTTTTGAGAAAATTTTGAAAATGGCTTCATGTAAAGTACCCCCAAATTTTGAAGAAAGTATTTCAAAATCGTAGCGTCTCGAGTCGAGCCAGATCGACCGGAGAATATCCATTTAGGGAAAAAATCCTATGGTTTAGGCGCTAGTGGTGTTCATAGACGGACCGACGTTTTGAAAAAAAAAAAAACCTTCTTTAGGTATCAGAAAGTGCCATTAATGCACTCTATGGAACAGAACGAAAACGACTGTGCCAGTTCGATTTTGGCACAGTCTCATCCATTAGAGGGGCATACCAACCAACACAGCGTTCTTTATACAGCATTAAATGGGCCGAGACGGTGTCAACCGTAGGTGGCTCAGAGTTTTTGAAAGAGGCCTGCAGATAGCACTCCGCCCTGCACGTTTGAAGAGAGTATTGATAGAGTATCAAAGGACTAAACGCTCGTTCAAATTATTATTATTATTATTATTATTATTATTATTATTATTATTATTTTCTCGTCTTATTGGCACATTTGAATGAATTGCACAGATATACAAAATCAAAGCACAATACATCTATTTTTTAAAAAGAATTTATAATACATTGTTTCCCATGAATTTCCGCTCTATCCTTGTTGAAATAACAACTGCCTTCTGCATGGGTTTGTACAGGTCTTCATTCAAACCAGTTGCTTAAGGCCCCAAATCAGACTCCTAGGGATAACTCCGGTGCTTGAAACAATTATCGGGATAATGTTGTCTCTTTTCATATTCCTGTTTCTCACCGGGTTCAACAAGATTTGCATATTTACTGATTTTTTCAGTGTATTTGCTTTGAATGTTGCCAGTATTTGGGACAGAAACATCAATATGCATGACATGTTTCTCACACTTCTTAATCACAACCAAATCCTGTCTGTTGTGAATCACTGTCAGGTCTGTTAAGATAGTTCTATCTCAATATAAGCGCCACTCTTCGTTCTCCAGAACACTCGTAGGTTGGTACTTAAAGTACGGTACCTTATCTTCAGTCAGAAGACGGTTCTGAACCAACGCTTGATGTAAAATTTTGGCAACCGAATCATGTCGCTGTTTACACTCGGTGCCTACCAAATGTGTACAACCCGAGGTAACATGATGAATTGATTCCACTGTTGGACAACCATAATGACATAACGTATTCTGCACATTGCTATCTCTAACAATTCGCTTCAAATAGTTACGCGTTGGAATAACTTGATCCTGAATAGCCAACATAAACCCTTCAGTTTCTGGAAAGATCTATCCTGATATGAGCCAGTAGTTCGATGCTTTCAAATCGACATGTTCTTGGCTCATCTCATGTGGATGTCTTCCATGAAGAGCTTTGGCCATCCATAAATGTCTCTTTTGGCCCTCATTGCATGAGAAGTCCGCAACATCCTGTCTCGACAGCTCTATCGGAGTATTGACATCTGCTTCACAAATTGCTTTATGCAGTTTTGATGTATTTGCCGCAGAGTGGAAATACATTTTCATGCTCTTCACTTGCCGACAAAGTTGGTTTCCAATGTCTGTGAGTCCTCTTCCACCCATATTTCTCGAAAGTGTTATACGTTCGACTGCAGATTTTGGATGGTGCATGTGTGCTTTCGTCCTTAAAACTCTTATTTTCTATTGTAAGTTCTCAATGTCAGTTTTACTCCACTTAATAATGCCAAGTGGAGTTTAAGACTGGGACAGCGTAGGTGTTAATAGCTTTTATGATTTCTTCCATTCAACTTTGTTTTCAGGAGCTTTCGGGTTCTTCGGAAGAATTCCTCTGCAAGTTCATCTTTCATTTTACCTTGGTCAATGTACCTTGCCTGTCTCACTCCCAGGTATCTGTACGTTTCCTCAGCAGGCATCGCTTTATCAACTGTTTATTTTCAAGTTCAAAGGCTCCTTCTTGGAGCTTTCCTTTTACAATATTCAATGTTCGAAAATTTTCCAGGCCAAACTCCATTTTAATACTTTTTGAAAATGATTACACATCACTCAATAGTTGTTCAAGTTGAGATTTTGTGGAAGCATATATCTTCAAATCATCCATTTATAAAAGGTGATTTATGCGATACATCATTATTGCTCCCAATTTAATTCCAAGTCCACATTTAGTGGAATTCAAAAGATGAGATCGCGGATTCTTACAGATGACAAATCAGAGGGGACTTAGTGAGTCTCCCTGAAAAATACCTCTTCGCACATTGATTGCATCAGTTTGGATGTTGTCAACGGGAGTACTTAAGATAATTTTTGTTCGCCAGTTCGACATAACATGTTCCAAGGAGACAACTTTTGTATCAACCTCATAGATCTTAAGTATTTCGATCAGCCAGGTATGTGGTACAGAATCAAAGGCTTTTTTGTAATCAATATACGCCATGAACAAGTTGCGATATTTTGCATATGCTTGACCACACACTACTGAATCTATGATTAATTGTCCTTTGCAACCCATGGAGTCTTTGCTACAGTCTTTCTGTTGGACTGCAATAATATCGTTGTCTCTACAGTGGATGTATATCCGTTGTGAAAGGCGCGATGTAATGATTTTATACATCGTTGGCAAGCAAGAAATAGGGCGGTATTTTGTTGGATCTTCTTGTTTTTTGTGGGTCTTTAGGTATCAGATTCCCTGGGTAAGAAATTCTGTCATCTTATCTGGTTGTTGTATGACATCGTTGATCAATTCAGCCAGCCTTTGGTGAGTGCACAATAATCTTTTATACAAAAAAATTATGAATTTTATCTGGTTCTGGAGGTTTCCAATTCAATAGGTTCTTGATTACTTCACTGACGTCTTCAGTTGTAAATTCTTGGTAATGCATCTTGGTAAGATGTTCACAGCGTTTCCTCTCTTCTCCAATCCAGCTCGCTCTCGCATCACATTCCGCTGGATCGGAAAGTTACTTACTCCAAAAATCATTCACCTGCTCTCGTGTTGGATATAATCCTTTGTAATTGCCTTCTTCAGGAAGACTGCTGACGGGAGACTTCAGAAAGCACAGGTCAACCATGAACCACTTAGTCACCCTTGCCACACAGATTTACACTTTTTTGTGCTACATCAGCACCTGGTAGCATTTTCTTCAATATAGAGAAAGCGGATGACACCATCTGGAGGTACGGAATTCTTCGCACCTTGCATACTTGGGGCCTTAGGGGACGGCTCCCTTTGTTTCTAGTAGGTTTTCTTTCATCAAGATCTTTCCGTGTTCGCCTTGGCGATGCGTTATCCTCTAGTCACTAGTTAGAAAACGGTGTTCCCTAGGGATCGATTTTGAGCGTCACTGTTTGCCATTGCTATCTATAGTATTGCATCAGTTATCCGGGAGCCTGTGAAGGCATCACTGTTCGTTGACGACTTTGCAATTTTTTGCTCCTCCAAGAGCGTGCAAGTTATTGAGAGGCCGCTACAACTTGTGCTCATCAAACTGCAGGAATGGAGCGATAAAACAGGATTCAAGTTCTCTATTTCAAAAACCACTTGCATGCACTTTTGCAGAATCCATCACCTCCATAATCACCCCGACCTTTTTCTTGGAGGACAGCAGTTTCCATTCGTTGAATCAGCAACCTTCCTTGGACCCACATTCGACAAGAGCCTAACCTGGCAAAAACATATCCGTAAACTACAGGGCCGATGTGTATCACCTATGAATCTCCTTCGCACTTACTGGTAGCTCTTGGGGCGCAGACTGTGTTTGTGTTTTGCGTTTTTATAGAACTCTCATCCGCCCTATCTTGGATTACGGATGCATAGTGTGTCAGCGTCTCCATCAACCATACGGGCATTAAATACCGTACACAATGCCGGCATAAGGATTAGTAGAGGCGCCTACCGCACGAGTCGCATCGAACGCCTCATGGGCCAGGCTGGAGAACCATCTCTAAGCCGATGGCGGGATATTCTGAGTGCCTTCTATGGTGCGAAATTATCCAATGATACTCCCTCGCGCCAAGCAGTCCTCCGTCCAACCCACTTGACTTCATATTCACTGAGACCATCGACCTCCCATCCCCTGGGAGTCCGTCTCCGTATGCTCTTACAGAAGCTTCATATAAAACTACCCAACCCTTTGAAATCCCCCCGAAACCTTGTTTCCCCGTGGAAACTACACCGGCCGATAGTAGATCTTAGACTGTCTAACCTTCCTAAATCCTTAACTTCCCCCCCCCCAGTACATTCTTATCGGAATTTGAGGCGATGAAATCTACGTATCCTGGCCATTACTTCATTTACACCGATGGCTCCTCTCAAAACGGCAAAGTCGGATGTGCCTTCTACTGCAGTAGAGCCACGCAAGGTTTTCGGTTAGACTCTTCGTGCAGCGTCTATACCGCAGTGCTCTTGGAGACACTTAAATTTCTGAATCGATGTCATTAAAGAAAGTAGTGATATGCAGTGATTCCAAAAGCTCTCTTGAATCCATCTCCTCCTCGTCTTGTGACCCAGTGACAATGACCATCCAACACCAAATCCATCATCTATTCGTCCGCCACTATATTTTAGTCTGTTGGGTCGCTGCACACATGGGAATAAAGGGAAATGAAATAGCTGACCAGGCGGCAAAGTCTGCCTCGAAGAAAAGAGAATTAGACATCTTCACAGTCCCCACGGAAGACATCAAGCTCTTTATAAAACGCTCTATCCGCAGTGAATGGCAAACAGTGGCATGACTCCGATTTTAAGCTCACGAGAATAAAGGATTCCATAAATCCTTGGTCTTCCTCATCTCGTGATGCTCGGCGAGAGATCATTTTAACACGCCTCCGGATCGGTCACTGCCATTTCTCCCACGATTATCTCCTCCACGGGGACCCACCACCTACTTGTATATGCGAATACTGCAAAATAGATCTTACCGTGGAGCATGTTCTCTTACACTGTGTTAGAGCCGTCGAAGGCATGACCTTGCTAGCTCCCTAGCGGAGATTCTTAGAAATGACGAATCTTCTCTCCGCAAGCTTTTTGGCTTTTTGCGAGAGACTGGCTTGTACAGCCTTATCTGAATGTGATAATGCCAATTATTGGCTTTTAGCCCGAGTTCTTAAAAAAAACTATCTGGCATTTTTTGCCAAACCTTTTTAGGAGCATATAATCCTTTTCAGTTTTACTTTGTTTTCTATTTATAGATTTTAATTTTCCTTTGTTAGCTTGGCATTGCAGTATTGTGCACTGGACTTAAAATAATTTGACACGGGCGCAAATGACCTTAGCCGTTGAAGCGCCCTCAATGAACTCAATGAATCAAATCCAAAATTGATTTTCCCCAATCGATCTGGGTGGTGTCATGGCCTCTTGAATTTGAAACCGATATTTTAATTTTGGGGGTCACTTTAAATGGCGCCATCGTTTTTGTTTTTTTAAAAGTGACATGGATGTTGAAGATATGGTGAAGATCTCGTGTTCGTTAAAAATCATAATTTTTCGAAAATTGCAAAAGTTCAAATTTTTTTCGGAGTCTTACTACAACTAAATTATTAAAGATTGAAGATTTTTTCCCTTATTGAAATCTGTTACTTAACAATAGACTGTGAAATAAGGTCATGTACAATTTTTCGAAGAGTTAAGTACTTTTCGCGTATTTTTGTGTGAAAATACGAGCGAGAAAGTACGTGCTGTTTTAGCACCACTAGTTTCGGAGGCTACAAAAATGGAAAATGCACTAAGCAAGATTGTATAGGTATACACACGATAGGTGGTACTAAAAGAAAGCGGCATTTTAAAAATTAGACTCTCGTGAGCTCTACACAGTGCATTGTTTTCGACGATCGTCTGCGACAATGCTCTTCGAGAACGGTGTCGACCTGCCCTCGTTGAAAGAACTTGGTGGTTGGGAGTCCTCGTCAGTAGCATTATATATTGTATCATTGATATATTGTATATCAGTAGCAGATATATTGAACAATCGGTATCGAAAATAATTAAAATTTCTAAAGTGGTTCAGTACCGACGAAGTTGCATTAACGTCAACCGATTTAATTACGTCGACATGGGCATCGTTGACCTCTTATGAAGGACTAGAAATTAGCCGTGATAATAATAATTTATTGATAAAGGGTTTCAATGTTCAATTTTAGGCGATCAGATTTGTTGGAAAACAGTCACATAAAATAAAGATAAAAATTGATAAACAAAACCTTTATTTTTTTCACATTTTCTTTACAACGATTCGGAAATCTAATGCGTCTCCATCCTCAGACATACTACATGTAAGTACTAAAAATATAAGATTAAAATGCATAAATATTTGTACAGTACATTATATACAATTTAAAACACATGTGCAAGCAGAAAACCACAGGATAGTTGGAAGCTTACCTTTTATAACATCAATTTCGAAAATTCAGCAGTGTGAAATGGAATGCATTTTGTATACCAGAAGATTGTTTTTTGAATTCTTTAAGAAGATAAAATTCATGGAATTTTTTAATTTAATATGTAAAGTTTCTGATATTCTAGGAAACTTGTTTCATTGTCTAATATATGAATATTTTTGAAATCTAACTTGTGGCCAGTATGTATCCGGTGGATAGTTGCCGAATTCTGCCTGTTGCTTCCCTAACATTTTCGAAACCTCAGACCTTCAAGTGAGGCCAAATGGACCGCGGATAATATTCTAACATTCAGTCTGGAAAACATCCTGCGCATAGTTTAAGGGCTACTGTTATTTACAGAGTACAGACGGACGGACGTTTTGAATAAAAATACTTTTTCGCAAGGGCTCACTATCCGTGAAATCTGACTACAAAACGTGATAAGAGGGAGTAATTTACTACACGTTAAAAGTGGATTTATCCACTTTTTCTGTATCGGGGCCCCACAATATTTTATCCATCGAAAAAATCGCGTTTTTATGTCACAGTATAACATAACTTACTCTGTATTACGACCCCGTATGTACATACGTATACGAGAAAGTGGAAAGCGGGATGGGGAGAAACGAAAGGAGCAGAATGTAGATGTTTTTACTAGCATAATTCTATGTAACCTGTATTCACTTAATGAATCGGGAATTCTTTGCATTCCTGTTTCTGGTTTAAGAAGCCCCGTTGCGACTAGGTCTGGGCAGTTAGTGGGCAAAAATAAAAGCTCGATGAGTTGTGAGACCTTGAGTCGAAACCAAAAGCGTATCCACGAGAACTGGCGCGAGAGATGTCCGTTTCTCTCTTCACATAGCGTTGGGGTCTGCGCCTTGGCCTACAACACTCCGACCTCCTCTGGCCCCTTGCGAATATCAACTGGAGAGGAATTCCTTCGTCCTTGCTGGGGGGTCTGCGCTTCTACGAGTAGTTAGAAGCTCCCGAACACACAGCTATTCTTGGAAGCGCAGTGGAGATGACTTTCCTTGATCGTTCTTCGAATTTTCATCGCGCACTCACCCCGCCTGTCTCCTGGCGACAGCGTTGTCAGTCTTTTTCACATGAACGTCGTTTCCTTGCAGCTCACGAACGTTCTCCACACATCCCCAACAGGCAGCGCTGTGGAGAGGAGTCTCTGCGTTATTGCCTGTTGCATTGATGTTCGGGCCTCTCCTTAGCGGCCCGCGCATGTAGGCGATGTGTTCATTAGCAGAAGCAAATAAAAGCAATTCCATTCATGTTTTTAGCATTCACATTCACTCTTGCCTCCAACAAAGCTACCAGTGGCTCCAGACATCCGTCTTTCGAGGCCTCATAAGCCTCTGACATCCAGTCTCTCCCCGCACGTGTTCGGGCACAAGCGTCCTCGAAGGCCATCTGGAGGGTTGCCTTCATCTGCCGCGTCACAACGCAAGATGGCGCACGTTTTTTAAATGTCCTTCCACCATCGCAAACACTAGCGCGCACATCTCGATCGCATTGCTCTTCGTTGCCGATGCTCCTTTCTCCAACAGAAATATCACCATTTCCCAACGTTTTCGTTGGAACTTGCATCAATAACGGTTTGCCTCTTTCATCACAGACATAAACAATCACTTTCTTCTCCAGAAACAACTCTAAAAATGGTTTATTGCCCTAAGATACTGCAGAAGCCACTAATTTCATATTAGTTTAAGGCCGCCCCTCCCGGATTAAGCGGACAAATTCTGTGAACCCATTTCTTTGAGCCAGCTCTAGAGCCGTGTCACCGTCTGCGTGCTGCGGCGTGCGGAGTCGCTGGCTCACAACGTCCAGTCGCGCACCGCGCTCAAAAGGACCATTACGGCTTTCAGTTGCCCGCCGCTCGCTCCCACGTGCAGGGCGGTGCCTCCATTTTCTAAGGCTGGGCTTCTAGCATCTGAAGCAAGGTCTCGCCGTCTCCTCAGTCTTCCAGTTATCAGCCAGAAGGGCAGCGATCATCGTAGAAGGGCTGGGTGTGGATTTTCTTCGAGACCTTTTGGGCAAAAGAGTATCCATTATGGACAGAACTTATCTGATGATAGACAAATCTGGCGGGTCATTCTAGATTTGTGATGGCAAATTTGACCAATATAAACGATATATCGATACATCGCTAAAGGTTTTCCGATGTCAGTGAAAACCGATGTTTTAATTATAGACAAATAAACAGGTTTTTTTCTAGTCATTTTTAATTACAGTACGTAAAAGGGATATATTTATTGTTTGGTAACCAGTGTGGCGTCATGGAGAAAAATACAGACATTTGCAAGTATGTACAAGTTTATTTACACGTATGTACAATAACTAAATTCTGCTCCGAAACTACACACTTTTGAGTATTTCCCTGTGGATACCCCGCATAGCTAGGGAGGGCCCGCCTCCACTGACGCTTCTCCCACGCCACTACCGTGACCTCGTCACCCGTGCAAGAGGCTCGACACGCTCCAGCCTTGGCGTAAAGTTTTGCGCATCGCGCGAGGTTTTCAGAACAAAAACCCTCGTGTGAGCTCGTCGGCTCGATTTTATACCTACAGTGTAGCCGTCACGTGACCGTCCTTGGTGTAGGAGGGAGGCTCGCGTCTACCACGTGACCTTCCACGTCAAGCTGGCATCCACTTGGTCTCAATATATCCCAACGCCGGGGCGCCAACGCTATTCAGCCCGCAGTTATGCGATACTTCCGCTTCTCCCACCCACGGCCGCCAACGTGACGCTACACCAGCATGTTAATACTATGTTAATAAAACTTATTATCGAATATAAAGAAAAATAACAATAAAGAACATCGTGTTGTGCTATTTTACCATTTAGTCACTTTCATTCATACTCCTCGAAGTAAAACCTCCTGGATCGTATATGATACATTTTATAAATATTTTAGTAGTATTTTTTGTATTATTGTAGTTACATTATATTTTGTCTTATTTTTGATATCTTAATCTTCCAATCAATATTATATATATATATATATATATATATATATATATATAAAATAAAATTAACAAAATAAACACATAATAAAGCATTGGATGAAAAATAAACTCATTGATGATGGTGTATATTTTAAAATCTATAATTTGTATGGCGAAGACAAAAACGTAATTCTCGAAGATAAAGCGAATTTGGCATCTCAGATTCATGCAGCCAATAGAAATACTTTTGACATATCCAACCAAGTCGATAACTAATTTTCCCATAAAAGTGAAGTTAAAACCCTTTTATTTTAAGGTCGCGAAATGTCTTTCAACCAATCATAGTAACAAACACTACCAAATATAAATTCTTGACTTACCTACCCGACAACTGGAATTAGTAGCTAAATTTCACTAGAAATACAGCTCTTCTGCCTGAATCGTACCCTACTTCATAAGACGTTGGGACCTTATCAAAAGAGTAAAAAATTGCTAATTTTTTTCTTTAATTTCTTATAAAATTGGAATTAAATACACCTACAAAGATAGAAAAGTTTGACAATTTTTCGGCGTCATTTTACGACTGAATGTAAATGTATTCAAGTGAAAGTTGTTTACCACATTTAGTTATTTAATTAAACAAATATACATTTAAAAACATGTTAGAAGTTTAAACGCAATTTGAGTGAAACCTGGGCAAAATTAAAAAATATTTTAAAATCAATATTTTTTTACAAACTGCTCCATTTTTTGTTTAATCTTTTTGAACGGATAGTGCAAAATTCACTATATACAGGATGTCCCACCAACTATGGGCCACCCTTATTACATCTAAACGGTTTGCGATATCGAAATGTAGATGTCGCTCAACAATGCAGAATCATGTGGCAAGTAATATTCTGCATAGATTTTGTTCCTAATATTTTTAGTTTTTGAGAATTTTAATAATCTTTGTTTTGTTTTTTGAATAGAATGTAAATTTTTCTCACCAGCAATGGATAGATCGTGAAACGAGGAATCCAATGATGTTAGTATTTTGTTAAACATTTTAGTAGAAAAATAGACTTTCTGACATCTGATTTTAAATTAAACGGACAATATTTCCCCTTCCAACTGTCGCCTTTGGGGAAGGTAAGTCTTCGAGGCGTCGACCTGTTACGGACGGCGGCGCCGCGAAGCGAAGGCCACCTTCCCATAAGGCGACTGTTGCAAGGGTTTCTGAAGGAAATGATGTCCATTTAATTTAAAATAACATATAATAAAGCCTACTTTTATACTAAAACTTCTATCAAAATACTAACATATTTGGATTCCTCTTTTTATGATCTATCCACTGCTGAAGAGAAAAATATGTAGTTCCATTTAAAAATTCAAGAATTACATTTCTAGAAAACTAAAAATATTTCCAACAATACCTTTACGGTATATTACTTGCCCCATGATTCCGCATTGTTGAGAGAAAATTACATGTCGATACCGTGAACGTTTTGGAAGTAATGGGGGTGACCCATAGTTGATGGGACACCCGGTATTATGACATAAACTTCATTTTGCTGTATTTAAAAAAATTACACATGTTGAAGGCCGGTACCTGCTTGCGGGTACCTCATTGATATTTATATACTACGGGTGGTCTTTATACAATAACCTGTCACCTTTTTCTGCCTTTTAGGACGGTCGGAATGACTCTTGCCTCTTCTTCAGGCTCATATATACGTACGTATGAGTACACGCGATGCATGAGTGTTCAACTATTTCCACTATCTTCTGACTTTTTTTGGTTTTTAATTAGATTTCTTTGTCCAGTTTTATTTTAGACAGTCATGTATTGCACATTTTGAAAATCAAAAGGTTAATAAAAAACATAATTTAGATTTGGAATTTTATTGAAATGTATTGTTAAACTTTCTGAAACAGTATCTATTGACGTTCCGAGCGGAGCACTTTTCCTCTTCCTCTGGAGTCTATTTGAATATAAAATTTATTAAGATGAGTTCATTTGTTCTTTGTACATACAATGGACTTCGGTTATACTGAACTTCTGGGGACTAACATTTTTGGTTAACTTTAGTCGATGATGTCAGAAAAAAATAGAATTTCCCCATGATTGTTTTTATTAATAAAGAGATACAAGAAAATAGATTAACAGAACGAACTGAAAATTTCAATATCTTTATTTGTCCTTAAAAAATCAATTAATTTAATTTGTTTGCTTCGTACTTTTTCATTAGTAATTTCTCTAGATCTTTCTCCAGAGTTCGTGCTCTCTCCATTCTTGATTCTGCATTGTCCTCTGGGTCTAAGTATCGTAATGCAGTCTTTCAATATCTTTTGCACTGTTGGAACACCGTCCCACTTTCCGAAGGCCCTTTTACTCGCCTAATAACAAACGAGATGCTTTCGATAGCGGCATGGCGCAAGTGGCTAATAAAACTGATTTTTTTCCCAACTTCAATCGTTCATTTACATGCTGGGAATACATACGCCGCAGCTCATTGGCTTTTGCAGCAAAGAAGGGGGCAGTGCTTAATAATCTGCTTTACCGTGCGGCACGGCGGATATCGCCAGGCTGAGACTGTCGCGTGCTTCCTGTCACCTTCGTAGAACTGAACGCGCTTTGTCCTGCGGAATATCAAGTAACACCGAGATTGAAACTGAATCACGAGTCGTCACTGCCAGTTGAAACCCACGCAGAACACGGCCTTTGTTCCCGCAGTGAAACTGACTGGCATAAGGTCATCAGTAAGGTGCCTATTCCGGGTCCGCTACCCCTGGGGAGTGCCCGCAGGGGAGACTTCTCGGATAATGGCCTTTGGACGACGATCTTTTTTTCAAGCTGCCTAGTGTTGGGAATTTGTGGCACTGAGGCGATATATTCGTTTCCAGGAGGGAATTAATTTCCCGGACGTTCTATTTCCTACGTTCACTATAGCCGAGGTTCAGGTTCACTGTAACCGAATCTTCTTATGCTTATTTGTAATATAAGTGAAACAGGAAAAGGTGACTTAAGTTAACTATAACCGGAGTCAACTGTAATTATTATTACTTTATCATTGAGTTTTATTTAAAAGTTATAAGTTAGACAAATTGTACTTGAGCTTATAAAATAATTTCTGTTTATATTCAAATAGACCCCTAAAGAAGAGGAAAAGTGCTTCTCGAAACGTCAAAAGATAATGTTTCAGAAAATTTAATAATACATTTCAATAAAATTCCAAATCTAAATTATGGATTTTTATTAACCTTTTGATTTTCAATATGTGCAATATATGACTGTATAAAATACAACTGGACAAAGAAATCTTATTAATGTTCAAGTATCTGTCTAGATACTTCAAGCACTGCAGTCACCTTGTACTCTTTATCCTATCTGATTGTCTATTTGACCATTGACTTCGCCACTATCAGTCCCTTCTGTAGTCTTATCTGCTTCGATCAGTTCCTGCCAGCTTAAAAAGTTTTTTTTATTAACACGATGATAATTTACAATCTATTTCAATTCGAAATAATAAGTAAATATGATAATTCAAAAATAAATGATCAGTGAAAAAAGTCCCCCATTGGTATTTCCAGGATCAATATACAAAGACTATAACATAAAAATGAAAAAAATTAGAATAATAAGAACACAAAACGGTGAATTATTTTTGTTTTGTGTATGCCAATGTCAAATACTAAAGCGGTAAGGAAGTTGCAAAGAGGAGGTTCTATTGAGGCGAGATATTTCTTGGCTATTGTCTAAAAGGTTTAGGGCTAGATGGTTTGGATGGGTTTCAGGCGTTTATTGTAGTTTAGGCTAATTTCTTGTATCTTCTCTTGAATTGTTTGAATATTGAGGTCTCGATGGAGTGCTGCATTAGATATGTACCAAGGTGCTGATGAGATGACTCTTAAAATTTTTGACTGGAATCTTTGAAGAATTGATAAGTTTGTTCTGCTGGCTGTGCTCCAGATTTGGATTCCATATGTCCATACAGGAAGTAGGATGGTTTTATAAATTAGCAGTTTATTTTCCAGGGACAGCTTGGATCTGTAGCCAATAAGCCAGTAGAGTTTCCTTGTTTGCAGTTGGAGCTGTTGTTTCTTGGCTTGTATATGCTTTTTCCACGTGAGACGTCTATCCAAGTGAAGACCTAGATGTTTTACGCAATCGGTTTGCGGTATTGTTTTTCCGTTGAATTCTACTGGCGCGCACGTTTCTTTCCTGAGAGTAAATGTAATTTGAGCTGATTTGTTCTCATTTACTTTTATTCTCCACTTTTTAAACCATTCTTCTAGTGTGTTGAGATGGTCTTGCAGGTTATCCGATGCTCTTCTAGGATCAGGGTCTGAAGCTAAAATGGCTGTATCATCAGCAAATGTCGCAATTATTGTATTTTCTGTTTCAGGAATATCTACTGTATATAACAGGTAGAGTACTGGACCAAGTACGCTACCTTGTGGTACCCCAGATTGAATAGGATAAAGGTCTGAGAGTTCGTTTTGATTTGGAACTGTCGATCTGTAAGATAAGATTTGAAAATATCCAGGAAGGAATGTGGTAGATAGTTTTAATTTATACAGGAGGCCCTTATGCCATACCTTATCGAAGGCTTGCGTGACATCAAGAAAGGCAGCAGAACAGTATTGCTTGTTTTGGAAGCTGTTCTCTATATGATGTGATCCTGTTTATTTGTTCGATGGTGGAGTGCTGCTGGCGAAATCCAAACTGATGATCGGGAACGATGTTACGGATGTGTGGTCGCAGTCTTGCTAGGAGAAGTTTCTCAAATACCTTAGATAAAACTGGAAGTAGGCTTATAGGACGATATGATGACGCTTCGTGTGGGGATTTGCCTGGTTTAAGGAATAGCAGAATTTGAGCAACCTTCCATTGGGCGGGGTAATGCCCAGTGCGAATTATCCCATTGAAGAGTGCTGTGAGTAGTGCAATCCCTTTGCGTGGTAGTTCTTTTATCAACTGTGCAGTGATGAGGTCATAGCCTGGTGCTTTTCTGCAAGGCAGGTCCTTCTGTATTGCTTTACATAATTCTTTAGTTGTAATAAATTTTATAGGAAGGGCCATTTGTGCTGGTGAATCTAAATATTCTTCGATTTCCTCTTCATCTCTCATATTCGTAGGCGGGAAGCTCTGAAAAACGTTAGCGAAATGGTGTGTGAATACTTGAATTTTTTCTGTAGCACTTCTGGCCCATTTACTATTTTTGTCTCGAATTGGGGGTTCAGGTTTGATTGGGTGCTTTAAGTATTTTGTGGCTTTAAATAGGGAGTAATCTGTAGCTTCTGTCGGGGAGCCGTAATTTTGAAACTTGTTATTTCTGAAGTTCTTTAGAAGCCTGAGTTGCCTAGTGGCTCTATTATAGTTGGTTTTATCTCTTGGTAGTCTTGAAGTTTGCCATATTCTTCTTAACCTTCTTTTCTCAGTGACTTTGTTGATGACTTCGGCAGGCCACATCGTGCAATTTTTAACGGAAGTCGTTGAGTTGTTGCATGCCATGCTGCAGTTTGTATGCTGTGCGTGACATACTCAGCTGCTTCATCAATGTCATCAGCAGATTTAATGGCATTCGAATTTGGGCGTTGTGGGAGATCCAGTTTCGGTACACGTTCCAATTGGTTTTCTATTTACAAGAATGACGGTAGTAGTAATATTGTATTACTAATAGTGACAATAACAGGAGTATGGTCAGATGATAGTTCATGGGATGCTTCTATGGAGTAGTAACCAGATGATATACCTTTGGCGACGAAAAAATCTAGTAAGTCTGGAATTTTGTTTGGATCTGTAGGCCAATACGTTGGTTCTCCTGTTGAAATGGTTTCAAGCTGGAGTGATGTTACAGCTTTCTGGAGTTCTCGTCCTCTCGTAGTGATGAGCCATGATCCCCCACTGTGTATGCTTTGCATTAAAGTCTCCTCCTGCTATAAATCTTGAGCCTAAGTTGTTAAAGTAGGTTTCAAAGCGTGTTTTGTTAATATTGAATCTTGGTGGACAATAGAGAGCGCTTACTGTAAGAGGCCCACGCCAGTCAGTGATTGTTATAGTAGTAGCTTGCAGATCGATGTCTTGAAACTCTTTTTCTTCATGATGTTTTATATTTTTTCTAACGAGGATAGCAGTGCCTCCGTGTGCATGACCGTCAGGGTGTTTGGTATCATAAAGTATATAGTTTTTTAATTTTAAGTAATTCTTGACTGTAAAATGTGTTTCTGATATTAGTATGATGTCAATTTTGTTCTGCGAAAGAAATATTTCAAGTTCTTGGCGATGTTGCACCAAGCCATTGGCATTCCATGCTGAATTCGAAAAAAATTACACATTAGATAATTTAGTCACCAATGTTGATACTAGATTTAGGAGAGCATTTATTTGCTGGCTTTGTTGTAGCAGAACATTTTCGAATCTTTCAAATGAGTGTTCTGTACGCTTTGACCGAGCAATATCGGCCCACGTTCTTTCGTTAGCTTGTGAACGTCTTTTGTTTTTCATGATAAATATTTTCATTGTCGTGATTTTGTGCCTGCATTGTCATCTCTTTTTGAAAATTACCTCTTTGTTTATTAAGTTTATAATAGCCTTTCTTTTTTAGTATTTCCTTGTATATTTTACAACCTTTATAGTTTGCAGGATGATTGCCTTCACACAGAGCACATGTTGCTTCACTTTGCTTTTCTTTTTCACGTTTGTCAGGGGCGTGTTCTCTTCCACACTTAACACACCGATATGGGTACGCACAGTAGGTTCTGGTATGTTCGTATCTTTGACAATTTTTACATTGAATTATGTCTCGTCGTTATACGCGGTGGTTCAAATGCAACAATACAATTTAGCAGTCGTTAATTTGAAATATGTCTTTGTTATTAGGATTTGGTTCAAGTCTATGAAGAACAAAGAGAGAGGTAACTTCGTTACCCTATGGCGGACATTTATTATATTTCTTACTTTATGACCCTCTTCCAAAAGTGCAGCTTTGATATCTTTGACGTCTACAGTATGATGTATATGACGTAGAACAACTCTATACGCACGTTCTTGATTCAATTGATATGTATAGTAAACGTGTTTGTTGCTTGATAAATGCTTTACTATTGCTCTGTAAGCATCTGGAGTTTTTGGTGCTGTTTTGATTTTGTCATTTGGCATTGATTTTATTTCAAAATCTTCAGTTCTTAAAGCTTCTTCAATGAACTTTACCATGGCCGGACATTATTAACATTTGGGACAAATATAGGCGGTACTGTGGTTTTCGAGGAAGTTTCCTCTGTATTTTCTACTGTATCTTCTGCACTGAGTACCCCAAACTTATTGTGCGTGGGCACAGTAAAAGTATTAACATTATTATCGCTAGACGCTGTCTTTTGTCTTACCCTTTTATTTTCATTCAGGTTGATGTCATCTGAGTTCGGTCGTTTTGGTCGAGCTGGTTTGTACGTTTGCCATGAATTCTGGGTCAGATCCACGGGTAAAGATGAATCTTGATCCATGTTGTGGCTGCCGCTGCATTTTGATTCTTCTGTTGACATTGCGTTGAGAGATGTAGCTGACCGGGTATTGGTAGCAACGACGTTCTCACTACATGTTGCCGTGCCTCTAATACACTGCAATATTCAGTGGATCACAATATTTGTTGTCTTTACTGAATTATTATAGACAATAACACTGTTCATATGCACAATTTTAAATGTTTAACACGAAACACAAGTTGTTATCGCTTGGCCTTCTCTTATCTTGGCGCGTTCACTGTCGAGCAAGGTAAGGTTCGGCGGACACGATCCGCACACGACGGCGTCCAGGCGAGAACTTTTTTAAATTTATTTTACGTCAAAAAAACAGTTAAAAACTGCGTATGACGTGCTATGGGGAAAAGTGAATTGTGTGCACATTTTCAAAATTCTGTGATCCCTACACTAAGTCATATACTACTTAAATTTTGATTTTTTGAATTTTTGAAAGGGAGAAAAAAAAACAAAAACTCCCATGTAATAGAATCTATTTTCAAGGATAAACAAGCAATAAATTTTGAATTTTGAAAGGGAGAAAAAACAACAAAAACTCCCATGTAATAAAATCTATTTTCAAGGATAAATATTTTGATTTTTTGAATTTTTGAAAGGGAGAAAAAAAAACAAAAACTCCCATGTAATAAAATCTATTTTCAAGATAAAAAGCAATAAATTTTGGTTTTTCTTCCTGCCGCGACAAATGGAAACATAATTTGAAAATTTTTCCCAATTCTAGAAGACGTGCACAGAAAATGAAGTTACATTTATGTCCAGAAGCAAAACAAGGGGCCATCTCAGCATTTGCTCAATGGATCAGGGAAACTGGACGAAAAACCTGATCGAGATGGGCTTAAAAACCTGACTGAGCTTAAAAAGTGAATGCGAATTAACGAGGGTTTCAACGGTCTAGTCCTGTAACCTTTGTGATCCTGTCACGCGACATTATTGAATCCTCATCCACGAATCGGAATCACGTGGTGTCCGTGTTAAGACGTCAATAACGTGTAAACGAAGGTACGGTACTCTAACTTCTGCCCTTCGTAACGCCCATCCAAACCACAGCTCCAAGGCTTCTGCAAATTTTAATCGTCGACGAGGAAGAATGTCGAAAGTTAATTTGAATGGCCAGTTTCTCACTAGTTTTATTTACGCTCTCTGTTTTATAAAAAGAAGTCGGTTCAAAGCTGATTCTGATTTGATCTAGAACTCAAAACGGTGCTGTTCCGACTTGGAAAAACGGAGAAGTAACTGTGATTTCCTGTTTCAGGTGGCGCTGGATCCGAAGAAGGTGAACCATTTAGAGGCGGTGTCTGCAGCCAATGTCACGTTCCACAGAGTACTTCTAAACGGACTTGCCTCTTCCTTGCAGAAGTTGGTTCTTCGCTCAGTGTGTGACAACGAAATATTGCGGTTGCTTGGTCAGCATAGCAACCATCTTAAGTATTTGGATGTGACGTCATCTTGGTTGGTTGATGATGGAGGTCTCAAACAACTTTGTTTTAAGGTACAGTTAGCATATCGACAGAGATAATTTAAATATTACTAGCAAAACATACTCTTTAATTGCTTTCAACGTTTGCCCTTGAAAGATTAGGAGTTGTTTGGGATTAGGAGGATCTATGCTTCGACAACCCTCAACAGAAATAAACCGAACGGCAAGAAATATCGTTAAAAATACGTATTTCTCGTGTCCGATATCCGAATTTTACAGAGTAATAACTGGGGGGCGGATTTTCATGAAATGCCATTTTTTTCTTTTCACTTTAGAACAATGCCATTTAGTTTAGAAATTCATTTTGTGTTATAACAAAAGGAAATGACTCTTTTTTATAGGTCATTATTTTGCATTTTTTGTCGATTTCGACTAAGTCATTTTTTACCTTTTCCCATAATTTTTAATGCATTTTTTGCTGATTTAATCGATTTTAATATCATTTTTATTGGTACTTGCTTCAAATAATCTCACGAGATGCAACAAATGTTTTTCGCAGGATTACTCAGTAGCCTATTCGATTTGTTCGCTCAGAAATTGTTTTGACAGCCGTTGTATGTAATTCTTGTGACATATCAGCGCCATTGCCGGTTTGGCCGATTTCGGGATAACTAAAGACAGATTTCCTGGCAAAAAGCAGACCAAACCAAAAGTTTACCAGTTGAGTTCACTTGAAAGAATGGAAGAATCCTTGATTAGATCGATAACCTATCCAACAGCTTGAGTTGTTCATCCGAACTGTTTTGATCTTATTTTTTACGTCATTTTCTTTGATTTTAGGGCGTTTTAAAAACATTTTAAGAGCATTTTATTGTTCATTTTTGGCGATGTTTTAGGTCATCAAAATCCCCCCCTAGTAATAACCATATCGACTATAATATGATGTTCGTTTCATTCCAGATTTTCGAATAAGGTTAATTATATGGTATTGCTAAAAATATGCTTGTGTTCAGTAGACAAAATGTACCTTACCTCTTCTTAAATTATCACTTATAAGTTTTATCTTTTTAATATTAAACAATGTTATATTAAGTGTATTTAAAATCCATTGTATTTGATAATTTGAGGTTATTTTATGGATCCGTTATTCATAAAATATCCTGTAATTTTTGTATTATTTACACAATAATTGCATTTTTTCAGTTGATTCCAAATTAATTCACGATCACCAGCTAACTAGTAGTCTGGTATTTAGCATTGCATGGAATTTTTGTTAATGATCTGGACTGAAGCTTTTTGTGAATTATTCTGTTAATATCCACGGAAGGCATTAAGTAATTATCCATTTCAACAAGAACTACCGATTTTTCTCGTCCAATCTATGTTTAGCGCTAAGCATTTATGAAAAATATTTACATTGCACTGACCGCTATTGATTTTTTTCTTGCTTTTGTTGTTATTAGAGTTTAATATGCATAGGTTAAGAATATCATAAAATCCTTCACTTTAAAGTTTGCATTTTCTGAAAAGAATATATGAAGTCATGGGAGGTAAGATATTATATGCTTCGATATGTTCTTAACAGTATTAATCGTTACTTAATAACGTTAATATTATATTAAAGTTGTAAACATAATGTAATAAATAATTATATTTTTTTGTGTTCAGGATTCTATTTGGGCAGAATATTTTGATGTGTATTCGGATGGAAGTATTGATATGTCTGCGCTAAATAATTGTTGCCACACTCTTCAAGAAGTGCGCATCCAAGACACAAATACCTCTGAAATAGGAGTTGCGCTACTTTTACTACTGATACCCAAGCTGAAATCATTAGGTGGCTTCATATATTACAGGTAAGGAAAAATATCCTATGTAGGCTGGTAAAAATGAGGCACATTTACAGTATCGGTCACTTGGGCAAGTTAAAAAAAAGGCTGATGAAATTTGTCGAGTGAGTTAATATTTAATGCTTAATATTTTAATTTTGGGGGTTCGTTTACAAGAAGCCCCTGCGACATTTTCAAAATAAAAAAAACGTCTAATTTTTTTATTAAATTGTGTCGTCAGTTAGCGTAAGATAATGGTACAGGTTTCGTTTTCGTAAAAATCCTAATTTTTCAAAACTTGTAAAAGTTCATTTTTTTCAGCATCTTCCTACAACTAAAATATTGGAGATAGTATTTGTCCTTAATGAAATCTGTTTTTTAAATATTATGAAATAAGATCATGTACAATGTTTCAACTAATTGTGTGTGAAAAATTTTTTCACGCCTGAAAAAAATTCTTAAAAACTGCGCCATTTTTTTTCTTTAAATTATCTCTTTGTTAGTGTCAAAGGATTGGAAAAAATCTTGCTTTTCTCATTTCCAAAAATAGCAAATTTTTAACATTTAAAAATACAAAATTGAAGATAGAGATATTTGCTTTAAACGAAGTGTTAAAAAAATCAGTTCTGTGGAAAAGGTCATGTACATTTTTTTGAAAGAAGAAAAGAAAAGAAAAGAAAAAAACATTTTGTTCCACAGGAAAAAAGATTTTTTCCTGTGGATAGAAAAATCACTTAGAAGAAACGTTTAAAGGAATGGCGATTGAAGTTGCAAAATTTTAACATTTATATTATATAATTGAATACAGAGATTATTGCCATCAACTAAGTCTATTTATAAAAAATCAACTCATTAAAGAAGGTAGTACAATGTTTTGAAAAAAACTAGTATTTTTCGCATAATTTCTGTTCGAAATTGATGAAATATATATACATGTCCCACCAACTATGTGCCACGAGAAAAATTCATGGAGACGAGAAATGGATCAAAAGGATATGAAAAATAATTTTTATTCCAATTATAATTTCCTATTGAAAATTCCAAAATTAGATTTTCACTCTATTGTACAATTTGTATTCTCAATGTTTTGGTGTATGAATTTTCGTATTTTCTTTCAACCAAAACCGCAACCTTCATTTAAATTAAGTTTTCTCATATACAATTTAAATTTAATATGAATGAAAAATAGAAAAATAGGGATTAGATAAAATTATAAAAATTGAAAAAACTACTATCTGTATAGTGTTGTGATTTCTTTTTTGCCTCCGAGTCTGGACAATGCCCCTGCGAATTTTTGATCAAGAATTTTTCTAATGATTTTGCATTCCTTTTTTCTATATTTTCTTTTTTTTCTCCTGTTCAAAATTAGTGTTTCTGAGTCATATAGACATTCTGATTTTATCACTGTATTATAGTATCCCAGTTTCGTGTCCTTTGACATACCTTGTTTGTAATAGAAATTTTGAGTGAGACATATTCTGTTTCCATTTTCTTACATCTAGATTTTTTTAAGAAAACCTTTTTTAAAGTGAATCAACTCTCTCAGCCTTCTTCAAGGAGTTCAATCTGTTTTTGTGCTGTTTGAATATCACATGTCAGGATTGCCAAATCATCTGCAAATGCTAAACAGCCTATTGCTAATTTTCCTCTCCCTGATGTGATTAGTTGTGCAATTTTGAGATTTATTTTTTGTTGACGCCATTTTGTTATTACTTTGTCAAGAATACATTTAAATAGCAGATGTGAGAGTCTGTCGCATTGCCTTACCCTCGTTTTGATTTTAAAGGGGTTAAAAATACATCCCATAAATTTAACTTTGGCCTGTGTGTGGGTTTCATTCATCAGTGCAAGAGTTTTCAAATCTTAATCCTTGTTCCCTTAATATTTGGAATAATAATTCCTGATCAACCGAATCATATGCTTTTTTAAAATCAACAAATGCGCATACTAGATTTCTGGTACCTTCTCACTGATGCCTTAGGATAAGTTTCAGATTTACTAGATCTTTTATAAAATTTGTTCTGGACGTGTTCGACCTAGTCTGAAGCCTACCTGGTATTCTTCAATTTTTGGTTCTAATTGTTGTGCTCTGCCAAGAAGACAGGGATAAGATCTTGGAGGGGGACTGATAATAAAGAAATTGCTCTATACCATGTGTTTTTTTTCCTTTTTTGCAATGGATGAATTAATGAAGTTTTCCACTATTCTAGAAATTTTTCTCATTGCTAAATATCTTGCATAATTGTAGTTATTTCTTTATGGCGTTTGGTCATGCCGCTTTAATTATTTTTGTTACTATTCTATCTTCACCAAATCCTTTGTTGTTTTTAAGCGTGTTGATGTGTTTAATTATTTCCGTTTCATCGGGTGGTGTAGAGTTTGGATTATTTTCTACAGGTTCTTGTGTGGGGAATCTGTGTGATGGTTCTTCACAGTTTAGAAGATTTTCAAAATATTTTGCTAGCTCCTCACAATTATCTTCATTGTTAAATGCCAAATCTCCATTTCCGTTTTTAAAGCATAGGTTCTGTGGTTGATATCCTGCAAGTTTCGTTTTAAAAATTTTATAAACATTCCTCGAATTGTTTCTTGTAAAATCTTTTTAAACTTAAGTAGTTGGTCTTTGTCATATCTCCTTTTAATTTGTCTAATTAATTTAGCCCTTCCCTGCTTGTCACATTAAGTTAATTATTACTTTGATAATTATCCTTCCTGTATAAATCAACTTAAATCTTGGTGGCTTACTTCCTCCCGCGCATTTGAAGACTTCTCGTCTGAATTCCTTCTCGGATGAAGAACGTCCAATGTCCTGTACGTCTTCTCTCTGCGGTCGTCGCATTGATGTACTGTATTCTTTCCCCTACTTAACGCGACATTACCCGACGTCAATTGCTAACTAAGAATGTCAACCGCAATTCTGACAATTTATTCGCGGTTCGTCGAATAATTGTTATCAGTCGTCGTCGACTGATCGTCAAAAAGAAAAATAATGTTTACTTTAACAAAACAATGTAGTATAATGAATTAGTTTACATTTGCATTGTATAATTTAAAAAAAAGACTCAATATGCCTGTAACAAATAATGTACTTCAGCTTCCGGGTCAATGACCGCCATCTCGATCGGGTTTTTGCCCAGTTTCCCTGATCCATTGAGCAAATGCTGAGATGGCCCCTTGATTTGCTTCTGGACGTAAATGTAGCTTCACTATGCGCACGTTTTGTTGAACTTTTCTTTTGCTTGTAGTGGTAGTAGAACTTAGAGTGAGTTTCTATTTTGTTAACAATACAGAAAAATCAAATCTGTTCGTTCGTTTACCGTTAAAAATAAGTTTTCTATAATGTGGCAACGAAAATATCTAGTTTTTGAAATGTTAATCTCTCGCTTTTTAAAATTTATTATTATGATTATTATTACTATTATTTTTCATCTTCCAACTATTAATAGTTAAATTGTTGGGAAGGGATTCTGAAACTCAAGGAAGCGTGCGCAGATGATTTTCTCCCCCATACGTCACGTACAGTTTTTGACTAAATAAAAAAAAGTTGCTACGTGTACGCGAAACTTCCCTGTCATTCGCCTCGACACTTCCTAATATTCAAGTAATTGTTCAAGGATGAAAATTCTACGTCAGCTTACCTACTCCAATAGCGTTGGTAAATACATGTCCGTTTTTAATTCAATTGACAATTAGATGGCATCGACATTATTCAAATTCTTACTATTACGCTCTGAAAATAATTTTAATTTCATGCTCGCCCACTTATCTCTTACGTTTGGCGTTATGTCTTAACTAAATGTATTGCAATATCCACCGCGCATCCCATGTAATGATGTCCGCAATGTACCAAATTTGTTGTTCACGGCTCGGTAGTCAGCAATTAAGAGAGCAATCCTCTTCCTCTACACATTATTACGCATCCTACGCACATTCTTTTCATTACAATGGGCTTTGCTTACCCCTTCTGGTAGGTCGTCACACTGTGAGCGTTCGTCCTTCCCAGGCTTGTTCATTTACATCTATAGCCCTGACTACCTGTATGCATAAACTAACATGTATCAACCTAATATTGTATAAATATAATTAATACCGCAGTATTATTAAACATGGGGGGTCTTGACTTGATGTTTGCATTCTTGCAAAAATACTTAAATGACTCCCATTTGCAAGCTAGGTGGGGGAAAGAAGCTTGTTGAGCTTGGCAGTGTCTTCGCCGCCACGTTCCTCGCAATTAGAAAAAGTGTTTCTGAATTATTTTCCGTTTAATTTCTGGTTTGAGCCTCAGTCTTGTTAGTTAAGGAATATATTATCTTTTAGTTGTTTTGAGATGTTTTATTTTCTTTGAGTTCTCAGAGACCGCTAAAGTTAGGTTTCTTTTCAAAAATTCCCCGCTGCCTTCAGAATTTTCTTGGAGGGGGAATTGCCAAGATAACAACACGCCAGCCCTGAGAACGTGTTGAATTCGCGATGCTCCAAGGCTCTGAATTTGAACCGCTAGGCGCTGGGACCGGCCGGGGTTCCGCAGCACATTGCAACCGAGCGGGGGCGTATTGCTTGTTACCCAAGTGCATGGGGGGGGGGGAGAAAGAAGGGGTTCGGGTCAGCAAAGCCGAGGACAGGAGGTCACCGAAGGACAGCCGCCTTGTCTTTTTTTTTAATGTCGAACACCCCGCCCAGTGCATCCAGTGCTAAACGCTCGGCGCCGGCACCTGTCAAAACGCTTCTTTCACTAAAATAGAAAGATTTCAAGGGTCAATGCGATGCAGCCACCGTACCCTGAATAATAGATGAGAGGCCCAGCACTGCGCAGAGGTGTGCGGTCAAATTACACCCTTCAAAAATAGAGATGGAAAGAACCGCCGAAGGCGAAGAACCGAAGTTACCAAATGTTTGACTCTGCTTTTCGTTTTTAGCCGTATTTTGTTTCCGAGGTACCAGAGCGCCGTTCCGTGTCGTTCGCCAGAAATAAGGCCTGTATATTGCGACCACTGGCTATCCCTGTGCGGGCGCCAATGACGACCGCCGTCTTCCGTGGGTTAGGTCGGGTGTCACCTAGAACCGCTGACCCGTTGGTCGCCAATGTGCGGCGATTTCTCTGCCTGCGGCCTCTGGGCGATCGCGGTACCGATCGCCTCTTGTCCGAATAGCCGCGTCAGCAGTGGCAATCCCACGCGTGGATTCGAGGCGTGCTAGAATCGGGGTGGGTTTATTTTGAGGGGTGCTTGGATAGGGAAATGCGAGATGGCTTGCCTGGCTTTGTAATGCCCTCCGAGGATCTTCACCTTTCTCACGTCCGACCCCTCCGAGAATCTTCGCCTTTCTCTCTTTCGGCTGACCCCTCCGAGAATCTTCACCTTTCTCTCTCATGTCCGACTCTTCAAGAATCTTCACCTTTCTCTCTTTCGGCTGACCCCTCCGAGAACCTTCGCCTTTCTCTCTTTCGGCTGACCCCTCCGAGAACCTTCACCTTTTCTCTCTTTCGGCTGACCCCTCCGAGAACCTTCACCTTTCTCTCTCACGTCCGACTCTCCGAGAGTCTTCACCATTCCCTCTCACGTCCGACCCCTCCGAGAATTTTCGCCTTTCTCTCCATCGGCTAACCCCTTCAAGAATCTTCACCTTTCTCTCTTTCGGCTGACCCCTCCGATTGATTTATTGATTTATTCATATTTCCGGGCGCGTCAACTGCTCTGGTCATTAGTCCCGTTAGTGTAGTGCATGTTTTTTCTCGGGAGATGGCGGTGATCTTCCTCCGCTGGATGGCGAGATCCGGCGCCGACCTACCGTCGGCTAGTGGGGTTTCCCCCTAACCAGGACTCTCCCACCAGCGGGGCACCGCCCCAGCCGGGATAAGCTCTAAGCTCCCGACCGGTCTCCCGGGTTATGTGGTAGTGTAGTGCATGTTAGTGTATGTGCGTAAGGGGATAGGACAGGACAAGGAATGGGAAGGACAGATAGCGCGTGGTCCGTGGCCCGTTTGATAGGGTACTGCTCCGGCATTCGCCTGGTGTTGATCGGAGAAACCACGGAAAACTACCGATCAGAGCAGCCGGCCGCTTGAATTCTCCTCCAGATAGCGACTGAATTCGACCTAGCTGAAAAGCTAGTGTCGAAAATCCTGCCGCCGTCAGGACTCGAACCTAGGACCTCCCGGTCAGAGGCGCTGCAGTGACATCAGTTGATGCACTGAGCTACCGCTCCCGGTAGCTGAAAAGCTAGTGACGAAATTTACGTCCTCGGCTCCACCTTCCGAGAGCTCACCTTTCTCTCTCACGTCCGACTCTACAAGAATCTTTACCTTTCTCTCTCACGTCCGACTCTCCGAGAAGCTTCACCTTTTTCTCTCGCGGCCAACCCCTCCGAGAACCTTCACCTTTCACTCACGTCCGACCCCTCTGAGAATCTTCGCCTTTCTCTATTTCGGCTGACCCGTCCGAGAATCTTCGCCTTTCTCTCTTTCGGCTGACCCCTCCGAGAATCTTCACCTTTCTCTCTCACGTCCGACCCCTCCGAGAATCTTCACCTTTCTCTCTCCGGACTCTCCAGAATCTTCACCTTTCTCTCTCACGGCCAACCCCTCCAAGAACCTTCACCTTTCTCTCTCCGTCCGCTCCGAGAATCTTCACCTTTCTCTCGCCACCCCTCCGAGAATCTTCACCTTTCTCTCTCACGGCTGACCCCTCCGGGAATCTTCACCTTTCTGTCTCACGGCCGACCCCTCCGAGAAACTTCACCTTTCTCTCTCACGTCCGACCTCTCCGAGAATCTTAATGTTGTTCCATCTCTAAGCTTTTCACCTGCACTCCTCTTCCCCTTCTTGCTTCGTCTTTCTTATCATCAGTCGGATTGGTTCTCCTCTCGCATAGTCGGTGTGATTTGTCGAATTTAGTCATGTACGAGATGAATCTCGGAAATTGTCGATGGACTTCAGAGAATATCTTGAGTAATTCTAGTCTCTTTCTGTGATTCCCCAGCGCGTCCGTCACGTTATCCATGGCGTTTCACTTTTACAATTGTCAGTCTTACTCGGGGAATCAGATCTGTGTTTGGTTTATCACGATCTCAGGCGGGGGATCCCTTCTACGTTTGTTAATGTCGCAGGCGGGGTATCCCTGACCGCGCCTAAATTTGTGCGATCCGCGGCTCTACGGTTGAGTTGTCATGTATATAAACAAACCTCACGGCTGCGTCGCCCCGATTTGCGCGCTCCGGAACGACGGCGGAGCGGCAAGGAGGGGTTGGGTAGTGGGGAAGTGAAGCGTGGAAGCAGTGAAAGTAGTGGAAGGGGGTGGGCCTGGGGTCGGGCGGTCGCAAAGCAGCTGTGGGGGAATTGAGTTCGGCAAGGAACGAGCAGTGATCAGCGAGTCGGCAATCGAATGACGCCTTGCGAATACCGCGCGCCTGTTTCGCATGCCATATCGACGCGTCATCCCGACGTACATGCGGCAAAGTCTACGGGGCGCCACCGGCGCCCGGCGAGTTCGCTGCATGCTGCAGTGAGGAGGCGCCGCGCGCCTACTTTGCTGGCCGTGCCGTCATCCCGACGCGCCCTCGGCATAGCTCCGAACCTTTATAAGAGTGATAATCACACGGTTGAAGCCATGAGCACCGTTGAGAAGGACATTCGGGAATTAATTAAAAAGATTCATTTTATAAGGCGGGAGGTGTAAAAATGACCTTATGTCATCCGCCACGTTACGAAACCCCAAGTATAACTGGGCTTACAAGGAGGCTGCACACACCGTCCGCCGCCGCGTAGCCGGGGCGCGTGACCGTGCCCGCCCTCCCCGCCGGGGAGACAATCCGCGCCCGCCTACCGATCGGGGGCTGCGTCATCCGGACGCGCCCTCGTTGGGGCTGCACGCACTAGTCGCCGTGCCGCCGCGTCGACAAGGCCGCCCTCTCGACCGGCGTCTGTTCCCGAGGCCGGGTGAAAGAAAATGTGGTGCATTCAAGCATCTTTTGGTTATTATTTTTTTCTTTCTCGTGTACGTACGTATATACTGAGTAATATGCGTAGTATAGAGAAAGTTATGTAATGCTGCGCGAAAAAAACTGCGGATTTTCGCGAGAAACATTCATTGACAGACCCTGATAACGAAAAAGTAAATAAATCCAGTTGCTAAATAAAGAAAAAAATCCTCTAACATGTGGTGAAGCCAGAATCCCTGTTTTGTGGGTCCTTGATGCCGAAAAATCAATTGAAAGCAAAACGTATCCGTCTGCCTGCCTGCCTGCCGTCCTGTCGTTAAAACTGCCCGTCCGTCCGTCTGTCCGTTCGTCCGTTTGTCTCTGTTCGTCCGTTTGTCCGTCTGTTGTCCGTTTGTCCGTCTGTCTGTCCGTCTGTCTCGTCTGTCGTTCGTCTGCTTCGTCGTCTGTCGTCGTCTGCTCTGTCTGTCGTTCGTCTGTTGTTCGTCTGTCTGTCGTTGTCTGTCGTTGTCGCCCTGTCCGTCTGTCTGTCCGTTGTCCTGTTCGTCTGCGTTGTCTCCGTCTCGTCCTCTTCTGTCTGTCGTCTCGTCTCTGTCTCGTCTCGTCTGTCGTCCTCTTCTGTTCGTCTCTCTGTCTGTCTGTCCTCTGTCTGTCCGTCTCGTTCGTCGTCTGCTTCTGTCTGTCCTTTCGTCTGTCGTCGTCTGTCTGTCTTCGTCTCTCTGTCCGTCTGTCGTCGTCTGCTCGTCTCGTCTGTCGTCTGTCTGTTCTGTCTGTCTCTGTTCGTCTCGTCCGTCCGTCTGTCTCGTCTGTTCGTCTGCGTCTGTCTCGTCCGTCTGCTCCGTTCCGTCGTCTGTCGTTCGTCTGTCCGTCTCTCGTTCGTCTGTCGTTCGTCTGTCGTCGTTCGTCTGTCGTCGTCTGCCCTCTGTCCGTCTGTCGTCGTCTGTCCGTCTGCGTCGTCGTCTGCTCCGTCTGTCTGCTCTCGTCGTCTGTCGTTCGTTCCGTCGTCTGTCTGTCTGTCGTCGTCTTTTCGTCCGTCGTCTGTCCATCCGCTCTGTCCGTCCGTCCGTCCGTCCGTCTGTCTGTCTGTCCGTCCGTCCGTCCGTCCGTCCGTCCGTCCGTCCGTCTGTTTGCTAATATATATATATATATATATATATATATATATATATATATATATATATATATATATATATATATATATATATATATATATTACACACACAAAGTACAATTCAAAACAGTCTTATAGCATTCATCACAAAAATGTCTAAATTGGGTAATTTATATTGGTGATGTATTATTGGCATTCCAGATATTTGAGTAGAAGTTAAAAATTAAAAAGAAAGTTGGTAAGGACAGTGCATTTTATTCAAATATTTGGGTTGTTTAAAATGGAAAGGTGCAATAGCCAAAATTCAGGAAAATGTCTTCATAAAGTCCGCTTACACTTAATAATGTATTGCACAAAACTAAACGATACAGCGTTCATACGTTTGTCATACATAAGAGGAAATCAAGTAGAGTTTTTTTTTTTTTGTGACAGCAAATGCTTGTAAACGTCGATTTTCCTTTTGTGGCCGATGACATTAGGTCATTGTTACACCTCCTGCCTTATAAAATAAATCTTTTTAACATTGGTAGACACATTTCTGAGGCCACGACCCCAATTGACAAGGACGTTCGCGGATTAATTAAAAATATTCAATTTATATGGCAGAAAGTGTAACAGAGACCTAATGTCATCGGTCACTATAGAAAAATCGAAGTATAGTTCTTGGATTCTTGGCGTTTTATAAAAATTGCTACTTCTCGCAAAGAGCGTGCTTCCTGGGTGCTGAAATTTTACAAAAATCAGAGTGCTACACATGTTCAACGGAAGTGCAGAACTCTGTATGGCAAAGACAACTCTTGTCATACTCTTTGGAGCATATCCACAGTTACAGTGGTGGCAACATCTTCAATCCTACGCTTGAGTTTCTGTACAGAATGTGGTAAAGGTGACACATGCTCACAAACTTTGAGTACCCGTCGGAAGAAGTCACATGGAGTGATATCCGGGGATCCATGAAGCTTTCTTTCGAAACAGTTATCAATATTTCTGAAATTCGCAAATATCGTTATGGTAATGAGATGGGGTCGCGTCCTGCTGGAATAGGGAATTGTCACAATCGTCTAGCATTTGTGGGAACAACTATTGCATAATTATCAAAAAGAAAACTGGTTATTTTTTAAAAAACTGATATAGTATAATGATTGAGTTTACATTTGTGTTGTATAAGTAAAAAAAGACAATATGTCTGTAACAAGTTATGTACTTCAGCTTCAGGGCCAATGACTCCCATCTCGATTAGGCTTTTGTCCAGTTTCCCTTCAGAAAAAGCTGAGATGGCCCTTTTATTTTCTTCTGGATATAAATGTAGCTTCACTATGCGCACGTTTTGTTGAGCTCTCTTTTTACTTGTAGTGATAGAAGTAGAGCTGAGGGTGAGTTATAATTTTGTTAGCAATGCAGAAAAATTAAATCTGCAGTTCGTTTACCGTTGCCAATAAATTTTCTATAACTCGGAAGCGAAAATGTGTAGTTTTTCAAATGTTCTAATCTCACGCTTTTTAGAATTAACATTATTAATATTATTTTAACATTTTTAATCTTTCAACTATTTATAGTTAAAATGTTGGGAAGGGATTCTGGAACTGAAGAAAGTGTGAGCAGATGGTCTTCTCCCCCATATGTCAATACAGTTTTTACGGTTTTTTAGTAAGTAAATGTAAATAAATACAAATATGTACAGGTACGTATATCCATTTAGTGTTTTCTGTGAAGAAGTGCCTTATGAACTGATTTTTTCGGGCTTATGAAAGCCTCTCACGGTTCTTTTTACTCAAACTAGGACGGACTTTTCTTTTCTTAGAGCACAAACAACCAGTACTCACAAATTTGTCACGCCAGACGTAAATGGACTTCCTGCTTGGTACTTCTCTGCCATACTAAGTTCTGAACTTCTAACACATCTCGAGCACTCTTATTTTTGCGAAATTCCAGCACCCAGGAAGTACGCTCTTCGCCAGAAGTCGCCTTTTTACAAAATGCCAACTACGGCAAATCCGAGAACTACAAGCATTTGCTATAATATAAAAAATAAAAGTATTGTGAGTTACTCTTTTATATGACATACATGCGTATCGTGTACAGTTTTTGTGCAATAAATTAACTAAAATGTTACCGGAGCTTGTGAAAACGCCGAACATGAATGAAAAGAAGCATGAATAAGTAAGTCATGTTAGATGTACTAATCATTTTAATTTTTGGATTTTTTGAGAAAGCTTGTCTGACACGAAAAAATACTGATAAAATTGTATGTTTCTTAGAAATGTTGGTGATGCAATTCTGAACATGCGGGCTGCACATCCAAGACTGCAATTGAATTTGAC
The DNA here is from genome assembly GCA_964035755.1 of Teleogryllus oceanicus. Lineage (NCBI taxonomy): Eukaryota > Metazoa > Arthropoda > Insecta > Orthoptera > Gryllidae > Teleogryllus > Teleogryllus oceanicus. Next base: position 108,492,813 of record CAXIVR010000008.1, on the reverse strand, counting down.
CCAACTATGGGACACCAGTTTGCCACCAGAGAAGGCAGAGCAGATGGCCCCCTGCACTCCTCACTTGAGTTCTCTTTATACTCGAGGGTCATGGCTGGGTAGCCTCGTCCACTTTCCAGAAATTTCATCCATCACTATTGACTTCGATTTTGCCGATTTCAATCCACTGTTGGAGCATTACCTAACTCTACGAGGGCCACTGCTGAGAGAGCTAGTTATTGTTGACCAGGTAATTATTCAATATCAGTGACATTTTAGGATTTTTTGTATATGACCATAAAACATATAATTAGCATATAGTATTAGTATAAAACATAATATTAGCAAACTCGCGAGTTCCTGGTTGCGTGACCGGTCAGGAACCCCGGGATCTAACGGCGTCCAGCCCCAGGGGAGAAAAGGCACCGACTGCGACGTGACGAGACTTCACAAAGAAAGTAATGGAGGATTACTCCATGCAAGCGCTCAAAGCCCAACAAGAGACGCGTTGTATCAATGACGCAACAAACTAAAATAATAATGATGATGATAATAATAATAATAATAATAATAATAATATAATTGAAATTATTGAAAATATTGTTATAAATGTGTAAATAATATTGGAATTTATTAATAAACTCATATATTTGAGCTTTCACACACAGGGTGAGTCAGGAGAAAAAAATTCCACTGGCTTCCATTGTCAGTTAGATGATATACATATACTAATTCTTCCATCTAATATCACTTGTGTATGTACACACACACATGTACTCACATATCATATGAGTGGCCACACATAGCTCGGCTCACAACAGATCATTTGCAGCTCTTCTGCTGGAAGGTTTTTGACCGCCCATCCTATAGTCCAGATCTTGCCCCCATAGATATCAATATTTTTTTTACATCTCTCTCTGGTCAGCATTACACTATCACAGAGATGCAGAGTTGAAGGTTGCTGGTAAACACTGTTACCTAACACAAGCAGCAGACTTCTACGTCACAGAGCTACAAATGTTGATCCCTTGGTACGACAAATATCTCAATTCTGACTCTGTGTGTGTGTGTGTGTGTTTTTTTAATTTTATTTTTAACGAGGGTAGGTGGAAATCTTCAAAAGACACCATGCGGCTCGTACCACATGATAATGTGAGATTTTTACCCACTAAAACCAACCTCCCTTCTCCATCCTCCCCGCGGAACCGCCGTTAGGCATTACATCACGGGTAGTGGATCAGAGTGGCTGTCACAAGCCACTTCTCTTCGCCAGATCATAGGAGGGATCCAAGGAGGATCAGTCGACTCCCTTTCTTTCCCTATTCTCCTGAGCTCAGCTATTATGGTCGGCGCATATGCGCTCACCGCATCCCAGTTGGTTTCCGAGGCGAGCATGCACCCAACCATTGCTTCGGGTGTCAGCGGGTCGATCCCGAGTATACTCATAACGTGCCGTGTGTGTGTGCGCGCACGTGTGTGTGCGCGCGCGTAGGTGCGCGTGCGTGTGTGTGTGTGTGGAGAGAGAGAGAGAGAGAGAGAGAGAGAGAGAGAGAGAGAGAGAGAGAGAGAGAGAGAGCGATAGCGCAATACGTGCAGTATCTTCTCCAATAAAGTTTTTACATGAAATTTTTGTTTCCTTTTTGTCGACACCTTGGGGCAACTTGTTGAATGCGCCTCGTGTTAATATCATCATCATTATTATGAACATGCAAGGTTTATGCTTTTTGGTCTGTTACTTTTAATTGTTCCAATATTCCCTTGGTTACTTCCCAGCATGTTTTAGGTTTGCTTGAGTCTCTTTCTCTTGGCTTGTTTGAGTACTTTTCTTGACAAACGGTCTTTCTCCATTATCATTACTGCCACTACAACTCTAAGAGTCGTGATCTCCAGGAGAAGTCTCTTCCTCTCGTCTCTATCCAGTGCTGCACCCCATCTTTTTACCCATTCTTCGTGTCTTCACTTCATCCAACCACTGAACCTCTACTCTCTCTTCCTCCTTTCTTTTAGGGTGCCTTTTTATTTTTCAATTTCTGTATAGCTTCCTGATATTCGTTTCCAGGTGGGAACATTTTCATTATTAATGCGTCTCTTGTTTTCTTCAATTAGTTGTGTATCTGTCTCATTATTTGTATGATCATCTCTAGAATAATTATAATTTGTTCGCCTTAATAATCGACCCATATTGCTAGATTTCCATTTGATTTGTTATTTTCTGGCCCTCTGTGCCTTTATTCTCGAGTTTTTCTAACGTTGCTTCGTTCTCAGTCCTGCCGCAAGATGTTGCATGATCGCGACCGTATGAAGCAGTGCTGCAAATACAGCGACCCTAGCGGCATGACCGAAAAAGACGCGAAAAGCCGTGCCATATTCCATCTTGAAGATAATACTCTCAGCTGCTTCGGTAGAAAACCCAAATACATACATACATACATACATACATACATATAGAGCGATTTTCCTAAGGATGAGCCAAAGTGACAGCTAGTGCTGGCAACATAACTGAAGGTTCTGTGGTCGTCGTACTCTTGAGCTAATTAGACTCCCTTCCCGCATTCGTTCGTTTGCAGTTGGCTCACTTGTAAATGGCTTCAGCTCTTGTGATGTCCTCGTCCGACAAAAATATAGTGCGCCACGAGAAATAATTGAAATTAGGAAGTGCAGTGTTATGTGCTCTTCTGTAAAAGTTCTTTTTTTCTTCATATATTAAATTAGATTTACTTTTTGTGTGATAAATATTATTTTTATTTTAAAACAGATACTTGAATGCGAGATGAATACTGATGCACGTGGTTCCCGCCGTTGTGCTGTTGCGTGGCCAGCTGCAATTGAGAGCTTTGTATTCACATTCGTGGCAGTTTTCTTTTACAGATTGTGAGAGCATGTTAAGAGATTTTCCACATACGAAATTAAATTTATATAGTTCCCGAACTCGCGTACGTGCATATATCTTAGCGAAACTGTTAAGACTTCTGCATAGGGATGTTTTGACAGGTGCCATTAGCACTTTACGAAGAGGCGTAGCTGAACAGCTGTCGCGACGGAGGGATACTTCCCTGAAATACATGTGATGTTCACTTGTTTTCGTGAACTGTCACTTTGGCTCATCCTTAGGAAAATCGCTCTATACATAGTTAATCAAGACTTAGGTAGTGGTTCGTGCTAGTCGCTAGTCAAGCACTCGACCACATTACAGATTAATAGCCGCATGTAAACGTGACCAAAGCATTTAAATAATTATATGCAAGTAGTTAAAAGAGAAATATTGAATAGTTGCTCTAGAAAAACAATGTTTACTAATAAATTTAGTCTCTTGCGTGATTTTTCATAAGGTGGCAATACCCAAGAGAGGTTAGGTTGACTTCGATGCCCGTACCTTTTCTTTTCTTTCATTTTCTTTTCTTTGAATGTTAGTCCACATTGTTTACAATGAAAGTGAATTGTCGTCAAATATAATATGGTTATGTGTTTTTTTTAGCTAATGGGCAAAATGTTAAGTTAGGGTGGTTTATGAGCAAAATTAAGTTAGGTTAGTTTATGAGCAAAATTTTAAGTTAGGGTGGTTTTATCTCATACTCCGAGACAGTGGTGACAATAGCGTAATTTGTATAGCATAACTCTTTAGCCGAGAGGCAATACTGGTTGCGATGAATTTTGCAGCAGGTTTTTTATTTTTTTAATTACTCCTCAGAATGGCCAGTGTGATATGTTACATTTAATACTATCATATTCCTAAAGAAGTACTACTTATTGAATAAAAGAAAAAGTACTTTTACCGTATAACTTCAAGAACAAAAAAAAAAGTTTTCCGTAAGAGCCTGTACTAATTTAAACTTGTTTAATTAAAAAATGAAGACGTAATGGGCCATTTTTTTCTCACCATCGTGAAAAAGACAGAAATTTTCGTTTAAAGTATATTTAGGGGTACTTCACCGTGGTCGATCTAACGAACATTACCTTAAAATCCTATGGTTTTATGTTCTTCTAAAAGTGACGCTGTTTCCTTTGTCTTTTAAATTCTCCGCCTCCTCTAATTGTTTTAAGTATTGCAGTTCTTTCTTCTTTGTTCTGGAGGATTTGTTTACTTTCGTACTGCCATGGTTCAGCGTCGCCGCTCATCTGACTCATACGAAGTCGCGGAGGCGATAAGGTTCTGCTTGGGCGAAAGTTATGAACCTCATGTCAAAACGTGTCGTAGTGTGTCAGTAATTAATGTTAATGCTTTGAGATTCCATTTATCCGTCATGCAGGAGGTGCCATGTGGGCAGTAATGTATGGCAACAACGCAGTGAAACTGTCACTGTCGCTTATACGCTGCTGGTACTGTAGTTCTTATACCAATCCCCAATAGCTGTCAGTAGTTATATCAGTTAGTTCTTGTGTAATTACTTACTCAACTATCTTTCCTTCAAATTTCTGTTTAACATCTTTATCTTTTAATCTTCCTGTATTATATTTCTTTTTACATTTTCTTCTTTGGTTTACTTCTCATTTTTGCTATTCTAGCACAAAACTTTGCTGATAATAAATAATGATCTGAATCCATATTTATATTTGGCTTCCAAGATATCCTTACATCTTCCAAACTAATTTTATGTCTTTCATCTATTAAGATATGATGTATTTGTGTAACTATTTTTCCACTGGTGTTCATGTTCCTTTGTAGAGATCCTTATGTGGAAATTTTGTGCCTGTGATCATCACATTCCTTGATATGGCAAACACAGACAGATACATGCTCTTGTTATTACTCTTCTCATGTATACTTTCACTTTCAATGTTTGGTCAACATTTACTCTCTCTTCTCACTTGAGCATTCAAGTCTCCCATCACTGTTTTGATATGCTTAGAGCATTGATCATATACCCTTCCCAAAAAAGTCTTATTTTTCTTCTAGAATTTTTTTCTTAAGTCTGCATCTATGTTAATTATGCTTATCTTGATGAAAGCACTCTTTCTTTACTTTTTTTTAAAACATTCTATCAGATATTGCTTGAAAGTTTATAATGGTATTTTTCACTTTCTGTACAACTACACTCTATAGCATGGTCTGGCTCACAACTGCTGTAAAAACTGTTGATATTCATTTTTCTATTATCCCTTCCTCTTTCCATCTAGTTTTTGTATAGCCAGGATGTCTATATTATGGTTTTAAATTTGTAGTAGTAGTAGTAGTAGTAGTAGTTTCATTAGGGCACCAGGTTCATATAATGTTCTCACATTCCAAAAGTGCAGTTTCGAGTCCTTTTTCTATTGCTGAGTTGTCTTCAAAAGGAAGAATGCCCAAGGCTTTTTCTTGACTTTGCAACTAGAATTTTTCCTGGAAAGGATCTGTTGACCCTCTTGCCCAACCAGAAGGACCAGGAGTTTTGATTTCGAACTACTCTTCTCCTAGGCTGGCTGCCATTAGACTTATAGAGTCCAGTCTGCTCCGTTTTTGAAGTCGGTTCCTCCACCCCCATGGCCGTTGAGATTCTTTTCTTCTCCCACTCTCAGGCTCATTGACCTTCCTCTTCTAGAGTACTTTTTCATTTGATCTGTACCTTTTGATTTATATGGCAAGAGAGGCTCTACATGTAGCACTGGCATAGCTCTCTGGGATACTCCAACTCCACCAACAACAACATGATCCTGTTCTTCCTAGGTGGGGATGGTCTTCCTTTATTCTTTTTATACGTTCTTGCCTCTTCCTTTGAGGGTTTCTCAATTTTTAACACAATGTATTTGCCTTATGTTTTTTTGAATCTCTTCATTTCCTAACATGTCTTTCTCTGATATTTTGAGAATTTACCAAAAATATCTCGTTTGAACAGATTTGATTATTTTTTATCTTTTATTATTATTATTATTATTATTATTATTTTAATCCATGTTTTGCAACTGTATAATAAGGTGGCTTTTACATCAATGTGTGTAGTCTTATCTTTGTCTCCATATTCATATTTTGGAAGTGACTTTTTGCTGCCCGTGAAGTGAACTGCCTGCTTGGCGATGAGTCGAGGAGAATTCCGTCCCTGTTCTTACAATTATATTTCCAAAAATGTTTTGGGTTGTCCATCAACCATTTCTTGCAGCATTCCACACTTCCATGTTACCATGAAATATTTAAACTGTCTGCACTTTCCTTTACTTAATCAACTCATCAACAAAAATTCAATCTCCTCATGACCTAATATTCGCATCTATTCAAAACACATTCTGTTTTTAAGACAAACTTCAAAAAGTTTCCTTTGCTCGCAGAATAGCATCCTGCTCCCATCCACTTATTTTATTGTTTTTTGTTAATTTTAAATCCATATCTTTTATTAGTGATGTTTTTTGTAAACATGTAAATTTTGCAATGTATTCAATGATTTTATTTTCAATGACTATTTGTTTTCTGGAATATTCTTTACCTATTACTGACGTTTTTGTAAATTATGTTTTTATATTATATTCCTTTGCGATCTTATTTTATTAAAGGGCTGCTCTTTGGAAATCATTTTCAGTTGTAGTTTCAGTTGTTACTTGGTCATCTGTTTATAATATTGTCTTTGTTTTCTAGTGAATAGTGTCACATGCCCTCTATTCCCTTGTGTTATATCTCCTAATCTATTTATCTGATTAATTAATCATAAATTTGACTAGCTCGATTTTTGTTACAATGGGTTTTATGATACTTACAATCTCAGGGCTACTACTTCATGTTCTTCATTGTGGGCTGAAAATTAACTGCTCTTATAAGGTTATGGCTGGTGATGATATTTATTATGGTTGGAATTGAATGATCCTAATGAGTAATTTGTAAATAACATGATGTCATTTGTGATTTAATATTACAGTGGCAAGAAGTACTGGCTGCAATTTTGTTATTTTATTACTTTTAAAACTTTCTCTCTGAATTGGCGTAAATTTAATCTTTCTCTTATTAATTTCTCTTACCTATGATGGCCATGATTTACTTTATTCTTATTATTTTTGAAAATTGACTTCATTTAACTTATTTTTATAATTACATTTTTGGCCTTGAACAGTAAATATATTCTCAATGTCTTTATGAGATTCTTAATTTCTACACTTCCCTTTTGATGAAGAAATGCCCGCTTGGCGATGAGTCGAGGAGAATTCCATTCCTGGTCTTACAATTATATTTCCAAAAATGTTTTGGGTTGTCCATCAACCATTTCTTGCAGCATTCCACACTTCCATGTTACCATGAAATATTTAAACTGTCCGCACTTTCCTTTACTTAATCAACTCGTCAACAAAAATTTAATCTCCTCATGACCTAATATTCGCATCTATTCAAAACACATTCTGTTTTTATGACAAACTTCAAAAAGTTTCTATTGCTCGCAGAATAGCATCCTGCTCCTATTGAGAGACATGTTCACACATGTCACATCTTCTGACATTGTCACACCTCTTGTTTCTCATGGTTTTACTTGTAATTCCAATGTTATTTTATCTGCATCTCTGCTGCACATCTGAGTTCATTTGCCTATCTAACAATGTCTTTTGTAAAAATATTTTACTTGAATAAAATATTTTTCTAATATTTAAAAATAATTCTTAAATTAGTTTTATTTGCATATTCTGTTCTCTCAAGTCCCCAACGTCTCACTTTTGTCTGTATTACTCCATATTTATGTATCCTTCCAATGGTTCCTCAACGATTATTTTAATTATATTTTCAAAATAATCCAAGAGGTATTTGGACCCCTCTCAATAGTGACACCATCTTCCTGTCATGTGAACAACAATTATCTGAGCAATTACATGAAAGTAACTGTCACTAGGCAAACGCGAATGGCTGCAAGGAGAATTTAGAATGCGTCACTCATATCCATGAGGTGAGCGTAACTCAGACTCGCTTGGCAACTCGCTAGGAGTAAGACGAGGTTACCTGTAGCACTACAACCTAACTCTTAACAAGGAAGGTCTTACACAGGAATGCAATAACAAGGATTGTTTTAACACATCTTAAAGCTATTTACTGACTCATTGACTTAACCTAATTAAAACATTAATTGAATTCCTTGAAGTGACATTACTAAAGAGTAGAAAGTTAGTGAATAATTTTATATAAAGAAAGAAAGTCAAGATTTTCTCCTTCAAGCAGTTACAGTTCTTCCATGTCGCGGGGCTGCCACATTTCCCATACCAATTGGATGTACATGTCATTAGTCAGTGGTCCAGTGGCTGCGTGAACGAGAGCGACCTGCTCCTTGTAGGGTTGGTGGCGCAGAAAGAAGGCCGAGGCGTGGTCGACCGACCCTTTTGTTAACGAGCAGGAATCGGGAGAGGGGATGACGTCGTCTTGGTTTCCCTCCGGCGGATGTTTGTTTGCCGGCTCTGAGATTGTTCTCGAGCGCCTAAGAAATCTCCTTATATGGAAGTATTCGGCTACTTCCTGCCGAGTCTTTTGTGACCAGAATTAGCGTGTGAGTGACGTGTCTGATGAAACAGTTGGATGACCGTACGACCAGTGACTGTCACTTCGTGACATTCCATTTCCTCCTTCCGGGTTTTGATTACGTTGTTCATGTATAAGTTATATAGTTGTGAAAATAGTGTGCAACGACAGTTCAGTGTATATTATTTTATATTAAACTGTGGGGCAACCTTGACTTAGCCTTAAATTGTTTAGAAATTTCTTCTGAAATTCATTCATATTTTGTATGTTAGCTTTGGTATGGTTGCATTAATCACAAGAGTCATTTCAGAAATCATGGCAACTATTTTCATCAGTCAGTAAAGCTGCAGGAAACAAAATCATATTATACGATTGAAAGTTTCTGGAATGTTTTTCACAATGCTGCTACTAAATTGGGATCCATGTACAAGGCGCTAAGGGACATTGAAAGATGATAGAGATCATAGTTTTATTCCTATTACATATACACAAAACAAAACAGTACTTGTAATACTTGTACCCTTACAAGCTGACAACCGTCAAAATAATACTCCAAGACATTCACCCATCTTTGCTGCAGTGTGGCTTGTTGCATTATCATGGATGAGTAGTGCATTGTTGAGAAGCCCTGGACATTTCCTCTGCAGTGTACGACGCAGAGTGTGCAGCAGGAATGATCTGTAGTATGTGGCAGTGACAGTTTGGCCCTCAGGAACATGTCACACAATAATACCTTGTCTATCATACGCCAAAGTAAGCATGACCTTCGTGAGTGATGGATTCTGTTGAAACTTGTATTTTCGTGGTGAACCATGATGATGCCATTCATTTGAATGCATCTGGTTCATACACTCGTGCCCATTTTATTTCCTTTTGTTGAAATCATTCCAGATTGATATGGCATGTCTCATATCCTGTCCATTTTTGCACCTCAGCTAAAGCATGTGACACCCACTTTACACAAACCTTGCGTGTCTTCAAGTCATTTCGTAAAATGAGGAACACTGACAATGCAGTCATATCTGGGGAGTTCCTCAGGGCTCTCATCTTGAAGCGTTTCTCATCATTTTTATTAATGGCATGGCCCTTATTCTGAAAACTGTAGCATTTCTTTGCAGATGACTTAAAACTATTTATGAGTATATCATCATTTCAGGATGAGATCGATTTGCAAAACAGTCTAAATTCACTTGTCAAGTGGTGTAGCAGAAATAATATTTGTCCCAATCATTCTAAATGTAAAACAATCACATTTTCAAGAGCAAAGTGGAATGTGGGCAATGCCTATTATGTGGATGGTACATTTTTGGTGAGGGTGATGACCATTACAGACCTTGGTGTGATCTTTGATGACCAGATGAGTTTCTCTTTACACCTTGATTCAATAATCGGTAAATCTACACAACTATTAGGCTTTATTAAAAGAACCTGCAAGGACCTTAAATCAGTTTATACTCTTAAAACTATATTTATCACTGGTTAGACCCATATTGATGTGTGCATCTGTAGTTTGATCACCTTATCAAAGTAAGCACAAACGCACATAAAGAGACTTGTAACAGTGCAACATAAATATTTATGAATTGTTTCTTCGACAATGGGATTACCAAACCCTTTCATTGAACATGATTATACTGCTGTGTTAAATGTGTTCAATATACCTACATTGAGATCACTTAATGCTATGAAATTTTTACATAGTCTTGTTAATGGAGATATTGATTGTCCTTATTTATTTAGGTAAATAAAATTTAAAATTCCAGCAGTAACTATTAGACAAACTCCAGTTTTTGCAATTAATTGATTTTCAACATTGTATACATTAAATCATCCATTCACCAGAATGTGTAGCTATGCTAATGAACATAACATAGATGAAATATCAGCAAATGCTGCAAAATTTGCTGTTCAATTGAAATATGTTTATATTAAAGTTTAGATAATATGTTCTGTATCCTATGCTGTGCACTACGCAGCTGGTCTTACATTTATATTATTTTATTGTTAAAAGGACCTTTGTGCATAATTCAATAACAGCCACTTTCACCTCTGTGTGAGCAGATACTGGACATCCACTACATGACAGGTCAACGGTTGCTATGTGACTACGTTTCAAGGTCTGCACCTAACATGCAACAGTTCGATAGGGCATGCCCTATCTACTAATGCTTCTCGTAGTGCGGCATGACACTCATGACCATTTCTGACACATAGAAATGCAATTTTTACATATGCTCGCTGTTCAAGTGCAGTGACATCTACCTCAGATCACAGTCTCTAAGATACTATACTTTGATTTATTCAGTGTGTCCTTTGATGAGTCATCAGCTGTTATGGTGTCATCCAATCAGAAGCTTAAAAATCACCATAGTGACATTCAAGCTCCCAATTGGATGGCACTGTAACATCTGATTTATGTTAAAGAACTCTGTGTTTAAATCAAAGTATAACATTTGCACAAGTTGCCTACTAGACACCAATACACTCAGATGTCATCTGATGGTCGCATCTTGTACTGTGAACACCACATTTTCAAATATATGTAGTGCAATAACCGCATATACAGTTATTCCGAATATATAAAATAGTTGCCACAGTTTCTGAAATTATGTGATCTATCATAAATATTGCATTGATTGTGTTTGTCCCTCACCTGAATTCATGTTCCTTCTCTTAAGGTATGCATTTACTAAATTCTATTAATCTTGAATTGAAGCTTAAGTAGTTGTTATGGTTCTTTACAAATTTCACTTCAAAAGATGTAAAACAATTTATGTTTTACCTAATGACCTTACCAAAGAATCAGATTCTCTGGATACCTCATTATCATTTCTGAATGGTGTACTTTGTGTCAGTAGCCATGTAACAGTGTTAGGAACATGGTTTCGATGATTTTTATAAAAGTGTAATTCTTTTTTTTTTATAATGTTTGTTTACATTTTGCTCATGTTAGTTTCTTCAATACACAAAATCAAATAAATGTAAAGATTATTATGATTTAATTCAATATTATTAGTGTTAGTTAACAATGTAGGCTGTCTACATTTACTTGCTGCATTAAACGAGATACAATGGCTTAAGTATCAAAGTAAACATGTGCATCAAGTGTGAATGTACTTTATAATTTATGATTTATTCTTATTTATAAATGTCTTTAATACAATAATAATTTTATAATACATTGTGACTCTTTTTTTACACCTTAAAAATTATTGTTTTTATTGAAAGGAGGTGAACTTTGGATAAATGTTCCACACACTAATGTTTCACAACAGTGAAGAAAAGATTATGGGTTATTTGATTAGGTTATAAAATTCTTAATCTTGTCCCCCTCCCCTAAATTATTTTTTTTTCATAATCTTACTAAAGATATTCAAAACATTTACCTAATATTGATCACAACACATGAGGTGTATGTGGGGTTTGAGTTTGGGGATGAGTACATGTAAGTGTGAAGAATACACACAAATACGTAAATACAGAATTAAACCAAAGACTGTACTATGTCAGCTTGGTAATCCTGTATCATGACGAGTGTAAATCACTTATTCAAATTTGATTATATTTACACATGATGTTTTATCATTTAATTTCAATGACATTGACATTTCGATGGCCGAGAACTAGAATGTTCTAAGTCCATTTTAATAAACTTTTCAGGAGAGCTCTTGTATGTAGTGGGTAAATAAGGAATGGGTTTGTTGCAAGCTTATGGAGTGGAATATTTTCAATTTAGTTTGATGAATACATGTAGATAGGAACATCAAACCCAAGAGAACAGAAAGCTCATTTTGGTAAAAAGTTGGACTTAAAACAGTCTGGTTCTCAGCCATTGATTTGGAAAATATCAAAAAATGACTATTTTTAAATAAGTCAGATTTCTTTTGAAGTATTATGTTTCTTTCCAGAACCACGCTGTTGACTTAACTATGCTTATTGAACTCTGCCCCTCACTTGAACAGCTGGGAGCAAAATTGTGCCAAAGCTACTCAGATATCAATGTGCAAAGCTTTCTTCCACATCTTACTGTGGCTCGAATTCGTGTGGGAGCTACACTGCCGTTGATTACACTCCTTGGCCAAGTTCACAGTTTGCAGCACCTGGAGGTGAGTGGTAGAAACTGAAGAGGCTCACAAGTTTAATTTCAATTACCCGTGCAACTGGAGAAAGTCAGATTCAACATGAGTGATAAGAGAAATTTTGTAGTTTTTGAAAAATTGAAGTTGTTTAAGTACCCAATGCATCACTAAAAGCACAAATATTCTTTATTTTGAAGCTTGTACAATATGGTTTTAAAAATTCAAGGTTGCCCTTTGAAAAAATAATTAATACTACCATTTTCTTCTAATGCTCTGCATAGTACTACTTCCATCTCAAAGTCAAAAGATGAAATGTGATTTTCTTTCCCATGTACAAAGACACACAAAGAGATGTTTACATACATTGTACATATCTCATTGTGTGTGTTTAAACCATGAGGGTACAAAAGAGTTGTTGTTGTTGTTTTTTATCTCTTGTGCTTAAATTATTTTCTATAAGCATAATAGTCCCTGAAGGCCGATTCAAAAAGATTCTATGGCAGGACTATTTTATGATTGAAGATTATTGGATTTAAATTGAAATACTCTTGAGGTGTAAGATGGTGAACATTTTGATACAAGAGACGTAAGTGAATAATATAAAAATGACAATGGGAGAGGGGGGGAGGGCGTCTATGAACTAAATTGAATTATTGGAATATTTCTCTGGACAATTGATGGTGGATGCCAAAAGAATATAGTACCACAGAAACTACAACTTTTGAGGTTAATGTCTCTTACTTTTCTAACAAAAAATTATGTTTTGACTTGTTTTAATCCTCTTTTATCTGATGTACAACATATTAAAACAATTTTTGAATTGGACATAGAGAAAACCTGTTATGAACCAAATGAAATTGCTTTTTGCGTATTATTATTATTAGACACCACAAACATTCAGAATGTTTTTGTGTAAAAGTGCCATGAAGTCAAATAAAATGATGTCATTCTGAAGCAGCAGTAATGATGTATTTTGGTACAGGAAACTTTTGAAAGAGAATATGTAAATGGAATTTCAACACATTAAACATAGTGATAGGACGATACTTATTGGTCTTGAACATGATGGTATTGATTTTGCACTGAGAGGTGATAGCTGAATACTGTAAATGTTTTACAAGTTTGGTTAAACATCTTTTAGGCTTTTATCTGTGATAGATACAAGAGTTAAGGAAATCAGAAGATTACCAAAGAAAATGGCAGGAATGCAACAGAATGAATGCAAACAGAACACAGTCGCTCATGCTAACCCAAATGTTGGAAATAATCCAAAAGACTGAAACTGAGCTGATAAGGAACACCTTAGTGAGAGGAATTACTGGATCTGAAAGGAACAGGTCATGCTGACCTAACCCTTATTTGTTGATGATGATGATAATGAATACAAGGTTATGTGATTTGATTTGCCCTTTCCAAATGCCTGGTATCAATATCTATTGATCCAAGTAATTCTCTAAATGTCCGTACATGATATTGGCAGCTCATGGGATTACAAAACTATAACAGACCATAACTCCTTTGAAACTTAAATTTCTTCTTTTGTATTTCCAAGCCTAATGCCTACTTTATTTTGGATTTTGTTGTCTCTTCGGTAACTTTTAACTGACCTAACAAACTTCATTTCTGAGGCTTTTACAATGCTGTTCTAGGTATTTTAGGAGACAAGTTTCATGATCCAAATAGTAAATTGGGAACTGCCATGATCATGTAAAATTTTTATTGCGTTTCATTTTGTGCTCTTCACTTTAGTTAGTGTTCTTCTAATGGTGACACATGTTAATTGAAAATATGAATTTTTTCGGTATATTGAACTGATACTGGGGTTTCACTCATTATTTAAATTTTTATTTAGTTACTTATTAGTGTTTTTGTGCTCCCCTTTGAACAATTCTCTTCACCTCTTGTATGTTAATACTGTTATCTTTCAATTGTCATTGTCTACTGCTGGAGAAGCTTAATGACAATGAAATATATTCTATTCCATTTTATTATATTCAATAACATTGAAATCACTGTTCTTCTAAATTTTCTTTATATTATATTCTCACATACTGCTAGCTAATTTCAACCATGGTGGATTTGGACATTTATATTTGTCATTGGTTGTGATCTGTTATTTAAGAAAAGCAGTTTGTGTAAATTATTATGAGATTAATTTAATTATTTTTAAGGAACACATGATGTATACCTTGATAATACATGGTTGAGGCTCATTTATAATTTTCTTTTCAGACAGTATCTTTTAATTGGCTTCATTTCCATCACTCAGTACCCTGTGGAAGTTGCTGGAACTACATTGTTGTCGAACCACTTGCATAGAAAGATGCCATCATTTTTTCTATCATGCTCTAAATGGTTCCCCATTGCTTCTTTTCGTGCCTTTATTTCAAATTAGAGGAAAATCTTGTGGTATTTGAATTGTATCTGTTCCATTACAACTCTCTTTCTTTTAGGTTCCTTGGCAAGTTGAAACTGGTAAACAAATTGTCTGCAGCAATGTGATAAGGGTAATCCTTTTTTTCATCAGGCAAATTGTCTAGGAATGTTATAAGTGGTGCAGTTGACTCCAAATATTCCATCGTGTATTTTATTTCTTCTACTCTGACTTTTCTCCTGATAAACTTCTAAATACCATTTTCTGTACTAGCACTATTTTTATCGGTCATTTTGGCTATTTCAGGAAGAATAATGAAGATTCTAGTACTCCCAATTCAGTTCCTTCTTTCTCACTCTGACTTGCATCCACCCTTGTTTTGAAACGTCATAGTCAGTAAGAATGTCTTTAAATATGTGTTTGCTGTAATGTTTTCGTTACGCTTGTCCTTGAAGGGTTAATGATTATTAAGGGTCCAAGAGATATCAACCACGGAGTTTTCGGTTAAAACTTTATGGATTACCTCAATATCTCCACTGACACCACGGAATTTAGAATTAGAATTGATAATGAAAAAGTTTGGACATCTTAAAATACAGGCTTTTGAGACCATGAGACAAAGAGTTTAGGGAAACCTCTTTTTCCACCAAGTTTGTCTCTGAAATTCATACAAAAGCATATCTCTGAAATCTGTCAAATGCTGTTTCAAAGCCCTCAAAGGATAGGTGAGTTTTCAAATTGAATTCTCGTATCTTTAGTTTTAAAGCAAAAACATTTTCTGTGCATAATTTTATTGTATAGACATCTACCATTATAAAGGAAACCTGCGTGTTTCTCTGTTAAATTTATATTAGACCTCAGAGCCTTTTATTAATTCTTTTACTTTAATGTTTGTAAGCTGTAATTAGAATTAGTTAAGTTTATTTAAAGTTAGTAATTCGTCAACAATTTTATACTTTCAAATTTACTTGTCCTTTTTAATTGATTAAAGATAAAAATAGGTTTTTTTTTTGTAAATGTATTATTATAAATTATATTATGGGTCTATTCAAAAGTATAAAGTTGCCCAAAAGTTTTAGAATTGTCAAATATCTTGCTTTATAAACATTTAAATGAAGAGAGTCACATTTTCCAGAGAGAGTTCAAATTATACTGAATATAAGCCCCTTTAAGGACAGTGTAGGAATCATTTTTTTACAATAATAAAATAATAATAATAATAATAATAATAATAATAATAATAATAATAATAATAATAATAATAATAATAATAGTAATAATAAAATAGTAATAAGTAATAATAATAGTAATAATAATAATAATAATAACAAATCTAATAATAGTAATAATAACAATTCTAATAATAGTAATATCAATTATAATAGTAACAATATTAATAATAAAATACTATTAATTCAGAAATTTAAACAGGATGAAGGAAATAGAATTTGGGTTAGGATTCTCCTTCTACATCAGTCCAACTGCAATTTAACACAGGCAGGATGGGATATGCCAGTTCTTTTTTCTTTGCTTCAACTTGAACAGTCAACATGAAACAGAGAATCAATGGGATTAGAATTTTTTTTTTTTTTTTTTTTTTTTTTTTTTTTTTTTTGTTTTTGTTTTTTTTTGTTTTTGTTTTTGTTTTTTAAGGGAGGTAGTGATGTGATTTGTGTATTCCTTCACACTGTAGAACATGTTGTTAAGCAGGAAAGCTTTCAATTTACTTTTAAATCTATGTGTTGTATTAATATCTTTAATATCATGGCTCAATTTGTTGTAAAGTGTAATGCCCTCTATTGCGGTACTTTATGATAAAGTGTAGTTTCAGATTGGGGAACATGTAGGTTATCCTTTTGTCGAGTATTATAGTTGTACACACCAGAATTTAGAGTGAAAGTGTCTTTGTTTTCCATAATTTTTAAAATTTAAAAATCCTTAATTTTTTGAACAAGGGTTTGCAAGACTCCAGCTTATGAGTGCTGGTCATTGTTCGCAGTATTCTTTTTTGGATAATAAATGTACGAGTGCTTTCAGGGGCATTTCCCCAAAATATTAATCCATATTTCAAGTGTGAGTGCACATTTGCATAATACATTGTCCTAAGAGTCTCAATGTTGGAGGTTGAGAGCTTATGACTATTTGTCATAATTTTCGTTAAAGAAATCTTGATATAGGGCATAACAAGATTTGGTGAGCTTCTTATTAAGATTTGAAATGTGAGCATTCCATTTTAGGTTTTCTTGGATTGTTAGACCAAGGAAGGTAGTTTCCTGTGATACTTTTACAGGATTATTATTTATGAGCAAATGCTGGGAGGGTTTTTCTTTGGATCGGGGATTCATGAAATTTAGTGAGACTGTTTTGCTGGTGTTTATGATACGTTTGTTGTCTTGAAACCATTTTCATGCAACGTTTTTGAGTTTCTTTTTCTAATAATTGTTGCGTTTTTGCTTTTATGATTATGTTTGTGTCATCTGCAAACAAAATTGTTTTGTTATTTTTTAAAGCCAAAGGCATGTCATTTATGTATATAAGGAATAATATTGGCCCTAGGATGGATCCTTGCGGGACTCCACAATTTATCATCTGAGGTTGGAGTAGTACGAGGAGATTTTGTTATCTTTAGTGTGCTGGAGGGTAACTACTTGGCTACGGTTTGATAAATATGATTTAATCCACTGGCCTGCAATGCCTCGGATCCCTAGCATTTCTAGTTTTGTTAAAAGTATGTGATGATCAATAATGTCAAAGGCTTTTGACAAATCTAAGAAAAGGCTAATGGGAATTTCCTTCTGATTTAGTGCAATAAGTATGTCATTTAAAAAGGAGAAAATGGCTGTCTCTGTGGATCTATTACACCTGAAACCATGTTGTGCATTGTAAGGATATTATTTGCATTGAGAAAGTGTTTGAGTCTATTGAAAAGCTTTTCCAGAATTTGAAAATCCTGATAGCAGGAGATGGTCTGTAGTTCATTGGACATAACTATTGCCCTTTTTAAACAAGGTTTAATTTTTGCCATTTTGAATACATTTGGGAATATGCCTATTTTTAGAGAGTAATTGCAAATATGAGACAGCGGTTGCACTATATATGGAGCACTGTGTTTGATAAGAAAATCTGGAATGTTGTCCAGGCCTGCTGAGAATTTATTCTCCATTTGTTCAATGATTTTAAAAATTTCAGAGGGGGTGGTTTCATATAAATATATGGAATTTGCAATTTGTGAAAAGTGTTCATTGAATATGTCAGCAATTTCTTGTAGGTCTTGTAAAGTTTGGTTTTTGAAGTGGAGCTCTATATTTTTTCTGTTATTGTTAGTTGGTGCTGTTGTCTTTTTAATAATGTCCCACATAGCTTTTGTTTTGTTACGTGCATTTGCAATGTACTTGTCATTTGTCATAATTTTCACTTGTTTGATTACTTTTTTTAGGATTGAATTGTATGTTTTGTACTATGAAATTAAGCTGGGGTTACATTTGTTCAGTGTTAGTATTTTATACATGTTGCGTTTTCTTTCACAAGACACTTTGATGCCTTTAGTAATCCACGTTTTGTTTTTATTATTTTGAATCTTTCTGAGTTTTTGAGGAAACGTGTCATTAAAATGTCTTAAGTATTTATTTATGAATGAGTTAAACTTATCATTTGTGTTAGTTGTCTTAAATCCTTCATTCCAATTTTGTAATCTGAGTTAGTTTTGGAATTTTATTATGTTTCCTTGGGAATAGTTTCGAGTTTCTTGGTAAGTTGCCTGTTCTGTGATTTTTGTTTCTATTTGAAGTGTTTAAATTTAAATTAAATTTCTTTTAAATTTCTATTGTTAGTAAACATTGTATTTTAGCATGAACTATGCAGTTTGGTTTGTGAGAGTTAGCTCTGTAATTGTTAAAATTTAGATGGTCTTTATTTTCATGGATACATTAGTTTTTGCTGATTCAATCAGTGAATTAATGATATTGAAAATGTTACATTGCTGCGAGACCTATACCCCTTGATGTTGGAGTGCTTGCTTTAGTAAACTCCCTTTGTGTCTCACCACCAGAGAGCTACTAGGTTTAGACAGGTCACTGTACATATCTCACTGCAAACTCTCCAATATTGGAGTATTTAACAAAAGTAGTAATACCGATAGTATGAGAAGATTGTTAAAATTTATTTAGAGCTGCTAAAATTATTTCCTGTATTTTTTGGAGGTTACTAGTTCAGGTAAAATTATTGACGTTGATTTTCTTTTTTCTTCAGATAGGACCAGAAAGACTTGTAATAGACATAAGACTAATAACATGACATAAACATTTTGATGTATTCTTTTGATTTCTTTCTCGGTGATGACAGATGTTATCCAATAATCCTAACCTAGTAATATTGTGGAGATTTATCCCTTAAACACTTCAAAATTTAAAGTTTCAGTTAAATTTTTGTTAAAAATTGGATTAAATTTTCACCAAAAGCATTTTCTCCAAAAAGTGAAGTTAGTGGGATTTTGTTCTCCTTGCTTCAATTTTTTAAAATATCTCTCATGTTGTTAATATTTATGTTTAAGGCATATTTTAAACATTATTGGAAGTGCATTAATGATTTCATATAAAGTTTATCGAAAACTTACAAGTGTATTTTGAAAATTTGTTCAAAATGTCACATTTTCAGAAGTACTCAAAAGACGTTTTTTCGAGAACAGAAGGTTTTTGCAGTGCAGAATGCAGATTTTTCAATGAAAATTTGCATAAACAACCATGTTTTACCTTTCTATAACATTGTTAAAGTCGTACTTCAATTCTAATTTTAGAGAGAGAAGAATTGAAAAAAAATGTCTTTTGGGCGTTGATAGGTAGCAGCGGAGAAGAGGACCAAGAATCTAGACTAATCAAAAGAGATTCAAAAGCTAGTGAGAGCGAGTCTGTGCGATGCTGTAGCACAACTAGTTTAATTTGTATTTATAATGTTGCTACTTCTTGATTTTTGAAACGCAAGCTTGTGCTAAAGTCACATTGTGTAAGGAAATTCAACTTTTCGATTTGATGAGTTCACAATGCATGAAATTTATCTCCTATTGTTTTTAATTTTACAGAATTTTTTACCTCTGAAGGATTAACATTAGGTTTTTTCTTGAGGTTTAGTCAGTTGCAGAGAAAGAAATTCTACTTTTTTTGGTGTTAGAAGCCAACATTTCGCCCCCCCTCTATTGGGCTTTCATCAAGGTTTATATGTCAATATTGTTCATACCTGTTTATTACTTTGCATTAAAATAATGGCTAAAAGAACAACAACAAACACATTGTCTATGAGTAATCAATAGTCTCACTATAATTAGAATGAGTAATTCCATTAACTTACAGTAATTTAATGAGGTAACTTACAATAACTTGAATACTCTAGTATTAATAAATATACCATAGTATTAGTAAATAATAAATATACCATACCACACTACAATACCATGACATATAATTACATTATTTGCTACAATACTAATAGTACAGTGCTTTATTGAACTGAATAACTGGGACAAAAAGTGGTCACTCTTGTAGCAGTATGTGGTTAATCATTACGGAAAAGTTGAAGCAATTCAGATATCTTATGTGGACACACACTGTAATGGGTGACAGAATAAAGTGACATTTAAGCAATGTTTGGAAGTACTTATTATCAGTGGATTTTATGCTATCTGAGAGATTATTAAAAAGCTGTGCAGCAACACAGGAAGATTCTTACTTTCTTGTATATGCAGGGACGAATTTACGCATAGGCACAGTGGGCATGTGATGACAAAATTTGGACTACATTGTTTTCTATAAATTTATACTATTTTGTATGAAGTATTCATATTATAAATTTCCAAATTATACAGATTTTAATGTTTAAAATCTTTGGTAATCTGTTTGAATATTGGGTCAATCCATTTTAAGTGGTCCAGCACTGGCCGCTCGACCATCTCGAAAAAAATTCATGTTTTGTACATAAATTTCCTTATGTTTTGTCTATTCAAAAACATCTTCGATTTATTTTTATTGGATCTGGTTTACAAATGGCGGCCATTTTTGTTTTATGCTGTGCACCATTTTTTGCGTTTGTAGACATTTACTCTTTTCAAAATTATTTAGCTCTGGGTTTGTAGCATTCTAGAATAAAAAGCATTGCATTCAGTATACTCTGGCCTACAAATCGAAATATTATTTACCTACCTTTTATAGTATGACTTCTTTCCTGAGTTATTTGAAGGGAGGAAAAAAAAAATTTATGTACATATACGTAGTATACAGGATTCTGTAATGCTGCGGAAAATCTATTTCGAGATTTCAACGGAAATACATGTTTTGGGGTTCCCTAACACCCAAAAGTGTTTTGTTTTCAAAATGTCCGTCCATCTGCCTGAGAACAAACACTATTAGCGCCTAAACCATTTGTAAGAGTTTTTCCCAATTGAAGAAACCCCTATCCATCTGGCTCTAGTTGAAGAATTGAAATTTTGAAAAACATCTTGTAAAATTTGGGAGTACGTTGCTTGAAGCCCCCGGGACATTTTCAAAATTTTCTCAAATACAGCTCCAACTTTTTTCTTTAAATTTCTTGTAAGAAGTACACTTATAAAGGTAGCATAGATCCAATTTTCAAAGTTGACTCTGAATTTTCGAAATTTCAAAAGTTTGATTTTTTCCGGCATCTTCCTACAATTACAAAATTGAAGATAGATTTTTCCTTCAAGTAACTTTTTCTCCATAGAAAATTCTTTCATTAAGGTCATGTACATTTTTTTGAAAATTTTAGAAGTTTTTGAGCAATATTGCGTGCAATATATGTGTTAAGAATACTCTATAAGGTGATACAAACACCATATTGCTCTTCTTCTTCTTCCTCTTCCTCTTCCTCTTCTTCTTCCTCTTCCTCTTCCTCTTCCTCTTCCTTCTTCCTCTTCCTCTTCTTCTTCCTCTTCTTCTTCCTCTTCTTCTTCCTCTTCCTCTTCCTCTTCTTCTTCTTCTTCTTCCTCTTCTTCTTCCTCTTCCTCTTTTTCTTCTTCTTTTTTCTTTAAAAATTACAAGAATGTAATTTTTTTGACTTGCCTCCCACGTTGTTTATATACTTTAGTGTCGAGTTTTTGAAAAGCTAGACCAGACCAAAGAAATTAGAAAACTAACTAGTACGAGAAAGTCTGTGCCATTCTGTAGTACCAGTAGTTGTTAGTTGAATACTTGCCAGTGTATATCCTGTGATAGTCCCTATGTCCTCTAGTATGGTAGTTATGTAATCTCCTTATTACTCACAAGATAATGATTCGATTATTTCTCAGTAGTAATACTTTGCAAGAGTAGAGTGCTACAAGAGTCAGTAATTCATATTTGATAAAGAAATCTTTGTAGGACTGTCTCAGATTCAGTTTCAAAATGCTTCTGATACCTTTCTTTTGTAGGGCATCTAGTCATATTTTTTTTGTTGCACCTCCTAATATTTCAATACCGTATTGAAGTTGTGAGAAGAATATGCCATAATAAATTGAAAGAAGTTCATCTGTTTGTAGCTGGAAACGTATCTCTCAATATATTGGAATTTATTTTATTACAAAGTGTGTCGACTTGTTTGTTATAAATTAGGTTTTATTCGTTGAAACTTATGACAATCCGTTTGATTCACTGATTCATTGTGTACTTCCACTGTAATGTTTTGGTTTTCTTATCTGTGATGAAAATTGAAATTGATTAATACTGTTTTGTGAATGTTTAATTTCTATTCATTTATAGACTAAGAACTTTTAATTGATCTTAAAGATTCAGTCATATTAGTTTCTGATTTACAAAGATTTTGCCCACTGTTTATTAATGATGTATCGTCTGCAAAAGAAATGACAGAAAAATCAGTGGAACTTGGAATATAATTAATATATATTAGAAATAGCAAAGGTCCAAGCACAGATCCTTGCAGAAACCTGTGGTAATTGTATCAAAATTTGATTTAACTTTGAATAAAAACTTGTCAGATTGCCAGAAGATCTCTGTACATTGCTTTTATCCTGTGAGGTAAGATCTAATGAGGTCATTAACTCCACCCTTTATTCCATAATAATCTAGTTTTGTGAACAGTTTTTCATGAGATACACTATCAAATGCCTTTGAAAGATCAGTGAATATACCTGCTGTTTTCCTATTTGATTCCAAATTTCCAATGATTTCATGTTGGAATTCCACAACAGCAGTGGTGGTGGAGAAGCCCTTCCTGAAGCCATGTTGTGATTTGTTAAGGATATTATTAGATCAAGAAAACAATTAAGTCTTGGTAATATAACTTTTTCATAGATTTTATCATATACGGAAATTAGAGTTATAGGTCAGTAATTCCTAACATCTTGTGTATTATTATTCTTAGTAAGTGGTGTTACCATGCTAATTTTTAGACATTCTGGGAAAGTGGATACAAATAGAGATAAATTTATTAAATCAACTAATTTGTTAAGAAGGCTTACATTTTTTAAGAATGATTGAAGATTTCATCATTCTCCAAC
This sequence comes from Teleogryllus oceanicus, assembly GCA_964035755.1. Lineage (NCBI taxonomy): Eukaryota > Metazoa > Arthropoda > Insecta > Orthoptera > Gryllidae > Teleogryllus > Teleogryllus oceanicus. Next base: position 108,469,492 of record CAXIVR010000008.1, on the reverse strand, counting down.
AAGCAATTAAATTTGAAGGAATTTATCAATTGAACTAGTATTTGTGTGAAGGAGAAACATAGCTTTTGATGTTCCAGAAAATGAAGGATTACTAGGATTACTGGTTACAGTGTCATGCATTGAATTTAAGAAATTATAGTTAAAGGTCCTATAAATATCAGGAAGATTATCAAGAAACATGCCTTCATGTTGCAAGTGTATGCTTTTGTGGATCTGAGTTTTCCCATTGTTAATTATATTCTACAATGTTTTTTGGTTCATTAACTTTATCTTCAATTGATAAGCTTTCTCATTTATCAGTTTTAGCTTATAATGTTTTTTATACTGTTTGAACTTTTTATTATAATAGGGATTCTTAGTATCTCAGAACAGGCCATACGTGCTTTTCATTTTATTTCTAAGAACAAAAATTTCAATTAGAAGCTTGATTTTGGGTTTCTTCAATACATTAATTTGACTTTTGATAATGGGACATGCAATATTCAAATGATGATTTAATGTACCCAAGAACAAGTTCAATTTTTTGTTTATATCATTACCAGTGAGTACTTCTGGCCATTCCTCTTTTAAAAGCATTCATTTAGCAAATGTAATTTAGTATCACTTGTATCACGAGTGAATGTGCATTTAGGTTGTTCAAGGCTAACAGGGCAATTGATTATTTTCAATGATTTATGCAGTGTGATCAGATAGGTTAAAATCAATATTAAACGATGAATATTCATTTCAATGTTTGTAATGATGTGGTCTATGGTAGAGCTGGAATGGGTTGTAACACATGTTGCCCCTAACTCCACGTTCTGAAGATTGAAACTCTTAATAAATCACGTAGTTCATTGTGTTCCATGTTAATGTTCAGATCTCCCAAAATAATTAATATACTATTGTGGTGTCCTGTAAGAGTTTAGTTAAAAGTTCTTCAAATCTGAGTAGAAAGTCTTTAACACCAGAATTTGGGTATCTATAGATGCCAATGATTTTTATGTCCTCTTTCATAATGTTTACATCTACACCTTCTACTTCAAATGTCGTTACAATACACACATCTCTAATCCAATATATTGTATTCACTACAGAAACATGCATGAAGTTTGTACTTTAAAAAGTTAATTGCATAAATTTCGTTATACTTAAGACCATGTTCAGTAATGACTCCCACATCTAAAATGTTTCTGGGCTTCTATCTTGTATATCTTTTTTTGGTGAACCTCTGCTCACTAAAAGAAGAATTCAGATTTTCTACCAGTGTTCCCAGAAAAATGTCTTTTCGAAGTTGTTACACTATGATATTTGAAATCTTGATTTTTTTTTTTTTTTATTTTTGATTTTTTTAATTTTTTTTTTTTTATGCCTTTTAAAATATCTGTTTTTATATAAGCTGTGAACTAGATTTTTTTTTCCATATGATAAAAAAAAAACAGGTTTCAGAATGAGGCTTGACTACAAAAAAGAAAGACATAAGGCATTGGTGACATAAGAGAAACTTCAGTGTGAGAACCATACGAAACGCACCTGATTTTTCATTTAACCTCAAACATTTCTAAAAGTGGTCATTGCAAGTGCTTGAAAAAATTGGACATTATTGCAATGTATATTGCCATTTGAGTTGAGGAGAGAACATATGATGACATATCACAATAGAAAGAAGAACATTCAATTATAATACATTGAAGTGATAATTAATTATTATAAGATTAAAGTAATACAAGTAAATAAATATAAAAAGTCCAAATGATAAAGTTTAAAATTTATTGGGCATATTGTATATAATATGAATTTCTGAGTTCAAGGAATAAAATGACGAAAGAGAAGAGATTTCAGCCTGCTATTAAGTTGTGTTCCTCATTGCATATTACATACCATATTACAGCCATTGTGTTAGAGAATCTTTGCAACAGGTGGTGTCTTGAGGTGATCCTGATTGGTTCAAATGATTCTCATTTTTCTTGATAAATATTTTGGACGTGCATTAATTTTTTTTAATGGATGTGTCTTCTATTTTCGTTTGTGCTCTTTGTAACTAGCATTACAGGAGATATTAACTAATGTTCTGAAGTCTAGTTCTACAATCAATCTTTAGAGAGAAATTTTATACTCCTAAATTAGTGGTTTAGGTCGAGTTTCAGGTTATCCTTAAGTTCATTGTTCTTTTCACTTTTAAAAGATACCAAAAGTAAATACATTGAAGGAATTATCTCTGTATTCTTTACTACATGGTTGGAAGGTAAGTGTGCTAACTGTTCATGGAACTTTTATGAGAGAAGGAAAGAAAAGCGCCAGCCTTAAAAATAGACTATCAAGTCACCTGTCTTGGCCTTCCCTTATGCTTTTATGCTTATGCTTTTTGTCTTCAGTCATGTGTATTACTATTAATTTCCACTAAATATTATCAAGTGAATCGTTTTATGCACAATTATAATTTCCAAAGCTTTTAGGTATTGATCTTTGATTAGTTAAGAGTTCATGGATTAGTACTGCAATGACAGCTGTATTAAAATTGTGTTAATTGGGTATTGTATTTTCAGGTAATGTTGGAAGAGGAGTGCTATGGAGATGGAGTGGAAATGTTTGATGACCTGGTTATTTCTGAAGCTTTGGTCATTCCTGGGCCTCGAGCACTCTCCATATTTCTTATGCTTAGTGAATGCAATTTCACAGCAGATGCTGCTCATGCATTGATGCTTGCATGTCCTGCGCTTCAGCGTTTAGGAGATCTGCAGTTCTGGAATGGAGTAAATGAACATGATGTGGAGGAATTAGCATTAGAGGTTCGACATTGTAACTATAGCTTCAGTTTTCGCTACCATGGTAAATGGTACCCACCAGAACATCATTTTTCTTTGACTCAGGCTTTACAGTGAGTATAGTTTGCCTCTGAAAGTGGGGATGTGAATTTCTCATTTTGAATCAAAGACTTAATTTTCAAGGCTTTAGAGTTTGTTTTATCATCTAGTGAGCTAAGGGCATTTGTAATTTATATCTCCTTTTTCGTAATTACTTTATTGATGTGTAATTGTAGCGTACCATGATTGTACAAGTATTTTCCTGAAATGGAAATTTTTTAAGTACAATTTTGCTTTTATGAAATTTGTTGATGTATGTATCTTTACAGTGCCATCATGTAGATAATGAATGTCTAATTTCACATTGCAAATATTCTTATAAGTGGAAATTTTAAATATTCATACAATTAAAAATATTTACAACTAGTACCATTAAAAACATAAGTACCTTTCATATTACATGACTGATTAAATATCGCAAAAATAATTTAAGTGTCGAAAAAGTGGTACTTTTTCATGTACATTATCTTTCTATTTTTTTTATTGTGTACATTAAAAATTTTATTTTATTAATTGTTTGCCAAAATGCAAAGTATGCTGTTGCAATATTACAATGACGGCTGCATGACATTGTGGCCGCCAATACAACAGATTGTAATACAGATTTTTTAACCATATAGTAATTGGCAATTGTATTTAATGTAGAGAGACTAGTGGTTTCAAAAAACCAAATGACTGCAAACTATTTTTCACAAATCAGTGCCTGAAAGAACAAGTAACAAACGGAGTATTATTTTGTAATTTGTTATGCTGGTTTTTTTTTTATATTATTTGTAACAGAATATATTCTGTTGTGATGCATACAAGATTCAAAAGACTGAAAATGTGTAGATCAATATTCAGATAATAAACATTGTATTATATGATATTATAATAAAGCTTTAAAATAACTGTAAGGAGACCTACTTACTGTTCTTTTTTTCTTTTTTTTTCTTTTTTTTTTTCATTTGTTTCAAATAGTGATCTCAATTTTTTATTTTCCTCTCTATACTTAGTATAGTGAGGAAAAGATTGGAATTACTTCAATAATACAATTTCAAATTTTTGATCATAAAATCAATTTTTGTTTGGTCTTTTGATCTGTAACCTCTCACCTACATCAGAATTAAGATCTATTATTTTTCGAAAATGGTTAAGATTGATGCAAGCTGCAAATTGATACATGCAAATTTGCACCCATAAATGATGGATGGATTGATTTGCTTTCATCCTGTTGACATTTCTCTTGGTAATTTTAGTAATTTATCACATCAACATTTAAGTTTGCTCGCATGCCTTTAGATATAACTAGGTGTGTGTATATGCAGGTGTCCAGGAAGGAAACGTCGAAACTTCGAAAGTAAACTCTTAAGACAATTTTAAGGATATTTTCTCTAATAAACTCCTTGGATATTCTGAGTGGCCGATATTGAAATCGGCTCCTAAGGAGCGAAAATATCAGCTGTTAATACTCCATCGCGCCAAGCAGTCCTTCGCCCAAGAGACAGGCGTCGTACGCACTCAGACCATCGTTCCACGGATCCTCTGGGTATCCGTCTCTACACGCTTTCGCAGAAGCTCAATATAAAATCCCCCATCCCTGCGACCGTTCCCCCGATGTCTTGTTCTCCCTTGGGGAATCCCCCTCTGGTTCCCCCTCCGGCGTAAAATAGACTTGAGGTTAACAAACTTCTCCAAATCCTCAACTCCCCCAGCACATTTCTGACGGAATTTCAAGAGACGAAGCTCATGTATCCCGATTATAACTTCATATAAACTGATGGTTCCTCCCAAAATGGTAAAGTAGGATGTGCCTTCTGTCATTGGGCCACGCGAAATTTTCGACGAGACTTGTCGTGCAGCGTTTAAACTGCAGGGAAATGCGGGCTATCGGAGGCGCTTAAGTTTGCTGAATCGATGGCATTAAAGGAAGCAGTGATTCTAAAAGCTTGCTCGAATCCATCTCTTCTTGTGACCCTCTGAGAATGAACATTCACCAACAAATTCATCATTTATTGGTGCGTCGTTATAATTTTATTATTTATATTTTTATCTCTGGCCACGTGGTGATAATAGGAAACGAAATGGCTGATCAGGCAGCAATGCACACTAAGAGGAAAACTGAGGTAGACCTCCTCACAGTCCCAACAAATGATACCAAGCTGTTTATTATACGCTATATTCTCAGTGTAAGGCAAACAGATTGGCAGAACTCGGATTTTAAGCTCACGAGAATCAAGGATTCCATTAATCCTTTGCCTTCCTCATCTCGTGGCTCTAGGCGCGAGATTATTCTGACAAGCCTTCGGATAGGTCACTGCCATTTCTCCCACGGATATCTTCTCCGCAGTGACTCACCCCTTACTTGCGATATTTACGAGACGGATCTTACCGTGGAGCATGCTCTCTGCACTGTTCTCAGGCAAGAGATAGCCGCTGAAGGCGTCACTGTGCTAGCTCTTTAGCGGAGATACTCGGAAATGACGCTACTTCTCTCTGCAACCCCGTCGAAGTGGGTTGGTCCACGTCCTGACGGAGGAATGCAGAGAGGGCTGTCACGTATTCCTTTCTTCACAAGTCATTTTTCTTCTCCCCATTGTTCATTCTCATTCGTTTATAACACCCTGTTTCTTTTTTTCTCCCTCTTCTATTTCACTGGCTCCCTCTGTATGCTGAACGCCCACCCACGTGTTTGCCGTGTATGGCGACCCGTGTCGGAGGGAATGTGTGTTCTGGTGGTTGAGGGACCTGTCTGTTTCCCAATTACTCTCCTAGTGCTACTTCTTGGCATCCAGGGATACGTGCTTTTACGTATTTTGGGGAACATTCCTTGTAAGTCTCAAATACACTTGCTTTGGCTACGGACTCTTCTAGACGGGCAGTCGGGAGCTAACCCGCTCCCGATCAATCGGCTTGGACTAGGTCTTGTTCTGAATTCCAGGGTGAGCGGGGGGATCCACGGCGGTGCAGCGCTGCGGTACCCTTCCCATGCCAATCCTGGCACTCCGATGGAGTGTCCCCTTGTTGGGCTCCGTGGTGGGTGGGGACCACGGGGATGAATCTGATATCTTCTTAATGGATAAAAAACCATCCCCCCGCCCTCTTCCGTAAGGAAGAGATTTGTCGGTGAAACTAAATCTTGAGATTTTTTTTGTAATGACTCTGATAGACCTAAGCCCCGTTTTCTTGTCATGTAAAAATGATAAAGAAACAATGAAGTGTGTCAGCCCGATCAAACTTGCCAGAGAAATCGAAAAGTGTGGCAAATTTCAGGCGGTGATTCGTCAAAGAAACGGAACAATCCTTTTCGAATGTCGCTCTGACGGACAGATCAGCAAAATCACTGATCTAAAAGAAATAGACGGCCCCCAGGTGCATGTGTCCGCCCACCCGACCTAAACCTCCGCAAGGGTGTGGTGAACCATGATGACTTTTCATCTGAATTGGAAGAAAACTTGAATGCTTTCTTCCAGCCATATGGTGTGTCCGACATTTACAGGATCCAGCGGAGAGTAAATGGGGTACTCACCCCTACCTCAACGCTGATACTGACCTTTAACCGTCCATCTCTGCCAGAGAGGGTAATATGTAGTTTCTATAATCTCCGCGTCAGACAGTATGTTCCAAACCCTCTGCGCTGTTTTAAATGCCAGAGGTTTGGCCATACGCAACCTCGCTGCACGAGCGCCGTGTCTGCGTGCACTGTTGAAGGGAGTCTTGTAACGACTCTAACTGCTCCGCAGATGCAAAGTGCGTGAATTGTTGTGAAAAACATCCATCAAATTCTAACCAGTGCCCCATTTTCTTAAGAGAAAGGGAGAAACAGAAAATCAGGGTCTCTGAGAAAGTTTCCTTTCCAGAGGCACGGCGGCGGTACCAGACGCGAAACCCCGTGGGCATGGCCCGAAGTTTCGCTGACACCGTGGGTCAACAGAAGAAAGTAAATTCTGAAACCCAGACACCTAAAGCCTCCTCTGCGCGCGACGCCGCCTGTTAGGTGTCCTTTGATGACATCGGTGGAGATGCAGATCCCAAATATCTTGTCCAATCAGAAACAAAAATGGAAACCAAAAGCATAAATATTTCGACACTCAAACGCATCAAGAGAAACTAAGGCCGACATGCCCTATTTCTAGATTAGTTCGCCTGTTTCAAGGGACTGTGGTCTCCCAACACATGCGACTCTCCCTAGCAGTAGTCAAGACGACTTCGCAGGGATCGAGGAACTCAGCACGAACCAGCCTATTACTCTCCAACAGAAGAAAAAGAATTCCGATACATAACTCACCCTAGAAGCTAAGAAACCCAAGATCTAGAAACTACGGTTCTCCTTTCATGGAACTTAAATGGCTTTCGTACCTGTTTGGACGAGTTAAAGCTAATAATGTCTATGCATAGACCCATGGTTATCTGCGAGCAGGAAACACATCTCCGTTCTGAGCACTCCCTCCCTCTACGCGAGTTTTGTTGCTACAGGCAAGACGATGATGACCGCGCCCATGGCGGAGTCGCCACTTTTGTTACAGACTCCCTGGTATCTAAAGAAATAGACATACGAACCACTCTCCAGGTATCTTGCGTTCGTGTGAATTTCCGCAATATTTCTATTACCATTTGTAACGTCTATAACCCGCCTGGACAAGTCTTGTCACAGAAAGAACTGGAAGATGTGTTCTCTCAGTTGTCTGCACCTTTTCTTATTGTGAGGGACTTCAACGCCTACAACCCTTCCTAGAGTCGTGCACGAGAGGTAGTACACTTAATAATATCATTGATAACCTAAACGTAATTCTCCTAAATACTGACGAAAACGCACACTTTTCCGTAGCTTCAAACACTCTCGTCCGTAGACCTAGCTCTTTGAAGTCCCTCTGTTTCTACAATCGTCGAGTGGACTGTCCTGGGCGACCTGCATGGCAATTACCACTTCCCCATTCTGGTCAACCTCGATATTCCCGACCTGAACGTTGTCCGCCCTCCTCGCTGGCTAATCCACCGAGCTGAGAGGGAAACATTCAAGAAAGAAATACGAATATCGGAAAACTGCTCAAAGGATATCGTTGCTACAGTTGCCCATTTTACTAACTCCGTCCTTCATGCGGCCTCACTTGTCATCCCGAAGTCGTCGGGCCACCCACGACATCCCCCTGTGCCATGGTGGAATGCTGACTGTACCACCGTGGTCCAAGATCGGAAGAGGGCATTGGCAAACTTAGTAGGTTCCCTACCATGGAAAACCTAATAAATTATAAAAGATCCCGAGCCAGAGCTAGATTCACGATACGGGAAAGTAAGGCTGCGTCCTGGAGAGCTTACATCTCGTCATTCTCGTGCCGTACATCCCCTAAAGCAGTGTGGAGAAAGGTCCAACAGATCGGTGGAAGACTGTCTTTGCCGTCTATCTCAGGGCTTCTGGTACATGGCAATCTTCCTACCTCTGCAAGATATTGCTGAAGAAACGGCTTCTCACTACGAGGACATCTCAGCTTTAAAAAAATTAAAAGAAAAATGGAAAACTGCAAATTAGAGTTCTCGAGTCGCGTGGAGGAAAATTACAATGCCCTTTTCTCCATGGACGAATTCTCCTGTGCCCTCGCTTGTGCGAAAGACTCTGCTCCAGGACCAGACCAGATACATAATCAAATGTAGAAACGCCTACCTGAAAACGCTCTGTCCTTTCTCCTCGACATTTTCAACAAGATTTGGGCTGAACATGCCGTACCAAGGATTTGGCGTGAGGTCATTGTCCCCAATCCCTAAAGAAGGAAAGAACAGAATAACCCCCTCAAATTACCGCCCAATTTCTCTCACAAGCTGTGTGTTCTAGCTTTTAGAGCGAATGGTAAATACACGTCTGGTCTGACTTCAGGAAGCACAGGTCAACCATGGACCACTTAGTCACCCTTGCCGCACAGATTTACATTTTTTTGTGCTACGTCAGCACCTGATAACAATTTTCTTCGATATAGAGAAAGCATACGACTCCTCTTAGAGGTATGGTATTCTTCGCACCTTGCGTACTTGGTGCCTTAGGGGACGGCTTCCTTTGTTTCTAGTAGGTTTTCTTTCATCAAGATGTTTCCGCGTCCGCCTTGGTGACGCGTTATCTAGTCATCAGTTAGAAAACGGTGTTCCACAGGGATCGATTCTGAGCGTCCCTCTGCCATTGCTATCATCAGTTATACGGGAGCCTGAAGGCATCACTATTCGTTGACGACTTTGCCATTTTTTGCTCCTCCAAAAGCGTGCAAGTTATTGAGAGGCAGCTACAAATTGTGCTCAACAAATTGCAGGAATGGAGCGATGAAACAGGAATCAAGTTCTCTACCTCAAAAACCAACTGCATGCACTTCTGCAGAATTCATCACCCCCGACCTTTTTCTTGGTGGACAGCAGCTTTCTATTGTTGAATTCCGCTACCTTCCTTAGGCTCACATTCGACAAGAGCTTAACCGGACGAAAACATCCGTAAACTATAGGGCCGATGTGTATCACCTTTAAATCTCCTCCGCGCTCTTACTGGTAGATCTTAGGGCGCAGACCTTGTGTGTCTTTTGCATTTGTAAAGAACCCTTATCCGCCCTATCTGGGATTGTGGATGCATAGTGTATGGGTCAGCATCTCCATCAACCCTCCGGTCATCAAATAGCATACACAATGCATGTATAAGGATTATTACGGGCGCCTACCACACGAGTCGCATCGAATGCCTCTTGACCGACACTGGAGAACCATCTCTGAGCCGAAGGTGGGATATTTTGATTGCCTCATATGGCGCGAAATTATCCAATATTGATACTCCCTCACGCCAAGCAGTCCCCCATTTAACCCACTTGGCTTCGTACGCACTTACACCATCGTTACCCTATCCCCTGGGAGTCCGTCTCCGTATGCTATTACAGAAACTTAATATAAAACTGCCCAACCTTGTGAAATTCCTGGGAAACTACACCGGCCCATAATAGACCTTACACTGTCTAACTTTCCTAAATCCTTACCTCCCCCAGTACATTCTTATCGGAATTTGAAGCGATAAAATCTATGTATCCTGTCCATTACTTCATTTACACCATGGCTCCTCTCAAAACGGCAAAGTTGGATGTGCCTTCTACTGCAGTGGAGCCACGCGAGGTTTTCGATAAGACTCTTCGGGCAGCGTCTATACTGCAGAGAAGTATGCGCTCTTGGAGGCACTTAAGTTTGCTGTATCGATATCATTCAAGAAAGTAGTGATCTGCAGTGATTCCAAGAGCTCTCTTGAATCCATCTCCTCGTCTTGTGACCCGCTGACAAAGACCATCCAACATCAAATCCATCATCTATTGGTTCGCCACTATATTTTACGTCTTTTGTTGGGTCCCTGGGCACGTGGAAATAAGAGGAAATGAAATAGCTGACCAGGCAGCAAAGTTCGCCACGAAGAAAAGAGAGACATCTTCACAGTCCCCACGGAAGACACTAAGCTCTTTCTTAAACGCTCTGTCCTCAGTGAATGGTAAATAGAGTGGCAGAACTCAGATTTTAAGCTCACGAGAATCAAGGATTCCATAAATCCTTGGTCTTCCTCATCTCGTGATGCGAGGAACACGCCTTCGGATTGGTCACTGCCATTTCTACCACGGATATCTCCTCCAGGGGAACCCATCCCCTATATGCGAATACTGCAAAATAGGTCTTGCCATGGAACATGTTCTCTGACACTGTGTTAAGAGATAGCCGCCGAAGGCATCACCTTACTAGCTCCCTAGCAGAGATTCTTAGATGAATCTTCTCTCTGCAAGCTCTTTACCTTTTTACGAGAGACTAACTTCTACAACCTTATCTGAGAGAAGATGATAATTGGCGAGAATTTAAAGTAACTATGTGACATTTTCTGCCAAATCCTTTTTATTAGGATACGTTCCTTTTCAGTTTTACTTTGCTTTCTATTTTAAAATTTTAATTTTCTTTTGTTAGCTTGGTACTGCAATATTGTGTGCTGGTCTTAAAATAATTTGACACGGGCGCTAATGACCTTAGCTGTTGAAGCGCCCTTAAACTTAATCAATTCTCTCTGCAAGCTTTGTATCTTTTTGCGAGAGACTAATATCTACAGCTTCATCTGAGAGAAGAGGATAATGCCTATTATTTGGCTCTGAGATTTTAAAATGTTTATGTGGCTCTTTTCTGCCAAATCCTTTTTACAATTGGATAAGTTAATTTTCAGTTTTATGTACATTTGACTTCGCATTTTAAAAAATGTTTTTGCTTGATACTGCCACAGCGCGTACTGTTCTGAAAATAATTTGACATGGGTACCAATGACCTGTTGATGCTGTTGAAACGCCCTTAAACCTTAATAATCATCATGAACTCAATACCCTTTTGAGTTTGGGGTACGAAATCTCGACATTTTCAAAATTTCGTAAGGCTGTAAATTAACTCTATGCCCTCTGAGTTTGAAACGGATATTTTGATTTTGAGGGGTATTTTATATGAATTCTCAATATTTTCAAAATTTCTAAAAAATGGGTCCAAATGTTTTGTTTAAATTTTGTCCTAGGTTAGCGTAATGGACGCTTAAGGCGCAGGTCTCATTTTCGTTGGGATACCTGATTTTTCAAAAATGACAAAAGTTTCGGCGTCTTCCAACAACTACCATGTAGAAGATGGGAGATAGTTTTCCTTAATGGAATCTGTTCTTTAAAGATAGGTCTGGAAATTAGGTCATGTACAATATATCGAAAATATGAGTAGTTTTCGCGCGATTTTATGTGAAATATAGGATTGTTTTAAACAATTGTTATTTCTCAAAAATGGCTTCCATATTTTTCTTAAATTTTCTCTAAGTCAAAAATTTATCAAAGAATGGCAAAAAAGTAGTGCTAGTCTCATTTACGGAGAACTCTGTATTTTCGAAAACTGCCAAAAGTGTCTCTTTACAACTTCAAATGTGAAGAAAGGAATTTTTGCCATTAACAAAATCTGTTTTAAACTACGTTTAAACTAAAACAGCACGTACTTTCTCGCCTTTAGTCATGGTTATGTAATACTATTTGTTCCAAAATTTCTCTCCGAATTAACACATTTCAGTATTTTTTTTGTAAAACTTGCATCGCGGAACTTCATGCAATTGCGTATTTTTACTGATTGTGCCCATCGAAAGGAAGTGTATATAGCTTTACCTATCACCAAAAATAAAACAAAGCCTATTACAATTATTTTGCATAATTGCGTATTTCAGGGATTTTTTTTTATTAACTGCATATTTTTAATTATGCGGCATATTAAAGGGCATATATTCCAGAATTTTGCATAGACGGGTAGTCAAAGCGAGATATTTTTGTGTATTTCTTTCAATCTTATCAACATAATATCCCCGATAGTCTTCTGATAAGATTGTCTTCGCTTGAAACGATTTACTTCCTGTAACTTTATTCATGTCCATGAACTTAGTAAACTGGTCTGAATATTGCGGTTTCTTGTAAGAATGATATTGGTTCTATTGCTCAAGATTTTTTTGTTTATTATGTTTGAAAATATAATTTAATTATACGCATTTTGCTCTACAATGTGAAATGAAGATTTATATCAATGTTATCTATTGCTCCCTATATTTTTGTTATGTTTTGTTTACATATTCTGAGTTTTAAACGCGTATATTGGCCTTTTTAACTGCATATATTACCAATTTTAATTGCATGGTTGCATGCATAATTTTAACCTTTTCGTTGTTTTAGTACAAAGAATTTCCGAGGTTTACCGATTACAAATGGTAAAACATTGGGTGTTAAAACTAAATATTTTCATGCCAATATCAACACATTTGACAATTATAACTTCTTTTGATACAGCTAAATCATGTCACAACAATGAGACGTAATTCATAGAAATTCGCGAGCACGACGCGGAATTTCATTGTTGCATTCCAATCTGATATTCCTGAAAGCTAGTAATTTTTATTTGATATATTTCAAATAGGTATTAAATAATTTCTAAAAGATTATGTGTAAATGTAACAAAAGGTCGAATGTAAGAAACGACTTTCTAGGTATCCATTTAGGAATGCGCTGAAAGTGAAGCAACACCCGGAGGCGGTCCCTCAAGGCGGCCAACAAGGTAGTGGTTAACCTCACTGATGAAGATCTGGATGATGGAATATGGATCACGTCTTAGTACTAAGCAAGGGCCTTAACTTGGCGACCATCCCTACGCGGGTCCCCACATCGGACATCGCCATAGGGATCGAGTGCACGATCACACCCCTGTCCGAGAAGGAGCCAAGCTACCACACAGCAACCTCTCCCGATAAGAACGCCTTGCTCTGCGCGCTTTACACCAGCGCGATGATGTCATCCTGTCTGCGGACAAAGGCAACGCTACAGTTGTCAAGAAGACGCAGGAATACAACCACAAAGTAACTGCCCTACTCGAGGACGAGGCGTACCCCCCGCTCCAGCATAATCCACTCCGGAAACTTCGAGACGTCGCGGCCCGCGTCAACAACTCCACCGTCATTGAACCCGAAATCAAACAGGCTAAAGATGGACAACAGAACTAGGCCACGGTTTTACGGGCTTCCTAAGATCCATAAGGCCGATGTACCTCTACGTCCAATTGTGATCGCCGTAAACTCTCCTACGCGTCCGCTGCTGGCACGACACATTACCAACAAACTACCCCTCTGCCAGAAGATACTGCGTTGGCTGTTAGGAACTCCAGCCACTTCATCCACCTGCTGCAAATCAGGCTGTTAAAGAATACGAACATCCTTGTCTGCTTTGACGCGACAACGCTCTTCACCATGGTCTTGGTTGACGAGACAGTTACGGTAATCCGGAATGAATTAGAAGCCCGCAGACCACCTTGGGAATGGGCCGACTTCGCCCATTTTTGCCTGTCATCTACCTTCTTCCAGTTCCGGGGCAGCGTGTATGTTCAGGTGGAAGGCACGGCCATGGGTTATCCTTTATCGTCGAAAGCCGCCAACCTTTTCAGGGAAACCTTCGAAAATGAATCACTGGAAAACGCTGGGTTGAAACCCTCCATGTCGATCAGATATGTTCGTTACATGGTCCCACGGACAGGACACCCTCATGGAATTTTTGGATCATCTCAACAGCGCCCATCCTAAAATCAAGTTAACCATGGAGGTGGAAAAGGATGGCCAATTGCCTTTCCTCGACATCTTGGTGAGCAGGCGTGACGACGACAGCCAAGGACACACTGTATATAGGAAACCTACGCACACGGACCGCTACCTCCCTGCTGAAGCGCACCACCACACTGCGACGAAGAACAGCGTTTTGAGCATTCACCACCCGGGCACGTGGGTGATGAGGCTAGCCTCCCTGCTGAGCGGGAAATTCCTAAGAAGACTTTCGTGACTAACGGGTACAACGGACTCACTATCCTGAGAGCCCTGCGACTCACCCACCACCCGACTGCTCAAAGAGAAATCAGCCCCACGGAAACCGAAGACTAGGCAACAGTGGCACTCCCTTACATCCGGGGCACGATAGACTGGATTGGCAAACTTGGGAGACGGTTCAGGGTGAAAACTATCTTAAAGGTCCACCACATGCTCGGCCAAAGTCTAGTGCGGGATAAGGACCAGCTCCCGCCTTTCCAAACAGCTGGAGTATACGTTGTACCGAGTAGCTGTGGGGGAAACTACATCGGCGAGACTGACAGAACGGTGGAGGAACGAAAGACATTCGCCACTTTAAACATAGGAATGTCCAACTCTTCACGGTTCCACAACATGATAGGAGAAACGGGGCATGACTTCTTATTCGAAGACATGAGGGTGCTCGCCAGAGAAGAGCGATGGTGGCCCAGATGTCTTAACCCATATTTGCCCGGTGTTCCATTATTGGAACATGCGGCAGTGGATTTGTCTTTGACTCCTTATCGTGGAACCCACTTGGAGACTTCGTTATATTTCTAGAACTTCAACAGAGGGATCGAATTTCCCGATAGTGTCTAGAGTTGATTTTAGTTCTCGTTTGTACACCGAACGGAGAAGAGTTATTGAGCCGACGTTTCACTGCTGGCACCATGAGCGATAAAAGGTGAAAAAAGTTGTGTTATTTTTACTTTAAACTTCTTGTTCCTAAGAGAATATTGAAATGACGTCTTTTTATCAGTAAAATACAAAATCTTGAAAATATTAGCATTTAGCTGAGCTGGAAACGATTTTTCTAAAATGTTTGGAACACCAGACACGAACGGTACCATGAATTACTATTTCAACATTCATCTAATATATGTTTTATTCTCTCAGATTCGTAACAACAGAACAAATAATTGCGATTTTGGAGGACGATAATGATTACTTCAGTGCATTTATCTTTCTTATGCCTCCAGAAGATTTATCAGTGTGGAGGACAGCCGTGATGACTGGCGGCACACTGATAAATCTACCTGGAACCCAACTTAGATCAGAACGTGAGGCAAAATTATGCGATTAGTAGACTGAAAGACTGTGACAACTAGAGAGTAATACTGGCCCTGGACCCCGTGATGAGTGCATTCAAAAGAAAATTCTCTCTAAGCCTGACTCTATCCAACGAAAGAAATAAGGTGGGAAAATTGACATACATCCTGAATTTACAAATTTCAACATTATTACGAGTGACAATTATAGTACCAAATGACCAAGTGTTGTTTTGAACAATTTTTTGATAACGTTTGGGTGTTTCTTACAAAAATGTCCATATTGTACGGTAGACGAAAGATGATTACACATTTATACTTTCTACTGAGGAAGTAAAATTAATTGAAATTCTGATTTTACTAGCACACAAAATTGTACCAAAATAAATGTTTTGGAAACAGACGCAAGAGATAATGAAGCTGCCAGTTCGGCAATGAGAAGAAATAGGTTTGAATTGATAGAAAAAATATGCTCATTGCGCAGACAATGGTCTAAAACGAAATGGCAGACTTGAAAATCACCTCCCATTTCCTTACTGAATATGCCAAATTCTGCGTTTACGAAGAACACTTACCTATAGATGAGAGCATGCACCGTATTATCAAAGGCATGGAGCAAAGCAATTCATTCACAGGAAAGTGATTAGACATGGCTTTCAAGTGAGCAAAAGAAAGTTCTCGTTGTACAACCTAACACAGTAGGAAAATATAATATATTAATCGGAGATGTTGATAGAATGGACGAAAATTTGGAGTGCTATAGAATTGAAATCAGATCGAAAAAGTGCCTTCTATTGATGTTCTGCATTGATACTGCTACTCACAATGGTTGGCAGCTCTTTAGAAAGAGCAAGGTCAAAAAATGAAACACCTGTCTTTCAGATCTATTCTTCAAAATTATCTTCAAAAAATATGAAAGTCCTCATCAGCTGTAAGACCTAAAACTAATAAATTAATGATATCTCGCATATAACTTCTGTGGGATTGGATAATACAGGACACAAAGCAAGGAAGATGTGCAACGTGTAAATAGATCACAACCAATCAGTCAAAAATGTAACAAAGTTGCATGAAAACTGTTTCCAACTCCATATTAATTATTTAGCCTTTTATTTTGATATAGAAAATAACCAATTTGTAGTACTTTTTAAAATTTAACTAAAGAAAAATATTATGTGCCCTTGTTGAAAAACCCTGGGCCCGTTCGTGGCTAGAGTTCCAAAATTGGAACTGTCGCCATAGACGACATACGAGACAAACTAGAAATAAAAGGACTTCCCCCACAGAGTACCATCGACACGATTAGACGACACATGACCGAACTAAAACTAACCGCGTCACGGACAGAATCGGCAGGCTGCTTCGTAGAGCCGACATCCGCCCGGTGTTCTACGCTCACAAGATCGGGAGGAGCCTGGTCAAGGTAAAAGACCGCCTTGACCCACGGGGTAACGCCGGTGTATACGAAATCCCTTGCAGCAGCGGGCTAGTATACATCGGCCAAACGGGTCGATCGGTAGATGAACGCATGCGCGAACACATGCGCCATGACCGACTAAAGAACACACAAAAGTCGGCCTTAGCTCTACACGCCGCCGAAACCGGTCACTTTATTGAGTTCAACAAGACCCGGACAATTAGCTGCGACGACCGTTGGTGACGTCTCCAAGGGGACACCCCGCACGGTCAACCAATGACGGTCGCCGATTGGCTGTTTTGTCCTTTGCCCTTCAGACGGCTCTCATAACCAATTTTCGGCTCTTTTTATATTAATCCACTTCAAAATGTCTCCCTTATTCTTTTGCCACCCTCCCCACGCATCCACCTGCTCCCCCTTTCCCGCTACAGTTCTGTTCTTCATCCGCCAATCCCATAGCATCTGCCGGCTTCCTATTGGCCGATACCTTGACCAATCCTGGTCACCCCCTTGTCTTCTTTATAAGGCGGTCACACGAGCCATTTGACAGCCACATTTATTAAAACCATGTACATTTAAAACAAGTAGCCCAAAGAGGCTTTGTATAGTTTTAAGTTAGATTAAGATTAGTTATAGTTAAAACAAGTAGCCCAAGTACATTTAAAACAAGTAGCCCAAAGAGGCTTTGTACAGTTTTAAGTTAGATTAAGATTAGTTATAGTTAGTTTTTTTTAGATACAGCCCTCTCTAAGCTCCACAAACCGAAAGGTTGGAGCGCAAAATTGTATACCCTAACTTTGAATAAATTCCCGCCTCGCCAGGGCTACTGGTGAGGGGAAAATTGACAAAATTGAAAAAATTGATTGAATCAATTGAAAAAACAAATTGACAGCAGTACGCTCTGAGGAAGGCCACAATATGTTGGCCGAAACGTTAGCTACGACCAATCCGGCGCGGCTTGTCCCGGACAGCCAAGAGACATAACCGCCTACTACATTACAGAGATGCGAAGACGTGACAACGGACAACTAATACCATTGGGAATATTCACTCTGGAAATATCAAGGAAATTAAAAAGACTGACCTGTGCTCCAGTGCAAGAACTGCTTGAAATCGTTCCAAAGGAAGACTATCTGTGCCTGTCACCACCCGACGGAGGCCTGCGCCCTCTCTCAAAACCCTAACCCTGAATATGTGTCACAACGGTACAGGAAACCATTCCACCTATGACCTCATCTACCCTTATATTGAACAAGCCCGTCTTACCTGAGCATAACAACTCAACAGTACACCAAATCCCCCTCGTCGTGAATTTAATTCCCAGAACTTTCCCCACCTCCAAAATATATCCCAATCTTACGCCTCAACCTTGAATCTAAACCCACCGTCCCAGTCCCAAGAAAACTCTCCCACCTCCCCAATCAACGATACAAAAGAGCTATCCTTATTCAGATCCTGTAATATACCCAAACTCCTCCTAACCTTCAAATCCATCCTCCAGATTTTCAAAGGCCCAGAGGACATCCTCACTAAACCTATCTTTGCAGGCATTAAACTTGTCGAAGTTATGAACTAAGTTGCTCGCTCCTCCCGTTTCCTTACCCTTTCATGGAATGCGCGTGGCAGTCAAAACCTTAAAAAACTCTCCTATCCCAATTCCTAAAAGACCGCGATAAACGATACGAAAACTACGATAAACCTGAACAACCCCTATCCGACATCAATTTTACCGTTCTCCTTAAACTCCCCCATCCCTTCATCCTTGCAGGAGACCTAAACTCAAAATGACGTCCTAGTCCTCCATTCCGTAAATCTGAACACTCCACTCCACCCCCAAATTTGACCTATATAACCCCTCCGACCACCTACCGATAATATTTGCAACATCAGCCACTCACTTCCAAAATCCCCAACCACCTCCCATAACCCAAACCAATTGGAAATCCTTTAGCCACATCCTCTCCAAGAAGATCCACTCCCCTCCCACCATATCTTCCATTCCAGAAATAGATAAATCAATAACCCATATAACTAAAATCAAAAATACCTACAGGAAAACAACCATAAAGTCCCAACCAGAACACCCCACCCTCCCAAATGACACACCATAGTACGACTAAAAAGACAGTCTCAAAGACAATTCTACAAACATAGACGGGACGAAGACAAAATATGACTAAATCAACTACAAAGACAAATACATTTACATTTTTACTACGCTACGAAGGGCAATTTGACAACATAATAGACGATGGCAGCCCCAATCTACTCCATAAAATAACCCGAACAGTCAGAGCACATTCTACCAAAATGTCACCCCTCCTTACACCATCCAATAACCTCCCATTTTATACCCAAACAATTACCGATAGCTTCGCCCAATCGCTGGTCGTGCAGTTCCTTCCCAAAAACCTCCCGATCTCTGATACAGTTCTTCTCCAGTAACTTCGAACCCCACACTCATCGCTTAACACCCAACACCCCTACACCACAATCAGCCATGAAATATCCCAAATCCTCAAGACTACCAACAGCAATAAAGCGCCAGGCCCCGACGGTATCCTTTCATCGCAAATAAAACACCTCCACAAAAATACAATAGATCTCCTCACCCAAATCAACAACTCCTGTTTCTCTCTATCCTAATTTCCCACTTTCTGGAAAACCGCCTGCTTAATCATGCTACCCAAACCCGACAAGGACCATCGGCTCCCCTCCATCTACCGTCCCATCAATCTCCTCTCCATCCTGAGGAAAATCCTTGAAAAAATCCTCCTCCTCAGGCTCAGCTCAATCCTAAATCCCATCATCCGTTCCGCCCAGTTTGGTTTCCAAGAGGGTCGCTCCGCGGCTCTCCAATCCCTTAACCTTGCCCTTTCCATACGCCCACTCCAATCCCTTAACCTTGCCCTATCCATACTTCCACTCCATATCCTACACTATACGTTAGAAGATATTTTTCTAAATATGGCAAATGGATTTATCCACTTTTTCATTACCAGGGTCCTGTAATAAGAGTTTTTCTGCCTAAAATTCGCCGTTTTGTGTAGATTTTACATAACTTTCTGATTACATTGCGTGTTAGCCGGAGTTATTTGCTACACTTTAGAACAGAATTTATCTTCTTTTTCTGTATGATGGCATTATAATACTAATATAAAATACTAATTTTTCTGTCGAAAAATCTACATTTCTTTGCAACAGCATTACCTAACATTCTCTAAACTACGTATTTTATTCTGTATATACGTACATATACGAGACAGTAAAATTGAAGATAGAAATTTTTCCATCATTTGAAATTTGTTCTCCATAATTAGTTTTTTCGATAAGGCCATGTACATTTTTTGAAAATTTTATTAGGGTGAAATATGCTGATATTAAAAAATATCAAAAATGTCTCCAAATTTTTTGTTTAAAATTTTGGTATGGATAGTGCCATGTGTACTCGACAAAAAGTCATAATAGCGATTTTTCTCTATTGTTTTTTTAATTGCATAAAATTTCTTGAAAACTCAAACGTTTTATGTGAAAATAAGCTCAAAATTCTGCTTCTTCAGAAATGCTTAAACGCCATTTCTTCAAAATCGGCACCAAATTTTTTCTTCAAACTTTTTGTACGGATGGTGCTAAATGCACTGTTTAAGAAAACAAAAATATTTTTGCTGTGTTTTTTTTAATTATGCAAAGGTATTTTTTTTTATCTCTCATGCCGTTAATATGCACATTTCCAGCGATTTGTATACATTATTCCATTTGCGAGTTTGAATGCTTCAAACGAAGTTTTTCGAAAAATATATTTTCTGTGAAAATGTGCTTCAAATTTCGCATTTACAGTGACGCTTAAACATTCTTAAACACAGGTGCATATTTTTCATCGAAAATATCCATATTGCTCAAGATTTTACTCTTCTTTAATACTCTTATAGTAATATTTAGATTATACCATTAGGATACCGAAAAATTGAGAAAAATGTAGTTTGGCCGATGATAGATGGAAGCTGCCATGAGAATGGGGCAAGACTGTAAAGCTAGGCAAGACCAAAGATATTAGAAAACTACCTAGTATGAGAAAGTCTTAGCCATTCTGTAGCTTCACTAGTTTTCTAAAACGTCCGTTCGTCCTTCCATGTATCGTCTGAACAACACTAGCGCTTAATCATGCCTATGCCCCATGTGTAGGATTTTTTAACTGAATATACCCCAGGCGATCTGACCTCACCCGAAACTACGATTTTCAATAACATTAATTAATTTTGAGGGGTACTTTACATAAAGCCCTTGTGACATTTTCTAGAAATTTTCTTTAAAAAATGTTTTTTCTAAAAAAAGGTTGTAGGCGTTCAAGGTCCTTCTTCTAATACTTAAGAACTAAATAGAGTTTTGAAATATTTCATAGAACATTGGGAGTTTTCAATCACTATTGTAACTCATCCCCTTATATAAACTATGTGCTCGCTATGTCGCATATACATGAATATTGTTGGATTCTAATTATCGCGTTTAGAGTTTCGAAACTATGATTTTTCGTTGAGGAAGTACAGTGTATGCCTATAATGCAATTAAAGGGCCCAACACTTTCGCAAATACGATACACGTGAAAAATCTGGCCTCAACTATTACCAGTCACGTGCGATAAAAGTCAGTAATGAGAAGCCACGTCTCGTAAATCATGTTCTGGATTAGAGCTGTTAGCAAACTACCGTACTCATGCTTTTGTAGTGTGGTCAAGACCAGTGGCGCCTCCAGAGACAATTTTGAGTGGAAGGGGGTACAAATTCTTGAATGGAAAATGGAGGTGCTGTGGAAAGATATCTGGAAACAATGGATAAATTTAATATTCGAGAAACCAATAATTTTGGTTAAATTAAAAGCTTTAAATTTCAATTACACAATGTCAGTCTTAAACATAACATTTGAAATAGAAGCATAAAATATATATTTTTAGTTAATTTTAAGACTTCAAAAATAAATTTATCGAAATATTAAGACTATCGCCATAGATCAACATATTCATTCATGCTAACGCATCATCTTGGAAAATGATTTGTGCACTTCTGCACCCTGTAGGCGAACCAGAGGAAACGGATTTGGAACCGAGTTCAAAACCTCTTAGAAGGTAGCTCTGGACATCTTGCGAGGAAACATTTGCCAAAGTGTCATCAGTCCCAGGCTGCGGCAGTGATCTCAACCAACACTACTGTACCAGCAGCATGTGACTGGCAGTACAGTGCGCATTACTACGCACATGACACCACCTACATCACAGATAATTAAATCTCAAAACATCAACACTTACTGACACGTCTTGATATCGTATTCATAACTTTCGCCCAAGCCGAACCTTAACGCTTACGCAACTTCGTGTGAGTCTGATGAGTAGTATTGCTGAACCCTGACTGTAAGAAAGTAAACAAACCCTTGCAAGCTGATTGCTTCAGAGCACGTCACAAGACGTACCACAGCACGTGGCGAGAGAACTGTCAGAGTCGCTTAAACTCTGCCAGTACTGTAGAGCTCAGTGGGCTGCGGTGACACCTTTGTCCCGGCTGCGCCCGAAGATAGCCGCCATTTGCATGTCCCATGTTGCAATTTTCACAACTCCAAAACATTGAGCTGACGGCAACGCCATATTTGGCTACAGTGTAATAGAACACAGTTCTGGAACGCCCGTAACCATTGAAGGGAAACACGGAACATGAGATGCCGGGCTTTTTGAATTCTGAAATCGGCGAATAACAAGGTGAACAACTACTTTAACATCAAAAACTAAACTATACAAAAGGAAAGGAACAATGGATGTGTATTATTTGTGAGGGCAGTGCCCCTTGAATCTCTCTGCCGTAGCCGCCACTGGTCAAGACGTCCACCCAACCACCCGCTATGGAGTCCTCAGTCGTTAGCACGTGATCGCTGGGATTCCCAGACCTGAAAGAAGAGGAGATGATCAAACGAAGCGATGGTGAAACTTTAGGAGAGGGAATGCAGAAGCGCCAATGAAAAGCTGGAGATGCAACAGCCAACGTCGCATCACCGACGGCCGAAACTTCGCATCTTGCACACAGCACATGGTAAGAGATCATTGACCTCGGTAACGAAGGGTAGTGCTGACGGAACAGGGAGATATACTTAAAGGGGCGTTTACACGGAGAGAGTTTTCTCTCCTAACTTTCGGGAATTGGTTAGGAGACACGTGTAAACTCTCAGGAGAGCGATCTTCTCTCCGGAGACATGACGTCACAGGAGATCTTCAAAGTTTCCAGGAGAGAACAGTGTAAAGGCTCTGGTATCGCTGAGAAATCGTATCTCCTGGGAGATAAATAGTATTCAAAGAGAGTTGGAAGAGTTTCTGCTCTCTTGGTATGTATCCATGTACTGGATCAGCCGTTCTATGTCTGTTCGTAGTTCAAGTGTCCGTGGATTTCGGATCTTTGGGAAAATTTTACACTGGGGAATTATAAATAAAATGACAAAGAACTGTATGTATCTCCAGTAGCCACAAACCATAGCGTCAAATTAAGTATATATCCCCAAGAAATACATTACCGCATGATGGTATCTTGCTTTCTAATTGCTTGAGATATTTTTTAATAACAAATCAAATTCTTCTCGAGTTAGACGTGCGAAATTTTTATACAAAAATCCTCTTCCTTTATATCCTTTTTAATAATAATAATAATAATAATAATAATAATAATGTTAATATATTAATTATATATTCCTTTAATAAATAAAACTCGAAGTTACGAATTAATTGTGGAATTTTGTTATATAAAACTATCACAAGTCTCTTTCATACACTTGCCCTATATGGTGTAATGACTCTACTACCAAATTTAACAAATTTCAAATCATTCAAAATAAATTCCTTCCAAATATTTGCATGCTCCCTAGTTTATATCAACAAACAAATATACAGATAATTTACAATTTAATTCTTTCAAATCGTTTATACTTAACTTCACAAAAAGATTCTATAACAAATAATCAACTTAACCATTTTTCAAAATTCTCTTTCTGCAATTCCTCCATGAGAGTTCTATAAATACTTAGCTCTTCACTGTAAAAAGAATCACCCACACTTGTCTCTTTCTTAGTAAATCAATATTTATTCTTGATTGTCAAAATATGTTTACAAATAAAAGTATCCAAAGTTTTTTATGACAATCATTTATTCAGTAATTTCACAACGTTTCGTAACTCGATTTGTTACATCTTCAGGTGCTAAACTTCAGAACATTCAAGGAACCATACCGAAAAACCTCACTCTCGCACAGTTGATATCACATAACGTCTCTTTCTCAAATTGTCTCTTTGTTTTTCTTCGCTTCTTCAAAATTATTATAGCGGCACAGGCATCTGCAAGATCTGCCACATTCTAACCTCAAACTGCTCGCCGCTGCTCATCGGCTGCTTATTCAAGATGGCGGCGCCAAAGAACATCTAGAGACATTTGAATCAAGTGTAAACAGCAAGGAGATACTTTTCTGGAGAGATCTCAGGAAACTTCTCTCCCGGGAGTTAGGAGACTCGCGTTTCAGGAGATATTTTCATTCGTGTAAAGGCATCGAAGAGAGTTTATCTCCTAACTTCAGAAAAGTTAGGAGACTTTGTCTCTACGTGTAAACGCCCCTTTAGGAATAGAAAAATATTCTTAACAAAAGTTTATTTTAAAGAGTCGAGAAACTTGGTGATGCGACATATTACTCGCATCCTTTGAGCCAACGCCAATGGCGTGACGTCATAATACCAATGTCTATGCTACCAACTGAATTTACGGAATTTGTTTCCAAAATTAACCTCCCTATTCACTTGCGGTTTCCCCTACCAGGTATTCCCCGTCGGTGGGGCACCGCTCAGTCGGGATAAGCTCTAAGCTTCCTACTGGTCTCCCAGCAAGTACGTTAGTGTAGTGCATGTAGGTGTAGGTGTGTGTAAGTAAAGGCTGAGGAAGAAGCAGTAAAAACGCTCGCGGTCCGTGGCCCATTTGTTAGGGTACTGCTCTGGCATTTGCACGGTCGGAGAAACCACGGAAAACTAGCGATCGTACCAGCCAGGCGCTAGAATTCCCCTCAGACTGCAGCTGATTTCGACCTAGCTAGTTAGCGTCTAAAATGGTGCCACAATCGATTTCGAACTCACCGGTCAGAGGCACTGCAGTAACATCAACTGAAGCTCTGAGTCACGCCGATGAAACAGTTTCGATGTTGGCTGAAGCATGCCAGTATTTTATCGAACCACTCTGTTTATTCTCATACTCCCAGCATTTTTGCTGCTGCAGGTCACTGATATTGCTACACTTTAAGTTCCATATGTGACTGTATTGTACATTGAAGCTGTGGTTCCGATGCAGGATTAGTAATGTTTTCGAATTGAATCTGAAGAACTCTCGAGTGCGATCCATTGTGACTATAAGTCAATGCGCTTTTTTGTGTTTCGTTGTAATGACAAGATGGAAATCTTCGATGAGGACGAGATAGATACATTCCATTTTGCCTGGCGTTTATAAACATGTTATATACAAGGCTGTTGCGAAGTACGAAGTGAAAATATATCTGTTAATTAATTGTTTGAATTGTCACTTGACAGTCATTAAACGGTGAAGTACAAGAGCAAATCAAACGTGGAAGCTGGGTGATGAGAACTTGGAGCGTGTGTAGAGGCAACAAAAGAAACAACGCTGGCAGAAAGAGGGAGAAAAAGTAAAATGAAAGAAGAAGAATACAGTTTTTGACTGAGTCCAAATACTGTGTTTTGTATTCAATCATTCATGTATTCGGCACATTATTTCTCGCTTAGAAAACGCTGCTACATCGCGGCCTCTAACAGCTATTACTTATTAAGAGCTTTTTTACGCAATATGTGACTTTCTTGGGGGGGGGGAAGTGTTTCAGTACTGATTTTATTTTTGAAGAGCTATTATTTAAAATATTCCATCATGTTTCTATTTTACTTTTCATCCTCTTTTCAGTGGCTGAGGATGAAAACTTTTCACACGTCTTCTGGAATGCAATTTTTCCTTTTGTAACTATTATTGAGCGCAAAAGTATTATGCTAAACTAAGATTTGAGCTAAGATTCTTAATTAGAAAAATTAAAACTACATTCAGATTGTTATTATGACAATATTTGACAGTCAAATCTTTATCATCTCGTCATATCCCTCCCCTAATTGGGAAAAACTTGTCAAAAGCCGTGATAGACTCTTGTAGTATTTATTTACCAATTATTCTGCTAATAAATTCTTGAAAATACAACAAATATGTGAAGAAATGTGTGTTACGTCATGATTTACTTCCCTTCGTAAAATATTTTCGTTCCCATATAATTGCCATTTGTGTTGTTGGTATATAGTACGTGATTTGCTTGAAAGCCTTGATAGGGGTAAGGGCTTTTTAAACTAGGAAACTTAGTTCTCCAAAGTTCTTTTAAGTTATCGTAAAACTGTATTATTTCATGTCATCACAAAGTAGTTAAAGACAAAGAGAATTTTGAATATCTGTTAGATGTGTTCCCTATGAATATTGTTACGAGATGTACGAGTTCTTAGCCTTCATATTCGTAAAATAACATTTTCGTTTGTAAGCAACTTAAATAACGCAATATTACAAAATTCGTAGTCGATCCTCTTAAAACACATAACCTCATTATTTGCCCTTTGTGGAGCGTTTATATTATGGAACAAACTTTAAGAGTTGTATAATATTATCGGCGCAGTTTATTTTCCTTTTCCGCGGGCGAATATAAACCCCACCGTGTCACTGTCGGCCAGAAAAGTCGACAGGATCGGCCGGATTGTTGTATCGACCTGATGATCCGAACGGAAACAAATCGATACGTTGATCTTGGGGTTCCTGCCGCATGACATTACTTTGAATATTGAATGATAGAGCACCGCAACCACGGAGAGGCGGTTGGGGAAAACCACAGGTGGTAGCGCAGCGGCGGCGGGGCGGCTATGTTCTCCAGTGTTGTGTGGATTATGAAATTGCATCTCGCGGGCGCCTGTGATGTGCAGTCGGCGCCTGGCGCGGGGCGGGGCGGGCGGGGCGGGGCGAGGGCGCCTCCGTGGCGAGGCGACATTGTCCGCTGCCGTCAGCCACAGGCGCCGCTCCCCCTCGCCGGCGCGTCCCCTCCGCCGCCGCCGCGCCCCGTCGCGGAGATAGGCAGATCATCCCCTCCCCCGCGCGTCTCCGCCCACGATGATGTGATCCAATCCGGCGCGCCGCGGGGGGCCCGTGGCGTCGGGGGCGGCGGCCGCCGCCGGGGCGGAGGCAGGGGGCTCCGCCCCGCCCCGCCCCGCCGCCCCCGCGCACGCACGCTGCACGAGGAGGATCGCTCCCCTCGACGCACGCACTCGGCGCGGCGGCCGCACACGCCCTCCGACGCAACGCTCGCACTTCACGCTCCTCTGCTTTAGTTATGACTGGCATGGGGCCGTTTAGAGCACATAACGGACGGGGTTGGATTTTCCGGACCGAGGTGATAGCCGTGGGTTTAACTTTCCTTGCCCGTTATTTGTGACAACGGTCGGGTGTCGCTCAATACGTCGCATAACGCCGCGTCATTATAAGATGAGAATTATATAGCAAATAAGGAATATCTTTCTTGAAATAGCAGTACTCATACGCCATCTTTTGATACAATTCATTTGATTCAATTATTCTTGTCTGATGCCGGACTGTTATATCTTAACGGACGTCAAGGCTTATTTCGTCCTTGTTTTGTTTGCGTTGTGTCGATATAACAGTGCGGTATTACGAAAAGTAACATCGACATGCTGCAATTTGTTGAATGCAATGATAGGCTTTGCCGCTATATTGGCTGGCGTGTGAGGCCATAGGATCTGATATCGAGCGTTTTTGTTTCGTACGAGACCTTATGGTCTCAAGAGATGTCATGTTTTAGTCTGAAAATTTTCGATTCCGCTTCTACTATCCCTGAATTATCAATTTCCTTGATATCAACGTTATTTACAGATAACGATACTTGGGTTTTCCTAACGTGGTGCCTGAGGGTCGTGTCTTCACGATGGAATAAGGCACGTCTTTTTGCGTCTTTCTCGCTCCTGTCGTCGGATGTCACATGATCGCGACCTATCAAGCAGTGCTGCAGATCAAGCGACATCTAGCGGCACGATTGAGAAAGACGCGAAAAACCACGCCGTATTCCTTCGTGAAGACGAGGCCCGCAGGCGCCACGTTACGTAAATCCAAGTACATTCAGTACAGATGAACTACATTTAAATAGCACATATTACTTCGCTCGAGAGTACGACGATCTACTAACGTTGCCACTAAGAACAGAATAGAGTCCCTAGAATCAGAGAGTAGCGCATTCCATTGTTCCACAGATCCCGCCATTTTGTATCCAGTTTTCAGGAGAATTGGAACTGTGTGTTATTCTGTGTTGAGAACCATGAATCTATCCAAAACCAATATTAATATTCTTGAAAAACTTCGTAATGACACCAATTGTTATATTTTCTCTTCAGCTCCTGAATCGTGACTGGCAGGGCTAACGGGAGAGAGGATATTAAATGGCATTGGTTGCGCTACTCTGTATCTAGGGACTCTAGGATATAGTAAGAAACGGTGCTGTGGTGTATTATGACGAGAATGCGTTGGGCAGTGAACGTGATCTACACGCCCCTACCGGTTGAAACGTATAGTGATGTCGCCGTTTTTGGTGGCTGCTCTCCATCGAGGACAGGAGACTTCTTGTGTGTTATGCTACAAAACTTTTCTGTATATCATAGGTGTCATCTGCATGTAATGGTTTGAGGCAGGACTTACACTGATGTTACGAAACAATTCGGGTAAACATCTATTACAAAGCGTTAACTTAAGTGTAATATCATCTGCTTCATGTTCTTCTATCAATATAAAATATAGGATTGTTCTCAATAATTATGGCATTATTTATATTTCTGTGGCTTGGTGCAAGAAGGGCCAATGTCAATGTTTAACTACACACACAAATCCCAATTAGTGTCAGTTTTACAATTAGCAAGAGGGAGCGTCGAAATAGATTTACTTGAAAACGAGTGGCGTAAGCGAGGCTCACGAGCCGCGTTTCCTCGTGTATGGCCACCCTCGGAGCAGTCGCGGAGATGTATGAAATCCCATGTGGTCTACAACACCACACTGACTTTGCTTCATCAGGGGGACAAGTCCCCGCGGTGGGCATCTATACCTTTTTGGCTTCTATGCTCCCACCCACCCACCGACGCGCGAAACGCCGACGGGCTGATGTCCGGATCCAGCCGGAATCCAGTATGCCCTCGCGGCAACCTCCCCACACCGTGCCTGGTTAAGGGCCCTCCTGCTAGCTCAGAGCTCCTAGCTTTCCAGGCTAGTACCGGAGTCAAAACAGCGCCACTCACATGCGCCGGGAACAGGTTCCCTCCTCTTTACCCAGAGTATGGGGCCACTGCCACGACGAATCCGAGAGCCCAACTGGGAGCCACCTAAACTAAAATCCAAGCGGCTCGGAGACCCTATCCCGTCTCCCCATTGCTTACCGCCAGCTGTCGACGTGGGTAACGCCGGAACCTGGGCAACCTGACGGGTGGTATCTAGTTTCCCACCGGACTTTAAAATGGGATCCGAAAAGCATCCTTCACCCAATGCTGCCCAAAGGTCGACACGCCAGCGCCCCAACTGGTGGGTAGCCGGGCGAACCCGACTGCCAGGAGCTTAGCATTGCCTTCTCACGGACCGCGCCTTCAAGGCTCATTCACAATACAATCACAAACATAAGCATAACACATAGACATAGACATTAACATAAGCGAAGAGTTGGCGTATTCACAATGTCGAACATAAACATAGGCAAAATAAGAGTTTCTATTGGCTATGACAATATTCTAGTTTACTATTGGTTGGATATGAGAATCGATTTCGAAATTTCAAAACAAATACGACAAACACAACCACGCAGCACACGAATAGTTCGCCTATCGACTTCGATACTCGATTTTGAGTTATCGAACTGTGATTGGCTCATTCCTTATGTCTGACATAAGCATAAGCACAGAAGCTTGAAGCTTGCAAGCTCTTAAGTTAACGTCTTACGTGTTATGCTTATGCGAACGCATTGTGAATGAGTCCTAACTTTTATGTTAACGCCATGCTTATGCTTATGTTTGCATTGTGAATGGGCCTTCAGGCTATGGACGTGAGCGTCACCGCGAGACTCCGGGTCTGGGTGGTCGCTACGACACTCCCCCGGAGGCCACGACCACCTCCGCCCTCGTGACCCCCCCCCCCCCTGCGGGGTGCGTGGCGGGCGAGGGCGACGCGTGCTGTGCCCGGCGCGGCGGCAGCGCGCTCTGGTAATGAAGGCCGCCGGAGCGCTCGCAGGTAATTATTGGAAGCCGCCGGGCGCCGCGGGGGGCCCGGGCTCATAAATTTCTCCAAAATATTTTGTGCCGTCGGAGACCCCGCCATAACTCCAGAAGCGTAACCCCGCGATAAAGTGACGGCGGGCAGCTGCCGAGACGGAGGCGCTGGAAGCGGCGGCGACGGAGCCGCGCCGCCCGAGAAATAATGCGGCGCACTGGAAAAAAGACGAAACAGCGCTCAAAGACAGTCTGCGTGCTGAGCGCCCACGGAGGCAGTGGCTACTTCGGATGAAAGAAGAGGCGGAACGCCGAATTTCATTTGTTTACGAATCACGGCCAGAGCTGACTTCCTGTATTTTGGGTTTGTCCCCTTTCTTATTCGGCATTGAACAAAACTAGAGCGTTCTTTGAAAAGCTAGTTATAATATGTGATTCAAAATGGCTCTTTCCGAAAGGTCCGGTGCGTTGTTTGGTGCATATCAAAAACTGAAAACATTTTCTTTCGATTGCATCATTCCTCTTCGTAGTTTTCTTCTCTATATCTAACTAAAACATACAGGTATATCTTCTATATGTTCAACCCTTCCCCATTTTTATTCTCAAGGTAGTCTGTAACTTTTTATTTTGCCCATGATATCACTCATTAAAACTATACCTCTTATATATTTTTAAACAATGCATTTATGAATGATATGATCGAGAAGCAACCTCTTAAACTTGTAATTTATGAATTAAAATTACGCAATAAAAGTACTTCAGTTTTGCGTACACTGCAGTTGCTGCAATTTTTGCAATTAATCTCGCAGTTATCTTTGCGGCTTTCACGATTCATAATTATTCCTTTTAGATCCCACTGCTAATCTTTTTTTGATTTTTTTCATTAAAATTTTGAGTTCACCTTGCATCCTCAGTATATTGCATGTGATTGAAATGATTCAGGGCGTTGTCATTGCCAACAATACTATTTATTTCAATAAGAGCAGCTTTCGCTGGCTTAGCCATCATCATCAGTTTTCTGATACAAGAAAATATAAACAAAAACATTAGAACTAACAAAGTACAAAAAGTAAATGGTTATATATTATATACTTTTAAAATTATTTAAAATTATGTAATATATAACCATTTAAAATTATTGGGGCCAGTGGCGGCCGGTGGGTTACGTATTAGGAGGGGCGGCATGTGTGTCCGAACTATCACATACATTTTACCTCTTTAAAACATTTCTTGAACGAGGAAAACTGACATGGAGAGTACAACCGTTTTGCTCTTATCGAGGTTTTAATCCTTGTCTAAGACAACTTTTACAGTGATAATGGAAGATACAATTGTTCCCACGGAAAATAAAATATTTTGTAAAAAATATTTTCAGTTAACAAAAAAATAATTTATCATATCAGACGAAAGGGTATTCTTAGCTTAGTTAAAAGGCGCGGACTCTGTCGAACAAAACCCTACTAGCAGCACGGTGCCCCCACCCATCTCCTAGAACCCCCACTCTTCCTCAAGCTTCCTTTGCAGAGCTTCCATTTCCATTCCAAGAGCCTCGTAGGCGCCAAATAAGGACGGACTTCCGATAGTCCACGATACGACCCATTCCAAAAACATTTATCTTTCGCATAATCGGGCACTTAAAACTAAATTATTCTCAAAAATGTTGGTGACGGTAAAGTGAAAAAAAAAGTGGTGGTCAAATGGAGGAGTTGGTGGTGGTGGTGGCTGGTGGTATGCTCAAATTAAACGAGTCGATTAATTGCAACTTTTCCCGAGGTTGGTTTTTCCGGGGATGGCGCCGCCTTAGATTCCTTAGGGAGCATCCGCCACTGCTTGGGGCACTTGTAGGAAAGTTAACTGCGCACAAAGAAGGATTTATGTTTTGGATCATTATCCTCATAAAGTTTAAAAGTATCCTTATTGCAAGAGTATCCGCAGTTTGGTGCATCTATCGTACTTAACAGTCTGCTGCAGATTTCGTTAATTCGTTGACCCTGCGTCATACCCTAGTTTTGCCATCTGATTGCCACGAGTTAAACTTGCACTCAGCGAAAATAACATTCAATCGCCACTCTGATGCCTTGATCACATACTGCTCCGCAATTTCCAGCCTTTAATTTCTATTGAACTCTCTTATAAATGGATTTTTTTCTTGCCCCTTTTCCATTAAACTCTTCGTTTGTTAGCACTTTTCCCACAGCTTCGAGGTGCGCTTTCTTTCCGCATTCTTCTGACAACTCAACTGCAATTTTCGGCGCACTTAATCGAGGATTGTGCCTCAATTTCCTCAATTAGGCATCTCCATCTTTTTTATTAAGATAATGTCGACCACCCTTTTGCGGCATGCTTTCTTTTCTATTCTCTCGTTCGTATCGCCTTACGATGTCGTGGACTGTATTTTGTGGCAGATTGAGCGGTTTGCCAATTTCTCTTTTAGACTAGCTTTTTTTCATGATTGAACATAAGAAATTATCGCTTGTCAAATGAAGTATTCCGTCCTTTTCGCCTCATCGTTGTACTTTCACCGCACAAGTGCAAGTGACCCGAACTCTTTAACAGAACAATGTCAAGTGATGTGTAGCCGCAGCACTCGTTCAGCACAGATAAAAAACATAACAAAAAATTATTTTCCTAGGTGACCGAATATTAAAGTAGCAGGCTTTATGGACATCTTGAGCAAACTTGGGAACGTAGAATTTTTTTCGCGCCCTAAACATCCGACGTGATAAAATATTTCACTTGGAGTGTTGTTCAGTGCATGTACTAACCTTTAGCATTTCAAATCCGTGTTGTTAGTAAACTATTCAAGATCAATTACAATATACTAGGTGGTCGTGTATTAAAGTGAGAGGCTGTATTTGATTGATATCACATGCTGCGTAATGGAGCAGCAACGTTCTTATATTCTTGGTATGTAAAGATTTGTTGTATCTGTGTATACTAAACTTTATTATTGCAATATTTCTGAAGACTGTTTTTGTTAAAATATGGAATTTGTTGCAGTGGTATATGAGGTTTATTTGTTGTTCTTGAGCAATGTGTGTGATACTTTCTAGAAAATCATTATGTGCTGTGCCAGATTACGGCACAGGCTGCAGCCTGGGGCACGCAATTTTTGGAAGCATTTTGCATCCGAATTTCAGCGGATGCAAAATTTCATGAGGAGAACTTTTGAATGTTTTTATAGAAATATTTATTTTCATATAAAAATCCTTATAAAAATGTCTATGTAAATCCTTGCCATATTAAAATTTATAAAAATATAAAGAAAGTATTAATTAATTAAAGACAATTCCAAACGACCCAGTACAGTAGAACGTTGACGGTGGGTTTAGAGAAATGTGATGGGACCAAAGATGGATTTAAAGAAATATGTGGTGGCCAAAGATCGATTGAAGCAAAATGATGACATGGATTTTTATACCTCTAAAAGTCATTATGCAGATCAAAGTCGATACTTACCAAATCACATTTTTAAAAAACAATGTCAAATTATGTAGTTGTCAAAAGGTTAGGTTTAGTATATTCGCCATCTACAGGACGGGGCTTTTGTGTTCCTTGCAAGTCATATGGTGAGACTACTACTTTGCTCGCTACAACAGAGCTTAACGGCTGGAAAAATAGCAACAGTATTTCTCAACGATAATAGTTCCGAACATTAAGACTGGGTAAGAAAATATGTGTGTAGGTTTGGAGTTTTAGAAAGGGTGGATTAAGAGCTTGTGAAACAACACAAAAATAAAGCGGAATACTGGAGAAATGTTCTGAAAAGAATTGTAGAAACTGTGAAATTTTTAGCATCAAGACTATTGCCTTTTTCGGTTTAAACGAGATTATTGGTTACAAAATGAAAACTTCTTAGACTGCAATCAATTGATATCTAAATTTGATCCGTTTATGGCTGGCCATCTCGTTTGGTATGGAAATATAGGACCACATTCGTGAAAAAAGGGATTAGAAAATGGTAATTCAGAGGGTATTCCTTATTAAAGAAATTGTCGATTCCAGATATATTTCCAAATTACGATATTATCTTAAGACTGTAATGGTGTCTGTGAGTAATGCAAATGGCGAACGATCTTTCTCTGCTTTGAAGCGTGTAAAATATTACCTGAGATCAGTCTTAAAGAAGACACATTGAATGCATTACCGCTGTTATACATAGAACATGACATATTGGAAAGAGTAGAGTTTGAAGACACCGTTAAGAAATTTGCAGAGACTAAAGCGAGAAAACAAGATTCCGTATGACAACGCATATTTTATAAGTGCACCTCAGTGCTATTTTGTTTTAAATAACCATGTTTGTAACAAAATGTAAATAATACTCAAATATACAATTATTTTATAATTACCTTATATTTTTAATTTATTGAGCATTTTGATTTTATGATATTTTGATTTTTTTTATGTTATAAAAAAACGCAAATGTATAATCAATTATTTATACGTATACAACAATTGCATTGGTTACAAATCTCGTACTTTTTTAATTCAAAATATTGTAAATAACTTTTGTCAAAAAATAAATATAAAAAAGGGTACTAAAAAGCCTAGAACGCACATAAGTCCAAGTCAGGCACTGATTGTGTGGTTTTGTTTATTTTGCACTTTTGGTGCGGCAGGTCACTGGTCCAATTCGAAATTAAGAATACTCTTTTGAATTTCATGCGCGCGTCAGACGCAATGGGGAGATTCTATATAAAAACACGAAGAAATCCGAGTACTTAAACCGCATTTTATTTTAAATAGGTATCGTTTGGGCTCTCTTGTAACAAAACATAAGGTTATTTATCGTTGCTTGAATGTACAGACATTTTTCTAAGGATATCATCACATTACTGGCAATAAAACTTGTACAAAGGTTACAAAATTATAATAACTGCACATTCACAGGAATCAATCATTGGCATCTTCTCTATAAATCGTCATTGATTCATCTTTTGTTTACCCGGTCATCCTCGACTTATTGAATGAGTGGCTTTTGGCTATGTGACGATCAAAAACCGTACAAATACCGTTCAAACGGTATTATCGTTTACTTAAAGTACTTAGTATTTCGACTGCAAAGAGGGAACCCTCAAATAGAAATTAAATATAGTACGAAATGGAATAATGAAATCTTTGGCCGTGCAGTTGGTAGTCCGCTCGGCGCCCGCCGCCTGCGCCTGGTCGGGGGTCGCGGCTGCGCGGCGGCGGCGCGCCCTGCCTTCCCGTTGCTATAACGACGGAGGCTCCGCCGAGACAAGGCGTAATAACTGCTTTATATACTCCTGACCCGGTGCTTAGCGGGGCGGGCGGCGCCGGCGGCCGTGAAATATAGAGCCCTCCCCGCGCATGCGCCCTCCGCCGTCGATGGGAGGCCCTCTAGAAGAAGCTCGCCCACTCCGGCGCCCCTCCCCCCCCCACGCACACACTTCGAGCGCTCGGGTCTCGCTCTGGCGAGAAAATCCCGAGGCACGGGGAATGCACTTCCATTGCATCGCGGAATCCTTTCAACGACACGAGCTGAAAAGAGAAAGGGACACAGATCTCCAATCGGGATCTTCAATACTAAACATTTAAGTCGAAACGAAGCTCACGATTCGATGGTAGTGTCCCCCTCCCCTGCCAACCCGTGTCCTTGAAAGGACTTCCTATTTTGATCGGAGTATAGCGCATACTCTGCATTTGGACATCACATATTTTGCAGAGAGAAAGGCAAAACCCCGTGAATATATGACGTTAGTAGTATAGGCGGCGTACTCATCACCGGATGATTCGAAACACATTAAGAAAACAAAAGAGAAAGAGCAGTGGAACAAGTGCAAAGCCATTCTGATCGCAGACGCCGAGCCGCTAGGATCGAAAATTTACTTGTTCAGTCTTCGTATGGGGAGGGATCGCAGACCTTGTGTTGTTAGTATCAGGAGCATTAAAATGTTAAACATCGTGTTAGCAATAATATCATTATCTTAATTTGATAATATTGTTTAATAATATTAGATATTGTGCCGACACTTTTATGCAAATTTTTTAACTTGCATACTAAATAAAATTCACTAGTCAACAAAAGTAGATTTGCAGGAAATATAATTTTAAAGTTTAGGTGTATGGTAGAGTTAGTGCGTTTAATATGGACGAAATGGAATTATTTCATTCTCTGTTTCTCTCTCTGTCCCTCTCTCTTCTCTCTCTCATCTCTCTTCATTTCTCTTCCTCCCTCTTTTCTCTCTCTCTCTCTCTCTCTCTCTCTCTCTCTCTCTCTCTCTCTCTCTCTCTCTCTCTCTCTCTCTCTCTCTCTCCTCTTTTCTAGCTTCAGAGGATGCCGATTTCGACTATCCGCGCCGGGTACCGACCATGTCCCCATTGGGACAATTCACCTTCACTTTAGACATTCACATGCGGGCTTCTCAGTGTGGTCAGCAATCTCACAAGGCATTCCGTGACCACGCATATTCTCGTACATGAAAATGAAGCAGGTCCGTGTTAACGCACGGGCCTGGGCGCAGGGCCCCTAATGTTCAAGGGCCCGTGATTATTCTTTAATGTATAATACTAAATTTTTCGAAAAATAAACTAAACTAGGGATGCTACACAATGGCACGCACTTTCTCGTAGCAATGGCACACACTTACACACTTTCTCGTAGTAAGGTTTTCTAATTTCCTTGTTGAGGACGGCTTCACGGTCTTGCCCCATTAACTTGCCAGCTGTCATTTATCGCCGCCTAAAGTAAATTTTTTTGAAACTCAACAGTTTTCTGTGAAAATAGGCACAAATTTCCGCATTTTGCGAGACGCTCAACCACCATTTCCTCAAAAATGGCTCCAAATTGTTTTCTTCAAACTATTTCACCGGATAGTACTAATTGCACTGTTTAATATGACTTAAATTTCATTTTGGTATATCCTTTTGTTTTTCTTCTTCAAAAATTACACATGTATTTTTTTTAATATCTCTCTCTATGCCGATAATATGCACATTTTCATCGATTCCATCCATGTACACATTATTGCATTTGTGAATGGAAGTGCTTGAAATCACTTCAAATAAAGTTTTTCGAAAACTCAATAGATTCGTGTGAAAAAAGCTTCAAATTTCGCGTTTACAGTAACACTTGAACACCATTTTCTTAATAACGACTCTATTTTTTTTCAATGAAAATTGCTATTTAGGGCGAGGTGAACCTTCTTTAATATTCGTAAAGTAATACTTCCATTCTACTATTAGGAAACCGAAAAGTTAAAAAAATTTTTAACAAACATGTACTTTGGATGGCGATAGATGGCAGCTGGCAAGAGGATGAGGCAAGACCGTAAAGCTAGTCCAGACCAGTAAACTTAGAAAACTTTACTATGAGAAAGTTTGTGTTATTCTGTGGCAGCATTAGTTTTCGCGCAGCATAACATAACTTTATTTAT
The DNA here is from genome assembly GCA_964035755.1 of Teleogryllus oceanicus. Lineage (NCBI taxonomy): Eukaryota > Metazoa > Arthropoda > Insecta > Orthoptera > Gryllidae > Teleogryllus > Teleogryllus oceanicus. Next base: position 108,432,095 of record CAXIVR010000008.1, on the reverse strand, counting down.
ACTACCTACATACGTATGTATACGAGAAAGTTACTGGAGGTGCTAGAGAATGACACAGACTTTCTGATAGCAAAATTTTCTAATTTACTTGGTGTGGTCTGGCTCTAAGGACTTGCTCCATTCTCTGGCCAGCTGCCATTTATCGTCGTTCAAAGTACATATTTTTTACATTTTCTCATAATTTTGCTTCCCTAATAGTAGAACCGGCATATTACGTCAAGAATATTAAAGAAGAGTAAAACCTCGTCCTAAATAGAAATTTTCACTGAAAAATGTGAAGTCGTTTTTAAGAAAATGGCGTTTAAGCATTACTGTAAAAGCAAAATCTTACTGTAAAAGCTCTTTTTCACAGGAATCTATTGAGTTTTCGAAAAACTGCATTTGAAGTCATTTGAAGCACATCTACTCACAAATGAAATAATGTATACAAATCGATGGAAATGTGCTTATTAACGGCGTGAGAGAGATTTAAAAAATACATTTGTGTAATTTTCGAAAAAAAATAAAGAGTACACCACAATAAAATTTACGTCATATTAAACTGTGCAATTAGCACTATCCATAGGAAAAATGTGAAGAAGAAATAACAAATGAACTTTCGAAATTTTCCAAAAATCAGTGATTTCAACGAATGATTGATTAATGATCCCGGCGTGTCTACTGTTCAGTTCATTCATTAATACAATAAGGGTAGTGCATGTTTTATCGCGATATGTTGCGATGATTTTCCCCGCTGGCTGCCGAAATCCGGTGCCGATCCAACGTAGGATTGCAGGGATATTCCACAATCCACCTGTGGGGCACCTCCTCAGACGGGAGAAGTTTTAAGCTCCTCACCGGTTTCCCGACAAGTGAGATGTATAGTGCGTGTGAGCGTTAGTTAAAGGTGTGAATAGAACAAGGAAGAGGAAGGAAACATCGCGCGCGATCCGGAGCCAGTTTGTTGGAGTACGTTTCCGGTGTTCGCCTAGTGTTGATCGGAGAACCACTGAAAGCTACTTATCCAGAGCAGTCGACAGCTAGAATTCTCTTCCAGACAGCGACTGAATTCTATCTAGCGATCTAGCTTGTGTCGAAAATCCTGGCACCGTCGGAACTCGAACTGTAGGAGCTAACGGTCAGAGGCACTGCAGTATCATCAGTTGAAGCCCTGAGCCACCTTTGCCGGTTGGAATTTCATTAAATATGAGGCATGAACCATTCTTTTCAGCGTCCTTACGCTATTCGATAACAAAATTGAAATAAAAACTAGAGGTGTTACAGAATGACACAGACTTTCTCGAAGTAGGTTTTTTTTTATTTCTTTGCTGTGGTCTAGCTTTAAGTTCTTGCTCAATTCTCTGGTCGGTTGCCCTCTATCTTCACCAAACGTATTACTTTTTTTTGACATTTTCTCAACTTTTTGCTTTCCTAGCAATAAAGCCGAATTATTTCTTCAATAACATTAAAGAAGAGTAAAACGTAGTCCTAAATAGAAATTTTCATTGAAAAATCAGAAGCGGTTTTTAAGGAAATGTCAATTAAGTATTACTGTAAATGCGAAATTTGAAAAAATGTACATGACCTGAATGAAAACTATTTATGAACAACAAATTTCATTTGAAGAAAAAATCTCTCTTCAATTTTATAGTTGTAAGAAGACGCCGAAAAAAAATCAGTTTTGCAATTTTCGAAAATTCAGAATTAACCATGAAAATGGGACCTATGTCACCTTGTGAAGTGTATTATGCTGTATTCTTATAAGAAATTTAAAGAAAAAATTTGGAACCGTTTTTGAGAAAATTTTTAAAATGTTCCAGGGGCTCATGTAAAGATCCCTTAAATCTTAAAGAATGATTTTCAAAATTTCAAAGTTTCAACTAGAGCCAGATAGACTGGGAATTCTTCAATTTGGGAGAGATCTTAGGAATGGTTTAGGCGCTAGTGGTGTTCACAGACGGACGGACAGACAGACACAAACTGAGAGACGGACGGACGTTTTGCTTGCAATTGTTTTTTCGGCATCAAGGAGCCACAAAACATAGATTCTGGCTATACTACGTGTTGGAGGGTTTTTCTCTTAATTTAGCAACTGATTTTATGCCCTTTTCTGTCGCCAGAGCCCCGGAATGAATCTTATTCCACCGAAATTCCGCCGTTTTTTCGCACAGCATTATATAACTTACACTATGCTACGCAATTTCTCCGTATATAGTACGTATACTTTTTTTCAAATTTTGAAAATGTTTCAGGTCCGCGACATTAGCCAGAAGAATAGGGTAATATCAATTTTAGGGAAAATCGGCTGAACGGTTTTGGCGGTACCGTTGATCACAGACATATGGACGGACGATTTTTCGGTATCAAGTGTCCACAATACATGGATTCCGAATGCACATGTAAGAGGAAGTAATTTCTCTAAATAAAAATGTATGTTGGTATGTTCCAGATCGATGAACTCCTACACCATTAGAACGATTTCGATGGAAGTTGGCACATCTACTTTTTTCATGCAGAAAGTTATTATTCTTGTCACTCCACTAGAAGGTGCAACAGCACTAGATGTCGCCGTAGTTAAATGCAATTCCCAGTCCATCAGGGCTTCATTGTTGCTGGGCGTTGTCGTGTGACGCGTGGCGAAGCTACAGAGGAGTGGCGGAGCAGGCGGCGCGGGATGAAGAGACGAGGGAGAAGTTGTAGAAAGAGAGCGAACAAGAGAGAGGGAGAGACAAGAGAGGGGGAAAGAGAGGAAAAAGAGTGAGAAAGAGAGGGGAAAAGAGAGATGGGTGAAGAGAGAACATCTGTTAAGTTTGGCTAGTTTTCTATATATAGGGACAAGATTGATCCACTTTTTCGTTTCCAGGGTACGGCAATAAAAGTTGTTGTCGAAAATTCACCATTTTTTGTCTGCAGCATTACAATAATTTCTCTATACTGCGAAAGCAATAGCGAGAAAATAAAAATACAATAAATTATCATGAGATGGAGGAAGAGGATATCGAGGATGTGAAATGATAACACTTTCAGCTCACAGTGCACAATATTTATTGCACAATGCATTGAAATATGCGATTCTCAATATTTCGCAAATAGTGAGCCTGGCGTCGCGGCAGTGACTTGTAGAGATGTCGGATGGCATCCTGCGATATCCCCTACCATGCGGGTGATGAATGTTCTGTTAGGAGCGTCCTATTGCATCCGACATTTGCTCGATAGCGGAAAGGATGTGAGGATCTGAGGATGCTGCGGGCCAAGGAATGTTGCAGGTGCCTTGCAGGCACTCCCTAGCGATAGTTGTTGTGTGCGGTCGGGCGTTGTCCTGCTGGAGTAATGTCCCAGGGAGTGAGTACAAGAACGGCAAGGCAACTGCCTGCAGGATCTCCATATAGCGGCGTGCTCTTACGGTGCCTACGATAAACACCAGAGGTGGCTTGGCGTTATACACAATGGCACCCCGAACCTCGACACCAGGCCTTCGAGCCGTTTGGCGTTCGACAATAAACCTTGGGATCACCAGGGTGCCTCGACATATGGATTCTCTGGTCATCGCCACCCAGGCAGAAGCGAGATCCACCACGCGCTGCCAGTTTGCGTCCAACCACGCCTCCTGGATGCGACACCAAGCCACCTTTGTTGCCGTTGGCGGGCCGTTAAGGGAAGTCGTCTGCTGGGCCGCTGTGAGAGTAATACGCCACATATACTCACATTTACATAATTAATCTTACTACATAAATATACCTCCATGCACTTACTTATGAACCCACGCATACATACAAGCCTGCTCATATTCATTGAAAAGCACATTGATACAAATAGGGATAAACATTTTTAGCCAACACCGCAATATGATAATATACCATACCTGTCATTATTATTATTATTATTATTATTATTATTATTATTATTACATTTTAACATGTGAAACCCTCATTAACATAAATCAATAAATGTCAACGAATGCCAAAATAGCCTAGCAAAAAGACTTATTGGAATAGCAATAAAAAAGGAGAAAAGAAATCACTTCAGTGTACCACATACCACTTCCCCTAAATATTAACTGATCAATACTTTTTAACTGTAGACTACAAAATTATCTCACCTTGTACTTCACTTTCACTACGTTTTCATACATTTTCACCCTATTGACTGATTTCCTATTGTTGAGGCTGCAAAATATCTTGCGTTTTTTGGGAGAGCATCAGATGAGGATTCGGATTGACAAGATTCCTGCCGCCTTTCCTCCCTTGAAACAAGGGAAAATCCTGAAAGTCAATTATTTCAGAACTATTAGTTTACCTCAGCGTAAGAATGATTGAATATTCAAGAAATTGACAGTGTTATCTAGTCCGTGCGAAAAGAAGATCGTTTTCTGTCGTAATTCGCGCGTGTTAATGTTTTTACGCGGAGATCGCGCGCCAACGCGTTTTCGCGGAGACTGCAATGCTGTGAGGTAGGCACGCTTAGCAACGTAAAAAGCTAATTTTCAATGCAGCCAAGATGCGTATTACTTAGCTTTTTACTAACTTGGCGATCCTTTGTGAAACCGCTCTCCAACAATTGAACTTCGTGGCGTCTTATTTGGAAAGGCATCTGATTATAAGAATTTGTCGACAATATGCTATTCTGGCTCCGCGTATTCTTCAGTATCTGGCGCAATCTCGCGGGCATCTTTGAAATCAGTTCAAATTTTCAAAGCAGTTCATTCGTTCCAATGAGTTTCATACGAAAAATGAATTGCCTTTCTCTCTGGAAGCCCGCCCGCGATTTTTACTGAAAAAAATATAATTCCAATATGGGACATTTAAAATATATACTCTTTGCTGTTCATTAGCTCCACGGAATTGTTATAAACGTTTGAATTCCAAGTCCGGCGCCAAATTTGAATCAATTTTACCCGCCTATGTGCGAATACATATATTTAGAAAACTACACTGTGCAAGAAAAGGGCTAAAACAGTGCCGCAGGCAAATTATTTCAATCTATTATTGTACGGTTTCCAAAGGAGAATTTGCTTACGTCCGTTCTCTGCACTCTTGTTGTTCACTTGTCACACTTCCTGTTGTTCTTTCTGCCATGCAGAACGACGTGTGTAGGATTAATACCGTGCATAATGTCAGGCTCTTTTTGTTATGTATTCTAATGCTTGCCAGAGCGCAGGTATGTTCCTCTGAAATGTTTGTGCCGCTCTAATTTGTATCCTCTATTTTTTTAAGTCCTATTCTGTATGGGACCCAACAACGTGCGCCGTATTTCATTACTTGTTTAATAAGCGAGAAATATGCGACTTCTTTGTTTTCGCTTTCATTTTTCTCGTGACAAAATGTGAAGATCACCAAGCTTTACCTACTAGATAGTTTGTTTCTCCCACCCAACGTTCTGCCCAATAGTAGACTTGCTGTCCATAAGGTATTTATAATTCGAGACGCGCGGTGCTATGATATTACTTTGCTGATATGATTTTGTATGAAGTGCTCTGGTCCTACAAAATGTTCTAGCATCACTTGTCTCCTAAATCTATCTCAATGTTCTAATTCTATTATTCGCAAATTCCATCCTAAACTCAATATCGCATGATGCTCTCGACTCCAGTCCTGTGTCACGCGCTCTATCAGCTGGAAAACGTCGCCTCCATTTGCTGTAATTTCGTTGGTCGAGATTTTTGCGTTCCTAGAACAAAAAGAATGTTGATTATCTTTCCTGTTGCATTTCCGTCCCGCTTTGCGTTCCCAAACTCTTGTGAAGGCCTACATGACATAACAATCTTTCAACTTTCTTTACGTTCCCCTTGGCGATTTCTGCCCATCATGAACCTAGCCTCATTAATGCAGTAGGAATGGGAAATTTCATTTTCAAGCTTTCCATGATATATCATATTGATATAACTCTCTGAGAGACGTTTTCAATTCCATTTCAAGCCAGTGTAAGTAACTATTTGATAGACGATTATGTAAAGCAGACGTATGCAGAGTGACCACTGGTAGTGACCACTTCCGACTGGTAGTCGGAAGATTCAGGAGGCCATTCCCGACCGGAACGTTCTTTTGGCCGAACGCGGATTCTAACCGTGCCTAGGTTTGCAACACACACTCTCTCTCTCTCTCTCTCTCTCTCTTTTGGAGTAAAAAAATGTTTTGTCACGACTGCATAACATTTTATGCATAAGGAATTAAAATTGTCTGAAGAAACTTAATTGTTCACCTAATCGTGAATAGTAATTAATTTAATTATTCCGATATAACCCTACAGTTTTTTTTATCGAAGTAACTGCCATGCTCCCTAATTGGGGATATCAGAACTTTTTCATTGTTGCCTGAAATTATGTAATATAATTTGGGATATTTTTTAAATATTTTTTTATTTCTTCAATACATGTTAACATCCCAAACGAAAATTTAAGCAAGTTTTTTTCATTCCTGAATGCCAGATGTCGATTTAACCGTGATCGCTAAGGCACTAGACTCCTGGCCAGGGTGTACGTATGACTTGGGTCGGTTCGAATTCTCATCTAAAACCGTGCTTAGCTGCTATATGCCTGTGGTTAAGACGGAGGAAGAGGCCGGCGTAAAGCAAACGGTGGTTGGTCCGCACCGAAGTTGGCAGGTCATATTTTTTTTTTTTAATTTGTTGCGTCTACTTCGACGCAACGCGTCTCCAAGCCCCTTGGGGGCGTTGAGCGCTTTGCGCTTTTGGGAGTAATCCCCCCCATTACTGCGCTTGTTTTATGGAGTAATCCTCCGTTAACATTGTCTGTCGCGTCTCGTCATAGTCGGTTGTCAAGAGGACCGCCAGGTAGCATCTCCGCGTACGCGCCTCCTACCGCGCGCTCCTGCATCACTACCCAGCGGCCAGAATTAGGAAGGAATAAGGATAGGGGTAGGGTTTAGGACACTTCACAGGGGTTGGACTAGCCCTTGTGAAGCAGCCGAACTCGTTTTGTTGGAACAAATTTCACATGAGATTCGACGGGAATCGAACTCGGATCTCAGTGGTGAAAGGCTTGCGACTTTTCAATGAGCCACGAGTTCAACCTTTTTTATTTGTCAAGTCTCGTCACGTCGCAGTCAGTGCCTTTTATCCCTTCGGCCAGGGGCTCGACGCCGTTAGATCCCGGGGTTCCTGGCCGGTCACCCAACCACGAACCCGCGAGTCTCGAATTCGCTTAACCTTCGTGACTTCACGGAGCGTAGTAAACGAATTCGGCTAGCGCCGCCGGCATATGCATCAAAGGTTTAACGGAATTGACGCAGTCGATATTGACTTCTCAAAAAACCTTCGATCTTGTTCCATGCGATTTATTAATAGAAAACTCGCTAGGTCGAGAATCTCAACTAGAGTAGTTTCTTGGATTCCAGAGGAGGTGGGAGGATTCAAAGAGTAAGAGTAGGAGTTACGCTCGCGCTGTCGCAACGTGTTGAAGTTACATTGGAGGTCTCTCAGGGTGGTGTTTTAGATTCGTTGCCCCTCATTGCGTAAACGACATCGGCCTCGAAGATAAGTCCGAAATTCGACTCTTTGCAGACAATTGCATAATCTTTAGAGAAATTAAAGATGAGCAGGACACGCAAGTGCTACAAGGTAATCTAAACAAAATAGAAACCTGGACCTCAGAGAATGAAATAGAAATATATACAATTAAATGCAAGGTTTTACTAATAAGAAAAAAACCAACAAATATTTCGTAGTCTCTGAAAGACGAGTTAACATCCAGGGTAAGCAATATTAAATATCTAGTCATTAATATTAACTAAAGTATTTGATGCAAGTCAATTCTGCGACAAGAAAAGCGTGGAAAGGTGTGCATTTCGTGATAAGGATTCTACGACAAGGGAGTATTGAATGGCGTAAACGTGCATTGCATACACATCGCTAACACTACCTCACTACCTTTTCCAATATGGCTCACTTTGTTGGGATTCTCATCGTGTGAGGCAAGGAAATAATTTAAATAAAATCCAAAAAGCGTCGGAAAAAAATATATTTCACAGGAAAATAAATTCAAACACTCCTATGTGGGAACCCCTGCAGAAACATCCGGAAAGAGACACTGTGCTTTCTTCTGGGCTTACAAAGGTTAACCGGCTTGGAAGGATATTCAGAAGCCACTCTTAAAATTATCGTACACTAGGCGTCAGGATCACAATTGGAAAATTAAAGGGAAGAGGCAAAAAACAGATATTGGAAAATTTCCCCCATTGTTGCGGTCGCTCATCCTTATAGTTTATACAAAATTTGTTTAACGTTTGTTTATCTTGTGATAAATCACCACACATAGAAGGTATAAATAAAAATTAATCACATGCGTAGATTATAGCATTCTAGTTTTTTATTAATTTAGCATTGAGTTATATTATGAGTGAAAATATGAAAATAATTTGATATACTTAGGGGGAGTGCTACTGGGATCTTTTACAAAGCAGTAATTATTATTATTATTATTATTATTATTATTATTATTATTATTATTATTATTATTATTATGTCCACGAAGCAAGCACCCTACGCAACGTCAACATATGGCCAGACCTGTCAATGCGTTTCCATGTTTCGAAGTGCTCTTTCCTGCTAACAGCGGCTATGTAAGGGAGAGGACGTTGGGGGGGGTGAAAGATGGAGGAGGAGGAAAAATAAGATGTAGTTTATTTGAAATGGTACCATCCTATTCCGTTTGTTTCACACATTTCCTTGCATTGGACGATGCAATAGGAACTGAACTATGGGGATAATTATTAATGCCTCTATTCTCTGGTAGTTTTCCCTTCTCATTTCCGAAATATTGTATTGTAAAACGTTATAATTAAACTTTCTCGCCACTAACTGAATATCTCCCCTACCTGTAGACCCTGGAATAACGTTCTCAACATACGTCGTATATTATATAAATGCCCTTTATTTCAGCATATCAGACGTGCGTACAAAGTAGTAGCACAAGTATTAGAACTAAACCTAACTTCCCAAGATTGTCAAAGAATTCTGTATATAATTTATATATTTTATTACAATATTATTTTCTAAATTAAATATAAATCAGTAAAAATATTTTAAATTATTGTTCTGTAACCACTAAAATTAACCCTGAAAATTACTGCAATTTCGTATTTAACAAATATATGGTTATGAATTTTATGTTATATGTTTCTATATGATTTTCTTAGATACTACCATTATAGTTAATGGTAATATAATGTAATATTTTGTCATGTACCTTATAATATTATGTAAATTTATGTAGTAACTAATGGCCAGACCTGTCAATGCGACTCAAAATAAACAAAAAATAAAAATTTCTGAGAAATATGACTTACAGGGAAGCATTATTCTAGGCGATGGAGGAAATAAAAAGAAGCTCGTATCTATTAGCATTTCTCTCCCCCCAGTGGGACACCGCCCCAGTCGGTTCAACTTTAAGCTATCGTCTAGTCTCTCGACAAATGTGGTAGTGCAGTAGATGTAAGAGAGAGGGAGATAGAGAGTGCGCGAGGAGAGAACGGGCGCGCACGAGCGAGCGAGCGAGAGAGAGAGAGAGAGAGAGAGAGAGAGAGGGGGGGGAGAGCCAGCGCGAAATAGAACGCGAGATAGAGAGAGCGCGAGAGAGAGGAAGCGATAGAATGAGTGCGAGAAGGAGAGCGAGAGTGCGAGGGAGAGCGAGAGTGCGAGTGAGAGCGAGCGAGAGTGCGAGGGAGAGCGAGAGGCGAGGGGGAGTGCGAGGGAGAGCGAGAGGCAGGAGGAGAGGGAGGGAGAGGAGAGGCGAGGGAGAGCTGAGGCGGGGAGAGCGAGAGGCAGCGAAGGGGAGGAGCGAGGAACGAGAGAGAGCGAGAGGCAGCGAGAGAAAGCGAGAGGCTGCGAGAGAGCGATTGCGATATTGCTTCGGTATTCACCTGATATTGATCTGTTAAAAAAAGGAAATCTTCCGCTGAGTTCAGCCGACTGGAGTCCCCTTGAATCTGCTAGTCACAGACTGTGCAGTGACAACGGCGAGGCTGCTTTTGATCGTGTCTGGTCCCTCCAATCGTGAACTGCACGTTGAAGATGTTAATATAATCAAGTAAGGACTCCAAAGTTGACTTTGTGATAGAGAGGAAGAGTTTGAATTATTATTTAAATATTGTTAAGACAAGGGAATTAAAACATGACATTGATATACTCAAATTTTTGTCATGATAATTCTACCTGTATACAAAGAATCAAGTTTTGGTGCCTAGATATAGAATGAGAGTAACTTGGTGAATCTGGCTGATATACAACGTAGCGAACGCGTCTTCTTTTGCTACCCTCTTTCCTTTGAATTTTTTTCATCGCAGTTCTTCTAAATTAAATCTTCCTTATTCTTAATTTTTAATTAGAGTGGCTACATCTTCATTAGTTCTTCAGATTTCATTTATTAAAATTTCATAATGTCGTTACAACAGGGGCTCATGTACCTTAGCGTCTTGAGAAGACGTAAACAAATAAATGATCTCATGAATAAAGTAAAATACTTTTTTTAACTCGGAGAAAGAAGTAGACGTAAATTGAGTTTATATTAACGCGGACACTGTGAAAAATAAAAATCAAAACACTGGCTTCTGGAGGTGAAAATAGGAATCAGGGTGTGACTGCGTTGTAGCATTTTGGATTGGGTTTGGTAGGTCCCTGCGGAAGGGTGATGTGCAAAGGGTGATGGGTAAGAAAGGAATTCGAGGTATGAGAGGGAGGAGGTGAGCCACGAGTGGGGGAAGGGGGGGGGGGGGGGGGGGGGGGGGGGGGCAGTGCGAGGGTGAGATGTACGGGAACGTCAATTGTAGTCGTTAGTACTGTTTCATCGCAGGGGATGGAGGTGTTCTTCATTTGCTGAATAGTGAGACGCCGTGCCGACACGCGGAGGATTTCCCTTCACCAGGTATCTCCCCCCAGCGGGGCACAGCCCAGTCAATCCCCGGACTGGTCTCCTGTCATGCGCAGTAGAGTAGTGCATGAAAGTGTAAATATAAGGGGAAAGGCTTGGTCTTCCCTGTCAGAGTCGCTGCTGAGACGGCGGCCACGCTGGCTCTGAGCTTCAACTCAGCCGATTGAGAGGCAGTGAGCGTGGACAGGGTGAGGGGCGGTGACGGATGGAGATAGAGGGGATGGGGGGGCGGAGGTGAGGGGTGGGGCCGGATGAAAGAAGACGGAGCGGTGTAAACGGAGAAAGAGCAGGGCAGTGTGGAGAGCGGAGGAAGGAGGAGTGAGAGGAGAGAGGGAGGCGAGGATGGGTGGAAGGGGGGGGGGGCGGGGCAAGGAGGCGGGGGAGGGGAGGGGAGGGGTCGGGCGGCACCTGTCGCTGGCTGCGCGACAGTCGAACGGCCTACGCAAGCTCGACGCCGTGCGCCCTCCATCAATCTTCCATTATTGAATTTAAATCCGGGTGTTTTTGCGGGCGGGGGAGGGGCGACGGGAGGGACGCGGGGCAGCGCCCCCCGGAATTAGCGGGCGCTCGCCGACTTTTAATCAAAGTCAGCTTAGCGCCTCTGAGTCAACGAGCAAATCGAATTAGCGCGCGGCGCCGGAGAGCGCGGGCCGGCGACGCGACGTCGGAGCTGGGGGGCGGGGGAGCAGGGGCGCGGGGACGGCGTAGATGGGGTTGTAGAGACGCCAGAGATCTGGCTGAGGGACCCCGCCGAAGCACCCAGGGAAGTTTCTATTCTACTCGAGGACGGCGTGGACGCAGAGAATTGAAAGAGCGGATACAGAGAATTGTATTGATATCGGAGTAGTGAGAGGGTTGATTAATTGATTAGTGATTCCGGGCGCGTCAGGTGCAAAAAAGGAAAGAAGTCATTAGTCCCGTAAGTGTTTTATCGCGGGAGGTGGCGGTCATTTTCCTCCGCTAGTTGGCGAGATCCGGCAACGACCTACCGTGGACTAGTGGGATTTCCCCGACCAGCTATCTCTCACCAGCGTGGCAGCGCTCCAGCCGGGCTAGCTCTAAGCCCCGACCGGTCTCCCAGCATGTGTGGTAGTGTAGTGCGTATTAGTGTGTGTGCGTAAAGGGTGGAGATAGAATAAGGAAGAATAAGGAAATATCGCGCACGGACCGTGACCCGTTTGTTGGGGTACTGCACCGTCATTCGCCTGGTGTTAATCGAAGAAACCATGGAAAACCACAGATCAGAGCAGCGGACCGGTAAATTCTCCTCCAGACAGCGACTGATTCGACCTAGCCGACAAGCTAGTGTCGAAAATCTTGAGACTGTCGGGACTCGAACCTAGGACCTTCCGGTGAGAGGCACTGCAGTGACATCACTTGTTACACTGAGGTCACCCCTTACATCAGGAGATGCCTCTCCTGGTGTAAAGGATGAGGAGAGGACAAGGAAGAAGAAGGAAAGGTCGCACGCAATCCATGACCCGTTTGTTAGGGTACTTCTTCGGAATACGCCTGATGTTGATCGAGAAACCACGGAAAACAACCGATCAAAGTAGTCCGATGAAAGCAATTTCGAGCGACAATTGTAATTCTTAACGTAAGGTGTGGTGTGAAATTGCAGATGTACTGTCTCACACTTAAAAACAATATGGAAAAACTTTATTGGTTTTAATGTATTTAAATGATTTAAAACATAAGCTCTTCAAAAACGGCAACAAAAATGAAATTAAAAATTATCGGCCAATTTCACTTCTGGCATTTTTTTTCAAAAATATTAGAGAGACTTTTTTACGTACGAATGAAAATCTTTCTCAGTAAATACGACGCGCTTTCAGATTGCCAACATGTATTTAGAAAATAAAAATCTACGGAAACAGCCATATTTTCCTTTTCTTAAAGATGTCGCCCCTTCATTGGACCAAAATAAACCACCTATGGATATTTTTAGATCTCTCAAAAGCTTTTGACGTCATTGATCATGAAATTTTACTTTCAAAATTACCTTCATATGTAATCCGTGGCATTACCCAAGATTGGTTATATTCATATCTTAAACAACGATCTCAGAGAGTGGAAATACCTAACTGGAATAATGAAACATTATGTACACACCTTTCCGACTCTTTGCCAATTGCACGGGGAGTTCCCCAAGGATCGATTTTTTACCCTATTCGCTTCTTACTATACGTAAACGATATGCCCTCGGCGATTCGAAACGGAAGAACAGATCTCTTTGCGGATGATACGAAGATCCTTTACAATAAAGAAACCGTAAGTAGTACAATATCAGAGTTTCAAATTGGTCCCGAAATAACAAATTAATAGTAAATCGCAAGAAAACTGTTTTAATGCAGTTTTCCATTTCAAATAAAATATTCTGTGATTCCTTGAAAATGAACGGTGTACCATTGACCGATGCTAAGGCAGCAAAATTTTTAGGTCTCTCAATTCAATCACACCTTAAATAGAACGTCCATTTAAATGAATTGAACACAAAATTAAGTTCATTATGCTACGCGTTTAGAATTCTTTCAAATTCAGACAGCCTTCGCACTGCTCATTGTGTATATATCGCGAATGTTCATTCCCGCCTGAGATATGGCATACTATTCTGGGGAAATACATCTTATTGGTCCCAGACGTTTAGAATGCAAAAAAGAATTGTACGAATAATAACCAAATCCCATCTACGTGTTTCCTGTAAGCCTCCTTATTAATCTAGGAATTCTACTATAACCTTGTCTGTTGATTTACGAATCAGTAGTTTTTGTCAAAAATGACTTGCTTTAGGGCGGGAATATATTTTCAGAAAATGCCGATGTCTATTACTATAACACTCGACGTAGAAATCGTATTCATGAGGTGACAGTATCAATAGCTCATTACAAAAAATTCACATACAATACATGTATATTATTTTACAACACTTTGCCAGATGACATTAAACCAGTAAATTCGATAGTAATGTTTAATGCATTATTTACCATTTGGACTGTATAAATCTAAACAACCTGTAAAAGTATCGTAGCACAGTCACCAGATCAATGACCCCCATCTCGATCAGGTTTTTCGACCAGTTTCCCTGATCCATGGAGCAAATGCTGAGATGGCCCCTTGTTTTGCTTCTGGACATAAATGTAACTTCATTATCTGTGCACCTCTTCTAGAATTCCGTGGGAAATATAGTTATTCAAATTATCGTTTCTGTGTTGTCGCGACAGGAAGTATGATCTCTTGACGAAGGACATGATGGATAAGAGCCCAAATATATTGCTTATTTATCCTTGAAAATATATTTTATTACATTGGAACTTTTTTACAATCCTTGCAAAGAACGCTAATTTTTTTCTGTTTTCAAAATTAAAGTATTATATGGTTTAGTGTAGGGATCACAGAATTTTGAAAACGTGCACATAATTCACTTACTCATAGCACGTCACACACAGTTTTTAACTGTTTTTGACGTAAAATAAATAAAAAATCCATTCCTTCGCAAATCATGGCAGTATTGCTTATATATATTTGGCTCTTTGTATATTTTTTGAGCAAAATTTTTAACATCTAATTACTAAATCTTTTCAATACCCCAAATAAGGCAGTAGGCTGCTAGAATCGAAGCTAATGCCCATGCCCTTTCTTAATACCTTATCCTTTCCTGTCCATATTTCACATTTTCCATCCGTGCTCGTATTCTCACAAAAGAATATTTGTCATGATTTATGCCCCAACCCTCGTATGACGATGCTCTAAGAAGCGGATGATCAAATCAAAGTGGCAGTCAAACTGTTCCTATATGTGTATACTCTGCAGATGGCACATTCTACCTGGCCAGGAGAGATGGATATCTGGGATTGCTGTTACTCGCCAAACAGATTACTAGGACAGTGCTGACCTATAGGTTTGCGATTAGAAAAATCTGCATGTCCTTTTTGCAGATACTTGCTGAGTTCCTTCCAGAGTTTCTATTGAGGGACACTAAAGACCGCCAAAGTACTGAGGCTGAATTGGCCCTATACTGACTAAGATGTAAGGGTTTATAAGAAGAAATGCGCCGATGACGAGGTCAACTCCTGGGAGAACCTGGAATCGCAAGGAAGAGCGTTTAAGGCGCATATAAACGAACCAATCGGAAATGCCTTTTTCAAAGATTATAATCTTTTGAAATCTGGGTCTTTTTATCAAAGCACTCCAATTGAGATCCAATACCGCTGCCAATAAATCTACTCTTAGTAGGGGAAGGCCCAGAGAGGATGTATCTTGCAAGAAGAGCAATTCAGCACTACAAACAATGAATCACATCCTTGGACAACGCACTTTAACTAAGCCAGCAGAATACGTCCTGACGAGATCAAAAACTTCATAGACGGGAAAATGCTCCGAAAATCAGACACTGTGATGTTCAGAAAATCCACTTTTTCCGTTGCCGAAGGGGTTAGACTCAAACTTGATATGTTAATAAAAATCCGGGCAGAGGTCCACGTGGTCGACGTGACTTTCCACCACGAGGATGGGTCTAGCCTTCTGAAAGAAGAGGAGAAAAGAGGAGGTAAAACACCAACCAGCTATTCCCCGAGCAACCTAACTTCATAGAGTGCCCAACGCCAAAATCTTGCCAGTGGTGGTTGGAACCCCTGGAGCTATGCCAAAATTCACGGTCAGTGCCCTCAAGACGCTGGGGATCACGTCTTGAGGTGATCCACTCTCTCATTTCTCTCAGGATCAATATGAAGGAGAGGATATTTAATCATTAGAAATTTTATCCTTTCGCTTTCCTACGAACTAATCCATGAATAACACTTTCGATACATTTTATGTGAACATAAACAGAACGTTCATAATGTATATTTGTGGGTAATTTATTTAGTACTCTTTTCATAGAAGCTGCAAGATTTATCTGTGTCTATTTTTTTAATAAAATATAGTTCTAATACATATGCTAATTGAATGCTCATCCCCGTAGCTCAAGTGATTGGGGGCTGATCTTTGCTGTGTAGGCACAAAGGCGGCCAAATTAATTCAAATTTGGCACGGTACTTGGGATACAATCTTGCTTAGAACTTGGAGTCTATAAATCGCGCCTATCGTGCATCGGGGTAAGCTGCATCCTTATTTTTTTCGTGACTTATTGCCCCTGCCATGTTCTGCCTTACGTCGCGAGGATACGTCGCTTAAAAGACAAACTTCAAATTACATGAATTAGGCATTGATAAAGACACATATAATTCCATTTAAGTCTTTGTTCTTCACTTTTCCTTCTACCCGCGCGCCAACGTGCCAATGGAAGCACGATTTTCTCTATATTGCTTTCCGGTCAAATCTCGCCCCTTTGAAAGCAGTCAACAAGCAAGAAGAAAGAAATCGCATTCAAGTCACTGTCTAGTAATTTCTTTGACATCCATTTTAAACGTTTGGGTCGTTCCTTTAATTATTCATTGGAATCAGTGCTGAAAACTGCATTTTTACCCTGCGTCTCGTGGTTTGTTCGAACTTGTCAAGAAAGCAGGCAATCTGAAGCAGGCGACATAACTCTGCACGGTCTCCGAACGTTAGCAATCTGTCTCACAACGCCCCGGCCCCTCGTTTATGGGTATGGTTCGATTCTTTTCGGGGGCGGGAATTACTTTGGCACATTGGCGGCCAAATAATTCAAATTTGGCACCGTACTTGGAATACAATCAATTATAACCACTCTTTGGGCCAAATTAACAGCAAAGTATGTGCATTTCAATCGTCCCGCGCTGGAGGTTGTTAAGATTTCTCTCAAAACCGCCGGTTACCTTGCAGAAAGAAATGAAATTCATTTCATGTGTTTCAACGGCTTCCAAAAATGACCGTGAGAGCGCGCTCCGGACCAGACCCACAGCGTCAGTTCATTGTCGACAACTTCTCAGAATTCAACTCCTTTGTATTTAAGACGCATCAAAGTGACATTGTATGAAAATCATGGAAGCCGAGCAATTTCGTGGCGACTTGCCTCACTCATGTAAAAAGCTGGCAATGCTCGCGTATGTATCGAGTGCACTGACTGCAGTTAATTCAATTGCATGAGGTTGGCGTTGCGACTCGAGATCTCTATGTTTCGTAAAGCATAATGGTTGGCGGTAAACTTAGCTCACATGCACGAATTCTGAGAGAAAACTAGGACAACGATTTCCTTTTTGCCCAGGCAAGTAACACTGACAATTTCTTTTATAATTAATTATTATAAGACCGAGGAATGCTAACAGTCTGGATATTGTCGTTTTCAGAATATTCCCTCATGACAAAACTGCACGAAAAGACGATAAGGAGTTTCGTTGGCTCAATCTCTTCAAAAAGCTCTCCCATATATAGCCCCAACACTCAAAGTTGCTGGTTTGAGTCCAGTTTAACATGTCATACAATTGTGCTGCGGAAGGCAATAACAATACACTGTGTTTCTTATATAAAAGACAGATAATAAAAATAACTGTCTACGCAAATCATTATCATGGAGAGAAAGTTACAAAGCTGACATTCAGCACAATTCAGAATAATAACACTGCACTGAATGTAAAATATAATCTATAATCTCGCAAGATCAACCATTTGCACGAAGAGTGTAGTATTGAGGTGATTCTTATGGAATATTTGTTGCTTTGAGCGTTTCATTCAGGCCTTCAGACAATTCTATCCATCAAATTTCAGCTTTGCTGGAAATCTGGTTAATATCAAAGGTAAGGTTTACCGGGAGTAAGGATCATTTCATTGCCCCCCCCCCCTAGGTCTAGGGACCGAGGGAAGTGTAAGAACTCTTGCTAAGAATTTTACACTCGATTTGAGTGAAGCGTGCTTTGCGCGCGGTGTTGCGGACTAGCGCGTTACTGTCCCAATCCTCTACAAAGCGCGCGAAGTCTGCTTTCGGGCAAACTAAGACTTATTATTTTGCAGAAATATGGCGTTTGAAATGGTAGGTAATCTTCAAATTGTGCATATTGATTTTTCGATTCTTCTACCTAAAGCAATAGTATTTAAAAACATTTTCAACCGCTGTTTTTTCACAATTTTAAAAGTTATATTCGGTTCTGCCAAGTTACTATAAGAACACACGTTAAAAAAACTTATGGTCTTATTACCCGAAAACTATATTTCGGACAAAAGGTATCTCAAATAGGAAAAAAAAACGGAAGATTTTTTCTCGGCGGTTTTGTATGTTTTTGAAAATGCTGAATTCGAATTTGATGTTTACCACCACAAAATAGGTCGGCTTCGCAGAGAAAAAGGCAAAATAACATTTTGCCCTGTTTATAGTTTTTCGTTCGTATCTTCAAAACCATGTGTTTTATTGAAACAATTGTTATTTAAAAAATTAAATTATATACAACTTCTTACAAAATACATATATTAACTTTCAATTTCTGAAAAACAGTTTAGGCGCTAAAGCGCGCTGAAAACGTTAACTTTTTGGGCCTCTAGGCAACGCGGGAGAATAGCTCTTTCCAGCCATCGTATTTCGCGGCGGCACACTAGTTTCAATTTATAACGCTTGAAAAGTGCTGTTGTGAACAAAAAAATTGGCATTGTTAAATGATTAATCCTCCGATACTGACGAAATCGATAGGGTCGTTTTTACTCCGCGGAGTTATCTGTAGATACAAGACTTAGGTAAACAAAATAAGTGAAATATAAGTAAATTATTACGACTTTACATTCTTTACAATACAAGATATTCATCAAACATTTGTTACAACAATGTTTTATCGATATGTGGCAAATTATGAGTAAAAGTAAAACTAACAGTAATGAGGAAATTTTTGATATTGAACCAGATAAGAATGTAGATATTTGGACATGTAAACTTCAGGTTAAAAAAGAAATAGAATAAAACGAGGGGAAGGAATCGGAGGACAATATCGATTACATCCAATTGCCGATGTATGGTCTGTTTTTTAAAAATGTGATTTTTGTTTTCTCAATTACGAATATTAGTTATCTTATTAGCCAACCACTGGCGTGGAAATAAGTTATGTATGTCAGTGATTTGCCGATAATTATGTAATTATCTAAGGGGAAAACAATGATATATAGTATTCTTTTAAAAACTTTACCATAGAGTGTATAAAGATGGGCTACATTGACAGATGTGCGTAGTATCTGACTCTACCAGATGTAACGTTGCAAGGGAGGAAGACACCTGATCCGAGCAAGAATAATATTTCCTGAGAAGCGATTCTCCCCGTTCTTACACAAAAAATATCTCCTGCTATCTCATCTCCTCCAGCTGCAATTCTAAATATAGTTTTGTAACCACCACATGATGCGGTCCATGCAAACTATTTCTGCAAATTTCCGACAATATATTGTAAAATTTCCAAGAAAATTACAGCGATAGAGATAATTCATATTCTCGCGCGTTATTCGCAGATACTCGTAGCAAATTTTGGAAATCTATAATTTGCATATTATTCCACAAAGTATTTCATGCGCCGGCTCGTGACTATCTGAAATACCACCCTACACCATGCACCAGCGTGTGATTGACTCTTCAGCGATAACCCAGCCTTACGAGCTGCTGCATGATCGCAGTCATGGTTTGCGACATCACGAACTCATTATAAAAAATAAGAATTTGTATTATTTGAAGTTGTGTTACATGTGCATAATGCCTATTTAAATGTAACTCACAAATTGTAGTCCACGGTAAATATAGGAGGTAAAACGAAAACGATAGATTGATTTCTGCTTTCGTGAAGAGAGCTCAAGAAGAGGCTGAATCACATCAACTACATTCATCTATTTGATTTGATTTATTTGGTAAAAAAAGCAGTCAAAACTGTGGATTGTGGGAATTATGATTTGGTGTTGTTGATGGTGGATTTATTTTATTATGGATGGTGTTGTTGGTGGATTTATTTACTCTTAAAACTGTGTATGACGTATGGGGGAGAAGATTATATGCGCACGTTTCTTGAGTATCAGAATCCCATCCCAACATTTTAACGATAATTGAAAGATGAATGAAAGTTAAAACAACAACAACAACAATAATAATAATAATAATGATAATAATAATAATAAAATTTAAATGGGCGCGAGATTAGTAACATTTGAAATGCTAGACATTGTCGTTCCCGAGTTATAGAAAAACTATTTGCAACGGTAAACGAATTGCAGATTTGATTTTTCTGCATTGCTAACAATATAGTAACTCACCCTCAGCTCTTTTTCTACCACTTCAAGCAAAAGGAGAGCTCAATAAAACGAGTGCATAGTGAAGCTACATTTACGACCTGAAGCAAAACAAGGGGCCATCTCAGCATTTGCTCAATGGATCAGGGAAACTGGACAAAAATCTGATCGGTCATTGACCCTGAAGTACATTACTTGTTACAGGCATATTAAGTCTATTTTCATATTATACAATAAACATGTAACATAATCCATTATATATAATTGTTTTGTTAAAATAAACATTATTGTTCTTTTTGATGATCAGTAGTCTCTGTATAGAAAGAGTTATGCACCAGAAAATATTTTACTTAAATTTGTGTACCGATTTTAATTGTTTATTGTCATCTGGTAATGTGTTGTAAAGTAACGTACATGTATTGTGTGTGATTTTCTCTTAGTGGGCTGATGATACTGACACGATGAACGTAATTTCTACGACGTGTGTTATAATTATAAATATCAGTATTGCATGAAAATATGATCCCATCGTTAAGTAAACCAGTTTTGACAAATATAACAGATTCTTAAATAAATAGGTAAGACAATGGTAAGATTCCAAGCTCAGTGAAAAGAGGCTTGCAGGGATCACGTGGATGGCATTTTTTCATTATTCGAATAATTTTCTTTTGCAATCTAAAGGTCTGGGCACTACAGGATGAGCTTTCCCAGAATATTACGCCATATCTCAGACGGGAATGTACATTTTCAAAATACACCCAACGATCTGCATGAAGACTGACACAATTTTGAATGCGTAATATAATGAACTTAATTTAGTGTTTAATTTTGATACATGTACATTCCAGTTGAAGTTTGAATTGAGAGACCTTGAAATGCTACCTTAACATCAGCTAATTGCATATTGTTAATTTTCAATGGAGCATGCGATTGTCGATTTGAAATGTAAGAATGCATTGAAATAGTTTTTCCTTTGTTAACTATTAATTTGTTGTTACGAAACCAATTTGAAACATCTGAAATTGTGCTATTTACTGCTATTTTTTTGCAAAGAACGTTCGTGTCTCTGATAAATAGAACTGCTCTTAAATTTTAAATAAATGAGGGCATATCGTTTACATATAACAGAAAGAGGATAGAACCTTGCGGGACCCCATGTTCAATTGGCAAAGAATTGAAAAGGTAAGTAAATAATGTCATTTCGAGCCAGTACGGTATTTCTACTCTTTGAGTTCGATGTTTAAGGTACGAGGTTAACCAATCTAGGACAATACCACGAATTCCACTTGTAGGTAATTTTGAGAGCAAGATGTTATGGTCAATAACGTTAAGAGCTTTCGAAATATCCAAAAATATTCCTATGGGTGTTCCATTTTGATCCATTGAAGATGCAACGACTTTAAGTAAAGAAAAAATTACAGTTTACGTAGATTTTGATTTTCTAAAACCGTGTTGTGAGTGGAAAATTGTGCTTTAATTTTTGCTGTTTTGAAAATATCTGCCAATATTACAGTGCATAAAGAAGCATTAAAAATGTGAGTTAACGGGTTAAAGGCAGGTGCCCAAGTTTTTAATAAACAGTTCGGAAATTCATCTAAACCGGATGAAGATTTATTTTTTAGTTTAATGACTATTCTGAGGATTTCGTTGGAAGAAATTTCGGAAATAAACATCGTATCGGAAACTTTTTGGAAGCAAATAATATTGAATTTTGTGGTTTTAGTCCCTTCGTGAGATCAGCCGCAAATCTAGAAAAGTGTTGGTTGAAGAGATTTGCAACTTTTTCAGGATTACCTGCATCTTTTTCATTCTCCTTTAAAACAACATTCTCTACAAGGTATCGAGATGATGTGGTTGTATTTTTTACGATATTCCAGATTGCTTTAGTTTTGATGCTAGCGTTCAAAATGTCCTGATTATCTTCATTATTTTTGCCTGAACTATTGCTCTTCTTAAAATAATTTTTTGTTCGTGGAAGTAGACATGGAAACTGGGTAATACGTCGTGATATTTAGAAATAAAGTAAAGTGTACGTTTGTTTTTACATGATGTTCTAATTCCTTGTGAGATCCAAATATTACTTTTCCGTGAAATGTTTAATTTTTTTTTAAGGAAACGCGTTAATGTGGGATGAAAGCTTTGAGAAAAATAAATTATATTTTTCATTTGTGTCAACTGCGTTCCATGATTCCTTCAGCAAGTAGCCCGTAAATAATTGAATGTTAACTTCAGTGAATGCTCTTGCACATGCGTGTATTATTTGTGTCAGTGTTCATGTTATTAGTAATTGTAAGAATTTTGTGCCTCGTGGTCACTGTAACCTAGTTTATTCGTTATTTCGTATCTAGTTGTGGTCTTGTTTATAATTTGATCTAATGCTTTTTGTGATTTAAATATATTCCGTGTAGGTACGTTCACTGTAATATCTAAATGAAAAGAATGAAGTAAATTGAGAAACTTTTCTTTTTCGTGGGATTCGCCCAGAAAATCGATTTTGAAGGCTCCACACAACAATGGATTTTAAAGAGAGATTACTAATTTTGCCCCGAATTATCTCTGGATTTTCTAAGAAAATGAAGTAATCTAATGCTCACTTTGTTGTAGGTCTATAGATGCAAAGTAAGATAATTTTGAGCATAGTAAGATGTACGACTGTTGCTTCAAAAACTTTTTCAACTGCATATAAATTGAATTCTGACAACAATGTAGAATCAATACCATTTCTTACGTAAATACACGAACCTCCGTAAGCAGGGTCCTTATTTGATTCCCTCGCTCTACAGTAAGATCCGGGAAGGTAAAAACTAGGAATTTGGAGGGTGTTTAGATCAGTTTGAGACAAGCAATGTTCTGTAAAGCAAAAAATATTTATTTAACTTTGATCACATTCTATTGCTTCCTCGACAAATTCAATTTTATTTGGATGAGATTGCACATTCTGATGCATTATTCGAATCTTTTGCATGTTTTTCTGCACGAATGTTTTTCTGCTGCATCTGACTGTAGTTGCTATTTCTTTATCTCATTTGTACCTCGAGTGCGTGGTCGAAGTAATTATCGTGTTCCAGAAGTGATATGAGGTGAGAAAGAAGGGGCGACAGATGTAGAGGAATGAATAGTGGGAGAGGTAGTACAAGGATTGGGTTTAGGGGATGAGGTAATTGCGCCTAAAGGGATCCGGGAGGGTAGAAGAGAACTAGGGGATGTTGGTGGGGATGGGTCTTGGGCAGGACACTGCCGAGGTTGTGAAAGGGTGTGGTTTGCAAGCTCGCTACCGAGTGCGTTTTCCAACAAGGTTCAGATGAAGACCATGCTGGGTGAAGTGATTTTTGAGAGAAAGTTTAGCTCAATTAAACATGTGTTCCTCTCAGATGCAGTTTCAATTGGTTGTTTGCGTGTCTGATTTCTTTGCACAGTGTTTGTTTGTTGTACCATAAGGGCAGAGTCGAGACTATGTAATATAGTAGTGTATCGATGAGTAAAAATAATAAAAAAAGAAGCATTCCTTTCATATGGTAATAAATTAATTGTAAACTTGCCTGTGGGAGTATCAAATTTTTCGAATATTCATTTTGAGTTTGCAAAGAAACCTGATGTGATAGCGAAAAAAATGACTTTATATCTGGAATCATAATGTCAGAAATATAAAATATCATTATTTAAACATGATGCAATGATCGTAAAGTTTAAATTCGCAGGCCAGTGTAACTGGCATTGTTAAATGATTAACATGGAATCAGTAGGGACGTACTTGCTCGCGCGAAATATTTATAAATCTTTCAAACACAACATACGGTACACGTGCATTAATTATTTTTGAATGTGGATGAAAATTACCTTCAATCACTTTTATCAATTCTTCAATGGTAAATTGGTATTCCTCGTCACTGTTGCCAAGACAACTACAAATTGATTACATCGCTAATTCTACATCATCTATGCAGAACCTGACTGATTTGTGTTCCTGTCTTTGGGGGCTGATGCAGTGCTTCCATGCACGTCAATTACGCATGTGCATCAGCAGCTGACAAGTCATTTACTGACTCTTCGAAATATACTATAGATAGTCCAAAATTATCATTACGATTTATCACGAATCATAACAGTTTCTCTAACATCTATATTTTCACAGGGTATACTAGATTTCATTTTGACGGAAGATTTTTGATTTGTTTCTTCGCGAAGACTCGTGGTCCCTCCTCTCCACAAATAAAATAATAACTTTTGAAGACAAAATGAAGAATAACGGGATGTTTGCGGACGAGACCATCGAGTTGGATACACACACAAAAAGTCACCATCGGAATACAGTTATCATCATAGGAGGGCAGAAAGACATCAATTTGGGTGGTCACTTTACACCTGAGCAACATGTTGACAAACTACAACGTGCCGCCCGAAACACGAGCATTATAGTTATAAACATAACATAGAAATAAGTAATGCATTGCATATACAGATTTGAACAACACAGGTTAAATGGACCAAATGCTTTATAATGTATTGATAATGGTAGGACCACGTTTTCAATTTTATATCGTCATTACTTGATTTAAGAAACTTCTTTGTATCACTTTTCGCGTGTGAGATGTAGTTTGATATTTTCTCTTGAGTTACCATCAGTAATCTGCAAGCATGTTTTTTTCCCATTTCCCTTGATATGAGCGTTCCAATTCCTTTAGATCCTGGTGAAATCTTTCTCCTTGCTCTTCGCTCAACATTCCTAGATTCTACCGACAATAATCCAGATGTGAATCTGGATTATTTTATTTTCATTCATTTTGCAGACTAATTCTTGGGAAGAAATAAGTATTCTATCAACTATTTGTTTAGAGTCTGAATGCTTTGTTACCAAGAAAGGTTTCGACCACATCTCGGAATGATTTCCATGCCGATCGTTCTGCAGTGCACATAACATATTCAAAATTAGCATCAAGTAGTCGTTTCCTGTTATCAGGACCTGTCAAGTACCCTCTTTGATTTTGGCATTACTGTTGAGGGAATCGATGACAGAGCTACTGAAAGCATTCACCTTTGTTGTTTAGAGCGTTAATAAATTACTTCATGAGTCCAAGTTTGATATGAAGCGGAGGTAACAGTATTACGGACTTGTCAATAAGAGCTTTTATGTTTTCCGAGCCTACAATCCACTGTCTACGTGGCCATCCTTTTTGGGTTCAGTGGTGTAACCTTGCCCGACTGCCCCACTCACTCAGAAAGCAGAGGTACCTTGTGTAAACTGCGTGTAAAACCTAACAGAATACCTACTTTAAAATTACCTTGGATAATTTACATGAAGCCGCAGGGACAATTTCAAAATTTAAAAAGAAAAAATAGCTCCATCGTTTTTAATTAATTTTTGTTGTTGAATAGTGTGAAGGAGCGCTTTCCGAGTGCTCGAGTAGTACAATTTAGCACCATAACACCGGAAGCGGTAGCTCAGTGCATCAACTGATGTCACTGCAGGGCCTCTGACCGGGAGGTCGTAGGTTCGAGTCCTGACAGCGGCAGGATTTTCGACACTAGCTTTTCAGCTAGGTCGAATTCAGTCTCTGTCTGGAGGAGATTCTAGCGGCCGGCTGCTCTGATCGGTAGTTTTTCGTGGTTTCTCGGATCAACACCTGGCGAATGCCGGAGCAGTACCCTACCAAACGGGCCACGGACCGCGCGCGATCTGTCCTTCCTCATCCTTGTCCTATCCTCTTACACACACACTTACACCAACATGCACTACACTACCACATATTTCGAGAGACCGGTCGGGAGCTTAGAGATTGTCCCGGCTGGTGCGGTGCCGCGCTGGTGGGAGAGTCCTGGTTAGGGGGAAACCCCACTAGACGACGGTAGGTCGGCGCCCGATCTCGCCATCCAGCAGGGGAAGATCACCGCCATCTCCCGCGAAACAAACATGCACTACACAAACGGGACTAATGAGCAAAGCAGTTGACGCGTCCGGAAACCAATCAATCAAGCAAGCACCATAACAATTGGTTAGCACTACAAGTTGCAAAACATGCTGCCAGAGGGCTCTGAGAATGACTGTGCGCGCACGAACGCGACGACAATGACCGAGCGCTATGCGCACGCAATTAATCTGGCATTTAATAGGTTAAAGATAGATTTTGAAATAAGGTCATGGAAAATTTTTCGAAAATTACGTGAAAATTACTTTTCATGTACCTGAAAATTACTTTTCACGTAATTTTGCGTGAAAATGGGGCGAGAAAGTAGTACTGTTTTAGCATCGCTAGTCTCTTGATGTAATATTTTTCGATTGTCAAAATCTATTTTATGATCAGTGTCTAGCCTATGCCTCGATAACGAATTAAATTTACAATCTAGCTACCTTATGCTGTTTTTATGTTAATTAATTTTACTCTTTCCTCTTACGAATTCTTTATAAGAAGAGAAACTTATATAATCGTGCGCAGGAAAACGATGCATTTTCGCCAGAAAAAATTATATCTGGACTCTGGTAACGAAAAATTGGAGAAATCCTATTGCTAAATTTGGAAAAAAATCCTTTAACTCGTGGTGTAGAAAAAATTCATGTCTTATTGCGTCTTGATACCGAAAAATCGATTGACGGTTTGATTGATTCATTCATTTTTTCGTGTTTCCGGGCGCGTCAACTGCTTCGGTCATTAGTCCCGTTAGTGTAGTGCATGTTTTTTCTCGGGAGATGGCGGTGATCTTCCCCCGCTGGGTGGCGAGATCCGGCGCCGACCTACCGTCGGCTAGTGGGGTTTCCCCATAACCAGGACTCTCCCACCAGCGGGGCACCGCCCCAGCCGGGACAAGCTCCCGACCGGTCTCCCGGAATATGTGGTCGTGTAGTGCATGTTAGTGTGTGTGTGTAAGGGGAGAGGATAGGACAAGGAAGAGGAAGGACAGATCGCGCGCGGTCCGTGGCCCGTTTGGTAGGGTACTGCTCCGGCATTCGCCTGGTGTTGATCGGAGAAATCACGGAAAACTACCGATCAGAGCAGCCGGCCGCTATCGATTGGCGGCAAAACGTCTGTCTGTCCGTCCGTCGGGCTGTCCGTTCGCCTGACAGTTCGTCTGTGGTCAACGCTAGAACCTAAAACGTTCAGACGAATTGTTATTACCCAATTGTTCTAGCTGATGTCGCGGTTCCTGGAATTTGAAACCGATATTTTAATTTTCGGGGGTACCTTAGATGACAATGCCCCTCGGACATTTTTTGATTAAATTTTGTTGTTGAATACGTACTGTTTACATACGTAAACTGTTCATCCGATTTTCTCCAAAATTGATATTTCCTGATATAGTTGAATGGACTGGAGGCTTTGGGAGTTTCTTACGTACATTTTGATTGTTGATGGTTTTTTCACATGAATCAGGCATTTATCTTTCTATGCCTCTGCCGGAGAGCGATCCATAGGACTCTTGTGTGCAGAAGTGGTGTGAGTGCGGACAAGTTAACTTTGAGGAACTGAGATTGGGTCTCGAAGCGGGAAAAAAATTGCTGGTTGAAATCACTGTTGCTGGTTTATGTAGTAATATAATATTGCGGAGCATTTACAACCAATGCGAAAAAGTATGTGCTTTGGCAGCGCCACTAATTTTTTTCTGCCGTGGGCTTTTGGGTGCTTCAGGGGTACGCGATTTTTCTACTATCCACGCCGACTTGGGTTCATGGCTTCGTTGGATGTGCGACTCACTCGAACCCTATCATCAGATCTTACTAACTGAAATCTGGGCTCATCTGGCCAAAGCAGTGTTTTCCAGTCGTATAGGGTCCAATCGATAATGTCACGAGTCCAGGAGAAGGGCTGCAAGCGATGTCGGGCACTTAGTCGGGAACTCGATTCGGTCTTTTGCTGCCATAGCCCATTAAAGTCATATCGCCACTTTGTCCTAAAGGATACGTTTTTTGTACACCCCACATTGATTTTTGGGGTTATTTCAAGCGGTGTTGCTTGTCTGTTACCACTAACAACTGTACGCAAACCCCGCTGCTCTCAGTCATTAAGTGAAGGCCGTCGGCCATCGCGTTCTCCGTGGTGAGAGGTTATGCTTGAAATCAGGTAATCTCGGCACACTCTTGACTTTGTGAAACTCATAATATTGAAACCCCTAAGAGTTTCGGAAATACAATGCCATCATTACGTCAGAAACCTTTTCGCATTAATCACGAATACAAATGAAAGCTCTACCGTTACTTCATGAACGCGATACTACTGCCATCTGTAGATGTGCATATCGCTATTCCAATCCTTTTGTCACTTCAGTGATTATCAATGTAACTCCCATTAATCCATGCTTATTATTTGAATTTCTTGTTTAATTTTTCCGATTCATTTTTACATATTATTAGTAACATACCCAGCGTTGCCTGGACTTTCTTCATATCCAATTCTTGTGAAAGAGAAAAAAGATGAATTGTGTATAAGTCACGGTATTTATGTTTATTACTTTTAATCTAATTGGTTAAAATTTTAATAAAATCCTATAATTTCCTTTCATTTTATTTTACAGTACATTGCTATTAGATTACCAATTTTCATCATACGCGTTTCTACTGGCTTCTATCAAAACTATTAGATATCAGTTCTGCTGCACCGCTAGTGGCATCTGGTGGAATATATTAGAAACCAATCTGCGTCGACAGGCAGAATATAGTGATTGTGGGCATCTACCAACATATTATTTATATTATTTATTTTCCACATTTGTGTTGGCAACATTTACCAAAGTTTTCAAGGACACAACGACTATCCTGAAGAAGAGTCTGGAAAAATTTCGTACCTATTCATACACTACTTTTTGTGATATCGATGTCGGTTACGTGTTGTTGAAACGTCACAAGTTACAAGTCGTTGAATCGTTACAATCGTTGCAAGTTGTCACTATTATTACTATACATTGATTGAATTATGCGGCTAGATGAGTCAACAATCATATGATATTGACAAGAGATATGGTGAGTTTTTATCATCATTAAGACATTGAACTTTTCATTTCGTATTACTTGACTCGAACCTTTCTCTTAAGTAAATCTTACACTCTTTCGCATTTCTCCATTGTTCTATGCGTCACTTGTGCTATGTGTTTCCTCGTAATTGATAACAAAATACACCCTTGTCAGTATATTTGATTTGATTTTTTCGTGTTTCCGGGCGCGTCAACTGCTTTGGTCATTAGTCCCGTTAGTGTAGTGCATGTTTATTCTCAGCAGTGATCTTCCCCCACTGGTTGGCGAGATCCGGTGCCGACCTACCGTCGGCTAGTGGGGTTTCCCTCTAACCAGGACTCTCCCACCAGCGGGGCACTGCCAGTCAGGACAAGCTGTAAGCTCCCGACCGGTCTCCCGGAGTATGTGGTAGTGTAGAGCACGTTAGTGTAAGTGTGTGTGTGTAAGAGGAGAGGAGAGGAGAGGACAAGGAATAGGAAGGACAGATCGCGTGCGGTCCGTTGCCCGTTTGTTAGGGTACTGCTCTGGCATTCATCTGGTGTTGATCGGAGAAACCACGGAAAACTACCGATCAGAGCAGCCGGCTGCTAGAATTCTCCTCCAGACAGGAACTGAATTCGACCTAGCTGAAAAGCTAGTGTCGAAAATCCTGCCGCCGTCAGGACTCGAACCTAGGGTCTCCCGGTCAGAGACGCTACAGTGACATCAGTCGATGCACTGAGCCACCGCTCCCGGTTTGTCAGTATAAAAAAATCTTATTTAACATTATCACTGAGCAGAGAGGTAATCCAATCGCGTCGAATGTCAAGTAATTAGTTTAATTTCTCATACAGTTGCAGATTCTAAAGGCTGTGAACAGGTGGGGTAAAATCGAGAAGCGTCGAACCAGCAAAAATGTAATACGTAGAATGTTCAGGAAGATGTCATCCTATAGATTGCGCCGTGAGGAACGCTTCTTGCCTTCGAGCCTTTGGCCTCAAACGTTTAGTTCTTAAGGTCCTAAAACGCTTCGTTTAGGTGGCATTTAACGAGATGGATTAAAAACGCGGCGGGTTAAATAGATTAAAAAGTGTTGCGGGTTGCATTAGATAAACATATTTAGATACGTTTTTAAAATAAAGTCCTTCATATTTTTAAAGTCAAAGTCCAATTCGTCACGTCTCTGTGAAATTATCTTTCTTTAGAGTATAAATATTGGTTTCGTGTGAGAGCCGCAAAATGTATGAATACCACTGCAATAATATAGGAGACGATTTACCAAACTTTTTTTCTGCCTCTAAAACTCTAATACATTTTCCTGCTACAAAATTAAATGGGCTTTTGACAACTTATCCGTTTTTCAAGAAAGATCGACTGGAAAATGCATTAAAAAACATTTACATCGACAAAGATAAATACTTATCTGCCAGAGATCTTATAAGGTAAAGAAAATGATCTTTAGAATACCTATAAGGAAGTTACAAAATTTGGTAAGTTGATGTTGATATTTCCAGTAGCTACAGCTTCAGCAAAGAGAAGTATGAATTCTCTCGAAAGAGTGAATCTTCTTAATTCAATGAAAAATTAAAGATTAATTTCTCTCAGTACAATTGCCATTGAAAAATCTAGTTAAACTGCTGGGGATGATCAAACTTTTCAAGACCGTCTGATTGAAAATTGGCGACCCTAAAACCGTTTGG
Organism: Teleogryllus oceanicus; assembly: GCA_964035755.1. Lineage (NCBI taxonomy): Eukaryota > Metazoa > Arthropoda > Insecta > Orthoptera > Gryllidae > Teleogryllus > Teleogryllus oceanicus. The sequence goes on along the minus strand of CAXIVR010000008.1, from coordinate 108,401,470 downwards.
ACATGCTGTATAAGAAAATATAAGGTAAGTACAATAGAAATAATCATGCCTCTGCGTACCCAAATTTATTGTGTTAGCTTCGCCACTGATGATTTTTGTAATAATTTCGATTAGCAGTTTCTAGACATTTTCATGAAATGTAAAGAAATAGTTATTCCTCAACACATGAAATTTCAATAAATAAACATTTAAAAATTTCTTTTCTTGAAAATAGGTAAAATAATATAGAAATAATATAGAAGACAATAAATTTAATACACGTATAAATTTAATTGGTATTTAGGAGTAATTTATTTTCCCACGGTTTTGCTATTTCTAACTGCTAGTTTTTATATCTGACATCAAGAATTAATTTTCCGTATTAACAAATTACAAATATTCTCAAATAAATGTCTAAGAAAAATTACCAACGCGTGATGGTTCATTAGTTACCAACAATTACATAGAGTGCTAAAAATCGAACTCCTCCACGACCCCATATTAAAAGTATTCAAAAACATCTACGAATCATGATCCGACGCATCTGCCATCAAAACATACCAACTAGGTCGGACATTCAAACACCCTTACAGAATAATTTCACGAGACCCCAAATATAGTTTCAAATCCTGTAAAATCTAATTAGACAAATACTATGGTTATTACAACAATACAACACCTTCAATCAAATGTTAATATAAGTATCTTTTCAATTGAACATTACCAAATGAAATTGGATCGGTTTAACCATGAGGATACATTATCCCAAAAGTGAATTACCCATGTATCAACAACCTCGAAAGGCAGCAATTGCGAGCGAGTAGCAATAAATTTAAAAAAAAGAGAAAAGGATTAATTTTCTCATTAAAAACTGTCGAACATGTAACCACGCATCATAAAACATAACTCGAGTGCGACACACAAGAAAGCGCGCAACCTCGAATAACTCCACACCATAACAGAGATCGACGAGATGACCTGGCAATGCCTACTTTCACGGCTGCTCCCCAAAGATCAAAGCTCCTTTGTGTTGGCACACTGAAATGAGCAAAAGACAACTCCCGCAAATATCCTTTGGGGGCAGCAATAGCGCACCGGCATTCCGACAGAGACCGAACCTACCCCTCCGCCTGCCTCTCGCCTACCCCTCCTCTGCCCCGTCCCCCCCCAAAACCCCCCCCGCCCCGCCCTCCGCCGCCGCCGCCCCCCGCGGGAGGCGTTCATTAGGCAGCTCCGACGCCGGGATCAACTAATTACGCGCACATGAAGCGCGCGCGGTCAGCGGCCAAAATAAGTAATTAAGGTTTTTTAATGTTCGCGCCGCCTTCGCCGCGAGGCGTGAGCGCGTAGCTTCACATCAGCAACAACCTCCCCTCCTCCCCACCCTTTCGCTCTTCATTATGCTTTCATTTTACCCGAAATTAACTCTCTAATGAAAACTTTTATGTGTGGCTTCCCTCTCTGTCTCCATCTTCTCGCGACGATTTCCTTATTTCCCAGTCTTTCACTCTTTTCTTATGCTTCGTTCTTCTTACTCTTTCCTTTATTTCTTTTTCCCAGCAAAGTATTTGTATGGTCTTCATTTGATGTATTGAGCTCCAACACTCGTACACCAATATAGGGCCTAAAAATTTGATGTTATAATTTCTCTTATCACTCACATCGATCAGGTGACTTATCTGGTATGAACCTTTAGTATGTCATGTCGCTTTTCATCACTTAAAGTGCAGGTGAAAATGGAAATTTGTATCAAGGCCTAACATTATAATGAAGTTAGAAAGCAACTATGTGGACACAATAGTGAAGCGGAAAAAATCTCCTAATGGAACGGAAAGTAGAATGAAGAATGATGTGTCGGAAGAACTTGAAAAAATAAACAAGTTACTTATTTCAGATGGCAAAAAAATCACTATGTGTTCTCTTCAATTAGATGAACGAATCTTTATAATGTGAATTTTATTTCATTTCTGCCCACCAGTTTCTTGACGATTTCACTTCTTCTATAACGCCTTGAAGGTGTGCTTATCGAAGTTCTACTTGTCCCGGATGGGGCGGTACTCCGCTACTGGGAGATACCCGGTTAGGGTAAAACCCTGCTAGCCAGAAGCGGCGGATCTCGCCATGCAGCGGGGGAAAATCACTGCTACATTCCATGATAAAATATGCTTATGGGAGTAATGACATTAGAGTTGTTGCACGTGAAGAGACTATCAAACAATCAGTTATGGAGGCTCTGAGAATAATTGTAAGTATTGCATAAGAAAAATCTACCAATTTCGATTCAAACAAAGAAAAACGCAAATTAGAGAACTGGCAGAATTGGAGTTCAAATTTAGGCCGTCACAACTTTAGTCCGTCAGCCGGGAGTCAATGCAGTGCAATCGCTTTTCAAAAAAATTGCGACTCACCTTCCGACCCACAATGGCGCTTCGAGTCTTGGAAATTCGCATAAAGTTGTGGTAATATACAAGCTAGTGCGAAATCGAAAAAATAAATAAAAACATTTTCTACAAGAATCTATGCTTCTGAGGTCAAAAAAGAGAAGTAAATTAGTTAATGTTAATGTTATGAGAAACATGCAGGTGCATTTTTTCCACTCAAATTTCTCACTTTAATTTTATGTGGCGATTACAGAATGAAATTAAGAGTACATATACTGAAAGACCCTTTACATTCGTAAATGCTTGTAGTGTTTTGATCTTTGTCGAATAACAAGTAGAAAACTTATAAACAAAATACATCTTAATCTCAATAGTTTTCTTAGAATAAAACTTAAATGTAAAAATTTTAAATCCATTTTTAGTAAGAAATTAAAATGATTTTGCCCTTAAACTTTCATTATTCACTATCGATTTTACATTAGTAGTCACAGTATGGTTGATCTGATTAATTGAGAAGTACCTTTTTAATTCCAAAAACAAGTACGTAAATATGAGTCAAAATCTGAGGAGTGTACTATTATGAAATTTACTGTTACACATGAGTTTCAACCTCTTCGTTTTTTAGCGACCTTAGCCACAGCTCATCTTGAAATTGAAACTATAAGAAGGCTGTGATGGTATCTTAGGGGGAAATTATTTTTGTACTAAAGTACATTGTTTATTTTAGCATTATTCTCAGAGGTAAAACTTGGACATTGAGAGAACGGATTATAAAACTTATTTCTTCTTTCCTTAGTACAATTGCTGTTATAATCAATATCTACATTTGTTTCTTCTACTTCTAGTATTTGTTTGTATTTTAATTGTTAACCACACAAATTAAAAAAGTCAATTAATTTATTTTAAAGTCGAACAAAATAAAAAATTCCAATTATTTTTACTTTCTCGCTCCTACAAAAGTACTTCCTATGAAGAGAGTGTTAAGGAAACGCGCGTTGGACAACGGCGAATTTTCGGCACAAAACCTCTTATTGCCGAGCCCTGGTAACGAAAAAGTGGATAAATCTTGTCCTTATATACAGTAAATTACTTCCTCTAAAACGTTGTGTAGTAAGAATCCATGTTTTGTGGGTCATTGATACCGAAAAAACGATTGACGGCAAAACGTCTGTCCGTCCGTCTGTGCACAACGCTGGCACATAAACCGTTCAGCAGATTTTCTTCAAACTTGATATTCCCCAATCGATCGACAGTTGGCTGATGTTACGGCCTCAGGAATTTGAAACCGATATTTTAATTTTGAGGTTAATTTACACGAAGCTCCTCGGATATTTTCCAAATTTTCAAAAAAAAATGGCACCAAATGTTTTGGTTAAATTTATTGTCGGAGAGCGTAATAGACGCTTAAGAGGTTTAAGAGGTACAGGTTTCATTTTCATTAAAATTCCTGATTTGATCGAAAATTGCAAAACTTCAAAATTGTTTCGGCGTCTTCCTACAACGAAAATATTGAAGATAGAGATTTTTTCCGGAATGAAATTGTTCCTTAAGGGCAGAGTTTGAAATACAGTCACGTTCAATTTTTCAAAAACATGAGTTGTTTGCGTGAAATTTTGCGCGAAATGTAAGCAATTAAAAAAGTTCTCAAAACCGCCTTATAAATTATTTGAAACTTATTCGATAATCCACATTTTTGTCCGTGTTGCGAGGCATAGAACATACATGTTTTCACTGAAGGAAAGCTCACTTATCTGTGTATATTTCAACATTTCTCTAGCAATACCTTCCATATTATAGTCTTTCAAAATTTCAGCGAGTATTAAGCAATGCAGTAGAAAGTCAATTATTCGTCTTTTTTTTATAAAATATTGGTTCGGATTTTGGGTAAATATTTTGTGAGTTGAAAATTAAAGAAGGGGGAATCCTTTATTTTATATTTTTACATAATAAACACGTTTCTGTTTCTCAAGTATGGAACGTTAAATAGTTTTACTATTTTAAATATTTATTATATTAGATGAGTTTGGCCACAGATTTTTTGTATAGACACTAGTTCATAAAAATTGTTCTAATAAAAACACTGAATCACATTGTTATAAACTTTTATTTTCCTGCGCTTCGTTTGAGAGAGAGTTAATGTATAATGTGGTAATAAATTAACTTAATATTACAAATCCTAGAACATTAATGATTTAATTAGTTATTATTATTATTATTATTATTATTATTATTATTATTATTATTATTATTATTATTATTAGCCTGTTCATATCCCTTAGAATGGCAAAGGATTCTTACATTGTAAGGTATTTTAAAATAAACTGCGAGGGTGAGTCAAACGAAATATTGTTTTATGACTTCTATATGGAACAAGTTGACAATGGACTATGGACAGTTGGAAGAAGTACACTATTTTTCAAAATAGTCTGCCTGCTTTTCGATGCAATGTAGTCCATGGTGACCCGTCTATCCTTCGCCGCTGCAATCGCCTCATCTGTCACAACATAACAAAATGTGCATGGCCTGGCCTCGGCACGTACGCCAAATTTGTTGTGTCGTTGCTAAATTTCTTACACCATTCGTGTCACCGCGTCTGCGATACCCAAGCAGACCCGTACTGTGCCAACATCCGTCGATGGAGTTTTAGCGTCGCTGGATCACGTGGGGAGCTGGACCAACGTCAATTGATGTGATGGCGGGAGAGTCCACACGCATGCGTGCCAGGTCTGATTGCAATGGGAGCGGTTTCGATTTTCCACATCATTTTTTCTGTTTCCATTTGACTCACCTACATATAAGGCTTGCTAGGTACTATTTTTAGTCTTATTTTCTGGTTCAGTTCTCACTGGTTCCTTTTTTTGTTCATGTCTAATTATTAATTCACTATACTTTTCACTATCACTTCATTTACAGGTCACTTTCCGTTGTGCTCTTTATTTGCGTGTTTTTTTTATTCGTATTATTTTTTTTCTCTATCGACTTCGTCGAGTGTGGGAATGACTTTTCTCCGTTTTTGCGGTCTGCTACTGTTCTCGTCCACTGTCTTCCCAATTTCTTACTATGTCGTCTTACCACCGTGTTCTCTATCTTTTATATTTCTCTTGTCAGTCTCTGATATTTCTGTTGGCAGTCCTTGGGTGACATTTTGTAATTTTGTAGGTCTATCTGTTTGTAATCATCCTCATTACGTGTCCTATCCATTTCAATTTTAGAAGACGTATGAATTGCCCTAATTCATTTTGACTTTTTCTTGGACTTATGTCAGTATTTCTTACTTTGTCTTTTAGACTTACATATAATATTTCCTTTCCATCTTTCTTCGACACATTTTTACCACATTTTTCTCCCTTTCTGTTAGTTACCATGTCTGTGGACCGTAATAGTACTGGTAGAACACAGAGGTACATAATATCTCTATTTTTAGGCTTCAGTTGCTCAGTACTATATATTTTAATGACGATATTTTTTCCACTGTTGTGATATCTTGTTTTCTTTTATGGATTCGGTGGGATTCTTAAACGATATGATATGACCCAAATATTGGTACTTGTCTATGTATTGAATGTTTTCACCCAGGGTTGCCAGATTTGTTTGCGAGCTCTTTTCCCTTCACTTCTACGAAATTTCCCCAAATAACAAATACAATGAAACAAATTTCTCCAACTTTGGAACGACAAATTTTCTCCAAATTTTGGACTAACGACACGAGCTTTCTCTGACGATTCTTTTGGCTGTCCCCTTAAATTCAAATACTTCAAATCAACCAATCATTGCCCTTTGAGCTGCTCTAAGTCCTATTCTATTTTCTTTTTCTCATATATTTCTTTCTCTATGTCTGTCGTTTGTTTTTCTCTTTTTAATACATGAAAATACGAGCGAATAATGTCTCGTGTATTTTAAATTCATAATAATTGTGAAAATAATATTTCTGTCACGAATTAGAATGAAAACAGTTTCTCCAAATAATCTCCAAACATTTACCAGTCCATTTATGTTTCCAATATTTCTCCACATCGAAAAAATCCCCATTTTGGTGATGAAATTCCCAAATATGGCAACCCAGTTTTCACCATAAGCTGTTATCGGTATTAGTGGGTTATTTTCGTTTTTCCTAATCGTTATTATCGTTATTTTCGTCTTTTGATTATTTATTGTAAGTCTTCCTTGCTATTTCTGAGAATGTTGTCTAGCGTTTCTTTCTTGTAACTCCTTAGGTGTTTTTGTTATAAGAATTATGTAGTTTATTGGTATTATAGTTGGTTATCTATCAACTGTAAAAGATGTCCTATGACTAACACATGAACAAATTGAAATCTGAATACAGATGGAAATAAGCGTTTTCGCAAAGAATTGATAAGAAAACATTCGCCAAATGTAAATGGCCAAACATTGCACTGTTTGACAACGCTGCGCTGGCAAAAATGCATTTCTCGCTTTAGTATAACTTGCTGCAAATACTGTAGAGTTAAATTTATTCCTGCGTGTTTCATTTGTAAAAGTAAGAAATGAATGCTACTCGAAATTAAAGCAGATACACGTCATAGGCGCTTTGTTTGAATTGGTTGAATCGAACGTTTTCAAGCAATAGCTGCGGTGTTAGTTCCGCAGAAATTGCAAAATTTCTATATTACGTAGCTATTTTTAATAATGCGAGAAAGTGTATTCTATTGTAGCACCACTAGTTTCTATTACGGACGGTTTGTAAAAGTAGCTTACTTTCTTTATAATGACAGTTCTTGAACATTTTTTAATGCACTTCCAAATTTATAACGTTGGTCAACGTTGTCTCGAACGAATATGCAGAAGTAAATTACAAAGCAATTGTGAAAATACTTACCTTTCAAACCACTACGCCTTTCTTTCATCCTAAAATAATTGACATAGGTCACGCAAAAAAGTTCACGCATTGATTTAACAACTTTTCTCAGACTTGCAGCAATTGATATTTCACATTTCATCAACTAGTGCAACTCTCACAGCGAGCTCAATTTACATCAAACAAGGAAAATGTTTGTCTTGAGAAACGTGTCAATTTGTCCCAGACATGAAGAGAAACCCGAGGTCTTGTAGTACGTTTGTAAATTGTAAATTGTGGGATCGCACAAAATAACAGGTGAAAGCGACACACATGAGCTAGGATATGTGATGATTATCGCAGTTATGAGAAATAAGACTGTTGTTCAAACTGTGAAATACGACTGTTATCAAAGTTCAAGCAATATGGTATTCGGCACCTTTAAGATGAAATACGTTTTTAAGGCAAATGCCTGTCATCAAAATGTTTTCAAAGGAGGTAATTTAATTCGGATAACCTCTCTACAGAATTTTTTTTTCAGTATTTAACGAATAGTGCAGAATGTTCTGAATTGCGAGAGAAAATATTAAACTTATTTATGTAAAAAGGAATTTTTTGGAAAGAATGCAATACTGATGTTTTGAGAAGGCGTCCTGTTTAGAAACGTTAATTCATCCTGCGTAGTGCAAAAGGTCGTGAACCTTAACCCCACGTGAGGTAGATGAGTATTTTCACCTACTAACTGTGGCATGGAAAGTGCAGAGGCAAACATCGATTCTTCATTATAAATTAAAGCGTCACCATATAATTTTCAAACTCACAGTTCATTAATGCTGTAAAGTTTCAAACCAGCAGAAAATGTTTAGATCTAAAGAAGAAAAGTTTGAGACGGAGACAATACATCCTGAATTACGTACAATGTGATAATTAAAAAATAATAAAAGAGTCCGGTTCCGGCGGGTCAATCTTTGCAAAAAGAGAGAGAATAAACTTCGACAAAGCTTAAACGAATCATTACCCTCCAAAAATGAGCTTAATTGCAATTCTACAAGGGCAAGGGCAAGATGATGCAACGTGATCGCCCGCAGTTTCGATGTTTGAAGGAGGAGTACCAGCATCATTGAAGCATATGTGAGTTGGGCGCGCAGGGGAGCGGGGGCCTGAGTCAGAGCCTCTCGCGGCTTCCTTCCTTCCTTCCGCGTCCGCCTCCTTCCTTCCTTCCTTCCGCCCCCGCCGCCGCTGCTGCCGTCCCTGCCGCCCCGGCGGCGCGCGCGCTGAGTCAGGCGCCGGGCGAAGCCCCCCGCGGCGCCTCTGCCGCGCGCTCAAAGGGCGCCTGCGGCTGGCACGCCCCCGCGCCGCCCCGCCCCGCCCCGCCCCGCCCCGCCCCCGGTCGCGGGCGACGCGACGCGCCGCGACGCGCCGGCACAATGGGCCCCCGGGGCGCCTGGCGCGGGCGGGGGCGGGGGCGGGGGCGGGTGGGGGGGGCGGCAGTCGCAGGTGCGCGCGAGGGCGGCGCCATGTCCTCGCCCCTCCCCCCGTGGGCGGCTGCTTACACGCGACGCCCCGGCCCCCCCGCCGCCGCCTTGCTGCCCCCACGGCCGCCACACGCTGGCCTCGGGCTCGCGCGAATGCGCCGGCCCGCTGTGAGGCGGCAGGATATGTCGAAAATCCATGCATTCCGCACGGCACATCAAAGGGGCGTAATTTCATCGGCAGGCTCTGCTGTGTGTGAGCGATGAAACTCCCGGTTCATCAGGAGCGGCTTCAAAGGACTGCGCTGCAAAGGAACTAGATGTGATTTGGCCTGCAGGTTGAGGCCTCCTCGCCAGCTCATAACTTGAAAATCCGCTGTCACGTGCGATGTCTCTACGCTACATCCATGCGTTCTGCCAAAACCGTCATTGTAAATCTGATTTGGGGTGATTCTGCAGAGTTTAAATCACCGAAACTAATTTTAAAATGATATTTCAAATAATAATTCCTAAAACCGAGAATTTAAAGGGTTTCGTACCAGAAATGGAAAGAAAACACGTTAAATTGATAAATATCGACATTCAATGGAGCTACTAGGAAGATACTTAAGTGATAATTACGTAGATGTAAAAAAACAAAACCCTTTTTACTACTTTACAATTTGGAACAGATGATTGCTAAGGAATTGCTATAGAACGTTGAAGTGACACTACTGAGCAGTCGACGAGCAGGAGTTTCTAACCAGAAAGTTGGCGAGTTGTAACAAGTAAATCGCTACCGCGAAATGCATTGACAGCGCTTTTCACACGTCAAATCCTTGTTCATTGCTGAATTCAAACCAGATGCTGAAGTTAGTGTCTTTTCACACGAAACTAAGTCGAAATAGAGATCTCATAAATACTCAAACTGCTGATATTACCACTATGGCTGTATTGATTAATAATTCATAATGATAATGAGTCCCTGAGTACCAAATTCGCCGGCCTGAATGACCGAGGGGGCTAAGAGCGTGTACCGACAGAGCTCTTCGGTCCCAAAGGACGTGGTTTCGAGTCCCGCCTTGAGCATAGTTGTTTGTCCCTTGTCTCATGTATTTGTTATTGCGGAGGGCTGCTGACCACAGATCAGAGAAGCTCGTAAGTGTGTTGGTGTCTATGGTATGGTCGAATATATTACGTCCCACTGGGACGTAAAGTGTAACCGGCTGTCGGGGGAATAAAATCCCTAGAAAGAAAAGAAGAGAGTACTAATTCAATTCAAAGAATGAACGAACTAACGGTAGGCGAATAGCCTCTAAATACAATTGACATGTATTTAATTAATCAGTGAGTTACTGGTGTGTGTGTGTGTGTGTGTGTGTGTGTTTGCGTGCGTGCGAGTAAGTAGAGCGCAAATTTTGTTTCCGGTCCTCTCCATTTCGTAACTATCCTTTCTCCTGACGTATTTCTAGTAGTAGCCGCTTAGAAGAACAATAGACAAAAAAAATTCAAGCTTTGATCAGCTTATTCTTAACCTTGGTAAACTCTTTTCTTAAACAAGAACCTGAAACTGGGTAGAGATCGGTGTTATACCATGAAAGATTTAGAGTTGTTGAAAAATGAGAAATGATCACCATCGATAATTTTAAGAAAAAATTCTTATTGCAGCGCCCTGATATCAAAAAGTGGATAAATGCAGTTGCTAAATTTAAAAAATATCCTCTACCACGTGGTGTAGCCCAAATCTATGTTTTGCGAGTTCTTCATACCGAAAAATCGAATGACGGCAAAACGTCTGTCGGTCTATGAACAACGCTAGAGGCAAAACTATTCAGTCGATTTTCTCCAAAATAGATATTCCACAATCGATCTGGCTGATGTCGCTGCCCCTTAAAAACCTATATTTCAATTTTGAGGGGTACTATACATGAAGATTCTGGGACATTTTTAAAATAAAAAAAAAGCTCCGTATTTTTTATTACATTTTTTGTTGGTTAGTTTGAAGGACTTTTAAGAGAATGGTGCTTGTCTAATGATCGTTAAAATTTTCGAAAATTGCAAAAGTTTTTTCGGCGTATTCTTACAACTACAATTATGAAGATAGAGATTTTTTCCCTTAATGAAATCTGATCTTTAAAGATACATTTTGAAATAAGATCATGTACAATTTTTCAAAAATTTGCGTTCTTTTCGCATAATGTTGCGTGAATATATGAGAGAGAACGTACGTGCTGTTTTAGCACCACTAGTTTAATTTATTTCCTCCTGTTCGGCAGCACTACATTTCAGGGGTGTTCACAACATTATATATATATATTAATTTTTGCTGTACATTCTAACGCTAATTGTTATGATTGTTACAGGATATTGTTTTGAGACGATAATATAAAATTTCATTTCAATTGATGTGAAATTTATACTTGCAACTCCTCATTGAATATTAGTAGTTGGAAGTTCATGTTTAATATTTTCATATGTTAGAAATTGATGCTTTTGAATATTTATTAAAGTTTTTGGGAAAGCGGGAGCATATTTGGTTATGTTGAGAGTAGTTTCTGCCTATTTTGAACAGGGTGTAGCTGTAGATTTTGAAAGAGAATTGAAAACCTTGTGATAAGTGCTTAGGATACAAGCTCGTATTGATTTTGTTCGTAATTTTCTGTCCAGTTGTTTGTTACTGATAAACCAGGAAACTTAAGTTATTTTTCTTAAGCATTTGTTTTCTTAAGCATTTGATATGTGTTTTTGCTGCATTACACTACACTAGACAAGCATAGATAGTTGATGGTGATAACATTGATAAATTAGTGCCACATTCAATGCTTATTTAGAGTTTAGAAAAGGACATAAATTTTGCAAGTTTTGCGTAATTTTTTTCGTGATTAACTTTATGTGATATTTCGAGGTTAATTTTTTGTCCAGCACCAATCCTAAATATTTAACTGGAGTTTGCTTGGAACCCATTTTTATTGCATTTTGTATGTTGGGTAGGTATCGATTGTCTTTGAGGTGTGAAGACTTTTGCTTTGTATTTGTTCGAGTTTATTTTGATTCACCTATCACTGTTCAGATCAGGTTATTTACGTTTTAAAGTCATTCTGTAGGTTATCGTGAGTGCAAAGTATATATCTTCGTGGGATGTGAATAATGCAGTATCATGGGAAAAGAGAATAATATTTTTTTAATAATCTGGATTTGGTATAACTGATAAGTATAGGTGATTGGTTGGTTGAAATTGAAATGATTGAAGGCGTTGTCATTGTCAACAATAGTATTTATTTCACAAATAGCAGCTTTCGATGGCTTAGCCATCATCATCAGTTTTCTGCTGTCTGGGAGCCACAAAAACGACTGCGCCCTTTGACGACGTTCGAACGTGAACGACTGCGACTGTTTGTGGCTCCCAGACAGCAGAAAACTGATGATGATGGCTAAGCCATCGAAAGCTGCTATTTGTGAAATAAATACTATTGTTGACAATGACAACGCCTTCAATCATTTCAATTATGTAAATGTCAACTACACCTCACCACTGTATCAAGATTGGTTGGTTGTTAGTGATTTCGGGGGCAGCAACTACTGAGGTCATTAGTCTTATAAGTGGAGATCGGATTTTTACGTAATTACATATTTTTTGTCTTTCTACTTAGCGTTCTCAAATTTGTAAACTGGGCGAATCGGCCCCGTCCTAACACACAATATACAATTTCTTCGTTACAAATTTTTACTTATTTGGTACTACATTACATATTTTGATATTTGCACAATATATTTTTTATTATATTAATTTTCTTCAATTTTGTTACGTACTTTTTATGATTTTTTTAAATCAGCATTTTTTCCCACATACTGCGAGTTGTCTCCTCCTGGTACCGATGTGAAAACGCGTGATGTTCTCACAGTCCCGCGCGTCTGCTTCATTTATCTCAGGGGCGGAAAGTGCGCGTCAGGAACTGACCCGACTCATCTTCAGGTGTGAAAAGTATTACTCACGCTGCGGTTTGTGAATATTAACCTTAATTTTGGAGAAACATTGACCATCGCCGTTTTTAATATGTAATTTTTATAATTATTGTTATAAATCTGATTAGGTATGAAAGTTTCCTGGAAATGTTTAGAAAATAAATTTGCTCTCTATCTTGTATGTCATATCTGTATCGATTTTTAAAATTGAGATTCTATTTTCTCTTTTCTAATTTGATCCCTCCTTCAGACGTAGACCAAATAAAATACTTCCACGTTCTGAGAAGTCGTTCCGGTTTTCAAACTTGTTTTAGATTGTTACAATTGCTTTCTCTTGAAAGGTCTTACTGCGAGGTTTATTCACATCGACTACTATTAGGTTTCGCCTATGAAAATCACTTCTTAGTCGGAACGTCACGGAATCGCGGCTGGTGGTCAAGTGAAAATACGGTGGGAACACGCACTGAAACGAAGAGTAATGGAATGGAGGCCCTGTCGTGAGGCCGTCGTGTGATCCACGAAACCCGAGGAGGGGGGTCGCTACGAGGAAAGCTCGCGCGAATTTTCTACTGTCTGTCCTGTCCAGTCTGCTCTGGCCTCTGTTTTGTCTGTTTTGTCTGTCTGTCCTGTCTCCTCTGTCTATTTTGTCTATTTACAGGCAACCTATATGTCACTATAATAGTACCAGTGTAGTGTATTATACAACTAGTTTATAATTTAAAGCGTTTTGTACTACACTTCGTCACGAAGTACCTTTGAGTATGGGCCGGTGAGCATTGCTCTCTAGTTTGTGCTGTAAGCGCGAAACAACACTATTTTCTAAAACAGTGCAGCAAGTGAACATCGTGAATCATTGCCTACCGCTCGAGCATAGTGTTTGAGGGTATTAGAATGCGAAACGAAAGTTTTCCCGACGTCACTGACTTTTCATCTACTTCTCACAACATGCTTGGTAATTCCTCACAAACTCCTGGGCCCAGGAGAGATCCTCGAAAACGGCTCAAGGACCAAGAAGATGTAGGTGACGCAAAAAGGATGGCTAAACAACTAATTTTCAACATTAAAATCTCACATCAACTTGTAAGTACTGCGAACCGCTTCACCTCGCTAGCGGACCTTGCTAGCGGCGAGCAGGATGGAGAGATCCTCCCCGATTAAGCGAAATCATCCATTGATTTTTATTTATAAATGCGACAATTATAAAAAGCTTATCAGAGAAATCGAGAAAGAGATTGGTGAAGTCTGTAACTCTTCTAAAGAATATTTTCAAGTATGTGTGACTACTTTCTCATTCGATAAATACAGAAAATTAGTTACATTTCTTTACAATAACAATTATCAGTATCATACTTTTCGCGATCCAACCTGCAAAGTTAAAAGAGACATATGGCGTAAAATTCCTACTGATTATACCAAACAAGAAATCAGTGCGGAATTAGTAGCAACCGAGGTTAGAACTCTGAAGGTTTCCCGTCTGTACCGACGACACAAATGAACTTGAAAACCTGTTTAAGGCTACAAGATTATTTAATTCTATCATTTCTGCTGAATTACTTAGGAAAAGTAATTTTGTAGTTCGATGAAAGCGATGTCAAGATATATGGCATACAAGAAACTATTGTAAAGTAGCTTTCAAATGTGTCATCTGTGGTCAGAATTATGATACTGGTAAATATCAATTAGGAAACCTGTCTCCAAAGTGTATAAACTGTAACGGTGAGCACCTGGTCTCAGAAAAGAACTGTCCATATGTTCTGGCAAGACAAAAGGCTTTGTGACGTAAAAGGTTCTCCAATTTTACTATGTCAATGCAGCTATGAAAATTAAAGTTGAAAACCGATATCGTCTTCAACTCCCTCATTGTACGCTTCCGCCACAAAAGTTTGCAAATGCGGATCCACGTAAAATGCATCAGGTTAATCCAACACCTACCACTTACCGCCAAATACCCTAATGCCCCCTTCCTACACCGCCTTGTCTTCCTAACATATCTGAGCTAATACAATAGATTATTAATTCATTAATTCCTGTTAACCAATCATGTTTTCACTGATAGCATTTCAAGATTCAAAAGGGAGTTCACAGTAGCATTTTGAAGAGACGGCGTCACGAGAAAAAGGAATTCGTAGTCATCATACCGCGTGGTCATGCGAAATCAGGATTACAAACAAAAATATCGTTTTCTTACACATGAAGTGATAAAGTAAATTTTAGAGTTTGAAAAGTTTTAATTATTGTTTTTTACAATTACTTTTACATGTAAGTTTTCATTGTTTACATGCCTTTTTGCACCCCCTCTGTAGACAGAATAAATGCCTTTTATGAACGACTATTTTAGTAAAAATAAATGCCATTTTGCCGGCCTATTTTAGGTAAAACTTGAACTTCCGGGCTCTACTCATGACCAAATACCTCAGTAAATCATCCCAGGACTTGCAAATGCTGCTATAGTCCTAAATAAAAGGTCCTCTCAACTTCTTATCACTAATGCAGTATATAAACCTCGGAATATACTTCCGCCAAACCCACAGCTCCTTCAAATTCTTTACTCAAATGAAAGCCCCAACGGTAGAAATCAGGGACTTCAGCGCCAAACATTAAGCCTAGGGCTGTAGAGTAAATACGCCAAAAGGAAAAGTTCTTCTACACTTTGTTACAAATTCGAATTACGCACCCCTCTTCGAACTGGCTCATCATCCATTCTCTTTCAGACATTGTAGACATCGGTGTAAGAAAACAATTCAAAGCTCCTATTCACCGAGTCAAATACTGATCTTGTCTGGTATTCATCAGTCCTTCCCCCACCAGACACGTCCAAACCACTTCAAAAATCATTAACCCTTTCAGACACGAATTATGAAAACATTACTGGAAAATTTTGGGTTTTAGGACATTAATAAATTTATTTTTACTTTCTTGTATACTTACGGAGTAATATACGTAGTATAGAGAAAGTTATGTAATGCTGTGCGAAAAAACTGCGGATTTTCGGCGAAAAAAATTCATTGCCGGGTTCTGGTGATTAAAAAGTGTATAAAACCATTTGCTAAATTAAGAGAAAAAATCCTCTAACACGTGGTGTGCCCAGAATCCCAGTTTCGTGGGTCCTTCATGCGGAAAAACTAATTGGAAGCAAAACGTCCGTGTGTCCGTCCGTCGGTGAACACTCCTAGCACCTAAAACACTCGTATGATCTTCTCCAAATTAAAGTATCCCCTGGACCTAGTTGAAGCTTTAAAAAATGTTGAAAAACATTCTCTAAAATTTAGGGGTACTTTAAATGAAGCCCCCCTGACATTTTCAAAATTTTCTCAAAACGGCTCCAAATTTTTTCTTGAAATTTCTTGTAAGAACAGAGTAAAATACACTCATAAAGGTGGAATAGGTCCTATATTCACGGTTAACTCTAAATTTTCGAAAATTGCAAAAGTTCGAATATTTTTCGGCGTCCTCCTACAACTATAAAATGAAGATGAGATTTTTCTTTCAAAAAAATTTATGTTTATAAATAGTTTATTAAGGTCATGTACATTTTTTGAAAATTTTGGTAGTTTTCGCGCAATAGTGGGTGCAAGATTTGGAATGTTAAAAATTACAAAAACAAGATTTTCTCAAAAACGCTCCAAATTTTTCTTTAAATTTTGTATGTTTAGTGCAAACAAACCTGTACAATGACATAAACGCCATATTGCTCTATTTTTTGGTTTTTCAAAAGTACAAAATGTAATTTTTGATTGTCCTCACGTCGGTAATATTACATTAGAGGCGATTTCTTCACATTATTTTATTAATGAGTACATGTGCTTTAAATAATGTTCAATAAAGTTTCTCAAAAACTCTGCTGTTTTTTGTGTAAACGAGTTCAAAATTACACATAATTTCAGAAACGCTCAAACGCCATTTTCTCAAAAATGGTTCCAAATGTTTTCTTCAAACTTTTCTAATGGATAGTGCTAATTGCCTTGCTTTGTGGAAGTAAAGTTCATTTTGGTGTATTGATTTTTTCCAAAATTACACAAATGTAATTATTTTTAAATATCTCTCACGCCGTTATGCACGGTTCCATCGATTTGTATACATCATTACATTTGGAGTGGAATGCAAAATGACTTCAAATAAGTTTTTCGAAAATGAATAGATTGCTTTGAAACAGAGCTTCAAATTTCGCTTTACAGTAATGCTTAAATATTTTCTTAAAACGGCTCCAAATTTTTAATGAAAATTTTATTTAGGACGAGGTTTTACTCTTCTTTAATATTCTTGAAGGATTATTTCGGCTGTACTATTAGGAAAGCAGAGTGTTGAGAAAATGTAAAAAAAAGTGTTCTGGATGACGATAGATGGCAGCTTTGTAGAGAAGGGAGCAAGACTTTAAATCCAGACCACACCAAGGAAATAAATAATTTTCTACGAGAAAGTCTTTGTCATTCTTTTGTAGCACTTCTAGTTACTTTCTAATATACATACTTTACTTTATAATATACGTAATATAGAGAAAGAAATGAAATGCTGCGGAAAATCGATTTCGAGATTTTAACGGAAATTCACGTTTGTACCCTGATACCGAAAAAGTGTTTTTTAAACGTCCGTCTGTCTGGTGTATGTGAAAAACACTAGCGTCTGAAATATTCATACAATGTTTTTCAAACTGAATCTGTCCTGAGACAAAGATCTGCTCTCGATCTGCCCTGAGACAAAGCTCTGTGATTTTGAAAAACATTCATTAATTTTTGGGGGTACTTTACATGAAGCCTCCGGACATTTTCAATTTTTTTTCAAAAACGGCTCCAACTTTAAAAAAATTCTTGTAGGCATAGAGTACAATGCACTTATAAAAGTGGGATATCCGATTTTCTCGGTTAAGTCTGAATTTCTGATTTTAAAAGTTTGATTTGTTTGGGCGTCTTTCAACAACTACAAAATTTAAAACAGATTTTTCTTTGTAATGAAATTTGTTGTGCATAAATTGTTCTTTTATTAAGGCCATGTAGATTTTTTTACAGATTTAGTAGTTTTCGTGTAATAGTACGTGCAATATTTGGAATTTTAAAACATAACACACGATTTTCTCGAAAAGCTCTAAATATTTTCTTTAAATTTTTGGTAGGGATAGTGATAAATGTACACTATGAGACGACATTAACGACATTTTGACTATCTTGTTTTTTCAAAAATTACAAACTTTTTTAACTTGTCTTATACGTCGGTAATATTTACATTAGACGCTATTTCTTCACATTATTATATTTATGAGTACATAAGATTTGAATAATGTGACATGTCGAAAACTCAACAGTTTTCTGTTAATATGAGCCTTACATTTCGCATTTTCAGATACGTTCCAAAGCCATTTTCTCAAAAATGGCTCCAAATTTTTTCTTCAATTTTTTCAATGGATAGTGCTACGTGCACTGTTTAATACGACGTGATCTTCATTTTTGTGTATACTTTTGTTTGTTCAAAAATTACTCAAATGTAATTTTTCTAAATATCTCTCACACCGTTAATATACACAATTCCATCAATTTGTATAAATTATTTCATTTGTGCGTGTAAGTACTTCAGGTGCCTTGAAGGGAAAATTTTCGTAAACTCACTAGATTCCTGTGAAGAAGAGCTTCGAATTTCGCATTTACTGTAATGCGTAAACGTCATTTTCTAAAAAATCGCTCCAAATTTTTCAATGAAAATTTATAATTAGGACGAGGTTTTACTTTTATTTATTATTCGTGAAGAAATATTTCGGTTCTACTATTAGGAAACCGAAAAGTTGAGAAAATGTCAAAAAAATGTACTTTCGGCTGTGATAAATGGCAGCTGTCAAGAGTATGCGACAAGAAAAAAAAAGCCAGTCCACACCAAGGAAATTAGAAAACTTTACTACGAGAAAATCTGTGCTCTTCCATAGCCCCACTAATTACTTACTCGTATACATACGTATATGCGGAGTAATGTACGTAGTATAGAGAAAGTTATGTAATGCTGTGGGAAATCGATTTTGTGATTTCGACGGAATTACACCTTTTGGGGTCCACTGATACCGAAAATGTGGTCGTTTTTAAAACGCCCGTCCGTCTGTCTGTCCGTCCATTTGGTGTACGTGAACAACACAAGCGCCTGAATGTACAGTAATACGTAAACGTAATTTTCTTAGAAACAACGCCAAATTTTTCAATGAAGTGGGATTTACATCCATTTTAGATGTTTTACTCTTCTTTTATATTCTTAATATTTCACTTCTACTATTCGCTTGGTTCACTCGGTCCGCTTGGTGTATGTGAAGAACACTATCGCCTGAACTATTTGTAGTACGATTTTTTCCAAACTGAAAACCCTCTGTCGATCTGCCTTGAGTCAAAGTTCTGTGATTTTAAGAAACATTCATTGATTTTTAGAGGTACTTTGCATGAAGCCCCAAGGACATTTTTAAATTTTATCAAAAATTGCTTCAAATTTTTTCCTTTAAATTTGTGGTAAGAATGTAGTAAAATACACTGAAAGAGGCATAGGTCACATATTTACGGTTAACTCTGAATTTTCGAAAATTCCGTAATTTTTTTGGCGACTTCCAACAACTATAAACATTGAAAACATTTTTCCTTCAAATGAAATTTGTTGTACATAAATAGTTCTTTCATAAAGATCAAGTAGATATTTTAACAATTTTAGTCCTTTTCGTGCAACATTGCGTGCAATATTTGAAATTAAAAAATAACAAAAACAATATTTTCTGAAAAACAGCTCTAAAACTTTTCTTTCAATTTTTGGTATGTGTAGTGCCAAATGTACTCTAAACGATGACATAAACGCCATATTACTCAATTTTCTTGCTTTTTAAAAATTGCAAAATATTTTTTTACTAGCCACTGACGTTCTTAATATTTACATTAGCCATAATTTGTATAGATTATTGTATTTATGAGTACATGAGCTGTAAATAATGTCACATAAAGTGTTTCAAACACTCTACAGTTTTCTTTGAAAATGGCTTCAAATATTTTCTTCAACTTTTCCAACGGATAGTGGTAATGGCATTGGTTAATATGACGTAAAGTTCATTTTGGTGTATTCTTTTGTTTTTAAAAAATTACACAAATGAATTTTTTTAAACATCTCTCACGCCATTAATATTAACATTTTCACCATTTGTATACATGAGTGGAAGTGCTTCAAACGACCTTAAATTATGTGTTTTGAAAACTCAATAGTATTCTACACAAACAAGCTTCACGAGCAAACAACGAGCACGTACAAACGAGCTTCAAATTTCGCATTTACAATACTGTTTAATCGTAATTTTCTGAAAAACGGCTTACAATTTTTCAATAATAATTGCAATTAGGATGAAGTTTTTCCAAATCCAATCTCAAATTAGTTAATAAAAATGTAACTAGGTTTCTAAATAAATCATTTTGTTCTTCACACCAATTAGCTTTCTCTCTCCATACAAAGTAACGGAATTAATCAAAACAGCTAAGAACAAGAAGTTGACAGGAGTTGATAAAATTCCTTTTACGCACTAAAACACCTTTTCAATAGCAACATTCCTAATAGACATATTCAATAGCTGTTTAAGTTCTGATTACTTCTCACTTAATTAGAAGCAAGCTCTGATCATGCTCATATTGACGCCCAATAAATCTTCAGGTAACCCCACCGAGGGCGGTAGCTCAGTGCATCAACTGATATCACTGCAGCGCCTCTGACCGGGAGGTCCTAGGTTCCAGTCCAGACGGCGGCAGGATTTTCGACCCGAGCTTTTCAGTTAGGTCGAATTCAGTCGCTGTCTGGAGGAGAATTCTAGCGGCCGGCTGCTCTGCTCGGTAGTTTTCCGTGGTTTTTCCGATCAACACCAGGCGAATGCCGGAGCAGTACCCTATCAAACGGGCCACGGACTGCGCGCGATCTGTCCTTCCTCTTCCTTGTCCTATCATCTCCCCTTACACACACACACGTACTTACACTAACATGCTACTACCACATTACCCTAACAACTACACTTCCACATATCCCGGGAGACCGATCGGGAGCTTAGAGCTTGTCCCGGCTGGGGTGGTGCCCCGCTGGTGGGAGAATCATGGTTGGGGGAACTCCGCTAGCCGACGGAAGGTCAGCGCTGGATCTCGCCATCTAGCGGGGGAAGATCATCATCTCCCGAGGAAAAAACATGCACTACACTTAATGGGACTAATTACCTAAGCTGTTGACGCGCCCGGAATCACAACGAACCAACAGTACATAACCTAATTCCCTTCTCTTTATTTTTTTTTACGCAGGTTCACTCCTTACTCGCATGCATTCTCAATACTAATCGACTAATATCGTCCGGGCATATTAAGTTATTCCTTGAATATCAATATTTGGATTTTTTCGTAAATTAATTAAATACCCACCGAAATCACTTACGTGTCCATATGATATTCTATTCGCTAGTTATTATACTATTTTCCCCCTTACTATTCACGCTGCCTTCTCTGACGTTTTTAATATTTATCACTCCTTATTATTATTATATATATATATATATAGTTACATTTATATATATTAAGGAACTTTATATTTATATAAATATATAGTTCCTTAATATATATATATATATGTAGTTCCTTTATATTCCCCATTGTTGCTATGGTTTATCCTTATAGTTTATACAAATTTGTTCAACTTGTGTTAAATCATCACACATGGTCAACATTTTGGGGATTAAAATACAGTATTTTGAACAATTCCTTGAGCTTGAGAATAAAGAGAGAAATAAAAACTCGTTTACTTTCGGCGTTCACATACGGTTCGCAAACATGGGCGCTCACACATAAAGAATAAATGCTATTTGTATCTGCCTCCAAAAAATAGAAACATTTTAAACATTACCCTGGCAAGAAAATACGAAATGAACACACTTAATTATCTCTCCATTTTAGCATTTGAACTAACTTAACACACTCGTTCTAATATTTTATTGGACTTAGCATTTTTGGCTGTGTGGGGTTAATAAATACCTCGCCCCGAAAATGTCTTATATCTTAATCTTTGAAAAACCATACCATGTTTAGTTTTAGTTTTGTTTCAGTTCCGAATTATTATAGTTCTATTGGTCGCCTCTTTTTAGTGGTTTTATTAATAAAATTACATATTATGTCTCGAATGTATATGTGTTGCATAATTGAATTTCAACTTGCCCATTCGGCAACTTGGCCTTTTGGAAATTTTAAACTTGCGCTTCATTTTTCTTGAGCGACCCCGAATACTTTGACGGGTTAATTTTGGCGCGGTGTTGCTAATTAGTATTTAATTCAATTATACAATGCATGTAGTTTAATTATATTTGTATTATATGATAAGTATGTATAAATGCTTTAGCTGCCAGCGCTGCTCATCGCCGTATCCACGAACCGTTCATTCCATCCACCAGGAAAATTTTAATTGTTCTTATTTGAAAATCTTTTAAATCTTTTATCGGAATTACAATTCTAAAGAGATATTAATTAATTATAGTTTTGGGGTAACTCAATTTTCACTTCCATCCATTAATTTAAATTATTACTTTGAAAAACTATTTGGAAGCAAGCGTTCGAGCTCTTGACCAGCAAACGATGGACAAGACGAGCTCGGCCTCTTCTCGGAATAGGGACGGAAAAAAGGTTTCCTCCCTATTCCCCCCCCCCCCATTTTAAGAATGTACTTCAGTTTTAGTTTCTCAATTTTTATATTTGTAAATAGATTTATTGATGTAAGTGCCAAAGTCTCAATTTCAAATGTAACAACGCATCAACTCAATGTGATTTTAATGCCGTGCTCTAGTCCTTACTATTTAAAGTGTAATAATATTAATTGAAATATTCTCTTTTGAAAAAGATGACTCTCCAAAATTGATATTCCCAGATCGATGAAAAGGAATTCGTGACCCTGCTAGTTTTGAACAGATATTTTAGTTTCGGAGATTTATCATAATAATTTATTAGCCAGGAAGAGAAATTCGATCTATTCCCGCCCTGCAGAGGAGCATACTTCTATTCTGTTGTATCCCCGCCCCACTCTGTCCCATCCTGCCTTGCTTCCGTCTGGAAATACCCGGTCTTCCTGACTAACTTTTGCACTAAAAAATATTTGTATTTTTCGTATTGGGGAAGTAATAAACAAATTAATCTATAAATAAATAAATTTAATAAAAAATAAAATACATGTACGTGTCTGTATTCTTTTTGTGGAATTTTACATATTGTATCAAGACTTTCAATCAAATGCCACATTGTAAAACTTACTATTTTCATGTTTTTTTCTTCTCCGTATTTATAAAGAAAAGTTTGAAATTGATTATTAACGTCATGCCGAGGCAATTGACTAAAAAGTGCTTTTAATTGAATTCGAGCACCCGTTTTAGGATTCTTGATAAAGAGTGGCTGACGGGAAGGTGCTTTTAACCATTTAGATAATGGTTCATTTCAAAAATCCTAGATCACAGTGAATCACGGCTTGTCGAAAGGTTTTCTATTATCTAAAATAACCCCTTTTGTTCTATTTTCAATAACCGTGAAAAACAGCGACAACACTCGTTCAATACCTCCGAAAACACATTTTCTCACGACCTTTTTACTTCAATTAAACTTCCTGCCTAACGTATCTCATCAATTTAAATAATAATTATTCCTTCATCACCCAAAGGTACGCTACCACACTCCAGTATAATAAAACACTTCCCTTCAAAAATTCATCCATCTGTCAAAGTTTCAGAACAATACGTAAATCGTTTATAGTACGTTTCACTTTCGTTCGTGCGTTTAACTCGCAAAAAGCAAATTTATTACCACTAAACCAGCAGTATTTACTTATACATTTTTACTAATTTATCAAGCACATCTGCGAGCAAAATTACTTTTTCGTTATAATTTCATATTTCTTGTACATTAAAATCAATATCCAAGTTACTTTTATAAGTAGGGTGAAGAAAAAGTGTCATAATTGTTCTTAAATATGAACATTCGGGTTTAGACAATTGAATGTACTCGTAAAATAAACAAACAGTTCACCCCTTCTTATAGATACACAATTCTGAGCATTGATGAACTCAATCGTAGATCTCAGTCGTTACCCTGCGGTGACGCGCAGCTACACTAATGCGCGCTTGAATATGTGATGTAATAATGCTAGACGAAACTAGTGGTTCTAAAACAGCATGTAATTTCTCGACGATATTTTCACGCAAAACTACGCCACAAGTACTAACACTTTTGAAAAATTGTACGTGACCTTATTTTAAAATATATCTTTGAGGAACAGGTTTAATGAAGGAAAAATCTCTATCTTTAATATTTTAGTTGTAGGAAGACTCCGAAAAACTTTTGAGCTTTTGTAATTTTCGAAAAAATCAAGGTTTTCAACGAACATGAGACATATACTCTTACATGTCCTTCACACTATCCAACAACAAAATTTAATAAAAAACAACGGAGCCATTTTTTTGAAAGTTTGGAAAATGTCCCAATATCCCATGTAAACTATCCCATAAAATTAAAATATCGATTTCAAATTCAGGCGGCCGCGACATCAGTAGATAGATTGAGGAATATCAATTTTGGGAAAAATCGACTAAACGATTTAACCGCTAGCGTTGGTCAAAGACGGATGATAGACGATTTGCCGTCATTCGATTTTTTTTTGGTATCAAGTACCCATAAAACTTGAATTTTGGCTACACCACGTGTTAATGGTTTTTTTCTAAATTTAGCAACTAGATTTATCCATATTTGTCGTTACCAGGACCCTCTAATAGGAGTTTTTCTGCCTAAAATTTACCGTTTTTGTGCGGCAATGCATAACTTTCTCTCTACTCCGTAGCGAGAAAATAAAAGGTCAAAAAAAGTAATTATTTTGTAAATACATTAAGGTGTATGGTTGATCATCAAAGCCTATAGTATTTCAGACCTATAAAGGTAGCTAGAACAAACGTTTAATCAGTATTGGCTCAGTAGATCCAGAGTTTATCGCGCTGTAAGTGAACGCACTTCTTTCCTTATATTTTAGTAGAGATTAATCTTTCATGTGGCTTTGTCGAACAATGGAAGCGATGCGACATTGTCGTTTGAAATTCTCGGAATAACTTCTTATTTTTGGATTAGGAGGCTTTATTTACTTAACGTTAATGTTACAATACCCCTACGTTCAATTAAATGGTACATTCAAATATATTAATTTTGGGAAAAATATACATACATAGAATATAGAATATATGCTTAAAATGGACATCACGTAATGATACCGTAGTTACAAACTATATATGCAGGCGTAAGACTATATATTGGATGGCCCTAAGTTCTGGATGTTCAATTTCTACGTGAAAATATCCTTGCTGGCCTGCATAATATACTGCATGTATTGTAAGAGTTGAGCTTTATTAATGTTTGTTTCTTTTGTAGAAGTAAGAAAGGAGTACCGTTCCTGAATATCAAAGTAATTGCAATACGCAACGCAGGCGCTTCGTTTGAATTTGTTGGCACTTCTGGTGATTACTGAAAAGAAAGCAGACATTGTAATGTAACATTACGTAACCGTTTCCAATAATACGAGAAAGTATGTACTGCTGTAGAACAGCTAGTTATTTACATAAAGAATGTTTTTTGTCTGTTTTGTAATATCTACGACAATTTTACTGTTTTTTATTTAGCTGCAAGTGAACAACTAATGATCATACACTTTATAATTTTACTTCTGCCAACCGCTCTAAGTAACCTAATGCCACAAGTAAAGAAAATAAAATAATCAAATAGAATCCTGCTGATTGCATGAATTATTGTGAATTTAATTTTTTCAGAAAATATATTTTGCTTTTCTTTTACGGGAAGGTCATTCTTGGATAAGAGGTATCTAAAAATATATGGGAACTTCTGCTGTCATATATAGACAGTATATTACTCAGTGGTTAATGCGGAGGTGGGGCACGCAATCAGATCTGCTCCTGACAAACTTTCTTAAAACACGATTTTATTTTACAAAATGAAGAGCATAATATACATATGCATTAAAGTTACATGGTTGCATTACTTTTAGCTTATTGAACATTCGTGTACCACTACATTGTGTCTGTTAATGATGAATTTACTTGAACTTATGGAAGAATTCCTAGTATATTATTACATTGCCCAACGTCAAGAATATCATCCTAAATTACACGTCCAACTCCAGCCTTAAGCAAACGGAACATGTTATATTTGTGTATATTGAGGTAAGGGATGATTCATTGAGTGTTCCCAACTGTGCTCCCAACATATGTGGTAAAGTAGTACATGAACGGGTAAACCTGTGTATCTCCCATACTCACGCGGTGGGTAATACAGGAATGGGTAATACGAGGAAGAGAAAAGGAAGATCGCGCGAGGTCCGTGGCCTGTTCTTAAGGTTACTGCTCGGACATTCGGTTGGTATAGATCGGAGAAAGTATGGAAAATTTCAGATTAGAGCGGCGAAAATCCTCCACCATCACTAGTACTCCAACACTAGCACTTCCCGACCGGAGTCGCTGCTGACTCTGAGCTGCACTCATCGGAAACGGCTGAAAATGGAGGGTTGACGAAAGGCTGCTTATACTGTGGGTTTCACAGAACTGCGTTTGAAGGATATCAGCTGTTTCGATGTCATCCAATCGGAAGGCTGAACGCGACCATTATGACGTCACTGTAGTGACGTGTAAGGACCCGATTGGACAAAACACAACCCAGCTGATACCCTTGAAACGCAGCTCTGCGAAAACCGCAGTAGAAGCAGGGGCACCGAAGCGCGCCTTCGCGAGGGGCTGTCGCCGGGCGCCGTTTCGCACAGCGCGCGGGCTGTCGTTTCGGCGGCGGCGGCGGCGATGCGCGGCGGCGGCGCACCTGCCCCGCGGCCGCCAGCCAGCGCTCGCCGCCTCCGCCTGCGCCGCCGCGCGGGTCAAAGGGCGCGCCGCCACCTGCCCCGCATCTGCCCGCCGCCCGCGCCGCCCGCGCCGCCCCCGCTGTCGCACCTGCGGCCAGCGCAAGCGCGCGCTCGCTCCGCGCTTCCCGCGCGCGCTATGCTGCGCCCGGCCGTCGATTGAAAGTGACCTCCCCTCGCGCGGGGGGGAGGAAGGTTCTTCCCTTACTTCGCTGGAAGTTCTCGGGTTCGCACCTGGTTGAAGTGGTTGCTGAATTTAATCTGCAGCCTTATATTAATAGTGTTTTCCTTCTATTCCTTCTTCTTTACTTTCTTCTCCTCCTCCTCCTCCTCGTCCTCTTCGCTTCTGCTACCAGTACTACTATTACTATTACTACTACTACTACTACTACCACTACCTACTACACCACTACCACTATCTCTACCACTTCCACTACCATTACCACTACAACTACTACTACCATTACTAATACCACTACCATTACCACTACCACACTTACCATTACCACTACCATTACCACTACCACTACCACTACCACTAATAGTACCATTACTACTACTACCACTACCACTACTACTGCTACCATTACCACTACTAGTAACATTACCACTATTACTACCCTTACCACTATTACTACCCTTACCACTACCACTACAACTACCACTTCCACTACCATTACCACAACCATTACCACTACCACCACCACTAATAGACCATTACACCACTACTACCACTACTACTGCTACCATTACCACAACCACTAACATTACCCCATTACCACCCTACCATCTACCCTCCAATAGTAACCATACCACTACTACTACCACTACTACTGCTACCATTACCACAACCACTACCATTACCACTTACTACCATTACCACTACCCCACTTACCATTACCACTGCTACTGCCATCACCACGCCCACTCCCAGTACTACTACCATTACCACTACTGCTATCACTACCACTACTACTACTACCACTACCATTACCTGCAGATGGTGATGCTGGATTATGAGAAACACCTGGAACTGAGAAACAGTAACTACCATAATTTGAGGATGTTTCAATAGAATAATTTCACTTCATAGTGCTTCTACGAAACTTTCTAAAGAATTATTTCGGAAAATGGGGAAAATGATCATCACGATCTAGATAAATATGTTTCTTAGAGAGATGAAAGGGAAAGATGGCTATTGAAACTTGAAACTTTTTTAAAACTGATTTATGATAATGTTTAAACAGCGGCAAGACAGAAGTGATGTCAGCAAATGAGAAAGTAGTTTTTGTAGTACATCATCGCTATCTTCTGATTCCAGAAATAACATAATGACCTTTGATAGCTCGCGGTACCCTACGTGAACGTCGAACTTTTGCTACGTGTTAGTGCTAGCAGGGCTACCCCGGAAGCTACAGGGTGGATTGCAAACAATACAATTATAAAGAGCATTTACGAAATAATTGTACAGAACTACATAGTGATTACCAAAAATTAGACATCATTCAGCCCGTAGAGTAAAATAATTAAAAAATTGCCGTTGGAAGCTACATCGTTGTAAATTCATTCCCATGAAATAAATTTTCTAATTTAGTAAACGAAGTCAAAAAAACTTTGTTGTATGGATGTCATGAACAAAAAAAACTAATAACCATGACAGGTTCACATATTATCCTAGACAGGTGCCAACATTTAGATAATTAGTTTTTCTTGAAAGAGGAAATAAACTATGATCAACTAAGGTTTTTCATTACACCCCTAAAAATACACTACGTAATGCGCAAACGGAGAACGTATATGTCTCAAATAAAACAAAATATACTAGAACTACTATTGTACTAGTTTTCTAATTTTAAATCAGATCAGTGTCTGATCATAATTTGCAGGAACTTTTTCTGATTGATACTATGTAAATAATTAAATTGAAAAATGTATGGCAAATAGCGCTGATTTACTATTTGTGGAGCTGAATAATTGACCTTCATATTCAATTTTTTTTTCATCTTCAATGCAGTAGACAGTTTCACTCTTCTGTGTAGATTTGTTTGCTTACTAACAACTAAAATAATTGATGAAATTGATGTAATTGATGAAATTTTGGTAGACTTTTATACTCGGAAAATAAGGAAGAATATCTGACGAGGGTGCAATCGATTTTCCAAAATATGTTTTCCTAGTCTTGGAACCAATAAGTTCTGAAGGGAAGGATGAGCGAGGACTGTAACTGCAAAAAGCAGCGCTCTTTCAAAACCCGTTTGACACACTAAAGGCTCTCGTCTCCGTTACATTAGAAAACGGATTGTTGCTTCTGTCCGTCTGGGCGTGCACTCGCGAGGGGGAATACAGGGGTACGGCGGATGGGGGGAGGAGGGGGACGATCGTGTTGCGCGTCGGGGGCGGCGGGGGCCTGTGTCGGACGCGGCACCGCCCCGCCCATCAGCCCGCGCACGTCGCCCCGCCCCCGCCCCGCCTCCGGTTCTGCGCCTGACGGCCCTACGCCCTCCCGTCCCGCGCAGGCGCCCTCCCGCCCCTCGCGGGCGAGGGGGGGCGGGGGCGGGGGCGGGAAGCCTTTGATCCCCGCGGGCGCGCGCTCCCGCTCTCCCTTTGGCGCTTGCACCCGCACCATTGTCACGCAGTTGCTATTCCGAGAACCTCCGCCTACTGCATCTGCAAATACACTCAATTGCCATTGATTTCACAGCCTCGTTAACTTTTCACGCAATGAAGGGCCAGTTGCAGAATGAATGCATTAATTCTAAAGTGAGTAGTCAAAAGGTCTGTATGAACGCTCGTTTCAAGTATAAATAATACTAACAGTAAATTCAGTTTGACAGCTTCTTGCGAAAAAACGAATAACGTTTCTGCGATATTATTATTATTATTATTATTATTATTATTATTATCATTATTATCATTATTATCATTATTATCATTATTATCATTATTATTATTATTATTATTATTATTATTATTATTATTATTATTATAGGGCCGAAAATTATACTCTTTCTTATTGAACGACTTCTATTAACACGTGGAAAACCTATGTAGGACCCTGAGGGGATTTTTTTGTGTCACCAATTGCGAATGATTCTGAGAGGATTCCTTGCCGGAGAAGTGAATGGAGATTATTCTGTAGACACATAGGATGAAAGGATGGAACACAAAGACACAAAAGTAACTCGATGTATAACAACCGGATTTCGTTGATCGCTAGTATTTAAATTTGAGGAACAGGAATAGCGTATACTCGTTTTAGAGAGAAATGAATCGTTAGGTAATCATTAAGGAGGTTTAAGTTGGGTGACTTTTTCCGTCGTCATATCTAGCCATTTTAGACATGCATTATATGAAAGGTATGGTGTAATGTTGGGATATTATATAAATGATGACAGTGTGACAAGGAAGGAAGGCGAGCGAATTTCGAGAAAACCTGCCACGCACCTGTTCTGTTCACCACAAATCCCACGTGGATCGATGTGGATTTGAACCCCGGTTCTCAGAAGCTGGGAGGGGAGCATTCTGACTCCTCGCTTGCAGTTGGGTGACTTGTCAATGTCGTTCGTTCTTCGTGACCTCATGAGCCTCTACTAAGTAATGATCTATTCGCGTACTTGCCCTCGCCCCACACTCGCCGAAAAACGCTCGAGGAAATTCAGGGGCTACAGACATTTGTAATAAACACACAGTTTTAATCTAAATTCAATGAACATGTAAAATGTTAATGCTGTTGTTTTAAGTTCTTTCCATTAAATACTTTTTGAAGAGACTATGAATGAATTTGTATTTAATGTTTCAGTTACAATTAGGAATTTAAAAACATATTGTGTGAAGACATAGTAAACAGAACATTTATTATAAATATGTGGTGTCTAGTCAAGTTACAAATCTTAAAGAAACATTTGGTACTAATTAATTAGTATTACAGACTGAAATCTATTGTTTCTAATATATTATTATACCTATTATAGGAAGGTTATTGCAAATGAACACGTTTCAGATTGAGATGTGCGTACAGTAATTTGTAACATATGAATCCTGTAAACAATTTATGAACAAAATGAAATTCAATTCTAACATCAGATAGTGAATACGTATTATGAATCTCGTTTTGCTAGTTCAATGTGAATTCATTGATATATCTTTATTAAATAAATGTTGCGTCGTTTCCTGCCCTGCACTTGCTGTAGTATAACAACATATTTTGGAGATCTTATGAATTAAAAAAGGCTGGCAATTTAAATTTATATAAGTCTATCAAATTCCTAAGTGTGTTCGAACTGAATTCGTGTGACTGTCGCTCACCTTTCATGATGACACTTTGTATACATTTTTACATCGTGATTGATGAGATTTTCTTTCGACTATCGTATCTAATACAACAATAAACTACATCACAATACATGAAGATTTTTACCTTCTCGCATTTTCTTTTGAAGAATCTAGAGTCTCAGTTGTGCTATTTTTCCTTTGTAATAATTTACACAGGCACAAAAAATAAAAAATAAAAAGTTGTCAGACCCAAAGACGTGACACATATTTCTCTATGTACGTCGACGCGCTGAATTCGAATCCGTATCCAGAATTGCACCACCATCTTCCAGTTTCTTTTAAATCGCGAAAACCCACTGTGAAATTTACAATTTACAATTTCATGGTGTTTTTTTTTTGTTTTTGCGTTTAAAAAAACTAGAAGGTGACGGCGTAATTCTTGTTTCACATTTGGATTCATCACATCGACATATATAGAGAAAAACTTATCGAGTCTTTGGGTCTGGCAACAACCCCCGAAAACAAAAAAAAAATACAATGTTACGGTGTTTTTTTTTTGCGATAAAAAAACTGGAGAGTGGTGGAGAAATTCTGTCTTCCATGGAGGTATATTTTATGACGAATCGAAGATATATTCTCAATTCAATAAGCTTTTTTTGAATAGTTTTCGTAAAGCTTCTATTTCATACGTATGTTTCTGGGTGGAGTGATTCATATATACCTCCTTAAGGGGGCTCCAATATAAACATTGTTCAACTGAGAGTTATTTGGCTGTTCACATTTTTCATTGAACGAGATTTGGTTGACAATACTGTTAGGTATTTTGCTATTATCTCGATAACTTTTTCACATAGATGGATCCGCTCAACCATCGACTTAATGTAATATTCTGCAATATTCCTTCTCACGTTCCCATAGATTTCAGGATTTTTATTACACCAAGCGAGTTAATGATTACAGGAACAGTAATTCGTTACCAAATAGCGATTTCAAGGATCTTTTAAGAACACGAATAGCTTTTTGAATTCGGTGCACGCTTTCGTTACATTTAAAGTGGCTGCATTAGAAAAGTGTATTGTATTAATACATTTATATACTTCACTTTTTCTATTATATAACGGATAATATAACATTAAATCCATATTCAAAGCCTCTCGTAAGTTTTCAATGCATGTTCAGTACAAAATGCCTTTCCGATAACTTTAAATATTCTTTCGAACTTGGGAAGTTGATTTTATCCGTTCCTGCTGATCTTTTTTTTTTTTTTTTTATATATAATAATAATAATATATATATTATTATTATTATTATTATTATTTTCTACTTCTTCACTCCAAGGATTAGGCTCTAATGAACCTGTTCCGGTACCCATTTTGCTCTTGGTCTTCCAATATCTCTTCTTCTCTCTGCTCTATAATCCCTTGCGGTTGCCGGTAGTCTCGTGTTCCACATTCGCTCCAAATATTTGCACTATCTTCGTATGTTTCTTCTCAGAGTATTCAGCATTGGTTCAACCTTCAATTCTTGTCTTACATCCATATTTGTTGTTTTTTTTATCTAAAATTATATAACCAAGAGTGCAGAATCCTCATGATCTTCATTTCTGCTACCTGGATACTGAATTTGTCCTTCTCTGACATTAATCCTATTTCATCTCCATACATAAGTACTGGAATAGCAACAGCATTGACAAATTTTACCCGCGTTTCCCTCCTTGTATTATTTTTTCTTGTGTTGTAAGTTTCTTTTATATTGTACCGCAGATGCTTCAGAATCTATTAAGTTTTTCTTGTAAATCAATATCATTTTTATTAGATACATACCAGGCTAAATATTTGAAATATTTTACTTGTTCTAGTATCTTCTCTTCTATTATTATTTTAGTTCTCACGGGATACTTCCCTTTGAATGCCATTGTTTTAGTTTTTCACGGGATACTTTAAAGCCATAATCTGCCGTAATTTGATGAAGTTTGTAAATGCTTGTACATGGGCAGCTCGAGGAAGTAGGTCTATAATTGACTACGTTAGTGGAAATAAAAGAATATCTAAATATTTAGAAGATACAACAGCTAAGAGAGGCTGTGATGTAAATTCAAATCACTTCTTAGTAGTGTCTCACATTACATTACTTTCATGATGGGTGAGAGGTAAGAACAATAAAAAACTCGAAGAATAACATTGTACAAGACACATCTCCTAGAAAATGAAAGAGTAAGAAGTTTATACCAAAGCAGTGAACTTCCGCCTGCAAGAATATACCACAAGTGAAGACAGAGACAGATTGGTAGAACATCAGAAGTATAGTCAAACAAGCAGGAAATGAAGTTGTTGGACAAAAAAAGAAGTTTAGGA
Organism: Teleogryllus oceanicus; assembly: GCA_964035755.1. Classification (NCBI taxonomy): domain Eukaryota; kingdom Metazoa; phylum Arthropoda; class Insecta; order Orthoptera; family Gryllidae; genus Teleogryllus; species Teleogryllus oceanicus. Next base: position 108,368,373 of record CAXIVR010000008.1, on the reverse strand, counting down.
AGAGAAGAGGGTTAAAGATTTGGAATGAAGAAATCGAAAACATGTAAAACATAAACAAGCAATGTATAAAATCTTTCCCAACAATCCTACCGATAACATGAAACAAGAAATAGCATAACAAGAAATACTATCAATTACAAATACAAATACTACCAATTAAGAACTACAAATAACAAGAAAGAGTATAGAAAAGCCAGAAATAAACTAAAATCAATAATCAAGAAGACGCATTCAGATTTTTGGGAAAGATACATAGGAAGGATAGAACACGATTTGTTCGGCAGACTAGCATAAAAAACCAAAAAAAATGAAGAGAAATTCTTCAAATAAACATAGTAGAGGAAGACGGATGGATATAAAATTTACAAAGACTGGTGGTTTGAAGAAAAAAGTGAAATTATGAAAATACATTCTAACAGAAATGTAGACAACCTCTCAATTGAACTACAAGGAGTTGTAAGAAAATAAAAAAATAGAAAAGCTCCCGGTATGAATGGAATAAACAGAATTTTTAAAGTATGCAAGAATCGTGTTCCATTTACGCCTCCTCTATTTCTTCAAAATTGTAATAAATTACCCTCCTCCTTCTCCTTATTCGAGCCACACCCGTTGGGCTGCCAATATAATAAACTCTCTTATTCGTACCCCTCGTTGGGCTCCGATATAATAAACTCGGCTATTCCCTCTATTTTATACCTTAATATGCCCGTTTACTAGCTAACCTTTCAAAATTCTTACAATTTATGCGGGCGCGAACTTGTGATGCCCCTCGTACAGGGACCGAAACGTGGTACTCGTGCAACGCGCGCGTGGATCAGCATATAACTACCTTAATCACAACACATTCTATAATGGTTATTGATGAACCCGAATGCATTCAATTTATTTGCTACTTTTATGGACTGTTTCCTTTTCTCTGATGTCCCAAAATGACAAACATATGTACAATAATAGTGCCCTCTGACGGCACACAAAACAAAACATCGCAAACAAACAATATCCTTAACATTAAAACACAAAGAACAAATAATGACCATTCATACTGAAAATACAAAATTACATGCAGAAACACATTCATCCACATCGAATGCGCTTTCTGTCGTTTCAGATTGTTGACCCTCTTATTCTGTAATAAATCAACAGGACTTGGTCTTCGACAGATGCTTTTGAAGTTGCCAGATAAATTTTAAAAAAATCCATGCATCACTTCCCTGATACCGGATGAACTCAGCAACATGCGGCCATATCACGCGTCGCCGTCGGCAATGGCCTCAGCTTCCACCCGTTCCCAGGACCATAGACACCACGACTCACATGGTTAAGAAAACCATTACAAAAGGTTTTGCGATGAAACGCAAGTTTCCACTACATTTAAAGTTCCCGCGGTGAAGAGAGACTGTTTTGTTACGCGAACCAAAATAAAATAATCTGTTCGTATTAGCTCGTACTGTCCGGGGCACGCTAAACCTTGTGTTGTAAACACTGCGACAAAATGTCCGCGACCATCGTCCAAAAGTGCCACCGCGTAAAATTAATGTTTGCGTCGCTTTTACCCGTAAATTATTCGCCCTTACTTACGAATTCATTGACCCGTTGGTTATAACCTTTTCGTCCGCATCAAAATATCTAAAATGTTTTCAAGTCCACTTCCGAACAATAATTTTTAAAAATATTGCACTACGCTAACACGGAGCTAGCGTCTTCACCAACCATACAACACTGCAGTTTTTCCTCGTCTTTGGCATTGTTGTCCAATGTCTTAAAGATTTTTTCTTGAACAAGCGCCGATCGCTCGTCCGTGGCCACAAACAAGATTACAGAATGTTTCTTAATTTTCTGGTTTTAAGCGTTCTTAGGTCTTGTCACCGGTTCTCAATACTGTCTATAATTTCTCTGATAATTACTGTACTATCTATTTCTCCTTTCATTGTCTTATTTCATTAAATACAACCATTTTTAGTTCGATATGGCATCGTGACGTCACTACGATGCGCCTCATGTTTTACTATGTATTGTAATTATACTTTTCTACATTTAATTTTAATTAACTTTCTAGATGTTTCCCAAAATCGTGATTAGTCTCAAAAACATTCATAAATTTCTCCTCGTTGTTCTATGAAGTTCCAGCCCGATCCCTTCAGGCGTTTTCGTAATATTTATTAGAAACTATATTCTTCCTCAACTTTGCCCTAACAACAATGGTCTCCATGTTCACGCTTTTTAACTTGAAATGTACGATTACAATTATCTTCGAAATTTTGTGAACCCCTTGCCCGATTTTGCTGATTGTTCTTTCTAACAATTCTAAATATTATGCTTTATTGAATGTTTATGTTAAATTTGACTTTCTTTGCATTCGGTTAATTTAGAAAAAATATTTGCGCGCGGCGCTGCCGTCTTCTGTCTTTTTGAATATAAATCTTAACATTTTATTGGAAAGTCTTTATTCTCTGGAACACAAATTAGCGCAATGATCGCAAATCATTACAATATATGTTAGAAAAATAATCAGATTCCAAAAGAATGGCGGCAAGCAAAAGTAATTTCTTTCTTTAAAAAAGAAGATAGAGGAAATCCCAATAATTATAGAGGCATTTGTCTGTTTTATACCTGTCATAAGATATATGCAAGAATACTGAAAGAAAGGTTGAAAATAATTGCTGATCATTTAATTTCTGAAGATCAAATGTGATTTAGAAAAACGAGATCAACTACAGATGCCATTTTTACTATAAAAAGGATTTTTGAAGAAGGGCGGGAATTTAATTGGCTTTTAGAGACCTACTAAAAGCATTTGACAATGTAAATAGAAACTCGCCATGAAGCATTCTCGAAAAGAGGATATCCAAAACACCTTATGGAAGCAACAAAAAGTCTCTATGAAGCCACCAGCATCGTATTAGTAGTTGGAAGAATATTGACAGAAGATAGAAGTGAGACTGGGCTGTTCTTTATCGCCGCCACTTTTTAATATACGTGATGTCCGGGGAGGAAACGTCGACGCTCTTAAGACAATTTTAAGTATATTTTGTCTAATAAACTACATAGATATTCCGAATGGCTGAGCAGCAATAAGCACTCAAAAGTTGGTTTGAAAATATTCTTTCTAGGCAACATTTGCGTTGTAGAAGCATATAAACAATCCATAAATTTGTAAATTGTTTATTATTAACAAAATAAATGAGTATACTTGATCAGAATGAAACAAATTACCCAGAAATAAATAGCACACGCTTTACACAGTTCGGCTACATTTCTATTTCTCGGTTAATTTTTCATTCTGAACTAATATATTCGTTTATTTTATTAATAAAAAGCAAACATGTTTCTGGAGAGTTTATAAGCTTCTACAATGCAAATTTACATTACTATGTGTGTACATAATAAATTGACAATGTACTGAGCTTCTTAACAAAACAATATTACCGTCATTATTTGATCTGATCTGCAAGATATAATAAAACCTGAAATGTGAGTTATAGAAACAAAGGGTCCTAGATTTTTTATTTCCTAAGACATAAATATATTGATATAAATTCATTTTTCCTATTTTTTTTATAGAAAAAAAGGGATGAATTCATTCATTGGGAGGAATTGATATGCAAAACAACAGCAAATATTAGTCATAATATATGAAAGACCATTGCTTAATTAAATACCACCGCAGTGATCTCCTGCACATAGTGAAGACAAAACTGAACTGGGTGGACGCAAAATATACAAACATATCCCATTTTGCCAATTTGAACATGAGCGCTGTAAATAGTCAAAATGAGAGTGCTAATGTAAATCTGCTCTACTACTTAGAGAATTATTCACATTTGCTTCCCTTCTTGCAGTATTATTTTCAATGGTGCAAGTGAGTATTGTAGCAAGTCGCTCTTACCTCTGAGTAGCCGATTCAAAATTTTTATAGAGTGATCATCTCTTCGCACTTGCAGTCTGTTTTGACAACTGTGACACTCGTTTCAAGATTGTTTCAAACAATTGAGTGTTCACAACTTTCTGTAAAAGCAGATGTTGTTTAGAAAGTATACGATATCTATGTGTTGTACATTGTACATTATTGTATATTCTGCACTCTATGTTATTGTACTTTTTATTCTTTCAATCTACCTGAATTTTTAAACACTCTCAAACTCACAATATTTTCTTGCCGCTTTGTATATAACACGGAATAAGGACACTGCATGTACATTGAAATTATTTACCACTGTAGTTACGGATTTCTTTCAAATGTTCCACCAACTTTCAGATCTAACAAATCACTGACGTTCACACAGGGACATTACATAACTTTATTAATCTTTCAAGATTAATATACAAGATATGAAGTACATTTTACTTACACAAAGCAAATAATAGAGACAAGAAATATTCAGTTTAGCCAGTGGTTTCTCAGCGGAGGGAAAGAAGAAAGGTCCTTATATATTTTCTTGCTTTGGATGTAATTACCCAATAAAATATTTACCTCGATGTTTGAGGAAAAATGTACAATTGCTGAGTTGATGGCTATAATGAAATTATTTTTTATACTTTCAAATTTGCTTTGAAACTATGGGAAAACGATCGTAATCCATCGAAGACACTATGAGGAGGAACTATCAGCCTTTCCACCTCTTGTGTGTTATTCACCCATATCTTTCAGCGCGGGAGGTGGCTGTGATTTTCCCACCCTGGCTGGCGAGACCCGCACCGACCTACGTCGACTCGCGGAGATTTTTCACAACCATGTATCTCTCACCAGCGTGGCACTGCGCCACCCGAGGCAAACTCTAAACTCCCGACTGGTCTCCGGACAAGTGTGAAAGTATAGTGCATTATGAGTGTGTAAGTGTGTGTAAGTAAAGGGTGAGGATAGGGCAAGGAAGAGGAAGGAAAGATCGCGCGCGGTCCATGGCCCGTTTGTCAGGGTACTGCTACAGCATTCGTCTTGTGTGAGACAGAGAAATCATGGAAAACAACGGATAAGAGCAGCCGTTGCTAGAATTCTCGTCCAAACAGTGGTTGGATTCGACTTAGCTGAGTAGCTAATTTCGAAAATCCTGTTACCGACCGGCCACGATCTTATGACCTCCCGGTTAGAGGAACAGCAGTGACCTCAGTTGATGCCCTGAGCCACTTCTGCCAGCTTTGAGTAAGAGAACTCCGGAGTTTCCACGATGCGATTACGCATGGCGACGGTTTCGAATTAATTTGTAAACATCCAAAAAGTGTTGAGAGACGAAATTACCATGAAGGGTTGGGGAAGGTACTAATAGCAAAAGTCGTAAACTATGAAACATATAACTCCTTACCTAATCAGAGATATAGAAAATAAAACTACGATGGTGACCGTCATTGATCTCCCCATTATAATGCGACTGTTTTAATTGTTCGTTATAATGCGAACAAGAACAACGAAGCCTACGATACCAAGAACAACGTATACATCAGTAATTCCTAGAATCTACTGAAGAACTTATTAAATAAACATACGTGCGCACAGGGGACTGTGACCCCCTGAAAATTTTGAAACGAACCCCCGTAGTCCTCCGTAAATCGTCCGTAAAACATTGATTGACCTAAAATCTGCCCTTTTTAAGCTGGCAATTTGGAGAATTGATACATGGCATTTGGGGAAGAGGCTCTTCAAACTATCTGGCAACCCTGCAAATGGTTCAATATAATTTTTTTCTAGGGCTTTTATCCAGCCAACAGCCGGTTACCCTTTATACACATATTCGACCATATACTAGACCAACACACATGCGGGCTCCTCTGATCTGGGGTTAGAAGAACGCGAGGCCCTCCGCGACAACACATACAAAGTCAAGGGACAAACAACAATCCCCAAGGTGGGACTCGAACCCGCGACTCTTCGGACCGAAGCGCTGAGTCGGTAATCGCTCTTAGCCACCTCGGTCATCCAGGTCGGCGTTCAACGTAATACTAGTTGCATTTCTTATTAAAGTATTATTAAAGTTATTTAGCTCTCCTTTAAAAAATCGTCTCTGCTTCTGAAGCTGTTTTACGAGGGAGAGTTGGTTAGTTACGGTGAATTCATGTTCGCCACACGACTCTCTTGCCTCCCAAGCGTGGGAATTGAACCAGGCCCAGACATGCGGGGACACAGTTAGCTAGCCGAGAAAGTCAGACAGTCGACCCAAAAATGCCAATACATACAAAGGTATTTCATTCTTCTTGTATTAAGCTTGATTTATTTTCTAGTAAAATATGTCATTTGTAAATGAAAACGTTTAATGTAAAGGAGGGCCAGTGCGGAATAGAAGGGCCCAAAAATGTAGCTGTCTCCCCTCTTGTTTCAGGCGGCGCACGCCTATGAAAACAAGCTGTTCAAAAAGAAAACAGAAACGCACATTTGAATTTCCAAAACTGAAAGTGGAAGTGATATTTGTAGCGGTAGCAGTAGTGGTAGTAGTAGTGGGAGTAGGAGTGGTAGTGGAAGGGGTAGTGGTAGTGATAATGGAACTATTCCATTACCACTACCACTGTGGGAGTGGGAGTGGTAGTGCTAGTGCTAGTGTGAGTAGAAGTGGGAGTGGTGGTGGCAGTGAGCCTGGGAGTGGTGATAGTGGTAGTGATGCTATTGGTGGTGGTGGTAATGGTGGTGGTAGTGGTAGTTCTTTAGTAAAGTTCTATAGAAGTTCTCCGATAACACACTTGTCTTTTCAGCATCCAGTAGTGAAGAACAGAAACCACCTGAAGCCCTGTCTGATTGGTGTGAATAACTGGTACAGAAATAGTGGAATTTCTTAGGAAACTGCCGACGTCATTGCTTCATGATCTTGATTATCAGAGACAGCGTGACTGGGATGGCACAACCATCTAGCTTAATCCATAGGGAAATTTCTCTGAAGTTCTAATTTATTGAACACGTCAACACCCCATTTTATAAATAACACCCTGCACCAATTTTGGAATCAGACAGGTTAGGACAGACCTTTTTTCACAGACTGTATACTCAATTTTATTAGAAGACATCCTGATCATAGAAAAAAAACTATTCTTAATTGTGAATATTGGCACAATATTAGTCCAAAAGGAAAGGCCATCATCATCATCATCATCATCATCATGGGTTGAGCCTATTGGCCCATTCCGTCATCAATAGTACCCTTCCATCGCCTTATTGGTCTGCCCCTACTCTTTCTCCTATACGGGTTGTGGTTGTGGAGGATTTTTGGCATTCGATCTTCCGGCATTCTCATTAAATTATCATGCCAATTCTTTCTCAGTGTAAGTTGGAGATCTTTAATTATTCTCTGATGTCCAACTTTTATGGTCCAGTATTGAGTAGCCCGCCAAAAGTCTAAGAAATCTCATTTCCGCGGCTTTTATTTTTCTGTTATCTTTTCTATTGAGGGTCCATAGATTTCTTTCAAATCCATAGGTTATCATTGGAACTGCCATGATTTTATAAAATTTCAGTTGAGTGTCAGTACGTACTTCCTGTCTGAGGGTCTTTCGTATAGTTCCGCACATTTTCTGAAATTTCTGAATTTTTATATTTATATCATATTTTGGTAGTATGAAAAATTGCAGTCGAGGTAGTTGAAGTTATTTACTTGTTCAAAACCGTTACCATTAATTACTATTTTACACCTTAAATGATTTTTTCCCTGGAATGCCATGGCTTTCGTTTTCTTTGATGAAATTTGTAGGTTATAGATTTCGCCTATTTTCTAAAGTTGATGGGCAGCTATTTGGAGATAATCGTCTGAGGTGCTAAAAATTATCTGATCATCTGCAAATAAAATTGTTTAAAATTGTGTTATTTACTTGAAAATGGTACATTACACACACACACACACACGCGCATATATATATATATATATATATATATATATATATATATTATATATATATATATTATATGTACTCTTAAAAAGAGTATGAGACAACGGACATCCCTGTTTAACACCGTGATTTGCGACTTCAATCAAGTGATCCGTTGTTTCCTTGTCCATACATATTTTAGTTTCTGAATATATGCTTTGGATTATATTTATCATGTGAATTGGGTATCCGTTTAATCGCATTACATGTCATAATTTGCTTCTGGGGACTCTATCAAAAGATTTTTCGAAGTCTATAAAAAGGATGTATACAGGCGGATTGCACTCGCATCTTTTTTGAATTAGTTGTTGAAGAGGAAATGTACAATCTGAACATGAGCGTCCATTAACGGAATTCATTTTGTGTTTCTAACAAAAGTCTATCGCTTATTTTATTTAACCTTCTTGTAATGATTTTATCATAGATCTTGTAAGCAGTATTCAGGAGACTGATGACTCTGTAATTATATCAGTCACTGATATTTCCTCTCTTGAACATTGGATGGATTGTTACCTTCTTCCATTCATCTGGGACTTTATAGATATTCCAACAGGCATTTAGTCTTGACAGGTACCTTATTTTAATCTCTTGAGGAGCATATTTAAATAGCTCTATATTCAGTCTGTCAATTTCAGGAGATTTCTTGTTTTTAAATATGTAGAGCACTTCCTCCAGTACCCTATATTCAATTGGGTTTACAAAAGCAAACTCCCCTAGGCAGCTTCTTCTTCTTCTGTGTTTGACGACCATAATTATTTATAGTATTTGAAAGAAAAAGTAACAACACATGAATACATCTCGTTCAACTGAAACACATATGGAAGTTAAATAATGAAAATGTATACGTCTTCGTGATGTTTGCTGATAGTATTATTTCCAGAAACTTTCGCAAAAAATCATAAGTTGGATTTTTACAGATACAGTACATACTTAGTACAGGACAAAGTACAAACTACGAAAGTACGTTACTACGAAGAGCACATGATAGAGGATGAGGTATTTGGGATGACTCGAAGAAGAACTTTATTCGTCGCGGGTTCGAGTCCCGTCTCGTGCATGGGTGTGTTTGTATATGTCTGTGTGTGTAGCGTCCTCATCATCATCATCATTCCATCTTCCATTTCCCAGGACTAACAACCCTGGAGTACAAAAATCGAATTCAGCCTAATGCTGATCTCCCTGATTAGTTACATGCAAGACTTGCGTGATAAAATAATACTGAGCCCGTGCAAGTGCAGGTTCGGCGTGGTCCAAGATGGCCTATTCGCGAGTAAAAAAAAAAAAAAAAAAAATAATAATAATAATAATAATAATAATAATAATAATAATAATAATTTGGCAAAATTAAGAGAGTCTCACAATTTAAATACTTGAAGGAAATAATTCAGGAAAATGAAATTGAAACTAAGACCAATGAATCTATATGTAAAAAAATGGAAACATCATATGGTGTCACTCAAAATATCTATAACAAATAATATATGTCAAAGAACACGAAACTGAAACATTACTATACAATGATAAAACCTAGAAAATATGAAAAAAGAATGTAAAATCATTAAGAAAATTCTTGGACCACAACTTCACACGAGCAGTACAGACTCTGAAGCTAAAAAGAAATCAGACAATTTTTTTTTTGGAAAAAGAATGAATCCTAATCGTCTTACCATACAAATAGCTAAATTTAATGATAATAGAAGTAAAGTAGCAACTCACGCTATAAAATGGAGGAACGAAATTAAAAAGGACTTTAAATGATCAGGGATCACAGAAAAAGACATTCAAAATAGAAACACATTTATACGTAAAGTGCAGTCATGGCGGATTGATTTGGAAGAAGTACCGAAGTGTAGAACAGGAAAAGCTTGGACCAAAGAGAGAAAAAGTCGCACAGCCAAAGGATGAAATAAACATGGGCACAAAGAAAGGCTGTGTTTCTTACACATCTGACAAAGAATACTTTGCATAGTCCCAATGTGGGCTTATTCGCAATAATAATAATAATAATAATAATAATAATAATAATAATAATAATAATAATAATAAATTTGTGAAAATAATGTTTATTTTATTTGGTAATGGTATATATTAAATCGATAATGGTATATACATTTTACTCGAGAAGTATTCAATATAAATAAAAATTATTTTGACGGTTTCTCTGGCGAATACTGAACAGACATGTCTGAGTACGAAGTAATTCAACACCCAGTTAACCGACAAGAAACAATCACTACCTTTGATAAGGTGGTTAACGGTGATTGATATACACTGTACTAGCGAATTTAGGATTCAAAGTATTATATCGAAGAATTCTACATGGGATAAATACTTGAACATTTCAGCAATTTGATTGAAACGATAAGCAGCGACGCTTATTTCGTATTTTCAGGCTTCCATTATTAGAGTTACATATTTAAATTCAATTGTAGATAATTATATGCGAGTATGTAGGCATTAGTAATGCATTATGAGACAATAACGCTTGGCAGGCAATTATGTGACTTTCCTCAAAGGTACTACTTGCATTGCAAGGGGAAGGAGCGTTAAAAGACGAGGTAGAAAACAGTAAAGTGTTTTGTGATGGAAGCTGGTAAATTATTCCGTACATAATATCATGTTTACTTTCCATCTGAGATACAGTTACTTATCTGTCAGGGAGAAAGCAGGCGATGATTGAAATTATTCTAACTCTCTGACACTGTGATTCAGAACGCAGTAAGATTGTTTGTTGGACTAATAAAACAATATTATATATAATCCTCCTTAAATATGTTAAGTCTACCTCTTGACTGATTAGCAAATGTGGTGGTTTGTGGGCAGTAAGGCCTTGCACAAGTAATGGGCTATAAATGCGCACTCTGCATGAGTAACTGAGAACTGCCGCCGAGGAAAGCATTCGTTTCTTCGCGCGTGCAATCGCGCCGAATGCAAAATAAAAAAAATGAGAGAAGTAATGCGATACTGTGTGCTAAACTCGCTTAATTGCGGGGCTCGCAAGTTCATTTTTTGAAAGAAAAGTTGCCGGATATCCAAACGCAGGAGGATCGGCTGATGAATGGATCTGGGTTATGATTGAATTCAAGTGAGCTAGAAACTCAATTTGGGTTTGAACATTAAGATCGTCTGCATTTCACTGTATGTAATGGTTACTCTTGAATTAATGTTACATGATTACTTATTTTACAGTAGCACTTTTATGTAAAAAAAAGTTGTTTTTATTTGCTCTGGTCATAAGGTTGGCGTTTATAATGTTTGGGACTGAAGCTGACAGAATTTCTATCTAAATATCTTCGTTTAGTTTTATTCCGAATATATCTTGTATCTTTCAGACGCGTCGTTGGGATACTTCCTCTTACAGTTACTTACGAAAACTAATGAATCCCACTATTGGATTCGCAACAGAAAAATATTGAAAATATGATTTTGCTAGCCCACTTAAGTAATTATATACACGGTTCCCACAGACTGACGCGAAAAATAATAATCGCGAGATTTTTATCGTCAGAGAGATCTGTAATGCAAATATTTTTACTTTTAAGCAACATATTCCTTTGATATCTCGTCTCCTGATTTGCGTCCTCTTCGGCTTGGCAATCCTAAATGAATGCATGGCGTTTCAGGAGTCCCAAGAATGAAATAGAAAATAGCAAAGGGTGGATCCAGAAAGTACTTTAGGGAGGTAATTTCAGTTCAAACAGCCTATAACTATTTTTAAAATATTAAAAATGTTATATTCATAATGGGAATATTTCTTTGAATGTTATGTGATCAACACAAATTGTTTAGAACAAATTGAATGAATTACAAAAGGTGCTGTTTTTGGAGGAAGGGTGTTGGTCCCTTTGAACCCCCGTGAATATGTAGCTAAAACAGCCGTGAAAAGGGAAATGTGGAAATGTGCATTACGTGCAGTTTTACCCAGCCCCCTTCTTGGGGGTGGTATTTCATCCTCAATTTTTTAACTGTTTCACTTCCAGAAACCTTTAGGACACTACACTTCACGGGGTGAGGGCAGATGAGAAAAAATACAGAACTAGAAATGTAAATACAAAGATGTATTAAAACTACAGTTTCCTACTTTGTCTATATATCCCCCTTATAATTCTTAAAAGTCTCTTTATGTAGGCTTACGTTGTATCATTTTCCTTGGATTTATTTTAATGTTGCGTGCTAATCTCATGCTATTCAGTCTACAATAGTACATCTATACCATAAACATCATGTTACGTGTACCACTCCTATGAAATATAGCGTAACCCATTTCATATTACATTGTTAAAGTACATTAAAACCTTAAAAAAGAACACCCCACCCCTAAATTTAGAGACCTCACCTCAGCTGAAACTTCGTCCTTGATCCCTGGTTCCGTGAGTGCGTCGGCGGGCGGCAGCCAAAGGGCGTCGCTCGGTGGGCGATGGGCGTGCGGGCGCCTGTGTTGTTGGGTGGCGGGCGGCGCGACCCGCGGGTCAGGGCGACACGCGGCGCGCCCGCCCCCCGCGGGTCAGGGCGACAGGCCGCGCTCCCGCCTGCGGTGCGCTTTCTCGTTTTCAGTGTTCTTGAAAGTCAACACGTTACCAATTACCCCTTACGTTTTAGATCACGTTATTTGTGTCTTAATGGCTCATTCACAATGCAATCACAAACATAGGCATAACACATACACATAGACATTAACATAAGCGAAGAGTTGGCGTATTCACAATGTCGAACATAAACATAGGCAAAATAAGAGTTTCTATTGGCTATGACAATATTCTAGTTTACTATTGGTTGGATATGAGGATCGATTTCGAGATTTCAAAACAAATACGACAAACACAACCACGCAGCACACGAATAGTTCGCCTATCGACTTCGATACTCGATTTTGAGTTATCGAACTGTGATTGGCTCATTCCTTATGTCTGACATAAGCATAAGCACAGAAGCTTGAAGCTTGCAAGCTCTTAAGTTAACGTCTTACGTGTTATGCTTATGCGAACTCATTGTGAATGAGTCCACTTGTAGACGTAGTCCTAACTTTTATGTTAACGCCATGCTTATGCTTATGTTTGCATTGTGAATGGGCCTTAAGAGTATCTGAACTGAACAGTTTTTGTAATATTATCTTTCACTTATTCAAAAGACTATTATCGAAAGTTAGTCGGTTTGCCCTACGCAGTAAACAATGTATTTTTCCTCATTCTAACACTATACTATTAGCATACATGTCGGTTCGTGTGGTTCTCCCTTGCAAATGTGCCTTATGTCATGTGTGTTTCACCGCCTAGAAGATTAAGTAACTCCAGTTTTTTTGTGATTGAAAGTAATTATATTTTATTAAATTTATATTCTATTATTTCGTTCATTTTGTTAATTGTTTTAATGTTTTACAATAATCGAATGAGAAAGAATAGGCCTGGGCGGTTTATTAGCACGTTATTTATTTTTTGATCATGTACTGCATGATAGCTCTGATGGTGGAAATAAATTTTCCGAAACATAGACAATTGTGGGGTGTTCTATTACTTTCCATTGGCCAAATCGCTTGAACCAACCATCGACACATTACCGGTACGCGTTATGGATGAGAAAGCCCTTTGCCTGATTGTAGTAAGAGTTCAACAACGGGAAAGTCCGCGCTAAAATTCGCAGATAACTTGTCATGAACTAGTTCAAAGTACTGAAAAATTGTTCATGTCTTATTGTTCACTTTGAGTTCTGTTATGTCACAACTAATGCATTTTTGTTTGCCAAAAGGAAATAGTCCACGTAATCATTAAAAAAAATTATTACTTCCTCCCATCAATGCAGCTCTTAAAAGAGTCTCAAAGAAGGAAAGGTTATCAAATTTCTTGTTTTTATTATTTCATTGATAAGTATAAAGTACAAATAAATTCTTTAAGTATATACACAAGTATTCTATAAAGTATCTACACAAGCATTATGTCAAATTAGTTTAATGAATTTCCGTTGCTTTAACATAATAACTGAAATTACGCGCCTTTGTAATTTCTGAGTCATTGACGTTCATCTAGATGGGGGCTTGCTCTATATCGCCACGAGAGCGTAGGTATCTGCGACCGGCGTCAATGGTTACTTGGCGACCCGGGAGACACCGCGTTCTAGGTACAGGTGCCAAAGTTTCGGCTGCCATTCTGTGACCTTCCTCAGGGCAAAATGCATTTCGCCCTGAGGAAGGTCGTAAAGTGGCGGTTTTTCCCCACGATTTGTATAGCAAACACTGAGGCCTCTTGATTCTCTTCTGGGGCAGAATGTGTAGAATGTATCTGATCGTTCTAAAGTCAGATACAGTTGATAATTTTTTTTTCTTAAATAAAAATGCCAAATAAAAGAGAGGATCAAGAACAACAGTTGCCATAAAACAATGACATACTAACACTTCAGACAAGAAGGAAATCTTGTATGATTTTCCGCTTACAATCTCCAAAAATGCATACAGCACATAATGTCTGGCAAAATGAAGTTCCTTCCACAATGAAAACGGAAAATCGAATCGACTGAGTTCAGGTCAGAGCCAGTGTTGCCGTTGAATTTGCGGCGACTCTGACCGGAAGGTCCTACGGTTCAAGTCTCGCCGATGGCGGATTTTCAACATAGGTTACATAGCTAGATGGAATTCAGCCTCTGTCTGGAGGAGAATTCTAGCGACCGGCTGCTCTGATCGGTAATTTTCCTTGGCTTTTTCGGGAGACCAATCAGGAGCTTAGAGCTTGACCCGGCCGGGGGCGGTGTCCTGCTGAATGTGTATTTATGTGTATGTATGTGTGCATGAATGTATTGTGTGTGTGTGTGTGACAGAGAGAGAGAGAGAGAGAGAGAGAGAGAGAGAGAGAGAGAGAGAGAGAGAGAGAGAGAGAGAGAGACAGAATATGTCAAACGTACGAGACATATAAATGTACAGGGACTTATATACAGAGTTATTTTGAGATAATCATGGGCATATTACTTTCTTCTTGTAAAACCGCAATTCCCAACCCCGGCTTCACGGTTCCTTGGGTTACCTCGAACACTAAAACATGGCATAAAGAATTAAAATGCTAATACGAATTAAATATTATGATCATAGGAGTAATACAGACTATAGAACACAACATTATGAATTCCCAATACCTCGGATCTGAATGTTAAAAGGATGTATTAGAGTTATCGATTATTCCGAAGAATAGTATTTCGTAATTGCAAAAATTCCACAAATCCAAATTTTACTAATGAAACCTTTCTTTACGACCCAATTGACATTAAATATTTCTTTCTAATCCATAAAAATGCAGAAATAACAATTAGTATTCTTATTCTCTTTGTAATAGAAATAACTATTCAATATTCCCAAATTAATAAAGATTTTGAAACAGTTTATTTGATGCTTTGCCCAAACCGCCCTATATAAATCTTTTCTGTTTCAGTATGTGTATTATGGAGAGCTCTCATGATAACAGAAAAGTGTCAGTTTAAAAAACAATTGTCGTTATACATCGGGTTGTATGAAGATCAAGAGACCGCACGATTGAGAATTGCTGCTATAAAAATTGTTGCCGCTTCTAATAATATCAAGACGAATTTTACAACATGCCAGAGGACTCGATCCAAGGTGTAAGACAAGGTGTAAGAGAGGATGGATGACCTGGCATAATCAACACGGGTACCGGATGGATAGAGCGTGTTTGCCGTCAGTGCAACTGTCCGTCGCTGCCGTAACTGGTTATGGATTTCAGTTTCGCATGAAGCAAGATGATTTCGCGAGTATCGTGACGAGCAGGATCTTACGTTGGGCCCAACGCACGGCTGAGGAGATAGATGTGTGTTACTGACTAATTTTCCTCGAGGCACTTTTGAAGTACAACTAAGGGTAAGCATCTGAGATAGAAACTAAGCATCAGCAATAATTCTCGTCTCAAGAAAAGTGCTTTTACATAAATTTTGTCCTCAATTACCGGAAACAAATGTTTCCGTAATAACAGAAGAACATTTACCTGAAACTTCATGATAATTTTTCATTGTTACATGCATTTGGAAATGTAAACTTCAGGATGTGACATCACATACGGAGGCTTTTACATCTGTGTGTACATTATTAGCAATTCATGCAGATTGCTAAAATTACTCTTAATTTGCATGACAGCTGCCTGGTGTACACTTAATTATACTTTCCAAGTATATATACTTGTGTCTATTACTCAAATTATACCGATTTCTAAAGTTCAAGGTCAAGTAGCTACATTACGTAATAGAAATTTTCATTCTTGTTCGTATGTACTTACGTTTGAAAAGGAAACATCTTTCACAGAGAATTACGGTAAAAATGAAGAAAAAAAAAGAACTAGCGTAGTACCTGAATAGTTTATTTCAAAAACATCATTAGTCATCTTTTGGTCTTATTGACTTTTTAGTTCAATCACATTCTCTGCATGTTTATGCATCATTTTAGACACATATAGCGTAAGTTCAGCAATTCTAGAGGTTGTTTTTGAAGATCACGTGTATAGGAATTAATGCAGATACAACAGTAAGTGCGTTCTTTCTACACTAAAGCTCCAGAAGCAGTTTCTCTTTGGAGTTCGGTCAGCTTATTGATTTTAAGTATACAGCGCAGTGTTAATGCAGATTTTACGCTCAATTTGAACCTTCCTACAATATCAGTACAAGAGTCATTCAATCAAAAATGATTTGTATGTTAATTGCAAGAGATTTTGTTGTGGAATTGGTATCATTTTTTCTCGTATCAAAAGTACTAATCAAAATATTTTGCCTAGCAACTCAGCATATCCTGAGGGATGTCTTCCCCTATTTATTTATTTTACGTCAAAAAACAGTTAAAACTGCGTATGATGTGCTATGGGGAAAAGTGAATTGTGTGCACATTTTCAAAATTCTGTGATCCCTACACTAATTCATATAATACTACTTAAATTTTGAAGAAGAAAAAAAAAGCTCCCATGTAATAAAATCTATTTTCAAGGATAAAAGGCAATAAATTTTGGCTCTTATCCATGTTGTGTCTAATCCCTAAAGAAAAGCATATGTAGATGACATCATAAAGTGAATCGAGTATATCCCCCACGGGAAAGAATGGATGAGTTCGAAGCACAATTACAAAGCTAAGCAGTGCACGTCTAATTGATTGTGGAAATAAGTGGTTAAATGTAACAATTGTTTGTAATTATAGTGATTTCATATATGTGTAACATTCCAGTCATTGATTTGATGGCCTTAGGTGTTAAAATAAGAAAGATAAAGAAGAATTTAATGAATGAAAATACGTTTTATGTCCCAATATGTTTTATTTCAGAAACAACATAAGTCAACGACGGTTATTAGTAAAAATTTAAAAAAATAGTATTTAAATTTTTGCTAATTCAGACAATAAGTCTATTTAAGATGTGGCGCGCACTTTCTAAAATAATTGACAGAATGATTGTAAAAATATAGTCGCTTTAGAATTTTTTTGTCCGCACTGAAAAGTTACTTGTCAGTGACTTCGTTGTTTCTGAAATAAACCGTGTTAAAGATTCTATAATATAATTTGAGGAATTGAAGCAAGATAGGAACATGAATTTTTTGGCATATTATAAATTACAATTGAAGTATATTCTGTAAATAAGAGCTTTTCGGATAGAACGTCTCCATATGCAATCAAAAATTTACAACCAACCGGGTGACAATAAAATGTAGTGATACTGTAAGTGTATCACATGTTCATGTTAAATGCTCTGAATATCTCTCATGTTTTTTATATTTACATTGCGGGAGATTTTTATACTTTATTGCATTTGTGAGTAAAAGTTTTTGACTTTGAATGAAGATTTTTGAAAACTTAAAAGTTACGTGTATCATTTATTTCTACATGCCGTGATTGGTTTGGACTAATTAGTGAAATGTGTTGGGAATAACTTTGTTCCAGAGATTCAGTGGAAAGTGTTGGAATCTTGTAATTGTCGACCCCATTTCACTAACTAACAGAATTCAAACCTTTTCTGCCCGTCAGATACTAAGACAGAATTTTTAGAGTCCCGCTGCTGCTCTTCGAAACTTAAAATTCCCTTACCGACTTTAAAATGGTTTAGTGCATGCATCTCTGACACCTTTTTAAGGACCAGTGTTGGACAGTATTTTGACTCGCAGGGTACTGTAAGCTATGATATATTTAAAAATTAGGTAAATAAATAAGACACATAAATAAGAAACTTAGCGTGAATTCTGCATCCATTAGAATATTTGTCAGAAAGTGAAGAAATATTCCAGTGCTATGGAAGTAAAACATGTGAGTTTCTGAAGAAATTGGGAACAAATTCCAAAGTCTCAAGTTGCACGACTTAAATTCCTAGCCCCTTAATGACTGGGTCTATGTCGGATCAAAGCGATTTTATGAAAAACATAGCGTATTAGGGGTGGATTTTAATAAAATGTCATTTTTTTCTTTTCCCTTTAGAACAATACTGTTTAGTATAAAAACTAATTTTATTATGACAAAAGAAAATGCTCCAAGTTTAAACATTTTTTTTCTTTTTTCGTCGATTTCGAAAAAGACTTATTTACATTTTCCGTTATTTTTAATGCATTTTTCGCTGCTTTCATCAATTTTAATATCATTTTAATGGTACTTGCTTGAAATAATATTTTCGAGTTGCAACAAATGTCCTCCACAGAATTCCTGAGTAGCCTATTCGATTTATTCGCTCAGAAATTGTAATGTCAGCTGTTGTAAGCAATCTAAGGTTTTTGTGAGGCCTATAAGCGCCATTGTCGGTTCGAGCGATTACGGGATGACTAAAGACAGATTTCCTAATAAAGAACCGTCCAACCCAAAGAATGAGTTAAGTACGCTGAGTGAACTTGAATGATTTTTAAAAAGTTTATTTCTACACGTTCGACCTAAGGATTTTCGAGAGATTTTAGTTTTACATGCTGATTTTTTGGGATTGGGGATTTCCTTGACAAATTGAGGTTAGAATTCTGACTTAATTATATAATTAGTTTTATTTTAGATTCTGTTGAGTTTTAATCTTGATTTGGGGGAATAAACTGTTAAGATAGCCTGTCAAGCAATTGGAAGGGAAAGACAAAGATTCTACATATTATTAGTTTAGGGAGGTTTAAGCATATCTTTGGGAAATTTGGATTTGATTAGACTTGGGATGTTTGCTGTTCGGTCTAGATGAACATTCAGGGCGGGAAGAGATGAGGGGAGGGAAGAATAAAAATTATTTGCTACATTTTTATATGTTCTAGTACGGTATCAATTCGGGGTTCTCTGTGAATTTGATCGTTCGGTTTAAACCATGGAGCTTTAATTGACTTCCTAAGGACTTTATTTTGGACTATTTGAATTTTTTGTAGGTGGTAGGAGCTGCATTTCCCCAAACTGGTCAAGCTTAAGTTAGTGTGGATAGGATAATAGATTTGTATAGTAGAGTCTGGCATTTGGTATTTAGTGTTGAATGTTGATTTAAGAACGGGTACAGTTTTGATATTTTGGCATAGGATTTGTTGATTGCTGCGTGAACATGGGGATTCCATGATAATTACTTGTCTAACAATACTCCGAGGTACTTTATTGGTTCACTGTTCCAGGGTATTTCACTGTCATCTATTTTAAGATGGGGAGGGTTTCGTGGTCTCCTAAGAGTAAATATTTTAGTCTGGCATTTTTTCGGATTCATTGCCATTCTCCATTTTTTTGTTCATTGCGTTAGGATGTTAAGATTATTCTGGACTCTATTGTATGCCAGGTTAATATCTGTACTTGCTGTAAAGAGTGGCGCATCGTCAGAAATAAGAGCAGTTTTCACGTTTGAAAATTGAGGTATGTCACTCACGAAGATATTAAATACAATAGGTGAGAGCAGAGCCCCGAGGAACTCCGGCTGTAATATCACGAGTAGAAAATGAGTGATTAATTTTGACCTTAAATTTTCTTTCGGTGATGAAGCCTTTAATAATATTCTGAATATACTCAGGGACTCCGAGCTGTCTTATTTTAAATAACAGACCCGTATATCATACCCTATCTTACTTGTGCAATATCCAGAAATGCGGTTAGAGTATGTTTTTTTCTCTTGGAAGCTCTGTGAAATGTATTAGGTAAGTCTTAACAGCTGATGTGTGAAGAAATGATTTGGTCTGAAACCAAATTGAATAAATGGATCCAAGAAACTTTTATTTTATCAGTAATATATCCAGCTTGAGTTGTTCATTCGAACTGGTTTTGATCACATTTTTTACGTAATTGTTTTTTGCTTTAAGTCATTTTATACACATTTTAAGAGCATTTTAGTGATTATTTATGGCGCTGTTTTATGTCATCCAAATCCACCCCCTAGTTATAATATATTTGCAGTGGTTACGTCAAAAGGCAGGTAGTATTGTCTGAGTCTCACAACTAAAACTATTTTATTATTATATTATTATTACTGTTATATTTAGAGCTGTCTGATTTATTCAAGTTTTAAGAATAATTGGAGATCAATAAGTAATTAGAGTTGCCCGTGTATTCACTCTAATAGGTTAGTTCAAATCATCACGTATGTGTCAAATTATTATGCTCTCCAGTAATATTTAGTTTCCACAATTTGCTTATTCACGAGTGTCAAATATGTTCAGTTTACATATCATTGCATAGTGTGTATTTTGTATTTAAACAGCAAACAGCTTCTACCCATTAACCCGATCTGTATTCCAGATATGATCTTACGAAAATCCTCTCGAATCAGAGGAAATGATGTATTCTACATTCAGAAGTAGTGTCAACTATCAGACATTTAAAATAGGGACAATGTCCATCAAAACAAGATCGAAAACCTCAAAATGAACTATCTTATTATATCACAATATAAAATAAATAGTTATCTTCATTCGAGAAAGTAATAAATAAACAAATTACTGAAGAAATGTTACATAGTACTACTAATTTAGAAGTTGGTTCAGAGCAATATTATAATCATTCCTAAAGAAATGTAGTACAAATAAAAAAAAATAAAGGGGAAAATGTAAGCTATTATTTAGACAAAATACACATTTTGACATATCTAGTCTCGATACTCTGCAATACACCGTGGGCGAACTTTTATTTGTTAGCGAAAATGTTTCAGGATTTTATGGCAACTTATATTTAGCTTTCATATATTATTCCGAAGTTCTCGATTAAAATAAATATTTTAATGGCATTAAAATTGCCGAAACAACAAACCTACATAAATTAATACTTCTAAAATTTTTTGAAGGTTATATGAATAAAAATTTCACGAACTCAGGAAAAAGTGCCAACTTGTTTTAAAGAATGAATTAAATAATACTGCACGACAAATACTCTTAATAATATAGTGTGCAAATCACGCCATATTAATTGCATTTCCGCATAGGCGGCAAGGGCAACGGATGTATAACCTGAAATAATGGTGCTAAAACAGCACGCACTTTCTCGCCTTTGGATACAGTTATGTAATTCTATTTATACCACAATTTCTCTCCGAATCAACACATCTCAGTCATAAGTTTTTGTAAAATTCATTACAAATCGTACAACACCTGGTGCGAAAACTAAATATTTTCAAAAAAACACACATTTGACAATTATACCTGCTTTTCATACCGCTAAACAAAGACGCAATTCACCAAAATTAATCTACCGAGTTGCAACGGGGAATGCCATTGTAGGTCCAATCTGATATTCCCTGAAGGCTAGCAATATTTATTTCATATATTTCAAATAAGTTTGAAATAATTTGTAAAAGATTAATTTACAAACGTATAACAAAAGCTAGAATGTAAGAAATGAACAAAGAAATATGATAAAACAATGTAGGCTTTCACGGCCTGAGTTGTAGTCATAAAGAAATATGAAATAATAAACAGATTCTAACTTACGTAGCATCCAACTGCCTGGAAGCGCTTCTCATATTACGTTCACGAAGCGCAGGATATTCGGAGCGCGCAACTAAGGGCCCCTTCACACGAAGCCACTGCCGCGCGCTTCCGAGAGGGGGCAGAGCCCTTCCCACGCACCCACCACCACAATGCCGAAGTCTATTACTATAACACTCGACGTAGAAATCATATTCATCAGGTGACAGTATCAACAGCTCATTACAAAAAATTCACATACAACACTTTGCCAGATGACATTAAAGGATTAAATTCAATAGAAAAGTTTAAATCCCAAGTGAAATCGTTTCTGCTGCATAACTGTTTCTATACAATTAGAGACTATACTGAGCATCACAAGAAAAGTAACATTAATTTTAACAATGATACATAATGCATTATTTAGCATTTGGACTGTATAAATGAGTATAAACAACCTGTAACAACTATTGTACTACAGCTTCCGGGTCAATGACCCCCATCTCGATCAGGTTTTTCGTCCAGTTTCCCTGATCCATTGAGCAAATGCTGAGATGGCCCCTTGTTTTGCTTCTGGACATAAATGTAACTTCATTTTCTGTGCACGTCTTCTAGAATTCAGTGAGAAATGCAATTATTCAAATTATCGTTTCCATGTTGTCGCGGCAGGAAGTAATAAGAGCCAAAATTTATTGCATATTTATCCTTGAAAATAGATTTTATTACATGGGAGTTTTTTTGTTTTCTTTTTTCTCCCTTTCAAAATTCAAAATTTATTGCTTATTTATCCTTGAAAATAGATTTTACTACATGGGAGTTTTTGTTTTTTTTCTCCCTTTCAAAATTCAAAATTTAAGTAGTATATGACTTAGTGTAGGGATCACAAAATTTTGAAAATGTGCACACAATTCACTTTTCCCCATAGCACGTCATACGCAGTTTTTAACTGTTTTTTTGACGTAAATAAATAAACACTCACCACCGCCGCAAGCAACTGCTCAAGAGGGAGGGATCCGTAGTCCACTCAGAAACAAAATTGTTGATAAAACTTGAATATGCGGCTATCCTCACCGAATCCTTTCTTATATCAAACTTAATGAAATATTCTTACGGCTTCTATCAGTTATCACTCGTTATATACACTCTTTGCCGGTAAAAAAAAATACGAGCGGATTTTGTCATTGAAAAATTAAGTTTCAAAAGTTGTATTTAGTGAGATTCATCCATTCGTAGTTACTTTTCTTCCAAACGTCGGGAATTTTGAAATATACAGCGTCATCTGACACCTGCATCAAGTTAACAAGAAATTGTTAAAAACTATCAATGACATTAATATGTCTAAATATTTAAGCGTGTAAATACTACCCATTGCTCCCAAAGAAATGTATAAAATGTGCGTAATGCAGGCATTTATTAAAAATATGCAAACTTGTACGGAAAACGAATACACCTTTAAGGTGAGAGGGACACGAAAGAATCGGGAAAAAATTGATTTTTCATAATTTGCGCCATTTTATTCTCTGTCTTCTCCTGAACATGCTGATATATAGTTTATGCATGTCTTGCTACTTTTTCGTCCCTAAAAAAGTATTTAATGGAACTATGCAGTAGTCAGGGCATTTAAGAAGTGGGTGTACAACCGGAGTACCGCCTTGTACCAACCTGGAGTAAAACTCGTGGAGGTATGTAGAATGGAAAAAAATGTATTTTTTTTTAGATATTTGCAAAGTTCGAGATATTGTTTGCAATTAATGGCTGCACTGTTTGCGTATAACGTGTTTTCTTTGTATATTCTAAGTGAAACACCTATTGTTGTGAATAAGAATAGAAGTATCGTGTTGTATACGGCAGCTCTGCGCTGCGGCAGTGTCCCAGTGGGAAGACCTCCATTTAAACCAATGCTTTGTTAAGAAGAAATAAAAGAGGTCATCTTCGTCAACATATTTTATCATTCCTCCATTCGTCAACACTAATATGTTGACGAAGATGACCTCTTTTATTTCTTCTTATAAGAACGTCAACAACACCAAATCAGAATTCCCACAATGCTTTGTTACCAGTCGCGGTGTATGGTGGATCGCGGCAGTATCTACATGTGAAGGGGCCCAAAGTTTGATGCCAATCAACTCAAAAATACTCGCATTTTCGAAAAATTGTACATGATCTTCTTTCAAAATCTATCCACAAGAGTCAATTCCACTTAAATGTAGTTGTAAGAAAACGCCGAAAAAAAAATTGAATTTTAGCAATTTTCGAAAAATCAGAGTTTTTGACGGAAATGAGACATGCACCATTCTCATAAACGTTTTTTAGACTATCCAACAACAAAAGTCAATCAAAAACAATGGAGATACTATTTTTTGAAAATTTTGAAAATTCCCAGGGAGTTCTTGTGAAGTACCCCTTGAAATGAAAATATCGGTTTAAAATTCAATGGGCCGTGACATCAGGCAGATCAATTGAGGAATACCACTTATGGAGAAAATTGACTGAACGGTTTAGCCTCTAGCGTTGTTCACAGACGGACAGACAGATGACGTATAGACATGAGAGTTTTTTCTTTTTCCCGCAGCATTACTTAACTCTCATCTTAAAAACTACCTTTTAAGGCAAGAAAGTAAGAAGAAAATTAGCGAAAATGTAGAGAAAATAACAATTATGTCAAATAATAGAGGCAGCAATTTTAATAAATAAAAAACAATATGAAAATATATATTTGAAGTAGTACAGACAAATCTATTTCAATTAACGTAATTTTAAAAAGAGTGAAATAGAAAAATATCTTGGAAGATGTTTCGAAACTGGGAAAAAACAAGTTTGATACACAAAAAAGATGAATAATCTGTATTTTCTCAGAGTTTTCTTCCACAGACTTTCCCTCTAGTTAGTAAACGAAAACAGCATATTTTGTACACGCCAATGTAGTATGGGAAGGAAAATTTCAGGCTTATTGTATAGAGATAAGAAATACATATACTGCAGTTAAAATGATAACTGAAATTCTGTCAGTTTAAGGGAGCTGGAATATGCTCTTTTCCAGAATGGTTCATCAAAGTTACTAAATAAGTTTCAATTGTAATTGTAACATTTCATTGAAATATATATTTCGTAATAATGTTAGCACTGTAATGGTTCTTACTAGTTGTATGTGACGTCGCCGACGCTGTAAATTGTTTTAAAAGTAGTTTCATGAGTTGAAAATTTCTGTCTTACATCATTTCATACCCTTTCAAAAATCAAAATTTATTGCTTATTTATCCTTGAAAATAGATTTTATTACATGGGAGTTTTTTGTTTTTTTTCTCCCTTTCAAAATTAAAAAATTATTGCTTATTTATTATTGAAAATAGATTTTACTACATGGGAGTTTTTTTTTCTTCTCCCTTTCAAAATTCAAAATTTAAGTAGTATATGACTTAGTGTAGGGATCACAGAATTTTGAAAATGTGCACACAATTCACTTTTCCCCATAGCACGTCATACGCAGTTTTCAACTGTTTTTTTGACGTAAAATAAATAAATAAATAAATAAATTTCTTTCATGCGTAGCTTTCTTTTTACAGTATCTGGCGTTGGACTTTCCAATGAATCATAGTAGCTGATAATGTTTTACTCCCCTTCAAATCTTCCCAACGTCCAATGGCCATGTATGTTACCTCCACGCGGGATGTGATTTGGTAATAATGCAATTCCAAAATTATGTTAATTTTGTTTAGGTCACGTCTATTTTTATACTGTGTAATGTGTGTTCATGATGTCTGCTTTTAGTTTGGTTGAATAACAAATACATTTGTTTGACCTATGTGATTAATGACTAATCCTGTCATGATTACACTGGTAATTTATGCATTGTATTAAAATTGTTTTGGTTTCTCTTGATTATTTACAATACTTGTTCAATTAGTAGTATGTTATGTTCTTTATGCCCCCATTACATTATGGGTTTTAATTTGATACGGTAGGTAATGGTGTCAGTTACTTCATTAATTGCGCATCAATGAAGAATCTGTGAATCAGTATGTACGTACGTATATGTAAACAATTATCTGATGTTTATTACCAGATTGTCAAACAACAGTTGGATGCCTCTTGGATATCTTGTATGAAAAGAGTAAACTAAATTAAAAATTCAATAATAAAGCAAACTATTAACCAGAAGTACTTTTAAGTAATTAAGTAAAGTAATCAGTATATTTTATAATATCGAAGGACAACATGTACAATTTCCCAAGGACAACATGGACAAGAGCCCAAAATTGATTGCTTATTTATCCTTGAAAATACATTTTATTACATGGGAGCTTTTTTTTCTCTTTTTTTCATTCAAAATTCAAGTAGTATATGACTTAGTGTAGGGATCACAGAATTTTGAAAATGTGCACACAATTCACTTCTCCCCATAGCACGTCATGCGTAGTTCTGTTTTTTGACGTTATATAAATAAAAATAAATATTTTTTTTTTCCAAATTCTTAATTATAAGTAGGGATCAGATTTTCATGTAAATATATATATATATATATATATATATATATATATATATATATATATATATATATTGTGACGTACCGGGTAGGCCGGCTTGTTCTCAGTAAATTTATTTGTAAGGGACAGGTGTTCTTTCTCGTGAATGGGCTCGGGGTTATTAATCAAACACCACTGTTCCGTGAACAAAATAAACTGAACTATTTATTAATTCTATACAAATCACTAATGATACAATATTTATGGTGGTCTCTACCCTTTTCTTTCATATAACCCAGAATCACTGTTAGTCTCTCGATCTTATCGATCGAAGAAATATTTACCGTTTACTTCTTCCCATACGAGCGTCGGCGGCTTCGGGGACCCTCGGGTTGCCTCGCGCTCCTTCGCTGCTTGCCGGGGTCGTTTCACAGCCGAGGTGAGGCGCTGCGCTTCCGAAGTACGTCTCCTTTCCAATTCTCCGATCCACTCGACGTCTTTTGATCTGTGTTACTCCAAATAGCAGCTATCACTTCGGCAATATGTCCGATCGACTATTGATTGTTATCACGCACAAATTGTCCGTCAATTAATCTTTCTGCACTCGTTCGTTCGCGATACTAGTTTGCTTTTCGATCGCGGAGCAGCCCCAGATACGTCCTTCCTCGCCGGCGGCCAGCCAGACACTGACTCCTCGCGGCCTCGTTCCCACGGTCGGCCAACCGACGACACCTCGCCGCCCGTAACCGTTTTTGTGGCTAGCGAGCGCCCTCTTGCAACCGTTCTGCCGTGTTCTTGCTTGATGTCTCGCCGTTTCTTTGGGTGGAAACGCGGTGCGTTTCATTACCCCCTCCCCCCTTTTTTGTGGATTTTTCTCCGGAAAATTCAATGACTTAATGGTCTATTCTTGTCCATTGCCTTCTCTTGTTGGGCAAGGTCTTAAATTGTAGAATGTTTTTAGATTTAGAATGAAATTATAATGTCCCACCACTTCTCTGTTATCGTTGACTAGTTTAGCCACGTTTGGGTTTGTTATCTGTTCAATGATGTACGGCCCCTCATATAATGGAAAAAATTTTGCGTATAACCTTAGTTTAGGGTTAGACACTTTGGGGACACGCAACAATATTGTCTGCTCCTCGTGAAATTCATATGTTTTCTTCTTTGACTTTGTCTTCCTGTGCTGGGCTTCCAGTACTTCTATCTGGTCAACCTGTTGTTTCAGTCTTTCTTCTATCCCCTCCTCCGATAACACGCCCGTACATATTTCTAATTCCTCTCCCGTTCCCATGTCCATCTCGATTCCCTGGCTTCCTAGTTCTACCACTCCGTGGTCAAGATCAATAATCGCGCGTCGTTCGGATAAAAAATCTGTCCCTATAATCATCGGATACAACAACTTCTTTACTACTAGAGCTACCACTTCGTACTTCTGATCGCCAATTTCAGCATTAAACATTATTTGTTTCGTGATAGGGCTTGACTTCTTCTGAGTGGCTCCTATCACGTACGCCCTATTCATGGGCAAGCACATTACTTGCTTTCCTTTCGCAATCAACTCATTATAAAATTCCTCTGATATAACTGTTGTAGTACATCCAGTATCAACCAGTGCTTCCGTTACCACCCCTTCGCATTCTACTTTGATCGTGGGACATTTTCTCATGCGAACTTCCGAACTTTTTTTTCTCTGCCACGGTTGTGATTCATAGGACACCGACTGAATCGTATTGATAGGGACCACATTCAGCTCTTCTTCCCTTGTGTCCGTCATGGGGTCGCCTGTCATCACGGACTCTATCTGTTTAAAGATGTTCCCTGTCCTCCACTTGGACCAGGCCGTGTTGATTGATTGGGCGCACCTCGGTTCGTTCCTCTCTCTTCTTCTCGACGGTTTGGGTTTTGTCCACCCCACTCCGGTCTTTGGTTACTCGGTTCCGATTGCCGCCGGCTTCCCGTCTCGTGTCACATCCACTGGTTGCCTGCCCCACCCCATTCCCTTGTCTATTGATTGGTTCCGTTCTTACCGCGTTCACGTTTCCTTCCCTCTTATTCTTCGGGGTATTGACAAATGTTAAATCATTTGCAAATTATTTTGGATCGACACGGGAAACTGACGTGTCAATAAACACATAATTTCTTGATCACTCATTGGGGGACGTAGTGTCCTACAATCTCCAACACGTTGCGTCGCATATTCCCGCACAGTTCCCATCGACTGAGTATAATAACCATTCATTAGATTTAACTTCACATTCATTTGAATCTCATCGTTCCAATACCGCTCATAGAATCGGTCTTGAAATTCCTTCAGCGTCCCCGGAAATACATCAAAAGTGTCGGCCCACGTCCGGGCATTCCCCTCCAACATACAAAAACTGGACCTTGCATCTTTCCGACGTGTTGATCACAGCTAGGTGTCGTTCCGCTGCCCGCATGAATGCGCATGGGTTTTCTCGACCATCTCCCGAAAACTTCAATGATTTTGGAGGCGTAAAGTTGGTATTCCGCCCGCACTAATGGGCGTTGTCCGGCATTCTTTGATTAGTTCCACATCAGATTGCAGGGATGATACCTTTTCTTCGCACCTTCGTACATTCTCCTGTATGTTCGCTCTCTTGCTCTCCGCCGTCTGGATTTCATTCCGAATCTGGTTTTGTACCTCCTCGCTTTGTGCGGTAATCTTCTCCTCAAGTTATTGATGTAGGTCGGTTTTCAACTCCCCGCCCAATTTGTCAATCTGGGATTCTATCTTCTGATCCTGCTCTACAAATTTCCTGGCGATGGATTGGTTTTGAATCTCGACCTGTTCCGCTATCTTCTTCATTTTCTGCTGGGTTTCCTTGTTTTAATTTCTTTCTTTCTTGTTCCTCGATTACCTTCTTTTGTTCTTCCGCCGATTTCTCAATTCGTTCTTCAATCGCCATAATCTGCTTTTCCGCTCTTCTTTCTTGTTCCCTCTGCCGTTTTATCAAGTCGGTCGTTAATCATTTTCATTATTAACATCAAATCCGATGATATCTTGGTCGTTAATCATTTTCATTATTAACATCAAAACAATCGCCCGACGTGTCATCTAATTTACTTCCAATTCCAGGATTCCTACTATCCAGGAACGTACTTCCGCCGATTCCTTCATCCGAGTCTTCTACACGCTCTGTCTTCTCATTCCGTTCCAACATCGCCTTTTGAGCCTCCATTTTGCTGTCGCAATCCAATTTCTTGTCTTCAGCTGCTTCGTATCGTTCACTCATTTTTCTCAATCGCTTTTACTGCTTCCGCGCTTGTAATGCCGCCCTCAGCTCGTCTACGCTCGCAATACTACTGCAACTGTTCCCCAATTTAATTAATCTAATTCCCAAGTAATTGTATTGAAACAATGACCTATCAGTGATTCTAGGCATTAGCTGAATACACTATTCGTCTTAAATAAATTTTGCCAACCCAATTTTCACTATACAGTGACCACATATGACATACAAATATCCACTCTCTGCAAACAAATGTTAACATCATCTATGCACATAAATTCACTACACAAAAATACCCTTCATAAAACACATCACATCAAAAATAATACAAATAACACTTCTGGAAAATTCCTGAAAACATTGGCATACACAACTTCAATTCAAATTCACAACAATAATCCACAGTCTCATTTCACACACTCCTACAGCTTCCCTCAATAATGACACAAAAATATGCTGTATGCAGTTTTCAAACATTACCCCCAACATTCCAACAAATCAATATTAATTCCCTTCACTATTAATTACTTTCCATTCACTGCTAATGAACAATGCCCCTCCACACCTGGGCTATACTCCTTTTAGATGATTCTGACAATTATCTTGTAAGATTCATGCCCATATGCTCAAAATAATTAGCATATATAATTTACACAAAATGACATTAACTTCTCTTGTATTCATTACACTTTCCTACAAATTCTACTAATTTCCTTGCTTTATCCAATATTGAGAAACAATTCACTTAACTATGGTATGTTATCATGTACACAAATAATTATTCTAAGAAACACAATACTTATACACACTGTTTTCCTTTACACTACATAATAGGTACTCTGCATACTGTTTTCTGGATTGACTGACCACATATTTAACTAAATAACATTTACATTCACAATTACCATTGCCTGTCAATATTTCTATAATTGCTTTATATTTCCTCAACAGTATTTACCTTTACATAAATGACAATAATAAATTTCTACTACTTTTTCAGTAAGCAACTGCACATGCACACTGTTTTATTTCAATATTTCCTGTTCAAACTGTTATGTTTCTTAAAATTATTACACAAGTTTGTTAATTCAAGAGTCATTAGTTTTATTCCTCCAATTAATCCCCTGAGCCACATTTCTTAAATACACGAGTCCATACTGTTCGGGCGCCAACTGTGACGTACCGGGTAGGCCGGCTTGTTCTCAGTAAATTTATTTGTAAGGGACAGGTGTTCTTTCTCGTGAATGGGCTCGGGGTTATTAATCAAACACCACTGTTCCGTGAACAAAATAAACTGAACTATTTATTAATTCTATACAAATCACTAATGATACAATATTTATGGTGGTCTCTACCCTTTTCTTTCATATAACCCAGAATCACTGTTAGTCTCTCGATCTTATCGATCGAAGAAATATTTACCGTTTACTTCTTCCCATACGAGCGTCGGCGGCTTCGGGGACCCTCGGGTTGCCTCGCGCTCCTTCGCTGCTTGCCGGGGTCGTTTCACTTGGGACCAGCCGAGGTGAGGCGCTGCGCTTCCGAAGTACGTCTCCTTTCCAATTCTCCGATCCACTCGACGTCTTTTGATCTGTGTTACTCCAAATAGCAGCTATCACTTTGGCAATATGTCCGATCGACTATTGATTGTTATCACGCACAAATTGTCCGTCAATTAATCTTTCTGCACTCGTTCGTTCGCGATACTAGTTTGCTTTTCGATCGCGGAGCAGCCCCAGATACGTCCTTCCTCGCCGGCGGCCAGCCAGACACTGACTCCTCGCGGCCTCGTTCCCACGGTCGGCCAACCGACGACACCTCGCCGCCCGTAACCGTTTTTGTGGCTAGCGAGCGCCCTCTTGCAACCGTTCTGCCGTGTTCTTGCTTGATGTCTCGCCGTTTTTGGGTGGAAACGCGGTGCGTTTCAATATATATATATATATATATATATATATATATATATATATATATATTATGCAGGGAAAAGATACATGCATTCACTAATATTTTTAGACTTAACACGACATTCTGAACAAATTGAAACCATTTTTATTTTACATATTTATAAATATTTGATCTATTGCTACATATTTCGTTACATTTTAATATATTTGTCAGTCGAAAATGAACTTTCACATACGAATTCGAAATATATGTTACTTGAAAACTTTCTTTGTTCCTAAAATACTTACAAAGCCACGCAATGCACTTGTATTAACGCCGGACCTTCGCTATTAATTGTCAAACGTACATCTCTCCCCCCTTCTTCTTCTTCTTCTTGGAAACCGCATCCTTGGAATCAAGGATGTACGGAAATATGCGAAGCAGAAGGAATTTCAATTAAGTGCTTACTCACGTTTCATATACCCCATGCGTAACACGATAAAACATATTTTTCAAATCATTGTCTTATCGGTTTTCTGGTGTCGAGGGGGGGCGTATGCTCCCTTTACCCCCCTCTTTCTGTCACAGGCTGCACGGTACTACTCACTTGTGCGCCGGTGACTCGTAAACATGGTATATACTACGAAAGTATTAAATATTTCGGATGAAAATAGCGAATAATTTCATCTGCTGCAGAGCTTTTTTTCAGCCTTTCATAATCCATATTAAGATCTGATCGAGAACGTACTGTGCTCGGAAAACGCTTGAAGAATGGCATATTTTGCATTTTTTATTACAATAAATTCCGTTCTCTTATCAATATCAGTTTGTTAACAATATTAAGAAGGGATGTAATGTATCATATGTAAATCCAGAAAGAAAGAAAGAAAGAAGGAAAGAAAGAAAGAAAGAAAGAAAGAAAGAAAGAAAGAAAGAAAGAAAAAGAAAGAAAGAAAGAAAGAAAGAAAGAAAGAAAGAAAGAAAGAAAGAAAGAAAGAAAGAAAGAAAGAAAAAGAAAGAAAGAAAAAGAAAGAAAGAAAGAAAGAAAGACGTAGCCGCGTCTAGCGGTGGGCGCCTGCGGGTAGGCCGTCCTTCGGGCCGATGTGGGGCGCGGGTCGTCGCCTGCCACGTCAGCCTTGTCCCCTCCTCTTGGGGATAGAGAGCAGTAACAGTTTGAGATCAAATTCTTGCGAGAAAGAAAGTTGATTCAGCTGATTTACTGATTACTGATTAACGAAGTCCTGTGTTCTTTTTTTATAAAGAGGGATATGTAGAGTTACTAATCTCTCTCAACCTGTCACTGATGGGCTGTGTTGCATCATTTATAGGTACTGAAAGCTTTTGGCCAACTTATTCGCTGAGAATCGTATTTAAGGATTCGCGAATACGTTACCAACGTATTCGCTGGTAACTCCTCTCTGCGCGTTTGAGAATAATAATGTAATAATTCGTGTAATAGTAAGTCGTATCCATTTTGTAGTTGCCCAGAGTAAATTAAATACGTTTGGAACAGGAAAAAACTGAGTTCCCAAATGTTCAATCAAATATTGATTCTTCCATATGAGATTACTTCACAAAGTTGTTTTTCTAAAAATAAAAATAAATTTAGAAAAGTAATTCGGGAGACTTGCGTAAAAATGAGTATCCTTTTAGGTTTTTAACGCAAATATATAATATATAAGTTTGAGAAATATTTGCAAAAATGTACAAATATTGTATATTTATATTGAATTATACCCAATGTATGTAGCCACTGGATTATCAGGAAACAGTGTTATGACATGTTATCTTTTAACTGATCAATTAGGGAGATTAACTTTCTTGATTTTAGTTCTAAATTCATATTTACACGCTCGCTGTCGTTGCTTTCTAGCAGTAGACCGTTTCACAAATTCTGCAGTGACGCCTAATTCTAAATGCAAAACATCTTTATTATCCACTTCGCAGAAAGAATGTCATTACACATTGTAATAAACATCAAGATGCGAAATTCACTGGTTGTGAATTTTGGGTGAGATCTTAGAGCATGGTGACCTTCTCTTTCAAGTTTCTTTATTCCTCGAGTGTTTAGAGCAATTATACGTAAGGTCAGGGATGAATGCTTTTAGTTATTAAGTACGCACTATATTCTCTTACATATGTACGACAAAACCACAATAATTCGTATCTAGAGAAGGAAAGAAAAATCGAATATCTAATTGAATACTTCAAAGAAGTTCTCTAATAAATCAGAAAGTTTCAGAACTTTGAATAAAATACGGATTATGAAGACTTTAGAGTAATTGAGATACTACAGTATTCCAATGGAATTTCATAGGGTATTGACCCTCTGGGTGACGTTTAATACGCTGTCTAGAAGCATTATCTGTTGGACTGATGTCACACGCCACCATTTTGGGGACAACTACAAAACGTTTGTTCTGATTTGCAGTTTTTTGTGACACAATTCTTTTGTTTATAAATTGATGTAGAAAAACAGGCGTATGACATATAAGCAGACGCTAAAAAGTAAAGGAATTATCCCACCTCCCCTCATTTTACACGAAATAATGTGTTAAAAGTTATTAATTATTAATCATTTACAATCGACCTTCCCATAATTACCGTAATATTTTTCAAATTTAGGCAGACATTAAAAAATAATTGAAATATGTACGCATAAATAATATAACGTTTTTACTCAATTGCGTTCACCACTTTTGAAGTACATCTTTTGTAAGAGACCGAAGAATTTTGTAACGGATCAGTTCCCAATACGTTTTTGTTCTCTTTTTGAATAAAAATACATATTATATTTTTCTTAAAAGAAGAAGTCCAACTAATTTAAATTACGTCTTAATTTCTTTGCGGATCATTAAAATTACGTCAGGGTCACTGGTGGTCCGGGAACCACCGGTTGCCCGTCGCAGCTATAATCCCTTGTGAGAAAGAACGAACTGTGGTGACTCAAAGTTCATTACGGGAACAACTTGCAGTTTGTATTTAATTATTGTTTAAATTTATTTTCTTTAATGTCGTTTCATCGACAAGGTTATTAGCGACAGCAAATATACATGATATATATATAGTATACAAGTTAATTAATATTACTAGAATCCTTCCAGCATGCTGTCCAAAGAAATGATGCTAGTAGATTAGTTCAATAATTAAAATGATTAATAATTGATAAACATTACTTCAGTTCGATAATATAGAATTAATTTCGAATCTACAATATTAGACTAAAGAACATGCAGAGACAATACATTGGTGGCGAAGTTGCTGCTAACCTATCGGCTGCTGTGAAGTTGTAAGGATGTAGTAGCTAATGAAATTTCACAAAATAATTATCCATTAAATCTTTGAATTAACAATTCACAACATTTTTGTTGAGATGATGGTAGATCAAAATACTATTTATATTAGCAGAAACAAAAGAACTGAAAGCTACATCTCGTATACGATTTGACCTAAACTTTTCCATTATAAATATTTTTGAGAAAGGATGGATTTGCTTTCTAGGATGCTTTCCAAACTTCTTCCAATCACACGATAATGTATAACAACAACAACAACTACAACAACAACAACAATAATAATAATAATAATAATAATAATAATAATAATAATAATAATAATAATAATAATAATAATAATAATAACAATAATAATAATAATAATAATAATAATAATAATGTCAATAACATCATCATTTCACCCATTTGCCCTCTGCTAGATATTTTGATATTGGCGGTCATTACTGTTTATTTACATTGCTTTCGTTTACTATGAAAGACTGGTGCACATCCGGGTGATAAAATGAAATCGGCAAAACTCCAGCGAGAAAACCACGAGATACTTTGTCTGTTGTTAACAGTAAAGACATATTTCAGGAAAGAATAATCTTTGCTTCGCGTCTCGTGGTTTATCAGTAACTTCAAAAGTGCTCGTAATTTTTGATAAAACTACTGTGTCAATTACTTCTGGCTGGTTCCCAGAAGATTGATGGTTCATTTAACAAGCGGAATAGTT
Organism: Teleogryllus oceanicus; assembly: GCA_964035755.1. NCBI lineage: Eukaryota > Metazoa > Arthropoda > Insecta > Orthoptera > Gryllidae > Teleogryllus > Teleogryllus oceanicus. The sequence continues at coordinate 108,333,083 of CAXIVR010000008.1, read as the reverse complement.
ACAAAAATAAATACGAATTTTATGAACGAGTATTACAAGTCATGAACTAATCAGTAGTTTTGTGATTATTTGTTTTTTACCAATTTTTGATTTGAATGAAAGTGTTTATGAGTTAATATGACTATTTTACTAGCTAATAAAGTTCTCATAGTACAAGAATAATCTGATTTTCAAATTAAAATCTTATGGAACAATGCTAAACATGAATAAATTCAAAAGAACTGTTTTGGTTTTACTAAAGTCATGTCTATTCATTGTTCTCTTTTATTTAATTTCTGTACATTAATATTTACAGTGACCACTATTTATAGCGGTTAATACCACAATTAACCACTATTTATAGTGAGTGATTCATTTGTCACTCTAGTTTTTATGTTATTGCACATGTTCTGATAACGTGGTTATAGGTTGCTTCTGTAGTTTAATTAGTAGGATATACTACTTTAGAGAACCGCTGAGCTGTATCAGATGTAATATACAGGATGTGTCCTTTCAGGTGGTAAATTCTCTTACATATTCTCTTCAGTTAAATGAATAAATGTTTTCCATTTTTTTGCTGACACACGCTTCGTTTCTCCATAGCTGTTTCTTGACGATTCCTGTTCTTCTGTAACGTTCAGAAGATTGTGCTTCTAGGTAATCCGAGAGCCGAGGATGTTCACAGAAACTATACTTTCTCCCGAAGCAAACTAAAAAAAAATAACCATTGTTATTAACGCAGATTTGTGAATTGACAGAATTAGGATGTACATTACCACAGCGTGTACTGCACACGACCTTGGAACTGCATCCAATATTAGGCCATCAGCTGCTAAACTCGCTAGTCGGCCGTCAGGATTGCAGTGCACTTGCTGCTAATAAAGGATTTCCCGAATCTTCAACAGCACTTTGAATTATGGGAATGCACACAAACTACCGGTGATAAATATGCTACAAGGAAATTCAAAAATTTAATAAAAAACAACACTTTCTGCAGAAATCCAGGACTCTGAGGTGAAAACGGAAAAGAAATTATTAATAGCTAATTTACGAGAAACATGCTGGAGAATTCTTTACTACCTGAAATAAGTATTTTGTGTTCGCATAAATGCAAGTATGCATATTTATAGTGGATGAAAGTCACTGATACCAACCTACATACATTACAAATACGCGCTAGACTAGCACTAGAGACTAGCACTAGCACTAGCACTAGAGTATCAACATTGGCTAAAGTAAAGTAGGAAACCGCGTTCTCAGAAAAAAAGTACTTCACTTCATCATCACGAATTCTAATAACATTAAGAGTTTACAGGTCTCCTGGGTTATATTTGTAGCATTTATAGTAGATGGGTATGGGGAACTGAGGAAATAGTTGCAGTTGAGCTATGGCAATTCGGTCGGGCATGAAAACCCGATATTCGCGACTGTGAGATAATACCTAGGAAAATACTGGGACATTGTATATGCTGTGAAATGGGCATTCAGTACAGAAGAATTCGAGTGTGATGACAAAGAATGCAAATTAAGAAAAGGTTCCAAACTGCGAGGTAACTCAAGAGTATCACTAAAATTTTTACAGTGAAGACACTACAATCAAATGTGAAGAAAGCACAGACTCTGGTGAAGGATATGAAGAAATTAATAAAAAAACGGTACAACCAAACATTAATAAAAAGAGATTATTTCAAGATTAAATGAATATATTGAAATACTGAATTCACAGTGTTAAGGTTTTTTACTCAACCTTTCGGTCTCAAAATCTTTTATTATCGTATTATCGAATAGAGTAAACGTGTGATAAAGCTAATAAAAACTGTTAAGTTCTCGGACGTTCACTATAACCGAAGTCGGCTATATATCAAATAGCAATGTCTCATGAAGTTTACCTTAACCTTTAATTAGGAGAAAGACAAGAAACTCCGTCATTTTCTCACCCTTGTCATGCTCGATATCCGATAATTGCAATTGAATTCAGTTGTTCTTCCGATATGGCTGTTATTGCTAGAGTTTTCTTATTGAGTTTCCAGATTTGATGACTTCTAGCGACTTTCGCACAAATGTACTCATTCGATCAACCACGGTCGTTGTTTGCTGGTGTACCAACTACGGAACTTGCTTAAGATTTTTTTTTTCTGATACTTAGCCGATATTTTGTTACATATCAAATCACTGCGGAATTTTCACCCTTCAACAATTTGCATATTTGTGTGAGTGAAAGAATACGCTGCTTCCGGACGTATTAGATAGCTTACAGGCCCGTAATCCCATAAGTGTAGAGCAAGTTGTGATCTGGCAGGTGATGGTGTCTCTTCATTGAAACGTGTCATCTGGCGTCGACCTGTCTCCCAGTATGTATCGGAGAAACCGGGCCAAAGATGAGCAAGAGATAATCGCGCGCGCTCCTTGGTCCATTTGTTAAGATCACTCCTACATTCATCTGTTATTGTTCGGAAAAAACATTGGAAACTACCGAACAGAGCAGCGGATCACTAAAAGTCTCTTCCAGAGACAGGTTAAATCCGGCACAGATAAGCGAGTATCGAAAATCCGATAAACCGGGACAGAGCATCTAGGATCTCTTGGTCAACAACTCTGCAGCGACAACGGATGTTGTCATTGAGAAATGGCACCCAGTCCCTCACATTCGAGTGGGGTCGAATTCCCGCTCAGATTTTAACGACCAGCAACTTCCCATTTTTCTTTTACCCCCTTTGTTTCCTCGCACATCATAAGAAGAGAAAGTTATGTAATCGTGCGCCGGTAAACGGCGAATTTTCGGCAGGGTTCTGAAGCCAGAACCAACGTTTTGTGGTTCCTTGATAACGAAAAATCAAATGACGTGAAAACGTCTATCTGTCGTCTGTGGTCAACAATAGCGCCTAAACCATTCTGCATATTATCTCCAAAATTATTATTCTCCTATTGATCTGAACGAACTCGTGGCTTTGAGAGTTTCAATAACTTTGATATTTTGATTTAGACGATACTTTTCTTGAAGCCTCAAAAACATTATCAAAATTTTCTCAAAAACGGTTCCCTTTTTTTATTTTACTTGGTCGTAGGGATAACGTAAAGGACGCTTAAGAGAATGGTGCAAGTTTCGTCTTGAGAGCGTTGGCATCCGCGGCCGGAGTCAGTAGCTGCTTGGCTGACTGAGAGACGCCGCGACCTAGGCACAGGTGTCAACGTTACGGCCGCCATTCAGAGACCTTCCTCAGGACGAAATGCCCCAATAGGTTTCATGTTCGTTGAAATCCATGCTTTTTCAAAACTGCAAAAATTCAATTTTGAGGGGGTTTCTTGCTACAACTACAATATTGAAGATGGAGCTTTTTTCTGAATATAATCAGTGCTTTAAAGACATCTTGAAATAATGTCATCTTCAATATTTCAAAAATATGAGTAATTTTCGTGTAAAAATACGTGTAATTTTGAGCTAAATATACGCAATTTTAATTTTTTAACAAAATTTGTTCTGTAACCTCTCCAAATCTTTTCTTCGATTTTTTCCATAGATAGAAGGAACTCTGAAAAGAATGACGTGAGTTTTAATTTCGTTAAAACTTCTGAATTTTCGAAAATTGCAAATGAATTAATGCGATGAAATATGTGGCGTTGTAGCACCAGATCGCCCGTGACGGGCGCCGGCCCCACCCTCTGGCGGGCGGCCTCCTTGATTGCGCGCGGGTGCGCCCTTTATGCGCCGGGAAGCGCCCTCCGGTCGCCCCCGTGAAGGGATTTCTTCCGGCCGCCCCCGATAAGCACATTACCCCGTGCCCCTTCACTGCCCTTCCGGGCTGCCTTCCGGGCACGGGGCTTGCCCCTTCGTCGCGCACCCTGCTCAGAACGCTGCGCTCCAAGCGGCTGCTTCGGAAGTAGGGAAACGCGGATTCGGTCCTCCGGTCCGACAGAGAGAACTTTCTCAACAACCGAAATTTTTTCGCAAGTACAAATCTACATACTTAGCTGATATTTGAACTGGGATATTAATTGTTCCAGACAAACGAGATGTGTTTTTTTCGCAGAAAAAAAACAGTGCAATCATTCCATTCTGAAAAAATAAGAGTTTTTTATTACAAATAATACACAAAAATCTACAAAAATACCAATCTCTCTCTCTCTCTCTCTCTCTCTCTCTCTTGTGTTATATATATGTATATATGTGTGTATGTATGTATATATATATATATATATATATATATATATATATATATATATATATATATATACACACACATACACTGACGGAAGTGCCCCACAGTCCCGCTGGTACAAATATCCCCGCGGACCGGGCACTTCCGTCAGTCACCGGGGAACCTTCAAGGAGGATTCTTCGTCCGAGACCACATCGCCACTGAGGATGCCTGCCGTAGTTGTGGACGAAACGTCTGGAAATATGTTTTCCAATGGACCACGGCCCTTCAGCCCGGAAGAAATCTTTGACTATTCGATAATTAATCGACAGAAAAACTCGTATTGCCAGACGCTGGTAACGAAAAATCGGATAAAGCTTGTTAAAATCTGATAATATCTTGACTATTTTCAATTTTGTCCTTGAATATAGTGAAGAACTCTTCAAGAAAAGACGCGGGTCTCGTTTTCATTGAATTCCGAACACTTTTGCAAGATGCAAAAGTTCAAAGACACGTCTTGAAATAAGTTCTTGCACAATTTTTCGAAAATAGGAGTAGTTTTCAGGTAACAGGTAATGAAACATAGGCACTTTTGAAACAATCTTAAACATTATATTCTCAAAAACGACCGCAAATTTTTCGTGAACATTTTTTCCTCGTATGTAGCAAAGAATGGCAAAAAAGTTAGGCTTGGTGCCATTTTTGGCGAACTGTATTTTCGAGAATTCTAACAACAACAACAACAAAAATTAACGTTTCAAAAGTACAATTTTGGTAATTCGTTAAATGAAATCGGTCCCAAAAAAATTAGTTCTTTAACAAGGGCACGTGCACTTTTTTAAAATTCGAGTAGTTTACAGTAATGTTGCCAATTTTCGAATTTATATATTTGAATCTCTTGCGCTTCCCTTAACCTCTAGTGGAGTCATTAAAACTTTTTGAAGGCATTAAAATGTCTTTGGAATTACTAATGTCCATTGGACGAATCTTTAAATACTTATTATTAAATGTTTTTGGAATCGAATGTTTGGAAAGTGGAAGTGTCACTGACAAAAAGAAATTATATAAAGCATAAAATTCAAATCCTGATTTGAAATTTCACCAAAATGAAAAAAAAACAAACATTAATGTAGTTAAAACCAGAAAATGCAGAATTTGACATCATATTGACTTATATTCATCTTTGAAGTATGCTCTAATTGCATTTGTGGCGTAGAAAGCATTTTATTCCGAAAAAAACATGCGTTTCTGACGAAAAGGTGAATATGAGTGAAGAGTTCTGACGATAAGATGAATAAAATTTAGAAAAAATGTTAATTATTGACTCTTACAACAGGCAATAAAACAAAAAAAAAATACAAAACTGAAATTTGATTGTGCCTGTTTTGTATTGACAAAAGACAAAGACAAATAAATTGTTCCACCCTGCATTGTGCATGTTTGCCTATTTGTTTGTTCATGATTACATGAATATTTTAGCATTTAATTGTGTATGGAAATCTTGTCTTGTAATGAGTTTTACGTGTGATGACTGCAATGTGTTAATATGGACAGAAATTGTGGTATTATAGTATACGCAACCGTTACTAAAAGTGAGAAAGTACATGATGTACCACTAGTTTAAAACCAGAATCTTATATTATCATGTCCCCCGCTATCTCGTTCACTGCTGAATACGAATGTATATTAATTAACCTCTTAGCTGCTAATTCATTGTTTCTTCTTTATGACCTGGAAAATGATAGGTGTACTGAAAATGGTAAAGGCATTTGAAAAGGCTAAGGCAAATTAAATGGAAAGAGGACACACCTCATAAAACCTACGTTTCTAATTTCCCGTAAGCGTGCGTAAAATTCCTCGTAAGCTTCACGTAAGATCTCTATCTTGAATAATTTAGTAGCACAATGAGAGCCAAAAAATTTCAAACTTCAGCAATTTTCGAAATTTTAGATTTAAATTTTAAAATCGGACATGAACAATGTTTATTTCAATATATTGTGCTATCTTTTTATTATCTCTATTCTGTATTATTCTGTTATTTTACTCTATTCAATTGTATTTCACTTTATTCTTGTGAGAAATATAACACTTCGATGAGTCTGTAGCGCTACCAACCAATCTTAAGCGCTACCAACGTCAGTCATGTGCTAGCTGACTACCAGTCAACTCTTTCTCAGGAATGAAAAATCTTTCTGAACATCACTTTATTATTTGTGCTCCAGTACACAATTCATAAACTATCTACAGCCACAGCCTCGTGGATCTACCTAGCAGGTCTTCTTACCTCGACCTCTCAATGTATTCTGGTTATTTATTTTTCGTTCCTCAACAACGTCTCATGTTGCTAGGCGTTGCTAGGCAGGAACAAACCACTACGTAACAGTCCCAGATGTTGGTGACAGGTTGGGTCTCAGAACCCAGGATATTTGTAGGTATTTTAAGTTACATCAGTAATTATTATGGTGAAGGAAATTCATAAACTCTCACTATTTTAAGAAATTTTGTTTTTTTATTATTATTTTTTATTAATTGAAAACGAAGTGCCCATTTTTGTATTATGTTGACATACTTGAATATATTACAAAATTACAACATAAAAGATTCTGCGCATCAATATATGAGGGTCGGTCAGAAATTAATGTCCCCCATTGTTCCATAGGCAGTTGTCCTTAAACCTTCAAAGTTTCATATTTCCAACGTTAGTGTACGAAGTTTCAAATCTCTCCTACAGATAGCTGTTCCTTAACGAACTGTTAAAATGGGGGCTGCAGACGATCTACTACGTTACAAACAGCGATCTGTGATTGAGTTCCTCGTTGCGGAGAAGGAAACTATTGTGAACATCCATAAACGCGTGTGTGCAATGTATAATACTTCTGATATCACCAGGAGTACGTTTGGGTAAAGAGTTAGAGCTTCGGAATGTGAAGAATGACATGTCCATGATTTGCCGCGGCTCCGGGCATCTTTCTTTTCTTTCTCGGGCTCTCAGTCTTTTGGGACATTGATGGTGTCATTCATGTTGGTATTATGCCCAAAGGCAGTACCATTAATTTAAATTCTTACATCAACTCTTTGAATAATCTAAAGAAAATTTTCTCGCGAGTTCAATTCCATAATTTTTGTGCACAAGTCTTGCTTTTTTGCACAATAACGCACGCCTACACACGTGTCGCAACAAGAGAAGCAATGACAAAATGGGTTGGGCTGTGCTTCTCCATTCACCATACAGTCCGTATTCAACCCCTCAGGTTTCCATCTCTTTGAGCCACTGAAAAACGCTATTCACGGAAGAAAATTTGAAGAAGATCCGCAAAGAGAAAGAGTCGCTACGTCGTCAGGAAAAGACTTGGTACCAGGAAGGTACGCTCACCCTTGTTTCACGCTGGCGTATGGAAATTATGTGGAAAAAATATTTCCGAAGAAAACAAGTGAGGCATTACTTTCTCACCGATCTTCGTTCATGGTGTTTATCAGAAAATTTACATATCTCATCTATAGCTTATTTCAAAATTTTCCCGAAATTTTACAAAGCTAATTTCCGAACGATTTTCCAAAAAAGTCATAATTTTTCGTGGCATGCTCTACGTTCGAAACTGAAAACAACACACACGCCGCAATATAGAACTCTATTACTGCAAAGTACTATAAAAAGCAAGTGTTATACCGGCTCGCATTTTACTAAATAGTTTTCAAAGAGATATGACCGAGAGATAAGAGCATTAATTTGCCACATAATACAGCCATAATACAGCCACATCAATGGAGACATCCTCAGTGCCCAGAACCAACGTATTTGCAAGCTCCACGCAGAAAGACGAGGAAACGTGCGCCCGAACTATACCCAGGCTTGGGATTCTCGAGCATTAAGCAAAGCTTCAATGTAGGTCGACGAATGAGTGAAAGCTTTAATGAGTGAAAGAAAAAAATGGATCCGCTTTTGAGGAAACTATAAAAATGTCCCAGGGGCTTCGTGTGAAGTACTCCCAATATTTCAAGAAATGTTTTGAAAATCACTGGACTTCGAATCGGGCCAGATCGATCGGGCAATATTCATTACTGTAACAATCCTTTAATCTTTGCGTGCAAGTGTTGTTCACTATCGAAAGGGCAGAAAAACAGACATTATGAAAAAAACACACTTTCTGAATCAAGTGTATTTTTGATTCATGATTTCCGGTAAAATCTCGAAATCTATTTTCTGCAGCAATACATATCTCTCTGTACACTGTACGTATATTACTACGTGTACGAGAAAGTAAAAGTAATGAAGAGATGGGAGCAACATTTTCTGGAATTTTTTTTCAGAACCATTCTCAAATAGCATATGGTTTGACTGAGATTCTAGACCGTTTTCTGAGGTAGAAGGTGAGCAGCCTAAGCAATGCCCTGCAGATCGCACCTCTCGCTGTGCACACCAATCTGACTTTGCGCTGAAAGTGACTCTTGGAGGCAATTGCTTCAAAACCCAACAGTGAAAGTCCAACCTGACGATGGCCTAAGGAACGCGTCTTGACTGGTGACTTTTCACTTGGCGACACTGGCAATGATAGTGATGATAATGCAATGACAGTATGTGCGTAGAGAATGCAGTGAGAACCATATTGTGCTAGTCACAGGTGTATATGGATTGCCTGAGGTTTTAGGGACGGTTTTTCAGGTAAAGGGCTAGTAGTTTAGGGACATCATCGTGGGTGGCACCTGTCCGATTGATTTCTACCGTCGATTTGTGGGGTGACCTGGCAGAAATCCCGGAGAAAATAATTGTAAGTGAATTTAGGAAGAAATTGACATTCTCCTTTATCCTCGTCACTGAGACCACAATATCGTAAATTCGTAGTAGATGTTACCACAAATCCCAACACAGGCAGGCGGAAGTTACATGGCAAGCGCGAGGATCTATGCTCATCAGAAACATATTATTTATAACTTAGTATTTATTATTCCTGTATTTGTAAATATCAATTTTTAAATACGTTTTGATCCTCCCAGCCGCTCAGTTCGTCGTGGAGCGAACAAGGACCGAACTCTCAAGTGTAAGGCACGCGAGCTGCCCGCCATCCCCACTAGTCTCCTACCACTTCACGGGGAAGCCTCCTGGTCCTTGTCCTCCTCCACTCCCTCGTCCCCCTTCCGTCACCTCCTTCATCTCTTCCTCCTCCCTCTCCCACCTTTTCCTCCCATTTTACTTCTCTTCCTCCTCATCTTTCTCTTCCTCCTCCTCCTTCACCCCCTCCTTCTCCTTCTTCTTTCCTCCTTCTCCTCTTCAACCACCTCCTCCTCCTCAGCGGAGGAGGGGGACGCGGCGATGTGCCGACTCAGCGCCCGCCGCCGCCGCCGCCGCACCTGTTGGCGAGGCGCTCTTCGATTAATTAGGAGATAGTCGCGCGCGGTGCGGTGCGGAGCGGTGCGACGCGGCGTGGCACGGCGTGGCCGCGCGGCCCGCTCCCCCCAGAGCTGCGGTCGCCCTCGCTCCTCGCGGGGCTCGTAACTCCGGGCGAACGCCGCAGTCCCTCCGTTATTGACCATAAGAGCGGCGAGCTCCCTTCTGCTCAAATCCATCGCGAAGGGAAGCGACGAGTGCAGGCATGGAACGGTGGGGGTTCGTCATTGGCAGTACTACAAAAGGAGACTTCGTACTCGTCAAGATTCACTGTTGGGTATTTCTCGGGCCTACTTTCCATAACGAACATAGACTTGTCGCAAACGAAAGAAAATCCAATATATATGAATGAAACTCATATTTTGGAACGTGAAAAGAATCGTTAAGAAACGTAGTTCAACGTCATTTAACGATGAACTAGCCATATTTCGAGGATAATGCATATGTTGGCGAACAATGTAAAAAATAGAAATTGTATTGATAGTTTTCATTTCATAATTACTTATTTCCTAAAAATGGTAATTGGGATACCATTTTTCTCAAAATTGTTCTACTTAAAAAGCAATTCCGACGTCTACTTTTATTTTTAAAATACTCTAAAAGTGTTCCGAAGAACTTTAAATTCATTTTTCTCTAACTCTTTTGTGATGGTCTACAGTAGAAAGTTTTTAAAAAATATTTAATATTTGCTCTTGACGGTCTTTCAATAGAATACCAATCAACATACAAGTATTAATATCTAGTATCAATTGTCACATATGATTGGATTTCCTGCGAAAAATAAATGACTGAAGTTCACGTCAGTGGATCTAAAGTCGTTCGAAGTGCTATTCTTGCAACACATTACTCGCCATTCGCAAACGACAGACGCGGATGACACCGTTAGAGAGAGCCATCTTCTAACCAACTCGCTAACCAACTCGTCCGGTAACAAACAGGTGATCCCATGAGGCAGCAACCACATCCTTGCGTATCACCTTGAGGCAGCAACGTCAATAGTGCTCAACTTATGGCGCAACTGCTAGCAGAACAGAAATTTAATTCCACAGTTGTATGACGACGTGTCAATATTTTTTATACTAACTAGTATAATAATGCATTAGCTATCTAGTTAGTATAATAATATATTCTAGCTAGTATAATAAAGTATTAGCTATCTAGCTATGCCGAATTAAGCCACTGTCTGGAGAGTGGCTGCTCTGATCTTTAGTTTTCCGTTCTTACTCCGATCAATACCAGGTAAATGCCCGAGCATTTCCATAACAAACGAGCTCAGGACCGCACACTATCTTTCCTTCCTCTTCCTACACATATGTGAGGATTGGATCTTCCAGATCCAATCCTCACATATGTGTAGAAGTGTAGTGCAAGCAAGTCTCTGTATGTGAAGGAGATAGTTTAGGACGAGGAAGAAAGAACGATCGCAGAAACCTATCGGTCATAGCAGCTGACGTTAGAATTTTCCTACAGTTAGCGAATGGCGGCTTCTAGCTAGTGTCAAAACCCGCCTAAGTTGGGTATGGATGCCTAAGACCTCCTGGTCAGAGTCGCTGCCAAGACAGCAGAAATGTTGGTTCGGATCTAAACTAAGCCTGTTTTAAATAATTGTTTTATAATATTGACCTAACCTTTAACCGGTTTTGATGGTATTATCACACCGGGCTACTGATCTCTAGTTCGCCGGTTTAAACCAGGTCAAAGTGGGGGGGGAGATTTTTGAGATGCCAAATATCGATGGCATGCATGCGGACGCGTGTCGGCATGTAAAACAGATCTCAGGAAAGGTACTTGGCCGATCCTGGCAAAATTAAAGACTCTAGCAATTTCGCACCAATCAGAGTTTTGATTTGAATTACTAAAAAAGATTGTGCATATTGTATTTTGGTCTAAGCTAACAAATGTCAAAATTGGCGCACTAGCGCTCCTGGGGGAAATAATGGCAAACTACCCTAGATATACCTGCTCAGGATAAATGTCACAAGAAGGCGCTCGGGGCTTCTGGAGACTAGTTTACGCACTAATTAGTGTATGGCATTAAAAGAAGTAGACCTACCCTTGAATATCTTCAATCTCTCAGCTATTTCGCAAATAATTTGAATTCCTTTTCTATTGTTTTTTTTTCTTTTTCTAAACTAACTGTTTGGTAAAAAAGCATTACACCGGCCTAAAGACGTTTCATCATACCGGGAGAGGTGACTCAGGACACCAACTGATGCCACTACAGTGCTGCTGACCGGGAGGTCTGAGGATCGAAACCCGCAGGAGGCAGATTTTGGGGCAGCTAGACCGAACTCAGCAGCTGCCTGGAGGAGAATTCTAGCCGCAGGCTGCTCTGATCGGTAGTTTTCCATGGTTTATCCGATCAACACCAGATGAATGCCGGAGTAGTACTCTAACAAACGGGCCACGGACCGCGCGCCATGCATCCTTTCCTTCCTCTTCCTTGACCTATCCTCATCTCTTACATACTCACACGTATACTTACTTGCACTATGCTACTACACATGCCGGAAGACCGGTCTGGAGATTAGAGCTTGTCTCGGCTGGAGCGGTGCCCCACTGGCGGGAGATACCTGGTTGGAGGAAACTCTGTTAGCCTGCAGTATATCGGCACCAGCTCTCATCATCCAGAAGCGGAAGATCAGTGCGTCCTCTCGAGGAGGAGCACTACACTACACAAGGACTAATGACCTTAGCAGTTGACGTGCCCGAAGTCATCAATCAATCAATAAAAACGTTTTGTTACTCTCGATTCTCGAATGCCGCATCCCCATCACCTACTTGAATGCGCATCGCAGAGTCAACTGTGTCATTAAAGTGTTGCCACCATCCCGCTCGCAAAGTATTTTGTATCTTTGCCGTTGGCACTAGAGCCGTTAGAATTGGAGCCGCTAGCGATGTTTAACGTCTAGTCGCGGAATATGGACTTGGTCGACATTTCAACCTCGGACGATTTCCCACCGATGTTCCCAATGAAGTGTGGAGAAAAGTTATGAGGTGTGCAGGCAATTTTGCCGAGGGGATGTCTCTTTGAAATTGTATTTGACATAATGCACAAGAAATATTTTGAAAGAGAACATTTTAGCATATCATGGGAAATGCAATGTGATTCGTTATTTATTTCATACAATTCTGCCCAATGTAAGTTAATTGTGATACTTCATCGGATGTTTTGAGAGTTTTCACAATTTTATTTATTTATTTATTTTACGTCAAAAAGCAGTTAAAAACTGCGTATGACGTGCTATGGGGAAAAGTGAATTGTGTGCACATTTTCAAAATTCTGTGATCCCTACACTAAGTCATATACTACTTAAAATTGAAAAAAAAAGAAAAAGAAAAAGAAAAAAAAAAGCTCCCATGTAATAGAATCTATTTTCAAGGATAAAAAGGCAATAAATTTTCATGTTTCATTAACCGAATCTTCAAAAATATTTGAGAAAGGTTTTATGTCAACGCAATTATTATTATTATTATTATTATTATTATTATTATTATTTTATGAGCTCCTTTCAATCCCTTAAACTAGGGCCTCCTGGTTTCCCAAGGAAGTTCTATACAGGCTTATGCCGTTGCAGTTTGGTTGAGTACAACTACGCAAATGAATAAATTTCACACATTAAGCTGATATTGATTACTACTAATTAAACAATTGTCATGTAATTTGGCTTTAATACAATCTGTCTTTTAATATTGAAATTGTTTCCACAACACTTAACTGGTTTCACTTTTCTTCATTTCCACGAGTTAGCTTGTTTGAAGGAACCTCCATGACATTCTGCATGCAGTCAGTCTCATCCAATTTCTGCCAACTGAACCCTTAAAGTTGTCCTCTCATCTTTTCCGTTGTATTCCTGGATTACGCCATCCGATTCTTGATTTCCATACGGTTATAGCATAGACCCATCTGTTATCCTGTTCTGTTATGACGCTACCTCCCCATTTCCATTATTGCGTCAAAGCTTATTCAATTACATTTTACTTATTTTTTCCGTACATGTAACGTGGTCTTTAAGAGAGATGTTAAGAAATTCCCTCTCCATTTTTCTCAGGCATCTAGGTAATTTAAGCTTTTGTGTTGCTGTTAGCGACCAAGTCTGACTCCCATAGGCTAATGTTGATAAAATGCAAGAGTCTAATACCTATATTTTCTGCTTTAGACTGACATTTGTCCAATATGACAAACTCCGAAACTTTTGCCATGCAAGAGTGATACGTCTACTAATTTCACTGTTGAGTCTGTTGTTAAAAGATATCAACTGACCTATATATATATATATATATATATATATATATATATATATATATATATATATATATATATATTTCGAGACATACTCTATCTGGTTGATTTTTTTAGGTTTAGTTTAAGTCCCATCTTTTGGCTTTCTCCGTTTAGTTCTAACATTCGTTTAAGTCAAAACAATAAAGTGCTTCAATTCTGACGTAGGCTCTTCAAAGCAATCAATGAAATTCGATTGAGGTAGAGCGACATCTGCAGAGACCCTGGAGTAAACTGGAGAGAACATAGGATAGAAATGTGCTGACTCAAGCGAGCAGTTCAGTCCCTGGCATGCTCTACAGCACTCTCACCCTTGAGTAGCCGTTGAATTTCTCAGCAAGAGCCATCGATTGAGGTCAGTCTATGAGCAGTGCAGTAGCAGTGCATTTATCGAGAAGCATAGTGTTTTTGTAAAATAAATAAAAATAATATTAATTATAAAACAAATACATTAAATATGTTGCTTAATAAGGTATACAATATTTTTTTAAAAATATTTTGGGCTTGTTGCGATTTCAAATTGGAATTGAGAATAGGCCTTTAAATAAATGGCTTATAGAAAACTCAAACGTATTATGGCACATAAATTAAAATTAGAGGTTATCGAAATTTCCTCCTGTAATTTGTTTAAAAAATTGGTGACTTTTTTCTTTTTCGAGGGTAGTAAAGTAGGTCAGTGCAGGTTTCAAAATTTGATTTCTTAAATAAAAATTCTAAAACATGTATGTAATATTCTAAAACCTCAATTAAAAATATTCTAAAAATGTTTTCTTTATATAACATTTTTCAAAGGTGATTTTTGAAGAATAGCTAATAAGTGTAATAGACCTTTCATTGCTCTCTATTGTATTCTTCTTTTTCGTCTTCTTCTCCTTATTATTAATACTATTTTTTAGTTATAATTTTATTTGGTATTGGAAAAAGATTTTGGGAAGTGATATCCTTAATTTTCATACTTTTGCTCATATTCCAATAATAATGTTGTTTAGAACGTGCATTGCCGAATTCAAAAAAAAATGCGTTAACTAAGTGCGAGTGCAATTTTCAAACAACAGTCACGTAATACAAGAAGCTCATGAAAAATCTTTTGAGAAAGAAAAACAAAACGCTCTCATCAACTCTGACATCTTTCAATCTTCGTTTATACGAATGATACAAGATGAAGTCTGGAAGTAAGGCTATTTGGAACACGTTTTTGTAAAATAAACAACTGAGAGCTCATATGAAATATCCATTAAATTTGTTGTGAGGAGAGCTGAAGCACCACCTCCTAGAGTTATAAAGCCTGCTCACTGTTTCGTGACGTCACCGTAGGTAGTCATGGAGAGCGTCGGTCATTCCTCGCTTACCTTTTCCACAGCATTTTCAACGCCAGGAAACCCGTTTTCACTCCTTTTGGATTAAAAATTATCAATTCATGATGAAAGTTCTTTTAAGTACTTTTTTAATAAACACTGGTTTTCAATACAGTTTATTATAACCTATTTATTGAGAATACAACTGATGAATTCACTGGAAAATATTCAATCTTCTGCAATATGTTTATAATCTATCATTTTCTTTTGACAAAACTTATCAAAAATAAATTTTTTTTGGAATTTTAAGCATTCCTTATTACAAGGAGTCATTGGGAGCATCACCCATTCTCATCTTACATTTTCTTCAGTGCATATTCCAGGAAACTAAATTATCTTCCCTTTTTTAATACAATAGTATATCAATGCATGATAAAAACTTTGTTCTGAGCACATGGTTTTTATTAAACATATTTCTTTATAATACAATACATTAAACCTAATTATTTACAATATAATACACATCTATTTATAATACATCACTGAATTTATTGGAATGTATGTAGTTTTCTCGGTAATTCCATTTCCGTCTTTCTCGCTTTTCACAAGGGCCTTCCTGTTTGGAAAACTTCTTGGTAAGGTGAGCTAGAAAGTTAGGGAACCCAGATGGTACAGCATCACTTCTTAACTTCGGTATATTCAGTCTCGATGACAGTTTCTCTCCTTGTTCATTATAAACCACCTTCTCCCAAACAATGTCATTTTGATGGAAAGAAGGTGGCATACCTGAAACAAGAAAAAATAATATATTATAATATGTATAATAATAATAATAATAATAATAATAATAATAATAATGTTGCATGGGGGTAAACAAATTGTACAGTGGTTAGTCTATAATATTAAATATGTACATAGTATTTAAGTTTTCTTTCAGACCAATTTTACCAAAGAACAAAAAAAGAAATTAATTTGAAATTAATTCATGCACCACTGAGACTTTTGCTTTCATACTTCCCTAAGGTAATTCCTTTGACGTAAATTATTGTTTTGTTTTCGTAACTTATGCATACAAGTTACAGGAAATCTAAGATTATTTGTGAGGTTATGAATTTTTTACGCATTACTTACATTGAATGCTATAACTTAAATGCTACTATTCTAAGATTATTTAACTGATAGTTTAAGTTTTTACTATCACTATTCACTTAACAGTATACAGAAAATAGTTACAAGTTCAGCGTCATATTACAAGGAAGAATTGCAAGATCTAATTGCAAACAACTTGGCTTCGTGATAGAACATTAGGAATATTACTAAATAATGTCAAAACCCTTAGCAACTTTCATTCAATTTATGCTTTGAATAAATAATAAATATAAAAAATGTAGGTTCTACATGTGCATAAGAACCACAGCCCTACCTTCGAGGATTTGGAAGAAACAAAATCTTCTCTGCGAATAGCAGCCGTCCATTTCTTCCGCAAAGCAGGATCTTTTGGAAAACCAAAAACATGTACTTTCGAGGCTTCATCGCAGTTTCCTGGACACCTCGGAACTACATATCTAAACGGCATATCAAACTGGCAGTATAATACAAGTATGAATTGCACCGAACACACGGACACCACCAGACGAATTCAACTGAAAACACCATGCCTGCGTCTAGGCCACCCATGCCTGATGACTACCTACGCCGCCATCTTAGTGACGTCACGTACTAGTGAGCAGGCTTTATAACTCTAGGAGGTGGTGGCTGAAGTGTCGTAACGGCTGTGAAGGCCGCGGGGCTCTTACCTGCAGGTCAAATAACTTGAAATTGATTTGCTTGCGTGACTAAATTGAATTCAAAAAAATACATTACTTTACATATATGTTGGCCTACTTTAAATAATATATTATGAATTAGCACTTTTCTATAATTTACATTTGTATTACTTTATATATTTGCCTTGAAAACAGTTTTTTTGGCCACCTACCTAATCACGATATTGCCCATACACTTTTTTCTACGTTTATGATTTTGAATTTCATAAATATTTTATTATTCCGGTTCATATTAAGAACTCCCTTCCCTCTTTATAGTATTAACTTATCAGTATGAATGTCTATTTGAGTTGGAGGGAGAAAGTTTACTATGAAAGCAACAAGGTGATGGGAAATGTAATTGTCACAGATCACTCCTACGCCCTTCAGGGAGCGGAGGTCTTCATTCTGAGTTCTGTTCATTCTACTGCAGAACTGTTTGTACGTAGCAGAAGTTTTTAAATAGATTCCTGGATGCCAATAATCATTAGTTTATATTTTCGATTCATTGAAAAATTGTTAAAAATAAAAACTTCTGTTACGCAATATTATGTATAGCATGAACCTGCAAAAGTGTTCAACCAGCAATTTTTTTCGCACCGAGTCTTGAATTCAGGGCCTCTGAACAAACTCGCCGCGCGTCTTATCTCTACGCCATGGAACCGCTGAGATGTTCCAACTCAGGCCGATACTTTAAAATCGAATTATCTCAAGCCAATATTTCCATCACAATTTTCGAAAATTCAGAGAGATCAACGAAAATGAGATCTCCACAACCTATTCCTGGAAACAATTAAAGAAAAAAATAGAGCAGGCTTTTAGAAAATGTTCTTTATGTAATTAGTTTTAATTCCAACGAGAAATTACGTGAAAACTATCGTTTTTTTCAGAAAATTATACATGAACTTCTTCAAAGAGCTCATATTTTATAACAGATATAATTTAAGGAAAAAATATCTACCGTCAATTTTGTAGTTTTGAAATGTTAACTTTTTTGAATTTTCAAAAATAGAGTGCTCCAGAAATGATACTAGCACAATTATTTAATGTTCCTTGATACATACGAGGAGAAAATTTAAAGAAGAAAGTGGACCCACTTTTGAGAATTTTTTAAGTTAAAAATTATCTTGTTTAACGCTAGAACTACTCATTTTTTGATAAATTGTACAAGACCTTATTTCATGATCTGCCTTAACTAAATAGATTTCGATAAGCAAAACATTTGTATCTTCAATATGATAGTTGACGCAAGACGTCCGCCGGAAGTGTTCACTTTTGCAAATTTTGAAAAATTAGGAATACCAAGGAAAATGAGATTTGCACCAACCGCTTAAGCCTCCTTTATGCTGAGGACAATGTTTAATAAAAAAAATTTGGTCTCATTTTTGAGACAAGTTTGAAAATATTTTGAGACTCCATTTTGAGGTACCCTCAAAACTCAAAATATCTGTTTTAAACTCTCTACGTCTAGAGTTTGTTCAGATCGATATGGGAATATCAGTTTTCAAGAAAATCGGCTGAACGGTTTAGGTGCTAGCATTGACAATCAGCAGACTTTTTGGCGTCAATCGATTTTTTGGTATCAAGGACCCACAAAACGGATTCTGACTACACAACGTGTTTACTATATATATGAACAAGAGTTATCCATTTTTTCGTTTCAAATCCCGACAGTAAGTGGTTTTTGTGCCTTCATCATGTAATTCATCCATTTGTGCCTTCATCATGTAATTCATCCATTTCCGACGCACGATTACAATACTTTATTTTCTTACCAATTAAATGCGGGAAAGTGAAAAAAAAAAAACAAAAAATTAAAACATTGTTTTGACGGAGTTGTTTAACTCATATTTTTAATTTGTGATGTCTTCGGCACAATTTTGACTTTTCACTTAAAGGAATGTTATATAAGAATTTCAAAGCAACATGGGATACATAGAAAATATAGTAAGTGTATTGACGGATTGATTCCAAATTAATTGAATGAAAACACCTCGATAGCAACATATAACAACAGAAAGTGAGGCATCTTTAAACCTCTTAAATGGAATTGTGAATATTGATAATTGAAGATACAACTTTGCCAACAAAGCATAGGTGTTTCAAATCATTTATATTAATTATTTCTTCCCCAAACAATAAGAGTTCTGAGTGATTTAGTAACCTCTAACATTAATAAGTAATAATAAGTAATTAATAAGTAATATGAGGCCAAAATTTATTGTTATTTATCTTTGAAAATAGATTTTATTACGTGGGAGTTTTTTTTCTCCCTTTCAAAATTCAAAATTTATTGCTTGTTTATCCTTGAAAATAGATTTTATTACATGGAAGTTTTTTGTTGTTTTTTTTTCTCCCTTTCAAAATTCAAAATTTATTGCTTGTTTATCCTTGAAAATAGATTTTATTACATGGGAGTTTTTTTCTCCCTTTCAAAAATTCAAAATTTAAGTAGTATATGACTTAGTGTAGGGATCACAGAATTTTGAAAATGTGCACACAATTCACTTTTACCCATAGCACGTCATACGCAGTTTTTAACTGTCTTTTTGACGTAAAATAAATAAATAAAAATAACATAGGAGCGGATTGAATTTAATTTATCATCAGACATCTTTATTAACTGCTCTTTTAAAATTAACAAAAAAAAAGACAGTCGGAAAATAATAATAAAATTGAGGAAACATTTATTACACTGGTCGACCGTATTATTGGTAAATGGCTTACTGTAGCTGCTTCTTTAGTACTTTACTACGCTAAAGCCAAATACAACCACAAAAATTGCCCACCGTGTTCAGTGTTCGTGAAATCGCACATATACTAAAACTGTCGTTTATAATGTAACGCTAGTTACTTGCAGATTTATTAGAAGTAGGTGGTCGCCAACAATTTATGATATTGTAGATTTCACTCAAGATATGAAATACTCGTAATAATTGATCGTTCAAATCAAATGAGCAACTACATGTTTGTTGTGCCCTGCGCGTCGGGCGAGAAAGGTGTTCATATTTCTCTACAGAGCACGATTCATCTATTTGTTGTGTTCTAGTGTTAATTTTTGTACGAACAGATTCCTTGCAATATCGCGGCAGTGTGTTAACAATTCAAACAATTTGTTATGTATGCTGTGAGGTCACTTTGAAGAGCCAAAGGCGAAAAGTAACTCCCTTAATAAGAAATCCATATGAATTTTAAGTCTGGTGTCAAATCGGTGATTAGGCTAAATAGTGGGTCTCTCATATTTCCTGTGCGTTTTACCTAACATTACTTAGTATTTTATTTGATGGAAACTCGCGACATACTCCATTTTCAATTTCCATGATATGGACGGAATTAAAGAACCACCCACGGGCTGTTATTTCTGCATTAACGAAGTTGTTGGAATTACAAGCAAGACCAAGAAGGCAATTCTATATAGCAGCCTCCCTTCAGCTAGCAGGCCTGTTCCTCTCAGCATCGACCAGCCACCGGACATTGAAGCTCGCATTCCGAAAACTCTGGCGATGAAGATGTAAACGAAGTACCGAAAAGGACCATAATGTAGACACAGATTTTGGTGGAATATCTACAGAATATCGTAGAATCAATCAGTGAGAACAAAAGATATAGTTCGTGATTGAAACTTCAGGAAAAAAGGCAGAATTATTGACGTCTCGATTAAAAGCTTGGAACCCCCTTCGAAACTTCGTGGTAATCCACGAATTGCCGACGGGAACATAATCTTCGATGTCTGTTCTCAGAAGAAGGAAATCAAATGTATTGTACTTCTGAGGATTCAATACTGAATGCTTTTGGAGAGCATCATGATCCTAAGAAGAAATGAAGGTTGTTTATAGATTCTTCCAAATTCAGTTTAAAAGCCGGACTTATTCATATCGGAAATGGGAAACCAGCTATTCTTCTTGTCTATACAGCCCATGCACCCTATGCAGCCTTGCCTATGCGTACGGCGATTTGAAAGATATCGATTTATTAGGTCTCCAACAAGGTTATTCTAAATGTTGCTGTTTTCTGCGTGAGTGGGTCAGCAGACATTGCCAAAATCATTTTGTGAAGGAGTACAGATATCTGATTCCTGGACCAAAATATAACTTCGCAACACCTTGTAATGCTGAACACGCATATCTTCCTCCCTTGCACTTTAAACTCGGAATAACGAAAACTTTTGTGAAGGTGATGGATAAAAGTGGGCCAAGTTCTCCGTGTTTAAATAACAAATTCCCGAGAATCATTGAGATGAAAAAAGGAGGGCATGTTGGGAGGATCACAAATGAAGGAGTTTGTGAAGGATCATGACTTTGAGGCAAGTTTGAATAGTGTTGAAAATGCTGCATGGGTGTCGCTTTAAAAGGTCGTAACGGAATTCCGTGATTTTATCACTGAAAAGCTGAGTCCAGTGAAGAAGTAGTGTAGGATCTCCTTCACAATTATAAAACGCTTGATGGAACAAGATCCTTAATATACATTTTCTGGGCACTGAAAAAAGTTATACTCAAACGAAATGAAATAAACAGTCGTTCAAAATTACATTTTGATTTAGATTATTATACATGTAAGTAAAATAAAGAAAACCAATAACTTAACATCAGCATGTACTTTTTATTTGCCAGTTATAAAGAAACTTTGCCCGTTACTGATAAATGCTCTACAAATTTGAAATCAAATTACCATTTTTCATAAGAAACAACCATTATATTCCATTTAACAAGCAAAAGGTTTACTTTTGTTAGTCAGTGTTATCAGATTGAGAACCAGTTCAAAAATTCATTCAAAGTTCAAAAATATCAGATTACTTCATCTTATCGTCGAAAACTGATGATTACTCATAGATCAATCACAAAACCTCCCCAGGTCGCTGTTCTGCATTAAAAAAGGAAAGAAGTAGCTCGTTTGGTTTCTTGCTCAATTTGTCTCATTAGAGGGAACATTCCTCCCTTTTATCCGAAATCGAGACCCTTCTAGAACGTAGAATTTCGTCCTATTTTGGAGATGCTTCATCCTTTGTTAATTTGAATTGGTATGATTAATTGAGTAGTGTTTCCGGGTGCGAAAACTGCTGAGATCATTAATTCCTTAAGTGTAATGTACGTTATTATCACGGGAGGAGGCGGTGATCTTTCCTCGCTGAATGGCGACTTATACGTCCCCTTGTGGGGTTTTCCCCAATCAGATATCTCCCAGCAGTGGGGCCCGCCCCTGCCGGGACAAGCTGTAAGCTCCCGCATGGTCTCCTGACATGTATGGTAGTGGTGTGCATGTAAGTGTGTGTGTGTGTGTGTGTGTAAGAAAGGGATGAGGATAGAACGAGGAAGATGAAAGAAAGATCGCGCGCGGTCATTGGCCCGTTTCTTAGGGTACCGCCCCGACATTCGGCTGATGTTGATCGGAGAAACAACAGAAAACTACCGATCAGAGCAGCCAGACACTAAAATTTTGGCCCTGACAGCGGCTAAATTAGACCTGGTTATGTTGCTAGTGTCGAAAATATTGCCACCGTTGGGATCGAACTCTATAACCCCCGGGCGGAAGCACAACGATGATATCAATTGGTGCTCTGAGTCAGCTACGTCAAAGTTTGTCAAACATTTGCTACTTCGATTTGGAAGACTATTAAATTAACTGATGTTAGGAAATTATGATCGTTTTTGTAGTCCTTTTTCTGTAAAAAATAAAATATCGACAATACAAAATCATTGATACTAAGAAACACCAGCTTCAATATTCATCTACATTCAAATCATCAGTGATTTTATAAAAGCTTGGCTTCGATGTTATTGTGTATCGCTTTATGGTAAAATTTGTTTTAGTTGTCAATATCATTATGAATTAAGAGAATTTTTAAATCTCATAAATATGACTGAGTTGGTGGTGCTTTCCTATTCACTATTATAACTACGCTGTAGTAACTGAGTTTTTTCATAGAGAAATCATGTTCATTTAATCTATGATACTATGCAGTAACATTTTAACAGAATGACGTGAGATACTGCATAGGGGCACGGCTGCTGTCTCTGTATACGAAAAAACAGCAACATTCACTTTGCCCTCGGGAATGTCATTGAAATGAAGCATTTCCATAGACTTCTCTCCACAGTAAGGACGACAGGGAGAAAGGAGAAGGAAGAAAAATATGAACAATGGATGATTTTGTGATCAGTGTACTTATCTCTACTCTCCATTTGGCAATAAAGAGATCCTCAAATCTCCATCTCAAAATTTAGATACATAGGGGCGACTTCTTATTTAGAGTTAGAAAACCGCTTCTTCTCACTCTAGAAAGTCAAATTATTCTATATTATACCAATAAATTTCAAACATTATAATATTGATTAATTTATGACAAGTTCATCAAACTTCCTAAATTCATCAATATTCTTTGAGTCCCCCAGTCTATCTTGTTCGTATTTGGGTCTCTCGGATTTTACGTTATAAAAAAAGGTCTCGAAACGAGACTGCTCCTGGTGCATGGAATACCTTAAGGCAGGACTGGTTTTGTTGCGTTCGCAGCGCCGCGGGGGGCGGGGGCCGAGTGACTCAAGAGGCGGAGGGGACGGCCCGGAGAAGGAGCGCGCAGGGAGGCGTCAGGCGGAGCAGAATCATTCAGAGCCAGGGCTCCGAAGCGCGCTCGCTCTCGCGGGCCCAGTGACTTCCACAGGGTTCCCAGTGCTTCCCCCAACCCCCTGGCTCTCCGCCCCGCCCACCCCGACCGCGTTTCGTTTCTGCCCCCCGCCCCCCCGCCCGCTTGGACATCCCCGCCGCCTCCCCCCCCCGCCCCGCCAGCCCTCTCGATCCGGCTTCCCCACCACCCCCGCCCGCTTGGACATCCCCGCCCCGCCAGCCCTCTCACCGTAGTGTTCCTGGCGAGCGCCGCTGCTTCGGCCCAGTAGAACGCATGCATAAACAATCCCTCGGGCCTTTTATTTCCCGTTGTGGCAGCGGGTAAAATAAACAGACATAAAACCGCCGGCCCCGCATAACTACATGCGGATGACACGCCGTTCCTCCATTGTTAGGCGGCGCAGGTGGACGGGCGGCGGCGGGGGCGGCGGCGCGGGCGGCGGCGCGGGCGCGCAAGACAAATGACGTGCGATGGACCGTCCAGATTACGATCGCGCGCCGCGCGCCCAGCTGCTCCCCGCGGGGGGCGCCGCGGGCGGGCGGGGCGGGGCGGGCGGGGGCGGGGCGGGGCGGGTGCGGGGGCGTGGGCGAGTGGGGTCGTGGGTGCAGGCGAAAGCGCGCGGAAGGAAGAGGCGGGGCGGGGAGGAAGCCCTAGCGTGAAGGCATAGGCCGTCGTCCAAAAACTCAAGAGGGTTGGGGAGCTGTCATTAGGTGTACTTATTTCTTCTGATTATGGATGCGTGACCCACACTTCTACGCGATTGGGCAAATGTGTGGATAATATGGTTCGATTATTGTGTTCCAGCAATTGCTTTTCACTTCATTCAACTTTTGATCAACCGATTTAAAAGCAGTTCAATTCACGCCTCATTTAACGTGGCGAGACTCGGGCTATCAGGCCCGCTCTTCCGCCTGACCACGCAAATTTCGCCACGCTACTTTCACTATATTTTGGAGAAAGGTGATGAAACAGGCAATTTGAATTTAGCTTAGAGGTTTCGTTTAGGCTTGAGGAGTTTTTATATGCAGTAAATCAGCAACATGGGATAGCCGACTTTACGTCCCCACCGAAGACGTACAAAGGTTTTTTAAAATTCCACGGCTCGATCGAGTTTTCAACCCGCAAACATGGGTAAAACAGCTTTATACTAATTAGTCTGATTATGCAAATTTGTTGTTTAAACTATATACAATGTCTATATACAATACTTTATCTTGGGAATTTCTTGTATTGCATTGACTGAGCGTTATTCTTTATGGTCATTTAGCTTTCATTGCAATTCGACAAAAAATGTAAATATTTGGGAAACTTAGTAGGTTCCTAAAGAAACAAATTCATCCAAAAATACAATACTTCTCACTTGTTATATATTAGATTGTAATTTGAATTTTGGGTAGGGTGTATTTCATTTTACAGGGTGTCTTTTAAAGAATAAGAAAATATTCTTATTACGTTTTGAGAAGGAAACAATCCTTGCAACACCTGCCAATCTATTACAATAAAACTCAGGGTCGCTAAGCGTAATGAATAGGCCATGAATTGAAATAGGAAAGTTGCGGTTTTTATGATCGTGCTATTTTTCTGAAGCGGGAGATAAGCTAATAATAATTTTGTTTCCCACCAACATTAGGTTTGTGGATTTTCGATTTTAATGTATTCAAAAATATCATGGTTTGTTCAATAATATTTCCTCAATAATAAGTTTTATATTTCTTTTATCCTTTAATTTAAGGGATAGTAGTAATGAAAACCTTAAGAGTACGACATTTATTTTTTGTTTGTCACATGTTTGTGTCGCATGACATGGGTATTTGCTACTTTGAAAGCTTTACATATTTGCCAGGAGGGGTGAAAACATGCTCAGTCGTGGTTTCAGGTATTAAAACTCCCCCGGGGTTGGAGGAGCTGAGACTATATGATAAATTGTTTCTACCTGATCCTGACAGGGATAGTATTCATCATCTTGAGGAATTTTGAGAAGTATTTTCTCCTACCATCTTTTCTCACAGCCTGAACTTGGACAGCTATTGTAGCTATGTCCTGTTTTATCTTTATTATTGGCCCTTTCGACATTTATTTCTGTAATTGTAGTAGGTTTCTCTCTTGTCATTCTTATCAAGAATTATGCATCAAATTTTCATTGTCGTTTTATTATACTTAACGAGTGCAGAGTCAACAATTTTATGTTTCTATTCTCCGGATTTTAGACAGGTTAGTTAACAATATTTCGTGATATTATCAAAACGTCCTCATAATTTCTTTTCGTAAATCGCATACTGATTTGATGGTGTGATATAAGTGACTCTGACTGATATATCTCAGATTGAAATTCTTGCGTCATAGTCATTACTGTTCATTTATTGATTTACTTGAGTCAAGAAGGTTACGTGTTCGAATCACATCGGCGTCAGCAATTTTTTGGGTAATATGATTATTATTATTATTATTATTGATTTTATTTTCTCATCTTATTGGCACATTTGAATGAATTGCACAGATATACAGAATCAAAGCACAATACATCTATTTTTTGAAAGGAATTTATAATACATTGTTTCCCATGAATTTCCGCACTATCCTTGTTGTTGAAATAACAACTGCCTTCTGCATGGGTTTGTACAGGTCTTCATTATTGATTATAATAATAATATTAATAATAATAATAATAATAATAATAATAATAATAATAATTATTATTATTATTATTGAGTTTTTAACCACAAATAAAATTCTGGTCACGTATTGAGGTAGTATTTTCTCATTTAATACAATGTAACTTCAACCCGTATTATCTCGTCTTATTATCCACGTTGTTCTGGGGATCTCTATATCGACGTTTACCTAATTATTAAAGGTTAACAAACAATTGTAAACAGGGGGTCTTGTGGCGATGTATACCGATACCACAATGGGAATGTCTGTCATAAATGTTAGTCTGCGGTTTGGAGATTCAAAAGTACAAAACACAATAAGAATACAAATTGTATAATTGTCTAATTGGTTAAAACCACACAAATATATTAATCCACAAAAATCTATTATTTTGGCCTTTTTATTGATCGTAAAATGTGAGGGATTGGAGTCACAATTTTTGGTTATCGAAAGTGCCTTATTCACGAAAAAAGTCTTTTACGTCCGTATCTCCTGACATCCGTTAATGGAAAACACTAGCCCCTAAGTCGTACACAAGAATTTTATGAAAATATTCTTCTATCAAACCAACTTAACAGTTTCAAGATTCCACTAATGGGAATAGAAATGCATGGAAAACGATGCAGCTTCCGGACATGAGAGGTGTATATGGTTTTGTCTGATACCCAGTGACTGGGGAAAAATCCAAAAACAATGACACACTTTCTCTTTTGACTGACGAATGCAAAAAATTGGTGGTGTTCTTTTGCCGATCTCACACTGCGCGTACCGATAAATTCTCTTATTCTGTAAATCACTGCTTAGACGCAATAATGAAATGCGACAAAAAATCTAAGAAATAGGCAACTCGACATGAAATATTTGATATTCACGTATAGAGTTAAGGAGCAGCAATTTTTTTGATATTATTGGTGTGAAAAGAACTGTTGTATGGTGCGAGAGTATTTTCTTTGTGGTTTGTGAGCGGTTGTGTGTGCTACATTTTGGAAAACCCATTGGTGTGGTTTTGTTTAGCTGCTTTTTTGCTACGAAAGACAGCTTGTACGCTGCTATACTCAATCTGTTTTTACATGTTTTTGTTATGAACAGGTTTTTCCCCTTTTCTATTTTTATCGTGAATTCTACATAATTATAATAGAAATAATGACAAGGTGCTCCTTTACATTTTAGATTTCATATTATATGCGTGTTTCTTTCTTTTATATCTACCCATCTGCAAACAAACATTGTTTGATCATGAATTAGACGCCAAGAATATGTTAAGCATCTCAACTGTGAATGACCGCTCTTCATAATAAATGTAGTAGAAATAATAACCGACCATGAAATAAATTTAAATAAATATAATAATTAAAAATGTAGGCCTCATTCCTAAAACATTAGACTTTCTGGGATACAGGATGAATTATTGAAGTTGAGATTGCGCGAGATTATTAACGTCTAGTACCTCGCCGCTGATTGTGAAGTGCAACCTAGACTTACTCATTTTTCAAGAATTCTTGGATGAATAACTTCAGATGACAAAATACCTCTCAACAATGGATTATAAATTCCTCTCGCAATCAATTTATAATGCACTTTTTGAAAATAGCGCTTCCTATGTTTTTAGAGAAAGGGAAATGAAACACAATACGCATTAACCAAGAACATTAACTGGGGGAACATAGTTAATGTAGACCTTCCGAGAATGCAGTTGAGCGAAGAATATAACTACGTAAAATTTTGGGGGGAAGTAATTTAAACCTTAGCAGCTCCGTGAAATTTTAGTTTAAACCACAATTGTTTCAATTGGTTTATAGAAGAACATTTAACTCGGTCGATTAAGAAATGTAACTATTCACGAATTTAATAATATAATCTGAAAATATACTTGAAAAACTATTCAACACAAAAAAATTACCGAGCATATACGAGTACTAACACTAGCAGAACCCAGCAGACGTTGTGCTGCTCTCTCGCTCTCTTTCCCCCTCTTCCTCTCCCATTTCCCCTCTTTCTCTCTCCCTCTCTCTTTTCCTTACCTCCCTCTCTTTCACCCACTCTCTCTTTGTCTTCTCTCTTTATCGCTCTATTTTTGTCTCACTCTCTATCCCTCTCTCTTTGTCCCTCTCTCTCTCTCTGTCCTCTCTCTTCCCTCTCTCTGTCCCTCTCTCTGTCCCTCTCTCTGTCCCTCTCTCTCTGTCCCTCTCTCTGTCCCTCTCTCTGTCCCTCTCTTTCTCTCTCTCTTTCTTTCCCTCTCGTTCTCTCTCTCTTTGTTCCTCTCTTTTCCCTCTCTTTGTCCCTATCTTTGTCCCTCTCACTTTGCCCCCCCTTTCCCTTTTTTTTTTTTTTTTTCCCCGCCCCCTCTTGCTGCTTCTCTCTCTTTCCCCTTCTCTCTCGTTTTCCCTCTCTCTTGTTCCCTCCACCAGTACGTAGGACTCCTTCTGTGGCGCGGACCCGGATCCCGACGGCGCGTAGAGCAGGCCAGCGGGCGCGACATGGACACAGTTGCACGCACCGAGACGAAGAGGAAAACAATAGCTCACAACAAGGGAAAACAATAGGAAAACAATAGGAAAACAATAGCTCCAAATTCCATTTGGTGTTCTTTAAAGTATAGTAACATCAAAACTCGTCTGATTTCTCTACAAATATGTTCAATGCAGACTGATAAGGATATAAGTCAGATACAGCAGAGAGGCACAAATGTGGATCGTTAATAGTGACGGCGCGCGGCGCAGTTTTAGTTGATTGCAATGAAATATTTAAATTGCGCGAAGCAATTTTATTAAAAAAGGGATTTCAAGTTTTAATATTATTTAATTTAAAAGTATTTTGGATAAAAATTAACGGAGCTATGGCCATATGAAAAGTGCCAATTTTTATTGTTTTAACGTAAAATTATCCATATTCGTGCTAATGTGGTACACTATTTGGGTCAAATAATTGAAATTTGATGATCATAAAATTGGTGCGGGTTAATGTGGGCACCACCTCAGCCAAAAATCCGTTGATAAAAAATCATTAAATATATATTCGTTATTTTCTAAACAGTAGCGAAAATGTCGAAAAAGGGGTGTTTATGGGTTTTGTGGTAACCCTAAACGAATTTTAAAAACGGTTTCATTGCTGCCGAAGTTGTTCTTGCATCAAAAACTATTTTATCTCTGCGCTAGGATTTTTCACTAAGTAAGGAATTATGAATTATGTGATCCTAGTGTATCTCAGTATTCTATGTTTGTAGTGTTGTATTGACTAAAGATTACCTTGGGATGGTCAGAGCCTGCAATAAATCGGGCTGCTACCTCGCCTAGATTGCGAAGATCCAGCAAATCTGTGTGGTAGAGGACAATTATTTAATCGTTTTTGGTGTCATTATATTTCTTATGAACATTTTAAATATGCGATGTGAGATAACGCCTCTCAAATTGGCAATACCATCGTACGTCTGTATTGAAGCACATTGATGGGTAGATTTAGTCAAGATAATTCGTTTATTAAGGCAGAGCACGATAGGTCAAAAAGTCGATATTTTTGTAGTTTAATTACTTGTAGTATTACAAGAAGAGGAAGGGCGTTAGTTGTGAAAACTCTTAAACAGACTTGCCACATTATTGTTAATAAAATGTAGATATTGATAACAATAGCGGCTCCAGGGTTTTTTTCCTGACGGGCCTCAGCCGTATTAAAACTCGAAAAATACGTAGTAAAGTAATTGTTACTTTAGTATTCATTTGTCTTATTTGATGAGCTATAAACTGACTACGAACTTGAAGCATACACGCTAAAAGTTCGTTTTGTATTGTCTTAGAAGTGCTTTTAAATAATTTTGGATTGTCAAAGTGGCTATGTAAGAAAGGATCAAGGTTTTTGATGATAGCGTTGACGGACAGACAGACGTTTTGTCGGCAATCTTTTTTTAAGTGTCAAGGACCCACAAAACATGGATTCTGGTTACACAACGTATGTTATGAATAAGAGTTATCCACTTTTTCGTTTAAGATCCTGACAATAAGAGTTTTTGGTCCGAAAATTCGCCCATTTCCGGCACAAGATTACAATACTCTCTCTTTTTACGAAGTACCTTCGTAAGTGCGAAAAAAAAAAAAAAAAGACAGGAGGGGTGACGGCGGAGCTCATAGGCGCGAATCCCCTGATTGGTAAAATATTCGACTATTGAAAGTGTCTACTGAACAATTAAGCTTTTTGACAGATCTCGTTGTTCCTTAGCACCAGATTTACGTTAATTGTAAAAATTAAACTGTTATAAACCACTAGCTGTACTACCGGTTGAGTTGTCTCAGGACACCAACTGATATCACTGCAGTACTTCTGACCCAAGGGATCGAATGCCGATGATGGCAGAACTTGTGACACCAGCCAGATAACTAGGTCGAATTCTGTCGCTGTCTCGAGAATTCTAGCGACCGATTTGTATGATCGATAGCATTCCGTTGTTTATCCAATCAACATCAGGCGAATGCTGGAGCTGTTTCCAAGCAAACGGCCCACGGCCCACGCATGTTCTTTACTTCATCTTCCTTGTCCTATCCTCATCCATTACATACATTTAAACTTACAAGCACTACACTACCGTGTCGGGAGACCAGCCGAGAACTTACGAGCTTGTCCAGACTGGGGCGGTGCCTCGCCGGTGGGCGATACCTTGGTGAGGAAAACTCCACAAGGCAACGCGTATGTCGGCGCCGGATCTCATCACCCATCTGGGGAAGAACTCCGCCATTTCCAGTGGCTAAAACATGCATTACACTTACGAGACTTAATAATCAAAGTGTGGTCACGCTCGCAAACCCGAAATAGTGATCAATAAATGAAGATGGAAATGTTACGGGGCGGGCGAGACCTCCAGCGACGCCCGCAGCGAAGAGCGGTCGAGAGGCTGCCGCAGGGCGCGCAGCTGGGCCCTCCGCCGGGCGCTGGAGGGCGCGGCCTCCTGAGGGCTTCCGCTCGGCGCCTGCAGAATGGGCGCGCGGGTGCGTGACGCAGCTGGAGGAAGCGCCCGCGCGCCCGGCCCGCGCTGAAAATACGCGAGGCACCGCAGCGGACGGGTCTACGCGCTCGCGTGGAATTTATGGAAACACTGGCCCCCGTTTGTTCGCAAGATTGAAATAGACAAAACGTTTGTTTTCGGGGCGAAGGATCGCGCGTTCGAGTCCGCCTTGGGCATGGATGTGTTTGTGTTCGTCCTTTCACCCCTCATCACTACGCCACTCCTTTGAGTTTACAGATATCCGTAACACTAAATTAATAGTGGCCGCTTATGACCTCGTCGTTGATTCGAATTGAAATTTTAAAAAAGTTTGTGTAATTTTTAAAGTTATGTGAAAACGTGAAATAATAATACCCAATATTCGTAAACAATCTCTCAAAAAAACCGGAGAGTTATTTTTATTGAACTGAAGTTAATGAATATTTATTAGAACTTCTTAACTAATTGAGTCAATTAATCACAAATGAATATATTCGAGTCAATTCATTATGGAATAATGCTCTCGTTTCATTTTTGTTTTTATTCACAAAATATTATGGAATTATCTTGATTATCAAGTTTCTTCTAAATAGACATCACGTTTTTATTGTTAACTTTCTTTAATTTTTTGGTTTATTAAAAGTCGTGTTTCTCAGTATTAATGAAAGACATTCCCTATTCAACTTTGACGCAAGAAATTTATAATGGTCTAATTGAACTAAAATATGTTGTAAGAGTGCCTACGTTATACAGTAAATATGAATATCCTTTCAACTTTTGCGCAGTTGTACTTAAAGACGAAAGAAAATCTAGAAATATTTTACAACTAAAACGTTTCGATCAATGTATGCTCAAAGAAATAACAAAGCCATTCAATGTAAAAAAATGCCCAAGAACAGGGCACATTCAGGCTAGTTATTTTGATCCTAGATGTGTTAGATGCTCGGGTAAATATCATTACTCAGATCGCAAAATCAGTAAAAGTTCAACCCCAACTGTTTGTGTTAATTGCCAGGGTAACCACAGAGCCAACTACCGTCGCTGTCCGGCATTCCAGGAAACAGGGAAGAGCAGTCATTTTCATTCTCGCTCACCTAGAGTCAATTCAGCATCAAACTCATTGGCAACAGAAACCAAACTTGAATTAATGAATGCTAGAAAAGATAAAGAAGACGAAGTAAGACCACTAAATAGGACAATTCCCTCTTCTACCACAAAAATCACACATACGAAGTTTTTCGGAAATAATTACTTCAAATATAAGCAATTGCAGAAATAGTAACACGAGTAAACGCAGATATTATCCCTCACTCGGAAATTATATGGGAACAAATATTGCAAGAATTGTATAAGGCCAAAAATGAAAACAAATAATATCAAAATTTTAAACTGGAATGCAAACGGGTTGAAAAGACAAACCGAGTTCAGATTTTTCCTTTTAAACTGGGCAATAGACATAGCACGCATTTCCGAAACCCATGTCATAGTAGTGTAAGGTTTAACGTTCTGTAATAATAGTAATGTAAAATTTAACAGACATGATAATAGTATCGAACTTTAAACCACTAAATAAAAAAAAACAATGAAAAAGACACAAACATTCTAAATAGTAATACACCAACTCGCTTACCCTAATTGGGGGAGATTTAAACTATAAAAATATTTCATGGGGTGTCAATTCAACAAATCAAGCAGGAAAAAAACTTAATAATTTCTTACAAAATAATAACGATGATATATATGCACAGTCAGAGCTCACTCTTTATAATTACTGTGATAAGTCAAGAATCCTGGGTTTAATGTGAATGAACATCCAGCGTTATTATAATGCATTGTTTGCAAATCGAAAGTCAAAGAATGCGCGTTGTTAGTACAACCGATCAACAAAGTGTAATATTCCATGCTTGGTGTCATAGCGCTGTACAGATGGACACGGCCCTCAACACATTACAGGTATATGCGAAAGTGTGGAGAGGGCATTAAAAGTCGTGATTCTCTGGAAAACTTAAAATAAATACTCTCTTAAAAGACATTGAAGCGTGCACACGTAAACGGTTGATGAGGTGTGAACGGATTTTCAGCATAGACTGGGTATTATTTAAATGATAGTGAGGCGGGATATGATTAGTCTGTTAGTTTGGTATTGTTTAAATAGTAGCATTGTATTGTAATTGTACATTTTATTAATGTAGCAGTTGGAATTTTGAATTAAAATAGACTCCATGTTTCAAGGTGATGTATATTAGGATAGCTCCGTAGATGAAAGGATTTTTCAATAAGTAACTGAAGATAGTCGCGGGTAGATGTTTCATATGAAACACAAATTGGGAAAGTTGCGACAGCGTATTGATTTTATGGGAAATATTAAATCCTACCCTCAACTGGCGTGGTGGTGCCATTTTGACCCCACTGCAATTTCGAAGTTGAATACTCTGCCTATTTTTCACATGAGAACGCTGATATCCTGTTTACCTTCAAATAATGTGCTTATCTTTTGATTTGAGAAGTACTGGTGAATTTAGTGCAGTTGCTTTGCAGTAGCGTGAGTGAAAATATTTGTTGGGGTCACAGCAGCACCATCACGCCAGTTACGCAACTGTCTTCGTAATGGGATATTTATTGAAAATTGGGTCTTCTTCTGACACGGACTATGATATCGCTATTTAAAGATGGTTAGAAGAGATGGTGACTATGATGACATACAAAATGGGTATGACTGTCATAGCAAAAATTCTCGAAGATGCTGGTATGTCAACTTGCCGAACCTCACATGAACATCACACTTAAACGTGCACCTAACTACAGAATGTAATCCACAAGTAGCAAGGCAAATGAACTGGTGCGCAATATGTCAGAAAAACTGACCGAAAAACAAAACAAAACAAAAATGTTGTGATACATGTTGCTGGCAATAAATGCCGGACAAACATTTAAAAGGAGTGCCTACGAGTCTATTTTTGCAATAATGTTTATATTTTATCGTTAAAATGTGTATCAGAAACTGATAATACGAAAAAATTATTTTCAAAAAACTATTCGTAAAAATAAAGTTTTATTTATGATTATTTGTGAGCATCCTGTCACAGAGTTAATTTTATGTAAAAAATGTATTAAATGTGAATTATTTTTCTAAATGATTTTAAAACTCCTATAAAGATGTAATTAAACTGAAATAGTTTAAAATTTGATACAAATTTTCATAATGAAAAGAAAAAAGGCGTGGGGTCAAAATGGCACCACGACGCTGGTTATATAAGAAAAATTCACCACGCCAGTTGAGGGTTAATACAAAATCATTGAAGACATTCCGGAATGTTTTTAATTTATTTTAATGATATGAAAGAACAATAGAATTTCAGAAGGCTCAATAGAATTTGAAATATATATAAGAATAAATGTTAATTTTTTATTGTTGAGAAAGGCTGATAGGCTGAAAGGCTGATATTAGTTGATGCGTTATTATTAGATTGATGAATCTAATAGTTGGTTTCAATCAATAGAACTTCCCCGAATCGTGATTCTATGTAGAATTACACGTCCACATGAAACAGGTAAGGAGTAAAATGTTGTATGTCGAAACCCATGATTAAATTAAAAGTAAATTTAATAAATTAGTGTTAACATTGAGAAATTTATGAGCGTAGTAGCGCAGCGGTAGAAATAGCAATATTAATAATAGCAGTGGAAGTGATCCCCTTCATAATATTATATGTTTGTTGTAAATAGTCTCCATATTTAGCAATAGTAAAAATATCGAAGAGACAAAAAGTATTTCACATTACGACCTGAATATTATTTCAGGCATCTTAAACATAACAATATTAAAAAAACTTCCATATCCCATTAAATCAATATGTATCGGCAAATTTTCATTTAGACAATTGTCCTGTAATAAAAAGTTTGAAAACTTAAGTTAAAAAAGGAAAATATACTGGGAAAAATTTAGATTTATATTAAACATTTTATAAATATCCAAATCAACTAAAATACTAATAAAATATTAATAATGAAATAAGTTAACTCACTAAAGCAATACGATTAGCAAAAATAAAGGCCAACAATCCGAAAACAAATAACAATAAAGAAGAGACAAAAATCCGCGTATTTGTAATCAGTTGAATTAAAGAAAAACGAATACTAAGAAGGAAATGGCAGAAAACGCGAGACCCGTATATAAAACACAAACTAAATCACATTCAAAGAAAAATAAAAGCAAATATAGACAACGTAGATTTAATGCGTTCTAAAATTTCATTATTCAATACCAAAAGCATCTAAACACTAAAGAGCACCATTAAAAATTTTACTAAAGAAAATAATAAATTAGCTCCCTTCAAAACAAGAAATAATATAACAGCCCTAACGGATAAACAAAAAGCGTCGGCTTCAGCTAGTAATTCGGAAAGACATTTGCTCCAAATAAATCGGATATTATACATAAAAATATACATCAAAAAGGCAAATTAAAAAGTTTTTTTATTACTATTCTCAAATTTCCTCAAAAAATAAAATTCATGTCTCCAACTGAAACACGTAAAATAATCCACGAAATTAAACCAAAGAAATCAACAATGTTCAAATAACCACGTAGATTCTAAAAGAGCTCCCACGGACAACAGTAGCAGGACTTACAGCAATATACAATGCAGACCTAAGACTTAAAATTACTTTCTGGATCTACGGGAAAAGGCCGTAATAATACCATTAAGCAAACCAGGCGAGGATCACAGTTTGCCTTCAGACTATAGACCATGTGTTTACTTCCTGATATAGGAAAAGTGTTTGAAAAAATAATTTAAAAAAAGGGTTAATACATTTCTGAAAGAAAATAATATAATTCTAAAAGAACATTACTCTTCCACTCAGCAGCTTTTAAGACTAACGGAAAATATAGCAAACGGATTTCACCAGGATATACACACAATTTCTATTTTTGTTGACGTGGAAAAAGTCTTTGACAAAATCCGGCAAGCAGGTCTATTCTATATAATGCAAAATTTGGGAATACCCCATTATCTATATGAAACAATTAAATGTTTCCTACAAAATCGCTCCTTCGCAGCGAAAGTAAATAATACCTTATCTGGTCAAAAAAATCACGTAAGCAGAAGTACCGCAAGAGACACCTCTATCACCAACCCTCTTTAAGATTTACGTTGCACACTACCATCAAATGGAAAGAAAAGAATTAACATGTTTCGCGGATGCCACAGATCTGTTCACAACAAATATGTAGATCAAGGTCGAGAAATTCTACAAAAATCATTAAATGCATTTATAAATTGGTGCTCAAATTGGTAGATACAAATAAATTCTACTAAATCACAATCTAAGGTATTTACGCTACGAAGACCTAAAATGACCAAGACACTAACAATTTAAAATGGATCAAAACGATCAACCAGGAAAATAGGCATATTTCTAGATCAAAAACTCACATGAATATATCACATTAAATAAATTTCCTGTAAACCATATGTGAAAATAGCAAAACTATATCCACTCATAAATAACCACTCTAGACTGTACACTAAGACTGTAGACTATGTGAGGTAACTTTATTCAAATTAGCAATTAGACCATCTCTTACTTATGCTTGCCCTGTCTGGGGTGGGGCCAAAAATAGCGTAGAGAATATTCAAGTAGTACACAATAAAGTTTTTAAGGCACATTATCAAAACCCCGTGCAAGTTGCACGTTGCAACGTGTCAAATAGAAATGAACAAAAAATAGAATACTTAAATATTTATAAGAAGACTATATGTAATATTTTTTTGAGGAGTTACTAAGGCGGACTATGTTAAAAAACTTCAGTATATGGCGATCAACAGAAGGCATTAAAATCATGTCAATGTACCCCAAGGATAAATTACGTCCCCCATAAATAAACACTTCAAGCATACAAATTGAAAATAAATGATCACACAAACAACATTAAACAATACAATGTTACAAATTTAAAATCAAAACCAATTCCAAAATTAAACAAAACTAATAAATGTAAGAGGGAGCGGTTTCGAATATAATGAGCTCCCCACCTGCCTATGCCATAACCCATTTCTGAAAATATTACAATCTCTGTGAAATCAATGGATTGAACAGAATGTAAATACATATGTTAAAAAAAGGAGTAGGTTGTCCAGTATTCCACGCTGAACGAACACTTTACGAACGCTGAACGAACAATTTTTGTTACAGTAGTCATTTCGATAATAAAACTCTAGAAGTGCAGCTCCTTGCGAGTATTTTGCAAATGTACATTCCCGCCTAAGATATGGCATAATATTCTGGGGAAGCTTACCCTGAAAAAATGATATACACGTGATCCGTGCAAGCCTCTTTTCATTGAGCTTGGAATCTTACCATTGCCTTGCTTATTTATTTACGAATCTGTAGTATTTGTGAAAACTGACTTACTTAACGGTGGGAACATATTTTCATGTGATACTGATATTTATAGTTACAACACTTGACGTAGAAATCATGTTCATCAAGTGTCACTATCGACAGCTCACTACACGAAACCACATTCAATACATGTGCGTTACTTTACAACGCATTGCCAGATGAAATTAAACAATTGAAATTGGTACACAAATTTAAGTTAAAAGTAAAATATTTTCTGCTGCATAACTATTTCTATACAATTAGAATTTATAATGATCGTCTAAAAGAAAAATTAATTTTTAAAATTTATGCCTGTAACAAGTAATGTTTCCGGGTCAGTAACCCCATCTCGATCGGGTTTTTGTCCCGTTTCCTTGATCCATTGAGCCAATGCTGAGATGGCTCCTTAATTTGCTTCAAGACGTAAATGTAGCTTGCTTATGCGCACGTTTTGTTGAACTTTCCTTTTGCTTGTAGTAGTAGTAGAGCGTAGGGTAAGTTTCTATTTTGTTAGTAATACAGAAAAATAAATCTGCAGTTCATTTACCGTTACAAAGTTTTTATACTCGAAACAAAATATTAGTTTTTGAATGTTAATCTTTGCTTTTAAATTTATTATTATTATTATTATTATTATTATTATTATTATTTTCATCTTTCAACTATTAATAGTTAAATTGTTGGGAAGGGGTTCTGAAACTCAAGAAAGCGTGCACAGATGATTTCCTCCCCCATACGTCACATACAGTTTTTTACTAAATAAATTAAAAATTAAATTAGAAATTAGTTAATATTCAAGTTGCGGCATTTACGAGTAAATTCGATAATCTCGATATACCAAAACTTATTTACACAACCAACATGAAAACAAAAAATAAAAAATCTAATTTGTGGAACAGATTTGTAAAATAGTATACGTGACAACATAACATTTCAGTGAATATCAATATTACACATCATATTCATTTTTCTTTTAAAATATTTGAAAATATAATAAACGCTCCATAATTAATTGTCTAATTGTTTTTTAATAGTGCCTTATTTTATATGTGCTATCTGAGAACTACATTCCTTATATTTAATAACATTTTTGCCAAAAATACCAAAATTCGTTACACTATTTGCAACGCTCTTGTCAACTGTATGTTGTAGTACATAATTTCACACACATTAGACTTCCCTCAGTATTTTTTTTAAACATTCATTCATTGTGCCAACTGTAATTCAGTGAGCAAAGAAGCAGTCATTATTGCGCATCATCACTTTTGTTCTTCTAATATTAAATGTCGTTGCTTTGAACGTATTTTGTGCTGTCGTAATGGTTATTGAAAATATGTTTCGGAGTAAAGTCTCTCGCGAAAATCATAATAGCTGACCGTGAATCTATCTTTTACGTGCCAAGTATAAGAAGTTCTTCCTGACATATTTTTCATAATTTATTGACGTATCCCCCCTTCCCTGATTCTTCTAGAGAGTACACGTCAATGAATGTAGGGAGTTGAGGAAGTATTCATTTATTGACGACGAGATGAAATGTTTTCGTGAGAAGTACTAATATGACTCCAGTATTTCATGCTGGGAACTAGGACGTAGCATTTGGGAAAAGTGTAACTGCGGGGAAATTGTATCCCTCGGAAGACGTAGTGCGTGTTAAAAGGGGACATGATATCGCCCCATAGAAGTAAGATTAGTTTTTTGTTTTGTTTTTATTTGAAAAGCGCTTCTTAATGTCTTGACATCATTCTGACGTTGCTAGACACTTCAATCAATTGCGTCTTATTTGAAACATCCTTTGACCGGGTGCTTAATTTTTGTTAAATATTTATGTTTTCTTATACTTACTTGAAATCGAACTGGCCATAATATATAGACAGCTACATTAATCTATATGGAAAACTAATATTACGGTAACTTCGAATTAAAAAGCACCAGTTCTGGAAACCTCTGAAACTAAACAACAAAACCTAAAGTTATTTTTGCATTTTCAAATTTTAGAAAAAGAAATTTTGTAGAGAAGAAATATAATTTGTTCTATATTACAGGATTGTAGAAATGTCTTTTAATCAAACCTTTATTTAGATTGGCCTTTAATTGCCGTCGTGTTGGAACAAGGACGATCAAATATAAAAAAAAAAACTTTTATTTTAATTTATTAGGTGATATTTTACCAAGTTAATTCGTCGTTATTATGAAGTTTATTCGGCATTTTTCGTCGTTATACATTATGAACTCAATTAAAACTATAAGTCAATCCGTACAGACTATAAAGCAGGAAAATTATTATATTGGCAGGTGATTTAACTTAATCGTTACATAAACTATAAATTGTGTGTTATAGCCCTGGGGACCGTATAATAAAAACAGAGACGTTGGCGACTTACGAATTGTCAGGTTCTTTATATGACCTCCACTCGAGATATTTCCAATGACTTATTCAGGAACCTTGTGAATGAATTGAAGCTGTGAATGACCAGATAACGACGATGTAGGAACACCCACCTAAAAGGAGGGGGTTAATAATGTCGGCGTTGGCGAAGCGACAAGCGTAAATGAGGGCTGCGCGAGGAGGGCCGCGGGCGGGGCGCGGCGCCGGTGGCGTCCCCTGGAGGCGCTGGAGGGCCCTTCCGCCACAAAGGCAGCGCGCTCTCAAAGGGCAAGGGCCCTGCGGCCGTGCCCGCGCTCAAGGGCCGGCCGAGGCGCGGCGCGGCGCGGCGCGCTATTTGTTATTCATTTGTCGAGGAACCTCTCTCTCCCGCTGAATTTACTCGTATTTATAGAGAATTTCACGCCGACGTGCACTCGAAAACGTGAAATCTCGGTCTCTTTCTCTCCCGTCCCTTGTGCACACCCTCTCCTTCCTGCTCTGCCACTCATCTCCGCGAAGGGGAGGCAGAGCTTTTTCAAACGTTAAATCGTACAGTCCCTACTGTGGTTGTGAGTAAGCCGTGTATTATGAGTGTGGCTTGGCTAATCGGGAAAACTGGTATTTACATCGCCTAAAGAATTATATAGACTGTTAATAGACTCTTCTTGGGTTCGGTTACCAGCACGAAAACCGATATGGGTCGCGTCAATATATTGGTGACAACCTAACTTGATGAGAAAGAATTATAAAGAGAGAAAACGCTTTACTCAATCGTTTCAACTTGTGAAAATCTAAAATTCAAAAGATAACAAACAATATAAATAACTTCTGTTCAGTTAGACTGAGATCTATTTTAGTTGAGTTCTAAAATAACAGTGCATAAATGTGAATTTATTTTACTAATTATATTGTTTATTAGTTGCAAGAAGTAATGTCTAGTGATAGTGGAATGGGTTAGAAAGTATTATGGACCCTCGGAAAGAAGTAATTTCAATCAATAATTAACATTGAATATAAAACACAAATTTATTATACAACTTTTAAATATAATCAGTATGACAATCAAATTACAGTTTTTACTTCTTTGTTCAATTCTAATATAAATAGTGTGAAATTAATTTGTATAATGATTGTCAAAGATTAGTTGATTCTTATTGTTTCGTTTGAAAACCTATGGAATAATTTGATGATTCAAACATTTTCTCAGTAATTTTGTTCTCTTTAGAAATTTGTGCCTAAAACCTAAAAAAATATTATCTCATATTCAATTGTCAGAAATCAGTGGAAATTACAAAATCATACCCGAATTTGTGTGATCTGTTTTGGTAGTTTCTACACACACGAAACACGTTACTGTTGATCTTATACCACTGAACAATTCAATAATTCTTAGAAGCAAATAATAATATTGGGTTCCTTCAACTATACATTGCTTTACATTTACTCATTTTCCAAACTACATTTTTCGACTCTATTAATAGTAAATTCGATGAAGAAAAAAGTTTTTGTTGGGAAAGAATGTCAATAAAATTCCAATGAAAAGAAAATGTTAATGCGGAGACACTAAATTGAAAATATTACTATTAACTTCAATGAACGTGACCGAGAGAAACGAAGTGAGAACAGAAGTGAGTCAATGTTTTATTTTCCTAAGTTATGCAGGACTCGTAACCTTATGTATTCAATTTAAATTGATCTTGATATTTATTATTTAACACAGTACCAGCGCGTTGATTCATAAACATTCAGCAAACTCAGAAACCACTTTATATCTTACATAAAGTATTTCTCTAAGTTACGTGGTGGCACAGTTTTAGTGGCATAGTGGCAGATTTAAAAGAGGATTGATAAGGTGCATTTTAATGGATTTCTTCCTCGATCTCGTTTCGGAGTCGGGGTGTCCTGCATTACTACGAAAGAGAAGGAAACGTAAAGAAACCCTTTGTACCCTTACGTTCATGACGAAGAATTATAATGACTGCTGAAATCAATACTTCATAGTTACGACAAAGCGTATAGTGTCCTAAACCTTTCTGCTATTCCCTTCACCGAACTTGCTAGTTTTCGTGCAGGGAAAACATCATGTTCGCCACATGTCTTTCTTACACTCCAAGCGAGGGAATTAAACTAGTCCCAAATATGGAGAACACCGTAAGTCAGCCGACAAAGTCGGAAAA
The DNA here is from genome assembly GCA_964035755.1 of Teleogryllus oceanicus. NCBI lineage: Eukaryota > Metazoa > Arthropoda > Insecta > Orthoptera > Gryllidae > Teleogryllus > Teleogryllus oceanicus. The sequence continues at coordinate 108,291,034 of CAXIVR010000008.1, read as the reverse complement.
TCAACCAAAAAATATACAAACAAACATACAAACATAAACTAAAGTGTTGGATTCTAATTATTTACATAATGAGCTTAATTACAGCTATTTTATTCACAAAGGAGAAAGGTTATGTCTATATCACGATAGAATGAGAATCAAGTTTTGCGAGTAAAAAAACTCTTTTAAATCCCGTCATGTGTGATTTCAACTTAACATTGTTTTGGTGTTGTTTGGTTTAGTTTTGGTAAGACTGTGACTTATTTACGTAAAGAACGACCAATCATTGGTCATGACTATCGACTTGCTTCGGAGAAAATGCGAGTGGTTGATTGGAATTATTGTCAGTAATAGCGATAGGTAGGAGATTTTTCAAACATGAAATATGTGTAAATTTACGTTCTTGATCTGTGCATAAGAAACGGGACAGGATAGAAAATTTGTCATTTTTGTATTAAGTGAAGAAATATGTGAGTGTAGTCAAAAGTATTAGTGCTACGACAGCAGCTAATTTCTTCCATTCCATTGTTACGTCTACGAATTGTTATAATACTTCTTAAACCCACAAAACGTTTTGAACCAGTTATTTGTAATTTCCCACCTTACTGCGCATGTAGTAAAGAGAAAGTATTGTAGGGGCGGAAATCGGCGATTTTCCGATAGAAGAACTTGCATTGTCAGGCCTTAGTAAGGAAAAAGTGGATAAATCTTTCTATTTAGGTAGTAAATTACTTCTTTAACACGTTGTGTAGTCAGAATTCACGTTTTAAGGGTCCTTAATTCTGAAAAACTCGATTGACGGCAAAACATCTGTCCGTTTGTAGTGAACGCTAGCGCCTAAACCGTTCAGACGTATTTCTCCAAAATTGATATTCCTCTATCGATCAAAGCCAGAGGTTCCCATCGGGTCGGTGCAGACCCCCTGGGGTCAATAAATTTTGAAAGGTAGTTAATGATGATCAAGGTATCGATAGTCGATTATCCATCGGACTGATAGGTATAATCAATATCAGAACCTTAAAAAAATATATTAAAGAATTTCATAACTAATTGCTTTACATAGAGCTTGAAAACATTTCATTAACAATAAAATACAAATTCGGTTCTCTTTTTGAATTTCATATCATTCCCATGAATCAAAATCGAATTATTTTAGAATCAGAATATGTTATTTCGTGTCTGAAAAATTGTAAATTGTAATAGTGCAAAAAATTAACAAAATATTAATGTAATAAACCATGTTTGCAAAACCTTTGATCACATTCTTTGTCGAATGATAATCGTTGCACATTTGCAGCAATTTGTATCATGATTATATTGTAAGCTGTATATTATAGTAAAAATTAAAGAGGGTTGATGAAGCAAATATATTTTTAAAAAGGGGTTGATACATGAAAAAATATTAGGAATCCCTGATGTGAACTTAAGGCCCTGCTAGTATGAAAAGGATATTTTGATTTTTAAGGGTATTTTCCTTGATGCCTCAACATTTCTAAAATTTTTCAGTTTCATTTCTGTATTCGAAATGCTTTAATCTTTTTTACCTTGTCCTAGGATATTGTAAAGGATGCTTAATTTGTCGTAGGTCTCATTTTTCCTTTTTGAAAATTTCATATCTTAGAAATAATGCGATAAACCATTCGTTTTTAAGCGTCGGGGAAGTAGAATTTAGGCCCACGACTGACAGTGTTGGGGAAATATGTCTGGCGTGTTAACGGACATAAGTTCGAATCTCGGGGCGGAGAAAAATACTGGTTGGAAACACTATTGCAGGTTCATGAAATATAATACCGCTTAGCCGTAACAAATAATGGGAGAAAGCATTCACATTACTGTATCACCAGAATAAGGGTCAAAACAAAATTCTTGATGCTTTAAAAATAAAGTTGAACACTTGCATTTGCAACTTTCAAAGATTCATAAATTTTACTCGCCATTATTTCAAGTTCTAATTTTGAAGAACATATTTTATTAAGGAAAAACTCAGTGTCTTCAATATTATTGTTATTCAATACAATTTGATACGGATATTTTGATTTGGGGGAGTACTATACTTGATCTTCAACGACACTCAAAATCGAATCCAAATTTTCGAATTAATGTTTCTCTAGAATAGAGCAAAGAGTACTTCAAAAATAACACAATTTCGAATTTCTCTGAATTCTCAGTATTTTCGAAAATTACAAAAGTTAAACTTTTTTTCAGCTTCTTCCTATAAATACAATATTGAAGATAGAGATTTTTCTTAGTGAAACGGGTTCATCAAAATTAGATCCTTAACAGCGATTTTCATTATAACTCTGAATTTTCAAAAATTGCAGGTATTAAACTTGCTTTTTGAACCATCGAAAACGTACTTGTGACAACTCAGATGTTTGATACAGCGGATAAGTGAACTGCTTCGAAAGCTATGTATCAGAGTTTAAATCCCTGCATGGGCAAACATTTTTTGGGAGGTGGAAATCTTTTTTGGGTTCAAGTAATATATTTAGAAATCGTTACAAATAATCAGAGAAAGAACATGCTGTTGTTACATTTAGCACACTATACGCCAATATCTCTTTTTGCTGAGTTGGATTTGTTACAAGCAAATACGTGTTCAGATTTTTCCTACTTCTCAATTAAAACGAAACTGCTAAAAAACATTCCATTATATTTAAACGTGACACACGCAGATGTATTACTTCAGTGGTTAAAATAGTATGCAGTATAAAATGTAAATTATACTAATTATAAACTATTTTACGGTTCATGTAGTTGGTTGTGAAAATAAAAAAACTAATTTCGGTGTCCGGAAACAAAAATGTGTATTTCACAATATTCATTGTAAATTGCCAAAGAGTAAATACATTATTGGAAAAGGATTTTTATGGCGTTGAAAAATACATACATTAATCATTTACTACATATTACAACCCCAATTATTTTTTATAATTCCAACTCGCCAATTATTTACATTTTACAGCCTCTCGATATTTGTTTTGTTGCACATAAATAGAAAATGAAACAAAAATAATTCATTTGCTGCTATGATATCGGTCAAAAGTTAGTTTGCTGCAGAAAATTTTGATTTGATCATTTCGATTCAATATATAACACATCTTTGAAGAAGTATAAAAATATTAAGCGAGCGTGTGACCTTGGCAACCTGGTAATTAGTAGGATACTTTTGGGTAGCTCTCGGTAGGAAGGTCTTACCTACTTATCTAATTTCGAAGATACTGCTACTAGATAGCAGCACACAAGCCCCAACTCTCTTTGGATGCTTATCTGAGAAGTAAATTTTGTGGAAGGAGTCTAAATCGCTCCCAAGGGTTCTTTTATATGCTGCTTAATGATACCACATGCGGCCCATTCAACTTCCTGAACTGAAAAATTGAGCATTTGGGGGGGGGGACTGAATCCTAGGAACTATTTGGAACTATTCATTGATGGAAAATATTCTGTAATACAATTCTGGGAAAGGGGTTAAAGTGCAAGATAACTAGAGCACCTACAAGGCAACGAAGTTCTGTTAACTAAAGATCTGGGGGAAATTAATAAATTGTATGAAAGTTTCATTTTCATGATTGAAAAAGCTAGTAGTTCCATGCAGGCGATGCAATGATCAAGCTCTTCAGCACCCTTCTCTTTAATGTCGGTTGCTATTGCTGTGTTTGATTTCTTCTTTATTCGGTGCATTGGCATGGTACGCGTAGTTGAAGAAATGGTTAAGTCAAACTTCTCTACTTTTGTGGGCCCGACTTCTAACTCCTCATTACTGAAGACAGTTCGACTTGTAATAGAGAGGAGTTACTTTTATTGGGGTCAAATTTCATAGATTTATTAAAAAGTTCTGATTTTGCGCAACTGTGCAAACTTTAAATGTGCCTTGTAAAGTAGAGAAATTTAACTTAAAAAACTTATTCACTGCGCATACAGATCCAATGCTGAGTAGTTCTGCAGTTGAAACAGCGGTGTCTCATGGAATAATGTGTTTTCACATTTCTCACAGGTTCAGCAAGAATCTTCTTTTCTAACTTAATTTTTTCCTAGTACAACAGTTCATTGGATTGAATATTTGCTGAGAGATGTTATTATAAAAGGTGAAGAGTCAGAAAAAGTAGTGTTTTATTGGGTGGAATGTAACAGTTTTTGGTGAATATTGCGTCCAGGTGTGTCCTAGGCTAGCCAACTTCTTAACCAAAATACTGAATACAAAAAAGGAAGATTTGACCTTTTCTTACAATTAAGGTGTGTTAAAAGAATATATACGAGAAAAATATATATCAATGTACAAGAATTTTATGAGTGACTATATGAATCGGGAAATTGAACACTTAAATTAGTAAGCTATCAAATTAAACCAACTACTTTGAATACTTTAAAAATTGAACGAAATAATTCAAAGTAATGTCTTAATAATGAATTCGCAGGTTATGTTCGTTATGTTATGTTGACAAAGAATTACTAAAGGTATAAAGTAAAATATCTTCTCAATTCCTATAAGAAATGTCAATTTTGATCTCAAGGGAGTCAAGGGTGGAGGCAGGTCCAGTGTATCCGGGAATACTCCTAAAGCAAACACCAGTATAAAAGACATACAGTTTTATTTTAACTCTGTGTGGAAGATTTTAGTGAAAACACATTTGTCATTCAGATTCATGGCATCAATACACATATACTTGCACAAATCAAACATAGTAGTGAGTATGTTTCCTGATTGAATTTGTGTGTGGACAGTCAGCCTCTTGGTCAGCATAGAAAGCAGCGGAGCGCGCGCGTCAGCCCCGCCGCCGATCACGCGTGCTCACGCACACGCGCACGCAGGCGGGCGACGCCCGACGCACGCGACGAAAATCCTCCTTCCACGGCACCCCACGGCGGCCTGCACTGCCGGCGTGGCCACTTGTCAGCGCTGAGACGAGTCTAGGGGACCTTCTACGAAATTCATTCTGCTCGAATCATGTACTTTACAAAACCCTTTCATGAATGTCCTTGTATCAGGATTTGCACTTTTGGAGAAGGTTATAAGTTTGAATTGATAGTGATACACGTTGTTAGTTATTTTAGAAAAGATCACGTACTGTAATGAAATTCTAACCAAGGACTTTTGCAAAAAAGAAAATGATCACGAATATGCTTGCTACGACACACAATTGAAAGTGCTGGAATGAGGTTGACTTATTTAATGTGACGGCTAATCTTACAAAGTACATACATAGAGTGCTGACTGAAAGGATTCAACATGGTTAATATATTTCTTAAATTTTCGTGTTTGGTGCCCAAGCTTTTCTGAGTGTGTTGCGCATCGCGTTCGAAGCGCCAGAGAGGATTTTCGTCGCGGCGATGGGGGATCTGCCGCCCGGCAGGGCTCACGCACTCGCTCGCACGCACGCAGGCACAGGAAAGTTATACAACAATTTATAATAATTATATATCCTTTATGTTATTTTGTACATTGCAGCTCTCAAGTATAAGGTTCGTAAATCTAATTTTCATATATATTATTTACAATGCAATATAAAGACAAGGCATTTCTCTAATACGTAACACCACACGCGCACTCATCTTGTTGGATTCTCGAGAGAAGTCTGAAGAACTTGAGGAACTTTTACACAACTAGAAAAGAAGGCGAGAGGCCAAGTGCGGGGGCGGGGGCGAGCAATCGCCACCCGCCCCCGCCGCACCTGCGCCGCCCCCGCCCCCGCCGCCGCCGCCGTTGCCGCCTCCTCCCGCTCCGCCAGCGGGAGCTGGGGCTATTGTTAGCTATTAGGCTCCGTGTATCCGGCAGCGTATTGGGTTACCGCTGGCCGGCGCGGCAACGCGGGCCCGTTTCCGGCTGTCAGTCGCCCGCCCCCCGCGCGGCCCCGCTCGCCCCCGCACGGCGCTCCTTGGCAGCGCGCGCCGCTTCTCGTCTGCCGCTCGGACGCGGACGCGGCTGTCGGCGCGGCGCTAAGCCGGCGCTCATGGGGCGCGGCGCGGGGCGGGGGCGGGGCGCTGGTCGTGTCGGCTGCGCGCGTGCGTGCGTCGGCGCCGCCACAATGCGCAGCCCTTGGCGCGCGCGCCTGCGTCTAAATATTTGAGCGCTCGCGCGCGGAGGCGGCGGCGGAGCAGTGGCGAGGCGCGACTAAAACCGGCGCCGCCTCTCCGCTTGCAAGAACAACACGCGTCCATTAGCGCGGGCGGGGGCCGTCGCCTTCCTGGCGAGCCGCGCGGGCCGGCGCGACGCAGTGCGGGGCGCAGCGGACATCTTTGGTATTGCGCCGCCGCCGCCGCCGCAAAAAGCGCGCTCCGATAAATCAGGTCGCGCTCGCGGCGGCTGACGGATGGGCGCAGTGCGCGCCATGAATAAGGCATGGGCGCGCGCTTTCCACACAATCGCCGGCGCGCCCGCCGCCGCCCCGCTATCACGCCCGGTGATGATGGTGGTGGTGGTGCACCAGTGGTGGTGGTGTTCAGGTTGGGGGCGTGGGCATGCCCGCCGCGCTCTGGCACACGTACCACTCGCTGAGGTTGGTGGCGGCGGCGGCGGCGGGCGGGCGGCGCGGGCGGCGCGGGCGCGGCGGGCGGCGCGGGCGCGGCGGCGGGCGACGCGGCGGGCGGCGGCGACGCGGCCGACGACGCCGTCGACTCGGCGTCGCTGTCGTAGCCCGCCGCCGGCGACTTGCCGCCCGACGTGGAGCTGCCCGAGCCCGCGCCGCCCAGCGCGCCCGCGCCGCAGCCGTGCACCTTCATGTGCTTGCGCAGCGAGCTGGGGTGCGTGTACGACTTGTCGCAGCCCATCACGCGGCAGTTGTACGGCTTGTCGCTGGTGTGCACGTGCGAGTGCTTCTTGCGGTCCGAGCTGTTGGCGAAGCGCCGGTCGCAGCCCTCGAACTCGCACTTGAACGGCTTTTCGCCTGCAACAACAGAAAGCAACGCTCAGAAAAGGTCCAGGGGAAAGCGAGAGAGCAGCGCGCGAGGAGCGGGGGAGGAGGCTTAGCGCGGGGGTGGGGGAGGGGCGGGACGGCGCGCCGGACGCTCCCTGTCAGCCGCTGCGCCCCTCCGACGCCATTTGTCATCCGCACGCCGCTTTCAAAGGGGACCGCGGCCCGGGGGACACACCAAATCAATTTTGTACACAGTTCACACCCTCAATGCAAGTGCTCTCTATGATATCGATTATTCTGCTGGTTGGAACTTAATAGCCGGAAGATTCATGGTTGGATCGCCGACCAACCACTCGGCATAACTAAATCGTTGGGATTGTGAATATAATGTGCGACACATAAATTCATTTGAGAACCAAACAAAAATCACATCGATTGGAAACTTTACCCCGCTTCTTAAGTTTTCACTATTACTTGAGCGTCCAACAGTATCATTTTTATAAATGTTTTTCAATTGTATCAAATTAAATTGTGATTGTAAAAATTCTCAAGGGATGACTTAATTATTTTCAAGGATCAGTTTAGTGTTGAGGCACATGTAGCGCGAACTACGTGTAAACTCGTGTTTTAAATGCTGCAGAAATAGTTCAAAAAAATTGAAAATAAAAATATAGTTTACACACTTTCATTGATTAAAATCGAACTTTACGAAACTGAGATCAGTATCATAGTAAGAGAGAGGAGATTTCGAAGATCTTAATATCCCATTATTAAATCAGAAATAATCTCTTTTTGTAATGGAAGTAGATATGACTGTAAATGCCATCCAATGTCACATAACCTCTTAGACACAAAAAGGCGTTGGTAAAATTTTGATTATTCAGTTTTAAGAAGAACCCATTCATGACTTAACGTCAGATCTGTGCTTCCTATTGGTTCTATTCAGTCTAAATTTATTACTGCTTATGTTAAATGGGAATCAATGTTTTAAAAACGGATATATGTCCTGAGTTTGTTAAAATCCTTTTTTAAAAATTTTTAAAATTATGAACTTTTATTGTAATTTTATATATGTCCTAGTTTGTTCAAATCTCTCTCTCCCTCTCTTTCTCTCTCTCTCTCCAGTCTATCTCTCTGCCCCTCTCTATCTCTTTTTCTCTCTGCGTCTCTCTCTCTCCCTCTCTCTCTCTCTCTCCCTCTCTCTCTCTGTCCCAATTTTGATGAATAGCCGGAAGATCTGCCAGAATGCTGAGGGGCCTGCATTTCAGTATCCAGGGCCTCGTAGAATCTTAAACCGGACCTGATTATTTTACTTCTTTGCAACACACTCAACGTTAACATCACCTTCGCACATCATTCGCAGAGTCAACCAGTGGCATTTTCAAATTCTACCACCAATAAATGTCCTTTCAACAATATTTCATCGAATGCCATTCTTTAGGAAACTGACTCTCAAGAAGACACCGTCACACCAAAACTATTATATAAAACATGTTTTATGTGAACGACAAATAATTAAGTAGACGAGATGATCAGGAAAGAATATTGTGTCCATGTTTCGTGAACGTATATCAGTCTAAAACGAGCTACATATGTCTGCCGGTCCAATTAGGGCATGGATATAAAAATAACCTTTGAAACCCTTAAAATGTAAAATTCCCAGAGGAATACGTCTGCAAATTAGTACACGGCATTGAATATGAGTGATACGCCCGTGTTTTTTTAACTTGAGAAGTTTTCTGAAGTTTTCGTGGAAGATTCTATACCTTTTCCGGTCCATATTTGTTATAGTCTCGTACTTTGTCACAAGAGGAGCTTTTCTAAAGCTGTAATTGCAGTTAATGATGTGGACTCTTTTAATCAAAGGATCGTGTGTTTGAAAAAAATCCCTTCCCGAAAAAATAGAACGGTCTTAAAGTCTGAAACGGCGATTCAGCTATTCCTGTCAGTATTCCGAGTGAGCATAGTAGAGCCGATATTGCTGCTATTCATTTTTCCGTATTGTCCTTCTTCTAAGATTAGTTTTCACGTTTCAATAATTTCTTTACATGCATACGTCAACCCCAAACTTTTTAAAACAATTTCTTATGAAATTTGAAATGGATGTGATTTCGAAACTAACGCTTCTTTTCAAAATTAATTTCCTTCAGACATCACCAGAGAATATGTATTAACCATTAGTAACTAGGGAATAATCATTAGGTAATTATTAACAAACCCGAACATTCACAGAGCGAGGTACACTGGGGCAAATAAATGTTTATCTAGGGCCCTTCCTTTTGCTTATTGAATATCAGTCCTTCCTTCTACACCATGTTTATTATAAACAGAATATAAGAAACAGTTTAAACGCATAATCTCCTCCTGCTTTTCGAGCGTGATAGGAGGCGGTGCACTTCTCTCGTAAACTCCTCAGGGCGAGATTTCTCCTGCAGCAGAGAGCGCCGCAGCTCCACCGCCGCCCCCTCCCCCTCCTCTTCCGCCCTGCGTCTGCGCGCGCTCGTAAAGAATAATCCGGGGTGCGCGGCGCGAGGGGCGGCTGCCGAGCGCAATCAAAAAAATGAAAAGGGGGGGCGGCGAGGGGGCGCGGGCCGCGGGCGGCAGCCGGAGGTCCGCGGGCGTCCGCGCGCCCGCCTCCCGCTTTGTGTTCGCCTCAGCCGCGCTCCTCGCAGCTTGGCCAGGAGGATTTTGTGCTCCGCAAGTATCAAAAGAAATGAACATCATCTATCAATGTATTAGTGGAGGGGTCGCCCGCCGCCGGCCGGAGGGGACGTGGGCGGCGGCGGCGGCGGCGGCAGCAGCACCTTTCACGGAAAGATGCATTCGAAGGAAGCGAAGTAAAACGCTAAACTCCGGAATAATGGAGTACGGCGGCAACCGCGGGCTGCCGGCACAAAACCCACCACTCCACGGCGTGAGGGCGGGGGCGGGGGCGCGGTGGGTTGCTCTTCGCTCCGCTCCGCTCTCTCCTCTTGCCCCTCCGCGCTGCGGTCGCCCCGGCCGACGCGCTCTGTTTACACAAACACTCGATCCGCCCGCGCGCCGCTCCTCCGCTGACAGCACCGATTTCCGAATCAACGTGTGAGCTTTGTGCAGATGAAGTTTCACTTTAGAGGACGACGATACACCGTTTATTTGCCTTTCTTTAGAAACAGCCCTCCTCTGCCGGGGTAACTAGTTTCTAGATTGATTCAATGTTGTGAAATATGAAAACGAACAGGTTCCGTTTCATAATATGTAAATAACGGATTTTTTGTTAAATAACAAAATATTGTTAATATAGTATTATGATTGCTTTTTTTCATGATCAATTTGTCGCTTCCTGTACAGTGTGAAACAAAATAACCTGTACGTAATCTATCAACTGTAGATCGCATCAAAAAGTTATACATTTAATTTATAGAGTTTTGAGAGCTCGCACACAAAATTTTATATTTTACAATGAATTTTAAATGATATTCATAATAATAGAATCTTAAAAGATGTACAATGATATTTTTAAAAAATATAAATATATTATTTTTTACATAAGCACCTTTACATTTTTTCTTTCCGCATATATCCTATTGATCCGTAATGCTACTCACATAATTGTATCCTATATTATTTGAAAGATTTGTTTGATGTTTGATCGTTTGATCACAGGAAGATATCATTTACAGACACGTTTGATCGTAATAAAAAATACATGGCCAGTGATTATTCATTACAATCCTGTGTAAGTAGGCAACTTTCACTAGATATCTCATTGAATTTGCAGACGTTTGCTAGTATGCCTTCTATTGAAACCCCAAACCCCATCGTTTCCTTTCCTCAATCTGTGTCACTCTTCCGGAGTGTGCAGCGCCTCGCGTCGTGATCTTCAACACATAAGGTCGCGTCATTTTTTTATATTATATAACAAAACCTCACAAATATTTCTTATTAGAAACAGTAAAATGCATTAAAACATTGTAAAATGAAATGTAGTTGGCAGAGAGTCACTTATCGGTACTGTCCGTGGCAACCTTACCAGAACTATGAATGCAGAAAACTTATTGACATTAGAACAATATTAAGGAAACAAACATGTCTGGGTGTTTATATCAAAACGGTAGGGGACATGAAGAGAGGAAATTCTAGAGGCGAGATATTTCTTGGCGATTATCGATGAAGGTTAGCCCTAGCTGGTTGCGTGGCGAATGTCCGAATGCCCTGAAAGAGGCGACGGCATCCGCAGCGGCCGCGCGGGACGTGGGGTACAATGGCCCGGGCCCACCCGTCGCACAGGGCCGGGCCGCGGCGGGCAGAGGGCAGGGTATGGACGGCCCTTCGGGGGACGTTCGCCCTTCCACCTACACCTCCCTCTCTCTCCACCAGACACGATCCGCCAGGCACGAATTTTGATTGATTGATTAGAGATTCCGGACGCGACGACTGCTAAGGTCATAAGTCCCGTAAATGTAGAGCATGTCTTTATCACGGGAGGTGGCAGTGATCTTCTCACGCTGACTGGCGAGATCCAGCGCCGGCCTACGTCAGCTTGCGGGGATTTTCCCCAACCCCTGGAATCTCCTACCAGCGTGGCACCGCCCCAGTCGGGATAAGCTGTAAGCTCTGACTGATCACTGATTGTGGTACTGTACTGCATGTAAGTGTAATGTGTATATGTAAGGGAAGAGGATAGGACACGGAAAGGAAAGGAAAGATCGTGCGAGATCCGTGGCCCGTTTGTTAGGGTACTGCTCCGACATTTTCCTGGTATTTATCGAAAAAAAAAAGCACGGAAAACTACTGATCAGAGCAGCCGGCCGCTAGAATTCTCCTCCAGATAGCAGTTAGCTGTCTAGCCTGTCGAAAATCCTGTCACCATCGAGTCTCGAACGAGTGCAAATGAATTGTTTTAAACTAAAATTGTAGCCGTACCATTTCAAGAAGAAAACGTCTCAGAAAAGAAAGAAAATATTGTATGACGTCATTCAGGAGAATAATAAAATGATTCAAACTAAATTTTTTCTATATATCATTGGACGGAAGAAAATATTTATTCAAAGCTATCCAATACATTAATGTGAGTTCGCGTTTGTCTTGAGAGAAGCGCAGATAAAATTTAAGTGAGGAGATCGTTTATCGCGCCGTTCCTTGTGTGGGAGACCTGTTTCGCGAGTCAACTTTTCCAGCATTTCGGGGTGCAGCGTTGTCTGCGGCTAGTGCATCGAGAACAGAGTCCTGGAGTTCCGCTGGCCGCTCCGAATGCTCGCGAGCCTTCTTACAGCGCAGGAACGCGCCGCGGAGGCGAGGATGCGGACGAATAACATCTCCCCGCGTAGGAAAAATCGGATGCGACGGAACGCAACAAAAAGCAGAGCAACCGCCACTCCCACCCCACGTCCATAACTCCCGTCGCTTTTCCCCACCGCCTCCGCCGTGACTGGGGTTGCCTCCCCCCCACCGCAGTAGCACAACTCCCGCTTTTTTCTCCCACCCACTGTCAGCTCCATCACCACCCGCACCAGCACGTCTTCACCGACGCTGCCCGTCGCCACCTGCCCGACCGCAGGCGCGGGCGCGGGCGCAGGCCCGCCTCGCAGTTCCCACCCTCCATGGCCAGAGGGCCAGCCGGCGGCGCAAAAAGTCGCTCGCGATGAAGCTGTCTCGCGAGCAATTAGCAGGGGCCTCACGGGCGCCGACGCGGCGGACGCGCAGGAAGTCGTAAAGCAGGCGCGGAATGGGCGGCCCCGACTCCCGGCCGCGCCCGCTTTTTGGGCGGCGCAGCCCCGCGGCCCGCGCTCCCAGGCGCGCGAGGAAGAGCAGGCGAAGACGGGGGCGGTGACGGCGTCAGCTGGGGCGATGGTAGTGGTGGGGGATGACGATGGGACGGTGACGGCAAAGTCTGTAGTGGTGGAGGCTGTAGTGACGATGATGATTATGATGGTGCAGACTGGCTGTGGTGGGGTTGGGGGGGGAGCGCGCTTCGTCTCTGGGAACCGCGAGGACCCAGAGCTGACCGAGGACGGGGAACGCGGGCGGGCGGCGGGGGCGGTGATGCGGAGGGGCACCGGGCACGGCGGTGAGTTATGGGCCCCCTGAATTTTTTTTCGCTTTTATACTCGCGCTCTTTCGTCGGGATTTACTACCTGTGTGTGCGTGTGTGTTGTGTGTGTGTGTGTGTGTGTGTGTGTGTTCGACCGCGGTGCGCAGTGGCGGACGGACGAGCGTCATCGACTACAATTCTTGCGCTCAGACATGCGACCTGGATTTGCTTTCATTCCTTGCGCTCATGTTTGCACCCTTAAGTAAGTACTTATTGTTTTCCGGGTCATCTGTCAACCACGTGTGGGGTTGGTGAACACGTCAACCATGGTCATTACACCCGTAAATATAGTGCAGACCCGGCAAGTGGCGGTGTTCCTCCAACGCTGGATCCTGAAATCTGATTACGGGATTTCCATCCGGTTATGTCCCTAAAGACGCACTGCCCCTGCCGGGTCAAGATCCAAGCTCCCGACCTGTTAAGTGCATGGAAGTAATGGTAAATGGGAGTGCAAAGCGATACAGGATAGGACATGGATGAGAAAGGAAAGATTGTGCGTGGGCCGTGGCCGAGAGAATTGCTCCTTATTTAGAAGGTTTTTATCGAAGAAACCAAGGAAAACTACCGTTTTGGGCAGTCGGGTGCTAGTTTTCTCCTCCAGACAATGGATAAATTTGTACAGTGTCGAAAACCCGACACCGTCAGAATGTGAACCCAAGAACCTCTCGATTAACAATGCTGCAGAGACAATAGTGTTGCCGCTGATCCATCGCGGCCGGAATATTCTTATGTTAAGCACACTCTCTAAAAAAAAAAATTATAAAAAGGATTTCCCTCAATGCGATTTAAACTTTTCAGAAGCGGTATAATGATTCGCATGGTTTGAACACCTAATGGATATGGAATGTAAAAAAAACGTTTTTGACATCAATGTCATGTAGTAATTTTCCGCCTGTCTAGATTGCCTTCTCTTTCTCCCAGACAATCTTTAAGACATCGCGTCACCACTAACGTCTTCTGAGATAATGCTATGCGAGTTTTGCATTGTCTTTCCAGTTCGTCTTGTCCGTAAACTAATCCAGGACTTTTATTTTTTACTAATTAATAAGCACCATCTAATTAATTTTTTATGAATGAGAAAGAAAGCACAAGTAAATATTTCAGGTTCATATTCGTAAAAACATTGAAGGAAATACACAAATGTGTCTGAAGCAAAATTTATTAGCAGGTTAGACAGAAGAGAGAAAAAAAAACTGATGACTTCTGATTGGCGATGAAAATATTATTTTAATAAAAATATGACCCAAAAGGACTGGGAAGTTTGCTCAAATGAAACAGAAAAACTGTAATAATCTCGTTGGCCAATAAGATACGTCCTTGTAAATAATAAGGAAAAACGGAGCTCCTCCGTCGAAATTTATTGCTAAAATAAGTGAAAAACCTTTCAAAAAAATTGTACTCTTATACCGACATAACACAACAAAATGCATGTAGGCAGGGAAACCATGAAACCCGGCGTCTGTTAAGAAAAATAAAAAGAAAAGATCTGAAGAAATCGGTAGTGAAACAGAATAAATACTTCCATTTAAAGCAAATGTTATTTTTTATTCATTTGAAGTTTGCTTTTACAATGTATTTACTTTCAATTTTTTGAGGCGGTTTTAAAATGTACTCGTTTCATACCGCCTACTGAAAAAGTCATAACACGTTACGCTTAATAGATATAAGTTTTTAACTATTTGCGAAACTTCACGTCAAGCTTCAAATTTTGAATTCTTCAATCTCATACTTGTGAAAGTCTTTGCTCCGTCAGGGGGCCGGCCTCTTTTCACCTCCGTGAAGACTTCATATGCACAGCCCGTGGGCATTTGAATGAAAATCCCAAAGCACGTGTTGGAGCCGTAAGAAAGAATCCCACCTGAAGAGCGATTGCGTATCACCATTCGATTGGCGGGCTATCGCTGCAGGAGATCTCCCTGGCGCGGCGGCGGGGGGCGCGGAGCCCCGCGGACCTCGCCTCCCCGTCATCCCACCGCCGCCCCCGCCCCCGCCCCCGCCCCAGAGCGCCGCGTCGCGGCCACATTTGAATTTACAGCCAAGGCGGCTGCGGTGCGGTCCTGGAAGAGGCGGGGGGGGGGGGGGGGTGGGGCAGGGTGGGAGCGGGAGTGGGATCGAAGACGGAGAGCTGGCTGGGAGGCGGTGGGGGTGGAGGCGAAGGCGACTGGGGCGGTTGTGGCAGGGGCGGGAGCGGAGATGGCGGGGACGGAGGCAGCTAGGGCGGGGGTGGTGGGGGCGATGATGGAGGCGGAGGCGGCGGTTGGAATAGCGGTGGGGGCGGAGGAGGTGGCGGGGGCGGGGGCGGCGGCGCGGTGCGGCGTCGCCCGCCCGCCCGTTCGCCGGATACTTGGCCCCCGCCGTGATAAATCACCCGCCGCCCGCCACTTTCCCCGCTGTCGAGCGCTCGCGTCGCCGTCTTTTCTTCCTCGCCGGGAGCTGTGGGAAGCGCCGGCGGCGGGCAGGGGCTGGAGGAGCAGCGCCTCACCTCGTGGGCGCCAGGCGAGTGGGCGGAGAGCGATACCCAGGACTCATTCGCCATGTTGCGCGCTCAGACTGACCAGACGACGTGTTTCGCGTAAAAGATATTTTCAAACTCTCTTTTTTTCAGATCTACAACTTATTAAATCAGTTTAATATCAGACTTGTAAAAAACCTTCTACGAATAAAATTAGAATTTTATGTATCATTATTAGACACCAACAAACATTCAAAATGATCCGTAAAATTCCCTCAGTCGGAAAGAAACTTGTTATTCTGAGGTCGTGATTTCACAGCATGTTAGGGTCAGATTACGTGTTAATGGGCAGATTTTTTAAAAAAAAAAGTAATACGTAATAATGTTAGAATGATCGTAATACTTGCTTCGTCTCTTCCCCAAATAAATGCTGTCTTTAAGATTTTCCCCATTTCTTTGCTTTCGGGAATGAGTCATGCAGAACGAATGCGAACCGGTGATTATTCTCTTTTCCTTTTTCGATGTGAGACCCATCGCTTAGCATAGAGTGGTATATTATAAGCCTTGAGGTAAAATACTGATGTATGATTCTCTGAACAGATAAATAAAACTGTCGGTGACAGAAATACAATTCCATTTGTTACGACAGATATTTTGTTTGCTTCTTTTTTTTTTTTTTTTTTTTTTGTTCTGCCAATGCCTTCCTTGAAGATATCTATCTTGGAATTCCTTGTAACTTTTGACACCTCATATGCGTTTTTAGAAAATACCGTGCAGATAACCTAACACCACTATCCAAGTATACGTCAGCTTTCAATTTGGATAGTTCGCAGTGTGTCTGTTTGCTAGACGTAACTCTACTTTCGTGAAGTGAAACACACATGTGTCTACCTTTCAAAAAGTGCAAATCGAGTAAAATTGTCTTTATTCTATCAAAGATTAACCACAAAATGTTCTGCTCATTAACTTTCATCTCCTCATATCGAAGTGCGCCTTTAAAGCGCTCTCCTTCCATTCCTTTGCTCCGGATCCACTTCGATTGCGGGCGCTCTCCATTTACTGATCCAGCATTCTGATATCCTGAGGGTTTGCCGATGTAACGACTGAGAAAGTGGGTCGTTGAAACCGGCATTGGGTTGGAACTGATTTAGCTCTTAACATTTAAACTTTACATTTTTCGTTTGTATAAAGGCTATTACTCAGGAAGGCATTTACTCTAGTTTACTAAAATAATAGACTAGAACCTGTGAGTAGAAACCTGCCATTTCTCTACTTCTTTGTGTCAAGAGTGGATCAAAATCATCAAAGTCAGTTACAACTTATTTTATTTCACATAAAATGCTCTCGATACAACTCAAGACTGACATACATGAAGGCAAAACAAAATCCTGTAACTAATCAACAAAATAGTACGAAACAACCTAGTGCGAAATTATTGATTTTAATTACTCTTAGAACTTATATTCTATTGACAAATAAATTAACATGAATATTGATACTCAATACTTTGCTTATGAAAGAAATTACAAACATGAACTGCACGAAAAAATCCTTTTTCCAGGACATAACTCAATGCAATTCTACACTCTGTAAATATACACTGGAATACTGCAATGTAGTGTTTCTACCTCGACTCGAAGCAAAGCTACAGTCCGAAAAACATGTTTAAAATCGTGAAGTATGAAAATAAATTTCTCGCAAAAAATTGACATATCTATTAGCGTGAGAAATTTACTTAAAATTGAAGTAAGGTATTATAATATATAAGAATATTGATCTACTTTCTTCAAGTTTTCAAGAGAAAGTTATTGCAATCTGTAGGATTGTTAATATATTTAGCATCTAAAAATAGCCTAGAGTGTCAATCGCTAATGACCTTTGATGTATCTAAAAATAAGTTAATTAATAAACAAAATGCTTAATATGTCAAAATGCAAAATAATAATGTCACCAAAAACGAATATTGTAAAACTGAAAACGCTGGAAAGAGAATGAGGAAATTGAAGTTGCATCTCAATTTCTTTTTATTAAAAGGGACCACTTTACTATTAATGACATGTCGCAAAAAATACAAATAAAACCAAGCACAGAAAAAATCTAAAGAAAGCAAAAAATAGGAAACGAATCTGATGAGTACATCCGGACATGCAGAACCTCCTACGACGACATCTCAGGGCGAAACGGCACAGAAACTGCCTCTGTGCGTCTCATGGTATTTTTGATACTTTTCAGAAGATATACTGTTTTAGGGGGCCTAAGAAAATATATTTATGCGAGGATTGCCTATAATTCAATTTAATCGAATACACAAAACAAAAAATATGAAGATGAGTTACGTAAATTTTCGCACATGCGCTCTCTTGAACAGAATCCATAGGAAGACGTTGATTTTCGATCCCTTGACAGAATACAAGTTTCATAGTTTCAAAAGGTTTATGATCCTAACAAGAAACTACAGTTATGAATTGAACTGGCAATTCATTTTAAAAATACGAATATCAATAAAGATACTCATCGTAATGATACAAGGTATTTGCCATATTCAAACTAACATGAAAAAAAATCGTTTTCAAGCAGCCGAAGCTTCAAAATCCTGTAATGGATTCATTGATTTATGTTTCTGGGCACGTCAACTGCTATGGTCAGTAACATCGTAAGTGCGGAGAATGTAACGAAGGTGGCGGTGGTTCCTTCCCCGCTTGATTGTAAGCTCTGGCGCCGACCTACACATCGGCTTGCTGGGGATTTCCCCATCCACACAGCTCCCTATAGTCGGGACAAGCTCTAAGCTCCTGACATGCGTGGTAATACAGTAAGTGTGTGTGTAAGGAGGAAAGGGTAGAACAAGGAAGATGCAAGAAAGATCGCGCGGTCCGAATTCTCCTGCAGAGAGCGTGGCGGCTGAATTCCAACTAGCTAATTAGCTAGTGACGAAAACCCGCTAGGAGGGTCGAGACGCTATGGTGAAGGTGGTGATGGTGGCTGACGAAAAGAAAATGCCGACTGGAACTCTAGGGCACTCGATCAGAGTAGCAGAAAAGACAGCGCCAATGTTGGCTCTGTGCTATATCAGCTGTTCAAGACCTTATGTGAACCAAAAGATTGGATCAGCCATAATGCTGAGTTTTATCGTGTCCACGTTCTTCGATTTTTGTCTCGAGATTTACTAAATTTTATGCCACAATCTGAAAATTTCAGCTCCATGGCTTCTAATACCATTTTTTTATTCCTGAGGAAGATAATAGCTGTTTAAGCTCATAATATAGAATAAATGAAATACGCGTCTAAAAATAAACGGACTTTTGCAACAACTCCCGGGCCATATTTAAGGTAGATACTTATGTTCAAGAAACGTTCAGAGTCCGCTCCCACGGAGCTTCAGCCCAAACAGAAGACAATGACATTCAAAAATGTAGGTTTTACTAATTTTTATACTAAAGAAAGTCATTCAGTATATCAATTATTAACCTCGCAAATATTATCTATGTAAAATAAATAAAAAAAAATTACATTTTCAGCATAAAGGAAAAATTCTTTACAAGAAAACTCCCCAAGAAAAACGATACCTGTACTCCCCTTTCCGCGCCTATGAACCTTTACATTTTTGCAACTGAATATCACCGAGAGCATGGTTTTCAAAAATAGGATACAGTCAACTCACAACCGGTAGGAGAATTTTTACATCAGTACAAACTTTCGCTAGTACCTGCACTGACATTTATAATATGTCAAGAACAATTTACATTTTATTGACATATGTATTATGTACTGTCACCTTGCTTGTGAATATTACTACCTTATTAAAGACAAACCCACAACGTGTGCGTGGTGTGAACACCTGGAGCCCAAAAGAACCTCCCATCACATAGACGGCTTCCTTCTCTCATTTGAAATATTTATGTGCGTGATACGTAATCTCCATGTTTTGTTTATACAGCATCTGCCTCCTTCGTTCCTACAAAGATATTTAAGCTGCACTTCCGCTCTTCGTATTTCCCTTTCCCATGCCTCTAGGAACAGTGCCAGGATAACTAACGAGGGAAAGACAATACTTTGCTGTGTTCATCAACGGTTGAAAAATGTATTTGTAGTCATAGTAATATCAAGCTCTTATCGTTGAAGTATCACGTTTTTTAACCGCAAAATATTATATTAGTCTAATTGCTTGAAACAAATGTCAATTCACATACATAGCAAGGAAGCAAGTCAAATAACGAGCCGAAAAGTAAAGGACGTTTATGTGTGGTCGAACACACTCACGTTTATGCTTCCAGTAAGTTCATTCTCTTCGTGACAGCTTATATAGATTGACGTGACAAATCTAACAATTAAAAGAGAAAACATGAAATGTAGTTACGTTTTCGAATAATAAGTGCATTTGTATAATATTTGAGTGGAAATCTGAGGGAAAGAGGAGTTGAACTAATAACTTGTAATTCGGGAGAAAAGACGCGCGTCGGGCAGTGATGCGAGCAGAGCACTTCCTCGCGCTGTTGGCAGCGCGACAAGAGGGGCAGGCGAGGGCCGCGCCGCCGCGCCGCGGGGGACCGCCACAGCGCGCATCAACGCCCCGCCCCCGCCTCTGCCATCGCCGCCCTCACTGTTGCCCTTCATGTCTGAATCCCCGTCGTCGAATCCCGCACAGACACCGCCTTTTCTTTTTATTCAGCCACCATCACCACCTTCACCATGGCGTCTCTGCCACCCACCCTTCCCCGCCGCCACCGCCGCCGCCGTATCCGCCTCCGGCGCCGGCGCCGCCACAGCGGTTTGGGGTTGGGGAGCGGCCCACGGCCCGGCGCGCCGCCTCCGCCCCCGCCCGCCCCCGCGCTCCATCGACCCGGCTGCTGCCAAGGCCAGCACGGGCCGCTACCGCGCAGTCATATTTATTTGAAATACGGCGAGTCGCGTTTTTTTCTCCGGCCCCCGCGGGCCGACGGGCGGCGGCCACGCTCCGGCGAGCCCCCCCCCCCCCGCCCCCCCCCACCACCCACCTCACCACCGCCCCCGCCGCTCCCACCACCGCACGCTGCGGCCGCAACAGTCCCAACCGCAGTCGAGTCTCCGACGCATTCGGCGACTCCATAACTCTCCGGGCGCTTTAATTTGTCGGCGGCATCCGGCGTCCGGCGGCGGCTCGAACCGGGACCCTTTGTGCGCGGAGGCGCGGGATGCTTTATGGGGCCCGCGCGGCGAAAAAGGCAGCAGCAGCAGCGCGGCGCGGCGCGGCGCGGCGCAAGAAGCGCGATTAGTTTGAAGAGCGCCAGCTCCCGTGTTCCCGCGCCTGCGCGCCCCGCGGCCGCCGCGCCGCCGCCGCTGCGCGCGGAGCCGTTTAATCGAATGGGCGAGCGCCGCACAAAGGCCGGAGAGCGCGCGCAAGAAGAGGCGGCCATAAGCGCGCGGGGCGCCGCTCGATTCCCGGAGCGCCCGGCCGCCCACCGCCCGCGACCCGCCGGCCGGCGCGCCGCGCAGTTCATTTGTCTGCGGCGGCGCGGCCCTGAATAATGGAGGAGCGCCGGGCGGGCGGCGGGCGGGTGGGCGGGGTGGGTGGGGCGGGGGCGGCGCTGGGCGACGCACGGACCGGTCCCGTCCGCGCCGCCGCGAGTTCCCCAATAAAACGACGATTAAAATTCCCCACCCGACTCCGCGGCGATCAGGCGCGTAACATTCCAGTACCACCTCGCTACTGCTTGACTTATTAGAAGAGAGAAGTTGACGTATTTGTACGGCCGCGCGGCCGCGGCGCTCGGTATCGCCGGCCGAACGGCTGGCTGCGCAGGCTGCGCGGCCGCCGACCCGTTTCTGCGCGGGGCCCCCGCTTTGGAGCGCACGTCACGCGCAGCGCCGCGCAAAAAAGTTACACGCAATTCCGAAACACTTTTCCGCGACCCGCTGGCGGCGACGCTGCGGCGAAATAAAAGGCAACGCGAATTTACCAGTGCGAGACACTCGCGTACGAAGGTGATGTACACATTTGTCATGCATGTGATGAGGATTACATTTTAAGGGATATTTCAAATAAAAGTTCCATAAATAGAAATACACACTGGAGGAAAACTATATGAAGTTTGTCGTTTTCATTCTGCTACACCATTCTTTTATTTGCGTCACCACCATGAAAAAATTTCTCGGTAATTAAAGTATCTCATATTGTCTTCAATTTCCCTCGTCCAGACGCTTACACACTTGTTGCGTTAGATTATCAACTGTTCCTGTTTTTATTATACCCCAGAAACCACACCTCTTTTTGTGCGTGCACCTAAAACGAAGGTTTCGAATGTAAGAACCTGTGTTTGGCATTTGTTCGTACCCTATTTGATGTGACGTAGAGGTTGAATTTCGTTTATTTCTTACATAGAATTTCTTGTGATTTTGTTGTCACGTCACCAGTCTCAGATGCGCAAATAGTGAAGCGTAAATATTATTGATATGTAATATTATACTTTTAAAGTTCACTTTCATTTCTCTACAGTTGTTGGTTTATGCCAATTTTAACCACTTGTTTAGCACTCGAAACGTTTACCCGTCCAACATCAGCTTGCTCTAACAGTAAACACAGACTTTCGATTCCGTATCGATAATGTTCGTATTGGCTAATGTATCTACAAACCAATAACATCAATTCGCAAACATCCGCGCACGTTTTAGTATCACCAAGTGTAGATCTGTAGTTTTCGTTCGAATCGCACGAGTTGCTTCCAATAGTCGCTTGTACAGAAAAGCACAAAAGAGTAATTTTGTTTTTATTGAGTTTTCGTAGAGACCAATTCTGTCTTTACGTGTAAAGAGATCTTCTGAAGCGCACGCCCAGCAATTAGTTGATGAAGCGCCGAAACGCTTCGTGCTGACAACCTTCTTCCTCCCGCGCCACCCTCCCTCCCTCTCTCCCTCCCTCCCTCCCTTCCTCCCTCCCTCCCTCCCTCCTGCAGCCAGCGCCGGCGCACCGGAACAAGTACTCGTAGCTGCCCCCGCCGAAGTACATTATTTTCAATCGTTACGTCGATTTGTTTTAATTTCTTTATTTCTATACTCGCAAACGCAGAGATAGAACATTTTTGACAGGTAAATTAGTATACATTTTGATGGAAAAATATAAAAAATAAAGTTACGAAGACGAGAGTTTAAAAATGAGTTTCATTACTCCTATACAAATGTTTAATGATATGGCTGGAGTTTATAATTTGTCCTACCGCATCCACTAGTTAGGAGGTTCGCACACTTACTTTACGGATCCTATCTGGCAGACGGATGGTGAATTATCGAAGGGCAGATATTTTTCAGAGTGCCAAGTCACGATTGTGGCATGTCTTACAATTAATATAACGTCTTATGATTGTTGCATGTCTTAATCCAAGGCTATATTCCCTACAAAAAATAATTTTACCGACATTTCCTGCCCTAATCAGATCTCGAGTTAGCTCAGACCAAGAACGAATCAAGTAGCGGATGCACTACCTGTACATGTGGTACCAGGTTCGACGATGCGCCGCTGGCAATCCATGTCGGGGTGGGTTAATTAATGATTCCAGACAACACCAGCTTATAAGACCGCATGATAAAATAAAAATTAGAAGAGAATTTAGAAAAGTATTTAATACGTTAAAATTTAGCGCAGCCAAGTTTATGTGTGATATACAACTAATATTAACAAAATGAAGTTTCACTGTTCAGAGTTCTGAATACGTAATATTTGAAATAGAGAATTCGAATTCGTTTTTGAGTGTTATATAGGTAAGAATGAGAATCCAGGTCGGTTCGGAAAGGAGACAGTCGGCATTCGTTGCTATAGACAGAGAAAATAATTATTGTGAAAAAAAACGGAGAATAAAATGTACAGAAAGAAATGAGCGCCAACCACAAAATAACACGTAAAATCTTTATGAACTTATGCGGAAATTCGCATCTTATTTAATCAAGAAATGCACTAATGGTATGAATATGGAACATGATCGATACATTTTTCAAAGTGTTGGCAATGCTGTTGAATTAGAGAGAAAAATCCGAGAGTTAGTTTCCAACTATTGTTGACATATGTGTACGTATCTGAGAAATATGTGTTGGTAACTGAGTTAATTCATTAAGAGGGAAACTAAAACCCAGCACTATGCATTAGAATGTACAGGCACAGTGATATGTAGAAACGAAGGTGGCAGTTGAAGGAGGCACCGCTTCCGAATACATCCGCAGGAGCTGCAGGTACCATCGCGATTGCTATCGCTAGCGACAGCGCGGGGCTGGCGGATGGTGAGAGAGAGATAGAAGCGAGAACGAAGGCGAGGAAGTCTTCGGAATTGTTGGCATTGCTGTTGAAATGGAGAGACAAGTCGTGGCTAGAGTTCGTTCCCAACCCGTGCACATGCGCTGCGATCTGTCGTCAGACGTCTAGAAGCAGAGCGCGCACTTGATTCAGTCGCCCCCGGAGGAGCTGCAGGTGCCATCGCGGTTGCGAACGCGAGCGGCAGGCGGGTGACGAGGGCGGGGCGAGGGCGGGGGTGAGGGCGGGGGCGAGGGCGAGGGCGCGCGCCCTTCCGAGCGGCAATGATGACGGTGCTCGGCAGCTCCGCGCAATGGGGCAGGACGCTGCGCGGCGCGGCCCGGGGGCGGCCGGGGCGGGGAGGCGGGGCGGGGCGGGGCGGGGGGCGGGGCGCGGCCCGACCCGGCCGCAGCGACATTATTGTGTGGTGTCGCAGTGGTGTCCAAAGTGCGCGCGAGCCGAGCGCGGGGCTGCGCCGACCTCTCCGGCGCGACGTCTCGCGTGGGAACATGGCGAGCGGGGTGAGCGGCCCCCGGAACGCGCTACACCAAATCAATAGCAACAGAAGAACCGGACGTGCATTCCAAGATGTGCGAAATTGGGTACGCTTCGTTTTTGTAGAACAATCTCGCATTCCATGAATGCAGTCATCTTGGAAATAATGTTTGATGCGGCATATATCCTTAGTTGTGGACGAAACTGCATACTGGCCTTTTTTGTACTTCACGTGAAACGTAACTTTTAAGAAAGGTTCTAATCAAGAATATGGTCAGAAATAATATTTTAAAATTGAAATTATAAAAAGTAAATGTAATATATAAGATACTACGTTTTGGTACAATTATTCTTTGAAAGAACGTCATTATAAAAATGTAGTACATGAACGCTAAGAGAAAACTAATAACAGTCTTCTCAATTTTCGGTATCACTCTTAGCTAGTTGCATGTGCAGTTGTATAGGTCTCAAAACTTTTCACTAATTTCTGCTTTAGAGTTACGGAAACCAATTACATGGCACAGCATGCATCTCAACATTGAAATTCTGTATAGATCGGAGTTTAAGAACCTCCTATATATGTGGACCTCCCTAATCTCCATGGATATATAAAAACAGCACCAATAAAAGAATATCTCCTTTAGTAAAAGAGATCAGAAGAGGCTCAAAATCCGTCCTAACCACCTGGCAATGAACCTACTGGACAACAGCAAGCAAGTGATATTATCATCTGAATCTATCGTTTATACTGCGGTTTTTACAGAGCTGCGTTTGAAGTAAATCAGCTGTTTCGGTGTCATCAAATCGGAAGGCTGAACGCCACCATTATGATGTCACGGTAGTGACGTGTTAAGTCCCAATTGTTCGGTAACAGCTGATCAAATGTCAAAAGCGGCTCTGTAAAAACCGCAGTATAATCCTTAAGATCCCGAAGTTTGTACTCACTCATTGAAGTCATAGCTGCGTTACTCTTCACCCATGTCAATAGCATAGCTGCTGTAATCACTTTTGGCCAATGTTCACCTGCATGAGCAAATTGCAAATAAAAAAAGAACCGATTTGCTGTTTCCGAGTTTCCTTTGATGTCCATTCTCTTATCTCTTCGAAATCATTCGGGTTCTGCGGTGGAGAGCAGCAGTGTTTGTGTTCTTTCAGTCTCTCTTCGCGGTTGCGGTCGGAATTGAATGTAGCTTGAAAACAATTAAGAGCTTCGAACAGCGAAGCGAAAACAAACGAACCGGCTTTAAACATAAGAATTCTAAGTCAATTTAACTCGTTATTAATAGTAAAAAAACAAGGTATTTATTATTAAAATATGACTGTTCTAATTAATCACACGTTTCTCTGAAAAAATATCTAATACACATCAGAAAAAAAAATTCTACTTAGAAACAATAATTCCCCCCAAAAAATCTCTTTACAATTCTTTTGAAAAACATTAGCTAATGAGCTATGGATTTTTCTGTTTTCTGTCCGGGAATTTGGTGTACCATTTTTGTAATAAATTTGTAATGATGGATTATTAAATTTCAAT
Source organism: Teleogryllus oceanicus (assembly GCA_964035755.1). Taxonomy (NCBI): domain Eukaryota; kingdom Metazoa; phylum Arthropoda; class Insecta; order Orthoptera; family Gryllidae; genus Teleogryllus; species Teleogryllus oceanicus. Next base: position 108,265,396 of record CAXIVR010000008.1, on the reverse strand, counting down.
ATGTCTCTTCATAGCATTACTATATTTGTTGTGTCAAAAAAATGACGATGGATATCTTTGAAGGAAGCATTACCATGGATGCATTACGTGGATAAACTTGCAGTTTTTAATATCTCAACTTATTTTAAATAATTATTTTAAAAGGCCTATTAGACGGACTCACACATCAATGTATGTACTCTTTTAAAGTTTTCTTAGAACATCTACCCAGAAATTTCTTAACATCCACATTTTTGCAAGCTTACTTCCTTCTGTTCCCAACACAGTGTCGCTAGAATCTCGTTTACAGATCTCGGAGTTCTTTGTAGCTCTTGGACTGTTATCAATGATGAAAATGGGAAGTATCTCAGCCACCCGCAGTCGGAGCGGGAGATTCCACTTTTTGCGGAGGCGCTGACATCGCGAGTTCTGCGAAGCGGCGGGGCCGGCCCGCTCGCCGCCTGGGCCTGTGCGAAACAGTCTGGTGCGACGGGCAGAGGAATTCCGTGCACCTCGTCTCACGATTTTATGCTCTCGATAAGTTATTGTTTCCGAAGCTATTCGAGCTAAAAACGAAATAGCATTTTTTTTCACGGTCGGAATACGATCGTGCATCAAATTCGCAGAATTGAGTGCGGCAGTCCATTCGAACGCTCAATAATGTGGCATCTATTACTTTTTAAATAGTCATTTTTTGCCCAAACATTTCCTCAGAGTCCTATACGATAATTTTCCAACAGATTCTTTGCACTTTTCTGATTTATTTTTACATTTAAACTGTAAATTTAATAGAATTATGTAATTTACACATATCAAATCATCTTCTATTAGAAGCGAAAGTGAAAATGTTGAGATTTGTGACTGCGTACAGCCTGAACTAAAGCCTAATGTATCAATATCTTTTATCAGATTATATTGATAATGAACTGAACATAAGAAGTAGTACAATAACAAGGTAAATATTAATTTATTTCTGCGTTATATGAATATGTTCGATTTTACACGAAATACAAATATATGTCATGTCCATTCAGTATTTTATTGAGATAATAGAATATATATGATCGTAACTAATAAATGGAGACATGTGGCTTGCACACACAACCTCAAAAAACTGATTCAATTTGATTCTGACAATGAAAAACGTTTCATCGAAATTTACTTATGTTTATGACTACACTGCTCGTCTAATGAATATGTTATTAAAGCTGCATCATGTTAAAAAAAACATGCTGTGCCACAATCTCGAATAAACTACAAATTTCAAAAAGATACATTTGTCTCCACTTACGTAACTGATAAAGATAAGGCAAACAATAATTTTAATATTAAAGCATGGAAATAGTAAATAAATATCAAGTCAAGTATATTCTAAGTTAAACAATATCTGACAAACCGAGCAGCGATTCAAAAGCCAAGAATGCCCAAACATATCAGTGAAAATTCTTTGTATTCAAGGCCTTGAAAGGTCGCACGATGGAACAAGAAGCAAATAAATGGAAAAAGTTTAAAAACATCATTTACGTATTTACGTCCGGTCGCTCCGTCGCCCACCCTTCCGCGTCGCGTCGCCGGCAACGCACAGCCAGAAGAGCCCTTAGGCCCTCAAGTGGAGGGGAGGGACCCACAGAGGGGAGGGGCCAGGTGGAGGGAGGGCGCCAGGTGTCGCCAAGAGACCTCTCAAGCGCCCAGCCTTGTAAGGAACCACTCCGCGCGGAAACTCCACCAATGGAATGCTATTTCAGGGACCGGTGGTACTACTGATCGAGAAATTTTAATTTGTCGACCTACGATGAAGTGAGAAACCCTTACGTGAAGAGTGCTCAAACTCCTACTATAATAGAGGTCGATTGAGGAGAGAAAATATTTACTGCATAAGTACACAACCAATATTAGCAGTGTTGTAATAATAAGAATTGTAAAATATTATATTTCGCTGAAATAATGGCACAGATAATTAAGAGAGCGCAAATATTCAACGCTTCCATTTGAAGTGTCATTGGCTCGTCAGGTGTAAAGACGTTTTCCTGTTTTCTTGCTCACATTGTATGGGAGAAGGTCTCGCGGTTTGTTGACATCACAGTTGAACAGGTCACATAAGTGACATGAGTGACAGAACTAGTTCCAACAAATTGAGGGTTCATCAAAACCCCTAAAAGGAAAATATTGTATTTCTATTGTATCAACATTGCGTACTTTGTTTTACGGACCGATTTCCCAGGCGATTCTGGTTTCTGATGACCAACACGTGAAAGATGCAGCGGGAGGACCCGTTGTTGCGGTGGGATAGGAAGGGGCAGGGAAGCACGGAACAGGGAGCGAAACGAGACGAGGCGGGGCGGGACGCGACGAAGGGAGGCGGGGTGGGGGGGGGGGCGGGGCGGGGAAAGGCGAGGGATGCGAGGCGAAGAGAGGTGGGAAGACGAGGCAAGGCGGGCCTAGGCGGGTGGCAGGGCAGCCAGGTGTCGCCGAGAGCCCTCACCCGCGCTTCGCCTCGCGTCGCCTGGCGTCGAGTCGCGCCTCCGGTGCCGCAGCCAGAGGGTCGCCGCGGAAAACCAACAAACAGAGGAGCGGGCGGCGCGGGGGGCTTTGTGGCAACGACGCCCCATGCCCCCCCTCCTACGCCGACGCTTTGTGCAGGCGCGGGCGCGGCGCGACAGTGCGCGCAGGTAGAGGCCGCAGAGAGCGGTCACCGGCGGCCACCCGCCCTCTGGCCCCCGACGCCCCGCTGGAGATCCGCATCTAAGTGGGCTGGGAAAACACTCCCGCTCCGAATCCACTCCTACCGACACACCCACTTCTTTTCAAAGCTCTTCCTTGTGGGTGATCCAGGGGATGTCACGGAGGTCATGACCCCTGCTTTCCGAAATCAGGTTGGGAAAAGTCGATATTATGTAAGATGAAAAGCAAAATACTCGCATAAACAAAGAAACAGTACTCTGCATTACATGAAGATGTTAAACAACATGTTATTTACAAAATCACCTACACACGTGGAAAATGTACTAAATACCTATATTTATTCGTAACAATTCCACCGCAACAATCCCCGTCCCAATTGATTGACTAAATCCATTCCTTGGCTTTTCCTCGGCAAAAATTCCATTTTTTTGAATTTCTTTTTCCATGTGCCAGTTTTTAAAATTAGTTTGACCTTTTTGTATGCAGATGTCAACTTAATGATATATGTACAGTACTTTTTTCCCAAAACCTTACCGGAAAAGTAATCTCTGGGACTTTATGACCTTACCATACCGATGTACTCTAAATTGGTGATTTTTTTTAAGTGAAGACATGTTAACAATAGTCTTTGTAGGGTATTTAGTTACATTTAGAAAGCAGAGTTATTCGCAAATAGCCGAGAGACAAATATGTAATTTCCTTATGCCATACCTGACATACATTTTCTGTAATCACTGTGTCAACTCTAACTTTCTATTTACGTTAATGCAATCAACTATAAATTGCATCAAATAAATTGAGCTTTCTTTGATTACGTATAATTTACACTTGTAAAATAGTTGGCTTCGATTGATGAATATGAATATCCAAGTAAAAATAAATTTGATTACTTGTAATGTCTGTCTACAAATGCGATACGGATTATGTACACAAACTTTTTTCGAGTTTTAAGTTTGACATACAACATCCCTCATTCTGAGAATTAGTATATTCCAAGGGAATCTGCGCCAAATGGGAAATTTCGCGTCACCTGGCAACACTGACCCAGCTGGAGGGGAGGGGAGGCGGCCGGGCGCCGTCAGCCGCGAAGGTCCCGCTGGGCTCCGCTGGGCCCTCGCCCCCCGCGGCGCGCTGGCGGCGCTGCTCCAGTTGCCCCCTCAGCCCCCCCCCCCCGCCACCACCCACCCGAAATAAACCCAGCAGTCAGGTTGCTGAGGAGCTCCAAATAAAGCAGTACAGACTAGTATGAATATACTCTCTTTAAACCGATATGTAGTATACTTGGGTTTCTGTAACCTGGCTGGTGACAACTGATCAGCTGTTACTGTTTGTCCAATCGGGAGCTAAACGTCACCACAGTGACGTCTCCATTAAAACGTTTTAGCTCTCGATTGGATGACACCGTAACAGCTGATGACCTTTCATCCGCCAGGTTAGAAAAACCCAAGTATAGTACCCAAGACTCTCTGATTAGTATATTGTAGTGAAGGCCGGACTTCAAGACTTAGAGCTCTTAGGGTATCAAAAAATTGGGCCCCTCCTTTTCTGTAACTGAACAAAAGAAAGTGGTGCCCGGGGAGCGGCGTTGCATTGAATTGAATGACGCCCTCTTTGAAGTGGCGAGGCTCAGGCCATCAGGCCCGCTCTTGCGCCTGACCTTGCAAATTTTGCTGCGTTCCTTTCGCCATCTAGCAGCGACATCACTTGGGCGACGAAACCACTTTGAATTTAGTTTAGAGACTTCTTTTAGGTTTGAAGATATTTTACATGCAGCAAATCTACAATATGAGACAGTCAGCTCTCCGACGGAAGGCGCACGAAGGATTTTTCGTTCTTCAAAACCATGGCTTCGATCGGATTTGAATCCACAAACGTGGGTACACAGTCTATTACGTCAGTCGTTACGTCGCATCTTCATGCGTTCACACATCCTGGGAGATAATGCCGCGTCAAAATCGATTTTTTCTGTCGATACGCTGGTATGTTTGGACAAGAGACGAATTCTCTCCGCACACTGCGCTACCAGTCTCTAAATGTCTGACCTATGCAATATTATTGCTACATAATTCTATATAATTCTGATTTATAATTTCAACCTATTTACAATATACATTTCAAAATATCAAATATTTTAAAATCTGAAGTAAATAAATATATTTAAAATGATGTAGAACTAGTAAGTTGGTTTAAAATTACATTTCGTATTATGAACTAAAATAGTATATTACGCAACTAGTTAATGTTAATCTTTACTACATGAGTGCGTTTTTGAAATCGAATGTTAGAAATCGAATGTTTCAAATTTGTACGAATAAAAGAAAGCAACGTTATAAAAGTGTTGCGCTAATTTTTTTGTATAACATTAAAAATTGTAAGAGAATCAAATTTAATTTTTGAAAAAAAAATAAAAACTTTATAGTGATGTCACGGGTATTTGACATCAGTGAGAAAAAACAGTAATCGACCGTTGAATTTTTCTCTACGTCCCCACGATTCTCTCGCCGCGATTGTCTGAATGAGCAATGAAGCAACGTGCTGTAAAGGTCTAATACCTCATAATTTGTGCCGTACGACTTCATTTTATGAACTATTTCTTGTGACGAAAGAGATCGTTTATAATGCTGGAATGCAAAAAAACTTTTTTTTTAATTTCTTGTGGCCTCTATTGTATATTATTCCTATCATTTGGGGCCACCTCTGAGGTTTGACCTCTAGACAGCTGCCAAGTTTGTCTAAGAGGAATTTCGCCCTTGTACTGGAAGGAGAAGTCAGAATTGTTAGATCAAGGGACTGAAAACAATAGCTTTTATACTTACGAATTCGTTAGGTAGTGAAGACTATAATGAAACTCAAGAAACTTAGAACTTTTCTTTGTTATGGAGAGGGTGTATTAGTATATGGGTTATTAAATCAATTAACCGACTCAATTAACTTCTACATTATATAGAGTTTTTCGTTGCAAAGCCGTTCGTTATAGAGACTTTACACACTGTCTTGGCGCAAGTGTCATCTTCCGTGTTTCCAGACGGTTGAATGAATAAAAGAACAGCAAGATCGCGAAAACTGACGGTAGGAAAATTGAAAGGATACTCAATCTTTTTTTAAACAGGTACATCTTAGACGCACAATGTGATTTAATACTTAACCTCATTTTATTGTTGCTGGGGATACATCTTATGAAAACAAAAGCACTATTTCTCATCCTTCTGAGCTAGCAGAGTTGGAATAACCCAATGAGAGGCACGCAAAGATCCTGACACTAATATCTATTCTTATCTGGTCCTTATAACTGGACTCGGCCTCACTTCTAGAATATGGGTCAGGATGCAATAACCGTCGTACAGAACGAGTCTAAAAGTAGAATAGATTAAAACCAATGAGTCATGTATTTTATATATTTGTTCTATATTAAATAGAATTCATTACAGGCGTTAAACCCGAAAATTGAATGTGCCATCAGTAGGTCTGTCAAGTTAACATCGATTCCCAGTTTTTTTGTCTACATATGAATTAATAGTTTTGTGGCTACCTTCGGAGAAGTAAAGCCGGCTGTCCTGTTGTAGATATGCTGCTTGTAAATGACGCTCAAGCCTAAAAGTTACCTCTGAGCTAATTATAATCGCATGATTCTTCGCCAGAAGAATATTCTTTCGCTGCTATATGGCGAAATTTGCGAGAAAAGGCAGAAGATCAGTCCTGGTGCTCTGAGCTTCGCCAGGTAAAAAGCTCATAATTTAAAAAGATCAATTATCTATAGTTTTAGATGGTTTATTATACTCGAGGGGTGAATACTTGCTGAAAAGAAATATACTGACGTTATCATGTCATCGTTGTATTAAGTCGTTATCATGTCATCGTTGTATTAGAATTCAATTTATATGCAGTTGAAAAAGTTTTTGAAATAACAGTTGTACATCTTACTACGCTCAAAATTATCTTACTTTGCATCTACAGACCTCCAACAAAGCAAGCTGTAGATTATTTCAATTTCGTAGAAAATCTAGAGATAACTCTGAACAAAATTAGTAATCTCTCTTTTTTGACGAACCCACGAAAAAGAGCAGTTTCTGAATTTAATTCATTCTTTTAATTTAGATATTACAGTGAACGTACCTACACGGAATACTCTTAAATCACAAACAGCAATAGATCAAATTATAACTAACAAAACCACAACTAGATATGAAATAATAACGATTAATCTAGGTTACAGTGACCACGATGCACAAATTCTTACAATTACTAATAACATGAATACTGACACAATAAATAAAACACGCATGTGCCGAGCATTTACTTCAGTTAACATAAAGTTATTTACGGATTAAAAAGAGAAAATTAAACATTTCACGAAAAAGTAATACTTGGATCACAAAAGGAATTAGAACATCGTGTAAAAATAAACGTACTCTTACTTTATTTCTAAACGTCATGACGTATCTCAAGATTTCTTATCTATTTTAAAAATACAAAACATTGTTACGAAAAGTCATAAGGCAGGCCAAAATCATGAAAAACGATCAGGATATTTTGAACTCAAATAATAAAACAAAAGCAATGTGGAATATAATAAAAATACTACCAAATCAACTAGAAAACCCGTAGAGAATGTTGTTTTAAAATGTAACGATATAAATGTGAACGATCCGGCAACAGTGGCTAATCTCTTTAACCAATATTTTTCGAGAATTGCTGCCGATCTCACTAAGGGTCTTCAGGCACAAAACTCAAAAACAGACAGTTCACCCAAAATTTTAGACACAATGTTCGTTTCGAAACTTCTTCCTATGAAATTCTCAAAATAATCGGTAAACCAAAAATAAATATTCGTCCGGTTTAGATGAATTCCCGGATTCTTTGTTAAGACTTGTCGTATGCCATTATACACCGTTAACTCACATATTTAATGCATCTTTATGCACTGGAACGTTTCAGATATTTTCAAAACAGCTAAAATTAAGCCGCTTTTCAAAAAGGCAACAAACATGAAATTCAAAATTATCGGCCCATTTCTCTTCTATCAGTTTTTCAAAATATTAGAGAGACTTTTTACGTACGAATGGAAACCTTTCTCACTAAACACGACGCGCTTTCAGATTGCCAACATGGATTTAGAAAATCAAAATCAACGGAAACAGCTATATTTTCTTTTCTTAAAGATGTCGCCTCATCATTGGATCAAAACGAGGCACCTATTGGATTATTTTAGATCTCTCAAAGCTTTTGACGTCATTGATCATGACATTTTACTTTCCAAATTACCTTCATATGGAATTCGTGGTATTGCTCTAGATTGGTTATGTTCGTACCTTAAACAACGATCTCAGAGAGTTGAAATACCTTACTGGAATGATGGAACATTACGTACGCACCTTTCCGACTCTTTGCCCGTTGCATGTGGAGTTCCTCAAGGATCGATTTTAGGCCCTACTCTGTTCCTACTTTACGTAAACGATATGCCCTCGACGATTCGAAACGGAAGAACGGTTCTCTTTGCGGATGATACGAACATCCTTTGCAATAAAGAAACCGTAAATAGTACAATATCAGATGTTTCAAATTGGTTCCGAAATAACAAATTAATAGTAAACGAAAAGAAAACGGTTTTAATGCAGTTTTCATTTCAAATAAACAAGTCTGTGCTCCATTGAAAATGAACAGTGTACCATTGACTGATGTTAAGGTAACAAAATTTTTAGGTCTCTCAATTCAGTCAAACCTTAAATGGAACGTCCATTTAAATGAATTGAACACAAAATTAAGTTCATTATGCTACGCGTTCAGAATTCTTGCAAATTCAGTCAGCCTTCATACTGCTCGTTGTGTATACTTCGAATGTTCATTCCCGCCTGAGATATGGCATAATATTCTGGGAAATACATCTTATAGCTCCCAGACTTTTAGATTACAAAAACGAATTGTACGAATAATAACCAAATCCCACCCACGTGATTCATGTAAGCCTCTCTTCATTAATCTAGGAATTTTACCATTACCGTGTCTTTTTATTTACGAATCAGTGGTTTTTGTAAAAAATGACTTGCTCAAGGGCGGGAATATATTTTCAGAAAATGCCGAAGTCTATTACTATAACACTCGACGTAGAAATCATATTCATCAGGTGACAGTATCAACAGCTCATTACAAAAATTCACATACAATACATGTACATTATTTTACAACACTTTGCCAAATGACATTAAACGATTAAATTCAATAGAAAAGTTTAAATCCCAAGTGAAATCGTTTCTGCTGCATAACTGTTTCTATACAATTAGAGACTATACTGAGCATCACAAGAAAAGGAACTAATTTTAACAATGATACATAATGCATTATTTACCATTTGGACTGTATAAATGAGTATAAACAACCTGTAACAACTATTGTACTACAGCTTCCGGGTCAATGACCCCTTTTGCTTCTGGACATAAATGTAACTTCATTTCTGTGCACGTCTTCTAGAATTCAGTGGGAAATACATTTATTCAAATTATCGTTTCCATGTTGTCGCGGCAGGAAGTAATAAGAGCCAAAATTTATTGCTTATTTTCTTTGAAAATAGATTTTATTACATGGGAGTTTTTTGTTGTTTTTTAAACAAAATTTATTGTTTTTTCTTGAAAATGTTTTATTACATGGGAGTTTTTGTTGTTTTTTCTCCTTTCAAAATTCAAAATTTAAGTAGTATATGACTTGGTGTAGAGATCGCAGAATTTTGAAAATGTGCACACAATTCACTTTTCCCCATAGCACGTCATACGCAGTTTTTAACTGTTTTTTTGACGCAAATAAATAAATAAATAAATAAATAAATAAATAAACCTTCTCGTTTGGTTTGGTTTTTTTTTCGTGTTTCCGGGCGCGTCAACTGCTTTGGTCATTAGTCCCGTTAGTGTAGTGCATTTTTTTTCTCGGGAGATGGCGATGGTCTTCCTCCGCTGGATGGTGACATCCGGCGCCGACCTACCGTCGGGTAGCTGAGTTTCCCCCTAACCAGGACTCTCCCACCAGCGGGGCACCGCCCCAAACGGGACAAGCTCTAAGCTACCGATCGGTCTCCCGGAATATGTGGTAGTGTAGTGCATGTGAGTGTAAGTGTGTGTGTAATGGGGAGAGGGTAGGACAAAGAAGAGGAAGGAAAGATCGCGCGCGGTCCGTGGCTCGTTTGGTAGGGTACTGCTCCGGCATTCGCCTGGTGTTGATGGAGAAACCACGGAAAAATACCGATCAGAGCAGCCAGCCGCAGGAATTCTCCTCCAGGCAGCAAATGAATTCGACCTAGCTGAAAAGCTAGTGTCGAAAATCCTGCCGCCGTCAGGACTCGAAGCCAGGACCTCCCGGTCAGAGGCGCTGCAGTGACATCAGTTGATGCACTGAGCTACCGCTCCCTTAACCTTCTCGTGTTTCCAGTATTATTGCAAATAATTGTGATTAAGAACAATTGATTGCAATGGAAGATAATTTGCCGAATTGCAATGCTCTCATCAAAATTCACCGATCACCTCAACCAGTGATAAGTTTCTTCATTAGGTTCTTTGGAATGCCCTCTCGTTCCTCGTTGCATTACGTCATTCGGTGACGCAAGCAAGATTCGCAGTTTCATTAAACAATCGAACAACAGCAACAAAAAAAAATCACGAAGCTCAATGCAAGAGCGTTTCCTCTCGCACCAGTTCCGGATGCATCACGCCGAAGAGTAATTTTGGATGAGTTATGTCTTCCCGCGAAGAATAGCCCCGCGCGCCCGTCTTCCTTCCATCCACGCGCGCGTCATCATTCAGCCTCATAACGCGGCGCGCGTCTCTCAGATGCAGCGCTTGTTCTGCGGTTGACAAAGCGCAGGGCCCCTGCGCGCACGCGGGGGTGGGGCATGACTCAGGGGGCCGCAGCCCGCTGCACTCGGCCATATTTTTACCCGGTCTATTATTGCAGCGCTGCAGACTCGCCACGCGCCGAGGCGGAGGTCGGCGGCGGGGGCGGCGGCGCTGGGGGGGGGGGGGGGGGGGGCAGGGGGGCGGGGCGGGGCGCGTGGCGCGAGGCCCCGGAAGCAGCGGGGCGCCTCTCCTGCCGCGACCCCACCCCCTCCCCACCCCCTCCCCCGCCTCCCCCTCCCCTGCCCGGCGCCGTTGGGAGCAAATATTTTGAACTTGATCAGGTTCCAACTCCGCACTGCTGAGATCGTTGCGCATTTTCTTTCTACCTGGCGCCGGGCGTTGCTTTCTAAAACCCCATAAATCAACCTTTCCCCCCTTCCCTCCTGTGAGCACGAGTTTCTGCACTTTGCAAACAGAGGCACGAAAATAGCTTCGAAATCAAATTGCAACTAATTAGAAACGACAGTGTTTTGCTATTACATGTTGACTTTAGAAGGAATGGTAGCACGACGAGATGGCATACAAGATGAACTTTACCTTACTGATTTTTCTCATCAGAAATTCTTCATGCATGATTGGAATTTTTAATACCAAAAGCGGATACTCTAATCCATCTCGATCGTAATCTCTCTCTCTCTCTCTCTCTCTCTCTCTCTCTCTCAAATATTTCCATTCTATTAAACTCGTAATTGCACACTATTATTAAAACAAGGTGAGCTATTTTATTACGCACTTCAACAACTTTCAATACAACTTTAACAATATTAAAACTGCCGTACTTTATATCGTTGTAAAGGGATTGAAAATAACGAATATTTTCTGAACTCAACTTCATTGCTGGAGCACCTGATTGCTCAGATCGCTGATCGAGTTCACGATATTCTTTAGGTGTTTGCTACTCTGAAAACGTCAGAAGATGTCACATGTGATTTGTCTGCAATTTATGTTGAATGTTCGTTAAAAGCACTAATTATAATGATTTAATTCCTTGTCTACTATCCAAATATCATCGTGTACATACTGTTTATGTTTCTATAAATAGTTTTCATTTAAACCGTGAAGGGAGAAGATAGGAGATAGTGACCTTACTGACGAATTTAATTTCCAGAACAAACAATCCGTTTCAAATCTTTTACATCATCTTATAGGCTATAATTCCAAAAAGTCAAATGTTTTAAGCAGAGAGAATTTTGAATTTTTTTGACGAACGCAGATGAAGATGATGATGAAGGTAAATGTATAAATAATATTATAAATTATTACATAATATAACAATTAATTTTCACTATAATTTTATTCAACAAGCAACCTGTCCATATCAAACACCATCGCCCTTCTATATATTATAAATTTGGAAAATATAGCACGCAACCAGTTGAAAAAATCATCAAAAATTCTCAAAGTATTGGCTTTATTTTTAAAGTTGACGAATTCTGCTTCCTACACTGCTGTCTTCGGAGGACGACAATAATTGTATTGGTTGATACAGGGGTCAATGTTACAACTGTAAGACGAAATGGAGGCTGGAAGTCGTCGACAGTAGCCGACAGCTATGTAGAATACTTTATTCCAAATAAAACAAATACTGCCAATACGATTGTGCAGGGTTCAAGCACGTGAAGTGATGTTGATATAAGTAAAAATAAATTACAATATCTCCAAAGTCTCAGCCAAGTGTTAATTTAAAAAATGTAATCTATTACTATTACTGTTAATGTCAATAAGTAAGTTAAAGTAAACTTTTATAATATTTCAGTTCCTTTAATATTTTTGTTCATATTCTGTGTAAATACATAAGTAGATACTCATTGTGTCATTTGTTTTTATTGTTGTAATGCGAACAAGGGAAACAATATTATTTTCCTAGGAACATAATATTATCTCCCTAGATACAAAATGTTTCACTTCTGGCCCACATTTGATAAGATAGAAACAGACTTCTACTCCTGGTCGTGAAAAAAGAATGTATTACATTGTGACAACCCAGCGAGGCTTCAAGAAGCAATCCTATCGTTTAGAGAATCGCGTAAACTTTTTCCACCTAAGAACACCTACTGGGATTAACTGATTGCTTTTCTTAGATGTAGAAGGCTTATTATACGATTTTATTAGTATTAGTCATACTCAAAATGTTTAATTATTTATGAATATTAAAATTATTGTCAAACTTTAGTACGCACAAGAAATCATAAATTGACAGTGACATTTGAAAATTAAATCGATTAATGGCAGAAGCATTACCGAAATATGAATCCTTTTATCAAATTCCTCGATCTGAAAGTTCGGGATAAATGGCCCTCCCACGCATTCTTTCAATTGGCCGGCCGCGGAGCGAGGGGCGCGGAGCAAGGAGGAGCTAATAGGGCTGCTGGCTTCGGCGTTCGTTTCCGCCATTCCTCAACGTCGTGCGATGCCTCACGAGTGGGTGGGTGACTCACCGCGACCTCTCCAACTCGCAGCCCGCATGCGCCCGGCGATCACCCAAACGAGAGGTGCACTATCATCCCTCTTGTTCTCTTGCTAACATTATAATGATCTTTTCTCTTTGTGGAATCCTTAACCAGCAGAAAGGGCCTTCTCGAGCCACCGGTCGCGAACAACAGGCCGCCTGCCACATCCATTTCAGCCGAGGTTCTCCTCCTCCTCCTGCTGCCTTCGCGTCGTCGGGTAAACGATTTCCACGGGCGGCAGGTCCGCTATCATTCTCCGGCGGCGAGGTGGCCGGATGGCGGACTACCTGTGGCGGGTGCGACACATCGCGATGAAGCGCGCGGCGGCGACCGCCCGCGGGGAGACTTCGTGAAGTCGCGCGCGAAACCAGGGCTCGCACGCGCTCCAGCATGTTGGCAACCCTGATACGCGTGCCCTCGTAATTCTGATGCGATCTAAAACAGGCCGAGTTCCTTCCTGTGTGTGAATACTTTGTGTTTTCGAAAAGGGAATGATAAAGAAAATATTATAACGCATATGATTTGTTTACCTGCGTCATGTTTATATCGGGATGTCGGCGACCTAATGCGTGGAAACTGATTCTCGGGTTCAACAGACGATTATGGAAAGATGTACGATTTAGATGATAGTATGTGATTTGTGCGTGGTAACTCCGTGCCGCCTTTAGCTGTCGTGGCAAAATCACCAGGTGGGAACGTCCGTGCCGTACCAAAGATTGGAATCCACAACCCGAGTGTAGTGTTTTGGACCGATTAGTTAACATTATTGACTGTGAGATTCAGATTAGATTGGATTGCGATCCCACTGGAGCGCTATCACTTGTAGGCCGTAAAAATCTTCAAATCCTTCTTCTTCTTCCCGTAGGATAGGAGAGATGATAATGTACTACCAGCTGGAAGGAAACTACCGTAGAATGCATTTTCGGAATTTTTCGTTCCCTGAGTTGTATGAAGTAATGTTTTTGTCTTGAATCCGTTCAACAACTCAATATATTTGATATTGTTTTAAATTCAAATTTTGTATAAAAATAATTATCTTCAAACGCCTTCGTTTTGACTACTATTTTGTAAATGGTATTCTATTAATTCGCGTAGAAATCTCATTTCGAGAAACTGAAACTATGTTGACGATATGCATTACTAGGGACTCTTGACCATCTATTATACCATGTTAAAAATAAGACGAGGCTTTCTGTATCATATCAGAAGATAATTGAGACTCTTCTTAAACATTATTAGGAAATAATGTTATATTTGAGTTTATAAAATATGAAATTTAGTCCTTAAATTGTCAATTTCCGTTCAAATTATGTCATAAAAGTTTAAAATGTTCTTTATATCTTACTTAATAAAACATTAAAATTTGTATTGATATTACGAAACGTTATCAATCAGAACTCGATTTAGCAAATCCTTGTTTTCTAGGACGATTAGTCAGCAATATAGAATCTGAAAATATTGTACGAGGGAGAATATAAAAGATGAAAAGATACGAGAGAGGATACACAAGATGAAAAGGTAGATGAACAGGAAAACAGAGACCGGTACCAACAAGAGTTAGGACAAACGGCGCCCGGCGAGATGGAAATGCAGCGAGATATATTAAGGGATGGCTGGGAGGGCTGCGGCGGGCGGAGCGCGGCCGAGAGAGAGTGAGTTAGTCCCGCCGAGGAATGCGGTCGCAGTGACAGCGCGGGGAGCCAGGTACCCTCCCGGCGCGCGCGCGCGGACACTTCGTCAGGGCCGCCCAACGGCCCGGCCCGCGCGCCCGCCCGCCCGCCCGCGCTCACACGCTCACAATATGGGCCGGCGGCCAGGAATGCGGCGGGGGCGGCGGGGGCGGCGGCGCGCGGGGATTCCATTTCCCAGCGGGGCTGTTTTACGCGCGCTGTCGCAGCCCCATTGTCTGCTGATTGGCCGGCGGTCGCCGCCCGCGACCCGCAGGTAGCGGCGCCGCCCCCGCCCCGCCCCCGCCCCCGCCCCTCGCCCGCCCGCGCGTGGCCGCCCCTCGCGCGACGCTTCCCTCCGGCCCTGGCCAGGCAGCACGAGTACACGCGTCGCTTGCCTCCCGGGGCACGCAAGAGGGAGGCTTCCCACCTTCCCACATCATCTCCCGTGCAACGTCCTTCTATTATATCGACTTTACGCTACGACGAACGATAAAGTAATCTTTCCAGTGCGTTGCGATTGAGAATGAAGTGCAATGGATTTTCAGCGAAGAGCAAGGGATATTAGAGAAAAAGGAGCACCTCCTCACGTCTTATTTTGGATAGTAATCTGATATGATGGTATCTGCCTTTTAAGAAGCCGTCTATTTCTAATGAAAATTAACCGTGTCATTTCCCAATTTATTTTCCAATTCACTGTCAAATGTGTCTAGTTGCTTCATTTTGTTTTTATCTATGAAATGCTAAGTCACAGAACGTACTTTCATGACCTGCTCCTCCTGGTAACTCGCCACGAAGACCTACCTCACTTTACCTCCTAATTCTGAAGGATGTTTGCTGTTGTGTCTTGGATTCTTGGACTCTTCCTTCGCGGTTCAATTTACAACCTACTCTCTTTTCTGGATGGTGAAATGTTTGATAGAAAGAAACAACTTCAAAGCACTTTTAGAAAATATCTCTATGCAGTAACTTGTTAACTGTTATAATTACAGTTCTTTTCTTTTAACATTACAATGAACATTTTAATGATTTTTAAATCCATCAACGAATTCCAAGTTCCATAAAGTGCTGGACTGAAAACGTTTAAAGTTTTGCCACTTGCCTACTTTTCACATAAGCATTACTTTTTACGTTGAATAGTAATATGCGATAGAAAAAAAATAGAGTAGTAGACCTTGAAAAGTAGAAGACATCACAAATAACAAGAATACCATTCAAACCTTGACGAAATAATGTCATGAAAGTATCAATACTATAGAATGAAATTAATGCAATTGTTGGGGTCTCTCATTAGCATATTAATTTTAGCTTACACATTCTTGGGTGATGTCGAAAGGAATACTAGAAAGAATAATTTCGTAAAACAATATCAAAAAATTATTAAATAACTATCAGATTTGTAACCTATAAGTGTACATAATGACCAAATGTGTCTAGTCACCCCCTGCAGAACACGAAATTGCATACGACTTCGTAGATCACAGCCTGTTAGACCCTCGCAACCCATACACGTCTGTGTGAAGAGTAGAGAGTCTTATGAAGAATAGGAACAAATAACATTGTTTTAGTACCTTTCTTTCCAAACACTTTGATAGTTCCCAAATACTGACGAATATTATTATTATTAATTAATTTCCCCCTAAACAGACTTTTTACAACGTTGTTCGTTCTTTTCGTAATGTACTGAGAGACACTGCTTCCTACTCTACGTAAGACAAAGACGTGCAGCGAAGATCTAGAAGGCGGTGACCGACACGAAAACAGCGCGCCTAGCGGCATCAGCAAACTTAAAAGTGATCACGTAGGACGGCGTAAGCGCGCTCATCGCCAGCGTGTCCTCCCCTGCTGAGGGTGTCTGCTGTTATTGGCTCTCCACGGGTGCCTTCAGCCCTTCAGCTCACCACCCCCGCCCGACGGCCGCCCCGCCGGCACCCGGGCGAGGCCCTTCAGTTGAAGGGCGCTCGGCGGCTTGTCGCCTGCGGGGAAACGCCACTCCACAGTTTGCTCGCGAGCGCGCGGCGCGTGCGGTGTCAAAGCCTGCGGGCCCCCACCCCGGCCACCGCGGCCGAGAAACAGGGAATCAAACACAGCGCCAAACACGAGAACCGGCTCTAAGCCCCCGCCGACAGGCCGACGATGGAGTCCCCAAGTTCAAATATCGACGGGAGCAATATTAGGGTCGAGTCAACTAGATTTGCGGAAGTGAAGAAGGCTACTTACTCAAAAGACTGTTTGGGGGTTTGAAAGCATTGTACCTAGAACCTAGGAAGTATTTTTTTAAATATATGTAAATGAAAAGAAAATTATTTTTAAAAGTCATGACATTTGAAACTTAATGCATTGTAGAAAGAGACTGAAGGTAGTGGTTAGTAGACACCCCCAATAGTACCTCAGCGTCGGATCACCATACTCTACACAGCTCTTGAGAGCGTAGCTTGTCTCTTTATTAGAGAAATAGTCCCCTCCCAGCCTCTAACCCGCCTGTCCATCATCGCGTTGGCGAGTTGGTGGGTGGGAAAACTGGTGAGTTTACGACACAACCAATTGATTCCGCAGGATTTGCGCCCAATGTGTGGCGCATTCGCAGTTAAATGGTATCAACTGTCACTGATACCGAACGCGTAGCGACACCACGTTGAACTAAACGAGAGAAGTTGTTCGACGGCAGATGCTGTTATAGAGGGAAGAGCAGTCAATCAGCATGCTGATGCTTGCCCATTGGAAAGTTTATTTCTACCTGGTTCAGGTATAGTGTGTAATTTTACCATCACTTAATCACCTGGGGTGTGTTGAACAATTCTAAAGAGTGATATTCCCTCGATGCTTGGTTTGTCACCAACTAGCCTTTGATACAATGAAAATAATCTGTCCCTTCCCCCCAATGCGATTCCTTTAGTCGAATTTTAGAACTGTCTCGAGACGTGTGCGAAGCCAGTCCAAGTCTCGTTACCTAAGATTTTGAACCAAAGCGTGCCTCTTCTTTGAAATATGTCCAGTGCGGCAGAGCAAAGGCTATCACTACTCAACTGAGAGTCTTCGCCTAACACTGCTCAAACGAGAGTCGAGTATACCTCTGTATGTGTTTGGTGGTGCTTCGAGAGCGTTTCAATAAACCAAAGAGATTTCGTTCTCGGAACAGCAGAAGGAACAAAACTTACGCAGCTAAATTTCATAATCGCCAATCTGTCTCGAAAATATCTCTTTCTATCCTTCCTCTCTTAAATTTACAGTTACAAATTCTAGAAAATACTTTTTACGATAACTTCTAGAATGCGTTTTAAAAGATAATGACATCTTATGGGCCATGTAGTTTTAAACAACGCTGAAACGTACAAGATCTGTATTTGGGGACAATTCATTTCCTCTTCGGAAATTGTTCAATCACATTTGGAACGTCTTACTCAAAACGAACGTACATTGAATTGAACCCATTGTCATTTCTGTTATTTTTTAGAAGTACTCAGAAGTACATTTCTTAGAGAAATGCAAAAATTTCCAATCTCACGACCAACAGCATGTTGCGAAATCTTCTTCCTGGAAATGACGCTAATTAAACACCATTTGGACAGTAATGATATCGGCTTTTTCAAATCTATAAATTCAATTTTTCAAAGATAAAATTCAAATCTAAAGAATGAATTAATCGTCGCGCAGAAATACAGTAGAAAATTATAAATTATTCGTAACTATTTACATGAAAAGTAAAAGTAATTTTCTAACGTGAGTGAAGTGAAGTTACGAAAATAATGAGCAAATTGACCACTCTCGCCAGTATTTCAGGAGAAAGCAGGAAAAAAGTACTATCTGGTATTCCAGTTTCCCAAAACTTTGCCCTTGAAAGGAAGTGTTGAGGTGTTTTTTGGATTAGTATAGTTTTCAGAAAGAAGAATCGTGCGCGACAACAGAATAAGGAAAATTTATAACTCATGTTCTATGGTTTCAAAAATAGGGAAGCTTTCCTATTTCTACAGAAACGTGATTATGATGGTTATTCAATTTTTTTTCTTTTTGAGAAATAAATGTCGTAACATGTGTCTGGATGCTATACCGCGAAAAGTGTTATTAAACTAGAATATTATGAATATCTTCTAAACAAAGTTATTATTATAAAAATCAATATATTTTGAGTGAATGTATTGAAACTTGCCAAAAATATCACTGCTCTCATCGATCATGAATGCTATACACACAATGGAATAAGGTTTTGTAATTTTTGGAATTAAACATTCGATTTTCTGGCTATAGGAAAATGTAATTTATAGAACAATTCATTTTAACTTAAACTGCAAAGAACATTGCCACTCTGTATTCCTGTGTACCGAAAAATAATTGCTTATTCTTTACACGATCAATCGACAGAAACCCATTGATTGGCAAAATTGAGAAGATTGCTTTCTTCCAAAGTATCGAGCTTCCTGTTGTATGTCAGGCTCGCAGCTTCCGTTTCGCGAAAGGAACCTCTTTGGAGCGCCGGCGTTGGGCCACGCGACGCCCCCCCCCCTCCGCCCCCTTTGTAAACACGTGTCGCGTCGCTCGGGGCGCGCAGATAACACGCGGCGCCGGCCACCCGCGCGCAGATGGCGCGATAGTCGCCGCTACCTGCGTCGCTCCGCCCCGGCGGCGCTCGTCGCGGCTGCCGATTTGGGCGCGATGGGCCCCAGATAAGCGAAGAGATAGCCGCCTCCTTTTCCGCGGGCCCCGCGCACGGGATACCTGAGCCGCAGGAGACACGCCGCCAGCGGCGCCGCGTGCGAGCGAGGGCATCGCCGGCGGCTTACGGAGTCAGCGGCGCCGGCCGCCCGCACACTCCGCTTGCGGCTTGTTTGGCTAGCGTCAGTGGGTGCTCTTGTGGAGATGAAATCTCTTAGCTGGAGCCTTTGCTGGAGCTAAAACGCGAAGAAAGAATTCTTTCACTGCAGTTTCATTGACACGTGCGCCTTTAACACGCCTATCAACCGACGGTCAATTTGGTAGGGTAAGTGACACGCTTTGAGCACGATTGTGTCATCCGCAGAGGCGACGACTGCCTAGCGTTTGTTGACCTTTGTGCAGCTCCAAGAAGTGACGTCAGGAGAGCGCGAAGAGAGGTCTTCTTCTCCTTCGCCTCAAATGAAAAGACAATGTGATGGCCATTTTTTAAACAGTTCGTCACTATAAAGGACATTTTCCCCGCTGAAAACATTCTGCTTCGACCACATTTATACGAATTATCATCACTGCGGTAATCGACGATCTCTTTCATTCTCCTTTATCTACACAAAATATTGAATAAAATCTGATCTTTAGTTCTGATTTTGACACTCAATATTTGCAATATTAGTTTACTTCAATAAAAGAACGACTCTATGGTTCGTGGCAATGTAACATTGAGATGAAATGGAACTGTGATTGTGGAGGACGTTAAATGTTCCAACAAGCCGTTTTTAAATTTTTCGCTACAAGGGAAATACATTCTAGGATGTCCCGGCTCTACAAACCGAGAAAAAAGACAGATATTTTGTGTTCCTAATATTTTCATTGTGTTCCATCATTGTGTTCCTAATATTTTCGTCATAAAAATATTTTACTCCAATAAATCGTAGGAATGAAAAATACAATCGCATGTCGCCCGAACAGGCACAAGTTTTACGTTTTAATGCGATCATTTTTAATAAATCTATTAATTAGATAACAGTATTACGTCGACAACGACTCCTTATAACTTCAAATTATTGTTAATTTTTGTTTTCGACAATATAATATTGAAAATAAGCAAGAAAAGCACTTGCTAGACATCAGGAAGAGAAAAAAGGAGGAGAAAACAAATCTTTCTAAAGGCATGGGATTCAGTGTGTAGTGCACTTTGCTCAGTACAAGAATTTTCATGACACGTGCCCCTGGTGTTTGATACTGTCGGCACGGGCATTTCCTAGGGACCATTTACAGTGCACTAACGAGAGGCTGGTTTAAAGTCCGCTCCGCATCGCCGCGAAGGCTCCTCCGCCCTGGGCGCATAAGGGCGCGCGCGGGGCATTGTGGGGCGCGAGGAGACGGCGCAGGTGCGGCTGCGCGCGGCGACTCCTCGTCAGCCAGTGGCAGCTCCACCGCCGACTTCCGCGTCGCTTTCCAGGGCAGGTCGCCCTTTGTTGCGGGTTGCGTGCTTTCATCCTCTGCCACAGCGATTCTTCGGCTGTGGATCTGCAGGCGTCAGGGCTCGCGGCGGATGGGGGCGTGGCCGGCAGCAGCTGCCTCACTCCACACACACACACACACACACACACACACACACACACACACACACACACACACACACACAAAAGACAGTTTGACCTAAAGTCAGGTGAGTTTGAGCAGAAGGGCTGGACATACCCGACTGCATCTGGTAGTCAACTTTTTCTAAGCCTTTTATATACCGTCCCAAAAACTCATATCCGATTTCATCCCTTTCGGTTTTCCTCGTGAGAGAAAGGGAAAGCTGGCCTATGTATCGCTGCTTCGAAGATCGCCTATTCGCTTTTTTGTTTGAAAAACATAAAAGAGGAAAATAATAGTTATGCTCCTTTCGAGGCCCACTGTTTGCAATTTGGAAAATTAAAATATTGAATAAAAAAAAATTACTTCGTACACCTGTGTTCGAGAACATCTGTTTTAGTTACTGGTGAATGGAAACTTAACTATACATTGCTTTCTTCTTCCCTTTTAAAACATTGACCGGAATGCAATCGAGCTGGAAATCACCCAGCAATCGGGATGTCTGCTCCGCCACACAAACGTGGAAAGGGATTAACTGGGAATTGGGTGTGAGAGAAACCTGACCTTCGGGCGATCTCCATTGGAATATTTTAGCTCTTCGAATTTCTAAGGTTAGACTGTACACATCTGTAAAACATCTGAGTACATTGAAATAATTTCAATCTTCTTGTCATCATAATACATGCAACTGAATGTGTGTGTGTGTGTGTCTTCTAGCATAACTCGCGTGGAGAAAGTTCAACAAAATATTTGGCGAATACTTTTGAAAGACTGAGAAAAACGTAAAATTGTAGGCAATTCAAAACGTTAACCCCACTTTTTGACTTTCTCGTTTAAAATTTGGTTTAATGCAACCTGCAATGCGTTTAGGTATTTAGGGATTGCGGTTCCGCGGTCCGTGAAGGGGCTGGGTGAGGTTTGGCGAATCGTGAGGGGGTGGGGCGCAGCGGAGCGGGCGGGGGACAGGAATGGGGAGCGGTTGAACGGTGGTAAACGGGGAAAGGTAGGTGGCTGTGGCGGTGTTTGGCAGTGAGTGCGGGACTGAGCGCCGGGCACCCCGGAGCGGAGAGGGGCGTGGCGGGGATGTACAAATTATTAATTCATTTGTATACTAAAGGTAGAATCCCAAGCATGGGATATTAACTAGGCCGAGGCATGGGGGACATCGGTAGCTGGCGGGCGAAGTCGGGCTACCGACCCAATAACGCCAAATACATACGTACTATAGGTAGCATTCAGTCATTTTCCTAACTACGTAAAGAGTATTTGTGCTAAACAAGTACTTAGGCAACGGCAGGTTACTGCAGGTAGTGAAGAATGATGAGGCTCCTGCAAACAATCCAGAGGTAAAGTAATGTGATGCTCTTTGTTGCGTTTCATACAAATGTACTAGCACGTTTTCCTACTTCTTGAGGTGGTTTTCTTGCTGGATGTCTAGTTCCTTACCTGACTCTCAGTATTGCATTTGGGATGCGAAGGTTTAGGACCGGCAAGTCTTTACATCTAGCTATGATAATACTTTTTCACTATTACATTGTAAGTATATCGTAAGTTTAGACTGATTTTCTTGTTCCAATGGCGTTTTATTTCCAGCCTAAACATACGCGTGTGCGCGATATTGCGAGAGTTCTAGACCATGGGGATGGTCGCATGGGAGCAGGAGGAGGGAAGAAGAATCGCGCGGAGTGTGTAGCCCGTTTTTAGGATTTACACTGGCATTTGTCAGAAAATGCTCTAAGGAAGCAACAGAAATGACCTCGGAAAAATCAATAAAACGATAAGACCAATCAAATCATTTGTCACTGCTATTTAGCTGTTGTTAAATATCAGTCACTATTGAGATGCAAATCTCCCTTGTAAGGCAGTAAATATTGTAAATGTTCAGTTTTCACATAATATTAAATTTATGGCAGGACCAAGTGAATGAGAAAGGACCAGTTAATGAAAAAGCAGCATTGGTCTAATGTCCATTCCTCAGACTGACTGATGTACCGAAAACAAAAGTCAAAGCGATTTCGTAAAATGAATATCAATATAAAACGTGTATACCCCTTGCATGCATGCTCATTCGGTATATGCCTCTAAGTAGATCAAATTAGGTTTAACCTCTCAACATTGGACTGTGATTCATGGCGCATTTAACATCTGAATTAGTTCATGGTACTCTGTCTCAATGGCGATGTCTCCGCGATCGTCAGTGTGTTGCCCCAGGAAAGACAAGAATCAGGGGATCTCCCTGTGAATCTGCCACAATCTCTCAATCTACCGAACAATTTCCGGAGAAATCGAGAATTGTTGCAAAAGCTGCTCACTTCAACACAGATGATAGATTATCGAGCAAAGAGGCCAATTAAAAAGAACAATTGCAAGAGTTTCCATGTGTTTGTCATTCCATCCCTCCTCTCGTGTATGCACGTTTCTCCTTCTGCAGTAATTTATCGCAATATGGACCGCAAGTGGTCTACACAAATTATCATGTGTTGGTGTGTAGTAAATTGTATTTTGTTTGACACAATATTCTTTAAACCATATCAGCTATTCACAGCAATCCATAACCATTGCTCAAAAACTAATTTTCATTGTGGGCATCGAATAAAAAACTCCTTTACGATTAATTGCTTCATTAAAAGTATCAGTTCCGTAAAATAATCAAATGAGTTCACTGTAATCTTTGCAAAAGTACAGTGTACTCTTCAACAAACGCCCAAAGAAAT
Source organism: Teleogryllus oceanicus (assembly GCA_964035755.1). NCBI lineage: Eukaryota > Metazoa > Arthropoda > Insecta > Orthoptera > Gryllidae > Teleogryllus > Teleogryllus oceanicus. The sequence continues at coordinate 108,241,796 of CAXIVR010000008.1, read as the reverse complement.
CTTCTAACAAAAAAAAACATGCTTCATAAAAAACACGTCAAAAGGTTAACTAGTTGTTTAAGGATTTTCAAAATTTAAATTGCTGTAGGGAATGTTAATATCCATGCCTATTTTCGCAGCAATTTAAGTCCTTCTACAACAAAATTGCTGAGGGAGAACTTAAGTTTTTCATGTAGATAGCTATAAATAGAAAAATGCAAGTATGGAAATGAAATATTTAGCATCGTTTTGACACCGCAGTACAATATGCGGTTGGCTACTGAGCGCTTGCAGCTGAGGTCGGCGCGGGGCGGCGCAAGAGCGACACGAGACGGAGAGAAGCGAAGAGAGCGGCGTGGAGGCGGTGCGGGGACGCATCGGGTCCGACCACTACTTTGTGAACAGGGATGGCGCGAGGTGGGAACGACTGTTTGGGAGTAACATAGAGACAGCACGGGCGCATGTGGCGGCATGGTGGCGGCATGGTGGCGGCATGGTGGCGGCATGGCGGAAGCAGCGCGGAGGCAGGGCGGGCGGGCTTGGAGTGACGCGGGTCGGCGCGGAGCGTGGCGGGCGGGCGGGCGGCGCGGGGCGCGCGGGGCGGCGCGGGGCGGCGCGGGGCGGCGCGGGGCGGCGCGGGCGGCCGGCGCGGTTCAAGGGACGGGGTGTGATGCGTGAGGTGGGAACGGCGCACGGTTCCCAGAGCAGCACGGAGGCAGCGCGGGGGCGGGACGGAGTTGCAAGGAGGGCGGCGGGGGCGGGCACCACAGCGCTCTGCATAGGGGCAGCGCGGGGTAGCGCGGGGCGGCGCGGGCGGGGCCGGCGCGGTTCAAGGGACGGGGTGTGATGCGTGAGGTGGGAACGGCGCACGGTTCCCACAGAGCAGCACGGAGGCAGCGCGGGGCGGGACGGAGTTGCAAGGAGGGCGGCGGGGCGGGCACCACAGCGCTCTGCATAGGGCAGCGCGGGGTAGCGCGGGGCGGCGCGGGCGGGGCCGGCGCGGTTCAAGGGACGGGGTGTGATGCGTAGGTGGGAACGGCGCACGGTTCCACAGAGCAGCACGGAGGCAGCGCGGGGGCGGGACGGAGTTGCAAGGAGGGCGGCGGGGGCGGGCACCACAGCGCTCTGCATAGGGGCAGCGCGGGGGTAGCGCGGGGCGGCGCGGGGCGGGGGCCGGCGCGGTTCAAGGGACGGGTGTGATGCGTGAGGTGGGAACGGCGCACGGTTCCCACAGATCAGCACGGAGGCAGCGCGGGGGCGGGACGGGGTTGCAAGGAGGGCGGCGGGGCGGGCACCACAGCGCTCTGCATGGGGGCAGCGCGGGGGTAGCGCGGGGGCGGCGCGGGCGGGGCCGGCGCGGTTCAAGGACGGGGTGTGATGCGTGAGGTGGGAACGGCGCACGGTTCCACAGAGCAGCACGGAGGCAGCGCGGGGCGGGACGGAGTTGCAAGGAGGGCGGCGGGGGCGGGCACCACAGCGCTCTGCATAGGGGCAGCGCGGGGTAGCGCGGGGCGGCGCGGGCGGGGCCGGCGCGGTTCAAGGGACGGGTGTGATGCGTGAGGTGGGAACGGCGCACGGTTCCCAGAGCAGCACGGAGGCAGCGCGGGGCGGGACGGAGTTGCAAGGAGGGCGGCGGGGGGGGCACCACAGCGCTCTGCATAGGGGCAGCGCGGGGTAGCGCGGGGCGGCGCGGGCGGGGCCGGCGCGGTTCAAGGGACGGGTGTGATGCGTGAGGTGGAACGGCGCACGGTTCCCACAGAGCAGCACGGAGGCAGCGCGGGGGCGGGACGGAGTTGCAAGGAGGGCGGCGGGGGCGGGCACCACAGCGCTCTGCATAGGGGCAGCGCGGGGGTAGCGCGGGGGCGGCGCGGGGCGGGGGCCGGCGCGGTTCAAGGGACGGGTGTGATGCGTGAGGTGGGAACGGCGCACGGTTCCACAGAGCAGCACGGAGGCAGCGCGGGGCGGACGGAGGTTGCAAGGAGGGCGGCGGGGCGGGCACCACAGCGCTCTGCATAGGGGCAGCGCGGGGGTAGCGCGGGGGCGGCGCGGGGCGGGGGCCGGCGCGGTTCAAGGGACGGGGGTGTGATGCGTGAGGTGGGAACGGCGCACGGTTCCCACAGAGCAGCACGGAGGCAGCGCGGGGGCGGGACGGAGTTGCAAGGAGGGGGCGGGGGGGGGGGGGTGTGATGCGTGAGGTGGGAACGGCGCACGGTTCCCACAGAGCAGCACGGAGGCAGCGCGGGGGGACGGAGTTGCAAGGAGGGCGGCGGGGGCGGGCACCACAGCGCTCTGCATAGGGGCAGCGCGGGGAGCGCGGGGCGGCGCGGGCGGGGCCGGTGCGTTCAAGGGACGGGGTGTGATGCGTGAGGTGGGAACGGCGCACGGTTCCCAGAGCAGCACGGAGGCAGCGCGGGGCGGGACGGGTTGCAAGGAGGGCGGCGGGGCGGGCACCACAGCGCTCTGCATAGGGCAGCGCGGGGTAGCGCGGGGCGGCGCGGGCGAGGGGCCGGCGCGGTTCAAGGGACGGGGGTGTGATGCGTGAGGTGGGAACGGCGCACGGTTCCCAGAGCAGCACGGAGGCAGCGCGGGGGCGGGACGGAGTTGCAAGGAGGGCGGCGGGGGCGGGCACCACAGCGCTCTGCATAGGGGCAGCGCGGGGGTAGCGCGGGGGCGGCGCGGGGCGGGGGCCGGCGCGGTTCAAGGGACGGGGTGTGATGCGTGAGGTGGAACGGCGCACGGTTCCACAGAGCAGCACGGAGGCAGCGCGGGGCGGGACGGAGTTGCAAGGAGGGCGGCGGAGCGGCACCACAGCGCTCTGCATAGGGCAGCGCGGGGTAGCGCGGGGGCGGCGCGGGGCGGGGGCCGGCGCGGTTCAAGGGACGGGGGTGTGATGCGTGAGGTGGGAACGGCGCACGGTTCCCCAGAGCAGCACGGAGGCAGCGCGGGGCGGGACGGAGTTGCAAGGAGGGCGGCGGGGGCGGGCACCACAGCGCTCTGCATAGGGGCAGCGCGGGGGTAGCGCGGGGCGGCGCGGGGCGGGGGCCGGCGCGGTTCAAGGACGGGTGTGATGCGTGAGGTGGGAACGGCGCACGGTTCCACAGAGCAGCACGGAGGCAGCGCGGGGGCGGGACGGAGTTGCAAGGAGGGCGGCGGGGGCGGGCACCACAGCGCTCTGCATAGGGGCAGCGCGGGGGTAGCGCGGGGGCGGCGCGGGGCGGGGGCCGGCGCGGTTCAAGGGACGGGGGTGTGATGCGTGAGGTGGGAACGGCGCACGGTTCCCACAGAGCAGCACGGAGGCAGCGCGGGGGCGGGACGGAGTTGCAAGGAGGGCGGCGGGGGCGGGCACCACAGCGCTCTGCATAGGGGCAGCGCGGGGGTAGCGCGGGGGCGGCGCTCCTTTGCAGCCCATTGCGGGCGCAGATCGATATAGTGGTGGCGGCGTTGCGTGATCGCGTGACGTCACACAGTAATTACCGGGGCCGCCATTAGCCGCCCCGCCCGCCCCGCGCGCCAGCAACAATTGCACTGGTGGCGCCAACCGGCGCCAGCCAGCGCCCGAGGCGAGCGCCGGGGGAGCAGGCGAGGCGCGGACGGGCTCCAAGCGCTGCTTCGACGCTCCACTACGCGAATGGCGAGAAAGTACTCGCTACTATACAACCATTGAAGTCGAAAAAGAAAAACGAACGCTTATGTTCGGGTGATTTGAACGTTGAAGGAAATGACAAAATAATCTACATTCCCAAACGACGAGTAGGGTAATGTTCTAGGTAATGAATTATTAACATTAACGACGAAATGCAATCCCAATTCACCTAAAGGGTAATATTTACCCTTTAGGTGAATATAGCTCAGCTTACCTTGATTTTCAGTGCAACTATATAAACGGAAATCATATATTTGTTTTCAGGTAGTAGTTATTCTATAAAGAAATTACAAGAAACGCATTAGGACTTGCCAAGTAAAGAAGAAAACCATTCCGATTTTTTTAATGAAGTTTTGATTTTACTATTATTTTAAAATAATACAACTTTATATTCTAAAATTTTTCGTTATCTTCTAAATTAATTTCACGGACATAATTCTTTGTTCTATATGTGTTTCTGAAACTTTTTAAAGTTCTGTTTTCATTGTCCGTTGCCTAACAGCGATAGGGAATGCATATGAAACGGTATTGCGCTGACAACTATGAGAGTACAGAAAGTCCGATATTGATAAGTAAAATATCATCGTTTTCGTATATTTCTTTAAATTCATTTCTGTTAAAGTCTTTTTCTTAAATAAGATACAAGGGATAGTTCTATTCGATATTATGTATTTTAGAAACGGCATTACTCGAATTCCATGTTTGTAAAAACATTATCTTTTTACATCTTTATCCTTGTAATCTGGTTGGACATGGCCTCAGTCCCAGCCTTTAGTCTCCTCTATAGTATTATTGTCTTTGCTCATTCGCGTCATGTCATCTCGCAACAAGTCCGGCCCACTCCCATTTCAGATACTTTTTTAATAATACATAATATTTTATTGTGAATCGGCGAAAGAATCTGCATCTGATACTCGAAATGAAATTCTGAATTCTTTGTCAGAAGAATCATATCGCAAATTATCGTATCAGTTGTATTTTCTTTCCCTGAAAGTAATTTGGACTATTTTCATTAATAGAAAATGATTTCGCCCACTCAACAGCTTTGCTAATAGTTTTATCATCTTCGTTCCATACTGTGAACTAAAATAGCCCCTGGAATAGAAATATATTTAGGAGAACTTGTTGTAGCCAACTGCAATGCATGTGTATTAATGATTTGTTTTTATTTACATTCCCAAATTATTGCCTTATTTACAGGGAAATCGCTTAGCCTGCTTGATGCTTCAATGTTACCAATGATTAGGGTTAAGTTGGTTTAAGTTTCCTTTTCAAAAGAAGTTAATTGACTTTGCGATCTTTTGTTTTTGTATAGTAATTAAATTTACTACCACACTGTTTCTAAATTCATACGATTTTATTTGGAGAAAATTAAATGTATTTAATTTCTTTTGAACGAAAATATCTCAGAAATATAGATTTACAAGTTGATACTATGAATTTATTTAACTCAAAAGAAACTACATATATAATGTTCAAATATTGTCCTCAAAAATGGGCGAGATGTATCCGAATGTCGAAGACATTGAAAATAATGAAACAGATCAATGTAACTGGGTTTATTCTTATACGCTTTAACTGACTCTCTTACACAGGAGTTTTTTCCATCAGCCCCGTTTTACTATGAGTATACAACAAAACATGATTATAAATCGATATATTATTAATTAATTATTATTAATATTTATATTATTATTAATTATTATATCAAACCATTATTGATACAATTTTAAATGATTGAACTTGAAGCAGAAGTCAAGCAACCTTCAACATACAACAACCTACAAATGAAATGATTAGGTGAATTCTCTCTTCGGGGGAGCAAGAGCCAACTGCAGGGAGACACGAAGATGTGCGTAACCTCTCAAAATAAACCCTCTCTCACGGCACGCGTAGTCAAGAGAATGTTCTCGTATTCAAATATTCGCGCAGTCCAGCCGAATCAACGGTTCTCTCAATAACTTTTATTTGTTGGATCAGTCGTTATTTAAAAGTATTACATTAAATAATTATATTTCAGAACATTTAAGATTGCAATTAAAGATTTACGTTTTGTGTGTCGTAATGTTTTCTGTATTCCTTCAGCAAATGGCTAAGCAGAGGTTAACAAAGTAGAGAGTTTCTGGTCTCTCACTTCCATTCAAAATTAGTTCTGGTTTAAAAACTATTGGCGCAGAAATTTTCTGAGAATTCTTTCTCATCTAGGCGATGTTCTTAGTTTGGTAAGATGAGTAAAAACCCTTGTTTCCTGTGAATCGCAAAGCAATTGAAAAAACACCAAAATATGTTAACTTCTGTTAAACAGTTACATCCTTTTAGTGGAAAAGTGAAAATTCGCAATATGATTCTGAAACGTTAAAGAAATGTTGAGGTTTTTATTTAAAATCGAAAAAAATCGCGAAAATTCTCAAATGTGATGATCTTCACCTATTTTTTATATCAAGAATTCATATTGTATTCTCACTTGGCAGTTTTTTTGTCCAATTATTTATGGCATACGTGAACTCATCCTGTTGTAGTAGAGTGTTCATAGAATTTCGTGCTTTGAGGAATTGGAACATGTTATTTCCAATGTGGTTATGATTTCATAACGTTTACAGTGGGAGCAAGCCGGCACGCGTGGCTCGTTCGCCAGAAAGGGGCTTGGAGGACGTGGCGAGGCTCCTTGGCGACGCGTCCGGCGCGGCGCCTGCGGCAGAACCTGCGTCCAAAGAGCCACATGGGCGAACGCGCGTATCGACCGCGGGCCACGCGCTCCGCCCCGCCGCCCCTGCGCCCGCCGCTGTCGCCGCCACCGCCCCCGAAGTGCGGGGCGCGGAGCGGAGCGGGGCCCCCCCGCGCGAGCGGCCCCCCGCGAGCGCCCCCGCGCCGCTTCGGGCGCCGCCCACCCCCGCTCCCCTGCCAGGGGGTGCGCCGCGCCGCGCCGCGCCTCGCATCGCATCACCCGCCGCCCGCCCGACCAGATTACCCCGGCCGCAGCCAACCCAGCGGCTGCTCGCGCCCGCCGGCCCGCGGCCCGATGTTCTTTAACCCCGCAATTACGGGATTACAACGCAGCGCCAGGGCGCGGGCGCGGACGGAGACAACATGGCGGAGATCTGATCGCTGATTGGGCGAGATGCACGACGGGTAATTGAGCGTCCCGGCAAGAGTAATGGGGCCCGTGCGGCCGAGATTAGGGGCCGTGATAAATCGGTTATAGCGCGGAGCATATGCCGCTGCGGCGGTGGCGTCGGGCCGCGCGCCGCCATCTGCCGGCCCGCCACGCCCCGCCCACCCGCCCGCTGCGCCCGCCGGGCGGATGGCGGCGATGGCCGCAGCGGGGCGCAGCGCCCCTCGACGCCGCCTCCGCCCACTCGCCCACCGGCCCGGCCCCGCTCCGCTTCCCGCCCCGCTCCGCCCCGCTCCGCCCCGCCCCGCTTCGCTCCTCAGCCGACCCGCTCGCGCCGCCGCCGCCGCTCCCGAGAACGTCGTTATGTCCGGGAGAAGCGCTACTTCGCTAGTTTTGGTTTCCAAGCGTGAAGTGAAGCACTCACGGGCCTGCCACGGCGTGTTTCTGGACATAATAGTGATTAATAACGCCGACCCGGGCACGCAGACAAAGGATTCACACGCGGTCTGAGTTCATCCTGTTTCACGGACGCGAACCGCTCTGTTAGGAGATCCCTCAATAAATCCAAATGTGGGGCTTCTTCCCGATCTATGTCTTCTGACGAATTTATATTACGTGACGTGACATCATAATGAGCGAAATGTGATTACTAGCCTGTTATTTCCGTCCAGCAAATACGTTGTTTGACAAGAACTCGCAAAAGAATAGAGTAGGAAAGCGGCGTATACAACTGCCAATTTTTGAGAATACGAAATTTCTTTTTTCGCAAATAACTCAAAGTTTTTGAAAGATATGTAAAGTAATAAATTATTTCATATAATAATGTATTGTTCTTTTATAAAAAAAATTTCTACATTTTGAGAAACTATATTTCTCAAAATTCTCTACATTAGATTACACACCAGAAATTACTGCTGTTTTTAGCAAAAATTATCGTAGATACTACCACGAACGCTTTGAAAATTATCGATAAGTCCCTGACTCGCGATGCCAGGAGAGGATTTATCTGAGAATTTCCAAGGCCCGACTGGTATTTAATAGAACTTATTCCACGAATGAACTTACGTCAAACATAATTCCAAAATGTACAAAATATTGAAAATAACTGAAAGCATGTTAAAATCAGAGAGGGTATGTTAGAGTACATACGCGGTTTGTTGCAGTTCAACAAAGTGATTGATACACACCGCCTCCTAAGATAGACGAGTCGCAGCTGGTTATTGGCCAGAAGGGAGGGGCGGTCAGAAAAATCGGATCGGATAGAAAGAGCGATACATTTTTTTAAAATTTGTTGCGTCTACACCTTGACGCAACGCATCTCCAAGACCGGGGCGTTGAGCGCTTACATTTCCGCAAAACTTGTGACGCACCAGCCTCATTGGGGCATTTTATATGTATAGTTAAACACTAACAGGTTTAATTTCATAAGTGGAATGGTCTTGCTAATATTCAACTGTTGGTACTATATTTATCACCAAATTTTGCGTTTGATTCATTGGATCTTTTAGTGAATTTTAATTGTAAAAGACATAATAGATAATAGATGTAATTTGCAGTACTATTTTAGTGATAGATCAAGATCAAACTGATTTAGTTTCTGAGTGAGTTAGGTTTGACAGGAGTGGCATCGCCACAGGGCGAATGGCGGGAAGAGCGAATTAAAACGTAACAGAAATTAGAATCAATTAGTACATGGCATGGTAATTGATTTACAATAATATTGAAATAGTAGAGCGTGGATAGAAATTAGCGGATCAATTCTATAAAGAGAGGGGACGGAGGGACATTCAGGAAACAACCTGAAACACTGCAGCCCTAGTGACTTCATTGACGACGTCATTGTCTTTCTGTTGGCTTTCTTCAATTGAAGTTGCAATGGCATATAAATAAGATTAAAGAAAATTGTCGAGTTTTGAATTTAATTAAAAATGTATTTTAAAAGTATAATGTTAGCGATGGCATCACGCTTAGTAAATAAATGTCCGGCAATGAAAATTGAGATACTTGAGTCCTTTCGGTTTAAAAAACAACTGACTAACCAGAGGAATTTTTATTGGTGTGTGCTAATAATGAAATCATTATTAGCTCAAAATGTAATATACATTTTGATTTCGTTGAAATGAAAATATATAAATAAAAATTATTACGTCAACAGAACGAGACAATTAATTTAAAAAAAACATGTTTCATTAATAACGAACTTTGTATGTAATAAAGTAACTTAAGAGAGTGTAAAATCAAAAGTACGTTTTAAGCATTACAATGTATTGAATGAAGACATCAGTATAAAATAACAGCAGATATTTCAAGAAATGTTCAAAGTCCATCCTATCATCAGCGCTCCTAGCAGGGATTTCAAGAAATGTTCACTGCATTTTCCTAGTAAGGCACATTTTGTTAATTCTACTGAATTAAGAAGGAGAATGTAGCAGAAAATAATTATTGAAATTTCATAATGCAAAACGTTGCAGTGTGATTCGAGATCATTGCTTTATTTTCTTTAATATGTATAGATGCAATTAAAATAATGTCAATGGTAATTAAATTAATGACAATTTGTTTAACTCTTTTTGCAAGAAAGGAATTACGACGCACGACTGACTCAACGACCTTTTATGAGTTTATTCAAGTACCTTGTTAATAGCCCTCTTCCCACAACCACAAACAAAAATACGTTCGAAAGATGTACAGAATAAATTATTGTTTTATTGTATTTGTAAACTGTTGCATTAATTAATAATTAGTAAATTACGCAGAACTGGACGAAATAAGTCTTCATTAACTAGCAAAGTGCTAAGGGCTCCAAGAAAAGAATATTAATTTTCACGTATGAATATAATTTTTATTTACAAAATTCATGAATGATTTTTCTCAGTATCTTGAAACAGACGTAAAAGAGAAAATGTTCTGCAATCAATAATGTCACTATTCACTTAAAAGTGAAAAAAAATCACTTTAGAAGACGGTTGTGTCTTACTTTTTTTTCTAGACTACTGTGTATTTAAAAATAATATATTTGTAACTGTATTTTTCATTGAACTTTCGTTATTATATATTTATACACTGTGCTATACAATTTACTTGAATTTCAGTAAGACGCAATTTACTCGTGAAAATTTTAATGATACTCTGTTTATATGACACATTTCTGTAAGAAAAACCATTCAAACACTTCTTTCTTTGACAAAATAAGACTACCTAATAATTTTTAAAATGACATTATTGTAACATCTTCTTTACAAACAACAACGTGTTGCCAATCTATTCGAAAATATATGATCCTTCAATGTATAAAATATTTTTGGAACGTTGATACAAATAATAGGTATTTAATTTAGTATATGAGTAAACAATGCCCGAATGTTCGTTTTTGCCCCGTCTCTGTTGCTACCGAGAAGCTTTTGACAAAAAAAAAAAAATAAAAAAATAAAAAAATAAAAAACAAAAATTCAATTACAATAAAATGAAGAGGTTATTAATTTCAAGAAGTTCTTCAATTTACTTGTGAATACAACACTTCCAAAGTCATAAATTGTGTGTAAAATGTGAAATGAGTTGACATGATCGTTTCTTCGGCAAGTTGGAAAGCTTTCCGAAGTAATTGGGAATACCTTAATGACCTACTTTCTTAGAAATTCTGAGATCATTGTGGGAAATTTGTACAAACCTTGAAATTACCTACGAAAGTGATTATGAATTGATAGAGATTTCTACATTCATAATTTCAAGACAACTTTCAAAACTATATTTGGATCACTATCACTGTCGCTAAGCTAGAATTTAAAAAAAATATAATCCTTTCATACATGTTTCATGAACAAAATGAATTAATTGGAATTTTCTTCAGGAATTTTGATAAACAATATTATGATTAATTTCACCTAAACAAAGAATTCTGAAAAAAATCTCTAATCTGTTATTATCATTCGGACACTTTAAAAATGATAGGAAATTGACTCACTAAAATGTTTCGTAATATATTATTATTATTAATTATTTTTATTTTAGTTTCATGTGGGCAACAAGGAACAATTTCTCACTTGGGATGACTTTTGTTCTTCTTTTCTTTCTTCATCAAAATTTACTTCTTTCGTAAACTCTCCATTTGTTTGATTATAAGTGTGTTACTATTTGGTTTTTCTTTTATTTTCTAGAATTTCTTGAACTTTTAGTGAAACATCTCTCTATTCTAGATCATCTTCCCAGAGTTTATCGTATTGCATCTTCTATGCGTTTTGTTTCTTAATCCATTTTCTAATCGTCTTTACTGTGGTGGTTTCTCTGAGACATTTTTGTCAATCTACACTCGCACATTCTAAAAAGGGATGTATATGTCTTAAGCCTATGTTTGCATATCATGTCTACACATTTCCATTTTTTAAGAATATATTTTATTTTCCTCTTCCTCCATGCACCATCTGTTTTCTTTTCAGCCCAAGAATTTTCTTCGTCAATTCTTTCTCCTTTCTTTCCATGTTCACTATAATACTTTCTGATTTCATACAGTCCTTCAGGTGTGTTCTGATCTTGTAACTGATCGCATTTTTGACCATTCTGTACTTGTCTGTATGCTGGTTTCGTATTTTTGGCTCGCTCATTGTTTACGTCATTACGAAAAATATATTTAAAGTCGAATTTATTATTTTTTCTTGTACAACTTTCCGCAGTTACGTTGTGATTCAATGTATTAGCTTTGCTATTTACAGGAAAACCTGTTTTGCTTACTCTGCAATTTCCTGTCACAACAAGCACTATAGGAATTTTCTTCATCACATTAGCAGTGCTAAATCATCAGAGAATACTACATAATTAAGTATGCTACGAATGATATCTACTAACAACAAGAATGAAGTTACAGTTTGAATCTCAAAATTGAAAATCACAGAGAACGTAAGCCCCGTAAACAGTAAATATTATTGCTAAATAATACTTTGAAAACAGATTTCATAAACTTGCATTACACGTCTGACACACTATTTTGCTTTAACCATAGAATTATGAATTGTGAATTATGATTATGAATGTGAATTTATTATGAATTGTTATGAATTATGAATTGTGTTTTGAAAAATAGGAATTATGTAGTTTGAAATTGTTCAAATATTATAAAATATTAGAGAAGAAAGTGTATATTTTGACAAGATCATCCTCTACTGAATTACGTACGGATCTTTATAACATATTTACCTCTAAACACAGATACTAAATTGTACTTTTCATGATGTCTCTCAGAGTACAATGGGAGAGAGTGTGTAATACTAAATTAATAATGTGCAAGAGTATCAACATTTTATAATGAAGTTGTCTGCGTAATAACTAATCGTTTTTTAATTACAAAGTGTTTTACAAGCTTAAGAAAAATACTCGAAAACACCTTGGGTCGATTAAGCTTGGAAAGCAATAATAAATCGTTAGTTATACTATATCTAAACTTTCTCAACCCTTTTTTGCAGAAGAGATCAAATGTATCCCTAGTTGCCGTTGGTCCCACACACTGACAGAATCGCCTCCGCCTCTTCACGTACAACTGCTCCAAGCCGAGTGAACGGATTAGAACTGTTTTCTGTGCGTCGGGCGGCTGCTACTTTTTAGGGCTCGCCGGAGGGAGGGGCGAGGGGTTGCGCAGAAGCAGATTATCAATGGCTGCGGCGCCGCGGGGCGCGGCTTTTGCCCTGAACCGCTTACAGCGCGAAGTTTTCCGCTCGCGCGCTGCGCACCGCTGCCACGGCGGCATCCGCGCAGGGACCGTCGCGCCGCACCACCGCACCATCGCACCACCGCCGACGGAACCCTCGCGCGCTCATCCGCCGGGGCTCCTCAGGCAGCCACCCCCCGCCCACCCTCGGCAGCGTCTTCGCCCGGGGCGCACACAATGGACCGCCCCCGGGCGCGCTCTCCGACCGCCCCGCCCCGCCCCGCCCCCGCCCCGCCGCAGATGGTGACAGAGCCGCGCGGATCAGGGCAGGGTTTAGTGCACGGGTCGGAAATTCTGCCTGCGCGCGTCGGATATTGGTTAATTTGGGCCGCTGACGGCAGGGTGCGGCGCGGGCGCGGGCGAAGGGGGCGTGCAGCGAGGTGGAGGGGATGAGGGCCGGGCGCAGGGCTGACTGGTGAAGTAACCCGCTCGCCCCTCCCCGCGGCACCACAATCGATACTAGCTAAATTAGTCTCCCTCCTGGCTCCCGCCCGCGGGGCGCCGCAGGGCGGCGGGGGCGGGCGGGCGCGCGGCGCGGGGGCGGCGTGGGCGGTCGACCGTTCCCGCTCGAGAGCCCTCATTAAGTGGATAATATGTGCCGCTATTGTTTTGTCTCGTTTCGCTAGCGATTTCCCGCTTTAGCCACAGCGGACAAGAGAGGTTACACATGGAGCAAACACTTTCGGATGATATGGCGAACAGATACCTTTGTCGATTGTAGCGACATACTCTTCACTCGCTTTCGGTTGCTCTTTTTTGTCAGAACCTTGAGCTGCCAGAACTTAAACTGAGCTTAACTTAATTGTCATTTTATCTTTACATTTTCTTACTCAATTAATCTGGCATGTTGTCCAATTTGGTTAAACGCATCCAAAACAAACATGAATAAAATGCAAATCATCCAAAATCAATATCTAACGACAATAACAAATGCATCATGGTATGTTACAAACCATCAACTACGTAAAGAATTTAACCTAGAAAAATTAGCCCATCACATCCCACACCTTTCTCCAAACTTTTCTGTACACCTCATACAATAATCATCTCTATCCAAATTCACGCAGGACAGAAACTCAACCCACAACACAAGAATAAAAAAGGAGAATCCATTCCATGTTTTTCTAAAATTGCTCTCTCAAATGGAATAAACAGAAGTGCCTTAATAGGTTTCCTCAACCAATGTATAAGCTGTAAGAAATTATAGTTAGTTTTTAAGCCACAAATACATGTGACAAAGTTGTTCTAATAACTGAACCATATAACCTCATGAAATGAAATAATTGTTTAAACTGGCATATTACACTATACTAACAATAAGACGATACTTTCTAAATTATTGTCGACACCGTTATATTTACTCTTCATGTCGTCAACAAAGTTAGGTCGAGAAAACAAAAATTTATGAGTTTTCTGCTAGCTTATCACTCCTGAAAAGCTGCAGCAGTATCTTTATATATTTGTAATTTATACATCAGTGGAACACCTCAGCAGTAAATATATTTTAGTGTCAAAGAGTTCACACATACTTTAACAAATCTTTAAATATTAAGGTTTTTTATAATACAATAAATGCACTCCTTATGAACACTGCATATGAGACAGTACATTAATAACGCTGTTGTCATTGAGTTGGTCGAAAAATATTATTTCATGACAAATAATATTTGTCATACAAAAGAGTTACGACTAAATTATTCTCTTTATATGTCCAACAGTCAGTTTATTATTTTACATAGAAAGCGTTGCCCGAATAATACGGACTGTGGTTAGTTTTGAAAGAATGTAAATTGGAAGAGCTACCTTGAAGGGTCGGAACATTTACTTAATAGAAGAAATATATGCAGTATAATTATTGTGATTTTCGCCTTCGAGACACATGAAAGCAAATCCATTTCCCAACCGACACAAACTTGTTTCTGCAAATGTGATTGTTTTAGATTCTCTAATTCTAACTGACAAGATTGATAACAACATAGGCTTGATTATTGCACTTCTCGATGTGGGTTGAACTCTCCAATCAAAATATCTGAACTCTGCTGTACGGATCGTTGAATTCATTCAGCTCTTTTTCATCTCGTGATTTTACAATGAAAACCATTCTCTGATATTTTTGGTGACAATTTTTAGATTTGTTTGTCTTATTCAATTGTTTTATTGTCAAATGTATGGTTTGTCATCAGACTTGTAGACAATCTTCTATGAACATAATTACGTAGAATTTTCCAAAATACTTACGTGTTAAATCGAGAAAACGCAACCAAACAGTTAAATGAAAAGACACTATTAACGCCCGGCGTCCGTTAAGAACAATCTAAACAAATGAGATGTATCAAAAGACGTATGAGTACTTCTATTCGAAGAAAAGGCATTTCTTATTCCTATTAATTTTTGTTTTAAGGTGGTACAACGAAAAGTACTGGACGACACACGGCCGATACCACAAGTGACATTATTTCCTCTTTATCAGCTTAATATCGATAACTATTTAGAAAGACTAACCGACTTTCATTTTATTTTAATTCAAATATACAAAACACTAAATTAGGTTCTTAAACACATTGAAGTAGCTGATCCGGACAGACGGAAGTATTTTGTTTTCCTTGTATCAGTGAATGATTTGTTTGACATATTGAAAATCGTCTCACTTCTCGCACCAGAGCTGGAAATTGAACTTTGAGCACGCTCTGTCTGCCCGAAAAGTAACCGCTTTACCAGAGGCTAACTAAAATAACTCTCTCCGCATCGTTACTCCATCGGTGTAACAGAAAGTGAACCACACTGAGCCACCGGAAGCCACGCGAGTCCTTTCTTGCATGCGTCTGTGCCTCAGGCGGAACTTTCCGGAGGTTCGCCCGCCGCAGCGGGGGGGGGGCACCCAGCCCGGAGAGGCCGCCCCAGCCCCGCCCCGCCCCGGGCGGCGATGCGGGCGCAGAAGGCCCGGATTACGAGCCCCCTCCCCCTCCCCGCCCCCGCCCCGCCGGCGCGCGGGGGCGGCTGCCCCGGGACGGTCCTGCAGCCGCCCGCGCGTGGCCACACGGTGGTACAGTGGTCTGATTGAGGCAACACATTTTCATTTTTAATAAATAATTATGTATGTATGTATTTGGCGTTTTGGGTCGGTAGTCCGACTTCGCCGGCCAGCAACCGGTGTCGCCTTTGCCTGGGCCTAGTTAAATTCCCATGCTTGAGGGTAAGAGCGACATGAGGTGAATATGACGTATTCTCTTCACCGTTACTAGTAAGATTAGCCTGCTTGAGCTTTTCTTCGTCACACAGCTACAGAAACTGGGACGATTTTAAAGGAAAGCTACAACTATACTTTTGCCTCGACCGGGAATCGAAACCGGGACCACAGCACGGGAAGCTAGAAAGCTGCGCATGAGCCATTCCAGAGGACAAAACTAATTATTTATTGATAAATTTCAATTCCAGATACTTCAATTTACTGGAACCCAGGAGAAATAATAATTTTTGGCAATGCTTACAATATGTCACCCTCAAAGCCAGACGTTCCAGTCGAGGGAAAACTCAGCCACTCAAGCAATGAAAATACAGCTATTTTTCATTGTTCATAACTTTTTTCCTAAATTTCAACTTCCGGAAATTATATCCATTGCATACACCCTTCTAAATATAATAATGCTTTTGATGTTTCAATTATTTAAATTTTTCATTTAATTAATCCTTGCGCAATTAAGGTGTGAAAAAACTGCTTATTCTTTTAAGTAAGTAAATTTCGCGCACACGGATAAATGCAACCCGTGTGGAATACGCATATTTAATTAAGTTGAAATGCTTCAGTAGTACATGTGCCAGGGAAATAAGACAATATAATAGTTACCAACATTTTGGAATTTTTTTGTTTCGTTGGTTTAGCATGTTTTATGTTATTCGCGGAGATCGAAGGCCCCAATCTCGCCATCGACTTCAAAATTTGCGAGCGGATCGAGTCAAATTAGCCGAATCAAAGTATTTGAATCACCAGACATTAAATAATTTTTAAAATTCGAATCATCGTTCAGCAAATGTATTGGGTAAGATAGATCAGTATTTTCTTGTCTCAAAGTAAGGAGGATAAGAAACGTTATTCGTAGCAAAAGTTTGTTCAGTAAGGTTCCCAACACAAGGAATTTTATTGTTACAAACTGTTATCACCGTAAAACGCGTTCAATAATCTCCTTATTAGTAATTGTAAGGTATTAACGCGGTCACTGTTAGGAGTACGGGAGATGCTGAATAATCTAATTGTCAGTATTATTTGTATGTTATGTGCTGAATGCTTCGATCATTGGATTTAAATTAACCTAAAGTTTATTCTGGATTAATAAGCACTATATTTCAGAACCAACAAAACTTCTAGACAACACGAGGAACGAGAATTTGAGAAGCACTTCACATCAATTTCGTGCAGGAGAACAAAGGCGTGCGCAGGAGTAAGCCCTTGCCAGTGGCCCCAGCCGCTGGAACCGAGCCCTTCTGGAAGTTCCCTGTAGCTCATGCGCTGTTAGCGGTGTGTTCGTGGCTATTAGAAGTCTGCAAGATAATAATTTTGTTTTTAAGCAAGAATGTTAAAAAACGTCGAGTCTAGCAAGATTCAAAATGTTTGTTAATAGCTTTTTTCCGTTTGCCGCATGCGGTTGTTTTTCAGAATAATTTACATCATATTATTATTTCATGTCATAATTTGCACCTAAATGGTGCAGTAAATATTATTTGGATATTAAATTCAACCTTTTCTGCGAATGTGTTGGGTAAGTTAGATCACTATTTTCTTGTCTCAGAGTAAGGAGAATAAGAATCAATTGCGTTCAATCTTATATGATCTTACCTCTTATTACTATGATGAATCACAATCACGGTGAATTCAGTTACATAATGTATTGTGCCATAAATAAACGTCAGTGACCGTTTCAGGGTCGTGTGGATTATAGTCTTCATAATTACTTTAACTTCAGTGTGCAGTGAAGAAGATAATTTAGGTAGTTGAAAATTCGTGCGGATAATCATTGCGTATTTGATTGGTTCATAAACACAGCATCACTTTACAACCAAACTATATCTGTGAACGTGGCCGAAGAAATCGAGATTATTACAATTGAAAACTACAAATGATGAACATTGAGGAAAAGCAATGACACAAGCTGCCAGCAAAATGACGTCGCGGAACAAATTGAAAATTAAAATTTCTGATGAGCATGTCATTTTTTAATGAACGAAATTTAACAAAGACCATTACATTGGATACTTAAAATAAAAAAATCTGCTACTCACTCGAGAATTCTTCCATTTTACTGTTTATTTCCTTATTACCTACGATTTACGTTCAGGTTCCCTACTGCGTTTTTCGCAAAGAATTGCTGGAACTGAACACAAAGGAGCTTTATGTGTCATTTCTTTTTATTTCCAATTTTCAGGCAACAAGAAAGTTCCTCACACCTGAAATTTCTCACAATTTCAACACTGACGTGATGAATCTGATATGATTTTTCTCATATGCTACAGGAATTTCTCATGCTATTACTCCACTCTTATTATTTCAACCAAAATGACACGCTTACATTTTTCTCAAAATAATTTAAGTACAACATATTCTTTACGAAAACGGAGCCTCCAAGGAACCTGTGCCCCATGCTCTTGTGAAAATAAAACCGCACAGAAGTGCGACTGAAGTCTGGAAAGGAACTACTGTTTGCGGTGGAGGGGCGGAGGTACAGTTAGCTTCTCGTTTGGCAAATCCCTTGAAAGGGCCTTCGGGGAAAACGGGGAGGCGGCAAGGGCTAGCGAGAGGGACGTGAAGGGCTCCAAGAGCCCACCGCCGCCGCCGCCGCCGTCAGAGAGCGACAAAAGCCATCAGCGATCGATTGCCGTGAGCAACACAGACGCAATGCAGACTTCTAGAGAATCGAACCTCGTCCTCAAACGATCAATGAAAGACTAAAAAATGTCCGGAACGAAAGCGAACGACTCCCATTTGAGAGACCGTGCGTGTTTGTTCTTAGTAGAACACAGGTTATGTATAGCTACGTTCAAAAATGTAATTTATTTATATTCCAGGTGAGTATGTTTGAATCACGATGTAAGTGAAGTATATGCTGTGAAAGACGAGAACAATTTAATTCTAGTAACTGAGTAACGTAACTGAGGCCATGAAACAACTGCGTACTTTATATAAGAAAAGAAATAAAAATGAAAAATGTTTTGATTAACATTTTTCTTACAGCCATATTTATTTTAAAAATTTGAAATGATAGTTGAGGAATCAAGTGCTTCTGCTTCCATTTGATCAATTATATTATTTACACTATACACACACATTATACAGTCGGTGTGTATTGGTGTGAATATAATACTTTTTCCGTCCTACGTTTGCTAAGGAGATACAACAAGAAGGCAAACGCAATGAGGACGAATGGAAGAAAAGAGAAAGATTGCTTCTTGTCAGAGTCTTGATTCTCTTTTAGTTTAATTGAAAATTTAGCCACGTAATCAAAAATTATGTTTTCAACGCAATGAAAAAAATTCGGATTGAAAGTTCAGATTTGTAATGCTATTAATAATTTGAAAATTTAGTCGTCGAATATAGTTCTTAAGTGTAATGTACCAGTTTATTAATATTTAAACATTTTGGCAATAACTAATACGAATCACAATATCACATTCCCGATCAGACAGTAAAGCATCTACTATTTTTATCGATATAACTTTGGCACGTTAACCACAAAACCAGAACAGTTGAAATGACACATACACAATACGTTATTACTATCTGACAGTGGCAATGTAATAACTTTCGCAGAATTACCAATAGAACTTCGCCTAAATGAATGACTACATGACTGCGCGACTTGCATATGTTTTATGCCACTCCGCTCAATGCGAAGCAGCCGCCTCAATTGAGATCCTGAGAAGCCGCGCGCCTCGAGCTGACCGCAATGCGCTGGGAGGCGGCGCGCGGTAACTCATTCAAGACGCTCGCCAGCGCACGCGCAGGTCACCTGGCGAAACGTGAGCCTGCCTGCCCCGCTACCGCGCCGCGCTCGGGACTTGTTACAAACAGCAGCAAATTCATGATAAGAAGGGGGCTGCCAGAATTAGGCCGCAAACGCGGCGCCTAGGCGGAGGGGCTGCGGCCGAGAGGCAAGACAGACGGCTCCCCCCCCCAGCCGCCCCCGGCTGCCGCCGCCGCCGCCGCCAGGCGCCGCGGGGCAAACAAACAGCCCGGAAACAAACGCCCCGGGGAGGCGGCGAGCGAGGAGAAGCGCCCCCCCCCAAAAACCCGGCGGCCATGCGGAACCCGCCGGGGGGCCTCGCTGTTCTGGCATGCACTAACGAACGCCCACGCCGCTCCTGGCTATTGTGGATCGCCATCATTTTTAGGAGCGTGTTATTACACCGCCAGGCGGCCTCGCTGTTCATGAGGCTGCGCACTTGGCGGGAGCGGTTGCGTCGACCGGAAGGACGCACGTTCGCCCCTTGGGGAGAGCTGGTTAGCTCGGTCACACGAGCCGCCCGCCGCGCCGCGCTGTCGATACAGCAGCTCGGATCGCCCTCCCTCGCCGGGAAGGCTCTTTATCCCGCCTGGCGAATGTCACAGGCCTCTCCCGATCTCCGAAAAAACACTTCTCGGCCTATCGAGGGGGCGGGTGGAGTTCCACAGCGCTCTGAAAGAATTCCTTCATTCATTTAGTTCATAGATAAAATAAGCCACAGAACGTCGGTTTTTTATTCGCTTCTTTTTCAATAATATTTTCCTGAGGCTACTATAGTCTGCACTGCAGATTCTTTGAGTTACTGCGTTGAAGTATTAAGAGGGGGTGTTTTGAAATATTACGTAATAAGTACAACCCATAACTAATATTCAAACTCTGAAATGTACATTAGAACAACAATAACAGCACCAAGAATAACAACAACAATAATAATAATAATAATAATAATAATAATAATAATAATAATAATAATAATAATAATAATAATAATAATAATAATAATAATAATAAATAAGTCTCCCACAAAAAAAGAAACGTAAACGTACAAATCACGAGTGTATATTTATGTATACGTCTTCCATACTAACTGTTTACAAATTATAGAATTAAATTGTTTAAAAGCTCTCTGCTGAAAGAATAAAGGAAAGTGTAATTTTCCGTATTGCTCTGTAATCTGAGTGCATTAAAATAAGATTGTACTATATTCTTTCTTATTTTCAGTTCAGAGAAGAAGATGGAAAACGAGAAGCGTTCTGAACACTGCTATTTTAGATCGTAAGAGAGTTTCCAACAGATGATTCATTTTCATACATCAGTTGTGTCGTGTCAAGAATTATTCTTGGCAAAGTTATGATGCCGTTGATCCAATAAGAACGTATTCTTGAGGGGAGAAACGAAGTTGTGGCGATGTAGTCAGCGAGGGCCTGGCAATCGAAAAGACGAGCGCGTCCAGAGAACGAGGTCCAGTTGCGCCAGCGTCCGCTCGCCCTGAACGGAGTGCGAAGTAGCGGGGCAGCTGCCAGGGGCGCGGCGGGGCGCCACGCCGCGGCCCTCCTCCCGCTCACCCGCCCCTCGCCCGCCCGCACCCCGCCCCGCCCCGCCCCACGCCGCGCCCCTCCTCCCGCTCACACCGCCCCCCGCCCCCCCGCTCCGCCCCGCCCCGCCCTACAGTGTCTCCGCTCCGCTCCGCGGCCGCATCACGAGCGCGCTCCGGCAACGGCGCTCTCTCCTCTTCTCCTCTCCTCTCCTCTCCTCCCGCTCTGTCTGCCGCTCCCCGCCCCTGCGCATGGAGGGCCGCGCCCGCGCGCTCGCCGACGCCCAACGGCCTGTGGCGACGCGCCTCCGCTCTCCCGTATTGGTATTACGTAGGACGTAAAACGTAGTGTTGAACCTAGTACTTATTGGTACTGCCTTGGTTTAGCGGTGAATTGTCGTTGGCTTCTACAGAATTGAAACGATTCAAAGCGTTGTCATTGGCAACAATAGTTTACTTCAATAGTCTAATATTTTTGTTTATATTTTCTTGTAAACGAAAACTGACGCTGGCTAAGCCATCGAATGCTGCTCTTATTGAAGTAAACAGTATTGTTGGCAATGGCAACGCCTTCAATCATTTCAATTTGATACGGTCTTACCTATTGGTACTATATACAGAGTAATAGTAATACGTAATACAGAGTTCAGTAAGAAGTATGTATTGGAAGTGTAATGCGTATTGTTTCATTGGAGATGTGTCGTCTGGCGTCGCAGTGATTAAATGGCGATGTCATTGCCAATATTTTTCTTCATTTATTAAGCATTCGTTTTAAAATCTTCAACCTTTGATGGCTTTGATGGATTTTAACCATCTTTAGGATAAATTAAATGACTCGGGGTGTGTTACATTTTACTGTTGTTCGATTTCAAATAAGAGAGGATTGGACGAAGTACTTTTTAGCCATCTTCAACAGATATCTGTTTTTTACATGCCAGATATTCAACTACGTAAATTTCTAGTCTAATTTCTGGCTTCTATCAACGGATGTCTGATGAGGGCTACGTCATCGAAAGCCGATAATATACTAAACAAAAATAAACAATTGGCAATGGCAACGTCTTCTCAACAAATATGCTCTCCTCTGTCACGGGAATGAAAAGAGATACTGAATTCACCTCTTCTAGCACTTATACCCCACGAAATATTGGGGACCAAGCACATAGTACTCGTACTTTACTTTCGGGGACAATTATGAAATGATCGAAGATGGTTACTCGGAATGATTTACCTTCACCAATCACGTCCCAATGACCAAAGAAAATATTTACGATGAATGCAAGATTCCAAAGAAAAACCTAAATATGAGCTGCCCATAGTTGTGTGCTATCTATCTCGGAAAGATTAGTGTTTCCAACCTCAAACAGTGGACTCTATTCCTAGTCACAATAGTCTCACGAAGAACAGAGTTAACTCAATATTGGACAATTCAAAAAAAGTTCCCTCTCGTTCAATTTTCTATTGAAATAAACATTATTGTTACATTTGAACTATTTAAAATTAGGATTTCGGGGTTTCCAAGGGCACACAATTCCTTAAACCTAAAAAATGTTAACCATTCTAAAGAGGAAACAAGGAAAAAGAGGTGCAATCGTTGAGGAAGAGACAAGAAACATTAATTCTCTTAAAATTAGTATGTTGCCATCATAAAATTACTGACTTCACTTCTTCGTCAAAATGTGGAACAGTGCTACATAAAACAATTTGGCGCTTGCATTCAAGAGTATTTACTATTTCAGGAAGTAAAAAGATAATTTCGAGAACTTGCTTGCAAATTAATTTTTTCTTCTTCTTCGAAGAGCAAATTATTTAAATGATTTATCCAACAGTTATAATATAAACGTTTGAAATATATGTAGCGCAAGACAATACAATTAATTCATTTCTGCTATGATAGTTAGGTGTAAGTCTTGCCTCGTGCTCTATATGGATATTGATTATTTTGTGTTCACAGGTGGGTCAACTGCTATAGACGTTGGTTGCATGGATGTTAAATCACGGGAGATGGCGGTGTTCCATCCCGTAGAACGAGATATCCGGTGCCGACCTACATGTCTCGTTGAGGTTTCCCTCCTCCTGGCATCTCTGCCACCGAAACACCGCTCTGGCAGGGACAAGTTGTGTGCTCCCGACTGGTCTCCGACATGTGTGGTAGTGTAGGCCGACTAAGTGTGTGCGTGTGTTCTCCAAAGTTAGTTCTCCAGTAGTTAAATTCGAGCCAGCCTCACAGCTAGTGTGGAAAATCCGCCAACGCCGGAACTCGAGTCCTAGGACTTCCGGCCAGGAACGCTGTGATGAAATATCTGTGCGGGGCAGAGGCCTGCGCTTGTTTTGCGCTCGACCGGCCGCTGGGATTGAATGGGCTGAACGGCAAAGTGAACATCACTGAAACCTTGCGGTGATTTGTTTCCTGAAAGTACCTCGACCTTCCTCAAATAGCAATTCTATTCTTATTGGAATCTGACAATAGTGCAGTGTAACTCACCTTCAGTCATGAGTTCACACATTAATCACGAGACATCCTAAAGATGCCTCGTGATTATTTTTATAGTTTGTACCGTTGTAATTTGGTTAACAGTTTCAAAAGTTGGAATTTGATATTAATTTGTATTTCCTTCTCATTTTAATTATTTTCTGTATTACTCTGTTGCTGGTAATCTTAAATTTGAAAACTTGAAGGTTTTATACAGACACGCGCCATTTTTGCGAGTATCGGGGTTACTAGGATGGCATTATGAAGATCAGGCATTAACTTCGTTTCTATATTTACTTCGTATTTCCTATTTCTCGAGTTACATGCAATTACATTTCTCGAATCACAAGAGGAGGAATGGGGCTTAACTTCATGTTAAGGGACATGGGGGTT
This sequence comes from Teleogryllus oceanicus, assembly GCA_964035755.1. Classification (NCBI taxonomy): domain Eukaryota; kingdom Metazoa; phylum Arthropoda; class Insecta; order Orthoptera; family Gryllidae; genus Teleogryllus; species Teleogryllus oceanicus. Next base: position 108,217,975 of record CAXIVR010000008.1, on the reverse strand, counting down.
TCGGATATAAGTGAATAAAATGGTTTTGACCCTTAACATTATAACATTATAAAGTTTTTGACGAGATCACGTAATAGTTGAGACAACTAAATTTTCGTTTGCCAAAATAATTTATGGGAATAAATTGTGATGATTATTTTAGTGTCCACACTTGTGATTTTAAATAAGGGAAACTTTGCAATCTCGCTAACGCTAACACACACACACACACACACACACACACACACACACACACACACACACACACACAGAGTCTTGGATGTTATGGTAAGTCACTTTTCCCTTGTTCGGTCTTTCGAGCATGTGCAGAGGCGTATCCAGGATTTTTCTATGTGCGAGGAAGCGGGGGAGGCTAAAAGCATTGTGCCCAGCCGACTGATGTTTTTATTAAGAATTAAGAATAAAGAATTTTTCATTTATGCTGAATACAATTTTTTCGTTAGTTCTCTTCAAGTTAATGTTTAAAACATGAACAACTGCTATATTCAATACAGTTCGACAGTATTGAACATTAGTAATATTTTGCTATATTAGCTATATTTTTGGGTATGTATCATTGGCTCCCTTGGGTCCTGAGCACGCGCATTTTCTCCCGTGGAATTTGCAGCGGAGCCTTTGCTGGTGGGTGCGCGGGGGGGCTGTGAAGCGGGGCGTCGGCGGGCGGAGGGGAAGGGGCGTCTTGCGCCGTGTTCTTATAGCGCGCCAGAGGATAACGGCGCGCCTCCGCCGCGGCGCAAACGCCTCCGCAGGCTATCGACTGCGCTGCACGCGGCGCGGCGCGCTCGCCTGCCAAAGCCTCCTCACGAAGGCAATTGGCGCTCCGCATCCACTCCCTGCAAGGCTCTTCGGTGTTTAGGGTCGGAATAACGCGACTCACCCAACTCCCATGCTGCGCAAACGAAGGTGCTTCGCATATTTTTACTCCTTTACTGTTCGGGATTTGTTTTGGATTAGTTTATTTACACAAAATTGGTAGGTATGGAACGATACAAAGCAATATCAACCATTAAAATTTGACCATATTATCCTCGTTTAAAGTGTTATCAACGAGGCAATTCTAAAGAATGACGTACAGTTAATGAAATAAAGTAAAACTATGTAGTTTATTGCAAAATAAAAGAAATATATGTCGCGCCTATTCCGATTTATAAAGAAAGACATTTGTCTATTCTAATTTGTAAGGCAAACAAATCAATGAAAAGAGAATATGACTAGGTCTATTATCACGAAGTTAATATCGTAAGCTTATTATCAGCTGCGTGGAACATTGATCGAAAATACGAACTGAAAGGCCATTTGTTTATTTTACGGAAAACTATGTTGAAGTAGAGTTTCTAAACATCTTTCAATGAAACTCAAGGAGCCTTTCTACAAAATTAAAGAAAACATTATATTATTGGTATCTAACAATTAAAAGCATCAAATTTATTATTACTTTAATTCATTTGAACAAATTATAGTTAAAAATGAATAATATTTTTTATAAAAACAATTTATTAAAAACGACCGTTTGTTGTTATTTAAACTTTACTCAGACGCTGAAAACATAAAAATACATAAATACTTAATATCTCACTATAAGCGTTATTCTCAAGGGTAAAAAAAATCAAAATACTCTTATTTTAATTCCGTTTGTTTTTAGTTGGCCGTGGTCCCTCCTAGAGTCGTCCCTAATTTACACAAAATTCCGAATATCTGACAGTTATATATTGTACATGTACATCAAGCAGAGTGAAATTGTAGTTGGGTTGTGTATCTTGAGTCTTAATTGATTGATTGATTAGTGAATTGCTGGAATTCTTATTCTCATAAGTGCGGTGGATTTTTTTCCTCTGGAGGTGGTGGTAATCATCCCCCGCTGGATGGCGAGATCCGGCGCCGACCTGCGCCGACCTACCGTCGGCTAACGAGGTTTTCTCAACCAGGTATCTCCCACCAGCGGGTCACCGCCTCAGTCGAGACAAACTCTTAGCTTCCGACCGGACTCCCGGCATGTGTGGTAGTGTAATGCCTGTTAGTATAAGTGTGTGCGTGTAAGGGGTGAGGATAGGATAAGGAAGAGGAAGGAAAGATCGCGTGTGGTCTTTGGCCCATTTCTTAGGGTACTACTCCGGCATTCGCCTGGCATTGATCGGAGAAACCACAGATAACTACCGAACAGAATAGCCGGCCGCTGGAATTCTCCTCCAGACAGCGACTGAACTCGACTTAGCTATCTAACTAGCGTCGAAAATCCTGCCACAGTTGGGATTCGATCCTAGAACTTCCCGTTGAGTGACACTATAGTGTCATGAGTTGATGCCCTGCGTCACCCCTCCCCACCTCGCTCTTGAAATATAAAGAACATGAGTAGTTGTATGTGAAATAATTCACGTTTGAATGGAATATATATATCTAAGCATGATAAACGCTTTTTTATGTTGTTTGTAGATCGAACATTTCCTACATACGCTTAGTACTCCATTACAGTCTTAAATTTGGTTTCAGGAAAAAATAAATACGATCTTCGTATTGTGAAGTGACTGCAAATTAATTATTGCTTTTTATGATTTCACAACCAACACATTATTGAATCAATTTTACATAATTCTTAGAATACAAATTATTTGTGCTAATCATGGCCAGCAACTAAGAGCCCCGCACACTTGTCTTTGAAATGTGTTGATACAATTTATGTTTGCCTTAATGTGAATGGTGTGATGGGTGTTTCCGGTTAGCTTTTTTCCGATGCTCAACTGCATAGCTGCGGGCTTTGCAACGCACCTGTGCTAATTAAGCTTTTATGAGGACTTCAGCACATTTGCGGTCTCCTAGGAAACATGAACAGTTGAAGGAAACCGGATACTTTACATCATTCGCAGGTCAACGCCACTTCTCAAAATAACCATTAAATGACATTATTAAGGGAATTAACGTTTCCTTCTGACGTTGTTTACTCGTATTGACAGACATCAAGAAAGAGCTTCTTTCCTTGCTTTTTAGACACTGTATCCAGGGCGAGTAATAATTTAACTCCAGGAAAAAAAATGGAAGAACTTCCCCTAAAATCTGCTATTCATAAAAACGAACGAAGGCGCATGCAAGCTAAAGAGGAACGAAGTATCACCTTTGTGGACACGATTTCTCAACATTATTATTACCTCTTTCCGTCGAAGTATACATTATTGTATCGCTAGATAGAACCTGTATTCAAGGTTCACCATTCAAGGTTAGTGATGATAAATACCAGAGGTTTAGTTTTTAACACGTCGGTTATTAAAGTATAATAATTATATATAAAGTAATATAATTATTTACCAAAATTTATGCTTTTTTATTTATTCCTGAAACTGCAATAATTAATTGTTTAATTTGTACCTCAAGAAATTATCCGGAAATTAACATTAAAAATGTCATTTAAAATACATTCAGAGCCGATAAAATGTCTATATTATCATGCAAATTTTGTTTCCAGAGGTGATAATTCTCATTGACACGATTTTTTCAGTTAAAATATCAAGTATCCATTCATCACCGTAATAAACAGTCACACAAATATCCTATCACTCAAACATTCATATCTTTCCTAAAATTAACTATGTAGTACGTTCCTACTAGAATAACTTACAACCGATTTAGGAAAAGGGAAAGTTTTCAGTTCGAACAATTTGCGATGCCAGATAATTGATAAAATGAAATAATTTCTTTTTTTATAGTATTCCATATTCCTATATATTTTCGATTAAAGTCTTGCAAGAGATTTCAGGTTTTCAGTAGACCTGCGTTATTTTTCATTTGTCAAATTCTACTTTAAAATGACTTTGGACGCCTTGTACACAGAATGAACAAGATCAATGGTGTATAATTTTGAGGTTAAAAGTACATTACAGGTCTTCTTACATACAAAATTAAGTATAAAGGTTTTGCATAGGTAGCTAGGAGGAGAGAAGGAGCAAGGCGGAGAGGGATGGATGGACTCCCTCTCTCAGAAGCTCCCACTTCTCCTTTCCGCTGCTCCAGAGATTGACTGAGTCACGTGGATTTCTCGACCTCATACAACGAATCCCTGAGTAGAGGAGGAGCCGAAAAGAGAGGGAGATGTGCCTGACGCGCCTCGGCAATTCCTCCAAATGTTCGCTTTAGAAAACGACCGGAAAGGTCAACTCCCTCGATTGGATAATACTAATATTATCTGACACATTTATAATTTGCTATATCTATGATTTTCTGCTTGTAATTCACCAATGAACGTCTACGCCATGTTTCACTGGGCAAAGTAGAAAAACGATGTTTTCATTACTAGAATTGTTAACATTTTACATAGTAATTCCATTGTATTGGTTGCCAATTTTCTTGCTAGCTTTATTTAGTCTTATTATGGGGAATGCGAAAGAGTTTGCTGAAATACAGACACCATAGTATCGAGTAATGGGTCAAGATGACTGTAGATTGATTTCTATTAATTAGACATCACTACTGTAACGTGGGATGTGTGGAAGCGTCGTTTGTGCCTCGTGGCAGTGGTGGTGGTGGTTGTGGGGGCGTGGCGGGGGCCGAGCGCGCGCTACCTGCCGCTTGGCCCTCGCCCTCTGCGGCGATTCGGAAGCCAACCGCTCGCCCGCCCTCTTTCCGCGACTGACGAGCGGCGGCGCCCGGGGCGGGGCGTGGCGGGGCCGGGCGGGGCGCGGGCGGGGGCGCGCGGGCGGCTGTAAATCTGGCGCCGCGTCGCTCGTTAGGGGCGATCGCCCGCACCCTTAACGAGCGCCGCCGCCGCAGCCCCGGGCGACGGACGGAAGCCGCCGCGGGCGGCGGCGCGTGCCCCCGACCCGCCGCCCCTGCCACCCCGCCCGCCCGTCCCGCCCCCGCCCCGCCCCGCCCCGGGCGACAAGCGCGCTCTCCAAACAATAAACACCGCCAGCCGCCCTCTTCGCTTCCCCGGGCCGCGACCCTCCAGATTACTTCCCGCCCTCCTTCAACAATCCAAATGAGGTTCACACCATTCAATATTGCGACGAGGAAGGGCCCTTCTGTTCTACGGAAAATGAATGGCACCGCTATCCTTTTCCTGCTAAGCGCTGTCGCAATCGCTTAATGCATCCGAGGAGACTAATTTTCTGTTTATTTTTCGCGTATTGGAAATTGTGGTTAGGAATGGTTGAGAAATGTGTTCATATATTTTTCTTTCCAGTCGTGTAGAACGGGAAAATAGAATGAATTATTCTTTAGTATTGTGTATTTTTATTAATATCACATTTTTGTTTGGGGATATCTGAGAAACACGTGTTCAAGTAAACAATATTATTATATAGATTAATTTTAATCTTCATTCATTCATTTCTTACAAGACTCATAACTTCTAAAATTGTAGAAAAAATCTAAATAATTTTATTTAATACCAAAATAAAATATATGAATTCGATGTAAAAGTTTAATTTCGTAAATGTCCTTCACTGAATTGAAATTTCGTTTTGGAGATCATGAACATACACTTCCCCCAAATTCAACATTATGATTGCAATTTTACCCAGAGTAAAACAATTACCCATATTTACCGCATTGTATTTCAAAGAATTATTCTCATTAAGCACGGTCGGGTGGTAATTCACTTTCCAAAAACGTGTCATTTTTCTTGAACGAATTTATGAGAGAGAAATGAATTGAATTTCCCATTCTCCCTCAAATACTCTCTGTATCTTCCTTTGAATATAATTTTCACTAACGGCATATAACTTGCTTATTTCTGAAATATCACTTTCGGAATCATTTAATATTATCGTTATTTTATACATTACTAGCTGAAGTATCGTGCGCTTCCCGGGTTTTCACAGGAAAAGCAAATGTATGTTTTGTGTCCCTACCCGCTCCCTTCGAGTCCTGCTTTGATCCTTGCCCATCACGTCGCTTCTCTCCCCGCCCCAACCCATCCAGCTGCGCCCTGCTATTGTTTGCTACGATCACCGTTGCCACGGGAATCTGTTAATTGGTGCATTTTTGCATTCTCCCAGCAAATCTCAAATGAAAATTTTGAACATCAATTACTCAAAGCCTAGTTGTATACCAGAATAAATCAAATTGCATTTAGTAGTGAATTTTATGAGCTTTAGAAATGTGAAGTTCAATTCGGTGGAATTATTTATTGTGAAAAAACTGAATGAGTGCACACTTAAATTTTGCTTTAAGGGATAGGAAAAGAAGATGAGAGTAATTTAACGAACTCTCATGTGGACGGTCCCTTTTTCTTGTTTTGAAGTTAAAATTGACTACAACATTTCATTGAGGTCGGAATAAAATTCCAAGTTTGATTAATAAAGCTTAAAACATTCTCCTTTATACAATAGAACATAAGAATTAGAATGATTAGCTTAATTCACGCCGGACAAAACACTCATCTTCTTAGTGACAATCGCATCGAAATCGGCTCACCCGTTCTAGAAATAACCCCGAACTATCATCGACAGACAAAAATCATAAAAACAATGTATTCAGTTTATATATCACCTAAATTTGCTTATTATCACATAAGCTTATAAAAATTAAATTTTGAAATCAGAGTCACTCAATTTTCTTTTTATATTTATAGAAGATTCTGTATTATAATTTAAGACCGAGAAAGTTGAATGTGATTAAAAGAGAAAAATACTTTGGTGTGAAGTCCGTTTGGCGACTTTCTGATCATTAATTATCAGAGTTTTTGGAAGCTTAAATGATATTTGAAAGGAAATAAAAGTGCTATGTTTATTTCATGTTTTGTTTAATAAATTCAGAAACCAACTTTCAACGGACGTAAAACTTTGTAATTCTTGGCGTGAAAGAAGTTAACGGTCAAATTCTGAGGTACTCATCCCCTCTATAATACATTCCTACATTTCAAAATTTAAGATTTTTCTACATTATTATATTCAATTTCACTTACATGCAAATCAAATCGACATTTGTCATTTTTTGAGAAGTGGATTTCTTCTTCTACCAATTCCAATCGATATTCTAAACCTTTCTGTGAACATATTTACATGCTTTGCGGTTCTTCTGAAACTGTTTGATGAAGTCTCAAATACAACTTATCACAAACTCGAATGTTAGTTTTAAATACAGGGTGAAGTACAAATATTTTTTTGAAAAGTAAGCTGATTTTATCTTTCAAATTGACATTTACAAAACCATGCTGGTCCCTAGGTTACTTTGAAGACCTTTGGCACAGTAAGAAAGCAAAAAGTTTGTTATAAAGATGAGAAAATTTATAATATTGTATGGTTTCAGAATATTAATCTGTGTCAATTGTGAAACAATCCGAAAATTAAGAAATTATTGATAATACTTAAGTTTCTTATAAAACACCCGAGAGCATAATTATATTTAATTGATAGACTTTAAAGTAAAACCAGTTTCTGATAAAGTAGTACTTTAGAGCATATAAACTTCAGAGATATTTCTTTGTGTGAATTTTTGGTCAGCGTTTAAGGTTGTTAAAAGCTATTCGGAGAGTGTCGAAAGAGCCCTTTTAGTCTTTATGTTTTTTTTCTTTGTGGAACTAATGAGCGGAAATCCTGTTTTTCTCTTTTAGGAATCTGCTTAAATGTTCTACTTCTTTATAATACAAAAACCAACAGCCTTTTTCCGTTTCCACTTTTTGAGCAAAGAGAGGAACCTTAGCATACGCCTATTGAGTAAAGCTAGAAAACACTCAATGAAAATGGCGTCTTAGGACCGAACATTAACATGACATGTCCCTATTTTGTGACAAGAAACAATATATTTCCTCAACTCAGATCTTCAGCATCTATATCATCACTTTCATCTATGTGTTCCCATTAAGGAACCCTATTAGGACCACTTATTCGTTGTCATTTCAAAGACAGGCTGAAATTTAACCTCATTGAAGTTTCAAGCAACTTGCGAACAACGACTTCCTATGATATTTGAAATATTAATCTGATAATTCCATTTCATATTCAAAGAAGTTTCAAAAAAATTGCTGAAAGTTGCACTAATGAATCAATCAAAACAAGCATGATCTTCCATGTTCATGTCCATTCTATGTCCTTCTATGTTCATTCTTGTTCGCTTTCTTTGATGTGTTCAAAAGACCGAAACGCACCGAATGTTCGTCACTCGGCAAATATCAAGCACTTTGGGTGTGGGCGAGCAGTCGCTGGGAACTCGCCGAATGCGGAATGTATGGAGGGTGGAGCCTAAGCCACAGCCTCAGAGAAGCTCATCTCTGGGGAGGACACTTTACTTCAACACATCAAAGCTCTGGATTCATCAAGCCTTAAGAATATTGAAATCGATATTTGCTTCATTGTAAACGGCATTCAAGTTATATTTAGTTGTATATATATAAATGCATATTTTTGCGTTTTTAGCGCAAAGGAGCATTTGAGAAGCAAACGGAAAGGAAACGATTCTCAGGACTTGAAAGATCTCGTACGAAGCAACGTCAGTAATGGCGGCGAGCAGCTAGGCTTAGGCTCAGGCTTAGTACCAAGGGGGAGGAAGCGCTTAGGCCTAGGCCCATGGGCACGCAGAGCCTTCGCTTAGGCCTAGGCTCAGAGGCGGGCAGCCTCTGCCCTTGCACATCGACCAAAGCTACGAATTTTAAAAGTTTGCGCCCCAGGAAAGAATAACGAGCTGGCTAAATTTAACTAAAACGTTTCTAGTGCTTTATTCCCTAGAAACGATACCGAATTCAATAACTTTATAAGCGAAGCTATAAAAGGTAATGATGTAACATCAATGAACAGGAGAGAAACATGTTTTGTAAGTCCAGGGAATAATGAAAATTTCAGAACTATACTCTATACTTGACAGTGGTTTTCAGGACTTATTCTTTTAAGAAATTAAAAATGTGTACGGTGGAGAAAGACATTCAACCATTAATTAACATGAGAAAACATTGAACCATTAATTACTATGAGTGAAATTGCGATGTCGGTTATGTTAAATTTGAGCGAATCAACATAAAAAATTCAGGGTTTTTTTGAAATATAAAATTGTGGAGTTGAGTACTTATAAAAATATTATATAATGCAAAGTATTAATAAAACGTTTTTCTCCTTTACATAATTCATCAAAGAAATAAAAGACATACTTAAGAAGTGCTGCTCAAGATGTTGTTAGTTGTTAGTTGCTACTTGCTTTATTTAAATGATGAATGGAAAATTTACCTTCAGCTTTTCGCTTAAAAGTATTTCCATGAAAATTCACAGCACTTCATAAATAGTGTTGGTAATTTTTAATACAGTTCTTCAAAAGTATAGCAATGCATCACTGGTCAATGGTTTCTTTTTGTAGAGCTCGTATGATTAGATACTAAGTGATTATGGGCAAAAAATGATATTCCTTAACCTCCTTCACATGAAAATATATGTATTATCACTACAAAGTATTGGTAGTAGCTTACGGAAAAGCGATACAAAGCATACGCCCATAGGTATCCGCAGAAACCTTTAGCTTTTACTATTAGTTTATGCTCGCTACATAAGTAATGCAGAGATAAGTTGCGGTGTCACTTCAGAAACACTTTCTCGACTTCCCATTGTGAAACGAGGGCACCGCAGACCCGCAGTACTCTCGAACTACTTCGTAACTGGCTAGCTGAATTTACTGAACACAATGTGAAAGAAGACATGGACATGCAGTGTGAAGATGTGAGAAATATAGTGTGCGATTTTCACGAAATGCGGAATTCTAAAGACAAAAGAACGACTCAAAAGATTTCAAGCTGTAGCTATTAGATGTTCAATACTTAAATTAGCAAAAATTAATCGTGTTTTCGACAGAGATAGAATATTGCATCAAAGAGAATTCGTTGTGGATGGAAATCAAATCATTAAGTTCTCAGAGAAAAATTATGTATCTGTTTCATTTGCAGTTTAAATTCAGTTATATCGCATATTTCTGCTTAATTTGGAATTTTTTAAAATACTGATTAGCCCATGGAAAAACGTTACAAAAGTATATTTTACATGATGAATTGAACTTCATTGGAGCTTAATAATGCGTTTATTTGTGCAACAGTGAACGATAATTTTCCTTTCAAGTTACTTACAACAATTACTCTGAGAGATATAATATTGTATAAAATAATCATTAAAAATGCACTTCCATATTTACACGCCTCGAGATATTTCTTATTTTCTTGCAATTCGAAGACAGCTTTAATAAATAATACAATTCAATTGGTAGTCAGGCGGAAATGCATGCTGCAGGAAACTTTCGGTCTCATAATAATGAATATTATGATATTTCATCTCCTAAAAGTTTCTAGTTCCTTTCCTGAAAATTGGGCTTGAACATTTGCGTAAGCAAACCACCTATGAGTGAGCAGCTAGTACAGGGCTTTTGCCTACGATTTTTGGATGATTTGTCCGTCGTATGTGGGCCCGGCTGAATTGTCACATGTTCGGTGCTTCGTGTTGAGCCTTGTGTCAAAACCGCGCCTACCCGTCACGAAGTGCATCATTGAGCAGCGAGCGCAATGCAAAGATGCGTACGCGGCTGCAGCGAGCGCGCGGGGCGCGGGGCTGGGCGCGGGGCGGGCCGTCTCCCACGTGAGAAATGGCGCGGCGGCCATCGCTCGGCCGCGGCGGCGGCGGCGGTGGCGGAGGCGGCGTCAATGGAGGCGGGGGCGGCCGGCACGGCGACGGTGGCGGTGGCGTTGTCGGGGGGCTGCGGGGGCTCTTACGGCAGTGACGGCGATGATGACCGCGACGGCGGCGGTGGTGGCGGCGACGGCTGCGGTTGCGCGGTGGTGGTGGTGGTGGTGGTGGTGGTAGTGGTAGTGGTGGTGGCAGCGACGGCGGTGGCGACGGCGGCGGCGCGTCGCGGCGCGTCGGTTGAAGGGCTGCGTCGATCAATCACCGCGCCGCTCATTTCGTTTTTGCTGCTCGCCTCGGCGGCCTTGAACGCTGTTCTGGTTATTCCCCGCTCCTCCTGCTTCTCTTACTCCGCCGGCGGCGGCCACGCGATCGTGCTGTACAGTTCCTCCGGAGAAAGTTACGAAAGCAATTTATTCACTAGTACATGATCAAAACAGAGGTTAATCAAAGAGACAAGAGACCCACAGGCTCCACCACACTTCCTGAGACCCCCATGAATGTCTTCGTAATTGGCGGTGACGAATTTCTTTTGCTTCGAGAGAGCGTGCAAATGTCTCAAATTGGTGTCAACATTCGAACTTCGGTTGCTCGCGCATGTTCTGATTACACGCTCTGTCTTCTGCACATTGTTAACTTATGTTGCTCCCCGTCGTAACATTCATCTTCTTCATTTTCCCTGAACTCTGGACCGGTGTCTTCTTTCTTCTTTACACAATACATGATGAATTACTATTTTGTAGCGGTAGTGGGAGTGAACTTCCATAATGACTACTGACACGCAGGTACGCAATAATTAATGAACGCCTAAGATACACTGAAACAACGGTGTTTTGAGTCACGCAAATGTTTCGCCAATTGTTATTTATAGAAGATTTCAGGAATCCAAATCAACGAAGATATCTTACAAAGGTAATATAAGATCATTATTTATGAAGAATACATTTTAGAAACTGTCGAAATAATGACAAGAAACTGATGAAAACATTTTAGGAACTTATGAAGAGCAGTTGCTGAAATATCAAGTATGTTTACATGTTGTTTCCTGTAACTATTATAGACAATATCCATCTTTCAACGCGATTTAAAACCTTGTAACCATCTATCCCTGATAATCATCCTGACATTTTGTTATTATATACTAGTATTTAGAATACACTGCATTGACTCTATTATAGAGGTTTTCGAATTTTAATTTTTGTTTTTGTTTCATCACAGATCGCATTTGCAATTTTTGTAACATTTGAACCCTCACAGTACTTAACTTTTCTTATTAAACTAGTAAAGTTTATAGTACTTCTTAAGAATATTTCATTAAGTATCAGAAATTTCCATTTTATTCACTAATTCTTAAATTATTTCAAAGAATAGAAAAGAGACAACAAATTACGTCATCATTTGCAACATTTAATATTGAAATTTGCATCGACGAAAATTAAAGTACAAAGTTGCATAAGACTTTGTTCTTATGAATTAAAATGCAAATTAAAATAACTTCACAAATTAAAATCTCTTCACAAATGCACAGACAAAGCCTGTTCTTCGCCTTGTTCTATACAATAATATAAATGTGTAGACGAGGTATAAGCGTCTTAATCACGCTAGTTTATTTGGTTCTACCTATTGCAATCATAAATTTTGAAACCAACAAATAAAAATTTCAAAATCAGTCGGTGGCGAGGGGACATATTTTTTCGGTGTTATCGAGCCATACATTTTTTATTACTTTGGACCCCTAAGAAACTTCAAATCGATCTCTTTGGGAATAGCTGCAATACTACAAACTTATCGGAGATGGCAGTAAGCAGATGAAGTTATTAAACTCTCTCGTACTGAAATGGAAGTACACCGCCCGTGCCTGTAGTTTTTCTGTGTGCTTGATCGTTCTGATGGCTGGTGATTCTTTGACATCAGTGGAGTTATGTGCAGTCCCAGTCTTATTAGGAATTATAGAGGAAATTTTTCTGTAATTTCCGAATTTTCTTCCATTAATTTCAACCGGGTTCTCGAATATAAGCCCATGGCAAGTCGACCCTCGTGGGTTTTTTTCTTGTCCTTTCCCTTCGCTTTCTAATCTCCAGTATTGGTCCCTGAACGACCAATCGATCTCATTGAGAATTAGTGCAATACTGAAAAGATGTGGTAAACGAAATCTCCGATACTAGAACTACAGAATTAGTAAAATAAAGTAAAACAAATCATGCATGAGATTAATTCGCGTATGAGGGAAACGTTTTCTCGTATTTGATTCTGTTACTTCTAGTTGGTAAGTTTATTTTTCACATTATGGAAGTTTACTGTTCTAGTTTATTTTTATTGCTGGATCCACGTGTTGTTTTCTTGGATTTCCGAAAGAGTCGATGGCTTGAGTTTCTCAAAGAACGGTCGTCTATGGATGCCTCGCAACGTGACTTTATTTCTAATTATCAGCTGCTGCATTCATTTTCATGCAGTTTCAAGGCGCCGCACGCACTCGACGTAATAGGTGAATGAAAGAAAACTCATCGCAATCACACAGAAGCAACTTCGTGCCATTCTAAAAAGACTTCACTTGTATCAGAAAAAGTAGCCATTCTGGCAATGACATATTTATTAAAGCAATTATTTTTAGAGGATTTTAATTACACATTAAATTTTATTGGACCTGAAAAAGCAGTAATGAAGATAGAGTTGACGAGAACAAACATTTATAAATACTTCAGCGTTTTTATTACAGTGGACATTTATATAACAGGAGCTGTAATTACACCTACCGCATGTTTTACATTACAATGAACAATTACTATCTTAATTGTTTTATCATACATTTGTCAAAATGGTTTATGAGTTATAGTTTATGTTTTGATGTAAGAAGTATTTTTCCTTTAATCCACTAAATTGTCGAATTATTTGAGCAAAAAACTATTTTTCTACTTGTTTAAATTTTTTAAAATTTATGCAATAACAATTTTCTTGCGAATTCAGTTTTTGTAGTACACAATAGTTGCCAAATAAGCAATCAAATTTGCACTTTCTATAATCATTTGTTCTCAGCTGTTCACAATATTTATGCTATTGTTATAATTGGTGGGGCTATAAACAATATATTAATCCCTGACCCAAAAGAGTTTCGAAGCTCTCTAAATGTCATTCTACCGAACCAAGCTAAGGAAAATGCCTTAAAAGTAAAGAAATTATTATTGAAAGTTTGAGTCACTCGTCTTGGGGATACATTAAATCCTGATGTTCATAAACTTGAAATGTGTTATAACTGTGATTCATTTGCTAATGTATTGAATGATAGGTATCACAATATACTAATTGACGAACCCTTTCCGTTTGAGTCATAATGCGTTTCATATTATTGCCGAAACTATAAAATCTCATTCTCGATAGAAAAGAACGTAATTGATACATACTGTTGACCAAGTAACACAGACGATAGAAAAGAAAATTAGATACACAAAATAATGATAAATGTACTTCTCCAAAATAATCTTTTCATGAAATGTTAGTAATCTTACATTTTGCAACCTCCTGATGAGATATTTTAATCATCTGCTTGTGCTTGACCTGGCCACCGATTTTACGCCTACTGCACTGACAGACGCTACCTGGAGTTGAAAGCAGCCAAATCCTTCGTTCAGTACGTGTCAAAGAAACGCTCTAAAGGCAAATAAAAACAAAACCACTACTTTTGAAGGTAAGTAAACAAACATTGAGATATTTTGAAGGGCTCATAAAATGTATAAAATAATACGAGGCAAAATGACTGTAAGAATGACTAAATGGTTCATTTGAAAATGATCGACAAGCACTAAATGTAGGCACACAGTTGTATTGATATTGTGGCTGGCGTTTGAGTGCTTTCCTCGCCATTTGGGGGTCCTCTCCTGCCTCCCTCGGGGCAGTGGAGGTGGCGGAAGTGGGCGTGACGGGCGCGGCGGTGACGCCCGCTCACCACAACACAACAGACCGCTGGGCGCCACGCCACAAGATCACAGCGCTTCTCGCAAAACTCAGAGGGTGTGCGGAGGAGCCTTTGAATTGCAATTCAACGCTTACAACTCTGAATCTCTCGCCGCGAGAGACCTTCTCAAATATTTCTTTTCCCCAAAACCGTTATCTCTTTCTTTTTGGGTGTAGCTTTGAGAGAAGTGCAGAATTCATCATCTTCACCTTTATAATTATGATCATCATCAATATTTTTATAATATGCTCAGATATTTTAATGGCTAAAGTTGATCATTCTAATTTTTTTTTCTTTATGATTATTACCTAGTACAGATGTAATGTGTAATGATGTCCTAATTGCACACTCGTTTCTTTCATTTAGTACAACACTGAAAACTGGTTGGAAATGCCATTTTCATTTTGCCTCACTAAATGCATCAGTAAACTCTAAGAACAGTTGTTTTAATAATACGTCCTTACACTTCATCAACTTTTTTAACAATATTTAATATGTTAACAGAATATATTAATCAAAGAGATCGTTTTTAATAAAATAAAATCGTTGGTAAAATGTTTCCGAGAAACATTTTGGTTCATTCATACTTGAAATACATCTGCTTCTTTAACTATACTATTAGTTGTATTGTCTCTTCACTATTTACTTTTAAAAGTACTCTGTTGAAAAATACTCTTCACAATTTCCTTGCGCCATTTAACATCATCTGATTACTACACTATCGTCACACACTATTCCTCCTGACGACCTTTTTCGTCACTTGAGTATCAGGAATAATATAAAATTTCGTGTGTAAATTATTATTATTATTATTATTATTATTATTATTATTATCATCATCATCATCGTCATTATCATCATCATTATTGCTGACGTCAATGTGATGTAGAGATTACAACGTGGTATTTACTAAATGAATACTGAACATTATAAATATATTCTGTATTATTTTGGGACAAACACTAGAAACTAAAATGGGGGATATATTCCGTTGTTCCATTCTTATTATAGATGGAACTAAACGGGAGGACCAATGCAAATCACGTCTAAAAATAAAAGTTCACATGCAACTATTATCTTTCCCGTGAATTATATTTTCAATATCATAGTAATGTTGTTTTGTATTCGATGTATATGCACATAAATTGAGAGGCGTGTATGAGACACATTATGAGGCGTATACGAGACACATTGACGTTAAAAACATGTAAACATCTTTAGATGGGAATGCTTGCACCTGAATATAATGAGAGGGACGACTTATGTGTAATTTTATTTGAGAGAGGGATGACGTATGTGTAGTTTAAATTGTTAGCAGAACAAACATGTCTATACTTGTTTACAAACAAGCTTGATAGACAAAAATAATTCCGCATTAATTTGATCGCAATAATTTGATCTAAAAACGAAGGGTATAGAAAGGAACCATTAAAATAACATTGAAAATAAATATTTGGTGCTGATAGCAAATTTGTAAAACTGCAAATTTTACATGTTCATTATTTAAATATTCAATAAAACGTTCACAAAGAAGAACTTCTATAGATAAGGGCTACATATGAAGTTTTTAAGAAGGAAATAAATGCGCCTTAAAAATAAGCTCTAGTGATCTATTTTCTTTATTATTGAAAGGCACTATATTTGATTGACATTTAATTGTGATGCTGTGGTATCACGACTTCAAATAATGGAAAGTTTTGCCTAATTGCATAACGTTTGACGAATATACTCTAGAAATATGTCTCTAATAAAATCGATACAAATTCAGAAATTGGAAACAAACGGAGAAATTAATTTTTACACTAAAATTTTAATGGATAAGATCTTTCAAATATATTTACAAGCTTAACATGTCAAACGGATTTTCCATTTTTATACATCGGCAGCAACGATATTAAACATATTTTAAAAAATATTAGTAAATAATAGTGTGTGTGTTGTTTGCTAACTTCCATGTGTCTCCGACTCTACTTCGGCCGCATTTCTGTTATGAAGTTCTGTCTTAGATCTAAGAAAACGAGATCAGAGGTTGTCAGACATTTGCGATTGATAGAGAATCAAAATTCAAAGATAGAGACTGCATTTTTGTTAATGGAAATTTACGTACATTTTCCAAAAGTGACATTCATATTCTTATTTCTATTAAATACTTTATTTTATAAAATTTTTAATTTCATAATCGCTGTGATGAGTTCCTTTCCCAACGAGTTCTAATGTCGATTTATGCTTCGCAGGTATAGAATTCATTTTTCTCATGCGTCGTTCACACTCCAGTATAACATACATTTTATAATATAGTTATTCATTCCTAGATCTTCCGCTTATTTTCTAGAGAGTAAACCAAAACAAATGTTTTTTCAGGTGCAAATATTGAACTTTTTCGAGATAATATTTGTTCGTAAGACTATCGTCAGAAAGGGGGTTCCAAGAGACCCTGCCCACTGAAAATGCACAGATTTTTAAAAATTATTAAAAAATATAAAAAGTATTGAACATAATCCATTGTTTCTGAAATTATTTTAAGACTATTAACCAATAACATATTTACACAAATATTTTGAACGTTAACACCTTATTAAAATTAACCACTTTAGTAGAAAAAGTAGCAGAGGAGACTAAGGTGCCACCATTCTCTGGTTTTCCTGTCTGCCATGTTAACTTATCATTGACAATAGTTATTCCCAATATTGAAGTATACAGCTGCCGGAGACTGCTTCATTTAATCTCGACACTTGTACTATTTATACATGCAAACCCGTCTGCGGGTGTGAAATGTAATAAAAATAACTCTTCCCAAATACTTATTATATTCTCGTCATTTTTGTGCTGTTAAAAATTTTTGGTGATGAAAATAAAGATTGAAGGGATCTAAACATAGTCGTGGTAGCCTTACTCCATTAACTCATTGACGTTAACATTTTAAATTTAATTAACGAACATGAAACATACGTATGGAGCCAACTGGTCACAAAGTCACCAGGGTAGAATTGTCTCCAAGAATTTAGTGTTTACCCTCTTGAATATTGAATATCAAGGTACCTGGTCAAAATTGTATGGACTTAATTTTTTTGTGTAAAATTGTAGCTCTGATACTTATTTCGACAAAGATTAAACTTTCAGCTTGAGCTATGCTTCGAATGTTAAATAATAACTTTCAATTTTAAAACGAGAAAATATCGTTTCAACTGCATTTTATATGGAATATGATAATATAAAATTATTATGACTACAAAAATCGGGAAGTATGAGGATTAAGCAATAAAAAACAAAGAGGGAAAGTTGCCAAAATACAAAAGTTATTCTTACGAACTGCAACAATAAACGAATTTGCGACATTTTAAAATTTTCATTTAAAATTCTATTGAAAGTTCAAAATTCAAGATGTGTTCATTTTACTCCACGGAATTTCAAATCTCAATTTTCTCACCCTTCTAGTTTTTCCTAAACTTTGTTTAAATAAGAGGTGATGTGTTCGTACAATTATAAATAACTTAGACAAAAAATTCTTTTAAACATTGTCGTAAGTTGCTTTATTAAATTTCTTTATTATCTGTGTGAAAATTTTGAATAAAAATGCTGACCGCTTACCCCCGTCTCCCCATCCGGTAGAAATATTAATAAAAGTATTGTATACACGTTTTGCTTTAGAACTGTTTATAAATTAAGGGACACAGGTTAAAAGTAGTACATACATTGGTTTTTCCCATTAACATTTTAAAACGTTTTTTTCTCTGATTTTTTCTTAAATCGTCCAACCCTTTTCATGATTAATTTTTTTATTTTGTTTCAATAACAATACACTACGTTTATAAAACTAACTACGATGCTTACAGGTATAGGATGAGTATATTTTTAATTTGTAATTTTTAAAACTTTATTTCCACTCGTGAACTGAATGAACAATCAGTGACCTTTGTTCGTTGTCTATTTTGTTCAATGCACATTTAATTCTGTCTTCAGTTCTGGTTTTGTACTCTCAATATTAACATTGAAGAAATGTTCCTGAAACGTAAACATTAACTTTTATAAACTATTCTTTATGTAATGGAATACCTTTTAAATTATAAATCGCTTTACTGAAATAGTTGGTTTTCATAAATTACAAAACAACAATTGAACACGATCACAGTACTCTTATTACGAAAGTAGAAGTTACATCGTCAGCAGTTTGCTGTACTACGAGATGAGCTACCCCCAGTTGATCACTTCTTATCTTTTCAGTCATCGTATCGCGTCGCAGACCGGAGGAAAATACGACAGTCGCCTGGGAAAAAATACTTTTTCAACAAATCTACTATTTAACGTATGTAAAACTTAAAAATCTTGTACAAGACTGACTAATTGGGTGATAGTTTTTATTACATTTATTTTGAAATATGCTACTTTCAAATGTAGGAAGAATTTTAATATATTTAAGTTTATTTCGGAAGTAAATGAAACGTAGATGGTGGTCTGACGTTTTCTTCGAAAACCAAGGTATGTTGCTAGGCAATTAATATATTTGTTTATGATAGAACAAATTTTAACTGGTGATACAAGATTGTAGATGTAAAGTTACTGTGGACGTATTAAAATCAGAAAATTTAGGATATTTTATCTATATATATTTATACTTTCATATAGTTCTCATATCTTTATAAAATAATTCGTAGCTATAATATTAAACTATTATTATCCGAACATAAAACTATTTTTATAACGTGATATCCTTATAACTAAATACTATTGTAAAGTAATTCACAACAATTGACATTTAACGAGAAATCATTTCTTCGGATTTGATCAGATTTAAAAACTATTCTTCGAGTGTAATTAACAGAGTTAAGTCTGACCAATTCCCATAATCGGCATCCTTCGCAAAATATTATTGTTTTAGTCGGAGATTTTAGAGGGTTATCTAAAAAAGTTTTGAAAACATGTATCGTAAGTATTGATAGCACAACTTTACACTTGGTACCTTACAGCGCAAATGGTCGCGAGTATTTCCGAATGCGAGGACCCATTGACCGCGTTTACTTCCGAACGGGAAACTGACTGAAGCGGGAATCGCGCGTTTATTTCCGAATGGAAAAGCTGGTTGAAACAATGTATTTTAGATTAAGAGGGCTCACTGAGGAATTGCGAGTTTATTTTCGGATGGTAGGAATGACTGAACCGTTTATCGCCCTTGTTTATATTTGCGAATAAGAAGACCGGCTGAAACCGTGTTCAGCGCATGTTTTTTCCGAATGTGAGGACCGGCTGAAACCGTGTCCCGCGCATGTTTTTCCGAATGTGAGGACCGGCTAAAACCGTGTCCCGCGCATGTTTTTTCCGAATGTGAGGACCGACTGAAACCGTGTCTCGCGCGTTTACATCCGAATGTGAGGACCGGCTGAAACCGTGTCCCGCGCATGTTTTTTCCGAATGAGGACCGACTGAAAGTGTCTCGCGCGTTTACATCCGAATGTGAGGACCGGCTGAAACCGTGTCCCGCGCATGTTTTTTCCGAATGTGAGGACCGATTGAAACCGTGTGTCGCGTGTACATTTTCGAATGCGGAGTCGCATCCCGCGCGTGTGGAAGTCGTGGCTCGCGGGCGGTGGGGCGCGGGCGTCGGGCGAGAGCCGCTGTGGGCGACCGCTCCTGCGTCGCCCGCTTCTCCGCCTCCGCCCGTCCCCTCGCGCCGCTGGCCGCTTCGTAGGCGCTGATGTGCGCACAAATACCCCACTCATTCCTTATGCGAGTCCTTATTCCTTATGCACGCCTTATCCGAGTTTGCTATCAGCATGTTAAATGAAATGAAACATGTGAGCGGCTATCTTTCTTCAGGGTCGGTAAAGTTATGCTTGCGGTTTTCATTCAAATTACACCACTATTACCTTATCATAATCACGTTACTGATGTGAATTGAAAATAATGTTCAATATTTCATAATGTGTAGATACTAGAATAAAAATTGTTTTATGTTGAACGTTTGAACATTATACATATATTTACACGAGAATTAGAATCGTTTAATCATTCTTTATAAGAGAATTATTTCACGAAGAAATTTGTAATATATGACCATTATTATCCTACTTCTTTGAACTTTATTATTACATGGAATAAAATTGCAGTGGTCTCCGAAATAATGTCAGTCTTTTTGTGTGATCTCCCTCCTCTTTTCATGTTCTTCTCAGTATGTCATGACCAACTCACCAACTAATTCAGGAAAATTACTTATTGCAAATATATACAAGTAATAGACGTCTCAAACTCACTGATGTTCTGATGACTTATTTATACAATTAATTCAAGCAACATTTCAAACAATATCCTTCTACACATCATTAACGTATAAAATTTTGAGGTGAGTGGGTGTAATCGACTGCGAGCATCAGAAAAATCACACCACGGAGAATAAATAATAACTCAGCATAGCGTATTGGTAAACTCGTTACTGTTATGAATACCTTTAAAACACTACTAAAATGAATATTTCCATTGTGAACCATGGTACTCCGAGATGCCCATCTCCCACATTTATTTCCAGTCTGGAGTCACGTCGAATACCTTCGAACCACTCGGTTTTGGGAGCGCAGTGTCACATCGCGAATGACACCAACCACTGCATCATCACGGAAGGAACCGCTTCATTTCTCTTTGTTGTACGCACTACTTGACACGACGCTCCTTACAACAGGCAATCCGCTGTTAATAGTGGCTTGAGCGTCGTCGGCGGATGGAAGAACTCGAGAGGAAAGCGCAGCCCTTTCTCCCGGCCGCGCGCTCGCCGCCTATCGCTGATCGGCTCCCTCAAAACAAAGCGTGAAAGCGGCCGGGAGCAGCCAAGCAGATGAAGACGGCTGAACGCCTCGGCGTGGCGCAACACGGCCCGAAGCAAAGAGGCCCTTAGGCCCCGGGGCACAAAGGGCTCGGGCAGCCGGCGCCGTGGCACAGCTCTCCCGGCCGGCCGTCGACGGTGGGGGCTTAACAGTCCTCCTGACGCTTTTCCACGAAATGTGTTATAAATACTACAGGTACACAGTTCTCGTTTCCCAGAAAGAAGGATTTGGGGTTTCACAATTCTCCAGTGAGACTAATCACAGGCAACTGAAGTGTTTGTTTACTTCGTGCACATGCTCGAGTTTGCTGCCTTTCACTTTTTCGCGGGCAACGCTGAAGTAGGAGATATAGGGGGTTGCTCGCAAGCAGTAACATGCATTCTTTCGAATGGAATGCGCTGTTATTCCAATACTATTAGTCAGTACCTTTCTTCTTCCCCAAATAAAGTGATCTTTTTAAGTTTGTTAACGAAAAACTAGTTCTTTCGCTGGGAGGAGTTTTTTGAGGGCCGTGACGTAGTTAATTTTCCGTCGACAGGCGAGAAAAATCTTGACGTTTTATTGGAGCTCCTCGTTTTCTTGTCTACTCTTAAGATCTTTGGAACATCGAAGAATGAGGATGGCACCAAAAATAAAATATATTACTACATTTGAATAACCAAACGAAAGACAGTATACTTCCGGAATTTTCTAACAAGAACAGTCTCTCCCTTGATCAAATAGAATCATGCGTTTTCGGCTTCGTAAATTACAACATAAATCATCAATTTTCAGGTACTTAAGATCGTAATGACTTAATTTAAACAAAAACAAGGCAATGACAGAAGTACAATTTCTTCGTATCTAAGATCATGTTGTTAACAGAATGAGACTGACGGATTACCGGAAGCGAAAATCGGCCGGATATGGGATGTATAAGATTACATCTATTTAAACAAGTGCAGAGCTGCGAACTAATTTATATTGTTACATCAGGATGCTGACTAAATGTTCAATTAACGTTCTAATGTTCTTTTTACTAGCAATATAACAGTTTATTTATTGCAAGTTTTAATGTTAATGTAAGTTATGCAATTTTAGATAACAGATATTGCAAAAATATGTGTGTTTTTTAGTCAATTTTTTCTGTAATCAGAAGAGTTTGAGGTTAAGATGTTGGAATGTAGAAAACTGATATTAAGTTTTACTGACAACACAAATCGGATGGAAAAAGTATTGTTACATTTAATTAAGCTTAATGGAAAACATTATAGGATGTGACATTTCAAGCAAGAACCAGAGAAGTAATACTGTGTTATGGACTAGTGACGTTTATTGTCAAAACTAGACAAAACGAAAAATGAAACGAGAAAGGGAAACTGCACATTTTCCACAAATACAGTAAATAAGTTGGAGGAATAAATAAGTAAACTATATGGTGTACTTCAACATTTCAATTTGGGGGGGGGGGGATACCCAATGGGTGAGCTAAGTAAACAGATTAGAAAGAATATAAAATACTCTCTTCTGAAGCTCGAAAGACCCTTCACAATTCTGATTTTAGGAGGATTTTTGTCAATTTTTTGACGTTAATTAAAAACTTTGATACTTGATGATACACTAGTTAATAAAATGAGGATTCACTTTATGTACACAAATCATGTGAAGGAAGAAATGAGATTCGTTTGGAATAATTTCGTAAGAGTTAGTAGTTATTTCTAAAAGCAAACGACAAGAAAAATTGTTCACTAATAAAACATTTCCATTGTAAGTTCTTATTAATGCTTGTCTTGCAAACTTCAAAACATACCTTCTGTACTTTAAAATTCATATTAAGGTGAATGGTTAGCATGCAAATGACTTGAAAATCACCAGGTTCCTGCCCGCTGTAGTAGGAAAGCTCTTCAAAGAGCTGCTCAACCCATTGTATTAACTTTTGTATGGTGTGAGCGCGGCTAATGAGCAGCAAACCGCATAATTTGTAATTAACTGAGTATTTACATTAGCATTTCAGAAAAAAAAGTCTGTGTGTTGTGTGATGTCTGTCAAAGCTAGTCTGCACAAGCGAACCGACCATGATTATTCACGATCACCGACAAACTCCAAACCAGCAGCAAACATCAATTCATAATCATTCACGACAACAGCGAATGTAGTGATATTAAGGGTTTCGTTACCAAATATTTCGCAAAACGGTCTTCACTTTTGTGCACTCAATGCTCAGCCACCGAAGGCACTGCACTGGGCGAGCGGGCGTCGCGGGCGCAACAGGTCGCGTGCGGGCCGGGCCTCGCGCGGAGGCGCGTGCACTCACCCGTGTGCGTTCGCTTGTGGATCTTGAGGTTCTCGGAGCGCGCGAACACCTTGCCACAGCCGGGGAACGGGCACGGGAAGGGCTTCTCGCCCGTGTGCACGCGGATGTGGTTGACCAGCTTGTACTTGGCCTTGAAGGGGCGGCCGTTGCGCGGGCAGCCCGCCAGAAGCACGCGGCGCGTGCCTCGGGCGCCTGCGGCGGGCCGGGGGGCCCACGTCACGCGACGCGGCGACCGGCGGCCGCATGTAGCGGAAGAAGGCGCCGTGGTGCGGCCCGCCGCCGCCGCCGCCGCGCCGCACGCCTCGTGCGCCGCCTGCGCCGCCGCGTGCGCGTGGTGGTGGTGCTCGCGCCGCAGCAGGAAGTCGCGCGCCGCGTAGCCGCGTGCGCGTTGAGCGGTGGTGCGACGCGTGGTGGTGGTGGTGGTAGCCGCTCTGGTGGAAGTCGGCGGCCGGCGCGCCGCCGGCCGCGCCGCCCGCGGGCGGAGGGCTCATCTTGAGGCCCATGCTGGCCAGGTGGTGCGCGCCGCCGTCCACGAACGGGTTGAGCATGGTGGCGGCCCGCCGCCGGGGCGGCCGGCGCCCTCGCCCTCGCCGCCCCGCTGTCTCGTGCGCGTCGCCCGCCCGCTGCAGCAGCAGCCGCCGCGCGCACATGCACACTGGCGCCTGGCCTCCCGCCGCGCGGCGCCTCCGCTGCCACCCGGGACCTCGCTGCCCCAAAAAAACAAAACCAGGGCGCGGACGGCGCGCGGCGTGCTCCCGAGCGCTGGCTCCCCGCGGGACTGAGCCGCCGCGCCCGCCGTGCGCGCCGCGCCGCGCCGCCGCCCCGCCCGCGCGCCGCGCCCGCGCGCCGCCCCGCGCCGGCGCCACGCCCCCCGCGCGCCGCCGCGCCGTTGGCCGCCCGCCGCCGCGCCGGCCAATGGGCGCCCGGGGGCGGGGCGAGCGCGCGCGGGCGGCGGCTGCGCCGGCGCGCCGGGCACCGCCCCGCGCCGCGCCCTCCGCCCCGCGCCCCGCACCTGGGCGCTGAGTCAGCGCGCCCCCCCGCCCCCCCCGCACACGCACGCGGGCTGCGCGCCGCGATCACGCGAATGCGAAACTCGTGTCCCGCGCACGCCGCCCTGCCTTTCCGGGTGCGGCGTCTCGCCTGGAAGCGCCGCCGGCTTTCCCACAACTTGTCGGTCGTTCACGAATGGCAGGAGGTCTCATTCAGGGGCCCGTGGGCATATTCCCACGTTGCGAAGCCTATTCTCGAGTTGCACCTTGTTCACTGGAAAGTGCATCGCGTGTGGTTCATGTAAGGGGAAAGGAATTGGAGCAGCAGAGGTACCTGAAGTTTCCATTCACGGGAGAACGTCAAATGGTCTCGTGAACGTCGCGGTAGTT
Source organism: Teleogryllus oceanicus (assembly GCA_964035755.1). Taxonomy (NCBI): domain Eukaryota; kingdom Metazoa; phylum Arthropoda; class Insecta; order Orthoptera; family Gryllidae; genus Teleogryllus; species Teleogryllus oceanicus. The sequence continues at coordinate 108,192,971 of CAXIVR010000008.1, read as the reverse complement.
TCGAATTTGTACAACTCTGTGCCAACAATCTTGCCTTCGTAAAGCAGCTTCACGAACTAATTACTTCTTGAGGATGTCCTCTAGAGCTGGCAAAGTGGCAGTGTCTATTTCGATTGTGATTGTTATGTTAGTTTTCTACGTAGTGACAGCTCTTGGTTGCTGACCAGTTCCTGATTTAACTTCATACATTCACTCACCAGCTGGTATGAAGACGATGGACTTCCCATTTCTGTAGTTCCCTCGTCGTGTTTTGTTTACTGTAATTCGCACATGACATATAGCTGGAGGAGCACCATCACTCGCCAGGAAAAAAAGTTGCGGAAAATATTCACTTACTCCAACACGATATTTTGTACAACCCATAATTATATTGCTCAACTCTTTCACTAAGTCTGACTAAATCAATAAAGAAATACATTGCGTAAAACAATTATCATATCGCTTTTAATATTTCAAGGCAATACAAAAATACACACTTTATACATCAGGACTTATAATTACGAAGGATTCAAGGTTTTGGGATACATAGTCGAAAGAGTTAAGAATTACCTTCGCGAAAACATTACAAATTGAAACTTAATGCGACATATGCAGGGTCGCGTTAGATTTATAGTCGTACTGTTCCAATCTTCTCAGACTCCCGACGCAAATTTCGAAGCTGTGTATTTCAGTTGTACCGTGGAGACAGGACAGACAATTTTCCTTTTATTTGGTTGTACTACTAAGTGAATTTATGTCCCAAATTGTTCAAAACATTAGTAACTCGGACCGACAATCGAACCAGCGTCTTCAGCTTTACGCTCAGTTGCTCTGACCACTAAGCTACCGATACGATCAATTTGTTCGCACGGTTTTTTAAGCCAGCTGTATTGTCCGTTACTTGGTAGTGACTACCGAATTTATTTTAGGCTGAGAGAGAAGAAGGATTAAAGAAAATATTCAGAGTATTTAAATAAGTCGCAAGTAGGTTTCTTGTTGCACATACTGTGAGACGACACGTCGAAGGCTGGTATTTCCCACATTTGGTTACCCATCCGTGTCCTTCTTCTGGGCTATAATAAAGTTAATTATACTTACGGTAATGTTTTTCATTGGAAGATCATTCTGAAAAGCTCGAAGCCGACCTGCCAAGACGATAGTTTCGCATGAATAATAATTACCAATTCCTCTCTGGGCTGTACTGAAGAGTTTCGTTTTTGAAGAACTTTATGTAGTTATTAGTCACGTTCTTAAACAAGTTGTGAATCACCAAGTTGCTATGTTGATAATTTTTGTTACTTGCACTTGGGAATTAACATTATCTGACATTTTTTAATAGTAAAGAAAGCTTAGCTTCTATGTTAATTAATCAGTAAATACTACGAGAATAATAAATATTATCTCGCATGTTCGGGATGGAATAAAACCTTTGAATTTTAGGATCATTTTCGTTGTATCCTACTCACAAGTACAAATGAATGAGATCAAATCTTTCCCCCACAGATTTTGATGTAAAAAAGGAGAGAAGAAAATAAACGATTTTTCTTGAAAGCAAATGTTGCTCATATAAAATAATGAAATAAATACGGTTAGAAGAGATCTATAAAAGAGGAAGTAATAACGAGATAATTTCAGTTTTTCTTTTTTTAATGGGACTCCATGAGTAATAAGAAGCAAGCATGCAGGAAATTATGCAAGCTAACAATTACAATTATTTCCATAAATGGGCGAGAGAATGATTTATTGTAGTACAGTTACTCACATTTCAATAAAGCATCTACAGGGACGTACTACATCATATCTTTTGAAATTGAGATAAGAGCAACTATAATTAAAACCCTAATTATAAACGAATATAATAACTATTTACCTCAAATTTATGATAATAGATTTCCAGATGTAATATAAATGAAGTAAGGAGTTGATATATTGAATCATGAAAATTGGAGGAGGTTTTTAATTTATTAGCGATTGCGCTCGCATCAACTGCTAAGGTCCATTATAAGGTCCAGGTCATTCCATTAAGAGCATTGAATGTTTTCGCCTCGAGAAGTCGCGGGATCTTTCCCCACTAGATGGTGAGATCTTGTGCTGCCGACCTAGCGTCGGCTAGCGGGGTTTTCCCAACCAGGTATCTCCCGCAAGCAGGGCACATCCACAGCCGGTACAAGCTCTAATTCCCGACAGGACTCTTGACATGTTTGGTTGTGTGGTACGTGTTAGTATAAGTGTGTGTAAGAAGGGGGTGAGGATAGGACAAGGAAGTAGAAGGAAAGATCGCGCACCGTTCGTGACCCGTTTGTTAGGGTACTGCTCCGGCATTCACCTGGTATTGGTTGGAGAAACCACGAAAAACTACCGATCAGAGGAGCCGCTTGAATTCTCCTCCTGAAAGCCAAGGTGGCAAATCCTTTCACTGTCGGACTCGAACCCAGGACCTCTCGGTCAGAGGCACTGCAGTGATATCAGTAGATGCCCTGAGCCAGTTTTGCCGGTATCTAAATTAACGAACAGACGGGTTAGTAAGTATGATTATTTTAACATACTGGGGGTTTTGTGTAAAAACCTGATGTATGAGCAAAATTTATTTTAGAAATGTTCTGGAATATTGAGTGAGAACAATAGTTTTATGGCTTTAAAAATATAATCCAGGTAAATATGATAAACGTATACTCGATATCATAAATCCTTGGTAGTTTAATTAACGACGTGGAAATTAAGTTTTTTTATCAGCGATTTTTTTTAATTGGAGCGAATTTTCACAATCGTACGGCAAATTTACGAATTTGGGAAGTTCGGTAACCTTTCTCACTTATCATCCGGTAAACAAAGTTTCTTGGTAATAAAATATTTCTGGCAATAAAATACACTAACTTCAGGGCTCCTGAAAATTATTTCTATTTTAGGGTCTTCGTAGTTCTCAGTCATACAACTTGATCGATCACCAAACCAGTTCTGCGTGTGGAAAACATTCTTGTTTTGGCATCAAGTCCTAAAATGGCTGCAGGAAATGACATTCGTCGAAAATTAAATATTACTATGTTAATTTACGGTGAAGTAGCACGACATTGTATTCCTAAAACTCTCTGAAAATATTAGTGTTATATTGCTTGTATTGCGAGCAACACCTTGAAAAAACACTTCCTGCCAACCTTTCCATTTCGGCTGAGAAGTGCTGAGATAAGCTGATATAAATCTCAAACAAAGTTCACATCAATATAATGATGAAAAAGTTTTGGACATTTCTCAAGGAAATGCTTGAAAATATGGGAAATATTAACATAATGGTACAAATGTTTTGGACTTTATTTGACGTATTCTTTAACGTAATGCGAGGTGTATAAGAATCAGTGGCGTCTGGTGCCCCAACAGACTGGAGGTTGCACGTCCATCGAATGAGGGAAATGTAATTTCCAAAATTCAAAATACGAATACATAAAAATGTAAGCAATTCAAATCAATTAAAACTAAGTTAAATAAAAGTCTATATTGAAACACTACTTACATAATTGTATGCGTGCCCGCATAAGGCACACATACTACCCGCATATGTGATTCTGGCTTTGATTTCCACTGGACACTTAAGTTAGACTCCAGCACATTGCAACAAGCACTATTGCTTCGACACGTTTCACACACAAAAAAATTATTTTATTTCGAAAACTTCACTACCTTGGTATATTTGGCAATAATGAAAGTTCTTCCACACATTCGTATTCACAAGAACGTTCGCCAACTGCTGGCCAGCTGCAGCCACACTGGCTTCCGCGATGCACCATCCACTCGAGGGACTTCCGTCCAGAACGGCCACCTTTACACAAAGAACTCATCAAATGTGCATTTTGAAACAACAAACCTAATATCAAACGAAAACAAATTCTCCAAATATCATAAACAATGCATTGACTGTCGTCAATAATTGACTGAACTTGTGTACTTTCAATAACAAGCGAAATTCATAAAACTACGTTGTACCGAGTCAGACGAAGACAGAATAAGGATACCCTGGGACTCACTCCGTCGCCGCGCAGCGTGACAACGCCAGCTGCCTGGTTGCCCAACCCAAAGACCGTATATTCCCCGTGTTAAACCGAAGTGCCAAAGAGCAAATTCAGTAAATCCACTAACACAGTCAAGAGCCAAGAGCGTGGTGTAATTCCTGGCAAGGTATCAGACACCGGAGAGAGCGCGAGTTAGACGCTCCTTGGTTTCAGAATGATTCCATATGTATCGATATTGCTGCAGTATCTTGAAAATTGAATGTCATTAAAAGGAAAATGTATATTCCTAAGTTATTATAAGATCTTTTTCATTTTATGGGGGTCGTGCAACCGTGCAACCGTGCAACCTATGCACGAGCCGCCACTGATAAGAATGACAATTATATGAACTTCACGCCCTCGCAACTGTGACAAGGCAGCTAAAAAATCTGCATTTAGGATCTCAGTATTATTAGTGAAATGCACCGCCTTCCAAAAAAAGAGCGATTCAATCTCAATTAAATATTTTATTAATTCTATTCTAGTTTTGGTCGTTTTAGTGTTAATGGTAAACTGACGGTACTCAATACGTTTATGAATGTTTTAATAATAGTTCTTCTCCTTATCAAGTGTTTCGTTTACAGGAGTGAAGCCGGGGCAACAGCGGGATTCATGAACAGCACCTGGCGCGTGCGATTAAAGAAGCAAAATGATTACGAAAATGTTGAAAAATGTACTTTTTACTTTTTCGCCTTACGAATTTATTCGAAAGAAGAGAAGATTAAGTAATTACATAAACGGAGAATTTTTAATCAAGAGTTAATGCTCTTTCCGTCTTCTTCGGGAAAGTCGTGCTAATCGAGAACAATCATCATAGGAGCAGATCATTTTGTTTCTGTAGCTACCATTCACTGAAGCGTAGCCCGTAATTCCCATTGCCAAAAAATGCCCCTCCCCCTCCGAAAAATTCCATTTGCTACTACTCACTCACAACGATATTAAATACAAGGCACGGGTAGAAATGGAAAGATTTTAGCATTCTTTGCATTCGAAGCTGTAAGGTTGTAAGCTGCAATGTAAATACTCTGGAATTATGTTACTCGCGTATATTCTCGCATGGATAATTTAAGTCACATAGGGATTCAAGTTTTCTTATTTTTCCTACTCTAACTGCATAATTATCTTATTAGTTTGTTGCAGATGATTGCATAATTATGATCATTATGTTACAGCCTAATACCCTAGTACGGGTATTTGACCAATCACAGTGTTTACTGATGAGAAATAACCAATGATGGGTCATCGTTCTGCTAAGTGTTTCGCTAGAATGTGTGTGTTAGTCTGTGTCGAGTCAACTCATCAGGGATGGCAAACCCCACATGCTCACTCCTGTTTCCAAAACTCAGAAGAAAATCAGAATATTGAATCCCCCTAAGGGAACTGTATCGATTATTCCGATAATAAAAATAATGACAAATACTGAACTTTGATGATATTTCCTTAAGAAATTGAATCCTAACATAATTCGTATACTACTCATTCCAAAGAATATGCTTCACCAATGCCGTTTGGAACACATACGTGGCGTCTGTATACCGCATGCCAACTGACTCGTATCAATTGAATATAAGAGTATTATTATAGATATCACTACTCGTAGAAAATATAGTGAATAAAACTCAATGTAATGGGTATTGATAGATTTGTATGAGGATTACAGTACTCGTTCGCATCGTAACATTACTCATGTATTACTCATCATCACATCCTCGTTTCATAATATGTTATTTTCTAGGCACTATACACGTTTCCATTCTTGCTACTTTCGTTTATATTTTGTATCTCTTCGTTTTGTATCTTATCCACAAATAAGAAAATGATATTCTCCACACGATTCGTAGCAATCATGACAACATCGCTTCAAGAAAGATATGCTACGTGCATAACGTAGTTCTTTCTTGGAAGGGCAATGAAAAAAGGGGCTGAAAGGGCTGTGAATATCAGCTGCTAGTGACTAATATAAAAATAGTTTTGGTCATATTAGAATGCCAAGAAAATTTTAAAATTTACTTGATAAATGCGAATTATTCAATATTGAATTTAGCATTATTTTCTATTATAGTCGCGTGCTTGCAGTAAACCATCAGAACTCATAACCAGACTTTCTATTTAATCAGTAGAAACTAGTTTCCTGGTCGTGAAGCCTACATAGAACAGCTTTCGAACAAATGAAGATCAGAGAGCTTAAGATCGTGACGAATCAGTTCATTCACCCTCATTGAACCCACCTGCAGTCCTCGTTAATGGCCATCGTCGCTCGACAGAATATGCCAGGTGTATTTCCGCGTTCGCGATGCATACGGTATTGCGCTGGCCCGCACTGCCTTACCGCCAGGCACATCACTATTTCACGAAAAATATCTGTACGTATAAAAAAAACATTTAGCTCTCCGAATCGTGGAGATCCCATTGCTTGCAGCGAACAGGAATGTGCGCCGTCACTGACACCGACGCAAATGCTAGTGCGTGGTGGCCTTTCAGAGGAAGAGAACGGGGCAAACACCCCAGGCGCTACATTAAGAGGATGCTCATGTAGTACAATGAACTTCTTTTAGATACGTTTGTGCTAAAAGCAAGCTATTTTTCGACTACATTAAAAAATATTTTCTACATAACCCTGGCAAATTTCAATCAAAGATGTAATTAATGCTTCACTTTAATTGCTTCCACGATCAGGCAGGAACAGGGAGGTCTGTATACTAAAGTAATGAAATCATCTCAAGGGAGGAAAAGTAATGGAATCATCTCAGCAACATCTTGAACTTTGGTAGTAAAACCCGAGTTTAAGATTCTGTTGATATTTAACTTAAGGTGTATTAGTGATATTTCAAAGGTGGTTATGGAGAAGGGAAGAGGGCGAGAATATTTTCGCAGTTCTGCGCCCAAAAATCGGTTTGATTGATTGATTAGTGATTCCGGGCTAAGCTGCTAAGGTCATTAGTCCCGTGCATGTTTTTCATCGCCGAAGGTGGCGGTGATCTTCGCTGGATGGCGAGAAGTGGCGCCGATCTACGTTGGCTTGTGGGGCTTACCCCAACTTCGTGTCTCTCACCAGAATGACACCGCCCCAGTCGGGACGAGCTCTCAATGGTTTCTCCCGACACGTCTCCTGACTGGACCTGAATCTCCCGACTGGTCTTCTGACCAAGTAAGGCTGTGTAGTACATGTAAGTGTGAGTGTGTAAATAAGGGATGAAGATAGGTCAAGGAATAGATACGACATATTATTCCTACATTTGTCGAATGTTGATCGGAGGAATCACGGAAACCTACCGCTCAGAGCAGCCGGCCGCTAGAATTCTCCTTCAGTCAGAGACTTTATTTTCAATTTATTTTCTTCCTGTTCAACAAACATACATGTTTTTCAGGGTTGTGAATAGAAACATACATAACGTTTGATTTATTTCCGAACTGTGGGTGCCCTGAATGGGTGCGTTCAATGTTTTTGGTTTATATAGCATCGTAGGCTTTCACGGCCGAAGTCCATATGAGTAAAGGTTTCTGGGCTGTTAGGCCATGGTCCAGTTGGCGTTGAAGAGCCAAACGTTTCGTCCACGTCTGCGGTGGACATCTTCAGTGGCGGCAGCGTCATGGGGGTAGTCTCCGGGTCGGCGGCTGGCCAGCGACTGACTGCCCTGTCAGTTGATGCCGTAAGCTACCTTCGCCGGTCCAAGTGTCGGTCTGTACGTCTGTAGCGATGAATGAATGTGTCACGCATAGCTCTATCAGATTAGAAGCTTATTTGCAGAAACTTGGTGAATAATGAGGAGTAAGATCTTGCTGTGCCATTTCTAAGATCATTAAGATTTTTTTGGGTGTGGGGTACTTTTCATGAGGCCCTTGTAATATTTTCAAAATTTTCTGGAAGATGGTTGCAATTTTTTTCTTTTATGTTTTTTTCTGGAAAAGAAGAAGGTGCATTTATAAAAATTGTATGGTTCCGATTTCCATGAAAATCGTTTCAATTTTTAAAAATTTAATTTTTAAGACAGATTCTTTTCTCAATGCCAATTATCCTTCGAATTTCGTTCTTTAAATTCCATGCCCTTTTTTAAAATTATGAGTAGTCGAGTAATAAGTAGTGATATTACGAGGAGGAATAGTTTTGGTACGCCGCGTATTCCCACTAGTTTAATTCCTCAGTCAACGGAGATCATTTGTAGTATCAAGAGGCATGTACTGCTGATATCTCTTAGCTTATTTAGAGACCATGTTCAGATGTCTAGTTAGGTTCAAAAAACAATTTTAGTTCGGGATACTATTTTATTAGTGATTTTGAGTGTCTTTTTTCTCCGGCCAATGTCTATATTGATTTTAGGAGACTAGGTAAATACTAGTTTCCTTGAAAGTATGAAAGGCTCTCGTAATTGCCTATTTCGATTGACTATTTCGGTATTTAATTTATTCTGAGCATTATGTTTATCAGAAGAGACGCGGACTCTCCGTTGAGTCCCTTATCGGGGTAAAAAGGAACCTGTATGCATCCACAGGATCTCAATCGTGTAACTCCTCCTAACACATAATATCAACCAAGACAGAATATAGTCAACTATGTATTACTCGCACAAGTTTTCTTGAACGATGGATTGAAGAAATGCGGGCGGAGTGGGGGTATTAGTTACAAAGTCGTCCACTAGAGTATTTGCAGTAATGCCAACTTCTAGAAAATGAAAGTCAAACCTGCTAAGTGTGCGGCCAAGTCATCACTCTGGGTAGGCAACAGCAGGGACACTAGATAGGAGTTTTAGGTGCCTCCTTTGAAGGACGTGGACCTCTCTTAGTAATTTCTTTAGATAATGGTAATAAAGTTGAACAGAGGTTCTTGACTATGAAAGCAACTCTCTTTGATTAGCTTCTGTTTCGCGTCAACGAAATTTTAATGCTTGGAATGTTGTCATCAGTACTGGCTGCGAGTTTTTGCCTTCAACTGTTTGTTGCCCAAGAGAGGGGGAAGCAAGGTCATCGTTCAAGAAAAGTTGCGCGAGTAGTATGTGTATCAGCAAAAGAGCATATGTGATTTTGTTTTTACAAATTTAAAGATTTTAAAATTTGAAAATGTGGGAATTTTACCTACCAAAACCTTCTTTGTTCTGTCTCCAACATTCTTAATATTTTAAAGCTGCTGCGGCGCATAAAATTAATATAATTATTTGTGAATTATTCACGTAGACTACTTAACTTGTCTCAACTTACAGATCAACCTCGTCAAAAACCTTAAGTGATCATGGCAACTCGTTCTCCAACTAACATTCTCTCTACTGTTCTTCAAAAAGTACTTCCTTAACTTGGGAGGTCATAACGTAACCCTTGTCTACATCGTGCACTGGCCTTCTCCACCACGTTACAGCCACACATACACGTATTTGCAAAAAAAATTGTACTTTGCACTACTAGATACAATGAAGGACGAGCTATCGAAAGATAGTAATTTGCTTATTAATGAAAATGTATCAGTAATTTATTTCCTGCCCGCAACACTCCATCATCACAATATTGATCACACAACAGTCCCGTGTTTACAAATGATATTCTAAAATGTGTTGCCTCTTATCAGCCTCTGTACTTCCTCCATTTTCCATAAAAATTACGTTAATTTTAATTTAATTACAGAAGAACACAAATTAAGAATAATATTACATAACAGTAGATGCACATCATATGTCACCATTTGAAAATCAATTCATCATTTATCTACCTAGATTTCGTCAAAATGCCAAAGTTTTGATAAAAGTTGTTATTTTATGCAATTTAATTATTTTATTGATACACATTTTTATTTCAAATTATTTCTATTATTATTGTAGGAAGGTATATTTTTATTTAAATGAAAGTGTAAAAGCGTGAATGTGTATTACTCATTATAATAAAAAGAATATAAATTTATTTTCACATTTTTGTAAGTCCTATTTGGTCTCTCTTGCACCAGGGACTGAGAAAGATGTGATTATAGTCAGAGGGCTACTTCCGTGTAGCTCAAACGACAGTGCAACTTTTTTAAAATGAAATTATCTTTAATTGTGGAGAATTTATTCCAACTAATTAATTGAACCACGATGATACTCGCACATACAAGGAAACAAGGGCATGAACTTCTCGTTACTTTCTTTACATCAAGATAATTGAGTCTTACGATGAACAAAAATGATGCGGGCTTTCCTATTACAGGAAGCAAATTTACTAAGAAGGTACCTGTATTACTAATTTTCAACACGAACATAAATAAAATGAAAACTATGCAGCGTGCTGATATATGAGATGCGTCTGTGATTTTGTTCGCACTCAGAAACTAGGAAATAATCCAAAAACAATGAAACAGAGTCGAGTTTGACTGAAAAATACAAATATTTGATTGTCTTATTACACCTATTCTCATTCTGGGCTTACTGATTGAATCGTCATCCTTCTCAGTGCGACTGTCTCATTTTCATACTGCTTGCAACACTGCTGACTTCAAGAAAGAGGCCTCCCGCCATTGAATATTTGCTATTTAGGTCTTGCGTTATGGAACAGCATCTTCATCATCATCGTCATCATCATCTCTAGGGGTAAGGAGAGTCTCCTGCTCCGTATTCAGCATACCATCTTAATCTTGGTCGTCCGACATCTCTTTTCCAACGAGGTCGGTAGTGATTTTTTTGGAATGAGGTCACTACTCATTTTATGTAGATGTTGGAACCATCAGGTCCTGTCTAGTACTTTACTTTATTAGTACAAACAAAAAATATCTTTATGTCACTGGTATACAAAAAAACAACAACAACAACTGCTGTACAGAATACGTACTGTATTATGTTATTAGAGTATTCGTGAAGACTGTATCTATTAAAATATTTAATTTGTTGCGGTATATATGGAAGTAATTCATTGGTTGTTTTCAACCAATGGGCGTGCTCATTTTTGTAAAAAAAAACCTTTTGTGTGGTTTTGTTTAGCGACATTTTTGCTAATGTAGGCCACTAGTTATACTTATTTTATCGAAACTAATGCTTTTTGCGCAAAATGAGCGAGATATTTGCAATTAGATAACTTCAAATATTTAAATTTTATAAAAGTTTCAACTTCATTCTGAAAGAATAATATCTTCGTTGAGAGGTTAGAAAAAAACAACACATTTTTTGTGTACTATATTCCAGAACGTAGTGAATACATAAGTATTAATTATTTCAATAATTCAAAATGAATTTCGACATATTCTCTGTTTATTTGGAGTGGAATTCTATTGAAATTTAGAATACAATATGTGGACAGATTTGAACTTATATTTTGGGTCTCTATTCATGAGGAAGGGTAAAAATAAAAAAGTCAAAAGAAGAGTTTATAGGAATCTTACAAACGTCAAGACTTCCTGACAAATATTAAAGCTGGTCATTAATAAAATTGGTGTTTATTTCGAAATGAAAAACTGTAATTCTTCTTGTACGAAGTATGTCATTGCAATTTCATTTGTTCTCTCACTAATCTCAAAACAGCGATGTGTGTAGACTTCATGATGAATGCGACCTGAAAATACCATTATTATTGAAACTTAAACGACACACGAACGTAAGAAAATCAACCGCATGGGCGAGGGAGGGTAAAGAGCAAGTGTGCTCGGCGCTTTTGTTCGAGTGAAGCTTCCAAATGACTTCGTTATTCCGAGTGCAGAAGACAATGTGGGGGTTGCTCAGCAGATGACCAGAGCGCGCCCTCGCATCGGGCGCTCGGAGCAAGCGCATCCTTCTCCATTAAGATAGCGGCAGCGCGGGTCGGGAGAGAAAAAGGAAGAAGAAAATAATGAGGAGGAGGAGGAGGCGAGGTCCGAGGCGGAGTGCGCGCCCGGGAGCGGGGGCGGAGCGGGGGCGGAGCGGGGGCGGAGCGGGGGCGGAGCGGCCTGCCCCGGGCTGCGTGCGCGGCGCGCGGGTCGAGGGCCAGGGGCCGAGGCCCGAGGCGCACGGAAGCGCACGCCGTCACCGCCCGCTCAGCCGCCGCCTGCCACCGGCCGCTCCTGGCCGCCGCTGCCCGCTTGCCCGCGGCACTTGGCGGGCGAAGGGTTTCAGGGCGGAGGCTGCATTCAGGCGGTAATTGTGACATTTATATTTATATGGCCCACTACCTTTTTAATGTTTCGTTGTAAGTAGTATTTTTTTTTTTTAATTTGTTGCGTCCACATCTTGACGCAACGCATCTCCAAGCCCCTTAAGGGGCGTTGAGCGCATTCTTTGGAGTAATCCTCCGTTAATTACTAAGTCAAGTCTCGTCACGTCGCAGTCAGTCAGTGCCTTTTATCCCTTCGGCCAGGGGCTCGACGCCGTTAGACCCCGGGGTTCCTGGCCGGTCACCCAACCAAGCACCCGCGAGTCTCGAATTCGCTTAACCTTCGTGACTTCACGGAGCGTAGTAAACGAATTCGGCTAGCGCCGCCGGCTTGTATTCAACTTGTTACCTGCAGAAGCAAGAATTATGCTGTCGCGTGTGTGGAAAGTGGGGTACTAGAGGAGCAAAAATTGGCTATTCTCAAACGGCACATGTGAATGCTTTTTCAAAATCATATGAAGACACATGTGAATACTTCTTGGAAGCTTTTCTCTCGTCGCATGACGTCAGCTACGCAGTGAATAGTGACTTTATGGGAATTCAATCGGTATACTCAGTATGAGAAAACCGGTATCACCCAATCAAATATTTGCATTTTTCAGTCAAAATCGAAAGTGTTTAATTGTTTTGGTAATTTCCGAGTTTCTGAGTATCTAACCTAACCATATGCACATCTCATAAGCCCAGAAGTTGTATACGTTTCTTTCAAATTCTTCGCGCATTGGAAATTAGTAATGTATATTTTGACTTTAAATGGTGTAGTCATGCTATAGATTCCTTAAAATTATAGCTGTTATAGATTTTTCCTTATAACTCAATTTGAAGTGGCGGAGAAGTATTTGCTTCAGAGCCGTTCAATTCAAAATTAATTTTATCAGTTCTTTCTTTGTAGAGGGCAGCCCCTAATGTAATGGTGAGCGAGCCAACTTGTCGCAGCTGGATACTGGGATTCAAATTCTGGTTTCTCCTTAAGGAGTTTGTATTAAACAAAGTCCACGTTTTCTCATTCCTCCAATTCTCCATCCCCAATTAATTTATTCAATTTGCAGCCTTATCACCTTCCGGAATTACTACCTACCGTTATCCTTTACCATCTCATAACGTCATCAGTCGTCGCTTGCTAGAAACTGCTCAAATCATTATGCGATCGTCTTATGAAGGGACTTGTTCAGACGATTAGTCGAGATGTGTGAAAGATGGAGAATGGTCGACGCTGAAATGCTGAAAGAAGGCAATCAAAAATTGGGTGAAGATGGATGACCATTTTTTCTTTTTGAGAAATGGATTGAGAGGCAGAACAAAATAGGAGAATCACGAGAAAACTGCGGCTGTTCCTTTCTGTTCATTAGAAATTTCACATGAATTAACCCTAGCAACACGAGAAAAAAATAATCTCTATTTATTGGGTGGGGGGCCTCGTCGATCCTACTCGTATAATTCATTTGTTTATGTTTTTATCAAGAGATTATATATTTACTGAACACTTTGGAAAAACAAATTCCTTCAGAAAATCCACTTTTGATTTCAAAATTATACATTATACCCTCCTTTACAAGCATCCTTCTATTTACCATTCAGCGAACTTTTCTGACAGCTTCAGTGCATAAACAACTGAAAAATAGTCGCACTCTTATTGCCAGTCACAAGGAAACTTACGAAAAATAATGAATGTTGACAATATTGTCAACGCAAACAATTACAATTCCCTGTATATGTGAAAAAAGAAAAAGTGTACAACCACTAAAACACTGAAAAAATGTCTTCTACGAAGGGAGAGTTTATGGAACTCGAATTAGAAAAATACAGATATAAAATAAGGATTACTAATTTTTCCTGCCATTGTAGTGGAAAAAGAAGAGTGAAACTGCCTCAAAAATTACATTAATTCTCTACAATCCAGTGCAAATGAATGAAATGAACTGAAAGCATTATCGAGGTGATGGGCTACTTCAGAGCCCCCTTCGAAATTCGAGGGTTAAACGAGACTGGAAACACTATCCCAAACGTTAGGTATTTTGCCCACCAAGTCACAAGTTGACAGGCACACCCAGAAGGGGAGGGGGGCAGCTGAGACAAGTTCCCCCAGACCCCGCCTTAATTGGAACTCCGATATTTTTCGATTCAAAAGAAAAGAATGTATTTACTTCTAGTTCAAATTAACCGCTGTAAGTTATTTCTGTTGCATGGAGAGATGAATTGTGTTTATGTCCTGGGGGCGTGGGGGCTTCTGCTTGAAATAAGGGGCCCGTATGGATCGCCTGCCCCAGACCGTTTGTTTTCTCTGCGCGCCTCTGCTTGTGGGCAATTTTTTGGAGGCAATTTAGTAAGCAAATCCAATTTTGATAACCCAAAATTTAATACTAAATATCAGGGGTTGTGAGGAGCAGCCTTGGATTCAGCTAACAGGCTTCCCGACGGGTGTTTGGCGCTATTAATGAAGAGGTCGGAAACGCGTGGCGACGGCGGCGCGATCGCCACCTGCCCGTGGCCGACGCGGCGTCCCCGCCCCCACCCGTCCCCTCCGCCGCCGCCGCGTCGCCCGCTGCGCCTCGCGACTGCCGTCATCCTACCCGCCCACCTGCATCTTATCGCCTGCAGTCGTGGCCCCGCTGTCCAGCGACGCCGTCACTCTGCCACGTTGGCGTTGCTTTAGTCTCTTCCGGGTTGCACCGACCGAGATCACAGGTGTAGGCGCTGCCAAATGACTATGACATGTGCGATCTTGTCAGCAAAGCCGTGGGCCAAATGTTCGCCGCTATTGTGTATCGTTTCGATTGAGTATTCCTTCGGAAGAGCGCGGGGTTCTTCTATAAGAAAACGATGCCTGTATCTACATACGTACTTCTCTAGCATCTCTTAATTATGACAAGTCAAATTCGCTCAGCCACACAACTAGTGGAGATCTTCTGAGGCTGAAACCATTTCGAAATTAAAGAATCTTGTCTAATGATGTATCACGAGTTGACTTGTAACATCGGAGCGTAGGACTGCAATTGTTTTTCTTCCTGTGGCTTTTACAGCTTCAGGGGATGCCGATTTCAACTGTACGCGCCGGGTACCCACTGTGTCTCTCGTGGGGACACATATTAACCTTCACTCTAGACACTGACTCACTTGCCGTCTCCTCAGTCTGTGGTCAATAGATTCATAAGGCCTTCCGCGACAACATCCATTCATGAAACACAAAGGGTAAACAACGGACTAGAACCTTCGACCCTTCAGACCGAGTGCTGAGTCCGCACATACTCTAGCCACTTCGGCCATCTAGATGGGCAGCATAGGACTATAATTTGAAGTTGAAATTACGTGAACTAATCATAAACAGTTGTACAGTCAGGGTCTAAGGAATTTACGGAAACAAATATTATCAAGTTGTTCACATCTCATTGGGATAGAATTTAATCGATATTTTGTAATCGAAGTTTGCTGAATTCTCCTCAAAAAGTTCTCTATCAATTTTATCTTAAGTGGTCTTCTATCAAATATTTGATTGCTCCTCGTTTTTCTTCGTTTACTCTCTTAAGAAAATTTTGAGTACGCCCGAAACGGGGTCACGTGGATTTTGTAATAGTTGTCGATGAATTTGACAGATGTAGAGCTATGCTGTTTCTCGCAGAACGACTCCTCGCAGCTCATAGTCAGTTGCCTTTGCATTATACTGTTTGGCAAGCCCAAGTTTCACAACACGCCTCGCCTCCCGCCTCCTGCCACACGACGCCCGGCGTGGAACCCGCCGCCCACCGCACCTCGCTCCACGCGTCGCCGTCTCCCGTGCAGCCTCGCCCGCGGCGGCCACAACCTGCCCCCGGCCCCGGCCCCGCCCGCCGGCCCGCGGAGTCTGCCCGCCGCCGGCATAAATATTAATACCGAGCGTCTGCGGCGGGCGGGGGCGGGCGGGGGCGGGCGCTGGGCGCATTCTTGGGCGGAGCGGGGCGGGGCGGGGCGGGGCGGGGCGGGGCGGGGCGGGGCGGGGCGGGGCGGGGTGGCCTTCGACAGGCGCCGGCCACGGAGCGCACGCGCGCTCGCGACAGGGAGGATTCCCGCGCCACCCGCCAGCCTCTTAGAATGCAGATGAGGGTTCTCCCTGGAGGCCAGACCCTGCTATGGAGATCGCGTTTCAAACACAATTGAGAACGGACCGTTTACATAAACGCGAAATAATATGAGGATACAGTTAATTTTTCTTTATGTTCAGATGTAGACCTGTATATTATATCATCTATGAGGCATGAATATTTTGGAATTTTTATAGACAATGATGCGGAGAGGTTTGATGTAAGAAAAATGTAAAACATTTTCTGCTTTATCGGCGTACACGCGTAGATTTCTGCGTTGAGGAGACGAATCTGATGCGCAACTAAGCTGCTGTTGCGTACATTGGTGAGATTGACATTGTGACATGTGCGATTACGTTGTACGACAGACTCACGACACGTGTGGTGACTCGGGCCGGGATTGTGACTGAGACCTTATATCATAGTCCTAAATAAAAAGGGTTTGGCGGGGAATTCAAATCTTCCCAGGTTCCTAGATTTCCGGCGATAGTGTCTAAAGTGAGCGCAGAGCGGAGGCGGGTTGGGCGCTCCCAACCGGTCGCTCGCCTCTCCGTGTGGCCACTGCCTGGATTTTACATTCGCCACGGCGGAGCCCGGATCTTATAATTAATTGGAGATGGCCTTATACCGACATATTTGATGGTGCTTAATCCAACTCACGGCAACCTGGACCCGGAATCAGGGGATCACGTGGCAAGCTCTGAGCTGAAAGCGCGGCCCTACCCGGACATGTGAGGGTATACGTCCCAGGGAATCAGCCTGACGGTGCAACCCGAAGATAGTGAATCTGTTGATTGATTGATTGATTGGTGATTACGGGCGCTTCAACTGCTATGGTCATTATTCGTAATTGTAGTCCATGATTTTATCGCGGGAAGTGGCTGTGATCTTCTTTCGCCGACCTACCAGTCGTATCTCCCACTAGCGAGGCTCCGCCCCAACCGTGACAAGCTCTAGGCTCCAGAGTTGTCTTCCGGTTGTGCATGTAAGTGTAACGTGTGTGTTCGTAAGGAGTGAGGGTAAGTGAAGGAAGCGGAAGGAAAGGTGGCGCGCGGGCCGTGGCCCGCTAGCGTACTGCCCCGGCATTCACCTGGTATTGAACGGAGAAGCCACGGAAAACTACCGCACAGAATTTTCCTCCATACAGCGACTGAATTCGACCTAGCTATGTAGCTAGGGTCGAAAATCCTGCCATCGTCGAAACTCGAACTCTAGGACTTACCGGTCATAGGCACTGCAGTAACATTAATTACCCTCAGCCACCTAAGCTGGTTAAGAAGTGAGAATAAGCCTAAAGGCAAGAGCCCCCATTGGGGTAGAGTTCAAAGTATTAAAATAATGATGTAATCGGTGCAGCTTGCAACTGGTGTACGTAATATTCACCCCGAATCTGGAGTTGGTAGATAAACCTGATGCAAAGGATTCAAAGTTTGCTTGGTAATCATATTAATACTATATATACTTTTTAATGCCTCTCCAGGAAATGAAAGTCGCACAAAAGCACCTAGCACTACCTCCAAATACGTAGATCATTTCTAATAAACTTGATTGATCTGTAAGAATACTCGATTTTTGAGCGTGGATGGAGTATGGACACATTTCTTTTGAAAGATCAAACTCTCTCTTGAACATGTAATATCCACAGAATAAAAAAAGTGAGTTCTAAATTTTACTGCGTGCCTTTTTGAAAACTTTCACTTCCACACATTTACGTTATACACATTAGCGTTATTTGAAGTTGAGATGACTCATTCAAGGGTACTTTTTACGGTAGGATAAATTTCGAATTTTCTACCGAATAATTACATGAATTTAGGAGAAATGGTGGTAGTTGGTTGGCACAAGAGAAACACCTTTCCCACTTAACGGTTTATTGATAACCAGGAACGTATACAATTGACAGGAAACGGTAAGCCATAGAATATGAAATTCTTACAACTAACACAAAACGATAAATCAAAACCACATGCAATTTATTCCCCAAGAAAAACTATTACTGACATAACATGAAATGCACAATCAGCTCATACATACACAGATGCAGATCCACGGGGAGGGGAAATGAGAGAAATTACCCCTCCCCTTCGATTTTTCAGTACCTAACTATTAGTGTTAACTTTTCAGGAAACTTTCAAGCAAAAATATTCTCGGATAATCATTAAAAAGAATAAAATCGCATCGCACCTTGAGCTGAATTTAGGCTGGGTTATTGTTCATAATATGACACATTCATCCAAAATATTTTGAATAAAAATCTTTATTTTTAATTGCCGATCATACCCGAGCATTCATATATGTGTTCCTGCTCTTTGGCTAATCAGCGGTGACCCGGCCTCTGGGGGCATGGGATAACGGGTTCGTGTGGTTAGCACGAAGACAAGCATTTTTATATCTTGGATGGGGAAATATAACATCATTCGCAATTTCCTTCTTTTCTCATTCGCAGAAATTAAGCTCCAATCGCCGAAAAAGTTAACTCATTTGTTTTTCAGAGACAAAGAAAAACTACAAAGATGTCTATTGGCTCAGATTTTGTAGCCAACAACCGTCCTTATTGACACGACATTTGAGAATAACTGAAAACTGGGCTATTTCTGCTTCATTTGAAAAAATAATATCATAACTTTTTACTATTTAATAAGCATTTGGCTTTTCTGAATGGCCGAGGTGGCTAAGATCATGTACCGACTCAACACTTTGGTCCGAAGGGTTGCGGGATCGAGGCCCACATTGGACATGGTTGTTTGTCCCTTGTCTCTCATGCAAGTGTTGTCGCGGAGGGCCTCGCGTGCTGCTGATCCAGAACAGATAAGCTCGAAAGTGTTCTGGTGTCTAGTGTAGAGTTAAATATGCGTTTTTTAAAAAATTTATTTTTCGTCAAAAAAACAGTTAATAACTGCGTATGACGTGCTATGGGAAAAAGTGTGTGCATCCCATCGGGACGTAAAGAGTAACTGGCTATCGGATGGAAAAAAGCCCTAGGAAAAAAATTAAATTAAAAAGGGATAATCCTCTGTTATTTAATCTGAAAACCAATACTTGAATTTGCGTAATGGAATAATTTTCTTTCCAAAAAGGACAGTGTGTCTCCTTTCTTTGAAAAGTCCTTTGTTCTAAGCATTGAAAAGCCTAATATTTACTGCCATAAACATGATTGGAGCATAATTATCAATAAACACAAAATTTAAATTTTAAATTCGAATTACCTGAATACCTCTTAAAGGCAAATAGTTTTTCTGGCCTTGGCCTCTTTTCTGTTTTTTAAATGACAGGGTGAGACACACCTCTGGCGCATGTTTTACATATTTACATACATGTTTTACAAGAAAAATATGATATAATTACCTAACTAAGTTGTAAGTAATATCTAGAATGTAATATCATTTTATGCAGAGATTGTATTTAAATTAATCACAAATCAATCATTTTATCCAAGAAAACAACGAGATTTTGTATTTTTTATCATCCACGACATCCAAGTCATTTTCGCAGAGAACATTAAAAATGATTCATAAATATAATGTTAAATTCTGTACATTTCTTCAATTTACATATTTTTAATAATAAACCCTTGTACGAATAATTGGTTGGAAATGTCTGAGAAACGTTGAAAAACGTCCGTTAATATCATTTTTTGAAAAAGATGAAAAGTGACAAAAAATGTTTGAAGTACATCAAATGTCAAATCAAATGTACTAATTTCAATAGAGTTTCAACTTCGATTACTATATTCTTATTTAAAAAATATATCCCTAACTCAATAAATATAACTATATTTTCTTTAAAAAAAATAGTTTGCATTTGTATGATTTCAGGGAATATTTTTCACTACTTTCTATCGTTTTATAAAAATAAAAATTTCTTGAAACTACTCATTACTTAAAAAGAGAGTCAATTTATTACGAGGCATATTTTGTTTTATTCGTATTCCACTATTGGAAATAATTTCGTATTTTTTTGTGTGTATGTATTTCCGATCCATAATTACAAAAAACGTTTCTACGAAAAAATATCTAGTGTAAAAACTTCTATGATTGCACGTATTACAATTATAAGTGCAACGTTTGTCAGGCGAACAATTGTAGTACAACCTGTTAGTTGTGAAAATTGCGATTGTGCAAAATATTATCATGCAACCTGTGATTTACGCAGATGTTTAATTGTGCAAGAATTTTCATTACAAGTTTCCATTAAGTTGCATAATAGACTGTTGTATAATTATAAAGTTGCGTAATATTACACTGCACTGTTGCCAATGGCACAATTATAAAGTTGTTGTGGCAGACATTTTCAGACATTTTCCTTTTCTATCGAGATTTTCAATAATTCATTTCCATAAAAGTGTTGTTTTCTATTGTAAAAGCTTCTATGGTTACACACATTACAGCGATAAGTGCAACGTGTCTGCATTTATGCAATGTTTATTTGTTAGGCGAACAATTGTACAACCAAATATAAATTCCCTCCCCTAAAAAAGTTCGTCTCTGGATCCACCTATAATACATATCATTGAAGATTGATTTAAACTTAGTCAACATGTGAAGATGCAATACGAGTAGTTAACGAAATAAAATTGAATACGAAAATTAGAAAACAGTTTACAGTTTCGTCATACGAAATGTGAAAAGTTTTCACTTCATTTATGTAATAAATTTGAATGCAAGATTCTACAGTTTCTTTATTTTTTTATGGTTTACACAGATTAAATTAAATTGCGGTCACAAAGCAATAATCTCTATACTGCACAGAGAGCAGATTCTTTGCAGATTAGTGGTTGCACGTTCTAATGTAGAAAAATAATAAATTTTCAAGACAATGACTGTAAATGCATGGCACTTACAGTTTGACGCACTCACACAAGATACATCACACATCCATTGGGACATATGCAGGGTGTCCGGGGAGGAAACGTCGAAAATTGGAAATTTTAATGATTTGAACATTAAAATGCGCTAACACGCAAAAGGGTAAATACAAGTACGAGTATTAGAATTAGTCGCAGCCGCCATCTACTGAAACTGTCTTTCTAACGTCGTGTCCCTTAGTGACATACAATATCATTACTTCGAAAACGAAACGTACAACTGCATTGATTCATCATGTTAACAGCTTTCCCAGTAATAGTAGAAGCCATGCCCCACAGTTCGTCGATTTCACTTCATTATCAAAAGCTCTTGCTGTTCAGAACCTTCCCGTGAGATCCATTCCTAGCAGAAGCCAAGCGACAGGGGTTAAGATGAAAATCTGTCGAAATTCGCAATGTTTTTCTTGTCACTGGATGCAAGAACCGTCACTCATTAGAAGTTTCCGCAGCGCTCCAGAAAGAATAAAATCACATGCTAAGATCTAATTGAGCCTGTAAACGGTCTTTCTGGACCACTAGAGATCACCTAGGCCCAATGTTCCGGAATTTGTTCTAATAAGCATTCCTTCGCCCGCTTTTTAGATCTGGTGAACACTTTATTTTATAAATAAAGAACATGGAGCGGTAACCAGATAAGCCACACCAGTTACAACATGCCATCCCCCCACTAAACGTACATGTTAATATCTCCATTTCGACAAAAAGTGGTTTGTCTTATTACTACGTGCTTTGTTCTCATTTATGAAGGGCTTGGGGTAGCAACAAGACGACACACTCTTCGACCAACATCGAGATAGTAACACTTACTGATGTGGCTTATCTTTTTAATGCCATAAGGCATTCATATAATTTTTATTTTATTTTAAAGATATGCGACTTGTGACGAATTGTTTTTGTATTCCACGATTAACATAGTCTGATTTTTCACCTTTGCGGCATGAACCTGTTTTTACTGAGTGCTGTTCCTCTCAGAAGCATGACAGTAAAGTCGTCACTGCTTTTGACGTAACAGTTCCTTTGATTGTTCATTAATTTACATGGGCCATATGCATGAGCTTTTATTACTTATTACTCTCTTAATGATGAACCTAAAGCGTCAGAAACCCATCGGTTACATATTTCATCAGACCTACCAAGGGTTTCGGGATTCTTTAAAAATTGTTTGCCTGTATCCCTCTGCAAAATGTATTTAGTACCGACATTTTGTTACAAAATCTGCGAATCATATTTAATCAGGCGTTCTAATTTTAGAGATATCAGTAATATCATGAATGACAAAAGAAGACCAACAATATAACCTTAACCAGATTGTCAAATAATAGCATTTTTAGAAAAATATGAAGACTTATTGGGATGCAATATATTTGTCATGATAAAAAGTCTTTCAGAAAGACACCTTAGTATACCACTTTTCCATCTAAATATATGTGTACCTTTTAAATGAAACAACGCGGTAACATTTACTTTCTCTGTGACACTACCTCATAAGTATGCAAATGAAGAAACCCTTACCCGAGTTCCTTATGTGAAAAGGGGTTCCTGCACGCAGTACATTACCCAGAAGCAATTTCTGAACCTCTTGAAATGAGAAATGTATCTGGTCTCGTACTTTTAGATGTAACGGTTTTGTCGATAAAGCATTATGTCTACCACCAACAATTATGATAATAGGGTAAGAATGATCTGACCAACAACAAATGGCATTACTTCTCGTGAGTTATTCTGTACACACACAAAAAACAGGTCTTTAAAATGTGTACCCTAGTCGTACGAGTTGTACTATGGTTCCTGACACATCAATGACGGATTGGAATTATATTCTTTGAATAGTTACGATAACTTAAGAGTGGGAAAGTTATTCTAATTGAACATAAAATACTTAAGAGGATTAATTGGAATTAACACATACTAATTATTCTAATTTGTATATGACTTTTATAAAAAACGAATGCATGTCTCAAACATATTGCGGCGTCTTCACGGTATCAAATGAACACTAAAAACATTACAATATATCTGTTTCATATGTGTGTTTGTGAGTGTGTGTGTAGGTGTGTGTGAGAGAGCCAGAGAGAGCCAGAGAAAGAGCAAGAGAGAGCGAGAGAGAGGAGAGAAGGGAGAGAAAGGAGAGAGGAGAGGAGAGAGAGAGAGAGGAGAGAGAGAGGAGAGGAGAGGGAGAGGAGAGGGAGAGAGGGAGAGGAGAGAGAGAGGAGAGGAGAGAGGAGAGGAGAGAGGAGAGAGGGGAGGAGAGGGAGAGAGGAGGAGGAGAGAGGAGAGAGGAGAGAGAGAGAGGAGAGAGAGAGAGAGAGAGAGAGGAGAGGGGAGAGGGGAGGAGAGAGAGAGAGAGAAAGGAGAGAGAGAGGGGAGAGGAGAGAGAGAGAGAAGGGAGAGGAGGGGAGGAGGGAGAGAGAGAGGGAGGAGGGAGAGGAGACACTGGCAGTGGGAGAGAGAAGGAGAAGAAGCATCAATTTGCTGAAGCAAGGAGTGAAGAAAAATGCACTCTGCATCACGAAAGGTGCAAAACACGATTTTACAATTGTGGGTTACAGTTGTGGATTACAGTTGTGGGTTATAACTTAATGTTAGACAAACAATAAATGTTTCTTCTTACAATAATTGAAGCCCTCAGGGCAATACTGCCCTAGTCCACGCTACGATGTGAATATGGATTTCAGATAGAACTGCCAATTATGTCAACACTTATGACCTATTTGTGCACAGAGCTATGGGACCTTATCAGCAACAAAAACAACCAAAGTCGTACTGCTATTGCTGTGGATGATTGCAAAAAACAACAACAAACAAACAAACTTCATAACATGTAATTACATAGCGCTTATACCTACGATGTTTTCTGACAGGAATAAACCTCTTTCGTCTGAAAATGTAATTGTTATCGTTTTGCAACGATGATACTGTCCCAGAATATTGGGAAGATCACGATTCTCTGTGGGCGATTTCGAAATAACATACATTTTATGTATAGAAAAGTGGAAATATTTTTGCTGTGAGGAAGGGCAGAGATCCAGAAGAATAACATCAGGTCTTAAAATCACATAGACATTTCGTAGTGATTTACTTTATGTTCCTGAAATTATATTTCAGATTTCAAGACTATCTGTGCAGCCGATTTGTGAGGACAGTGGCGGTTCGTGCTTAGATTGCACGGTTGCACAACCCTCAGAAAATGAAAAAGATCTCATCATATCTTAGGAATATACATTTTCCTTTTAAAACATTCAATATTAAATACCTGCACTATGTTAGATTGAAGCATGCACCTGTAATACAAAACTCAGCACAGGGGATATCCAAGGGGGCAGAAGTTAGGCTCCCCTCGTATTCGCATGTGTTTTCACGATTTAAAAATATTCGGATTCGGCGCATCGATATGTCTAGAGAAACGTGTGTCAAGTTTTTGGGTTTGTCAACAACCCCGAAAAAAAATAATACAATGTCACAGTGTTTTTTCGCGAATAAAAACAAAACAAAAGAAAACAGGAGCGTGGTGGCGCAGTTCTGGCTTCAGATTCGAATTCAGCGCGTCGACATATATAGAGAAACATGTGTCAACTCTTTGGGTCTGACAATTTTATTTTGTAAATACAGTAATTCTAGAAAATATCTCGAAAGAGATGTTTACGTGCATTTGTTTTTGCATGCGTATTTCGGAGAACTTTGTTTTGTCTCAATTTGTCGATGTTTTGAAGTAGAACATACATTTTCGTGGTTTTGTTATTACGGTCTGCGTAAGGCATACTACCTGAGTTACAGGACGAACGAAAAAAAAACGGCCTAACTGAACTTCCATAACTGAATTGACGAGAAGCGATGTTGTGTGAATTCTACGGATGTCAATTTATCACAGAATTTCGAATCTTTGGGTGGGCGTTCGGGCGTATCGATGGAGGTGTACGCAGACGGCGGGGCCGCGGGCGTCGGCAGGTAGCCGTGTGGGGGGCGGGGCAGCCTGCGGGGCGAGGTGGGCGGGCGGGGCGGGACGCCCGGGGCGTGGAGGCGGGGGTGGGCGTGGTTGGGCGTGACGGGGCGTGGCGGGTATGGCGGGAAATGGGTCTGCACCTCCCTTTGATATTTGTTTTCCCCTTCAGCAAAACAAAGCTAATGCTTCATCCGAAAGTAATTGGTCGACCACTCCCACAAAAGCGGAAGCACTCTCTTCGCCCTTTAATGTGTTAAAAAAAGCTCATCGAGTTCCACAGAAGGAATATTTTTCGGGAAAAAGGGCCTTTAAAAGTGACAGGATGCATGTTTTATGTGCGGAACTTTTGAAAACAGAGCAACTCTGTAAATGTTATTTCGTAAGAAAGGAAAAAAAAAAAAAAACAAAAAAAAAAAAACACATGAAATAATTTTGGGATAACATTCATGTTGTTCCTAAAAAAACAAACAGTTGCAACGTGCAAAGAGGCTTTTGTCGTTGTGATTTGAATTTGTTTTTACTGTGATTTTGCGGTATCAACGACTGTTTTGTAAATTATAACATTGTGAAGTACGCTCTTCTACATTTTAATTAGCTATAATTTGTGCTACAATAAAGTTATTACCATCATTTTGATACTTTTGTGGGTAGTACCAACGAGGAAAGTTCTAGGACGTGAGACAAAAAGTGCAGTTCAGATAAGTATATGATATATATATATATATATATATATATATATATAGTATAATAATAATAATAATAATAATAATAATAATAATAATGACTTTATGTGGCGCGACTCGGGCCATCAGGCCCGCTCTTCCGCCTAACCACGTAATACATACATTTATAGATAGAATTGAATTAAGAGATACATTTAGTAAATAAAAACAAGTAAATAATAATACTTAGTAATAAGTAAATAATACAACTTACAGATGTCATGCCCCTGGGCTCACAAACGCGACAAGAATACAACGTCCCAGCATTTGCCTTAAGCGACCGGGGAAAACCAGGGAAAACAAAGGAAGTGTGCATGCTCTTCAACATTGTGCAACAAAATAAAATATTTAAGATACTTTTAAAAACAAACAAACGTTGCTGACTCTGGAAAACTCTAAAGGTTTAATAAATAAGATATATGAGAAACTTTTTCAAAGCTAAGCGGAAAATCAAGTTTATTTTAAACTCAGCTACATTTAGTTCTGATTTTCATGTGACAATTTCCTTCTTTTACTGCAGAATCCTCTTCTCTTGCATTGTTTGCAGGCAGAAGGCGGGAGAAGTCAGTCTCATATTCGGAGCGAGAAAGGCACGTTAGACCATTGTACACTTTCGGCTGAACCTCCTCTCAGTCGAAACGTCCCTCTTGACGTCTACCCTGGTGGCGTGGGTCTTCCGTGCCCTTCGACGACTAAGTTCTACCTTCGAGGGGACCACGTTTCCCGCCCCTTGGTCACTTCTTTTGTCTGAGCAACTTGACCAAAACCTGAAAGGTGGCTGCACCGCGAACCTTTATTACTCTCATTCTTAGACGACGTAACTAAAACTATCGAAGCCGTGCTTATTGAAAATCTAAACGGTTATTGCTCCATAAATTCTAACCACTGATTCGCCCTGATTTTCCTCAATACGAGTCATACGCCCAGTAAAAAATGTGTCAATTATACTTACAATGTACTTATAGTAGCAAAGTAAAAGAAATAGTGTCAATTATACCTATTTATTTTCAGATTTTTTCAATAGCTTCGAATGATACCGAAAAATTAATGTCTGAAAAACGAAAATGATTTTTTAATATTAACTTTTATTTGTGAGTTGTATAAAAACTATATAAAAATGAGTAGCATTTCCTTATCTGTATAATCAACTACGGAAAATTTGGTAAAAACGTACACTAGTTCCCCTTTTCTAGCTTGCAAATGCGCTCTATAATAAGTCGCTAAGTTCACGTATTCAGTCCCAAACAGCAGATCCCGCAACTGCGGAGTGTTTTCGGAGTGTTATTTAAAAGCTGACTGGAACTGGAATCGATTTGAACGGATATTTCTTTGTTTGCGTAATTTGTCTTAATATACTATCATTTTAAATTCATCAAGAAACAATTTCACTCTGGTTAATTCACAATTTTCTTAGAAAAATATGTCATAGTGAATTTGAAATATTTTTCTGAAACGGTTAATCTGTACGTCCTTAGATATTAACTTTGGCGGATACAAACTGTAGGTATAAAGAAATATAAACACTGAAATATCTTTAGAATAAGAACTTTCCAACTAACAAAAAAATAACCTAAGAAAAATTCAAAAATTCCATTTACATAATACATTCATCGGAGTATTTTTGTGGTCAATTTTTTCGTGATACATTTTTCGGTTTCCTTCGATAAATTGAGAAACTCTGCTAATGTTTAACGCACTGCATTTTAGTTACGTATTAAAATAATGGGGGAAAGACAAAAGAAATACGATTAAAAAATAACGTGTTTCTGGGTAAATGTTATCTTAAAATATGCCGAAGCCCATTGTCAGCATACGACGCGATGGAAAGAAAAAATAAAATTGTAGAAATAATTTCACAATTTTCTGATATATTGAATTTTTACAAATGGAGTTAAGAGTTGTTCATTTTATTATCATGATTATTCTGGTTATTAGACATTCTAATAAACATGTAAGGTCAGGGATGTTTTCATAAGACAACTTCCACGCAATTTCTAAATCACAAGGCAAAAGAAACATTTTGATGAAAATCGTGGAAATGTGGAAAAGTCGAATGTGATTTCGGTTTGAAGTGGGTATGTCATGTAGTTTTTACTTTCACAGTGCCTAGTAGAATTCTATGAAACATTAGAATTTGTATTTCCTCAATGCCAAATGGAGATACAATTCATATTACTTATAATAATAATAATAATAATAATAATAATAATAATAATAATAATAATTATTATTATTATTATTATTATTGATTTTTTCGTGTTTCCGGGCGCGTCAACGACTTTGTCGACGTCATTAGTCCCGTAACTGTAGTGCATGTTTTCTCAGGAGATGGCGGTGATCTTCCCCCGCTGGATGGCGAGATCCGGCACCGACCTACCGTCGGCTAGTGGGGTTTCCCCCTTACCAGGACTCTCCCACCAGCGGGGCAAGCTCCAAGCTCACAATCGGTCTCCCGGAATATGTGGTAGTGTAGTGCATGTTAGTGTAAGTGTGTGTGTGTGTGTGTGTGTGTGTGTGTGTGTGGTGTAAAGGGAGAGGATAGGACAAGGAAGAGGAAGGAAAGATCGCGCGCTGTCCGTGGCCCGTTTGGTAGGGTACTGCCCCGGTATTAACCTGGTGTTGATAGGAGAAATCACGGAAAACTACCGATCAGAACAACCGGCCGCTAGAATTCTCCTTCCGCGACTGAATTCAACCTAGCTGAAAAGCCAGTGTCGAAAATCCTGCCGCTGTCAGGAGTCGAACGTAGGAACTCCCGGTCAGAGATGCTGCAGTGACATCAATTGATGCACTGAGCTACCTCTCTCGGATTTATTATTATTATTATTATTATTATTATTATTATTATTATTATTATTATTATTATTATTATTAATACTGTTGTTGTACAAACTATGAATATTTATTGAGATGATTAATGTGTTTACTTTTTAAGTTCACGACTAAAACTCGTAGCTAAATACTACTTTCTACTAGTTCAAAACTTTATAGTTGACTATTGTTCAATGTCAATGAAATGATGAATTCAATGTAAATGAAATGATCATACTATCATAACGACATCAATAACAAATGTAAGCTGAGTTTCTGATCGAATAAACTATTTTCCGCATTCGGCCTTCTTTTAATGTGTTCTGGCCTGAAATATTACTAGAAATTCAAACTATTGTTCTGGATTGACAAACTATATCTCCCTTCCTTAACGATTAATACCTCAACGGTCGAGACCTCTAGCTTATTTCACCCGCAATATATTTATAAAGAATGGTCCAGTAAATGAAACTCGCCAAAAGAATTATTCACATGAAAGTAAAGAATGGAAAGTGACGAAGTGGAAAAGGCTGCCGAGGCAAAGGGCACGGCGGCGGGGGCGGCGGCGGGGGCGGGAGCCCGGTCCCAGGGCGCCGCCCCACCCCCGCCGCGCCGTTGCCTTCCATCGCGGACACAAGATTTATGAGGTGCAGCCGGCCCACGCGTCATAAAAATGGCTGCCAGCGGTCGCTTAATGGCATTCTCGGGCCAGGTGCGCCCCTCGGCCCCGCCTCCCACGCCCCCGCCCCCGCCCCCGCCCCCGCCCTGCGCCCACGCGCGACGACGACGCCGACCGCAAAACAAAACACGCAAGAACAAGAGGCGGGCGAAGGGAAGTCTCCCCGGCCGATCGCGCATTCCTCTCCCGAGGTCCGTCATTCCGGGAAACCGCCAGCGCTTCCCGTGTGATCAGGCTGCCTTATAAACTCAGCCAGCCACTTGCCGACCTCAATCCCTCCCGCTGCCCGCTGCCTCGGAATCCCATTTCTCCTAGCAACACACAAGCGGAACAGGGAAGCCCGAAGAGAAATTTACAATACTTTATGGACTTCAGTAATCGCTTGTCAGATTGATGGAGTATGGAATTAGATAAAAAAGAATCTAACCAAGGAAATTTAATATTCAGTCAGGTAACTTTCTGGATACACATTCGGTGAGAAATCATTTCAAAGGAAGTAATAGTAATGTCACGTAAAGCCACATAACATAATTTGTATTAGTATATTTACTCTATCTCCTTAGTGGTAATTTTGAACAGTATGTCTTTCATGTTGATTTGTATCTCAAAGTATAATATAAAAGAAAGTAAAAAATCCTAAAAAAAGATTAGCAAAAACCCTTTCTAAAACACTAATATTAAGTTTCTCAGCATTGCCCCCGATGTAACAATGAATGTACTAAACCTTTATTGGAACCAACGCCAATTTAAATACGCCAAACAACTAGTGTAATACGTAAGATTAATAACATAAACAAGTAATAATAAACGTTTAAACATCACCAATTAAAATAAATTTCTCGAATTAAATAAGATTAACTGCGACATGAAAATTGTACCAAATGTATACTTATAGGTATTACCTATAGGTAGGACCACTAGGATCGAGAATTACGCCATCTATAGAATTTGTTACGATATTGTGCATAGTTTTTCATTAAATTGAATAGTTCATCGCGTAATTTAATATATCTTACTTATCTACAGATACACACACTGAAATTCTGTTCACATCTTGAAGTTAAATATTCAATTAAATTTCGATATGTATTCTTTTATATCGTGAATTCACTGTCATAATTATTGTACATTTAAACTTATCAGACAGTTCAGTACAATTGAGAACATGAAAAATGTTTCATTATCCAGTCGCAAAACAATGAATAATCTCTCCAATTTCCGACATTCAAAACTATTAATTTTTTAAAGTCAGAAATGTATCATTTTTTAAAGTCAAATATTGTTTTTAAATGTAGTAGCTTCTGGCAAGTTAATTAGTTTTTTATCCATCTTGATGGATGTGCCGGTGAGTTAATCACAAATTCGTAATTAAGGGGCATTTGTCAATTTCTTTATTCTTCGTTGTAATAAAATCTAAACACATAAACTTTCTCAAAGATGGCACCAAATTTTTAGATAACATTTTGTTGTCGAATAGTGTAATAGGCGCTTAACAGAGTGGTGCAGGTTTCATTTTCGCTAAAATCCCTGATTTTTCGAAAATTGCCGAAGTTCAAAATTTGTCGGCGTCTTCCTACAACTAAAATATTGAAAATAGAGATTTTTCTAAATGAAATCTCTTCTTTAAAGACAGATTTTGAAATAAGGTCATGAACAAACTTAAGAAGTTTTCGTGTAATTTTGCATGAAATATAGGCAATTGATAATTTTGTTTAAACATTATTTTTTCAAAAACAAACCAAATTTTTATTACATTTTGATTTCGGATAGCGTAAAGGACGAAGAAAATAATGCAAGTTTCATGTTCGTTCAAATCCCTGATTTTTCGGAAATTGCAAAAATTCAGAATTATTTCTGAGTCTTCCTACAACTACAATTTTGAAGATTTTTTTCTTAATGCTATGTGTTCATAAAGATCGCCTTATAAGAACTTTCATAAAAGCACAATATGAAACTGAAAAACAGTCCGTTTATCGCAAGAACGGCGTTTTTAGCAAGAATTTATTAGAAAATATGTGCCCATTGTTGCCAACGTCCAATTCTGCCCGATGTGTGCATTGTTCTCAGCGTTCATTGACTGAGGTGTGTTGATAAAGACAGAAATTGGGGTTTAATAATATTACATAACGGTAAAAAATTTAAAATTATATTACATCAAAATAAAATAACACAACCACGAGAAAGTATGTGCTGTTTTAGCAATACACACACATATACATCGGCAACGTATAAGCGACTCTGACAATTCTCTCGCCACGTGTTGTGGTTCACCACGTGATCTGCTTTGAAGCAATCAGCATGCGAGGATTTGTTTACTCTCTCACAGCGTTGCCGCTCATTCGATTTACACGAAGTCATGGAAGCGATCAGGTTCGCCTTTGGCGAAAGTTATGTAGTACATGGTCAAGACGTGTCACAGCATGTCTGTAAGTGTTGATGTTTGAGATATCATTTATCTGCCATGTAGGTGGTGCCGTGTGCGTACTAACGTGTGGAATCAGCGTATTGAACTGTCGCTTATACGCTGCCGGCACTGTGGTTTACATTAGGAATTCACGAACTCCTGCCGTCAGTATTTGACACTGCCTGATGCACGTGCATCAACCCACTCCTTCGTGCCGCTGAAGTCCACAGACCCCACCGGCTGAGGTGGCTCAGGGAAACAATTGCAGCGCCTCTGACGGACGAATGCCGTGTCACTGCAGGGCCTCCAGAGGACCAGCAGGTCCTAAGGTTTGGGTCCCTGCGGTGCACCGCGTTGGCAGGATTTTCAACTCTAGCTACTAGTTAGAACCGTTGTCTGGAGGAGCATTACAGCAGCCGGCTGTATGGTTTCTCCGATCAACACCAGGCGAATGCTGGAGCAGTGCCATAACACACAAGTCACGAACCGCGCGCAATCTTTCCTGTCTCTTCTTTTCCCTATTCTCACCCCTCACTAACACACACTTATCCTTACATTCACTACGCTGCCACACTAATCGAGAGCGTAGAGCTAGTCCCGGCTGGAGAGGTGCTATGCTGGTGGGAGATACCTGGTTGAGGAAAACCCCACAAGCTGACAGGTATGTCGGTGCCGTATTTCGCCATCTAATAGGGTTGAAGATCATCGCCACCTCCCGAGTAAGACATGCACCACACTTACGAGACTAATGAGCTTAACAGTTGACGCACCCGCAAACACTAATCAATCAATCCATGGATCCATTAGCGGCTTTACACAGCCGCCTGCAATCCATGGCCCCGTTCGGCACCTCAGAGTTCTTACTTAAAGTGAAGCAAAACCCATAACTTCGATAACTATCGGAACAGCCTGTGTTTTTATGCCACACTAATCACCCTCACGGGTAGCTCATTAGTCAGCGTGCTCGCTTTCTAGGACAATGACCGCAGTTTCGATTCCCGGTCGGGCATGATTATAGTGTGAGTTTTCCTTGCATATGTTGCTATGTGACGATGAGAATACTTACTTCTCAGGTTCAGAAGACCAGAATACGGCGTACGGATGACTACGTGCAAACAATATGCGCCTCTTAACCCAGGGCCGCGATGCCGGGAGGCTGCTGGTAGGCCCTGGCCGGTAACGGGTTGTCGCGCAAAGTAGAAACAAATATTCGGCTAATCCTGATTTCCAAAATCTTGTATTTAAGAAGTTACTGTACTTTATTAGTTGTGAAGTTTTGATCACATGGCTCAGCACCGTTTGCGAGTAAACATTTTTTCTCCAAATCCAGAAGTATAACGGCAAACTTGTTTACCGCTATTTCCCAATCAGTTTGAATTTGTTGGTCGTACCTTATTGTACATAGTCCAGCAGACGTCACCGGGTGTGATGAGATACGGTACCATTTGAAGAATGTGTTTGAAATGCGTTACAAACCTGCGTGTGAAGGTAACTAAATACCGTATAGTTCATTTTCAGGTATTTGGATATCGCTAAAATTGGTCAATATGGTAAATGTTCTTGAGAAATTCGGCATTTATCATCCTAGGATAGTGTCATGTTTTCAATGACTCATCTTGGGCAGCTTCCAAATCTGACTTCTTTCTTTCTTTCTCTTTTATGACATACAAATAATTGGTGTTGATTGATCTGCTCAATTGATTCAATTGATCAATTCAATTTGACATAAGGTCATATAAAATTTTTGGAAACTTTGAGAGTAGTTTTCGCGTAATTTTGCTTGGAGTATAGGTTATTTTATATTTCTTTAAACAATTTTTTCTTATAAACGGCACCAAAGTTTTTAATCATATTTTGACCTCAGATATTTAAAGGACGCGTAAGAGAATGGTGCATGTCTCATGTCCGTTGCTGGTTTGAAAATTGCAATAACTCACTCGGTATTTTCCCACAACTGCAATTAAAAAGATATTTTTTTCTTAATAAAATGTCAGATGATCAGCAGAAACAGATCTTCAAATAAGGCCATTAACAATTTTTTGAAAACATATGTATTTCTTGCGTAATTGTGATTCAAACATTAACCATTTTTATATTAAAAAAATATTTTCTCAGAAACAGCTTCAATTTTCTTCTTTGAATTTTTTCACGTTTTCATTGCCGCTTAATTAAGGTGGCCATTTCAGCAGGTTTCATTGTAGTGTCAGGCGGCGCGCATTCATTTCCAAGCAGTGGAGGGTAGTATTTGTGTGAACGCGGATAACAGAGAAGAATTTGTAGTTGCGTGTTGAGTGTAGTTGGCAATGTGAACGGATGAATTATTCTTATCATAAGTAATATCACGATAAGTGCTGTGATAGCCGGTAATCTCCCTTCGTGAGGAGGTAAATATCAAGTGATATTTAATGTGACTAGTTACATGAATCGAATGGATTATTAAAATCACAGGAATTACAAAAAAGAGAGATATAACTCAAAATTGCTACTGGAGTATGTGAAACTTTCATTCAGCTCCGAGTTATAACTGTCTCCTGGAATTTCTGATAATTTAAATGAAAAATATGAATAACAGTTTAATGCTAAAAATTATTTCAAATATGTTTCGATTGAATAGTAACAAAACTTTCAAAAAACAATTATAAGAAAGCTACTTATAAGAACATTTATTAAAAACCACAAGCATTAAAGTAGTAGGAAGTTGATTTTTCCATGTCATGGTATTCCGAGGAAGTCTTTGAAATGGAAGATGTACAAGTTGAATTGGCAGAGGAATTCGTCAATTTCGAGTGTTTGTGTGTACTCATTAAAGAATTTTCCTGAATAATTTTGGTGGAAACATTAGAATTTTGATAGCATATTCTTTGTAGTTTTCAACATCTAATCTTCACATATTAAATGTCTAAAATATGTGTAATTTCTTAATTTTTAGTTTGTTCTGTCCATTTGCATTTTCCTTCTTCACAAAATTCTTTAAATTGTTTTCACACACTTTCTCTGATTCTTTTGCTGTTCAGAGGTTTAAACTTCACCAAAACGACATATTTTAATATTATATTGATGCTCACAAGCTATTGTGGACCTAAAAGAATTGCTATCATTATCTTAAAAAGGTAAACAAAGATAATAGCGGAGTGCAAAAGTAATCAAAGTGATAATTTAATATATTTTCATATATTAAATTATATTTTATGATATATTAATATATTTCGATAATTTAATATATATTTTGAATATATTATTACTTACATTGGCTACTTACGACACGGGCAGACATGAGTGAAATAGTTGCCTTAAAACATGTTCACAAAGACATAACAGCAATCTTAGATTGAAATATAGGTGACCCGTCGTCGAAAAAATGGAAGCTTTTAGGAATGATCCAGCACCACCATGGGTAAATATGTTCTTTGATGTCGGGGATGTGTCAGTTTATAGGCACGGTGTTCCAAGACTGATGAACAGTCAGAGTTAATGAGGGTTCGTTCTCCGTCCGAGAATTGTCCAAAGGATTAACCTGGGGAAAAAGTTTCAGGATCATCATCACGTCAGAGACGTACAGAAAGGGTACTGATATGCTGAAGCTGATGCTCAAGCCTTGGGATAATATACCACGCAAATTGCATGATCATGTACAATGTCATTCGGGGGAAGCAATGTTTGCTATTAGTGTGCAAGTCGCGTTGGGATCGTTCGTATACCCCGACACAAGTCTCCGATACTTTGATTTGTTGGCACGATTAAAAAAACTCCGTGGGCCATAAGGTTTTCCAATATTCCTAGGGTGTTTAGGAAATAATGTAACAAACTTCTAGGGCAGGCACGGGAAAAGAACATTTGGTAGGAAATCTCATATGACGAAGTATACACTGGCATTTTTGACCGAGAGATTGGCAACGCATCCTGCACTGGTGATTAGCAAGTAGACGAACTCTGCTAAAGGCTTCGATTCCTTTTCATTCTAATTTTTAAATAACAATTTTAAAATCTCAAGTAGTTTATTAGCATTTGCCCCTTCTAGCCACTACTTTTATTTATAAAGTGGCTTTTAAAATGTACTTGAATATAGACATGGTGTGCTGTGTTTCAAGCCCTTTGGTGAAGAGATGTTTACACAATAGTTGAAATGCATAACCTACATTAACATAGTTGAATTCCTTTTCTGCGTTTCAAAGTATCTTTTTATTGGCTCATATGCCAAATATTTTTATGCCAAATTTATATGCCAAATTTGAATGATATGGCAATGAATTATATAACACGAAAATGACGCTTATGGATCATTATCATTTAATGACAAACATAGAAAACGTCTTCCAGATTAAATGATAAAGAGAAAACGTTTCAATTAGTTTGAGTACTTATGGTGCTTGCATTCGGACGTCGCATCTGAAAATAAAGGTTTGTTGGGGATTGTCTTTCCTTGCGAAAGGATATGCGGGCCATTGTAATGCTGCCATTGTTCTGAACCAACGGAAAGGCAGGTGCGGTAGAAGACATAAAGTACGAACACACCCTCATGTGCCCATCCGATCACTACAGCGAGCGCACAGGCAGGGGGCGGCCTCAGCGCCTTTCCCAGGGTCTTCGTCGCGGGGAAAAAGCATGTTCATTGAGGCGTGAAATGACTCAACAGGTACACGAGATCACCACCGAAAAAAGAACAAATTACGAAAACATTTAAGTCCATTTACACAAGAAGTAAATTGGCAGTGCAACTACAAGTTAACGGTCAGATTAAGCCACTGTCCTGCATGGCCCGAAGATGCCCATTGCCCATTGGTCACGACGCAGTAGAAAGGATTGCTGGGCACTAGAAACTGATGTAGTTCAACCGCCTTAATCACAGAACGCCCATTGTTCGTTTATTACGTAACTGAAGGAATGAAAGAGTTTTGATCGACAGTTGAGAGAACATCCGAACTTCCCTCCCATTGAATTTGAACCTTAAAAAACCTTGGTCCAATCTTGGATCAATTATCTTATCTAAAAGTAGCAGTGCCGATCCGGGTGGTATATATCGCTAAGGCAGTAGTGCCGTGGGGGTCTCGGACCGAAGGATCGCAAGTTCGAGTCCCGCCTCGGGCATGGTTGTATTTGTATTTGTTCTTTCACCTCTCACCATTACCATATCACTTCATTCAGTTTATAGATACCCCTAACATTCAATCAATAGTGGTCGCTAATGACCGCGAAGTTAATGCAGCCTTAAGTAAACAAAAAAAATAGCAGTGAATTCTGAAAATGGAACTACTACATGCTCTATTAAGTGTTGTAATTAGAATTGATTATTAAGGATTTCAAATTAGAATT
Organism: Teleogryllus oceanicus; assembly: GCA_964035755.1. Taxonomy (NCBI): domain Eukaryota; kingdom Metazoa; phylum Arthropoda; class Insecta; order Orthoptera; family Gryllidae; genus Teleogryllus; species Teleogryllus oceanicus. Next base: position 108,156,094 of record CAXIVR010000008.1, on the reverse strand, counting down.
TTTGATTAAACCTTAAAAATACAATAATATGTGCAGGAGTACATTGTATGGCTAACTTATGCTCTTGATTTTATGTTCAGGTGACACAAAATTATGAGCTACAAACCAGTTTTTTTTTCGTTTATTCCAAACCATTCATTTTTCGTGATAGTAGAGTGTAATAACATTTAATACTCTGCCGGGCGCAGAAGATCTAATTGGACCATGTACCACTTTGCATCTGCTATTTTCCTTAATAAATGTCAGAGTCTTTGTAAATTTGAGTAGATGTCTCTTTTCAAATGACGTTTGAACATGTATCAGTTTCAAGTAGTATTACAAGTATAGAAATTGTATTTGGTTTTAAACCTTCTTCAAAGTGTAGTGACAAAATGATCTATCAGGCACATTGCACCTGATTGCAACTTGCAGTAGGATAATTATTTTTTGAAATGTGCGTATATAAATAAATTATAACTTTAATTTTATAAGTAAGAAAATGCAAGAGTGTGAGTGGAAAGTGATATTTCTGACTGACCTGATCTTTCTGACACTGATCCACAAACAGGTGATGGAGAAAACGGTGGAGGACTTTTGGTATATCTCTGGATATCCAATTGAACTGATGAATTGACTGAAAACATTTCCTCCTTACCTAATTACATATAAACTATAATATAGCCCTAAGATATACATACAGCTATAAGATATTATCCACTAACATCTAAATAACGATATTATCCAAATACCAATGAAACTAGTATCAAAAGAACGAGACTATGAATACCAGAATGCCATTTGATTATCTCATGCAAATTTGGTTTCTGATATGTTAAAATGAAAAAAAATACGGATACACTCCTTGCTAAGCCATGGAATATTTGAATTTCCTGCTAGGTAAATTCTTCTATTAGAAATTTTCTCGAACTTTCTATGGATAACTTGAAAATGAAACCCTTCCATGTATTACTCTTGAGAAGTGTTTCCTGAATCTATCATTCCTTGAGACAAATTTTCCTAATGAGATTTTACAAGCCGACCTGGGTGGCCGAGGTGGCTAAGAGCGAGTACCGACTCAGCGCTTCGGTCCGAAGGGTCGCGGGTTCGAGTCCCGCCTTGGGCATGGTTGTTTGTCCCTTGTCTTTGTATGTATGTGTTGTCGCGGAGGGCCTCGCGTTCTGCTGACCCCAGATCAGAGGAGCCCGCAAGTGTGTTTGTCTAGTGTATGGTCGAATATGCATCCCATCGGGACGCAAAGGGTAACCGACTGTCGGCTGGATAAAAACACTATGAAGGAGGAAGAAGAAGAAGTTTTTACAAAATCTAAAAATGTTCTACGTTAACTAAATAATGGTTATAATGTTCCAAATACATCTAATCAAATTTGCCTGTTGGGCTCATCGCACCCAAACACGCTACGCGTTGCATCTCGTTCTGTAAAAGTGATGCTGAAAACATTTCAATCATAGCACGTCGAAGTTCAGCTCATTTCTCGCCCAAACTTACTATTTCTCGATAAAGTGGCTAGAATTGCTAAAAATAAATGTATCACACTGCAGCAATCTGGAAAACTGTTCATTGCATTTATTCAAATGACGAAATCTAAATGTCGTGGAGGATCTTCTCAGATAGAAGCTTGTTTTAAAGGAAAACCAAATATTTATGTCGGAAAGAAAAACTTGGGAGACCAATAGAATCAAATCCCAAGCTCGGCCTTCATTTTTTTTTGGGGGGGGGCGATTTTCAACATTGAGGGTCAAAAATTTAAATCTTTTATATGAAATTTTTGTATTTTATATTTCTGTACCTCTTGGAGTCTATAGACGTCTCACCCCTGTGCTAAGATTGTTTCCTCCAGGTACAGTCTCTCCGTACATCGTGCCAATGCGATGTCACTTCAGTGCCCGTATCATCATGGTAGGGTACAGTGAATTCTGACTAATGCTGTCACCAATGAGTTAGGAGAGTATATTTTACTATACTCAGGAGTACCTCCAGAAAAGAGGGCTGCAGCAGAGGTGACGATATTAATGTTTAAAAAGGAAAGAACAAAATAATCTCATACGCATGGATAACAGAACGGAATATGACATTGAAGCTGGGTGCTCGCAGATCTTACCTGAATATTGTAGGAGTTTACACCCCAGTGGAAGGGAAGAAAGAAGAAACAGAAACATTTTATAAGACATTGCATCAATTCATAAAAATTGCAGGGGCCTCTGACTATACAATTATGGAAGGAGATCTGAATGCCAGAGTAGGATATGTTCTTGTGAATGAAGTTGTTGAAACGTCTGGTGAAGTGACTCGTAAATGCTAATGAGAAGAAATTAATAGACATAAGTACTTTTAATAATCTCAAAATAACTAATATCTATTACAGACATAAAGACAACCACAAATATACATGGGTAATTCGAGGTATGTAATCAATTGTAGATTATGTGATTATAAATAGCCAACTCAAATTACTTATCACAGATACTAGAGTGTACAGAGGTCCAGATATCAGCTCAGACCATTTTCTACTACAAAGTAGTTTTCGCCTTCCTAATAGATATATAAAGAACCAGAGGAAAAGCAGGATCCCTTCGAAGAAACTGAAAGTTCAGCTCTTGGAGCAAGACGGCTTGTACGAAGAACGAGTGAATAAATATCTGAAACCACATATAGATATAGAATCTAATTGGAAGAATCTAGTGACCTGCGTGCTACAGTCAGCATCAGAATGCCTGGTTTACCAATTGAAGCAAAGACCAATGAAAGGAAAGACTGAAAATATGGAATGAGGAAATCAAAGCAACCATCAAGCTTAAGAAAGATGCGTATCAGAGATATTTGAGTACAAAGAAACCAGAAGACTATATGAGTATAAACGATTTAGAGCTAAAACACGCATGTTATCCAGAAAAGCACACAAGAAAAGCTGGGAGATTTTCTGCAAAAGGTTAAAGCAAGGGTTTAAAATTTTAAAAACCCAAAAAAAAGGGTTTTGGGAAAAGGATATAAAATAATGAAGAGATAAAAATGGATGTGTTAGAATTAGCACTAAAGAAAAGCAAAAATAGGAAATCCGCGGGACTGGATGATGTGCCAATGGAATTATGGGAATATGCAGGAGATCAGATGAAAACGCCCCTATTAAAAATTTTTAGCAGTCTCGGGACTGAAATCAAAGTACCTTCAGAATGGAACAAAGCCTCAACAATCAATACACATAAAAAGGAGTCAAAAGAAGACTGTGATAAATATCGTGGGATCTCGTTATTGACTGCAGTTTCCAAATTGTATACCACAATATTGGAATACAAACTTAACAAGGAGATGGAGAACATTCTTCAGGAAGAGGTTAATGGGTTTAGGAAAGAGAGAAGCTGCAGTGACGCAACTTTTACTCTGAAACAGATATTAGAGAAACGCAGGGAATACAATCCGCCTACGTACATGTTCTTCATGGATTATTGTCAAGCTTATGAGAGAGTGGATAGATCAAAATTATGGTGTATTTTAGAGAGCTGTGACATTCCAGGAAACCTAATAAATGTTATTAAAAGCGTGTACCAGGATAACGAAATTTGTATTAAGGTGGATGATTGCAAAACATAGGAATTTCTAAGTCTTCGAAGGATTAAGACAAGGGTGTGGTTTGTCCCCAACCCTCTTCAAAACAAAACAAAGATATATATATATATATATATATATATATATATATATATATATATATAAGAGAGAGAGAGAGAGAGAGAGAGAGAGACGATATTCAAAGAAATATAACATGCCTTAACCGAGTGCTACAGAGTTATAAATTAAGGATATCTAGTCAAAAACTAAGTCTATGGCATACCAAGGTAAATATTTGAGAACATTAAAAATCGTTATTAACAACCAAATTGTTGAACAAGTTTCTAACTTCACTTACCTTAGCTGCAAAATATCAAATGACATCATTCCTGAAATGCAAGAGAATGTAAGCAAATACAATAAGTCGAATGGCTCTATGAAGAGGCATTTTGAAAATAATATACTGAATAGCACTGAGAATTCACAATGTGATATCTCAACCCACACTCTGCTTCATAAGGGAAACGTGGACACTAAGAAAAAATGAGGAAAGAAGATTAGGGGCTTCTCAAATGAATTTCTTAAGAGCTCTAATGGGTCTAGCCTTGAGGGACAGAGTTCCAAACGAAGACATAAGGTCGTGGTTCAATAGTATTGAAATGACAGTGTAGTAAATGACATTAAAATACCAACAAAAATAGTTCCAGCATGTAAAGAGGATGGAGCCACGTAGACTACCAAAGTTAGCCAAAATTATATAAACCTAAGGACTACAGAGCATTTCTGTGTCTTGGAACGAGCCATTGGCTCCCAACCCTTGTCAAGGAAGAAGAAGAAGAAGAATCTGTCACCCATGGTTCCGGTAAAAAATAGCCGTTAATAGGGGTAGCCGCTTAATAATGAGTATGAAGATATTGGAAGCGTAAATATAATCTAATTTACTAACTTCTATAAAATAAAATATGCTGTCTCTAACATATTTAATTATAAATGTCAATAGAAGTTATTTAGTATCATATGCCTCCCCTCGGCTAATACTTCTGTAATATTTGTCTCATTCTCTTAGTCGAGAAATTCACTTTCCGTTCTCGCCGAATCAAACAACCTATCAATTAGGCAACATAAACTTGAATATAAAATTCGTAACCTCCAGAAACATTTCAGCAGGACCATCTGACGGAGGAGTTAACGAATGACATTTTCATCGGATTCGCTTACGCGGCTTGTTCGGCGAGTTGACAGATTCCCACGAGTAAGCAAATTATAGGAATGCGTTGTTGTTTAATGAAACGAACACGTTGTGGTTTCATTGAAAGATATTTATTAAATGCATCTATTGTTACCTGAAACAGAAATCCCCCCGTGAGATAAGAGACTGAATATTTGAAGTAATTTGACAAAACGTACAGTACCTTTGTAGGAATATTAAATCGCATTAATTTATCCTACTTTTCCGATTCTTGCTAAATAAAATTGAAAGTGGATTGAGGTGACCGCTGAAAATATGGAGTATTTATACAAGTCTTATGGAAAAATCAATCGGTTCCACGAAAACATTGCAGATAGAGGAGGCAATAGGTTAATGGAGGTGGCCGATTGATCAGGTATAACTTACATAATTTCATGGATGTGCGTAGCTCCTGAGGCCATCGCTTTTTGTTCTGTACCACAAGACGTGTTAGGCCACACCTACGTCCGCACTCACGCTGCGGCACAAGGCCCGTACGACAGCACCTGGTTCCTTATCCGCGCTCATACAAATTATCGGAAAAGGAAAGGGATTATAGGGGGAATTCAAGTAATGATTGATACATGGGGTTCTAGGGAAGACCCACCGAACACAAGATACACGAGATTCGAACATACAGTCCTGATATAACGCATTCTCCAATCACCTGCGCCACACAGATAGCTCGGATATGGATTAATTAATTGATGGATTTGTGAATCCGGGTATGTCAACGGCTAAGGCCATCAGTCCCGTAAGTGTAGTGCATTTTTTCTCGGAAGTTGACGGTGGTCTTCCGCTGCTAATGGTGAGACATGGCGCCGACATAACTTTCGGCGGGCGACGATTCCCCAACCAGGTATCTCCCACCAGCGTGGCACCATCCTAGGCGTCAAGCTCTAAGCTCCCGACCGGTCTCCTGGTGTGTATGGTAGAGCATGGAAGTGGAATGGTGTAAATGAGGGATGAGGATAGGACAAGCAAGAGGAAGGAAAGATCGCACACTGTCTCTGCCCCGTTTGTTAGGGTACTGCTCCGTGATTCGCTTGATTTTGATAGGAGAAACCACGGAAAACTACCGATCAGAGCTGCTGGCCGCTATAATTTTCCTGCAGACTGTGAATTTGACCACCAAGGTAAGATAAAGTCATTAGTCCCGTAAGTGTAGTGCATGCTTTTTATCGCTGGAAGTGGCGATGATCTTCCTTGAAGATTATCTTCGCTGTCCGGGTGACGCCGCGTTGAAGGCTGTATTGCCGACGTTTCTATCATCTTTTTCGAGATCTTCTTCAGGGCTGGATGATCGAAACGTCGGCAATGCAGCCGTCAACGCGGCGTCACCCGGACAGCCAAGATAATCTTCATGATTCTGGCCACGAAAGCCTTCGACTTTACTTAATGATCTTCCTTAGCTGGATGGCGAGATCCGGCGGGTTTTCCCCAACCAGATATCTCCTACCAGCGGAGCACTACCTCCATCGAGGACAAGCTCCTAGCTCCCGTCTGGTCTCCCGGCATTTCTAGTAGTGTGAGCATGGATGTGAAGGTGTATATAAGTTAGGGGTGAAAGTAGGACAAGGAAACAATTAAAAATTGCTTTAAAGAAAATAAAAATTGCCTATGCTTGACACAAAATTTTGCAAATAGTACTTGTTTTCGAACAATTGAACATGACATTATTTTTAGTTCTGTTTCTCACGAACACATTTCATTAAAAAATATGTATCTTCATAATTGCAGTTGAAGGAAGACGCCAGAAGAATTTGTAATTTTTTCAATTTTCTAATAATCAAGGTTTTCAGCGAACATGATACCTGCACTATTCTCTGAAATGTCCTTCACACTATCCAACAACAAAATTTAATAAAAAATGATGGAGCCAAGCCAATGTCACAGAGGCTTTATGTAAAGAAACCCCCAGAATTAAAATATCGGTTTGAAATTCAAGGGGCCGCGACATCAGCCAGATCGATTGGGTAATATCAATTTTGGAGAAAATGATTGAATGATTTAGCTGCTAGCGTTGTTCACAGACAGACGGACAAAGTTTTGCCGTCCATTGATTTTTCGGAATGAAGGACCCACAAAACAATGATTCTGACTACACCACGCGTTAGAAGATTTTTTTCTAGATTTAACAACTGGGTTTATCCACTTTTTCGTTATCTGGGCCCTGTTTTGTTGCGCAGCATTACTTAACTTTCTCTCTACTGCGTAAGCGGTTGAGAGAAAGTAAAAGGGATATAATAAGTAAAACCAAAATACGCTCTTATTTTCTCATTTACGAAAATAAATGAATACTAATCCATTCGGCTTTAATATATGATTTAATTACTAATTTTGAAAATAAATAATGCTTGGCTTAGGAGATTAATTTTTTTAAGAGTACATTTTTAATAACAATAGCCATTGTAGAAACGAAGGAACTCAATGATCAATGATCGACAATCACTGTAGTATTTTCTCTGTAGTACCACAAGTCTTGGGACAACCAATATTCGTTGCAAATTGGGATCAAATATTAAGAAATACATCATCACTGATACTTTGCACACCTAAGGTAACATTCCCAGCACTCATAAGCACTTGTGACGGCATATACCCAAATCAACCGCGTAAATCAGTCCGCATTTTCATGCGGGGTACATCACGTCTTCAGCCAGCAATTTTGATTGTTGAAAAAATTCTTTGATTTTTTTGCGCGAAATAATATACCAGAAAATTGGTGATACATATAATTGGGGAATAATATGAAAAGTTATTGAAAATATGTAAAGTATAAGCAAAATATGTTAAAATATTAACCAAAAATTTGGATATTGTGTTAAGATTCCTACGATTTGCCAAGATCACACTTTTGAGAGGTTAACATACGAAAACAGAAAATAGGTAATCACATAATAATCCAGATTCTCGTAATCAGCACGTGCGTCAATAGTCTGACTGCCATCTTTAAAGAACTATCATCAGCTGTTTCGCCAACAATTTTTGTTACTTGCCGACAAATGATCGGTAAATCTGAATGTCTTTCCGTGTCCATTTCGATATTTCGACGAAATAATTGTATCGATTATCTTTTATTACAATTCAACCTGTTTAAAATTAAAGGATCTTCTAAATCTTGAACGAAAGAGTTGCATTCGGTACCTGTTTTCTTTGCAATCTCTTCTTAAATGAAGTGAACAAAACGAACAAAACAGTATACATTTTGCCGACTGATTGCATTGCTGTGAGACGTGCAATTCACCTAGTAATATTAGAAAATCCTGAGATGTTGAATTGTCATTCCAGTGATTGTTTTGTAATGAACAATAAGCAATTTAAGACTATTTTCAAAGCAAAATTATTAGAACAATTCAAATCTATTCAAAAGAATTTTAAAATTAAAGGTATCTCGAGGGAAAAAGTACAAAAGACCTTGCAAATTTTGTTCAAATAGTCTATAAAACCCCAATGGTGAGATGGACCATGGGATCATTGCTCACGGGGTTCGGTCAGTTAGCGCTGAATGTTGAATTGCTACATTCGCCACTGCTGGACAGCTACGGAGAAAACGTGTTTTCCCAACACTTAACCTTCAAGAAAAAATGCCAATAAACTAGGGAAAAGTACCAAACAGAGCAGCCAGCCATGGAAATTCTACTCCAGCTAAATTGGACCTAGCTGTACGGAAAATCTGCCATAGTTTGGACTCGAACCCCAGGTCATTATGAGGTCGTTATTCCCGTAAGTATAGTTCATGTTTTTCTTTGGCCAGTGGCGATGATCTTCCCCCACTGGATGACGAGGTCCGGCGCCGATCTTCCGAAGACCAGCGGGATTTTCCCCAATCATGTATCTCCCACCTGCAGGGCACTGCCCCAGCCGGGACAATCTAAGCTCCCGACCTCTCTCCCGGCATATGTGGTAGTATGGTGCATGTTAGTGTAAGTGTATGTGTGGGGTAAGGATAGAAGGAAAAGGAAGGAAAGATCGCGCGCAGTCCGTGGCCCGTTTCTTAAGCTTCGTTTCTTAAGCGGCGGGCACGTCCGACTGCTCCAGCATTCGCCTGGTGTTGATTGGAGAAACTACGGAAAATTATCAATCAGAGCAGCCGGCCGCTAGCATTCTCCTCCAGACTGTGACTGAATTCGACCTAGCTGAAAAGCTAGTGTCGAAAATCCGGTCGCCGTCGGGATTCGAACGTAGGACCTCCCGGTCAGAGGCCCTGCAGTGCCATCAGTTGATGCAATGCTCTGAGAGGCGGATGTGCTGAAGGCGAGCTCTGCTTGTGGGGGAGCGGTGGCGGCCACGCGGCCTGGGCGCCGCACCTCGCGCCGCGCCGCGCGGCGGGGGAGGGGCAGGCGGCGGCGGCGGCGGGCGCGTCCGGAGCCCAGCGGCCAATCAGGCGGCGCGAGGGCGTGGTCGCCGCGTGCATCCGTAACAGACCCCATGCGGCGCCGCCCGCGACCCCTCCCCCCTGCCGGCCTGCGCCCCCGCCGCGTGGGTGTTCGATCGGACGCTCCTGCGCCACCTCTACCTGCGCCCCTCCCAGCCATGGGCGCGCAAAGCACTCGGGAGATGCCATTCGCTTTCATGCACATTGGCTGTCATGTTCACCTTATCATTGTCTTTATCATTTACTATTTAACTTATCGACAAACCTTGGTAAATGTTCCAAATTCAAATGGTTTCTATTTGTTTGTTGTGTGCAGTGGCAGTTCGGGTGGCGTCGCACAGAAGGTTATAATGCCGGCATCTCGTCCATCGACCCTGAGGGCCTTTGGCACTTCCTGCCTTAGCCATCACAGAGTCACCGCGACTTCATCTTAACAGCCATTCGCATGGCAGTGCCCGCGAAACCCAACGGTATTTCTGACTGAATAGTTTCGTCTGGAGTCTCCCATTTTCTACTTCTTATTTCACCATTTCTCCTTCATTCATCTTATTATACTCACGAGAATTTACTAATTAATTCATTGATAATCCTTGATAAAGGTTTCAAATTGAAAATAAGGCTTTGAAATGTTCTCATATCAATAAGTATGCTTGATAATTTATGATGTGTGACTATTTATTATAATGAACTAAAACCACTTCCTTCTCGCGTGTGCGTGAGGCAATCCGTCGAACGGACACTCCTTGAGCTCGCTTGAAGTCGTGCAAGGGGCAAGAAGCAGTTTGATGGCTGCCATTCACCTCCACGGAGATTTTCTTTATTCCTGTTCCGTGCGGATGGTTTTCGGACCGCGTCGAAGCGAGTGATGCCGACGTTTCCATCATACCAATGTGATCTAATGCCTTCAGGCTTCCAGACAGACAGGCATTTCAGACCGGGATAGGATGGTCGAAGCCGCCACATCACAGACTGCCACGCGGCGTCCCAAGGTCAGCCATTCCCATGGCTCGAACGCCGACGATACGGTTCCTTTATATCTGAAGGTAAGTGGGTTCGTTTGGAGTCTTTTTTCTATCAGTTATTGCCTATCAGTTATTTCCTGTCTGTTCCTATCTGTCCATGTTCATTTATCTCATCATTATCATTGTCATTTACATATTGTCTTACCGACAATCTAGTAAATGCTTCATATTGGAACTACGGTTTTGAAGTACTTTCATATCAGGCGTAGTCATTTACAATTTCTGAAGTGAACTCTAAACAAGAAAATAGTGATCTAAATTCCCATCCTTCTTTCTTGTTGCGTGGATATGGGCACCCGGCGATCGAATATTTGGGCCACTCTTTCACCTGAACATCCTGAAAGCTATTGTGTCACGTTCAGTTATAAGGGTTTTCTTCACGTCCACGGAGTTTTAAATTTTTTTAAATTTATTTTTTAAGCGAATGGCCGCGTAGATGGCTGTGATGTTGCCGCTGCGACCAACGTTCCGTGGTCTTTCTTAGGGCTGAACAGCCAAGTGCCCTCAGAGTATCATAGCTTTCGACAGAAAGGACGGAGCAGGATTTGCATGATTGTACCCGTGGAATCACTTGTTAAGTAGATTCGTTGGGTTCTCCCTCACACTACCTCCCATTTCACCATTGCTCCATCTTCATTCACCTTACCATTGTCATTGTAATTTACTAATTAACTTATCGACAATCCTTCTTTCAAATGAAAGTTCAATCCTCGTTTCAAATGAAAAATAATTGCTGAAATATTTTCAAATCAATATTGTCCTGCGTAGTAATTTATAATTTCTGAACGCTAAAAGTAGTGAACTCAAATCCTTCTATTCCTTCGCATTGGAGCCAGGGTCCGTCCTTGCTCCCTTTCGCCTAGGCCCATAGAAGGCATAATGCCAGAGGCCTTTGATATTTTCTTGTAAAATTCTTTCAATTGGCTCACTTAGAGGTGTCGTTAAACTTATCTAGTATATTGTTTTCTTATTCGAATCTTGTTAGCTTGTCAATATGCTATCACTGTTTGTCGGTTTTTCCCTAGGGATACCGTTCACTTCCACAGATATGTTATTTATTTCCGACGATAAATTGGTCCTCGGGTATCAATATCATTTAATAATGATATTGATAACAAAAGAATCCGTGGTGTACGAATCAGGCTGAAGGGAAAGCTCATCTACAATCCGTGGTGAAACAATCAGGTGTCAAGACAGTCAGGTGGCGAAATATTCTCATACCAATCACAATATCTAATTAATAGTTTCTAGTTAGTAAAATTATCCAATTTAAATCACACTGAAATCTTCACACAATTTATTTGGATAATACATTTTTTTGGTTATTACATACCTTGTTTTCAAATCAGGTCATTTCTAATAAGCCTAATTTACTGAACCGTTCTGTAGCTTTGAATCTGCAAGAGGAACTCGCACTTTGAACCTTACACTGGATGCAGAGCGGAGAAAATATGTTAAGGACTCCACTCCTGTGACCGTTGGTCCACGAATCTAAAAGGTTTGAAAACGGTGGATTCCCAGCGTGGGTTACCACCCTCCACTACCTTGGAATTCCATGGGATTGTTTCCTAGGGTGGGCCTCTTGGCTCCTTGGACTGTCTCCTCATCCCCTTCGGGGTCCATTTTCGGGAGGCATCCGATACGCTGGAATGCAGAAACCTACTGAGGCCGCTCCTCACTTAAGCCTAGTTTAGGCCACTCTGCCAGCTCAGAGCTAGTAACTAGCCGGTCTCGCCACGTAAAGTAGGGCATAATTGAATTGAGTTGAATTGAACAAGCTGACCGGGCTAGCACCGGGCAAATTAAGCGCCACTCACAGTTCACCGGAACGAATCCCGACTCAATGGCCCATGAGTACCGGGCTCTGCCACGACGAAGTCAAGTGCCCATCAGGGGGCCTCCCGGACCGAAGTCCAGGCGGCTCGCGTCCCTCAACCATCTCCTCATTGCACTCCCAATTAGTATCATCGACATGAGTGACGGCGGAAACTGGAACATCCTGACGGAAGATTTCAAGATTGTTCATCGGATTTCTGTAAGTGGGTTTGAGACAAGTCATGCCCCAAAGGCCGGCGGGTGTGGGCCCAACTGGTGGGTTACCGGGGAAGCCCAGTAACCGCAGCTTAGCACCGCCGACGCACTGTAACCACCTCGGCGCTAACGACGTGAGTGCCGCCGAGAAACTAGGATCTGGATGCACCTTTCCAAGAAGCTCAGACCCTCCGACCATAGGTGTCACCCTGCTAGGGAGAACAGCTGCTGGAGGTTTGTCGCAGTAGAGAATTTATCCAATGAATCTCTCGTTAAGGGACAAGTTGTTTCCCGTGTGGCAGGTGTCGCGCCAAACGTGGAGCATAGAAAGTAAGCCAAGGGCGCCTCTCCCGGATCTCGGGTAAAAAGGACTCCGCGCTAGTAGTTGAGAAGAACCGCTGTTCCATTTGCTTCAAAGGAGGATTTATTCAATGATTCCCTCGTTAAATACTTGATTCCTTGAAAGATGCATTAAATACAGAGCACAAAAAATGTGTCAACGACTCCGCGGCATTTACCTCAAGTGAAAAGTGTTCTGGAACTGTGAACATCGATGAACAGCCACCGTAGAATGTATACCTGAGGAGGACTTAATAAATCTCTCGTTAAGAAACACCTCCATATTCTTCTTCTTTTATTCTTCATCTTCCAATGGCGCTACAGCTCATATTCGTGCCTTGATTGGACACGAGTTTACTCGCAATATTGAAGGAGTCTTAATAAATAATAGAGGATGAGCTACAAACCTATGTACATCAGCTATCGACCCTAAGAATGGAAGTGTAGAAAGGAGAATGTGGAACGAGGAATCGTGCGCGGCCAATGGCTTTTTGTGTTAAGAATCTCCTCGCAATTAATCGGAGATAACCGACCAAAGCAACCGGCTTCTAGAATTATTATTCAGATAATTGCTTTGTATGATCTTGCTTTTTAGTGATGTCGTAAATCTGTTACTGCCAGAACTCCGATCTAGAATATGAAACCTAGGAAAAACGAAGCTGACCCTATTTAAGAAGTTTCATTAGTTTGAATAGTGAATACATACAGTAACGCGTCTAGTGTGACTATTTCAGATAATAATAATAATAATAATAATAATAATAATAATAATAATAATAATAACAACAACAACAATTCCATTGAATAATAACGACGCATTCGAACTGTACAAATTTGACTTTGAAACTTGGACGGGTAGTATAGCTTCGAAAATGTGTCATGTTGTCATTGTCCTTAATTGAAAAGTATGCAAATTGAAATAAAAGTATAGCTTCGAAAATGTCTCAAGATTTTTGAATCTTCGATTTGGAGTGAATTTGACTCTACAATCCTAGACATTGAAAAAAATCTGCAGAAGGGCTTAATGTCAGCCAACATTCAGCCGAGCAAGATTAACTCGATGAGGAGCAGATTCATTCCCGAATTCGCTGTCTGGTGTGCGTCGTGCCAAATGCGGAGAGTGAAGCGTAGAAAGTGTGTCAAGGGTTCAGTGCTATGACCTCGGATTAAAAGGTCTCTGCGGCCTTAGAACTTTGAGAAAAGCTGCTTTGCATTCATAAAAGATTTACTCAATTATTGCCTCATAAAGTAAACATAACACCTTGTATCTTGTCCAAGATGTAGAATGGAAAAAATAGAACTCTGCCGCTTCGCTCTCGAGCAAAGAGTTTCGCGGGCGTAACCGTTTGAGAAGACTTAATGTAAAACTACGTGCCGAGAAGGATTAACCAATCTCTTAAGTACTGGTAAGCTTTTGATGCCTTGCAATTTACACTACAATGAGACTTACAAAATATATGAAAGGATCGGACACTTCCGTCCATGGGTAGAAGGGGCTCCATGAACTGAGAAATTTGCAAAGAGCTAAAGCTGAGCATTCAGAGGCAAACTTGGCGTGAATATTTTTCATGACAGCTGTAAATCTGTCGAATATGCTACCAGATTCATTGTTCAGCCAATTGGAAAGAATGTGGTGGCGACATATTTAGAACCGACATAAGCTAGGCTCGCGAGGCGACTTCATCGTATGTTCGTCTTGCGAGACTTTCTGCAAGGGAGGAGGGATATACTCAACTGTTTTACGTACGTAGAGCCTCGGAACTTGTTATACTAATGTAGAGCATGAAAAATATGTCAGTGTCCTGTGGCTTTGATTAAGATGGAAATGCCTTCGGTCCCTGAAATTTGAGAACTACTGACTTCCGTTGAGGATTTGCCCAATGAATCCCTCGTTAAGGGACAGAATGATCTCTGCCCCACTCTCCTCTCCTTTTTCTCAACAAACGCGCGTCGTTTCTTCCTGACGCGGCTGCTCCCAGAGTCAGAGTTATTGCTGAATCTTTGTTACGTAGTTGCGCTAGATGAAGAGCATGTATCGTGTGTTTTGTGACTTGCATGTCCAGTGCTAGTGTATGTCCATTGCAGTGTAGCTATATCTCTAGAACTTTGAGAAGAGCTGTTAGAGGTGTCCCGCCGATGAGGATTCGCCCAATTCATCAAGGAACAGCTTGATCGTCGCCCAGCGCACGTCAAACCTGCCTCATGAGGCGCGCGGCACAGCATCCGTTGCACGGCAGTGGCGACCGAATTACAGCCGCCACTAGCCAGGCTCGCCAGCTCATGCATAGAGCTCTTGAGACTTGTTGCAGGAGGTAGGGGGACCTTTCTTTCGGACTTGCACAGGATGAAGAGCATAAACAATACGGCTTCGACCTCGCATGCACAAATCTGTGGCCCATGAAATGAGAAAAATACCGCGAAAAGCTTCTGGGAGTTCCCTACCGACGAGGTTTCGCCCAGCGTCGCTCCTCGAGCAGCAGGTTGGTCGGGCGGCGCGGCGCGCGGCGTGTCTGCGGCCGGGAGGACGCGGCGGCGCGTGACGGCGCGGGGGGTGGTGAGCGCGGCGGGGGGCGCGGCGGGGGGCTTGTCGGCTGCCGCCTCCGCGCCGCTGCGCTCTGCGCCTGCTGCCGTCACAGGACACGACAGGACAGGCCAGGCCAGGCCGCGAGCGGACAGGCCGCTCGCAGGCGCTGCGGCTCCCCGGGGATGTCGCCGCACGGCGCCCCGGCCGGTGACCCCCTGCGCCGCGCTGGCCCCGCGGGGCGGTGTCAATGGGCGACCAACGCCCCATTCACTGCCAACAGAGCGAGCCCGCTCAACAATGCAGTTGGAGGCCTTAATCATGAAATGTGCTTTGCGTTTTTAATTACACTATATTTGAAGTGTTTTTAGGGGTCTGCTATGGTCATTAGTTGCGTTCGTTTAGTCCATGTTATGTTGCGAGATGTGGTTGTGTTCCTCCCCTATTGTATGTTGAGATCCGGCGCCGACATACACGCCGACTTGCGTTGAATTTCCCACTTAAGATATTTCCCTCAGCACCATATGAACCGAGACAATCATTTAGCTCCAGACTGGTCTTCTGATATGAGTAGTAATGTAATGCATGTAAGTGTAAGTGTGAGTAAAGGAAGAGGACAAGACACAGAAGTGCAAGGAAATATTACGTGCGGTTCTTGGCTCGTTTATTAGAGTAATGCTCCATGGAAAACTGCCGATCAGAGCAGCCAGTCGCCAGAATTTTCCTCCAGACAACGAGTAAATTGGGACTAGCTATTTAGCTAGAGTCGAAAAAGTACCGCCGTAGCAACTCGAACCCTAGGACCACTCGGTCAGAGGTGTACAGGTACAGATACACTGGCACTGAAATATTCTCCGTTTTTAAAGCGTTTTCTCATATACTTGTAGTACTCAGCTGTGAGTCGTGCAAAGTGCCAGATAGTTCTCAAGTGACATAGGGTAAACGGTACAGTAATTGGCCACTTAAGAGTTGTGACATTAACTCATTTGAAAACAAAAATTTTGAAAATTTGCTAAGAACTTTCTACTGTCCACTGCTCCTTTTACTTATCCCAACCGTAATTTGTATCAGAAAAATGAACCTTAAGCTATTAATTATTTTTTTAATAAAAACGTGTCAATTTGTGCAGTGATTAGCCACACACTTGTATTATAGTGATTAGCAACATGATGACAATGATTGGTCACTCAGTTATTTCTAACAGAAACAACTAGTACAACGATATTTTAAATTCTGCGTGATTCTCTGGGAATGTCTCTGAAATGCATCCCTCCTATTAGTAGCATCAAGTCACATTAAAGTCATGTATTGAATTAACATATATTTCAGAAAGTTTAATTTCTTGTATCTTTTTGTATTTGTATTTTTTCAAATTGCATTCATTTTTTCGGGAAATTGTCAAATACTAAATTGTTTCTTATGAAACATGTTGTCTTTCCTTTCTCTGTCAATTAGCTATTTAATACGCAGTGAGATTATTGGCGCATTTATTGGTGGTGTTAAAAATAATGAGTCAGCTTTTCTCACTTTTTATTTTAGTTAACGATTGATTATTTTTGTCGGTGTACTTGGGTATTGTTAGAAGCGGCATTGTGATGAAGCTAGGACACCCACTGCGCAAAACACTCAGCGTCTTGCACCAACAAGGCATTCCCTCTAATATTTCGAAACTGTTCTCTGCGACGACATGCTTTGCCCAACACTAGCTAATATACCGCACGTAACGCGCCGTGTAGTTGTTATTTATAGATGATCTTCAATTTTTAAACAGATAAATAAACTAAGATTCTAAGAAAAGTATGTATTGCTGCGCAAAAAACGGCTAATTTTCGACAGAAAAACTCTTATTTCCGGGTCCTGGTAACGTAAAAGTGGATAAATGCAGTTGCTAAATTGAGAAAAAAAATCCTATAACCGTGATAAAGCCCGAATCCATATTTTGTGGGTCCTTGATACTGAAAAATCAAATGACTGCAAAAAGTCCGTCTGTCCGTCCGTCTGTCCGTCCGTCCGTCCGTCCGTGTGTTCGTCCGTGTGTCCGTCCGTCTGTCCGTCCGACGGCCTGTCCGTCTGTCCGTCTGTCCGTCTGTCCCAGCCGGGAACTGCCCCAGCCGGGAGAAGTTCTAAGTCCCCGACCGGTCTCCCAGCATGTGTGGTAGTGTAGTGCATGCTAGTGTAAGTGTGCTTGTAAAGGGGTGAGGCTAGGACAAGGAAGAGGAAGGAAAGATCGCGCGCTGTCCGTGGACAGTTTATTAGGGTACAGCTCCGACATTCGCCTGGTGTTGATCGGAGAAACCACGGAAAACTACCGATCAGAGCAGCCGGCCGCTTGGATTCTCCGCTAGACAGCGACTGAATTTGACCTAGCTGAAAAGCTAGTGTCAAAAATCCTGCCGTCGCGGCGCGTCGTTGAGACTCGAACCTAGGACCTTTCTATCAGAGGCGCTGCAGTAATATCAGTTGATGCACTGAGCCACCGCTCCCGGTTTACCCAACCAGTTTGGCTGATGTCACGACCCCCTCAATTTGAAACTGATATTTTAATTTTGGGGGTATTTTTCATGAAGCCCCTGAGACTTTTTTCGAAATTTAAAAAATGGTTCCGTCGTTCTTGATTAAAGTTTGATGTTGAATAGTGTGAAGGAGAGAAATTTAAGAGAATGGTGCAAGTCTCATTTTTGTTGAAAACGCTGATTTCTCGAAAATTGCAAAACTTCAAAAAAGTTTCGGCGTCTTCCTATAACTACAATTACGATGACAGATCTATCAGATATCAATCTATCATCTTTCTCTTAATTAAATCTGTTCCATAAAGATATATTTTGGAATAAGGCCTTGTACAATTTTTCGAAAATTTGAGTACTTTTCTCGTAATATTACGTGAAAGTACGGGCGAGAAAGTACAAGCTGTTCTAGCACGATTAGATTTTATTTGCAAGACATAAACCCTAGGCAGAGCAAATATATCATTATTAGCATTAATTTTACGTAAAAGTAATTTCACAATTTTGGTCAATCTGTGAGTAGCATTTGAAACCAAGGAAACCATTGTAATAGAGCAAATGAGACTTTTAGACTGTTTTTCAGGTTTAATGATGTCTCTTCCAATAGTTTGCACAATTTGCTTACTACTTGGTTTCTGATTTTTTTACTGTCTCTCAAGGAAAAACACTAGAATCTCCTCAACAATAGTCTCGAATTTTTGGTCATTTGAGATTCTTTTGAGGTGTAACTTTACATACACGTCAGAATTAAGGTCTATTAATGTTGTTTCAAAGATTGGTGCAGATGGGGAAGATATACACGGTACATAATTATGTACCTGAAAATGAGAATGTCTGCGAGGATGGATGGATGGGTGGACGGATTTGTCACGTATAACTTTGTCAAATTTGAAGCTTTTGAGCTTAAACTTGGTAAATATATGTCCTATAATTGTGCTGTTCCGGAGATTATTAAGATATCTTAATTTTTCGGGTATACTTTACATGATGTCTCTTCATCATTTCCTAATTTTCTGTTTTTCTGCATGTTTTTTTAAAATTTTTTATGTTGAAAAAAGAGCATTTGTAAATATATCAAAGTTGCGAATTTCATTAAAATCTCTGAAATAGTAAATCTGAAATACACTTCTAATATTGACGTCAAACATTTCTTTCTCAATTCAATTTATACCTCTATGTATAAAATGTATATCCTTGAATGATATCATGTTCTTCTTTAAAAAAAGTATGAATTTGTTTATGGATACGCCTAAGAGGGGGAAAGGTTTTCGTATGCCACTTATTTCCACTAGTTTTTTATATTTCCCTAGGTCAAACTTGAAATTGAAAATTTGGCAGTCTCATTCAGCCACAATAGCCCAGAGTAAAGAGGTTAATGTATTTGGTATATTTATTGCAATAATACATTTTAAAGCCAGGTTTTGCTTAATTATAAATGTTAAGACACTTATTTTTTCAGGCACAAGCCCCTTTTAATTTTTCTTAAACAAAAATTGATTTCTTGAGGATTTGATTTTATATGGATATGTTTTTTATACTTAGAATAATCATCTGTCAGGAAAAAACACAATCTTTCCGTTCATTTTTCGAACGATTCTTCTGAGCTAACGTATTCAAACATACTATACAATACTTAATAGAGTATATTTGCCACATATCCGAAACTAAATTAGGGATCTCGAAAGATGAAAATGAAACGAAAGGAACGATGAATCTTGGAAGTACAGAAGAGTTACCTATAATAAGGAAGGCAAGCCTTTCAGAATCTGGAGCCTCTTTTTCGCTCGAAAGCTATCCACATATAAAATATTTGATTGAGAGGAAATTCCAATTAAGCAGCATTAACATTTTTATAAAATTGATAGTACACATGGTTTTGAGATTTTTGAAATTGACCACCTACATAGCAAGAATTACGAATACAGATACTGAATCTAATACTTCATTAAAAAAAGATGTTGAATATTTGTTAGAGGCTACGAAACTCGCAACCGATCCTGAAGGGAACGAGGATCGAAGGGCATGACTCCTGTTGGCCAAGCGAAAGGGACACGTGGGGAGGGATGAGGGGCGTGTTGGTGGGTCAGCACCCCAGCCCTCCCGACGCCTCTTGTTCTGTGTCAATATCGCGCTCGTTTATGTGACTCAAATTCCTCGAGAGCGTCGTTAAAAGAGCAATAAGGGCGGCGGGCGCAGCCATCTCCCGGGCAATTGGTTGGAGAGGCGTCCAAGTGAGCGAGCGGCGGGCGGGGGCGGCGGCGGGGGCGGCGGCGTGGGGGCGGCGCGGCGGCCGCGGGGGCTGCGGGCGCGACAAGGCCGCCCTCTGGGCTCTGCCAGTACCTGTGTTACTACAAGCCTAACAACTGTTTCTGTAACGTCAGCACATCTAGGCCTCTCGTTCCGCAATTTACTTCACAAAACTTGGTTCTTGTTAAGAATTGTATATAATTGCGTATCTTTTCCTTCAACACTACTATTTTCTCAAACATTGTTTCACTAATCTTCCTTCTTATTATTGTAATTAATAAGTTTCTCATCCCAGTAACGTCGAATTTTGTTTAAAAAAAATGGTTTTTTTACACTCCCGTATACATACGTATATATAGAGTAACATAGTATAAAGAAAGTTATGTAGTGTATTGGAAAATCGATTTCGAGATTCCACAGAAATACACGTTTTAGAGTTACCTAATACTGAAAAAGTGTTTTTTTTAAACCGTCCGTCTCCATGAAAATAACTAGCCGCGAAACCATGCGTACGATCTTCTCCTAATTGAAGGAACACCTGTCCATCTGGCTCAAGTTGAAGTTTTGAAATTTTGAAACACATTCTTTAGAATTTGGGGGTACTTTACATGAAGACCCCCAACATTTTCAAAAGTTTCTCAAAAAAGGGCTTCAAATTTTTCTTGAAAATCTTCTAAGAATAGAGTAAAATAAAGATGGCATAGATCCGATTTTCACGCTAAACTCTGAAGTTTCCAAAATTGCAAACGTTTAATTTTTTTCGGCGTCTTCCTACAACTATAAAATTGAATACCGAGATTTTTCCTTGAAATGAAATTTTTTTGTCCGTAATTAGTTCTTTCATTAAAGTCATAAAGATTTTTTTTTAATTTTAGCATATTTCGGGCGATATTGCGGCGGTAATTACAATTTTAAAAAATTACAAAAATTAGATTTTTTCAAAAACGTTTCCATATATTTTCTTTAATTTTTTAGTATGAGTAGCGCTAAATTCTCCCTATACGATGACATAAAGGCTATGTTACTCTATTCTTTTTTGTTTGTTTTTTAAATTACAAAATGAAAGTTTTTTACTTATCTCTCCCATCGTTAAAAATTTCATTACAGATGTATTTCATTGTTCAATGCGTTTCTTGACACATGATCTTCAAAGAATCTTTAATGATGGTTGAAAAGAATTCAATTCTCTCCGATATTCCAAAATATTTGGGGACAAGTCAAAAAAATTACATTTTTGTAATTTTTGAAAAACAAAAGAATAGAGCAATATGACGTTTATGCCACCGTATAGTTTGTTTGGCACTACTCCTACGAATTTTAAGAAAAAATTGGTATCCGTTTTTAAAAACTTTGTTTTTGTAATTTTTTAAAATTGGAAGTTATGCACCCACTATTATGCGAAAACTACGGAAATTTCCAAAAGAAGCTACTTGACCTTAATGAAAGAACTATTAATTGACAACAAATTTCATTTGAAGTAAAAATTTCGGTCTTCAATTTTATGGCTGTAGGAAGACGCCGAAAAATATTCATACTTTTGCAATTTTCGAAATTTAGAGTTAACTGTGAAAATGAGACGTGTGCCACCTTTAGAAGTGTATTATACTCTATTCTTAAAATAAATCTAAAGAAAAACTTTGGAGACGTTTTTGAGAAAATTTTGAAAATGATCGGAGGCTTCATGTAAAATACCCTCAAATCTTGAAGAATATTTTTCAAAATCTCAAGGCTTCAACTAGAGCCATATCGACAGTGAACGTCTTCAATTTGGAAAAAATCTGACGTGCGGTTTAGGCGCTAGCAGTATTGACGGACGGTCGAACGGACGGACGGACGGACGGACGGACGGACGGACGTTTTGCTTTCAATTGGTTTATGGGCATCAAGGAACCACAAAACTGGGATTCTTTCTACACCACGTGTTTGAGAATATTTTTCTCTTAATTTAGCAACTGAATTTAGCACTTTCTTGTTTTCAGGTCCCGGCAATGAATTTTTTTCTGTTGAAAATTTGCCGTTTCTTCGCCCAACATTACATAACTTTCTCTATATTACGTATATTACTCCGTATATACGTACGTATGCGAGAAAGTAAAAACTGACAAAATAATACATACAACAATCTTGATGTAATAAAAACTGATAATACAGATTAATACTGCCACCAGGCAATTGGAAGTGCAGGTTGCTACGTACGGGGAAGTAGGGATGGCGTGAGTTTGCCTAGTCCTGCGACATCCACCTTGTGCCGTAGAGAGCGTATCGTGTCAGATAATTCCCTGAGATGGCGGAAAACCGCTATAAACGTAGAATGGAGGGAACTAAAATATTCGAGTCTCCACCCATTCCGGGAGGTAGCGCGCACATTAGGTCTTGGCGTCTCAAGGTGGTTGTAACGTTCGACAGGAACATGTATCTTGTTCCTTGAGTGATTGTTCCGACCGGGAGGTAAGGATGGCAACATCTTTGTAAACGCTTCGTAGTTGCTCGTCCGTGGTTGTCCCGAATAGATACTGCAGGGTGTGACCTACTGTGTCAAATAGGGCCCTCTGACTGCAGTCTGATACATCGGGTTGGCTACACCTAAAATATTTCTTTTTAGTCCCGCAAGCCTGTGTTCCAGGTCCTCCTGGTACTCCATAGAAATGTTAAAAATTTGTAGGGGGGCGTTGTGGAGCTCCGGATTACGCTCTTTCACCCTGCCCTGCAGTGTGTGAATGTCTGTGTGTTGCTGTTCCACTCTATCGACCATTTCCTTGATGACCGGCAGGTGCAAGTCTATACGTAGTAGCCACTCTCTTGAAGCGACTGCTAGATCTCCCTCCGGAACGAACAGCAGTGCCCAAATTTTCGGGCCGTTCAGGAGCAACAGCAGGTCCGGGAGGAACAGTGAAGACCACCAGGGCAGCCTAGAGGAGAACTATGGTTAATGTAATTAACTTCCTGTTTTTCTCAGGGCACTGTATCATGTTTCACACATGAACTACTCTACATAATAAGAAAAAGTATGTGCCATTTGAGAAGCCATCCCTATCACCTATGGAAGAACAATTTTATACACTTCCTTTCACACACATACACTAAGTATCAACATTGTAAAAATTAAGTTAAGATGTTACATGTTGGTGCACTTTTTAACACTGCTGCACCTTAAAAAAGATACTTTGTAAAAGTATTTTCTGTGATTCCATGGCCATGAGGAAGTTTCATGTAAGCTGAAGTTTGTAACCAACATTGTAAAAATTAAGTTACTTTTAGCTCTTGGAAAACGTTTACTCCCTGATCGCAGGAGCGATCCTTAAAATGTAATCTGACTCGTGGCCCGCGCCACTCCTCAGCGAACCTTATGCACACAGCACGTGGCTCCCGTGACGTAGGTCACCCGTGGAAAATCTCCACCCCGGCGTCCCAACACATGGGTTGCCGTACGAGCCTCGCTCGGCTCCGCACCGCCCTGGGCGCAAGTTTGTGCATTCGCACGAGGTTCCACTCAGCTCGACAAACCCCACCCCGCGCTCTCCGTTCGCTCTTATATAGCTCCCACCCACGTGACCTGAAACGTCACTGGGTTTTCACACGGCCCGCGCTAGTCCGTTGCCAGGCATTTTGGGCATCCCTTTCCTGGATTCTAAGAATTTTGCACGCGGCACGCCAAAAATGCGCTGTCCCGTATTTTTGGGCATCCCTTTCCTTAGCTCTTGGAATTCTCCCAATACCGCATTGTTCTTACATTGTGCCTTGCCCTTGCGTCTAATCCCTTGGCGCCGCCATTTTGAGTGGAGCGTACAATACGTTACATAACAAACTTCTAATTTCTGAAAAAATTTCTAGTTTGGAGTTCATGTATGACAAAAAAATCAATTATTCAGAAACACCTTTATATTTATTTTATTAACAGCACTTTGCCATTGATTTTTTGTCATAACATTAAATTATATACAATTGTGTATGATATGGACTGATATCCAGCTCTTGACATAGCAGTATAAGCGTGTATATCATCAAAAATGATATTGTTTTGTGTTACGAATCATGAACACAGGTCTACTTCATTCAGTAGCTCCTAATCGAGCACCATTGATACACGCTTATACTCCGTTCCTACCTTGACGGAGCAGTCAGTCTATAGACAGTTCTGTGTCTAAAGAGCAACTTTGCTGCATAGTTGCACCCCTTTCCACCAGGTGTGCTAATGTTTGTACATCACACCTCGTCACGCTAGACTGAGGCGAAGTAGTGCGCCGCGGCGTGATGTTTGACAGCACGTAAGCTTATAAAAGGGCCTGCGCGCCCCAGTAAGATTGCCACTCAACGTTAACCTGTTTAAATGTTTTGCTAAATTATTATTTGAAATTCAGAGTGAGCCCGGCCCAGTGTCGTCAGAACTGTGTTTTAATGTTTTTATGTAGGTGGTTCTCTTGTGTTGAATGCCCGTAGTGGGCCATGATGGTGGCTAAGGGCCGCATTTTGGTAAAAGCATGATCTTGGATTCTTTATATGTTGGAATGTATAGATATAAGAATGTTTGTGTAATGTGTTAACTGGTTTAACCTTATTTGCAGTAGTGTTTATTAATGTAAAGAAATCCCAATTAAGTGTTTTTTTGATGCGCATGGGTAATTGGTTGCAGGCTCGTGATGATTACATGATACGAAGCTCTGCACAGTATGTAATGCATCCGAGTGTTGTCGGTTGCAGATTCTGTGCATTTGTTTAATGTATGTTCTAATGTTGCAGTTTCTTGGTTCCTAGTAGTTTTTAATGCAAGAACACTTGAAGACGGGACGGTTGGGTCCGTACTGCGGAAGAAGCAGTGACCTTTTGTATTTTGGAGCCCGTCATTTGGCCCCGTGAGCGGCTCAAGTTTGTCGCTCGACTAACGCCGTAGTAAGGTCGCGAGTTCGGCCGCAAACGGCTTTTGAAGCACTGCTGCAGGTGTAATGGGTACAACAGGTGCCACACGGACGCAAACAAGTTTAATATGTGTATCTGTACAAAGAATCCACAATCATGCTGGTTTATGATATATGATGTTGTGATTTTCACACGAGAACCAAATTAGTTGTTCCGATATAAAGGTACTTGTTTGAAGAAAGTATCTCAAGTGAGTTGTCTATTTTTGTATGTGTTTGTTGCATTCTGTGCTAAAGTGGAGGGCTCAACAGAATTCATGCGCAACAAAGTAATTCTGTGTAAAGTGAAGCAGGATATTTTGTTTATCTTTTTGTAATGAGGCACGGTATGTTTTGTCTGACATTTTTTTATGTTTAATAAGTAATTCTGTGTCGTTTCCCTTACAGATAGGCGAAACTAATTATTTTAAAAGTGAAGCGAGAACCACTAATAGTTTAATGAATAAACATTGTGTTGTAAGCTGATATTTATCGGATTGTGTAGATCTTCAATTTAGATTGAACCTGGGAAAGGGATTTCAAGATGTTCCCGTTCCTGATTGCACTTTCCAGTCCCGAAAGGTGCTTGTAATCTTTACGAAATCCACTGTCTAGGGCTTTTATGTTGGGTCCGTTTCAGTCTGTTAGGCTTTTCAGGTCATAATTCCTCTTCCTTTTTGTGATAGGATAAGGTGAATGTTAATAAAAGAACTATATGAATTTGTTTGTTGCATTTTTATTTGGAAACTGGCGACCATGTAGTGAATTGAGGTAATACCTACCTTTAAATATAAGACACTGTCGCTGAGCAGGCGGATTTCCTCTAGTGCTACACATGGCATCTTACACTGCACTTTGCACTCTCACCATGAGCCCTAACTGGCATGTTGGAAACCGAACACTTGCAATGATATGGACCCGAAGGCTATTATGAACGTACACACACTGACACGTTATAAGGGCCAGAAGGCAGTTTCGCTTCTACTGAGCACATACCGACTTCACTGTTGCCGAAGGTTCTCTTGCTACCACCGCGCGCACACACTGTCTGGGGGTCGGCACCTAAGGGGCTGAATGGCGCCTCCGTAGTTTGTATCGGCGGCGGCGTTCGTGATCGTGACGTTTCCGGAAGACCTTACCTGGTGGTCTAGTTGACTCGCTAGTTTGTGCCGTATGGCACGAGGCCGGTGGGTGGAGGACTATTGCCGGAGAATATATTACGACCGGTGCCACTTCACCCTCCAAGGTGGTCCAGGGCTGTGCTGATTCCAGAGTAGGAGATCTGCACAGAGGCTCGGGTAGGCTTTCCGGGGAGGGGTCCCGTCCAGGGGCTCTTGGAGGTCCCTCTATGTTCCCCCAAATGCGTATTCCTCATCGGAGTTCGGACTGGAGCATGGAGAGGTTCCGCCCTGCTGCTGTAGACTCGGGTGCCAGGTCGCATCCCCCAGGTCCCTGAGCGGACTACCGGATAAGGCAATCATTCGGCGTTCGCGTCGCTCCCTTCGGTCCATATCCACTACAACATATGATTGGAAATGAGTTTGCGACCCGGAAGAGGTCGTAGGGCCCCACACCTCACACCAATATGTCGTGATGCCGACGACATAAAGAAGGAGCAGATGGCGGATCAACAAGATGCACACACTGAGACTTAACGATGGATTTTTTCAGTCAATAACAGGTACTTACATAGTGCAGAACAGAAACTTACTTAGTATTGGAGGCATCCAGGCAGTAGAAGTGGGAGGGGGGAGGTAGCAGGAGACGGTGACACCGTGGTGTCTACGTCGGCTGCTCCTTGGCCGGGGCGGTCGGGTCCTAAGGTGGAGACTCCGATCCGCTTACCGAACCTCTGAGAGTGATACTGAAGACGGGCTGTCGTCTCCGGGAATGCGCCGTCCTTATAAGGGCCGCACTTTGCGACAGGGCGGGCTGCGTCATGGGACCGACGGTCGCCGTGAGTCAGGGCGGCCCTTTGCCCGGCGCGCGCTGTGGGCGCGTCACCTCCGTGCAAAGGTCGGATTGCGGCGCCCTGCGCCGGTCACGTGATCATGAGTCGGTCCGGCTTCACCACATCACCCGCCCGAAGACAGTCGTGGGGGTGGGGGGCGAAACTTCAAGTGTCTGGATACTTATCCCATAGAGGTGATGCATGACAGGCATATAAATTGAACACAGTATTAGGACATTCCTATATGTAATACGTCACGTTCAATAACTCTGGTATAACAGTAACAATAATAAAAAACCGACACCATCACATATATAAAATCTAGTATAATACTTACTAATAATAAATCTGACACAATGTACAGGGACAAATAATAAAATTTAAAAACACTGACACAATGACACATTACAACAACTCTGGTTATGCACTTACATTAAAAACTGATACTATGACAAAGAAAGAAACAATAATAAAAAGTGATAAAATAATACACACAACAATCCTTATATAATAAAAACTGATAATACAGAACAATACTGCCACCAGGCAATTGAAAGTGCAGGTTGCTACGAGAGATATCCTACGTCTAGACATAGTTTACTGCAGCGGCGTCATACTCGTTTTAGATCGATGTGAATAACGGTGAGTGAGTTACAACTAGAGATCTGGGTTTATTTGCCTCTAATCGGGAGACATCGAGTACTTGAAGGGTGGAGGATTGGCTAGGAGCAGGTACTGGGGGTGTGTTTTTTCGGAGGGGATTGTAGAAGGGGTGTTGTTTCGGTACCTCAGGAATTGAAGCACCCCGACAGACAAAACTATGGAGGTAGTTACAGCTGTCAGCGACCCAAACCCCACATAACCGGAAATATGCACCCTGGACTCTAATGGTGATAGAATTTCTATGACCTTCACAGCGGCTAAGGAAATCGTGGGGACGTTGTACGTATCCAGTTTCTCTAATGAAGTCAGGACGTGCTGTAATGTACCAGATCGCAGGGCGGCCTCGACGGAAGTCTAGCCGGCGCGTCACCTCAGAAGGGTCGGGTTGCGACGCCCTTGGTCAGGCACTACCGCGTGATCATAAGTTGGCCCGGCTTCACCACATCAAACGTAACAGACCCTAGATTGACAACAAGATTAACAAAAATCGTTTCTACGGCATTCTTATTTCACTTTTTCTTTAGTAGTACGAGAATGTAACTAGAGGTGCTACAAAATGGCACAGACTTTCTCGCAGAATTTTTTTCTAATTACCTTGATGTGGTCTGGTTTTAAAGTCTTGCTCCATTCTCTGGCCAGCTGCCATCTATCGTCGCCCAAAGTCCTTTCTCTCAACTTTTTGCTTTCCTAATAGTACAACCGAAATATAGCTCCAAAAATATTAAATGGTGACAAATCCTCGTCCTAAATAGAAATCTTCATTGAAAAATTTGAAGTGGTTTTTAAGCAAATGTCGATTAGGCATTTCTATATATACAAAATTTAAATCTATTTTTCACATGAACCTATTGAATTATACTTTCGAAAATCTTGATTTGAAGTCTTTTGAAGCACACCCTTTCACAATTATAGCAATGTATACAAATCGATGGAAATGTGCATATTAATGGCGTGAGAGTTATTTTAAAAATTTTTGTAATTTAAAAACAAAAACAAAAGAAAACACCAAAAACGAACTTTACGTCACATTAAAAGCGCAATGAGCATATCGATTGGAAAATTTTCAGGAAATGCTATGGAGACATTTTTGAGAAAATGGTGTTTAAGCGTTTCTGAAAATGCGAAATTTTCAGCTCATTTTAACAGAAAACTGTTGATTTTTCGAGAAACTTTATGTGACATTATTTAAAGCACATGTACTCGTAAATACGGTTATGTGAAGAATTCGGCTTTAATGTAAATATTATCGACGTGATAGACAAGTAAAAAAATTTTTAATTTTGGAATAAACAAAAGAATAGAGACTTACGACGTTTCGTATAGGGTACATTTGGCACTTCTTCTACCAAAAATTTGAAGAAAAAAGTTAGAACCGTTTTTGAGAAAATCTTGTTTTTGTAATTTTTGAAAATTGCAAATATTGCACGCACTATTTCACAAAAACTACTAAAATCTTCAAAGAAATCTTTATGACTTTAATGAAAGAACTATTTATGGACAACAAATTTCATTTGAAGGAAAAATCTCTGTCTTTAATTTTATAGTTGTAGAAAGACGCCGGAAAAATGCAAACTTATGCAATTTTCGATAATTCAGAGTTAACCGTGAAAATCGGACTTATGCCACCGTTATAAGTGTATTACGCTCTCTTCTTATGAGAAATTTAAAGAAAAAATTTGAGGTCGTTCTTTAAAAAAATTAAAACATGTCCTGAGGTCTTCATGCAAAGTACCTCCAGATTTTAAAGAATGTTTTTTCAAAGTTTCGTAGTTTGAACTAGAGCCAGATCAACTGATTAAAGTATACTCTTACGTTATTCTTGCTATAGTGATTTATGACATAACTGCATGGGATGGAACCTATGATAGTACTATGAGACCACACTTTGATACTCAGAAAATTGACGATAACGAATTTTGTATATCGTTTTTTGGTTAAATTTTTAATTTTGTAATTGTAATTGCTTGTGAACTTCATTGATGTAATTGCGTTTGAAATTAGGTTAAGAAGAAGTAATTCTCCTTAGAACACCCATAAAAATCCAGCACAATGTTTTCTTCATTTGATCTCACGTCTCTGCCCCCTTAACAATTCTATCAGTAATAATTCGAATCTTCACAATTTATAAATGGGACGAAATTAAACAAATTATATTAGCTTATTTGTTGTGGCGCACGTTGTAAATGAGCACCTTGACAATCAAATGATCCCCACTTAGTTCTCGTTGAGCAGTTGACAACGCCGGAAGTCGACCCTTCGCGAGCTGCAGTAATTTCGCCTTGTTAGAGTCCACTTCACCAAGCAGACGGCCTCACTCTTCGCTTGATTGAAACTGCTGCACCCTGACGCTCGTTAGAGCAGAACATGCTAGGCACGACACACCGAAGAGCTAAGCAATCTCGTTTCGAATGAGAAGAGTAGAAAAATAATAGTTGAAACTCAGATGAATCGAGAGGAATTGACTCCTCAACTTTTGGGAAACGATAATCACTTAAAAGTTTTTCAGAGCATATAAAGACAAAAACTTGGTTTTTAAAAAATTGATGAATGCGCACCTCCATGGTTCTACGAGCACCGCGCACATCCTGGGAATTTGCACGTGCACTGGAAACATTAATTCACTGCATGTTTGTTACACATTTCTTAACAAGATTAAAATAAACGTCATCTCAGATCTTTTATAAAACATTGTATCTATGTTACTGATTACTAGGGAGCAGATGCCATGGTTGAGTGGGGGAGTGGAAACCACGGTGGCTTATGGAAGTCCTGGAGCACTCGACAGACGAGGTTAATAGTAATGCACATGCGCAGACAGTATTCGGATGGGCTAGCTCAAGTTTATCAGAAAACAAAGGCGTTCAACAAATAAAGTGTGGGATCTCTGTCCTCTTAAATGCCTCTAATGGAACCCTTTCCTCTAGGTGTTCAAAGATTTAAAAATAAATTATCTAATGGTATTTGTAAACTTCATTAATTTAGTAAGTTGTATTATTATATCAGTTATTATTTGATTATTATTGATAGTTTTATTGCTATTATTATTGTGTTAATTACTATTAAATGCGTTCCTATTCTAAATATATAATTATATTCAAAGTGGTATTGTATTGAAGTGTTGTGACGTGTTGTGCAGTGTAGTGCAATATAGAAGTAGAAAGAGAAGTGAATTTCAAATGTTGTGAAGTGAAGTGAAGTGAAGTGAAAGTGAAGTGTAATTAAAAAGTCGTGTAATCTTGTATTTAATAGTTTAAATTAACTTTGCAGGTCAACCATAAAATGTACTTAATGCTATTATTGTTAGCATATTATTATTATTATTATTATTATTATTATTATTATTATTATTATTATTATTATTATTATTATTATTATTTTATGTCTTTAAAGAATTTAATGTTACGTTGTTAAGTAATTTAAAGTTAATATTAGTAATATGTTAATTGTAGAGTTCTGCCACCAGGTTGTATATACCTATCTGCAGAATAATAAATATCTATCTATCTATCTATCTAATGTCTTCCGAAGCAGCAGCTCATCTCTTCGTTTGCGCAGGAACGCATTGTGGTGTAAAGTATTGTACTCTTAATTGGGTGTGTTAATTTGTGGTTGTATGCATATTTTCTTGTATTTTATGTCATTGGGCGTGGGCAATGAGAGAATGGGCGATCAGCCCATCGTTCAGCCTTAATGATGGGAGTGGAAACAGGATGGGGAAGGAAGGACCGCGCGAAGTCCTGTCCCGTTGTGTATTAATCATAGGAGTTATTTACATTATTGATCAACAAAATTGACATCAATTATCTTGATTACTTAAATGATATCTTCTCGATGTATTCACAATAATAAAAATATATACAGTATTCAGAAGAAAAATAAAAATATTGATGATAGGCCACAAGTAAGTAGTTCAATACTTCCACTATTAGCGATCCTTCTCAACTGAGAAATATGCCCTTGCAAAATATCGACAATGAGCGTACAATTCTAAATAATAATAATAATAATAATAATAATAATAATAATAATAATAATAGCTATAAACCCCCTATCACAGCTTCTAAACAAGGAATGTCTAGGGTACAGACTCCGACTGAGAGATCCTACCTCCCGAATCAGCCATTTATTATTTATGGATGATCTTAAACTGTTTGCCGAGAGCCATAACCACCTGAACGCTGAAGTATGTGAAACTTGTGATTTTCGACAGCTTTTGTACTACGACACTTATAAATACCTTGGTATCAACAAAATAGACGAGTGAACCACACAAGTATGAAGTCGATATTCAAGGAAAGGTACAAATCAAGAATCACAAAGTTGATGAACAAAAAATTGTACTCTAGGAATCTAATAAGTGCTATTAACACCTATGCTGTCCCAGTATTGACATATTCCTTTGGTATCCTGAAATATTCAGACACAGACCTTCGGGAACTGGATACGATTACTCGAACCACCCTCACAAAATTCAGAATACATCATCCCAAGAGCGCTGTCGAAAGGCTTTATCTTCCCAGAAACCAAGGAGGTAGAGGCCTGCTTAATATCTTCAATCTGTGCAGGTCACAAGCAAAGAAAATGCAAATGTACTTTCACTCCTCGAATAGTGTGTTACTGAAGAATGTAGTTGTGTAGATGCATACAACACTGGAGGTGTGTTTTTCGGAGGTGGTTGTAGAAAGGGTGTTGTTTGGTACCTCAGGAATTGAAGCACCCTGACAGACAAAACTATGGAGGTAGTTACAGCTGTCAGCGACCCAAACCCCACATAACCGGAAATATGCACACTATTCAGCAAATTATTCAGCTCTAAACAAATAGCAAACTATTCAGCTCTAAATCTCCAGCAGACTGAAACCAACACTGAAATTGTTTCCAGATATGTAACATGCAGACAGACTGGAAGAACAAAACCCTTCATGGAAAATATCCTAATCTCTTAAATAACCCATCAGTTGATAAAGTCTCTTCTCTCCTGTGGTTGAAAATGGGATATTTATTTTCTTGAAACTGAAGGATTTATAATAGCAATTCAGGATGGGGTAATAAAAACACGCAATTATGATAAACACATACTAAAGAGCAGTATAAAAGATGTCTGTAGAATGTGTAATCAACCAAATGAGACCATCGACCATGTGATTGCAGGTTGCCCAGTTCTTGCCAACACTGCATATCTAGGAAGGCACGATCAAGTAGCCAAAATAATCCATATAGACTAATTGAGAACCCTCCACCATTTTACAAATATTCACCTTCACCGGTTATAGAAAATAGTGAAATAGTACTCTACTGGGATAGGCCTATTGTCACTGATAAGACTGTGGATTATAATCGCCCGGACATAGTAGTTATCAATAAAATACAAAAGTATGCAACAATCATAGATGTAGGCTGCCACTGACAAAAAACCTGAACAAGACAGAATCGGAGAAGATTTCAAAATACCAGAATTTGCAGCAGAAATCAACATGTTTGGCAACTGAGTAAGGTTGAAATAGTGCCAATAATATCTCAGCCACAGGAGTGGTGACAGACCGATTTGCTTCAGGTCTTTCAAAAATAGGATTATCAAAAGGAATCCGCATAACCATCCAAAAAGCTTTAATCCTACAGACTTGCCATATTGTGCGAAAATTTTTGAATTGAAGGACGGACAAAGATGAATTTCTTCTCCGTCTTTCCTCAGATCTGTCATTACCAGTTGCATTTGCTAGAGCCTAAATCGTATGAATAGATGAATGGTTCTCAATGCTTACTGAGAAAAGTACAGAAATAACAATAATAATAATAACACCAGTCTCTTCAGATCATGAAGATATGTCATAGAGAGATGGAATATACAGTAAGTATAAGAATGGAGGTCCTAAGAATGGAATTGGAAATGCAGGATGACGTGAGGTGCTGGCCAATCGCCTAATGTATTGCTCCAATATCCATTTGGAATCCATCAGAGTAAACTAAGGAAATGTCCGATATGAATAACCTTCCCTAGACGTCTCGTGCACACAATCCTCGGCTGCGCTTCAGCTGGGTAAGCTAGGTCGAAAATTATGTTCATAAAGCTGACTGACACAATTATGAGATAGTTTATAAGGGTTTCATAAGGGCATAACATCGCTAACGAAAATGTGTACAGTAGTAACTTTCCTAACATTTTATACATAGGTCGTTTGATAAGTCTGGTAAATTTCATGAAAGAGCGTTTATTAAATATTAGCATTGTTAGAAAGCATGATTCTTGTAGGCATTGAGTTTTCAAACAAATGCGACGCATTGTTATTTGTTGGCAGCCAGCTGAATGTGTGAGTTTGACATACGGGGTAGTAAATGAACAAATGAGTTTCATGCTGTGATTAATATATTTTATTAGAAATGTTGGACTGCAGCGCAGGTCAAAACCGAATGAGATGAAGTACATTTGGACTCTGCATCAGTGTTAAAGAGAATTTACTTCAGATGAACGAGTTCAAACATGATCGCAGAACACAAAAATGAAGTGCTCTCCGGCCGGTCAGTTGAGGTCACCAGGTCGAAAACCATCGAAAAAGTTCACGAACTGTTAATGGAAGATCGCAAAGTGAAAGTGCATGAGATAGCCGATACTGTTTGCATCTCAACTGAACGAGTGCACTTCATCTTACATGAGAAACTGATCTTGAATAGCTGTGCGGGAGATGGGTGCCACGATTGCACATTTTGGATCAGAAACGACTCGGAAGAACGTTTCAAAGCAGAATGAATAAGCGATGTTGAGGCAAAATCAACAGGACTTTTGGCGCAAATTCGTGACTATTGATGAAATTTGGATCCATCACTACACTCCTGAAACCAAAAGAGACTCAAAAAAGTTGACAAAGGCTTGTGAGAGAGCACCGAAGAAGGCGAAGACAGGACAAAATGTTTGGATGGCCACTGTTTTTTGGGATTATTATAATCCTTATAGATTATTTGGGAAAATATAGAAAAATAAATGGGCTCTATTAACTTAACTATTGGATCGTTTAAAACAGGAATTGATTCAAACGCGGCCAAGATTGACGCACAAGAAATTGCTATTCCGTCCAGACCAGGCACCGACCCACACAGCGGATATCACACTGGCAAATGTGCATCATTTGGGATTCAAATAGGTTCCTCATCCAGCATACTTATCGGATTTAGCCCTGAGGGACTTCTTTTTATTCCGTAACTTTAATTATTTGCTTGGTGGGCATACATTTTATTCAAGTGAGGAAGTGATTGATGCTGTAACCTTGTACTTTGCAGAGTTTTTCAAAACCTATTTCTCCAATGGGATGAAAAAATCGGAAACACTCTGCGTCAAATGCATAGGCTTAGAATGAGACTATGTTGAAAAGTAAAGTGAGTTTTTTCCAAAAGCAATTTTTGTTTATTTAAGGTTGCATTAACTACGCGGTCATCAGTCCCCACTATTTATTTAATATAAGGGGAACCTACATACTGAATGAAGTGACATGGTAATGACTAGGGGCGAAAGAAGGAACACAAATACAACTATGCCCGAGGCGGGACTCGAACCTGCTATCCTTCCACACGAGTCGCCAAGGCACTACTGCGTTAGCGATCTCGGCCACCCGGACAGGATTTAGGAAAAAAAAAAAAACTTATCATTCAGCCCGCGTAATTTAATTCTTACTTGTCAGTGTAAATATGAAAGTGTAAATTTACAAACTCTGAATGACGTCATTTCGAAATAAATTTGAATTTTTGCTTACTTTTCCGTATACTATTGTATAAGGATTTTTGTATAAGGTCCGTATACTATTGTATACGGACCTTATACAAATCTCAATAGTACTTGTCAACAGTACTGTCCCGAATGGTCGGTACTGAAAAAAATATTTAAAATTCTTTTGTGCTGTAACGCACGTGGGGATTGCGATTAGGTGGTTAAGGTTGGTGCGGGTGGCGAGGACATACGTAGTTTTGACCCCAAAAGTCTTTTTTTTTCATGTTTCCCCCCACAATAACCCTGAGGAGGCGGGAATTTATTTAGTTATTGGTGTACAAATTATGCTGCTGCCTTGCGGCTTAAGCAGCTAAGGGAGAGGTAAAGAAAAAGCTAATGCTAACTAAAACTAACATAATTCTAGCTTAAATCTAACTTAATAATTATGTTGTAGCACTTTGGCATACTTAATTTACACGAAAAATGTTTTTTTATTTTTCTTAATTCTAAATGTTTTGTGTGGTTTTCTATGTGGTTCTTTTACTAGTTTATTTTTCGTTCACGCATCATTCATTCATTATATACATAACCGTTCATTCATTATATACATAACCATTCATTCATTATATACATAACCATTCATTCCCACAGCACTACACTGACTTCTGTTTTTCTGTTCGCCCCGGCACGGACTTGGCTCAAAGTGTCCGTGGCGCTCAGGCCCATTGGGAGGTGTGGCAGGAGGGGCGCGTCGTCGCGTTGCCCACGCGTGCCTCGGCCGAGGGCGAGTCTTCCCCTCCGCGTTCGGCTGCCTCCGCTTGCTCGCACAAGGTAGCAAGCGTGTCGTGAGGCAGCGCACGGAAGGTGAAGGCGACGTGTTTCGGTAGGATAGGACAGATGTGTGTCGCTGTTCGCCTCTCGGCCGATGTCGCGCAGGATGCGCGGCGCCTTCGGTCCCAGCGCCTTTGCAAGCGCCGTAGCCGAGCGCCTTGAAGCTCCGGCAAGAATAAGTTTTTACGCCCAGAACTCCAAACACGTCGGTGTTTCTAGGATATGTGTTGGATGGGGGTGGGGGGAGGTGCGGGAGCGCCGCGAGATGCGCTGCACGGTTTTCCGCCGAGCGAATCAGATGGAGGGTGGAGGAGGTGCCGCCGCGAATACCTCGCAGCCCCCAAAAGTCAAGCAAGTCTGTTTGTATGGATGGCGGATGGATAGACGGAAGAATGAAAGTAGGGGTCGCGCATAACTTTCTCAGATTAGAAGCTTTTGCGCTGAAACTTGATAAATATGTTATTAAGAACTGTGATCTGTCGAGACTCGGGAATTATTAGTTATTTCTATGTTTGGAACAAGCTCGAATATAGTGGAGATACACTAACATTTAAGTTAAAATTTAATTTTATTTGCGATCATTTTACTGATTACTTATTTTGAGGAAAATTATTATTTAATTTAATTAGAAATTAGCCATAAATTGATTTAATTGTGCAAAAAATGATGATTTTTCCACTATTTCAGTTAAACAATAGCAATGTGGATACATACATAAATAATCGTGATGTATTGTGTATTACTGTTGTACAAAGTTGTATCCTCACTAATGGCCTTGGATTCACTGATGTATTTTACGAAATGTATCCTTCAAACATTTATTCATTTATTGTAAGAGTATAAATTTGTCAGTTACATCCGCATTCCAGACAGCCCTTCTGTAAATGAGTATTCTCCTTGACTTACCTAAATTGCTAAGCCTTTGTGTATTAATTGCACAGATAATTTTATATAAAATATACTTTTTGTGAAATAAGTGAAAAACAAAGTACGTAACGTTATTAACATTAAGTATGTCTTCTTTCGGCCATTATTAGTAACACTAGCCTATTAGGCATTGATCAACTTCGTACCCATATTTTTTGTAGAACCGAATCGCAGATCATACATAACATGCACAAAAGTGCATTTTAAAGTAGTTTTTAAAAACCGAAGGAAGGACATGGCCGCCCCCGAGTTCCGTTGGAGGCGGGCGCGGGCCGGGCGCGGGCGGGGGGGCGGGGCGGGGCGGGGCGGGGCGGGGCGGGGGGGGGACAGAGCGGGCGGGGGGGCGGGGCGCATCTGCCGGAGGCGCTGGAAAGCGCGGCCCACCCGCATTGCTCCAGTTGCGCGCCGCCGTAAATCTGCCGCGAGCGCGCGTCTGCACAAAGGGCGTCGCGTCGCGTCGCGTCGCCTTCGCCCGCGCC
This sequence comes from Teleogryllus oceanicus, assembly GCA_964035755.1. Taxonomy (NCBI): domain Eukaryota; kingdom Metazoa; phylum Arthropoda; class Insecta; order Orthoptera; family Gryllidae; genus Teleogryllus; species Teleogryllus oceanicus. Next base: position 108,118,845 of record CAXIVR010000008.1, on the reverse strand, counting down.
CTCGCCCACGCCAGCGGCCAGCGACCCCGCTCCACCGCCCCTGGGCCTTGGGCAGCGGCGCCCGCCCACCGCCCGGCGTAAATTTCCGCCTTTTCTCCTCGTGCGCCCTTGTGTCGCCCCCGCCCTCCGCGCCTTACGTGCGGCTGGGGGCAAGGAGGCCCCGGCCACTGGGGCTGCTCCCTGCGCAACAACATCATCCCCTGGCCCTTCAATGAGAGAGGTTGCTGAGGATTTGGAGCGCGTTCGTTGTTTGCGAGAGAGCGTGTCAATGTTAACTTCTCTTTCTAGGTGGGAGAGATTTGCCAGCCACCACGAGACACCACCGGTCCTGGCCGAGGTTGAACCCGCAATCTGAAGAGGTTCAATGGCGCTCTTCGTTCGTCGAGGACGCCCGAGGCTCAGGAGAAGCTGTAGGTAAAAATTGACTCCGGATATCCGCTTGGAGATCAGTAAACTGTTTATGCGGATTCCAAGTCCAGATGTTTTTAGTTATTTCATGCTAGGGAAGGAACAATTGAAGTATACCCTTAAGCCTTAAGCAGGACTTTGATTTTCAAAAATCAGTACAACCATTGGACCCCTATCTATTTGTTTGGACCAATGGCATGTTGCATGCCTCCAAATTATTTTTTTAATTCGTTTATTAATAACCATCACAGTACATTCTAATTTCCTAACCTTGAATCCTTCCTAATGCAAAACTATTATTTTAACAGTTCTTTAAGATATTTAAAATCATATTTTCACTTCTTTGGTTTATATGCTCGAACTAATGAGATAGTGGATTATTGGGTTGTGTTGGTAATCGATAGTTGTAATTTGAGGTCGGTTTTGGTTTCTTTGCCTTGAAAGAAAAATACGTATGCGTACGATGTGTGTGATAGATTTACATACCTACAACTCAATTTAACTCAGAGGGGTTCACTTGTTTGAAGGCATACGGATTTTCGGGATTTCAGAAAATGCTCCAAAAAACATTAAGAAAAGGTGACAAGAATTGAGTGTATGATCAAGTTAATTGGCTCAAAATATTCACCACGTGAGTAATCAAGAAATGTAGGAAGAGATGACAATGAAATAAATATTTACTTAAGATAAAAGTTTACCTTGCAGCAGCAAAGTGTCCTGCAGCAGCAAACATGTTGCTGAACAAAGCCACAAACAATGGTTTTCAAAGTGCATGCACACTGCTAAAGAACAAGAAATAAAATACTCTCGCATGACACTGAATAAATGAAATATTTTAACGAAAACAATTTTCACGAATTCTGTAATACGAAATATAGTAATAGGGATACACATATCAAACATTTCCTAACAAATCAAGAATATAAAAAACAATTACTGTTCTATAATGCAACAAGTGAATAGTATATATTTAAAGGCACAGGTCTCTTCCTTGGAGCCATGCTGTCGCGTGACTGCAGCTGGGTCGTGAGCGTACCAACTGAATACTCATTCGTTTTCAGTCGGCACATGAGGTATGATCATATGCAGAATAACACAATAAAATATTTGCACTTTTTCTCAAAATCGAAACTGTTTCATTGTTTTTGGATTTTGCCCAAGAATCCGGGTATCTAAAGAAACCATAGGAGCCTGTCAAAAGGGCGAAGGTTACAGTTTTCTTTCAATTTCTGCGCACATTGAAAATTAGTTATATAGATTATACGCAAAAATGACTTTTAACAGTAAACAACCAGTAGTTTAAGTTTACTATATTTGAGATTTCCCACCTAGTCTTTCGGAATCGCAGAAGTTTACTAATTTTGCTACAATTTATTTAGCCTTAAAAAATTATCACAAACCCGAGTAGGATCATGATCTTCTACCTCGTTTAAATATTAATTCCATCACGAAGTGCTCAGATACTAAGGTTGGCAAGCAAGTTAAGTCATCTTCCATCAAACGCGGGGCTGAAATTTCCATGACTAAGCTGCACAATAGGGGCGTCGCCGAACTTGACCTCCCGCAGATTCGAAAGAAATAGAATGACCGACTGAAATAGAGTAAATCAGGGAGTTAACGGTTCTCAAACACTTCAACGAACCTTTCTCGAATACCACTTCCGCCCATGAATTTCGTTAAAATCCCCCAATAATCACATCCGACACTAATTCCGATAAGCTGCGCGTATATTTTCTTTAGTACGTGAGCACTCACGCAAATTTCCGCCACCTCTCCCTGGCTGGCCCCGTCCTCCGACGGCTTCGCGGAGGCAGGTCACCTCGCCCCACCCGTCCCCGCCCCGCCGCCTGCGGCCCCCCGCGTCGCGCTCTCCGGCGGCAAAGAATTTCACGCACAATATTCGGGGACGCAGCCGCTCCGGAGACAGAGGCCCCGCGGACAACGGCGCGAAAGTATCTCTTTCCGGAAACGCTCGGGCCACAAAGGCGCGGGGGAGCGAGCCGCTGGCGAACCAGCGGACGCGTCTGAAAAGACGCTGCTCATTGTGGCGCCGGCCGCGCCTGGTGCCCCCGGTGGCGCGTCGCGGGTGTCACCGGGGGAAGCCAGCGCTGTTTGCGTTGCACTTGTCAGGCGCTGCGCCGAGCCCTGAGCTGTGGGTGTCCCACTGAGCGGTTTGCTAAAGGCTGTTTACACTGGGGCTAGTTGACTTCGGCGCAGGCGGCCGGTTGCGATGGCAGTGCGGCAACACCCTTACATCTGCATCGGTATCGTTGACCGATGGGGTCTAGGGTTCTTCACCCGACGGTGGTGGATACACGGCCAGGTCGAATTCCTATCTGGAGGAGAATTCTAGCAGTGGCTTCGTTGTTTCTACGTCCAATCCAAGCGAATACCGGAGCGCTACCCTTCAATCGTCACATACTACAAAATTCCGTGCCCTACAATACCTCACATCACGGGAGATCATATGAGAGCTTAGAGCTTGTCACCGCTGGGGGTTATCTGGAGGGATGAAACCCACAAGCCGTCCGTGGTACTCCAACGCTCCGACAAGAGAGGAACAACGCCACCTCCCAGTATTTATGATACATTATACTTACGGTATTAACACTAACTACTAGACGCCCTTGGACATAAATATCGTCTCACAGTTCAAAAGACTCATGTGCGAGTCTGGGTTGCTCAACAAGCTCACAGGCAGTCTGCAGCAAACGCCTCGCTCGCAGAGGATGTTCGAGGGGTAAGTTACGGAGAATGAGGGCGTTAGTCTTTCACAAGGTGAGTTTTATAGACAAGTACATTGTACATGCAGTTCGAATTTAATACTCGTATATTAAACTGACTACAAATGATTTCACACTAGCGGGGAGAGTGGCGAGTTACATAACCAACAAGTTCGCTGAGGTGAATGTGTGACTGTAAATTCACAAGCGACTAACTAATAAAACTCGCTCGGTGAAAACTATATCTTAGTTCCAGCTTGCAGAGTCACGAACAAAACAGGTCTTTTGATATAATTTATTATTAAACCATTGTTTATCTGGAAGTAATGCGTTTGTTATTTAAAGTAAGGTAAGATACAATAAAATGTTTTATCCGTATTTCAGTTTTGTTTTCTTTCATTTAAGATAAGATTTATTAAAATATTGTCTTACATGTCATTAAATAAATAGTTCTTACATTGGGTTTTAATAATAAATTGAATATCTTATTAATTTAACATTCTTGTTACGAATCTACTGAACTCTTAAAAGTGTTGCCGACTGAGCGGGAAGTATCTAATGTGTGTGCTTTTTGAACACACTGTAAGCATTGTTTAATATGAAGCTGTTGAAGACATTGAATAGTAAAAAAAGAATTGGAATGATTTTAATACTCCTAAGAACGATATCTTAGAATATTCGCGATCTATTGTTTCTCTATTTACAGATGCCTACGTACTATTTTGGTGATATGTAGTACAAGTTTTCCGACTAGTATGACATTTAACTCGAAAAAATGATTCGCGATACCACAACGAAGAAGCTACTAAGTCAGAGCGCGTGTTGACTTCTTTTATGCCGCTGGGTGGGTTCGCTTTGCGCTTCGAAGTGCGTGAGAAATTGGAAAGCGAGCGAGTAGAGGGGGTGGCGCGAATGGAGGCGATGAGCCAAAAACACCTTCTTTGGGCGCGCGTGCTGCTCTACTGAAGCCCATGCTTTATCTGAACAATTCACGCAGCATTCAAGTTGGCGAGGACAAACATTTCTAAGCATCTGAGGTGAAAGCTATAGCAACTTCAATTCTTGAAAGTCAACAGATGTAGTCACTTCGGAGTTTATTATGTTCTACTGAATCATTTGAGCTAATATAATCATGTAAACGAACACATATATTTATATTGCTTCAAGTTAAAAACAGTAACTTTATGTCTATAGATATAATGTACTTCCGTTGCTTCAAGAACTATGAAACTTCAGACAGTGGAATGAGCCCCTAATTAAATTACAATTTCGGCTCTATATAAAACATTGTCTCAAAAGTTGCTTTCTGCTTTGTGTTAAAACTATTTTGTATCATCACACTCGTACACGAAACGAGTTGCTTTCTCACAAATGTTATTTGTAATGAAGGATAATTTTGTTTCTTTTTTTAGATCTCTTTCCCCTCCACAGTAACTCTGTGAAGGCGGGAATTTATTTGCGAATCGGTATACAATTGAGGCACTGTCTTGCTGCTTAAACAGTTAGAGGGGGCTTTGTCTTCCCAAGACGTCGGAGCTAGACAATTTTGGGCCCGGGGCAATGCTGACATGTCGCCCCCTCCGGCCTGAAAAAATGAAGTTTAACAAGAAACTAAATGAGTTGTTTTATTTCAACAAATTGTTGTTTTTAATTAGGGTTTAATAAAATCACTTGTTAAATACATGAAGTAAGAAACGTAAATTTCAGTAGAACCTATTTTAATTTAGTATTAATATTTTAATATATTTTATAGATACATTCATATAATAAATGTATCTTTCATTATCTGAAACTTACATAATTTGGAATAAGATTATTATTTAATAAAGTTACTTTCTGTCAACGATTTTGAATCATTTTATTTCCTACTTTAGTCTCAACATCGGCAATATATTTTGATTCTTTACTACAAACGTAAAAATGACGCTAAAATTATGAATCTGTTTACATATATTGCTTCTAATAGTAGATAATTGTACTTTATTAAATTAATAGTTGTTGGCTCATCGTGGATCTTGAATTTCAATGGTAACATTTAATGTACTTTGATCATATATGTATTTTCTATAGATAAAAATTATGAACGGAATGTCACTGTCTAAAACATACATATATTGAAAATTGAATTATGATTATTATTTAATATGGTTACTTTTTGGCAACGATGAAATGGAGTCATTTTGTTGCATCAATTTTAAATTTTTAAGAGTGTAGGATTATTTTAAGTGTACTTAATTTTTTACTTGCATCTCCAATTAACAAAATGTCAGTATGTTACGAAAAATTAAATCATCATTGAAAAATGTGGCTGCTTCACACCTGAAATTTTTTAAAATTAATATTCACTATATACAATTCGGGATATTCAGACCTAACTCCGAACAGACTCCTTTTTTGTAACTTTTTGTTAATGAATGTAAGTTTAATGTATGTAAGGTCAAGATATTCTGCCACCAAGTTACTACATTTAATTGCAGAATTAACAATAAATCTAAAATCTAATCTAATCTAAACTTCAACAAAAATGCATAGCCAATATCCGTGGATAAATTGACGAAAATGTGAATTAAAATATCTTGGATGTTAAGAGGAGAAAATTTAATGGATTAAAAAGATTTCAATGACAGAGTATTGTTTTGTAAAATTTTCTGACTTTTTTATTTCATTGAGTACTACCTTATAAGCAATGACTATAATTAACTATTTAAGGTTAAACAAATTGAAATTTTTTTGAAATATCAGACTACTGGAACGCGACTTATCAAATTACGACAATTTTTTTGAGATCTAATTTCTTTTTAGATTTTTTACTATTTCATTTTCACCAGTCTCGTGAACGGCCGCTTTTACTTGCGAGGCCCCGGGAGATTGCCCGTTCTGCCCATAACTAGAACCGGCACTGCCTTTCTAATATTTAACTTAATTTAATGACGCAGTAAACAAAAATGCACTTTGCCATGCCTAACTTCTGGCTAATAAATTTTTTTAAAATTGTAATCTTAAATATCGTGGGATGTCTTCTTCAATGGATTATATCTATTTTTTTCTCTCACTCGCTCATTTACATTCACGCATCATTCACACTTGTTTAACATTATATACATAACCATTCATTCTACTCATTCACTCCCACAGCCCTACACTGATAGTCTTCTGTTCGCCACGGCGGCACTGACTCGATTCAAAGTGTCCGTGGCGCTTAGGCCCATTGGGAGGCGTGGCAGGAGGGGCGCGTTCACCGCACGTCCCTCGGCCGATGGCGTCCTCCCCTCCGCGTGCGGCTGTCGCGCTTGCTCACACGAGGTAGCGAACGAGGCGTGGGGCAGCGCGCGGAAGGTGAAGGCGACGTGTTTCCTTTCCGTAGATAGGACGCTCAGGATGCGCGGCGCTATTGGAGCCAGTGCCCTTGCAAGCTCCGTTGCCGAGCGCCTTTGGAGCTCCGGCAAGAATTGGATTTGACAGCCAGAACTCCGAACACGTCGGTGTTTCTAGGGTAATTGTTGGGTGGGAGGAGGTGTGGAGTGCCGCACGGTTTTCCGCCGAGCGAATCGGATGGAGGGTGGAGAGAGGTGCCGCCGCGAATACCCGCGAATACCCGCGAATACCCGCGAATACCTCGCGAGTACCTCGCACGCGTAGGAGCGTGCGTAGGAGAGAGGGTCGTGCAGTTATTTTCTGGCTAACGTATTTGGCGAGGGCGTGCCAGCGGAGGACTCTATCGAGCATCACACCAAGGCACTTCGCCGTCTTTTGCCAAGTGAGGTGCATGCCTGCCAAGCTCACGACTTCATCGAGGTCGGCCCTCTGTTGAGTGAAATTGACGGCTACGCTACGCACTTGTCTAGGTTGAGGGCGAGCTTTTTATAGCTCAGCCATTCGGGAAGCCCGGGGAGGCAATCGTTCAGATATCTCTCCGATTTCCTTTTGTGTGCCGACTTTGCATAGTAATCGAAATCATTCGTGAACCTTAGGAGCCCGCAATGTTGAATGCCGGTGTGATAGCGACACGTCGTTGACAAGCTCAATAGGGTTGGGGAAAGTACGCTATTGTGAGGCACGCCCACTACGGTTCATCTTAACGACGATTGGACACCATTGACATGAACGTTCAATCGTCAAGTCATCATCATCAGTATCAGTCAAGAAACCAGCAATTAGTCTGATCTAGCACTCGCTGATTCCATTATGCGCAAGACACGCGAGCGCCCCTTCGTGCCATACCGAATAGAATGCCGACCGCATGACTAGAAAAACTTCCGGCAAGTTTTGCCGTCTTTCGAGAGAGAGAAAGAGAGAGAGAGAGAGAGAGAGATATAAAGAGATAGAGAGATAGAGAGATAGAGATAGAGAGAGAGAAAGAGAAAGAGAGAGAGAGAAGAGAGAAAGAGAGAAAGAGAGAGAGAAGAGAGAGAAAGAGAGAGAGAGAGAAGAGAGAAGAGAAGAGAAGAGAAAGAGAGAGAGAGAAGAGAAGATAGAAGAGAAGAGAGAGAGAGACGAGAGAGAAGAGAGACCGACCGACCTACCGACCGACCGATTTCGGTACACATGCGCGTCAGTTGTTACGCGAACTGAGACCAATGCGAAGCCGAAATTGCTCGTCGCTAAGAAGCTTAAGGCATGATTTTTCCGCTGCAAACCTTCCAGGATCAGACACTCGAAAGATTTCGCATGAAGCGCAAGGAGACTAATAGATCTGCAACCTTTCGGGGAAGTTGGTCCTTTTTAGGCTTTGAAATCGTTCTCATCATCGCAATGTTCCACTCTCTGAGCAAATATCTTAGTAATAGGCACGCGTTTAGGAGCTCCCGCAAGAACTCCGCCTTGTCGGCACCCAGCGGGGTGTTAAACCGTCTGGCCCGCATGCCTTGCTCGGGTTGAAGTGTCACAGCAGTTTGCGGAGCTCCCTTCCCGTCACACGTCGCGCGGAGATGCTCGGCGCGGCGGTCAGGGAGACCATTTTGTTTCCAGACCTAATTAATTACAGACACTTACCTGACCTGCTGCAGTTGTAGATTATGCAACAAGTTTATAATGTTGACCTTTTCTGCAAGGATAGAAACATATTATCGAACAAACGGCGTTAGGAGTGTGTTGGTAATTCTTATGACTGCAAAAAATTATATTATAAACGGGTTTTATATGCTATTTTTTGTGTAATAGTACCATAATAATTTAAGGCAGCGAAGTTAATGTGGAAGTTAAATTGTAATCTAAATCCCATGTTATGATGTCATGCGTGCTGCCTAAGCAATACATTGGTTTATAATAGTAATTAGTTTGAAAGTTACGTTTTACATAAATTTTGGGTTCGTTACCCAAAGAAATTTTGGAAGCAGGTGCGAAAGAAGAACATTCATTAATCCCAAAACAGTTTTTTAAACTTTATGAAAAAGAATATTGAATGTTTAAGAATTAGATGGATGTAAAACAAGCGAATTGTACATGTGAGGCTGTTGTCCTTGGATATCTATCGGATCAGGTTGGTTAATGTTATCATGCGCGTGCTACAATAAAGATGGTTGTTATTATAATGTTTAGTGCAGATCATGATAAAGAAAAACACGCACATTGAAATTGATTTTTTTCTGCTTCTTTCAGTAACTCAATTAACTGCAATATTAATATTTATGTGCAAACGAATTAGATTAGGTTTCCTTCGATATTAATGTTTGTTAAATTTTCCGAAGTAAATGAAATATAAGCTTTCAAAAGAGTACATAAATTAATAAACTAGTTTTTAAAAGTAAGCTTAAAAAGATGTTCATTTTATTGCAAGCGCTGGTATCTATTTACACAATTACACTTGCCTTCTCCAAAATTCCATTCCTTCTCCAAAATTAGATGATGAACAGGATGTTTTAATATTATGACGGCGATGACTCATATATAGTGCAGAAGTAGTGACGACGTAATGTTCATGCAATAATATGCCATATTGAGAACGATTTTGTTAATCGAAAAATGTTGTTTGTAATGTTTGTAATGTTGGTATACACATGGATTTCATCGTGACTTCTGTGCCATCGAATCTCATTGGTACTAGCAATTATCTTGACATCAGTATCGTGGAAATAGTTGTAAAATGAGCGTAGGGTAACAAAACTATACTGTAGCTGACAGGTAATAATACCGATTGATGTAATAAACACAGAGTAATATTGTATAAGCTCCTATGATGATGACAACATTTTTCTTCGATCGTTGTCAGAACTGTCTCTTGCAACAGCATTTTGCGTCATGCCCAAGAAGGGCAATGATTTGCAAATACTAGGGTGAACACCATATCCATTTTCCTCACTGTCCAGTTGTCGCAACATGCTTTCGAATAAAAGCGTGCAGGTTAGTATTCTTCGCAAACTACACCCTTTGATGGTGTGGCGACGATTATCTCTCTCACCTCGGATAAGATGCACGTCACGACTCTATCACACTGATGAGTGAAATCTCTACATCCGAGTAATGACATTGCGCATTACGAGAGTCGTCCATTTGCGAGGCGTCGATCAAAATGGGTCGATTTCACCCTCGCAGATTCGTCTTGAAACTCTGATGTTCTGGCTCGTGGAAGATTATTGGCAAGATGGCTAACTTATAGTAACGTCACTGGTCATCATATTCCGTACGTTCTGCAAAGCTAAGCTTATTTGACGAATATAGTCAACTTGTTTATTCTAATCATTTGATAGTCATCAATGAGATTTGACACATTATTGTAGAACATTTTATAAATAAAGATTTTTTAACATTGTGTTTTCGTTTTTCGAAATGTCAAGAAAATATTGTGTGATTGTATTGGATCACGCCCTTCCCCTCCACTCGCCTCCATGCCCCTCGCTCAGCGAGCGCGGCGGGGCCCCTTCAGCCCTCCCGTTGGACATAAGGCATTCGAAGCAAAGGGCAAATACTCAATAACTCCAATCCAGTCGCAGGCAAGGATGCGTAGTTCTTAGTGCGATGAAAAATGAATGTACTAAGTTGCGGATATCATAGCTCGTAAAAAGCCTAGTTTTACTATTAACGACACATGTTCTCTTCCTCAAAATAGCGTTTAAATGTATAAAAAGGAAATCAAAAAGTTTTTAAAGATTTTGGTTGATTTTCTTTCCTTTTTGGAAATTACAACAGTGAGTTATATCATATAACAAACTGATAGGCGGTAGACTATGCTGCTGTATCTTCTAAGAATTATCGAGTGAGTATCTATGGAATTATTGTGAACAGGTCAGATATGCTTCATAACTTTCAAGAACTTGGTATCACCCCCATCACTGTAGATTTCACCATTCTATTTGCAAAACTTTATAACAAAATTTCTCAAATACCTTTAGCTACCCATTTCAAACGAGGGAAACAGAATACTCATCGTACACTTTTGAAAAGGAAATTAACTACAGAATTTTTGGCCCTCCTTAAACAGACTGGAAACGATTAGCCTTTCCGTTTAATAAAAGTACTTCTAAAATGAAATAATTACGATAAAAAATAACGTAAACTTGCTGTATAAAAAATCAACTACTGTATCAGTCGTTCGCGGCTGCTGAAGGCCACAGACCAAGCAAGAAAAAATATAAAAAAAGATTTATTACACTCAGGAATTGTTTTCATTTTAGTTTAGAGGAATCTGTAACAAGTAAGGATGAACAGCGCAAAGGAAAGTTTTGTTTAGGGTAAGAGTGTGGTGTCAAAACACACAGACGGATCCAATTTTCGTACACGGACAAGCATATTACTTTGTTATTTGTCTTTTTCATTTTATTTTTTCGTTTTATTTAATTCCATTTTAAATTTCTTCCTTTGATCGATTTGAAAGCCATAATATTTAATTTTAAGTAAAAGTGAAATAAGGAAAAAGCAAGGAAATACTGAACTTGCTGCAGAATATTAAAAAGAAGCTGTCAGGTGCATTTTTGGCAAAAGAGCTTACACACCTCTAGTTGTTACAGGACTATTACATAGGAAAGCATTGACAGAAGAATGCTTTAAAAATTATGGAATATAATATTACAAGAAATTTGCATTTCATCAACTCCTAAACATTTAGAACTGACATGTAATATTTTCAAATTCAATGTGATGAAGATAAAATATAAATGGAAGAATTTCAAACAACGTTTGACATCTTCTATACATTCTATTTTTATTTTCAAAAAAAGATTATAAAACTTTATAAAAAATTTAATCTAATAAATCTGTTCCACTACTTTCACATTCATATCTTGGCTGAACATTACGGCGTCCGCGTGGGAACGACCAAATGAATGGATGAATCATTTAACTACCGAGACCTAACCTCCTCCTAATGCTAGCCAGTCTTAGGAAAATCAATTTATTAAAAAACCAAGCATCCATTACGCGTGATTTTCCGGAGAGCGGAGACTCCAAACGCAATTACAATGGCCCCCGAGCGATTGTAAGCGGAGATTTATCGGTTGACTTTACGAGCAGCTGATGAAAGCCACGTCACAACACTCTCCGAGGAGTAATGAAAAGAGAGCGAGTGGAGGCGAGGGTGGCGCCGCGCGGCGGCGCGGTCAATTAAACGAGGGGCGCGCGCTGATCGTCATGTGATAACTAATGCATGAGGCGTAATCCGCCGCCGCGAGGGGCCGCGGGCGAGGGGCGCCCCTCAATGGACTCGTGATTCCGCACCGCGGCCCCGCGCGATTATTGCCGCCGGCCGTTTAAGTTGACACAGATGATCTCTTCTCACAATGCTGCGGATCAGACAACCGGATTCGCAAAACACTCACATAAACAGTGCTTAAATAAATGATAAATGCGCTCTAATTTCTGCTGATCGGATATACAATAAAACGATGTAAATAATTTTGTGAAACATTTAATGAAATAATATAATATACAATGCATAATATCGTGCATGGAAAATTGAATGAGTTGTGAGGTGGGTGAGAGCATCAACTGATGTCACTGAAGTGTCTCTGACTGGGAGGTCCTAGGGTTCGAGTTCCGACTGTGGTGTGACCATCCGTTTGCCGAGGTCTCGGAAAACGGAGCACATCAATATTCAAGAATAAGATGAGCTGTTTGAACGCGCGCCAACGCGCATGAATACAATCCGAAAATGAAAACTACGAACTATATCCGTAAGGGAGCGTCTCGGTAGAGTATGCGACACCGAGAGTCGGGAGAAAGAAAGCTTTCTTTTCTGAAGTAACAGCTGGAGAGTGAGGACCTACCGATCACGAGAAGGCGGCACCTCGTACTGCTACGGACTTCAGGACTGCATCTACGATAAAAACTCTTCAAGACATTCGAGGAGGTAATTATCATATTACAAGGCATTAAAACAATTCATCAGGAAAAGGATGAAAGTATAAGTGACGCATTTAAAATCTTTGTAAGAGAGAGGAGTGTGAATAGCATGAAACTAACGAGGCCATTCATTTCTTTTCTTTGCAGTTTTTTTTTTATTTTTATATTTATTCTTCTTATACGATAGACTCAGTTGTCGTATTGTAGATTCTTTTAAATATGGAATTAAAAGCTAGTTACATTCTATAAAAGAATACGAAAAGAGTATCAACGGAAAACGAGACGGAGGCCACATCGTGAGTTGAACAACGGTACTGGAAAGGGCGACCGTGCGGTTCTGCAGAGGGGCGGCTTTGCTCCCGACCGAGCTGCAAGGACAAGGACACCGAGCGACTGGAAGAGTCGACGCCGTAGATTTCTACGCCGTGAAAAGACACAGTAAGGTCGTGCCAACTTGAACAATTTGTAGATATTAGAAGGAATAATTTGTTTCGGAAAGAAAGTATTAGTACAGGTTCTTTATACCGATATTCTGTAAAAAATAGAATCAATCTTTTCTTTCAAGAAAAACTTAGCTAATTGTAAAGTTGCAACTAGGGAATTTACGACTGGAATGATTAGGCAAAGTTTTAAGTATTCTTTGAAATTGATTTAAATGAGAGAAAGGAAACAGTGTAGTTAATTATTGAGAGTGTAAGTTGTTTTCTTTTTTTCAGCAAGACAAAATTCTTGTATATGTAAAGTGTTTTATGTTCATTGACTGTAACAGCAATTTAATTAGAATATACTTAAGTAAGTGGAAAGTGATTCGACTTGAGTTTCTGTGTAAATGCATTCAATCCACAACGGCCCACATGACCCTGATCCCCGCTATTCTAATTGTATTTTTTTATTTTGCGCCCACCTTGAAAACCCATTCTGAGCTAGCCGGCGGAGGGGTGGGTCGCAGTGGGTGTCAGTATTTTCTACATTATCTAGATAGCTAGGTCGAAATCAGGCGCTGGCTGGAGGCGCATTCTAGCGGCCGGCTGCTCTGATCGGTAGTTTCCCGTTTTTTATCAATACCCGGCAAATGCCACATCAGTCCCCTAACAAATGGGCCATGGACCGCGCGCAATCTTTCCTTGCCCTTCCTTGTCACATCATCACCCCTTACTTACGTATTTACATGCATTACACATCCATACCATACATATCCGGAGACCATACGGTAGCTTAGAGCTTGTTCTGGCTGGGGCGGTGCACCGGTGGTGATAGATACGTGGATAGTGAAAACTCCTCAAGTCAACCTGTAGGTCGGCGCCGGATCTCCCCATACAGCGAAAGACGAAATACATACATGCACTACACTTACAGAACTAATGATCATAACGGTTAACGCGCTCGTAATTACGATCTAATCTATCATTGAATGGTGTCTTCCAGTATATATATATATATATATATATATATATATATATATATAATCAATGTCTTTGGAGAGTAATCCTCCATTACGTAGTCCGTCAGTCGTCCAGAGGGCCGCCAGGTAGCAACTCCGTGCACGCGCCTCTCTCTAGCGCGCTCCTGCGTCACTGCCCAGCGGCCAGAATTTGGAAGGAACTAGGATAGGGGTAGGGTTTAGGACACTTCACAGGGGTTGGACTAGCCCTTGAGAAGCAGCTAAACTCGTTTTGTTGAAACAAATTTCACATGAGATTGTCTGGGAATCGAACCCGGACCTCCTTGGTGAAAAGCTAGCGACTTTTCTCATGAGAAACGAGACAGCCAAATTTTTTTACTTGCATATTCGTTATGTATTCCAGTGCAAAATTGGAGGGAGAATACTGTTCTTTTTAGTGCATCTTTAGAATCGGATACACTTAAAAATCCATTGCAAATGTTATAATGTTTAATAGTGTAACTTGCATTAAGCACTAGGATAGCCTAAATATTGCACAATGTAAAAACCTTAAATCTAATGTCACTTCAACTTAATCCTTTCCTAATATAAATCGTCAGAGAGTAGGTGATACTGATTTCCTTTTTTTGATTCATTACAAAACATATTATTTATAAAAAATATTTATTATTTTGTTTTATTAACTTTTTTTCTCATACGTTTAAAGAAACGTATTTTTTTCAGTTAAACATTTGTCACAACTACGAACATACTACTCGTATGCAGTAGCAGACCTCATAAATACCTTCTTTATTTATTTAATAAATAGAGCTGGTGTCGGTCATGGTTATTTGAGCGATATTTTGACGTGAAATTCTTCCATTGTTTCTTTTCAATACCAGATCTTTCCTTGAAAATTGTATTCCTATTATGTGCATAAAGGACTTGCTTTCATAATTTCATCTACTACGTGGGTTACATGTTGCACTGTTGGCTAATGGCCAAGTATTGAACTCTTTCTTACCCTTAAAGGAAAATGTCAATTAGCTTGAAAACTATTTTCTTTAAGTAAAGTTTTTGTAAGTAGCAAAAAGTAAACTTCTGTCACTTCTAACAAAGCCGGTAACAAATTCCCAGAACATAGGCATTGGTCATTGGCAAAACATAACCAAATAGCCATAACATCTTAATACTCGGTATACTACACCCAAAACTTGCGCGTATTACACCATCACATTTCTAGTTCAAATTTTTTTTAAATAGAAATTTGATGCGGGGCCTGTTTATCCAGAAAATGGCTCAGAATCCTTTAGTTCTAGAGTACAAGGAAGACTACAGTTTTTATGGAAATTATTAATTAATGATTATTGAAAATTATATCTTTAATAATAAAGAATATAATATCATGCACTGCGTGACACAATCTTTTAATTGTTTTTTTTCATTTTTTTTAACATTTACAGTGGAAATATATTAACATCTCTGTTTTAAAAAAAAAATTAAAAAATTCATCATTACATTGGATGTGTTTTTTAAGTTTTTTTAAATATATTTTTGCTTTTCTATTTTCTTAAATTCCTTAAAGAGAAGTCTTAAGCCCTCTGCTCACATGTTAAATTTTGAGATTTGAGACTCATTTTCAGAGGAACTGTATTTACTACAAAAACAGGCATTTGATCCCGTTAATGATTTATTTAGTCCACTCACTGAGTTTTAGTCATGGCTCTGAGTACTACTCATGCAACAACATACCTCTCCTCCAATTTTGATATTATAAAAATAAAAACCAAATTAAATGAACTTGAAATTATAAAACAATGTTTAGTTATAAAGTGAATACATCTTTGGAATGCGATACAATCAATAAGTAATGATATCGTACGCTTCCGCGACCAGAGTTATAATCTGGGCTGTCCGGGTGACGCCGCGTCGAAGGCTGGGGTGCCGACGTTTCGACCGACATATCGCGGTCCTCTTCAGGGCTGTACTGCCCTGAAGAGGACTGCGATATGTCGGTCGAAAAGTCGGCGCCCTAGCCTTCGACGCGGCGTCACCTGGACAGCCCAGATCAATCAATAAGTAGTAACGTTTTTGAATAAATTTAGTAAAAGTACAAAATTCTTGTTCTTCTTCTACTTCTTCTTCTTCTACACTTCTCGGTTTAGGTGCTGACTATTCCGTCTCCACAGCTTCCTTCTATCTTTTCCTGGGACTTCCCAGGTCTCTCCTTCCTTTCGGCGTGTAGTAGAAAGCTACTTTTGGAAGTCTGGTGTCTTCCGTTCTTCCAATATGCTGCAACTGTTTGCGTCTGTATTGTATCCTAGTGTTTATAGGTTCTACTTTTAATTTTTTTCTTATTTTTTCGTTTCTAACATATCTTCTTCCCTCCCTTGAACACCCTTTAGTTTTTGGCAAAAATATTATTATATATGATGAAAAGGACGCAGCATGCAATTTCAACGCCCATAGAAATTAGTCACTTAATAGACGAAATATTTATTTTGCATCACAGGTTCTGATATATGTTAAAGAAGCAAAAACAGGAATTTAATTTTCTTCATTCAAATAGCTTAATAACTCCCAATAAAGCCGAAGAATTGCTGAAGAAATTAGTTGAGTGTTTTGTTGAATAATTTAAACGATGTCGTAATTCCAACAAAAAAGAAACAATTTAATTTCGTACAATGGTTCTGCTAGTAACATTGTATCTTTCTTTGTGGATTGTAGCTCAAAACTAACAAACATTATTAGAAAACTATCCTACGATTACATAAATTTCGATTCAGATATTTTTTATTAAAATCATGCGAGGTCAATTATGAAAATGACGCTCCACGACTACCAAAAACGTGTAAAAGTCTATTTTGCTTGAGCGATACACCGTGAATAAAATGACAATGCTAATAGTTCCAGACACCTTGCACCGGCGCGGCGTCTCCATGTCCGCACCGATTTCCTTGTCGCTCGACCCGCGCGTGAGTTACAACCGGCGACTGCCCGTCCACAAAGCGGGCCATCGCACGCGCGTCAACGTGTTTACTCCAAACAGCGGGCCTCCCGCCGCCCACGCCAACCCGCCCGCGCCCGCCCGCCCGCCCGCGAGCAGGAATGCGGCCCGCGTCGCGGCGCATTGTGCCGAGCCCCGCGCCCTGCGTCGTAAATTACGGCCCCGACAGACTTTTTAAGGGGAGAAGTGAGTTGTCTTTTTCCGGAGAAGCAAATCCGCCGGAGCTGCGCGCGCCGCGCGTCGCAGGCCCCGCGGGCGGCGAGGGAGGGGGGCAGCTGCGGACCCCCGCAGCCCACGTGCACGAGCACACGTGGGCGCTTGCGCTCATCCCTCTCCCCCTCTCCCTCGTCTCTCTCTCCTCTCCTCTCCTCTCTCCCCTCTCCCTCTCCCCTCTCCTCTCCCCTCTCCCTCCCCCTCCCCTCTCCCTCGTCTCTCTCCCCTCCTCCCCCTCTCCCCTCGTCCCTCTCTCCCTCTCCCCCTCTCCCCTCGTCTCTCTCTCCCTCTCCCCCTCTCCCCTCGTCTCTCTCTCCCTCTCCCCCTCTCCCCCTCTCCCCTCGTCTCTCTCCCCCTCTCCCCCTCTCCCCTCGTCTCTCTCTCCCTCTCCCCCTCTCTCTCTCTCTCTCTCTCTCTCCTTTCAATGAAACCTAACTATTCCTCCGATCTCGCGCGGTGCCCCGAAAGTGATGTGAGTCATCGCTGGCGATGTCTTGTAGTGATCCGATAGGAACAGGTATACGTTGAAAACCTGTTGATACAGAGCGAGTTGCGTGAATGAATGGAGATCGGAGGATATCTTTTACATTCAGATCGTCCCTTCAGAAGGTAGTACAATTTTTGTTTTTGTTCCATGTTCAACACATGCTGATTCATACATGCTTTTCAAATCTTCATTCTGTATGATTGAATTCTCTGCATAAAATAGTGATTTCTCTGGAATGTACACAATTGCGAGAAACGGAGAAAGATAATAAAAAGGAGAAATAGTGGATATAGACGTCCAAGGAAGAAAAGTTGTCAAAAGTATTATATACCGTCAATGAAACGTAATTATTTGTAATTCGATAAAATAATAATTATGCAGAAATAGTGAACTGGGACGTAATAAAGTAAACAATTGAAATATAGTAGTTATTTTGCTAATAAAATATTACGAGGTATATAAATTATTGATGAACTGCATAACCATAGTATTTCCAATAAATAAGCTCTGATTGGATACACCCACTTGATTTAAACACTAACGTCCGTTTCGGTGACAAAAATCACATCTGTTGTTTTGCTGAATAATATTCCGTTTCTGAGCAACATTTTTACACCCAGTGCTATTATATTTTACAAACACTTTCGCTTGTAGTAAAACGAGCTAGAAAACAAATACTAAATATTACCAAGGAGAAAATATTATTTGATCACCACACAAATCAGCGGGTGAACGCGGAGCTCTCAGTGAATGGGGTCTCGATTTTATCAGCAGGATTTTGTGGCTAGGAGCGCAGCAGTATGTTATGTCTCATAGGTTACAGAAATGAATGGAACCCCTGAGAGATAGAGGTTGCATGGGAAACCCACAAAATACGAAAACCTTTCTGTGTCAGGCAACACGATAGTAAGAGTGGAGCTTGATTGGTTCCTCACTGGAAACATTACAAATTAATGAAGTATTATTTAATACTATAATATTAATTTATTTTGATTGCACTTAATGAATGAATATAAAACAAGGAATTACAAATTAAACTACAAGTGGTGCTACAACACACATACGTTGTTGCATTACTTGTCGCTTTTGCAATTTTCGAAAATTCAGAGAATTCCAATGAAAATTTTTGGCCATTTTATTATGGCCATTTTATTAGCGCCGTAATAAAAAAATCCTAACATTTCGTGCCGTTTTGAGAAAACTTTGAAAATGATGTCAAGCTGCATGTGAAGTACATACAAAAATCAAAATATCCACTTAGAATTCGCAGGACCTTGCGTTCGGCCATATCCATAAACACATTTTGGAGAAAATCGTCTGAACGATTTAAGTACGAGTGGTGGCCACGGGCGCACAAGCAGGCGGACGGACGAACAAGTTTTGCCGTAAACCAATATTTCGGTATTAAGGACTCGCAAAACGTGAATTCTGACTCAACGTCTTATAGAAAGTCATTTACAACACACAGTACCAAGATTTATTAACTCTTTCCATATCAGAACCCACAATACGAGTTTTTCTGTCGGAAATAGTACAGAAAGGTTGTAGAATGCGAGAAAGTAAAAGGACATCGAAATCCCTACATAGTACATCAAAATATAGAGGCAAAACAAAATTTAAAAAAATATTCCGATAAAATTATTTCTCTGTATTTCCCATACCTCTTTTTGTATTGTTCAATTTTGAATGTTTTTATTTTTCAACATTTCTTGTTAGTTAATTTTACTTTCCCCATACGTACGGGGTAATATACGTAGTATAGAGAAAGTTATGTAATGCTGTGCGAAAAAACGGCGGACTTTCGGTGGGAAAAAACTCATTGTCGAGCTCTGGTGGCGAAAAAGCATAAAACCAGCTAAATAAAAGCTAAATGAAGATAAAAATCATCGTGGACACGTGAGGAACACGTGGAAATCCTCGTGGACACGTGGGGAATACATGAAAAACACGAGGTGTAGCCAGAATCCCTTTTTTGTGTGTCCTTGATGTCGAAAAACCAGTTGGAAGCAAAACGTTCATCCATCTGTCCGTCCGTCTGTGAACACTTCTAGCGCCTAAACCACGCGTTCGATCTTATCCAAATTCAAGAATCCTTTGTAGATCTAGCTATAGATGCGAATATTGCATGTTTTTGACTAATGTATTTTTAATTATAACATGTGTTATGTTCAGAATAATTGCACGCTTTACATACACAAACATTTATTATAATTAACTGCCGAAAGTACAAAGGTTACAATTCCAAAGTCCAAAGAGCGTACCGAGTCACAAACCAAAATCAAGAAACCAAAAGTCCGGGAGATGTACCAATAATAAGCAATGTCGTAATCAGAAATCAACTGTACAATCTCCTCGTCGAATTCAACTGGGCGCACGGTCACTAACGCTCTCCACTCAACTCCTAGCCAATTACTCCGTACTTCTCGGCTGGCGGCGCTCGCTCTTAAAGCGGGCGGTGCTGAGACTCGCTGCTGCGTAGCTGGCTCTCCGACCAGCTCGCTTTCGGAATTGGGCGGCGTCTTCTCGCTCCGCCGCCTCCGCTGCCTTCTATGACCGCCGCTGAGCGCTGCTTTAGGCGCGCTCTTTAAACGTGTTTCACAGCCGCGACAACATGGAGAATGGTGGGGCAGACATTTGAACTCTCGTTTGCTAGAGTCTGTCAGACAGTGCTCTGTTACTTCTGTTTAGCTACTTGAAGCGCTCCTCGGCGAGTGAAGAGTTAGCTTACTGACTGCAGTGCGCGGGTTAGATCCCGGGCGAGGTTCGTGGCTTTTCGAAGGGTGGAAAATCCACAGTAGCACACATCCACAGTAGAGTCAAATCCCAGGCGCAATAAGATCGCCTGCGAGGTGCGCCTGTTCGATAAAGTTCCCCAGACCTGCGTCAGGGGAAGGCTTCCAAGGAAGCCTGGGTCGAAAAACACGGGTGTGCAACAACTTCTAATCTCCCCACTAATCCCATACGAAAAGAAAGCTGTTTGACGGTAACAATTATGTAGACTACAATTTGCTTAGTTCTGAGAAAGATATTTACAACGGCTACCACACCGCAACATACTACCTACTTTTCGCCGTGTGTAGTACCGCCTGGCCTGAGACCGACTACATGTCTCACTAGTCACGACAATAACTGCCGGTTCCTTCGCCGTGTGCACACTGGCACCTCTCATGGACGACCTACGCTGCCGCTGCCAGGATCTCAAAGAAGGAAGAGCTATTGTTCTCACGGCCCTTAAAAGCCCTCGCGACGATGCCCGCCGCCTCCATTGCCTCCGCCCTGGAGATGCACACACCCTGTCAGAAAAACCCCGTGCGTCATCGCTTCTGCCTTTGTCTACGCATCCGGTGCACACCACGCCGCGTGCCCACGCTGTTTTTAACGACACGATGCTACAGTATGTACAAGTTTATTTACACGTATGTACAATAACCAACATCTGCTCCGAAACTACACACTTGTGAGTATCCCCTGTGGATACCCCACACAGCTAGGAGGCCCCGCCTCCTCCGACGCTTCTCCCGCGCCACTACCGTGACCTCGTCACCCGTGCACTAGGCACGCACGCTCCAGCCTGGGCGTAAAGTTTTGCGCATCGCGCGAGGTTTCCAGAATAAAACCCCCGTGTGAGCTTGTCGGCTCGATTTTATACCAGCGTGCAGCAGTCACGTGACCCTCCTAGGTGTAGGAGGGAGACTCGCGCCTACCACGTGGCCTTCCCGCGTCCAGCTGGCGTCCCCTGTATCTAAATGTAACCCAACGCCGGGCGCCTAGCTACGCAGGTATGCGATACTTCCGCTCCTTCTCTCACCCACGGCCGCCAACGTGACGCTACAATTTGAAACATTTTGAAAACAGAGTGCTTAACTGAATATAAGATCTTTATTTACTTTCATTTATTGAATAGTTATTAAATCTATAAATAAATCTTATCTAAGGTAATGTGGCTGGGCCTTTATGCCAAAACAAAACCTACATCCTTCGGTATTCTAACTTTTCGAATTCTGAGGAAAATTCCTGAAGGGGGAAAACTTGCCGTCAGAAGTCGAGGCATGCTCATCTACCAAACTCATTCTAAACTATTTACTTCAAGGCGTAGACGTCTCGCCTTCTCCTTCCTAGCATTAACATCGTCGGCTCCTGCAATGAAACAGCATCACAGAAATTCGCGCACTACGTCTCCTCTGACTTCTCATACATCCTATCGCATAAGATTTAATATTGAAAAATACAACGCATTCAAGAAAACATTTCTGGTTTTCATAATAAAGGTGAAGGACAGTTTAAAAGGTGCAATTTTCGAAAATTTAGAAATTTTAATGAAAATCGGACATATACCATCTTTATTAACATACTTTGTTCTATTTGAGCAAAAAAATCAAAGGAAAACATTCAGCCATTTTTGAGAAAATTCTGTAATATCTTAAGGGCCTCAAGAATTAAATTATCAGCTTCAAATTTGTAGTCACGAGCGAGGGACGATCCGAAAATATTCGTTTTGCGGTAAGTCCTGAGTATGGATAAAGTGCTGGCGTTGTTTACAGACGGACAAACAGGCGTTTCAAAAAGAAATCCTTGATATTAACCTCTTTACCTATTTCCATGGTAATTCCTTGGTAAAACAGCTCGCTTTTCCGTTATACTCGTATTATATTGCTACATGTACGAGCAGAAGTGTTTTCAACCAGCAAACATTATTTTCCGTGCCGAGCTATGCCTTCTCAGTTGCCACCTTTTTCTGTTCAAAGGACATTTTTTCTCACATTTTGTCAATTTTTCGTCTGCCTAATGCTAGAACTGAAACACCAAGCTCTAATGACTATTATTGAATAGATAATTCTCGAGGCCGAAGTGGTTAAATGGCGGGTACTGTTTCAGTGATTCAGAAGAGAGGGCTATTGGTTCGAGCCTCGCTCAGGGATTATTTGACGTAATACTGTGTTGCAAAGAAAACAATTGAGAATTTCAGAAAATTTATTAAAAATCATTTGAAGCATTCTACTAACATATACAATCAATTAAGCTTCTAAATAAACTGGAAGTGTGTGTATGTGATTTTCGTATTTTGAACTTTTAAAAAGTTATCAACTCGTTTGTTCGATTTGTAAAACGTATATTTCATTAAATTAATTGTCTTTCTGTGCATCTGTAGGAACCGATTTAAGTAAATTAATCAATCTATCAACATGAAATTTACAATATATACACTATACATGGGACCGACTTATATATCCTTAAAGACTGACCGGGAGAGGTGACTCAGGGCATCAACGAATGTCATTGTAGAACTACTGACCGAGAGGTGTTAGGTTCAAGTCACGACGATGGCAGAATTTTCGACACTACCCATCCGACTAGTGTCGACTAGCTAGGTCGAGTCCTGTTGCTGTGTGGGAAAGAATTCTACCGGCCGGCTGCTTTGCTCGGTAGCTTTCCATGCTTTCTCTGATCAATACCAGGCAAATGTCGGTGCAGTACCCTACCAAACGGACCGCTTGCGATCGTTTCTTACCATTCCTTGTCCTATCTACCCTTTACTTACACACACGTACAGGCACCACACTATCACACATGCCGGGATACCGGTCGGGAGAATACCCCTCTGATGGGAGGCATCTGGTCGGGGAAAAACCCGCTAACCGACAGAAGGTCGGCGCTTTATTTAGCCATCCAGTGCAAAAATATCACAGCTACCCCCGAGCAAAAACTTAAACTACACATTCGGGAGTAATAACCTTAGGAGTTGGCGCGCCCGGAATCAACATCAAACAATCAATCAACCTAACAGCTCTCAGTCCATCTGTGGACAACTGTAGCTCCTAAACCGTTCAGCCGATATTCTCCAAAATTGATATTTCCTGATAGAGCTGACCGCACTAGAGGCTTAGGGTGTTTCTAACGTATACTTTGATTGTTGATGGGTTTTTTACATGAATCAGGCATTATCTATGTCTCTGCCCGAGGTCGATCCACACGCCTCCTGTGTGGAGAAGTACGAGAGCGTACAAGCTGAGGAACTGAGATCGTGTCTCGGATCGGAAGAAAATTATGCTGGTTGATATCACTTTAGCTGGTTTAGATAGTAGCATCGTATGGCATAGCATTGTATAGTACTATTTACAACCAACGCAAGAACGCAGCATCACTACTTTTAACATCCATGTTTTGTGTTAAATAGTTATACGTTGTATATTTTTTAATGAAAAAATTAATTACTCGTAAAAAAATCGACAATAATTTTCAGATATCCGTAAATTAAATTTTGGTTGCACAAAGTGACAAGAGGTGAAAAATAAATACAATCAAGTTTTCGTCAATAAAGAAAGCTCTATTATTTTCGAACTATCAAATCCTATAATCCAAGTTTTGTTAATTGTCCTGATAAATTTTTGAATAATTTGTCAGTTAAATCCCAATTAAAAATTAATAAACGAGGCAGCTTTAAAATAAAATCCACCTCCTCTCCCGCCGATATTCAATGGTTACAAATTCAGTTTTGAAAACATCGATGTCTAATAAATGGATTTTTATTAACATCGATGTTTTCATTTTGTGCATCGATACTTAGAAACATCGACGTTTTCTAGGCGATGTCGCATCTCTAGGTGGGTGTGGTGGAGTGGAACGGAACTGGGCGGGGCGAGCTGAAACGGAGATTTGATTTGATTTTTTCGTGTTTCCAGGCACGGCAACTGCTTTGGTCCCGTTAGTGTAGTGCATGTTTTTTCTCGGGATATGCGCGGTGATCTTTCCCCCCGGGATGGCGAGATCCGTCGCCGACCTACCGTCGGCTAGTGGGGTTTCCCCCAAACCAGGACTCTCCCACCAGCGGTGCACCGCCCTGTCGGGACAAGCTCTAAGCATCAGACCGATCTCCCGGAATATGTGGTAGTGTAGTGTATGTAAGTGTGTGGGTGTAAGGGGAGAGGATAGGACAAGGAAGAGGAAGGACAGATCGCGCGCGGTCCGTGGCCCGTTTGGGTGATCGGAGAAACCACGGAAAACTACCGATCAGAACAGCGGGCCACTAGAATTCTCCTCCAGACAGCGACTGAATTCGACCTAGCTGAAAAGCTAGTGTCGAAAATTCTGCCGCCATTAGGACTCGAACCTAGGACCTCCCGGTCAGAGGCGCTGCAGTGACAGTGACATCAGTTCTGCCATCAGTTCAGGCACTGAGCTACCGCTCCCGGCCTGAAACGGAGAGGTCTGGCGAGAATGTAGTAAATAAAATTACATCAATTTTAGCTCTAAAACAGAATTTAATTCTTTTCCTGTCTAGTAGATGATTGTGATAAATATTCATAATGCTGGGTTACTTCATATTGCTCAGTATAAAATAGTGCGAAAGACCAAGTGTTTTTCTTCAAAACATTTTTGTGTTTTATTCAATTTTTTTTTGTATTAAAGTAGGCACTGAAAATACCCTAAATTCACGAAGTCTTTACAATTTAATCTTAAGTTAAACTATTATTTTTTCATGCAAGTAAAATACAAACTTTATCTCATTAAATACTAAAAAAAATTATAAGTGATTGAATAATTTTAAATGAAATTAATTGTTACTATTTAAGGGTTAAATTTTCATTATCATAAATCTACAATATAGAAATTTCTCGAGCATGTTGAGGAGTGTGAGGTCTAGAAATTACATTATGTTATTCTTAGACGCCCTGGAAAACCGTTGAACACACTTTTTTATACTGACATTATTGACTTGCGCTGAAATAATCAGAAAACGGTAGAAAATTTTAGCAACATACACAGTCCGCTTCCGTTATAATATGAATATTAATGCTCCCTGTTAAGCCACTCCAATATCATGTTCGAAAAACATTTCTCTCTGAAATGTTTCAGATTGTATTTACATTTTTGAAACTCCATTAGAAACAAAGTATGTTTGAGCCTCATTATCCATTAGGTAGAAAAATGTCTACCTCTGTATCAAAACGCACATCCATGAGCACATGTTTCACGAATACTCACACAGAGAAGACAAATTCTGAAAATATTGCTAAAAAATTAGATAAGAAATAATATAACTTAAAAATTCATGAATATTTTTCAACACATAACAAAAAAAAGTAGAAAAGTACATCTAATTATTTTTTTCTTCTTCTTCAACAATTCAGCAATAATTTAATGCACCTTACGAAAGGTTTCCCTTCGTGTCATTAAAATATATTATTTTCTTCATTCTGGATATTCGATTGAAACAAAACAGTTCCTCTTATTGTATGATTTTATTATTGAACAAACGTGCTGAGAGAAAGTACGCGCAATGTCCTCTTTTGATTCGCGGTCGCTCGTTCCCGCAGCGCCAGTAGCATCTTGTTAACAAGTCCAAATGCGTTTGAGCGTCCGCAGCGCACAGCGAGCGCCGGCCGAGGGAGTCGCTTATCAAAACCGCGAGCCTCCCGCGGCTGCAGCGGTCGCGCGGGCGGGGCGGCGGGGAGGGGGGGCGGGGCGGGGCGGGAGGCGGAGGCGCCGGCGAGGCGGGCGCGGCGCGGCCGGGGGGCGGGCGCGGGAGGAGGCTGGAGATAATAAATCGGGGCCGGACGCGCGGGCGGCGCGCCGCTGGGCGCCGACGTCGCGATAAATTAAATTTTATTATTGGAAACAAACGGGCGAGGCCGCGATGGCCGCGGCCCGGCAGTGGCTGTGGTGAGGGCCGTGGTGGAGGTGGAGGCAAAGGCGGTGGAGAGCATGGCGGGGCGGTGGTGGCGGTGGCGGGGTGGAGACGGAGGGGCGGCGGCGAAGTGGCGGGGAGGGTCGCGGGGGCTGGGGTCGGGGTGGGAGGCTAAGAGAATAGTGGGGGCGGCGGCGATGGGGGAAGTGGCGGCGGGGGTGGAGAGGGCAACGGAGAGGGAGAGGCGGAGGGGGCGGGGGTGACAGGAGGGGAGAGGGTGAAGGCGGCGGAGAGCGCGGTCGCGTCGAGAGGAGAGAAGTTGTTTGTCGTTTCAAAAGTTGCGTGACGTCGGATGGTTGGAAGAGCTAGGGAAGTGGAAATATCTTTGTGTAGTACGGCTGCAGTAAAAGAAGAAAAAAATAATAAAGGAGTCTGCTTCACGGAGTTGTAAGATATGGCAACTGGGAGGGGATCGTTATAAAACAACAGACATGTGTGAAAAATTGCGTTGATAAAATTTTCCAAACGACTTCCTCTTGTTCGGAAGCTAAATTGTTGTTCTGTCCTGAATTAGATATGACGAGGAATTTTGTACGGGTGGAACATGTTTTTGTTAGAAACAGTATCCGAATGTCAAAATGGTAAGCAAAGAATAAAATCTTCATAAGATACTTCACATGTGCCTGCAGAATCCTGCCAAAGTAAACAAATCACGTTACTGTCATTGGGCATTGCTGGAATGTCAATTTTCACTAAAAAAACAATTCACTATTTTAAAAAAGTCATTCAATGATCACGCATTCATACCACGCAAGATGATTTGATAATGCATTAAACTGGGTCCGTGTATTAGCATCTGGAAACGTATTCCCAATTCCATTTTATTGATCTTGCATTGTTAGCCGCGAAGAGCTATCTCTCTTCTTCAGTACGTAAAATACTAGAATCTTCTGTGTCAATTTAATCATGCAATAAAGGTCTTCCGACAACCATTGATGTTTTTTTTAAATAAGTTATTAGATCTTCATAAATTGAAGACATTATATTTACCACACTTTTGGCTAGTTTTGTTGCCATTTTTTCTTTTGTTCTTTTTTGTTCTCTTTTGATCAGTAAAATTTTAATAATATTTTCAAATATATTTTGCAAGGGGTTTTGAAGTTTATAATAAGAGTGATATTCAATTTTTACATTTTTGAGATTACAAAATAATTTTGAATAAACTTTCCAGAATATTAGGATGGATTCAAAGACAGTATGTTTCAAATTATTACGGAAGGAATTTTTTCAACAGATCCAAGACTTGTCAACAAAGTTTCTTCTACAAACTTCTCATAAAAAGAGTTATTTCTAACGACATTGGTCATACCAAAGCACTTAGCGCGATTCACAAGTTCCCGGACTAAGGCAATAATACAATCAACGTCCGATGTGCATGAATAGTAATTGTTATTTATTCCAAGTATGATTCATTTGAGGCAACAGTTCGTTTAGCACGAGTGTTCATGGTCTCTTAATTCAAAACTGTTTCGTTTCTTTATCAGATCCTGTCCTTTGGCTGTCCTCAACTGAATCGAATAGTGACACCTGCGAGTGCATTTTCAATTTTTGGAAGAGAACAGAGACCGGAGGTGAAATATCTGGTGAATAAGGTGAAGAATGCAACTTTGAGATTTGGTTTGCAGCTATGAGAAAAAGTCACGAGAGGTGAAAAGGTTCTGAATCATACACACAAACACACACTAGGTTATATTAGTCTTTTTACGGTGTTAACCGAAAGGCTGCTAGAAATCAGCCCTAGAACATATGACCTTACTGTGTATGTAATGTCTTCGTGCATGGTCACTGTTAAAAAATCAGTGAAACTAAATATCTGAAGATCTGACAACTGGATTAGAAAACTTGATCATTCGTAATGAACAGATTTGTCTAATAGATAATCAAGCTTGCTTGGAGTTTGCATGGATAAAAATGCACCTTCCAACATCATACAAAAAGACTAAGCATCCAACTTACAATGCTTCAAAAATGCAACTTAGAAAGTTTCAATGTTTTTAAAACTTGTCGCACTACATCATCTATGTCATGTTGTAACAGCACATTTCAACACAGACGTGTTTCTGCTCCTTACAGTGACAAAGTGGGTGTGATTGTCTTGTAATGAAGTATAAGAATAAGTGTGTGAATGAATGATATAAAAAACAAAAGAACTATGAACTCTTCCTCAGTCAAAACTATATTTCTGAATCTTAGGTTGCTGCTCAAAACGTCGGATTCTTCAATATATTAAGTAACTATACGTTTATTTAAGTACCGCTCCCTTTTTGCCGCCCAAGTGAAAGAACTGCGGGTCATAAATTCACATTGGGCAATAAATGACTGTCTCGCCGGGAGTACTAACTGATAAGGGGACACAAAATATGTATCTAATTCAATTAAACTATATTAAATAATTTAGGATCATCGAAGAATTTTTTAGTATTACAAGTCATTAAACGCTTTAAAATTTAAGTAATGGTATTAATAATGGTATTCCATATAAAGCTAGAGATTGACAATGATCTCCGGCAATGATTTCAAACAATGACATAAAATCTCTTAAACATTAATTTATCGTCGAAGAAAATGTTAAGAAATTTCTACGGTACAACTTTTCTGGTTGGAACTTTTCGAGTTCCTCAAAAATTAGATGTTTTGTCTACAATCAGTTTTGATAGATACAGCGATTAGAAAATAACTAAATACATACTAGTGAGAACCCGTCAAAATTTGACGGTGAGATCTGAGATAAATGTAAAATACTGTACCCAGACTAATGTTCAGAATATGTTGCATTGTTCGGATCTTCAGGGTATAACGATGATATTCTGTGATGAGTTCCCAAAATTTTGAACACGTATGACCCATGACCAGGTGGCAATGCAATATCGGCACAAAAGATATAGCACTATTATACTGAATGATATTATTTCTAAAGTTTTTGATGTGCATCATCTCCTAAAACAACTGTTTGATTTCTTCTGGCATATTGCTCGAAGGTATACTTATTTTCCCATTTAAGCAACACAGAGTAAATCGTTTGCAGAATTTCTCTCACATGGAAAGTACAAAGCAGAACAAAACTGACATTTCATAGACAATGACCCAATAGAAAACGAAATGACCTCACTATCACGACACCTACGCTTTCTCTTCCCTGCGTCCAGTACGTTTGTGTCTTTGGGGCGCGTGGACAACGATTCGGAATTCGACATAACCTGTAAATAACTTCACTAAAGTACAACCGAGCAAAACCCACTGTGCGAATGTTCTCTACAAAATACACCACAGAAGCAAATACATGCAAACTGTCAACACCACAATGCAATTATTACACTGAAACAAAACCTGAGAATTGTAAACAAATCTCAACAATCAAAAAAAACTCAAGAGCTAGACTCACATCTATGGACTCATTATATCGATTTTGAAACTGCCACCCTTTGAATTAAAAAAAACAAAAAACAGGGAAATATTTAAAAGAAAAAATACAACAATCGGTTCAAAAAAATCAATTATTATATTACCATCAATGATTTAAGTCAGTATGATAACTATTATTGCCGTTGATAAATCGAGTACTCTTTGCGTTGTGTTAACTCAATGCCAGCATTCCCGCTGTCCTGCAGCGATTCTGTTTGGCGTGTCCTAGAGTTCGAGTCCCGACGGTGTTGGACACTAGCTGTTTAGCTAGGTCGGATTTAAATGCTGTATGGATCCTCCAAACAGCAGCTGAATCCGACGTACCTCTAGAGCTAGTGTCCGGCGGCTGTGATCTGCAATTTTCCATGGTTTCTTCGATCATTACGAGGCAAATGCCAGAGCAAAACCCAACAAATGACGTACTTAGGGTACAAAAGAACAGCGTGAGATCTTTCCTTCCTCTTTCTATCCTCATCCTAACACACAAATGCACTTACTGTTACATGTACTACACTACCACCCATATCGGGTGCTCAGAGCTTGTCCTAGGTGGGATGGTGCTCCGGGTTGGGAAGATACCTGCATGGGAAGCCCGCTCGCGCCGTCGTGTAGGTCGGCGCCGAATGTCACTACGCAAGGGGGAACACCCCCACTTCCCGGTATACGAAATTCACTGCATCAACGGCACTTGTTACCACGGCAGTTGACGTGCCCGGAAACACCCAGCAATCAATCGAGCGGTCTTTAGGATTGACCATTTTCGCACAGTGTTTTAGGGTCACGTATTTTTCGCATCCGTTTCCCCGCTCCCCACACTTCAAGCGTTTTTTTTCATATACCCTTGTCAGTAGCCCTGAGGAGAAGAACGTTCATTTACCTACAGGGTACATTCAGTTTTAATACTACTGCCTTGCGGATTTAGTAGCTGGGGGATATCTTAAATATAGTATTTAAGACTAACACAATTCTAACTTATATCTAATATTAAAAATTGACTTTGATCTCTTAGACTTGTCTAATTCGAAGTAGTTTTTCCCCTCATAATAATTTTTGAGAATTATCTTGAATAAAACGTCATTCTTTCTTTCTTTCTCGCAACATTCACACTTGTTTACATGATTTACAGCACATTTACTCTTACATTTGCACATTCATTCAGTACATTTATTGTTATTGCACTGCACTTATCTCAGGTGATTTAGCACGATCGTTAAGGCTCGCCTGCTCGCCTCCTATACTGGGAGTGAATAGGTGGAGTGAATGGTCATGTGTACGTAAAGTAAATGAAGTATGAATATTGTGAGAATGAAAAAAGGCAGAAAAATATTATATCTAACTTGAAAAATAACATAAATCGCTAATATTTTTCGGTTCATACCAGGTATACCAAAGAGCACGCTATTTAATGTGTGCAAATAGATTGAGCTAAATGTATTTTAATTTCTGCAAGTTTTTATGAACCCCTCTTCTAGCCAATCAGACCGCAAAGCAGAAGCTAAAGTTTGTAAGTCCAATAGTATTAAATAGATTCCTACCGCCACAGAAGTACTGTGGAGGAATTAAAGAAAAAGAGTCACCAGTCTTCTTAGATCTACCTCCATTGCTTCGGTTTACTCTTCTGTGTAAGAAAAGAGTGGTTCAACCTTCCTTGTTATTTGTGTAGTTTCCCCGCAGTTTTCTTTTCATCACGAACTTCAAACGATTGAAGCGGACAGTGCTTGTCTCCGACGTCCAAAGATAGTGAACACAGACGGTGCATATACTATTCAAGTGAGACTCAAAACCAATGAAGGATGATAAAACGGAAATCATAATTAAATGTAACTAGTACATGTTTAATAGCTCATGGTAAAAAAATATGTTGCCAGCATATCTGGGTTAACGATGTGATACGAACAGTATTTTTTGTGTCTTAATTTACGTGTCGACTTCTACATTCATAAACAACAGTCTAGTCTTATAGTTCGTGCTACAGCAATACAGTACGTACTACAACAGCACTTACTTTCTCGCATTACTTTCAAATTTGCAATTTTCGAAAATTCAGCGAATTCTACGAAAATGAGACCCGCACCACTATTTTAAGTTCCCCTTTTCCTCACTGTGGAAAACAATTAAAAAATTAATTTGGAGAGTATTTTTAAGAAAAAATGTTTAAAAAATTAATTGCCATAATTTCGCGCAAAATTACATGCAAACCATTTATATTTTCGAAAAATTGTAAATGAAGTTTTTTGAAGATCTGTTTTTAAGGAATAGAGATTTTATTAAAGAAAATTATATATCTTCAATATTGTAGTTGTAGGAAGGCGCACAAATAAATTGCAGTTTTTCAATTTTCGAAAATTCAGATATTTCAATTAACATGCGACTTCCGCCATTCTCTTAAGCGTCTTTTACGCTATCCTATGACAAAGATAAATCGAAACATTTGCAGCCATTTTTGAGAAAATTTTGAAAAAGTTTCTGAGGCTTTATGTAAAGAACCCTCTAAAATCACAAGGTTCATTTAAAACTTCTTAAGACTCGAGATCGTTCAGATCGATCGGGAAAAATCAATTTTAGAGAAGACCGGCTGAGAAGTTACGTCGTTGGCTGAGAAGTTACGTTGACTAGAGACGGACGGACAGGCAGAAGTTTTGCCATCAACGGATTTTTCGGTATCTAGGACCCCTAAAACATGGATTCTCGCTACATCAGGTGTTAGAGGAAGTAATGTATTATATGTAGCAACAGAATTTATCCACTTTTTCGTTACTAGGATCCAACAATAAGAGTTTTTCTGCCAAAAAATTCGCCATTTTCCAGCTCACGATTACATAACTTTATCTTGTTACGAAATACCTTCGTAAGGGCGAGAAAGTAAAAGGGGGTTGTAATGTATTGTAATTGCATCAAATAGATTTCTAGGTAACCAATCCAAAACGTTGCGAACGCACAAGGAAATGTGAATTGCAGTAACATACTTTTTCACCTCCTCGAAAGAGAGCAGAATTTTTTATGCGCACGGCAACAGAAAACAAGCTGGGGAGCGCTTGTCAGTGTTCTAGAGATCCATATGCATTTTCTGCGTCCCATCGCGAAAAAAAATTGACTCAGAATTTCCTTGAAAATGAGTAAATGCTAAGATACGATTTGATTCCGATGCGTCAGTATGATAAACTTATACAAAAAAGTCAATTGGGGAGTAAAACACTCATGAACTAGAGGTGCTACAGAATGGCACAGACTTTCTCGTAGTATAGTTTTCTAATTTCCTTGGTGTGGTCAGGCTTTAAGGCTTTGCTGCCATCTATCGTCGCCCAAATTACATATTTTTTTTTACATTTTCTCAACTTTTTACTTTCCTAGTAGTACAACCGAAATATTACATAAAGAATACTAAAGAAGAGTGAAAACTCGTCCTAAATAGAAATTTTCATTGAAACATTTGAAGCGGTTTTTAAGAAAATGGCAATTAAGCATTACTGTAAATGCGAAATATGAAGCTCTTTATCACAGGAATCTATTGAGTTTTCGAAAAAGTTCATTTGGAATAGTTTGAAGTACATCCACTCACAATTGTAATAATGCATACAAATTGATGAAAACGTCCATATTAACGGAGTGAGAGGTAATTCAAACAAATTACAAATGTGTAATTTTTGAAAAAAAAAGGTGTACCCAAAATTTAACTTTATGTCATATTAAACAGCGCATATAGTACTATCTATTAGAAAAAATTGAAGAGAAAATTGGAGCACTTTTTGAGAAAGTTGCGTTTGAGCGTTTCTGAAAATGCGGAATTTTGAGCTCTTTTGTACAGAAAACGGTTGAATTTTCGAGAAACATTATTTGACATTATTTAAAGCACATGTACAATATAATAAAGAGAAAAAAATTGCTTTAATGTAAATATTACCGACATGAAAGACAAGTCAAAAAAATTTCATATTGAATTTTTTAAAAAAGAACAAAATTAGAGAGCACTATAGTGTTAATGCCATAGTATAGGGTTCGTTTGGCACGAACCTTACTAAAAATGTAAAGAAAAAATTTGGAGCCGTTTTTGAGAAAATCATTTTTTGTAAAAATTAAATATTGCATGAACTATTGCACGATAACAAAAAAACCAATTAAAAAAATTTTAAAAAAATTTCATTTTTAAGGAAAATTCTCTGTCTTCAATTTTGTAGTTGAAGGAAGACGCCGAAAAAATTCAAACTTTTCAATTTTCGAAAATTGAGAGTTAACGGTGGAAATCGGACCTATGTCACCTTTGTAAATGTATTTTACTCTATTGTTACAGGAAATTTTAAAAAAATTGGATCCGTTTTTGAGAAAATTTTGAAAATGTCCGAGGCTTTCATGTAAAGTCCCCCCAAATTTCAAAGAATGTTTCTCAAAATTTCAAAACGTCAACTAGAGCCAGATCTACATAGGATTCTTGAATTTGGATAAGATCGAACGCGTGGTTTAGGCGCTAGAAGTGTTCACAGACGGACAGACAGATGGATGAA
Organism: Teleogryllus oceanicus; assembly: GCA_964035755.1. Taxonomy (NCBI): domain Eukaryota; kingdom Metazoa; phylum Arthropoda; class Insecta; order Orthoptera; family Gryllidae; genus Teleogryllus; species Teleogryllus oceanicus. The sequence goes on along the minus strand of CAXIVR010000008.1, from coordinate 108,084,766 downwards.
CCTTTTGCTTCCAACTGGTTTTTCGACATCAAGGACACACAAAAAAGGGATTCTGGCTACACCTCGTGTTTTTCATGTATTCCCCACGTGTCCACGAGGATTTCCACGTGTTCCTCACGTGTCCACGATGATTTTTTTTATCTTCATTTAGCTTTTATTTAGCTTTTTATGCTTTTTCGCCACCAGAGCTCGACAATGAGTTTTTTCCCACCGAAAGTCCGCCGTTTTTTCGCACAGCATTACATAACTTTCTCTATACTACGTATATTACCCCGTATATTCGTACTACGTATAGGAGAAAGTAAAAATTAACTAACAAGAAATGTTGAAAAATAAAAACATTCAAAATTGAACAATACAAAAAGAGGTATGGGAAATACAGAGAAATAATTTTATCGGAATATTTTTTTAAATTTTGTTTTGGCTGTATATTTTGATGTACTATGTAGGGATTTCGATGTCCTTTTACTTTCTCGCATTCTACAACCTTTCTGTACTATTTCCGACAGAAAAACTCGTATTGTGGGTTCTGATATGGAAAGAGTTAATAAATCTTGGTACTGTGTGTTGTAAATGACTTTCTATAAGACGTTGAGTCAGAATTCACGTTTTGCGAGTCCTTAATACCGAAATATTGGTTTACGGCAAAACTTGTTCGTCCGTCCGCCTGCTTGTGCGCCCGTGGCCACCACTCGTACTTAAATCGTTCAGACGATTTTCTCCAAAATGTGTTTATGGATATGGCCGAACGCAAGGTCCTGCGAATTCTAAGTGGATACGGCACGAAATGTTAGGATTATTTGTTTTACTACTGCGCTAATAAAATGGCCCATTTTAATTGGAACTTTCTGAATTTTCGAAAATTGCAAATACGACAAATAATGCAACAACGTACGTATGTTGTAGCAACACTTGTAGCTTAATTTGTATTTCCTTGTTTTCTATTCATTCATTAAGGACAATCAAAATAAATTAATATATAGTATTAAATAATACTTCATTAATTTGTAATGTTGCGTGACACAGAAAGGTTTTCGTATTTTGTGGGTTTCCCATGCAACCTCTATCTCTCAGGGGTTCCATTCATTTCTGTAACCTATGAGACATAACATACTGCTGCGCTCCTAGCCACAAAATCCTGCTGATAAAATCGAGACCCCATTCACTGAGAGCTCCCGTTCACCCGCTGATTTGTGTGGTGATCAAATAATATTTTCTCCTTGGTAATATTTAGTATTTGTTTTCTAGCAAGTTTTACTACAAGCGAAAGTTTTTGTAAAATATAATAGCACTGGGTGTAAAAATTTTGCTCAGAAATGGAATATACATATGAAAAATATGCAATATTCATCTAAAATTCGTTTTCTCAAAACCCTTATTTCAGATCCTGGGTTTTCACATATCATGAGATTTACAATACAGGTATATATAGATTCTAATTATGTAAACTTGCAGATCCACTACCTTACTTTATGAAGGTACTACCTACAGATTTTATTTCTCAATTGATACAACGACTTGTTTTAATTGCAAATTAACAACCTACACAGGGATTTTGCCAACCTACGGCCAAATAAATCATTCCCAACTGAAGTAAAGGAAACTAAGTAGTTAATGAATCTTGTAGATGAACATATGGTAATTCAGGTTCTAATACAACTTCCCAGAAATAAACAGAAGCAAATAATGTAGTTAACAAATTCCCTGTACACAAACGGGATGACAACACTTGTGCTAATAGAAGTCAGTGGCCAAGCTGAATGGTAGTCTGCGAGCCTTAGAATACCTAAATTATTTTTCAACAAAATATGTCGTTATGTGTGCCATTTTTTCTAAAAAAATTTTACTGAATCGTTAAAAAAAATTAAATGTTTTGAACTCCTTTTCCCCCACTTACACGCGAAGGAATTAGTAGGGTCCGTAGCTGAGCGGGGAGCCTGCCAGTGGATAGACACCGGGTGGTTCTACCGCGCATGCGCAAAAGAGGGCGCACGCTATCTCCTTCTCTCTCGCACTCATTGGGCAGAGTCTAGGCTCCCAGCATGCACAGACTTATACCGCAATCCACGTTCACGTCTCGACCAGGCAAATTCAACCCATCACCTGGTATTGTGGGAAAGAAGAGTGAGTTGTTTGTGTGCTGTTTGTGTGGTTTTTGTTCGTGTTTTCTTTATGAAACAATTTATGACGCAAAAGGTTTAATGTTGTAGAGAATGTCCTACTGGCTATGGGACACTCCCATAACTTTAAACGGTTCACGATATCGAAATGCAGTTTTCGCTCAACAATGAGCAATCATGAGCCAAGTAATATGCCATAGAGATAGAAATAGAAGATATGTAGTAATATTCCATGTTAGATATGAAGGGGCTACTGAAATCTTCATCAAAGCAGACATGACAATGAATGAACTTTCAGGACAATGAATTAAATTAAATAGGTTTCAAGATTTTGAAAATTTCATTTTTTGAATTTATTTTAGAAAAGCAGTTTTCCACCTACAAAACGTCCTTTCTTTCAGAAATTTTTCTTTCCTAATAAAAATATAACCATTCTTTGGCAGTGAGCAGCTTCGAAATGAACTGGCTAATGTATGCACTGAAAATGCAAAAGACATGCCAGCAAATTTAATGATGAAGTATTTGTAGGACAAATTAGTCTAACTTTCCTTGTATCTATAGCATTATGTAAAAGGAATGCGATTACATGAAGGACAAGACATTTCTGAGAAATTCCATGGGAAACATCATGATCAATTATTTCAGAACACTGGCTATAGAGAAGTGTCTTCTAAATTAATTTTGCAGAAACGACTGCTTTAAAGAACAAATTATCGATATTTTTGCTGAACGAAAAAAAAAACGATGAACGGAGCTAATTTATAAAACAAATGTAAGATAAATTTTCAGAATACCCAACTGCATGACTCGCCACTGCTTCAAGTACCGTGAAAGAAGCAGAAGATCTTTTGTTTAATACAAATGATTCCCTTGATATTCAGAAAATTATTTCCTTCAGAAAGATATTCACAAGATACAAATGCCAAGAATAAGTCCAAATCGCTGAGCGATGATGCTTCAAAACAACCAAAGAAAACTAGCGGGGCTACAACAGCAGATACTTTCTGGCAATCTTTTTAATGATTATATAATATTAAAATGTAACAATTTCCATCTTACATTTTAGCCCTGCTGCGTCGTTCATGTTGCCTGCACACATAAGGCGTTCGGGTCTAAAACGACCCGTTAGGTTTATACCACTTGTAAATTGAATATAAATGAATATATACACTTAATATCACATGAAACATTTATTTTGCATATTAAATTTGCAAACTATACAAAAGAAAGCAAAAAATGATTTTTTTTAAATTGGTTATTTAAGGTCGCATCAACATCTAAGGTCATTAGCGACCACTATTGCGGTATGGTAACTATGTGGATGAAATGATATGGTGATTGATGATAAGGGACGAACACAAATACAACCATGCCCGAGGCGGGACTCGAACCCGCGACCCTTCGGTCCGAGATCACTACGACACTACTGCCTTAGGGATCTCGGCCACCGGGCCGGCAAAAAACGAAATTATTTATGAGACTGAACACAGTATTTGGTTTTATACTCTCGAATTCTTAACGAAGCATATTATACAATAGATAACCAATTTCATTTGTAACATTGTGTGCATATTTGTTCTAGGTGTTTCTTGCAAACATATTTACCACACTTGCAGCAATACTTTGAGGACTTATTGTCAGTTTTCGTACACAAAAACATCTGCCTCTCTTTCTAGTTTCATGAGCAGCTTCGTAGATAGCTTTTACTACTCCGTCGTAGAGAGAATGGGTACTTGTGTAATCTGTATTTGACAGCTTTCTACTGAGCCTGAATTTATATAGAAAATTTATTGAAGGGTCAGTTAGAAGATGAAATTTATATTTCAGAATTTGTATGCTGGAAGGTGTGTCTTCAACACCATTTTGTTGGGTTTTATTCACAAATGGAATATATAATTATGACCTCTGCAAATGATGATCTGAGTTGCCTTCAGCACCTCTTAATGTTTTCCACCTTGGCTTTGTTGTTATGTTTGCGAAGTACGTAATCTATTATTGTTCTTCTTGTTACTCAAATCCATGCAAATTTTTAAATATCCTTATGTTTAAAGAACCCTTTCCAGAGTTTTAAACCATATTGCACCCACGCTTCTATCAGCCTGTTACCACTGTCATTTACTGTTTCCCTCACCGTATCGTCCGACCACACTATTTTGAACTTGCCTTCCTACTCTACCATTTAAATTTGCCAAAAGCACACGTACAAAGATGGAACAGTTTTTGAAGGCAAGATGGCAGCAAAAATGAAAGGTTATTTACAGACGATTACAAAAATGAAACTTTATTTACGTAAGTTCTTTACAGATCAAATATGATTTACAGATCAAAGATGGTTCTGCAATTTGCGAAGAACTTGCAAGTGAGAGAAGCCATATTTTCTTAAGAGTTATTAATTGTTAATAACTATAGAACGAAATACCCCCTCAGTCTCTCTGTGAATGTAATTTCAGAAATGCTTGCAGGCAGTCATTCGAATCTTGAAAAGAAAGATTATGTTTGTCGTGACCGGCCGCACACAGTTGAAGGAGCCGCTGCCGAGTGACGTCAGCGGAGCGTTACCGCCCCTGGCGACAGAAGGAGACAACCGGTGCGAGCCAGCCGAGCCTGGCTGCGCGCGGCCGTCACGCCCAACCAGGCGGGTAGAGACTCGGTCCCGCCCTACTCCACAGCCAGTCGGCAGGTCCATAGTCCTGCCGGGCTATAAGAGGGCTCCGACTCAACGCCAAAGCAGACAGCGAGTGGCAGTATTAGTGGGCGTATCTTGGCGAGTGTTTTGGTGTTTGAAGTGTGGAGAGCGATTACAACGACTGTGCTACGGACTTGGAACTCTCCTACGGCTATTCGGTGACTGGGCAGATTTTCGGACTTCCTCTGGATTATAACAATACGGCTTCGCTTACGGTACAATCTTCTTGTGATTCGGCACTGCAGCTATTGTATCTGGTCTTGAATAAAATCATTTTAAGGATTCTGGTCTTTTTTTTGGATACTTTAATGTTTAATATTATTTAAGCATTAAATCCATTTTAAATTGTATCATTTAATTGAGTTAAATGTAAAAACGAATGGATCATTTCGCTTTGCAAGGTAAGGTACGGAAATGACGAGCAATTCTTGTAAAAATGAGTAGTTTTGATTAATATGATAATATTTTTAATTAATAGTGCAGAGTAGGAGTGTTGAATTAAGAGAAATTAGTGATACTTAGTGAAATAATATAATGCGTTTAATAAGTAACTTGAAATGGATTACAAAGCAAAGTCTTTTAGCCACATACAGAAGACAATAAATAGTTGTCGGTCTCCATCCCAATCATGACTACGCAATAACCGTCGCACATTCAGTCGCCGTGTAAGGTCTGAGCATATCCGTCGAATATATCCTCAATAATTATACTAATGGAACCCGTCAATATTTGACGGTAAGACCGGAGATAAATGTAAAATACTGTGCCCAGAATAACGTTCGCAAAATAAATTCTTAAATACAAAGAAGAAACAGCGAATTTATTTTTAATGCTTATTTTTGCATCTCTGCAGATATTCACTTTTATAGAAAGGATGATTGGATATTATGCAGCATTACGTCAATAACGTTTGATAAATTACCACTTACCTCGAGTGGCCCCCAACCATTAGTCACAATGGGTTTCAGCGTTGGCTGAAAATGGTGTAAACGTATAATGAAATCCAGGTTTCGAAAACAATTTTTAAATGATTATTACAACACTTCCTTGTACAAATGTTCATTGTTCTGTTTCCTCGTAGTAATATTTCAATTTTTATATTTTCAAAGGAACATACCCTGGACATTGCTCACATAGTTGACCAGGACTAAAAACAGGTTTAGGCAAATAAGAGTCCCACCTTGTCCGTTTGCCCCTGAAACTTATTAATTAACATGCAAGACGCAAGGCGAACTGGAAATTGTCGTGTCTTCTAAAACTAAAAGAAAGTTGAGTCAGACGGAGTGAGAACAATTGAGGGAATTAACTCTTGCTGTCCTGCATTTTGACCTGCAACAACCTCCAAATCAAAACAGTTTCCATACACTTTATGTTTTATACGTGTTATTCTTGTGCCCCTTAATTGCTGGTACAGATGTGTAACTTGGTAATTTGAATCTACTATGAACGGTTCGGCCATTGGGTAAACATAGCCGCGTCTCCTGACGATGCAACAGATATAACTTCAACTTTAATGTTTGTATAACAATGAATGAGGCAATGGTATAAAAATGTTTTGCCTGATCCTCCAGGTTCATCTATGTGTGACGTCGTGGGAATACACAGTAATCACAGACACGAGCTTCCATGATAAATATGTACAGGTTTATTCACAATATGTACAGTAAATAATTAAGTTACTCTTAGCTCTGGCAGACGTTTACTCCCCTGATCGCAGGAGCGATCCTTAAAAATGAAATGTCTGACTCGTGGCCCGCGCCACTCCTCAGCGAACCTTATGCACACAGCACGCGGCTCCGGCGACCTAGGTCACCCGTGGAAATAGTGTCCATACCGGCGTCCCAACACATGGGTTGCCGTACGAGCCTCGCTCGGCTCCGCACCGCCCTGGGCGCAAGTTTTGTGCGTTCGCACGAGGGTTCCACTCAGCTCGACAAACCCTACCCCCGCGCTCTGCGTTCGCTCTTATATAGCTCCCATCCACGTGACCTGAAACGTCACTGGGTTTTTCACACGGCCCGCGCTAGTCGCGTTGCCAGGCATTTTGGACATCCCTTTCCCTGGATTCTAAGAATTTTGCACGCGGCAAAAATGCGCTGTCCCGCATTTTGGGCGTCCCTTTCCCTAGCTCTCAGAATTCTCCAACTTCCTCTTTGTTCTCACATCCTGCCTGGCCCCTGGGGTCTAATCCTTTGACGCAGCGACCCCGCCGGTCGCTCTGTGTAGCCCTACAGTACGTTACATATGAAATAGTAATTTGTCATTTTGTTTTATATTATTTGTTTAATTTCTGAATAAACCACAGGATCAAACACATAATATACAGTCTCATCACACTGTAAGAGTACGTACAATTTACAAAACGGCTCGGGGGCCGCGTGCATTTCAATACGGCGTTGGCACCTCGCGTCGGGGCGGCTTACAAACGTGCGTGACGAGGCTCTCCGCGTGGGCGGGTGCTGGCCTCGGCCGCGCGATAAGGCCGAGCGCCGCGCCGGGGCAACGTGGCCTCGGTGCGACGTGGCGTCACGGCAGCGGCGGTGGTGCAGGCGCCACCGTCAGCGAATGCCATCAGGGAGAGCTGGCCTCCAGACGGGTTCCGAGATCGGGAACCGCGGGACTGGAGCGGCGGGTCGAGGAGGGTCGAGCCACAAAACCAGAGGAGAATCCAAATACCAAGCCAGGGGTGCGTTATCTCTTATACCAAGAACCTGGAGAATGTCCGGGGACACAGCAGGTTCTAATCAACAAAGAAAAAGGGATCAGCAACGATAACTTCACACCTCAGCATACGCTTCAAGACTGCGGAGGTCCTCGGCGTCCGCTTGCTGCTGGGCGTCGGTGCTGACGTCAGCCAATCAGCGTTCGGGAATACTTTCTGGGGCGGCGGAGTCGCCTGTGGCGCGCTCTAGGTAAACGTGCCCGCTCAATCGCTCGCGCACCCTGCGCACTCAAAGCGCACCTCGTTCAATCTTCAGAGCAGGATACAACACAATTCATGATTTGTTCAATAATGAGCAATTGCTCCTTATTAGCTTTTTCCATCGTTTCCTGAAGTTTACTCTTGAGTTCTAAGATTGTTGTATTGGATTCTCCCCCATTTCAGTTGGAATTTCTTCGACATGTGGTAAATTAAAATTAGCAAGAAACATTCCATGTAATTTTATAGTGACTTAATATTAAGTAAGGCTATTTCATATGCAATTTCGGCATTGTGTATTTATTTTATTTATTGTATTTTATTTACTTTACGTCAAAAATAGTTAAAACTGCGTATGACGTGCTATGGAGATAAGTGAGTTCTGAGCAGATTTTCAAAATTTGTGATCCCTACAATAAGTCATATATTACTTGAATTTTTTAATAAAAAACTGCTCCCATGTAATAAAATCTATTTTCAAGGATAAATAAGCAATAAATTTTGGACTCTTATCCATTATGTTGTTCATCAAGGAATAATAATTCGTGCCGCAACAACATGGAAACGATAATTTGAATAACTATATTTGCCAATGAATTCTAGAAGACGTGCACAGAAAATGAAGTTACATTTATGTCCAGAAGCAAAACAAGGGGCCATCTCAGCATTTACTCAATGGATCAGGGAAACTGGACGAACAACCTGAACGAGATGGGGGTCATTGACCCGGAGGCTGCAATACAATACTTGTTACAGTTTGTTTATACACATTTATAAAGTTCAAATGGTAAAGAATGCATTATGTATCATTGTTAAAATTAATGTTACTTTTATTGTGATGCTCAGTATAGTCTCTAATTGTATAGAAACAGTTATGCAGCAGAAACGATTTTACCTGGGATTTAAACTTTTCTATCGAATTTAATCGTTTAATATCATCTGGCAAAGTGTTATAAAATAATGTACATGTATTGTATGTGAATTTTTTGTAATGAGCTGTTGATACTGTCACATGATGAATATGATTTCTACGTCGAGTGTTATAGTAATAGATATCGGAATTTTATGAAAATATATTCCCGCCCTTAAGCAAGTCATTTTTGACAAAAGCCACTGATTCGTAAATCAACAGACAAGGTAATGGTAAAATTCCTAGATTAATGAAGAGAGGCTTACAAGAATCACGTGGGTGGGATATGGTTATTATTCGTACAATTCGTTTTTGTAATCTAAAAGTCTGGAAGCTTATAAGATGTATTTTCCCGGAATATTATGCCATATCTCAGGCGGGAATGAACATTCGCGAAATATACACAACGAGCAGAATGAAGGCTGACTGAATTTGCAGAATTCTGAACGCGTAGCATAATGAACTTAATTTTGTGTTCAATTCATTTAAATGGACGTTCCATTGGAGTTCCAATGATTCGTATCACCACACCAAAAGCTATACTCAGCGGGTCACAGTGCCAAGGAAGAAAGGTGGACGGGGAATTATTACCCTCTCAAGTTTTCATATCAAGCAAATTAAGTCTTTGAGAGATTATTTCAGAAATAAAGCCATGACATCACAACTTCACAATGTAGTTCAACAGGCAGGCGATAATTACACCCCTCTCAACCTTAGATATAACATGAATATACAAATAACTTCTATAATGACCAAAAACAACTCGAAATCATTCTCAAGAGACTAACCCAACGCAACTTCCAATAATCCCTGGTTCACGAATCGTCAAATACTTAATTTCCCAGACCCCCGCAAATGAATTCCAATCTCCAACCACACCAAGGGCAGTTGATATCAGCAATCATTAACCAAGTAATAAAAACACCCATTTCACAAATTCAAATATTAGTAAAACCAGCCCTCGAAAATGGACGTAAATAAAAATCCTGAAACAAACATTCTCAACTGGAACGCGAACGGAATAAAAAGGCAAGAAAATCAATTGCGTTACTTTATAAAGAGCCACGAAATAAAAATAGCTTGTATTGCAAAAACCCACCTGTTACCCCAAATCAAATTTTCAATACCTGGCTTTAATATATACCGGAACGACCGTCTCTCGGCGACGGTCGCAGGAAGAGTAGCCATATTAGTGCGCAAAGACATAAAACATTCGTTAATTAACAGCCCCACGAATAACAACTTAGAAACTATAGCACCTATAATCTATAAACACCAAAATAAATAACAAAGACACAATCATAATAGCAGCTTATAAACCTAATAAATTATTTCCTAGAAAAATATACACAGAAATTTTTGGAAACAACAATAATGTAATGTTAATAGGTGACCTTAATAGCAAACACAGCGCTTGGGGATGCAATACTACAACCCTTCAAGGGAAAAATTTACTAAATCTAAGTATCGCCCTTAATTTATGTATTCTGGTTCCAATAGAACTCAATCATTACCCTTACAATAATAATATAATTCCGGACACATTGAAAATCCTCTCACAAAAAATATTGATTTCCCGATATACCAAAAAGTATTTCCTGAACTCGATTCGGATCACAATCCAGTAATCATATCACTTCATCCTCTCTATCTATTTTCTTCTTATAATCAGCAAAAAGGTAGAATTAACTGGCTTAAATTCAGGGAAAATTTAAAAATCAACTACAGGCATCCACAGAGCATTCAATCCTCTGATGATCTAGACAATGAAGTCAAACGATTAGTCAACAACATTCAGGGATCTCTCACAAATTCCACCACTTATCTCACGAGAATAAACTCGATAGATAAGCAACTAATTCGAACAACAAGTATAAATCTAATTAAAAATAAACACAATCCAAGACGCTACGGGCAAAAGACACGACGTCCGGACCTAAAAAGAACATTAAACAAACTGACGAGACTGGTTAAAACAAAACTAGACCAACATAGATATGCAAACTTCCTTAATTTTCTAAAAGAAATTCACCCATCATCTAGGCATATGGGTCCACCATACAGAGAATAAAAAGACAAAAACAAGAATTTCCACAATTTAAACTAGGTCCAGAAGTGGCAAATTCCGATTTAGAGAAAACCTCTCTTATTGCTGACTACCTCGAAAAATCGTTCAACCCAAACCAAAGAACGAACATTTTAATAAACATGTTGAGGAATTTAATCAGAATCCATTACACACAGCACCAGTTAATATAAAATATATATCCCCATCAGAAGTTAAGCGAGAAATTAAAAAATCAAAAACTAAGAAATTAGCAGGATACGATTTTATTTCAAATAAAGTTCTAAAAGAATTAAATAATAACCACATAGCAGGCATTACAGCAATATTCAATGCAGCACTTAGACTAGGTCACATTCCCAACGACTGGAAAATTGCAACAGTGCTGCCCCTCCGCAAACCAGGAAAAAATCCAAAATATCCGGCAAACTGTAGACCAATAAGCCTGCTCCCCTCATTGTCAAAAATATTAGAGAAACTGATATTAAAACGCTTAACACAATTTCTAACAAACATTCGCGTAATCCCAGATACACAACTGCGCTCATGAGAATGTGCCACCCACTTGCGCCACTCGGCCACATCAACACATAACACAATGGATCACAATGCGGCCTATCGTAGTCTATTTCTTTGGAATTCTCAAACTTTTGGGATATACTGCTACATGCCTATAAGAACGTGGAGCACCATCCGACGTTTCAAGAACAGCTGCAGTTTCAGAGCTCCAACAGGATCTAAATGTGGCTCAAAAATTTTCTGATGCATTATTTTCTATGTCGTAATACATGGGCTGTATTTACATAATACACCATTGAGAAATTTAATGGTGTCTTTTCTTTAATTACTACTAGTATGATTATTCAGTCTAATTGTATTAGCATATGCAATATCTAAAATATATAAGTGTTAATATGTCGGAGTGTTTGTATCTTCAGGATGTAATGATAATATTATGTGATGTGGAGAAATGCACAAACGTTTGAAAACATACGACCCATGACCAGGTGGCAATGCAATATCAGCACGGAATGACACAAAAGCCAGACCACTATTAAATTAAAGTTTTTGATGAGTCATCATCTCCTATTTAACTTTAATTTTTCTGCTATATTGCTCAAAAGCAAATTTGTTTTTCCATTTAAGCAACACAGAGTGTACTGGCTTGCAGAATCTCTCCACAATGGGAAGTACAAAGCAGGACAAAACTGACATTTCACAGATAAAGAAAATAGAAAACGAAATTACTGCACTATCACGACATCTGCGCTGACTTTCTCTTTCTTTAAGTGCAGTCCGCTTACTTTTGGGGCACGCAGGCAAAGATTCAGAATGCGACAAAACCTCTGCACAACTTTACTACTTCAGTAAAGCCAAACAAAACCCACCGAACTTTCTCTACAAAATAAATGGCGAAAACAAATACATGGGAACTGAGTCAGTGCCAAAATGCAATCCTTACACCCGAAACACATTGACGAATTGTAAACAATATGCGCCACGTCTTCGGCAAGATCTTACACCTATGGATGTACGTATATCTATTGTCATCTTCTTTACTCCCCTTTTAATGCGAGATTTTAGGACGAATAACTCGTGCAGAAAATTATATTTGCTCGATGAGTGGCATCTGTATTAACAATGAATGTCACCAGTTTTATTACAGTTGGAATGTTCCCACTGTAATGCAGGGTATGGGGTCGTCTTTCGATACCAACGAAAAGAAAGACCAGGTACTTTTGAAAAATTAACAGGGTGAGTATATTCTTTCTTAAAGCTATAAAAATTTGAAAAAATGTCAGCAATCGTTAAATTGGATTACATCACACACTAGTACTTTAGACATAAACACTTACAATGTTTATATTCTAAGCACAATAACAATGAAAATACACTATCTGAAAAAAAATGAACATACACATATACCTTTATGTACAAAAATTCACAACATAAAAAAAGAAACTTGAAATAATTCTCAAATAATTACCGTACAGTGCGTAACAACTCTAGTGTGAAAGTTTCAGTTATAACATGAATCTAATACCTTTTTTCCAGAAATCTCACAAAGATTATGCCAGCGAATAAGTAACTAGAATGCATTCTTTGATGAAATAATAAAAAGTAACATCCAATAGCCGGCGGCGCTAGCCGAATTCGTTTACTACGCTCCGTGAAGTCACGAAGGTTAAGTGAATTCGAGACTCGCGGGTTCGTGGTTGGGTGACCGGCCAGGAACCCTGGGATCTAACGGTGTCGAGCCCCTGGCCGAAGGCATAAAAGGCACTAACTGACTGCAACGTGACGAGACGAGACTTGACAAATATTAAAAAAATAAAGCACATTAATGGAGGATTACTCCCCAGTGCAAAGCGCTCAACGTCTCTTAAGGGACTTAGAGACGCGTTGCGTCAAGGTGTAGACGCAACAAATTAAAAAAAACAAACTTTTTTTGGTCTTGAAAGGAATTCGCTACTTCCTACGACTTCTGTAGCGTGAAATTTACAATACCTTTAAAATGTTAAATCATATGATTTCAGTTACGTCAGACGTTGAATGAATTACACTTTCTATAGCAGTGATTTCAATCATGTACGCCTAAAGTAACTACAGTTCTATTCACTTTGCTTTCAAATATAGCTTCTAGCTAAAGTTCGCCAGATACACTAACAAGGGAATACGGTAATGCAGTTCACAACAGAACGTTACAACTCACAATACCACTGGTCGTTTTAAAACCTTCACGCAGTCGTCGGAAATATAGACGCCCGCCGCGACCAAGGTCAGACAGCTGAGTTTCCTGGCGTGGTGTCGTTTCCGCAGCGAATTCTATCTGCTCCGCTTGCGTAGCAGTGGTCGCTCGTATATTTTGTTTCCCAGAACGAAAATTAGTCTCCTGCTCAGTGCGCGTAGGAAAGAAAGGTAGGCAAAGGGAAGGAGAAAAAACTGTGGAGAAAAACGTTACTTATTAGTTGCAAATTCGCCCAAAGTATCAAGTGCATGCTATGGTGCACTGTAATTCATCATTTGAAATTACATGGTACACTTCTCATGGAATTTCATGATTATTCTTGACAAGTTATTATAGAATATTTTGTATTTCATTTACGTTAAATATTTTCATTTAGTAAATTGTAACTTCATTACCTCTAATGAGCTTTTTAGGAGACGTTATCTGTCGATTTCCTCCACAGTTTACAATCTTCCAGAACAATCTTCTTCGCAGGTCACAGCCAAAATGGACGAGAATTCGTTTCTAATTTGTGAGAGCTTGTCGAAGAAATTTGTGATTGGCCGGTGCGTTGAAGCGAACAATGTCTGAAGCGGTGGCCATTATCTGCGCCTTCTAGTGGTCAATGCGAGCGCTCGACAGCGACAAGAAGTTAAATTGCAAATATTCTGCCTTGTATACGCGAGCTAGCGGTTACTATAATTGAATCAGGTGTTCTGAAAGAAAACAATTGAATACTGATAAGCGTACTATTAAATAATGATATATTTATTTTAATTGACACCGTAAATTCTGGTGAATCAACACAAACAATATCTGAGAACACATGTAGGAATCACATTTTTTTCATTCCAAGGGAAAATAAATACAATCGGTTCACTAGAACCTCGAAACGAAGTCATTACTTTCTGGAATACATACAAATATACGAGGTAATATACGTAGTATAGAGAAAGTTATGTAATGTTGCGAAAAATCGATTTCGAGATTTCAACGGAAATACACCTTTTGGTGTCCTTTGACGCCGAAAAAGTGTTTTTCAAAACGTCCGTCTGTCCGTAAGTCTGTAAACATCACAAGAGGCCAAACCATGCATAGGATTTTTTCAAATTGAAACAACTGTCCATCTGGCTCGATTCGAAGCTTTGAGATTTGCAAAAACTTTCTTTAAAACTTGGGGTTTCTATTTATCAAGGACCCCAGACATTTTCAAAATTTTCTCAAAAACGGCTCCAATTTTTTTCTTTAAATTTTAGGTAGATGTAGTGCCAAATATACCGTATACGATAACAAGAACTCCATATTACTCTATTCGTTTACTTTTTTCAAAAATACAAAAGTTTACTTTCTTTGACCTGCCTCTCACGTCGGTAATATTTACATTAGAGGCGATTTCTTCACATTATTATATTTATGGGCTTTAAATAATGTTATAAAGTTTTTTGAAAAGTCAACAACTTGCTGTTCAAATGAATTGGAAATTCAACATTTTCAGAAACGCTCAAATGCCATTTTCTCAAAAATTACTCAACATTTGTCTTGAATTTTCCCAATGCATAGTGCTAATTGCACTGTTAAATAAATAAGACGTAAATTTCATTTTGTGGTATACTTTTGTTGTTTTTAAAACACAGAAATGTTTTTAAAATAATGCTCACGCCGTTAATACGCACATTTTCAGTGATTTTTTTAAACCCTATTGCCTTGGAGGATTAAGGGGATTCAAATTACTTCAAATGAAATTTTTCGGAAACTCAATAGATTCGTGTGATTTTGATTAAATGTTTAAAAAGTATATTTAGGACAAGATTTTACTCTTCTTTAATGTTCCTGAAGTAATATTTCGGTTCTATTATTAGGAAACCAAAAGTTGTGAAACTATAAAAAAAAAGTTCTTTGGGCGAAGATAGATGGCAGCTGACAAGAAGATGGGGCAACACCGTAAAGTCGCTCCACCCCTAGAAATTTAGCAAACTTTACTACGAGAAAGTCGGTATCTTTCTCGCCCTACGAATTCTTCATAAGAAGAGGAAGTTATGTAATCGTTCGGCAGAAAACGGCGAATTTTCCGCAGAAAAAAACTCTCATAGCGGGGCTCTTGTAACGAAAAAGTGGATAAATCCTGTTTCTAAATTTAGAACAGACTAGTCTCATTTTTTAACTGCAAATTGATAGAACTGAAATCACCATACACTTTTTACTTCAATAGAATTTTAAACCTCATGTACTACACATTCTGGACTAATGACCTTAAGAGTTGGAATCACTTTCGCGAACCGCGCTCGGAATCACTTTCAATCAGTCAACTTAACAGCAGTCAGTCCGTCTGTGGACAACTGTAGCTCCTAAACCGTTCAGCCGATATTCTCCAAAATTGATATTTCCTGATACAACTGACCGCACTGGAGGCTTAGGGTGTTTCTAACGTATACTTTGATTGTTGATGGTTTTTTTTTTTACATGAATCAGGCATTATCTTTCTATGTCTCTGCCCGAGGTCGATCCATACGCCTCTTGTGTGGAGAAGGGGTATGAGTGCCGACAAGTTAACTCTCAGGAACTGAGATCAGGCTTCCATGCGGAAGAAGATTTTGCTGGTTGAATCACTTTTGCTGGTTTATGTAGTAGTATAATATTGCATTATAACTAACGCGAGAAACTATGTGCTTTGACAGCACCACTAGTTGAAATATCGATTTTTTATCCATTTGCATTCGTTGTTCGTAGAATCAAGAATGCTAGTTTGCAACACGTGTAAGTCTTACAAATCCAGCGGACATTGTTGATTTGACAACGCCAACGCCATACATAACAGAAGGCTGGTTCGCGTGATCATGAACTAATAATTTTATTTACGGCTAAAATACGCATCGGGCATCATTGGTACAATTATGTAGAACGTAAATAAACTGAATTCAATGACAGAAAGCATTTGTTAAATGGCAGAAAGTTTAAACGTTTTTATATATATATATATATATATATATATATATATATATATATATATATATATATATATATATTCCGTGCTTCGTTTGTTCAAGAATTTTCAAAATGTAGTTAACCCTGCTGCCTCGTTTTGGTCTTTTTTGACCCAATGTCGTTTTTAAATTTATCCTAAACAATTCGGTTTGGGTTTAGCAACAAGGGATTTCTTGACTTTGATTTTATCAAAATTACCTTTCATATTTTGTATGTATGCAATAAAAATGTATTATAGTTTTTGAGAATCATAAAAGTGCACACATAAGGTGTTCGGGTCCTTTTTGTCCTTTAGCGTCCCATAACAGGAATTGGATCGTATTTCACAGTGGTGATTACGAAGCGAGTTGACAATGCTGCAATATCTTTGTAGGAAATATATTTATTTATCTACGGAGTGGAGAAACTTATTATCGCTTTTTAGATTATCTTGAGTTACGGAATGAATTCCGTTTGCTCGCAGATGTCTTGGAAAAGAAAACATAATATGCCCTTTCCTTGTCGTTAGTCATATTTTGTAGTGTGCAGTGAGAATTTGAGGCAATGTGTTCTAAACGACCAAGATACTTGACTGGTTTGAAAAGAGAAGAAATTGAAGAAACATTGAATTCTTCAGATGATGGACTATGTGGTCTTCATGATTCCTCAGATGGTTGGGAACCAAGTGATGAAGAGTGTTCTGAAATAGAAGGCTGTTTCTTTATCCTCAGATGATGATTCCGAAGAGGAAGAACCATATGTTCGTAACAGACCTATCGAAATTATGTTATCGAAAGATAAGAAAATTCAATGATCTTCAGAACCACCTGTACGTCGCAGAAGGCATAGTGCACACAATATTCTAAACTTAACCCGGGTATCACTCGTTACGCGACTTCAAGAGTGAAAGACTACACTCTGCATTCTGTGAACTACATTCTGCATTCTTGTTGTTTTTCTCTCCGGCAATTGAAAACATAATATTGAAATATTCGAACACAGAAGGTCGTCGAGTATATCAGAAAACATGGAAAGATCTGGATTCAGAAGATTTGTATTCCTAGCTGGGTGTATTGATTTTAGCTGGGGTTTTCAAATCCCACAATGAGTCAATAGAAAGTTTATGGGATACCGAAAAAGGTAGAAGTATTTGTCGTGAGACAATGTCTTTGGAAAGTTACAAAAGAATTTCTAAAATCATTAGATTTGACGATAAAGAAACAAGAAATGAAAGAAGAATTCGGGACAAATTTCCTGCCATTAGATGTGTATGGAATATATGGATTGGAATTTTGCCAACGTTTTACTACCCAGAAGCAATGGTAAGTTTTGATGAACAGTTAGTGGCATTCTGGGGCAGATGCGCATTTAGGCAATATATGCAAAACAAACCTGCTCGCTATTGTATCAAATTTTGGGTTTTATGCAATAACAATACGTCATGTGGAATATGCAGCCCTATCTAGGAAAGCCACCTGGGGAAGGAAGAGAAAAAAATCAGGGTTTGAGGGTCGTCATGGATTTGTCCTATGGACTGAAGGGTCACAATATAACATGCGATAATTTTTTTACTTCTTATGACTTAGGTCAAGCGTTACTCAAACGCAATATTACTATGATTGGTACAATGAAAAGGAACAAAGGCTTAATTCCACCAGAATTACTTCAAACAAAAAATGTACCAAAGATGTCTTCAAAATTTGCTTTTACTTCTGATACTTGTTTGGTGTCTTACCTTCCAGAAAAAATCCAATAAATGTGTGATTTTACAAAGTACATTGCACCAAGAGAAAGAAGTGCCTTGTGAAAGAAGCAAGAAACCGGCAATTATTATTGATTACAATAAAACTAAAGGTGCTGTCGACACCCTGGACAAAGTACTTACATGCTACACGACCAATAGAAAAACTAATCGTTGGTCCCTCATTGTTTTTTAGATAATTATTGATGTTAGCGCATACAACGCTTACGTGCTATTCACAAAAGTAATCAATAAATGGGATTCGAATAATTATCGTAAACGACGATTTTTTTTAGAAAATTTAGGAATGGTATTGGTTAGAGATCATATAAAAAGAAGAACCGATCTTCCAAGAACAAATGCTACAAAAGAAATTGTTCAAAAACTAAAAACTCCAAATCCTGAATATCAAGAGTCCTCAAGCCTATAGATGTGGAGACGCAGGAAGTGATAAAGGGAAAATAAGTGATATGTGATGGAATAATTCTTTAGAAAAGGGAGGAGGAAAATGCTGATAGAAAATGGCTTAAGTACTCACGATGATTATGACAAAAAACTGTAAAATAAGTAGGTAAACAAAAAAGAAAGAAAAAATAAAAAAACCAAAAGAAGAGTGTAATAGAAACATAAAAAATCTCAGAACAAATGAAAAGCTGTGTTCACCTTACAACGTATAAGCCTACAACATTGGAAATCATATTATCAAGAGTTGAGGAAAGAAGACATAAAATAATTCATCAATATTTACAATATTGATGAGGATTATAGAGATAATGACATGGAACACATTACAGTGTATGAGATTCTAAAGACCCTTAGAACTTTTAAAAAAGAAAGTCTCCAGACCCAGGTGCAGTGCATATGGAGCTGTAAAAAAATAATCCTAGTGTACTTCTCGAAATACTCAGTCAATAGATGTATGATGTAACTGTACAATAGATGTATGAAGGAAGAGACTCTGTCAGAAGACTTTAGAAAGGGTTACATTTCTAACATATATAAACAAGTGACAGAAAATAATGTGAAGGTTATAGAGGCATAACTATGCTCTGTACTAATGGGCGGCTGTATGGAAAAATACTAAAATTTCGACTTGAAATGGACTTTAGACTTTAGATGTGGAAGAACAGAGCAGCCTTAGAGCTGGACGCTCAAGCACTGATAATATTTTTAGTATCAGACTAGTTACCGACAAACGGCTTGCCCGTAGTTTAGAAACTCACCTGGTATCCATAGATTTAAGAAAAGCCTACGACGTAGTTCCATTAAATAAACTCTGGATGGCAATACAGAAACGAGATGTTAAGATGTAGTTATTGAATGTTGCTAAAGAAATATACAGCAGTAATATAAGTTAAATTAAAAATTGGAAGAAACCTTTCTAAATCATTTTCTGTAAATAAAGTCTAACGGCGAGGGCATAGTTCTTACTCTGTTTAAATTATATTTAAATGAAGCTTGAAATAACTGAAGGAGAAAATGTTGCAATCAGAGTGTAAAAATTGACGATTCCATGCTCTATTCTCTTAATTATGCAGACAATCAAGTCATCTTCGCTGAGGACGAATATCATGTTTAGTATATATGGCAAAAATTTAATGAATAGTACATAAAATGGGGGCTGTAAATAAATTGCAATAAAACAGAATATCTGGTTGTAGGAGAAGAAGCCAAGACCCTGTGTATACCCAACGAATCATAATTGAAATCCTGCCAGAATGTAAAGTATCTTGGTACTAGCAGATAACAGAAAATGGGGGTAGTACACAAAATATTCAGAGTGAAATATCAAAAGGGAAAGTAGCACTAAGGCAATTACATGCTTTAATACGGAATGAATCTCTGAGCAAAAATGTTAAAAGAAGATTATATAACACTATCGTGGAGAGTATTTTCAGACATGCGTCTGAAGTTTCGGAAACATCGAAAAGTAATGAAAATAAACTTACAACAATGAAAATGAACTGTTGGCGAAGAAGCCATGGGTTGACATTGCTGGACAATGTAAGAAATGAAGAAATTATAAGAAAATTAGAAGTGAGCGTCAACATTATTGATACCATCGAAATTAAAAGGCTCAAATGGTATGGTCACTTAAATAGAATGGGTAAAGAACGATGGCCTCTAAAGCTCTGGAATTGGATACCAACATCGGATAGAAGACGAGGAAGACCGAGAGATTCATAAAGTACATGGAACGAAGGAGTGGAGATGGCGATGGCTAGAAGAGGGCTAACTGCAGAAGACTGCAGTGACAGACTCAAATGGAAACTGGGATGCGAGAGACGCCTACTGGTGTAAAATACTCACAGTACTATTATCAAATTCATTAAAATTCAAACACCTAAATGTTAAGAGAAAATCTCCTAAAATTTTAGGGGGAAAACGTTATCACGAACTCTTCATGCAACCAAAATATAGTAGAAGTTGCTTGATATACTACTGATATCATTTATGTAGGGTAATTCTCTTATAAATCTTTCTCTTGGTGTTACGTTTAATACAGTTACAATGCATATATTTCGTTTTCATTGGGCTGTAAGCTTTCAAAGTCAAAATATTGTAATATTTACGTGCTTATTCATTATTTTACCTAATTTCCAAGTTCATCATCTATAGAAAATGTCCAAACGGTATTCCATGTTCCTATCCAGTAACTGGCCTTTTTTATTTTCTTTCTCTCCTCAAGTTTTCTTATCCCAATGCCTTATCAAATACCGCGGTATAAAGCAAATCTGAAAAGGCTTTTCTAAAAGTGGGATTCCCCGCGAATGCCCTGAGGTGCCCGGCCACTCGGCGGGGCGTCCCTCCCCCGCGTGGAAGCGCGCGCCATTTTCTTGTGCGCGAGGCCGGGTCCACTCGCGGGCGCCAGGTGCTCCGGTGCGTCGAGGGCGCCCTCGACTCGGCCGCCGCCTTCGCCTCCGTCGCCCCGGCGGCGTCGCGAGCGCGCGCGGCGCCGCCGCCACCGCGCTATAACAAACAGGCGCGCCCAAACGGATGCTCGCTGCCCGCGCCGCCGCCACCGCCGCCGTCCGCCCCGAGCGTCGCCCGCGCCGCCCGCGCCGCGCCGCGATATTGTCCCGGCGCCGTAAGTTATAGCAGTTAAAAAGTACATCGGCCCGCGCCCATATAAATAACCGCCCCCCGCTGTGCCGAATTGATCGGGGGGCCGGGTGAATTGGGGGGGGGGGGGCGGGGGCGGCGCGGAGCGTGGCGTGGAGGAAGGGGCGGGGCGTGCTTCGTGCGTCACGCCTCTCCTTCGGCCCCGCCACCGCCCCGGCGTCGCCCTAATTGCACGGGAGGAGAGCGACGAGCGGGCGGGCGAGCGGGGAGGGGCGGGGCGCGGTGGGGAGGGGAGGGCGGCCGCCTCCGCCGAACCCCAAATTAAGGTTTCCGGGGCGCGGCGCGGCGCGCGTGGGACGCTTCGGGTCGCGGCACGCGCGCAGCATGGCTGCCTCTATCTCAACGGGCGCATCTGCGGCGCGCGCTCGCCATTTCCTAGGGCGCGTCCCACGAGCTTCACGCTCGAGTGTGAGGCCACTCGGAATTACACTTGATGCGTACCGGGGATAACTATCACCGAGTCAATCTACCCCTGCGAACATCCCGAACTTTTATGAAGTATTATTTTTAATGTGGAAATGTTTTGTAGTACAACCTAAATTCGAACGAACGACCCATGCTTTCTGCATTCGGTACTGTGAACGAGTAAAATATTGTAAAATTGAACACAGAATAAATTGAAGACAGAAAGCGAACAGTAAAAAAAGTCAATATTTTAATTCATGTTTAGAAGGTAAATTTAAAAAACGACATAACAACATATTGAATCTCAAATTGAACATAGAATTCTGAATTATTTACAAGTTACATAATTTTGGTTACTCATCAATATTCATAAACATCAATATCGTTATTTTCATTCCGTTTCAGCATGCAACATTCAACATACGTTACGCTACAACACATGCTACCATCGTGCGTAAATCAAAAACAGTGTTTTATTCCCTTAAGCGCCAGTTAAAGCTGGTTAACTCTTTCTTAAATTGTATTGTTTAAAATGAGAACTATTCGGATATTATTTTACATTTTTGGCGATTTAATTTTTCCGTATACTGAAACAGCAGCATTCTATGTGTAGTAAAAGGTTACCAGTCTGTAAGTAGTTCAATGTTAAGCAGAATAATAATGTATTATCCTGCTTTTGGAAAAGTCTTTGTAATACAAATAACTAGTCCCTTAATTGATCTCTCTCTCCTATTCTTAGGTTCGGGCATAGACTAAAGAGGTATACATCTTTACTCTATGGTTCGGGTCTGAGATCTTGATTCAGGATTGTCTCCGTCTATTGAAGATACAAAATTCGCAAAAGAATATTTGAGAGAAGAAAAGAAACTTGAATTCAACTGTTCCATTTTTGAAACAGTGAGCTCAAATGGGTTTAAGAAAATCTAATGTGCCACCACTGAACATACATTCTACTAACATTAGTAACGGTTACGTTGCATTATAATGTGACAAAATATATCTTATAATTCGGATGTCACTTGAGAAACCACTAACAAAACAAAACGAGAAAATACGTATCTTTATATTTTTCTGAAAATTAATATTCTTATTTGTTTTCTTTAATTGAAAAGTTTAAATGATAGTGGATGGTCTTCTATTAAATTCTGTTAGTGTATTCACGTACGCATCAACAATATCCGAGGTGAATTTTAGCCGTAAATGAAACTACTCTAATGTATACAAATCTGTTTATTGGTTCGTGTTTAATACGATGCCGTACCGTTCATCTGATTGCGATAAAACTTTGTCAACTTTATGCTTGTACTTGTGGGAAGGATATAGGCACCGTAAAATTATTGGAACTCCACTCGATGGCGCCGGAACACAAGATGACGCTTCATTTCAATGCAATTCCCATTACACTTGAACTTCATTGTAGCTGAGCGTCGCCCATGTGACATGAGGCGAGGTCGAGAAGGGCAGGAGAAGCGATCTGCGATCTGCGATCTGCGCAAGAATCAGAGAGGAAAGGGAAAAATGGGAGGGAAAGAGAGGGAAAAGAGAGAGAGGGAAAAAGAAGGATGGAAAAGAGAGAAAAGAGGGAGGAAGAAAGAGAGGAGACAGGAAAAGAGAGAAAGGGAAAAGAGAAAAGGAGGAAAAGAGAGAGGGGAAAGGAAGAGAGGGGTAAAGAGGGAAATAGAGAGGGAAATAAGAGAGAGGGGAAAGGAGAGAGCGGGATAAGGGGAGGGGTAGCTCAGTGCATCAACTGATGTCACTGCAGCGCCTCTGACCGGGAAGTCCTAGGTTCCAGTCCAGACGGTGGCAGGATTTTCGACATTAGCTTTTCAGCTAGGTCGAATTCAGTCGCTGTCTGGAGGAGTATTTTAGCAGCCGGCTGCTCTGATCGGTAGTTTTCCGTGGTTTCTCCGATCAACACCACGCGAATGCCGAAGCAGTACCCTAACAAACGGGCCACGGAACACGGGCGATCTTTCCTTCTTCTTCCTTGTCCTATCCTCTCCCCTTACACTAACACGCACTACACTACCACATTTTCAGGGAGACCGGTCGAGAGCTTGTAGCTTGTCCCGGTTGGGGTGGTGCCACGCTGGTGGTGTCCTGGGAGAGTCCTGGTTAGAGGGAAACCCCATTAGCCGACGGTAGGTCGGCGCCGGATCTCACCATCCAGCGGGGGAAGATCACCGCCATCTCCCGAGAGAAAATCATGCCCACACTTACGGGACTAATGACCAAAGCCGTTGACGCGCCCGGAAATACGAAAAAATCAATCAAGGGAGAAAGAGGGGGGAAATAGACAGGTAAAATACTAGAGGGAAAGGGAGAGAAAAGGGGGAAAAGAGAGGAAAAGAGAGATTAAATAATTCTTATATAAGAAAAAGAACAAGGTAACTCTTTCAAATTTCAAACGATATTTCCAGAATTGTTTCTGCTCCGGATGCCAGCAACCAGGTACGCGCCGGTAACTGGGTTTATAAGAAGGAGCGCTGGCGGTAGCGGTAGGGGCTCGCGGCTTGCAAAACCACATCAGCGCGACCTTGCCAAACATTGGTCGGTGGATTCGTTTGTATATTCCCAATACCGCTCTAATATTTTGGCGTAAAAAATCTATTGACAATTATAAGTCATTTTATGTAAATCACGACGGCCGCTGCCTTGTGGCTCCAACTTGAAAATGCAGAGCGAAGCGTCAGCTAAGTTATTCAACGAGGTTCAGTGAGGTATCGGGTAAATAGAAATTTACATCTGACCCAGTAAAACTCTAAACTACATTCTTTGTCTTTACGAACTTTAAAAGCTTACCACCAGCAATCTGACCCCTATTAATCATATATCCGCTATTTCCCGACACTGTCACATACTTCATTACCAGATGTAATAACGTCCTTTATTGAAACCTTCTTACTTCATTACCCCTTCACCCCTTCCCATCTATGTTGGCTGAAATCATCTTCATCCCGCTTAACTCCAATGTAAGCTTTGAAGCTGTTCATACTTCGGACGTTATTCACGCATTTTGAATAATATGAAAATTAATTGAGTGGCCATGGGAAATGCCCCATGTCAATTCATTTTTTTATAATTTTGTTCAAGTTATTTAAAAAATTGTCTCATGATATTACAATCCAAATTCAATTATTTCTTTGAAGCATGAGTAGACGTGATTTCAAGATATCCTCAGCCTAAAAAAGTGTTGCGAGTTTGTGTTGCTCTAATAATAATTCAGAAATTGGATTAACATTTTTTCCATGCTTTTATGATTCACTGAATTATATCAGTAATCTCTCGATATGTTTTTGTATAGATTTTGATAAATTTGTCATGTCAAAATATCCATCTCTGTTCAAAGTACTTTCATTAATTGACAATAAGACATGACCAACAATAAAACTTAGCTTTAACATAACTACCTATTAGGTGTGAATCATACCACAAAGGATTGAATTTTTTGCCATTTTTTTGCCAGCAAGATGTACAACCGTACATAGGAGTAGGTCGACCATTGCCCAAAATTTGTCATTTTTCTACATCGTTAAGACAAACAAACGGTGTACGTAGCAGTTCATTCATTGTGTGTCACAATATTAACGTAAATTCAGATTTAAATATAAAGAATCAAGAAACACTAATAAGCTATACTAATTTAAAATGAAAAAAACTTTCTAAATAATAATCACTTTCTCCGCTTGTTAACGCGTTAGCAAAATCGGAAACACACGCGCTTCGCGGCTTGCATTTGAGTGGAAATCGGAGTCTTCCGTGTGGGCAGGCAGTAAGAGAATTCGCTGGCCTACGCACAACGCGCATGCGTCAAGTCTGGACATAGCATGCTACTATTCTACGCTCACCACAAGGCCTTTTCTCGAATACGGTGCGAAGCGAGGCAGCGCCGGGCATGCCTACCCTGGGAAGTGCTAGCGGCCGCATGTCTTTGCCGGAAGAGACGAGACATCGCATGGGGCTCTGGCTGTTAGAAAATGCTTGGCTCTTGCCAGGGTAATGAAATATTCATGAAGCATTTCCAAATAAATAATACTTACAAATTAAAATTGTAAGAGTCATTTAACTTTTACAATTTCGTATACGTACGTATACACGGAGTAATAAACGTAGAATAGAGAAAATTATGTAATGCTGCGCGAAAAAATTTAGGATTTTCGGCGGAATAAAATTCATTGCCGGGCTCTGGTGGCGAGAAAAGTGCATTAAACGAGTTG
Source organism: Teleogryllus oceanicus (assembly GCA_964035755.1). Taxonomy (NCBI): domain Eukaryota; kingdom Metazoa; phylum Arthropoda; class Insecta; order Orthoptera; family Gryllidae; genus Teleogryllus; species Teleogryllus oceanicus. The sequence goes on along the minus strand of CAXIVR010000008.1, from coordinate 108,058,890 downwards.
CTAAATTAAGAGAAAAAAATCCTCTAACACGTGGTGTAGCCAGACTCCCTGATTTGTGGGTCCTTGATGCCAAAAAAACAATTGGAAGCAAAACGTCCCTCCGTCCCTCTGTTTGTCCGAATTCTATCCGTCTGTCCGTCCGTCCGTCCGTGAACACTACTAGCACCTAAACCGCTCGTACGATCTCCTTCAAATTGAAGAAGATCAATTTGATCTCCATCAATTTGTATGATTTATAATATTTATGAGTGGAGGTATTCAAATTACTTCAAATGAAGATTTTCGAAAACTCAATAGATTTTTGTTATTCTGTTTCTCATTAACAGTAAAAATTAATCGCCATTTTCTTAAAAACGACTTCGAATTTTTGAATGAAAACTTCTCGAGTTTTAATCTTCTTTAATATTCTTGAAGTAATGATTCAGTTGTACTACTAGAAAAGCAAAAAGTTGAGAAATTGTGAAAAAAATTGCAGCTGGCCAGAGAATGGAGCACGACCTTAAAGCCAGACCACACGAAGGAAATTAGGAAAGTTTGGTACGAGAAAGTCTGTGCCATTCTGTAGTACCTCTGGATTAAATTATTATGAAATGTATTAAACTGGTACATATTCATCAGGGTAGGCAGTACCTACCTTGTGTACCCCAAGGAGCTGCCACTGCACTACAATTTTCTCTGACACAATCATTCCCATCATATTTCACATCTATTACGAATACCGCAATATCGGAAAAGACATGAGTATTCTATATATGTTTGTTCCATTTGAGGAAAACATTGCGATTGTAATCTTTCGATATTTAATTTTTAATTTAAGGTTTAAGGGAAATAAAAGCATTGTCTAATTCGTGCAATTCGTATCCTAATGCACATAAGACATAAGCCTGAATGAGGAACAAGTATTTATTGTATAGTAATATAAATAAAATATATGAAGTTCAGGCGGAAGGAAATAATGTTTCTTAAATAATCTTTTGAGTTTATCAATACTACATTAAATGTTAAATGGCACTTAATAATGGTTTATGTTTTAAGAAATGAGAATGATCAAAGAACTTTACAAAACAGTTTCAAGAAAAACCAAAAGTTTCTTCAAAACTTAATCATGTTTATATAATAATGTGTCTGAAAGATTGTAACTTCCGTACTTAAGGATGATTCAAAAGTGTATGACAGAATAATTTTGTTTAACAGGGAAGTCAATAATTTAAAAAAATAGTTTTAATGTAACATAAAATAATGACGTAACTGACTGAAAGTTTATGTAAATTAAAACACATTGTCTTGGCCAGTGTGTAGTTAAGATTGTTTTATTTCGTGAATTAGTAAATTTATTCGTGATATATTTACTCTCGTCTGAATTCACTTAATAATTCTGAGAAAATGATCATAAAAAAGGCGGCTAAGAATATAAATACCCGAAGGTAACAGCTGAAGTGCAATGCACGGCCTCAATCTCTTATCATTTGCAATGAAAAAATTATATCTACATTAAGAACTGGTTATTAAGTTTACTTATTTCTTCATGGTCTAGGTCTGACGGCCTCTTCTGGTTTAAAGGTCCACCGTTCTTTTTTGGTCTTCCAAGGATTTTCAAAGGGTCGATATTTCCACGTCTTTTTAGGAAAGTGCTGTTCCTTCATTCCATGTAGATGCTGGGTCGAATTTCTTTTACACTTTTCAATTTGATCGAGAACTTGTTGAAATTTTAGTTGTTTTCAAGTGTCTTGATTTATTTCGTGATCAGTTCGTAAAACCTTTTACTGCCCTCAGAAACTTCATCTCTGATACCTATATTCTGCTCATTTCTCTTTGTTTCATAACCCAGCAGTATCTACTGTATAGCAAAGTTGGAATTGCTATTTTTTTTATAAAATTTTAACTGTGTTTCTTTTCGGGTTTTCTTGCTAAGAGTTCTTATTAAGGTTCCACTCATTAGCTGGAACGCCAGTATCTGTTGTATGTTTCTGTCGTAATAGTATGATGTATCGTTGTCTAGGTTATTAAAAGTACATTCTTGTTTCAGAACATGGATGTCTACCACTATCTTAGATCTTACTGGTTCCTTCCCGCTAAATGCCATAATTTTGGTTTTAGATGCGGGTATTTTACAATTATAATATATAGTTATTTTGCTGGGCTTGTAGATATTGAGCAGAAGTTTATCTTCTGTTTCAGCAATCAAAACTTGATCGTCTGCCTATAATATGGAATTTATAAAAGATTTGTCTGCAATCTCAATACCAGAAGAGACATAAGTTCCATTCATTCAGCGTTTCATCTATATAGTTTAAACAAAGTTGTTGATAAGCTACAACCCTGTCGAACTCCAATGATTTTATTTAGAAAAGTTTTGCCTATTTTGAAACCAGTGTCAGTACATGTTCCATCATACACGCTTATAATTACTTGAATGAGATGGTAAGTTGTACCCTCCTTAATTAAAATTTCCGTCAGCAGTGGTCTTTGTCCAATGTTTTCACATAGCCAATAAAAGCTATGTATGTTTCAAAATTGTATTCTCTTCTTCTTTATATTAATATTGTGAGTGTAAATACGCAATTTGAAGAAGATCGTCCTTTTCTAAATACGTTTTGTTGTTCACTGATGATGGTGCCATTTATTGGTTTCATTATTTCGGAGTGTATTCTAGTATATATGTTATAAATAGCAATTAGCAAATTATTAAAACCTCTATAATTTTGACGGATTGATTTATCACCTCTTTTATAAATGGGCTTTAGAATAGTCACTTTCCACTAATCTGATATTTGACAATAGCTCCAGCATAAATTAATGAAGTACAACAGTCGCGATATCAATGCAGGGCCACTGTATTTCAGTAATTCAATATTGTAACGTTCTTCTTTGTGAATTAAAATACAGATATTTATTTTAACGAAGACGTTTATATTGGGTCCACTATTAAAAATATATTTCATCCTTAAATAAGGAATTTTTGCCTACAAAAAAATTCATGATCAAATAAATTATTTGCTGAGAATTCCTTTACCATGTTATTGTATGTACGGCTAGTTATTATTGCTTAACGCGACTTCTTGTGTCAATCGCTGGCAATAATTCGATGAGTTGTTGCCTCATGTGCCTTTCATAAAGTGAATATTAAATTAAAAGGAAGAATCACTAATTATATAAATTCGCCTTTTAAAAATACTTTTGTAATAAAATCCAATTTTTTAAAACTATGCATCAGAAACAGAAAGAAAATAGATTTATTTTTCAATTTTATTTATTACATTTGATAAATTATTTAATTAAATATTGACAATGAATTGTCTGTGCATTGTGGTGCTCATAATTGAAATCTTGTGCTTAATGATGCCATGGATGGAACATTAAAAGTTTAGACATTGTCTTGTTTGCTGGAACAAATTTATGTTTTATTTGGTCATACCATTAACAGTTGTAACAACCGTGTTGGATTTAGATAAAAAGCGAAATAATCTTACATTAAAACGACTTTGCCCTGAAAGATACTCATCACGGAACGATTCCTTAGCAGCTATACGATTTGGATATTTTAATATTTTGCAAGCTTTAATAAAAATTACATTTTCTAATAAAATTCATGAAGCGAATGAAATCCGTAACTTGAAAAAAGAAATGGAAAATGTTGAATTTTATTTTCCATGTAGTACAACATTCTAAAATTCTAACATTATCTAACACTGCTTCGAAATACCTTCAAAACTCCCATTCGGATTTGCAAATGGCACATATTTTATTCGATGGAACTTAGGAAGAACTGAAGATTGTTCAGAATCACTATCATGATTTGAAAAATGCAATAGAATTATCCAAAGTCTAGAAAGTATTGAACTTTAGCGACCAACAAGTGAAGAGAAAGAAAGGACATTTTCACAAACTTTACGAAGATCAACGACTCACTGATGACGAACTAAGATACACACTTAATATTTACTATGAATGCATTCCCTGATCCATTGAGCAAATGCTGAGATGGCCCCTTGTTTTGCTTCTGGACATAAATGTAACTTCATTTTCTGTGCACGTCTTCTAGAATTCAGTGGGAAATACAATTATTCAAATTATCGTTTCCATGTTGTCGCGGCAGGAAGTAATAAGAGCCAAAATTTATTGCTTATTTATCCTTGAAAATAGATTTTACTACATGAGAGTTTTTGTTTTTTTTTCTCCCTTTCAAAATTCAAAATTTAAGTAGTATATGACTTAGTGTAGGGATCACAGAATTTTGAAAATGTGCACACAATTCACTTTTCCCCATAGCACGTCATACGCAGTTTTTAACTGTTTTGTGACGTAAAATAAATAAATAAATAAATAAATGCCTAGATATTGCCATTAACCAGTTGGAGCGTTTGACGATTTCTTAGATTCAAAAATACAGAAGCATTTTTAAAGTGATGTAGCCACAAGTTTGATAGATCTTTGGGACGATGTCATTTACGAAGAAGCACAAAAACTTCAATCAAAATATCCTGCTGATGTTACGGAAAACTTGGCATCTCAATTATTGTCTTGGCGCATTCGTTTAAGGAGTCAAATTTCGAAACTAAGATGTGTTAAAGATCTTACAAACATTAATAATTGATCATTGCTCATTATTAACATGTTTTCCCGATATGTGTTTCAACCCTTCCTGTCACGGTCACCAGGGCCGAAAGAATGTTTTCAAAATTAAATCTGATTAAAACTTATTTAGGAATTACAATGGAACAGAGCCAGGTTTTTGAATAATTTAAGTATTTTATCAATAGAGCATGAAAAAATGATGTGGTTGAAAATAATATTTCTACGTCACTGACAAATTTGTAACTGCGAAGAAAAGACCAGAATTTAAATTTGCAATTATATAATAAAATTGCAAAAATGATAATTTATTTTGTGTCATATTTTATTGTAATAAGTATTTACACTCCTAATATTCAGTATATCATCACAAAATTAAATTAATGATATGTCATTAATTAGGGCGCACCAGTATTTTGTCGGTGCAAGGGCCTCTTTTGTTAAACTTATGTTATTGTGTTCAATATTGTATAGATTTCAACAGATGCCAACGGTTTTGGTGAGTGTTCGTACCACATGGTGCATGTGTTTCAAATGTAAGGGCGTTACAGACCTGCCAGAGAAGGTAACTATATACCCTATAGTGCATTTTCTGGTCTTAGATGAGTGACTAGAATTTGTCAAATTGAGACGATATGGTCTGTGGTTTCTACTTGTTCCTGGCAAATGCCGCATTTATTATCTTGTGAAATTCTGAGAACTGCTTTGTCATTATTTCGTGTTCTCAACGCCTGATCTTGGGCAATTATTACAACTGCTTCCGATTATGGCTTCATTCAAATCTATAGAGTTCTCAAAAAAGTTCATTTGAAATCATTTGAAGCACTTCCACTCACAATTGTAATAATGCGTACGAATCGATGAAAATGTCCGTATTAACGGAGTGAGAGGTATTTAAAAAAATATATTTGTGTAATTTTTGAAAAAACTAATGAATATACCAAAATGAAAAATTTGAAGAAAAAATTTGGAGCCATTTTTGAGAATATGGCGTTTAAATGTTTCTGAAAATTCAGAATTTTGAGCTCATTTGTACAGAAAACGGTTGAGTTTTCGAGAAACTTTATTTGACATTTTTTTGATTGACATTGACTATTTAAAAACTTGTACCCATAAATATAATAATGTAAAGAAATTGCCTTTAATGTAAATATTACCGACGTGAGAGTCCGAACTGAAGTTTGATTTTTTGATTTGACATTGACTATTTAAAAACATGTACCCATAAATATAATAATGTAAAGAAATTGCCTTTAATGTAAATATTACCGACGTGAGAGACAAGTCAACAAAATTTCATATTTAAAATTTTTGAAAAAACAAAAGGTTGGAGCTATATGCCGTTTATGTTATGGTATAGTGTTTCTTTGGCACTAACCATACCAAAAATGTAATGAAAAAATCTGGAGTCGTTTTGGAGAAAACCTTGTTTTTGTAATTTTTTAAAATTGCAAATATTGCATGCACTATTGCGCGAAAACCACTAACATTTTCGAAACAATGTACATGACCTTATTGAAACAACTATTTATGCCCAACAATGTTCATTTGAACGAAAAATCTCTGTCTTAAATTTTGTAGTTGTAGGAAGACGCCAAAAAATTCAAACTTTTGCAATATTCGAAAATTCAGAGTTATCGGTGAAAATTGGACCTATGCCACCTTTATAAGTGTGTTTTACTCTATTCTTCAAGAAATTAAAGAAAAAGGAACCGTTGTGAAAAGTTCGGGGGGCTTTATGTAAAATACCCCCAAATTTTAAGGAATGTTTCTCAAAATTTCAAAGCTTCAACTAGAGCCATATTGACATTGGATTCATCAATTTGGAAAATATCGTAGGTGTGGTTTATCCGCTAGTAGTGTTCACAGACGGACGGACGTTTTGCTTCCAATAGGTTTTTCGGCTTCAAGGACCCACAAAACAGGGATTTTGGCTACACCACGTGTTAGAGGATTTTTTTCTCTTAAGCAACTGGTTTTATGCACTTTTTCGCCACCAGAGCCCGTCAATGATTTTTTTCCGCCGAAAATCCGCCGTTTTTTCGCGCAGCATTACATAACTTTCTCTATTCTACGTATATTATTCGGTATATACGTACGTATACGAGAAAGTAAAAACAATTGCGTGGGTTAGGATTTGACACTCAGATCTTCCGCACTGCAAGTAAGCATCAATCCAACTACGCTGTGGCACTCCTCTTGAAGTCACTTATGCACAATTTGAATATATACGATGTTCTTGACATCAAGAAATTATCTGGAAAATTCACAAAAGCTCTTGGTACTTTGAGACAAGAATGTAAAAGAAATGTATTTTAAAAGTGAATATTTAAGAACTTATTGCATTAGGAAATAAAGCTCTAGCTTTTATATTGAAGGTTTCTGAAAATATTTAAGTATTGTTACCATGTTACCATTGTTACGAAAGGTTTACGAACACTATACGTATTTGAAGAAACGCGTACACGAGATGATTTAATAATCTATTAGTTAAGAACAGATTGCCTTAAGAAAGAAATCTGTATATTACCATCATGAGTTGGAGAAATAAAGGAAGTCATCTCCGTCAACTTAATATATTTATTTAGAGAGCCGGCTTTCGACGGCTTTGCCGCTATTATCAGTCAAGGTGCTTTCGGCAAAAGTCGGGAGATGTGCACAGTCTCTGCACACTGCAAACCGGAGTATAGTAGGACGCCGGATCTACGGTTTAAGTGGTGAAAGAATACCGCCACTCCCCACCAAGGTGCATAAAGCACTACACTGGCGGTACTAATGAACATTGCATTTAGCGCGTCCGGAAACACTAAAAATCGCTGGCCCGATCCCAGAATGTAAACTAGAAGGGCTACAGAATGGTACAGACATTCGCGTAGGAAATTTTTGTCATTTACTTGATGTGGAATGGCTTTAAGGTCTTGCTCCATTCACTGGCCAATTGCCATCTATCGTCACCCAAAGTACATTTTCTTGACATTTTTTCAACTTTTCGGTTTATTAATAGTAGAACCGAAAAAATACTTCAACAATATTAAAAAAGAGTAAAAACTCGTCCTAAATAGAAATTTTCATTGACAAATTTGATGCCCGTTTAAGAAAATGGCGAATAAGCAATACTGTAAATGCGAAATTTGAAGCTCTTTTTCACAGGAATCTAGTGAGTTTTCGAAAAACTTCATTGAAGTCATTTGAAGACTTCCACTCACAAATGTAATAATGTATACAAATTGATAGAAATATGTGCATATTAACGGCGTGATAACTTTTTCAAAAAAATTACATTTGTGTAATTTTTGAAAGAACCAAAGAATGCACTAAAATAAACTTCACGTTATATTAAACAGTGCAATTAGCACTATCCAATGGTAAAATTTGAAGAAAAGAATTGGATTTATTTTTGAAAAAAATGGTGTTTGAGCGTTTCTGAAAATGCGGAATTTTGAGCACATTTCTACAGAAAACGGTTGAGTTTTCGAGAAACTATATTTGACATTATTTAAAGCACATGTACTAATAAATCTAACAATGTGAAGAATTTGCCTCTAATGTAAATATTACCGATATTTGGAGACAAGTCAAAAAATTACATTTTTGTAACTTTTGAAAAACAACAACAAAAGAATAAAGCTATATGGCGTCTATGTCAGCGGATAGGGTGTGCTTGGTACTTCCCTTGTCATAAATATAAAGAAAAAATTGGAACCTTTTTGACAAAATTTGTTTTTGTAATGTTTTAAAATTGCAAATATTGCACGCACTGTTGTACGAAAACTACTACGGACGAACGTTAAAAAAAAATATTTTCGGCATCAGGGGACCCCAAAACGTGTTTCCGTTGAAATCTCGATATCGATTTTCCGCAGCATTACATAACTTTCTGTATACTACGAATATTATTCCCATATATACGTATGTATACGAGAAAGTAAAAATGATTATTTTTCAAGAATGTTTGAGTATCTTAGTATGAACTTCACATGATCTACTACCAAAATAAATTATAGATTAAAGGTTTTCAGCGCCTTGTGGGCATTGCCAGTAAAATCTGCTTCTTAAAATATCTTGCATTTAAAAGCTCACAGGAACTCGCCATTGGCCCAGCCTTACTTGTTATGTGTATTCTGCTTTTCCTTTCTGAGATATAAAGGCTAACTATCTAGTGGTGCTCCAAAACTGCACAGACCTTCTCGTACCATTTAGTCTCTTAATCCGTTTAATCTGAGTTAGCTTTCCGTTTTTTCCCACCCTCTTACTGCTTTCCCACCCTGCTACTACTTATTAGCCCCCAGTAACACATTTTTACTTTCTCGACATTTACTTTGCGAGAAGAGAAAGTGTTATAATCGTGTGCCGGCGAATTTTTGTCAGAAAAACTCTTATTGTCAGGTCCTGGAAACGAAACAATTCATAATTAAATTAGTTCAAGTTGGTCCCCCGACCGGGATTCGAACCCGGGCCCCTTTTTTTTTTGTATTTTAATAATTAAATTCCGGAGAATTGGTCACCCCGACCGGGATTCGAACCCGGGCCTCCTTTTTTTTTTGTAATTTAATTATTAAAATACATTGTTACCCAGTAACACGGTCACAATTTGGATAGCTGTGCGTCTGCGGAACATATTCTCCGAGCGTACGGGCATTCAACAAGGTGACGGGCAAGGTGACCATTAGAAACAATTCATGTTTGCATACGAGAATATAGCAAATTACTTCCTCTAACACATTGTGAAATCAGAATCCATGCTTTTTGGGTACTTGTTACCGAAAAATAGATTTCGGCAAAACCATTTGTCTGTCTCCGTACATCCGTTTGTGGTCAACGCTAGTGCCTAAACCGTACTGCCGATGGTCTCCGAAATTGATACTCCACGGTTGATTTGACTGGAGTGACGCGATGTCCTCTCGGTTTGAAATGGACATTTTAATTTTGGGAGGTTCTTTATAAAGAGCCTCAACATTTTCAAAGATTTTCAAAAATAACTTCAACTTTTTTTATTAAATTCTGGCCTTGTATAGCTAAAGAACGCTTGAGTGAATGGTGCAGGTCACATTTTCGTTGAAATACTTAATTTTTCGAAAAATGCAACATTCCAAACAGTTTTCGGCGCTTTCCTACCACTACAACAATGAAGGTTGTAACCACCCATATGTTGGTTACATTCATTTTTGAGAAGCAGCCGAGAACGTCAAGACACGACAAGTTGCAATTATAGTGTTACCGAAGTGAAAGAGATCGCGCCAGCAGTAAATGGTATCCCTTGCGAGAATTTATTAAAGTTTCTGGACGCACTCGCGTAGAGAAGAACGAGAATCAATCAAAAATCACCATTGAAAATATCAGCACTAGCGCAAAGCATCGCTACGAAAAGCTCTCTCGTTTGCTGCCGACCGCCGATCTGGACACACCGGACTTGTTCGTGCTGGACGGAGAGGAGAATTCGCCGTATTTCGCCGATTTCGCCGTATTTCGACGCTTGAAAAAGGTAATTCGTCTCATCATGTTAAAATAACTATACCATGTATGAGAGAATTGGGAGTTTTAAATAATGAATATTCTGATAAATTCTTGTGAACGCATTACGCAGAAATATGCTATTTTTCTATCAACGAGGAAATAATATATTTCAATGTTCAAGAACGTATTCTGAAGTGGAGAGCATATGCTATAGGAAATGTTTCTTTCTATTTCCAGCTTTTTTTTGTCTTTCGTCTTGGTTTACCACATAAGAAATTCATTACGCGGAGATATTGCAGTCATATTGTATAAAAGTCGAAGGACTGTGGTAGCGATTCACCAGAGCACGTGTTCGCCGAAACAATGGGGTTGCCACGACCTTGAAAGGATCTGGATCGCCGTCGCCGCTCCAAACTGTGGAAATATTTCTTTGAGACGTTTTGTGAGTTAGAAAACTTCACTAGAAATTCTCAAAAAAAAGAACTGTTTAAAGAAGTGAGAATTATTATACAGAGATAGAATTCACCTCACTTACAGACGTAGATAGTCGAGTAATTATATTAAAATTAAACGTAATTTTCACAATATTGCAGTCGTAAAAGGAAGCCAGATAGCTAATTCCTGTAAAGAATTGTAAAAACCTATTTATTTCATTTTTCTATTATCGATAAATTTTTCTTTTATGTGTTTTTCAATTTATTGTTTAATCGTTTTAAATTGTTCAAAACCAATAATTAGTAAAAGAGTTATTATTAATTGTACGTTCATTGCATAACGACATTTTCTTTCTTTGCTGGAAATTGTATAAGGTAATAATCTACGTGAAAGTGAAACGTCTTGTACATATTTCATTCACTATTCAAGTGACTTCTTTGAAAGTGTATGTTGTACTACGACAATCTCTTACTTGCTAAAGGTAGAGCACGTGATAGAATTTTTCAATGCAATGTGTAAATGCTAGATTAGAATTGTATTCAAGTATTTAACAGAACATATTCAGAACTCTGTTCATAGTTAAAAGATTAACTTGCCTATCTTTCTTTTATTACAAAAGCAGGTTAAAAGACGAACCCACTCTTGTAGGGCAGTTAGGACATATAAAAACCATTCCTAATTTTTGGTGTGACATTGTCATAACAAGTCACAGGTCAAGTAATACTACTAGGTTACTTGAGTGACCCGCTATAGGCTTTTTAGAGAATAGTGAAAAGGTAGAGCGGTCACAAGTTAGATATTTTTTTGTTAATGAAAAGAGTTTATTAAAGACAGCTCTTGAAATAAGATCATGTGCTACAATTCATCAAAAATATGAGTGCCTATCGTTCAATTTTGGGTGAAATATAGACAGTTTTTACCCATACAGAACGTTTAAAGAGCAAAATATGATGCAGATTAGAGAAAAATTGTTCTTAATATTTAATATTGCTCATAATTTAATCAAGATTGCTCAAAAATAACTAATATTTTCAGAAAAGTTTACATGATATTTAATAATGAACTAATTGTGAAGGTCAATATCATCTGAAGAAAAACTCTTTTCAACTAAATTACCCACAATACTTAAAGAATTCTTTTCAAATTGCATGGCCACAATTCGGGCGAGATCGATAATGGATTTTTTTGTCAAAACTTCTACAAATAGTTTAGGCACTAGTATGTTCACAGACAGACAAGATCGATGGATGGACGTGTCGAAAAGAAAAAGAAACAAAAAAATCTCCGTTCGTATCAGAGGACCCAAAAACGTGTACCGTTGAAATCTCGAAATCGATTACAATATTCCGAGCGAATGAATAAGAACGATAAAAGACGTCTCATAGAGGAAACCTCGAAACGTTGACATTTCAGTTCTTGTTATTATTTTCTCTTCTGCAAATTCAGTTCATTTATTTAACATTAAGTTTATTTAACATTAAGTTTATTCATCTAACATTAAGTAAATTATGTAAGATTGACAAAAAAAATCACTACTATGACACTTTTTATGAGTTTAAAATGTAAAATTTCTTTTCGTGTATGTGTTGACATATCTAGTAGGTTAATTGGAAGGTGATTCGCGTGCTTGTACAATTTCTTCTGATGTATTATTTGGCTTGTCTTGGTGTTGAAGTCATCCAGTGGAAATATATCGACGTCTCTGTAGAGAGTCTAGTTTGTCACGAACCATGCGTCAGTTATGTTTAATTTTATATTTCCTCCATTAGTGCATTTTGGATATGAAAAGCTGTTCGTATGTATCTAGGCGTTACCTTGCAGTATGACCGTATTTTCAGCACCGATGGCGTTGAACTGGTTTTCGTTTTATACGGTGGTTCAAATTTTATGATTGCATTCAACACTTTCTAATTCTGTAAATTTCTTTGTTGTTTTCTTGTGGTTCTAAATCTATAATGTGCAGAAAGAGAGGCTTCTTGGTTTCCCCATGTTGCACATAATGTACGTTAGGTACTACAAGGAGGAGATTTAAGTTCATCTTTGATTTCTTCTTCGTTCACTGATGGGTGAATGAGATGAAGCGCTACACGGAATGCTCTGTTTTGTTTTGGTTGAAATTTGTAGTATTCTGATTACCTTTCGTCCACTACTTTAATTATGTTTCTGAATGCATCAATAATGTGTATAGTATTATTTTTATTTCTTCACAATACATTTTTATGTAAATTCCTTTGCATGCACGTGTTACTATAGAACTTCTATTAATTTCCATTAATTCGTAATATTTGTCACGAAATTTGGTGGTATACTGATATGTGTCTCATGTTTCGTTTATTTATCATACCGCCAAATTCAGGTAGATCATTTTTGTTCGTTAAACCTCAAACTATCCAAGATGTCATTTCACATTCAACTCTACAATTCCGTTGTAGAGTAACCTGACATGATTTTCTACAAATCATTAAGAGAATATGTGGTCCTGCCCCTGGCCGAAGGGATAAAAAGCAATGACAAACGATGACTGACTTAATGAAAAAAAGAATTTCAAGGGGGATTATATCAAGCGCTCAATGAATCCGGGGCTTATAGAGGCGCAACCTATTTTTAAAAAACTTATTCATCATAACAATGATTATTATTAGTTTAAGTGTTTGCTTTTTAGAGACACGGAGTGCATTTAAAGAACACAATAAATGAAAGAAATTGTGGATATTATGACTATTATAAGATTTTTTCTATTAAACATTTATTAATTTTGGAAGATTTACATCGTTGAACAATTACTTTACAATGTATTTTCAGACTTATTCTAGTTAAAATATCTAAGCTAACTTAATCGACTATTATAAGGTAGTGGCTTCGTCGTTGAAATGACTGATTCTTTCATATGCTCGTACATTTTATGCGTTCCCATAAGATGACCTTCTTGCTATTTACGTATTTAGGGAAGTTTTGTACGTTTCCATGATTTTGGTTCGATAAGTAATGGTCTCAAACAACCGACCTGCGTTCTGAAGGTAGTTTCAAATAGCATTGTGGTGTCAGGGTCAAATGAACGCCCGTTAAGCTGGTAAAACCATTTTCAAAATTAACAATTTCTTTATACTCAGAATTCTGTGCTATTTTTGTGCCCTCCGAATATCCAAAATTTATTAATTTTGCTCCAGCAGATTTTCCAAAAACTTGTGGCTTTGCTGACTTAAGCTAAGCAGGCAAAGCCAATTGTCCAAACACTATTTTATTTATATACAAACTATTGTGCTATTTTCGTGCTTTTCAAATACATTAACATTTTTTTTGCTCTTACCGGTTTTCGAAAATGAAATAAACGAATTCTCGAAATCACAGACAGGTGCAATTCCATCGTGTAAGAAAACTTCTAGTAGAAAAAACTATTCAGCAAAACTAGATTTTCTTGACACAGAAATAACCACAAAACAATACACTACACAACAATGGTTTGCAATTTTCAACATTTACTATTCCCCCCCAACTAATTATAAAACTTTACTCTGCACTCAAAGAACAACACGTGTCGAGGTACATAATTCCTCATAAAAACTAACCTAATCTACAGAACGCATTGCCATTTACCATCAACCAGAACATAACATTCTGCAAATAAACCACACCAAAAATGATTTTTTTTGCTCTCACCGTTTCTTTTTTGGAAAAGTGAACAAAACCGCTTATGTGTCACCCGGGATGGCACTCCCCGTGCCGAATAACAAAAACCGGTATACAAGGAAAACTATCTTTCAACATTAAATTATAGAAGTACCCACTTTTAATACTTGTTTAACAAAACATTTTTGACATGATCGAAATAATTATGTTTTTTTTTTCAAAGTTTCTACAGGTGTTTCTTCATTTAATTTTACTTGGATTTTTGCCGAAGTATTATAGAATGGTGTTCTTATTCTATTAAAAATGATTTTATGTTCGACCTTTTGATATCGTACTCTTATTGAATTAGTTGACTTTGTTGACTTGATTGATTAGTTGACGCTGTACATATGAACATTTCCATCGATTTGTATACATTAAACATTTGTGAGTGAAAGTTCTTCCAATTACTTCAAATGAAGTTTTTCGAAAATTCAATATACTCGTGTGAAAAAGAGATTCCAATTTCGCATTTTCAGTAACAAATTTTCTCAAAGACGGTTTCAAATTTTCCAATGAAAATTGCTATTTAAAGCAAGATTTTGGTCTTCTTTAATATTTTTATAATAATATTTCGGTTCTACTATTTGGAAACCGAAAAGTTGAGAAAATTGCCAAAAAATGTACTTTGGGCGGCGATAAATGGCAGCTGGCAGGAAGGAAGGGCAAGACTGTACAGTACCAGTCCATACCAAGGAAATTAGGATACTTTACTACGAGAAAGTCTGTGCCATTCTGTAGCACCTCTAATTACTTTCTTGTAACGTACGTATATACGGAGTAATATACCTAGTATAGAGAAAGTTATGTAATACTACGCGAAAAAACGGCGAATTTTTTTGGGGAAAAAATTCATTGCCAGCATCTGGTAAAGAAAAACAGCATAACACTAGTTGCTAAATTAAGAGAACAAATCCGCTAACACGTGGTGCAGCCAGAATCCCTATTTTGTGGGTCCTTGATGGCGAAAAACCAATTGGAAGCAAAACGTCCATACATCCGTCTGTCGGTTCCTATGTGAACACTCTTATCGCCTAAACCGATCTTCTCCCAATTGAAGAATCCCCTGTCTATCTGGATCTAGGTGATGCATTGAAATTTTGAAAAACATTCTTTAAAATTTGGGGGTACTTTACATAATGTCCCTCGGAAATTTTCAGTTTTTCTCCTAAAAAGGCTCCAAATTTTTTTCTTTAAATTTCTTGTAAGTAAATAGTAAAATATACATGTAAAGGTAATATTGGTCACATTTTCACGGATAACTCTGAAGTTTCGAAAACTGCATTACTTTGCATTTTTTCGGTGTCTTTCTATAACTATAAAATTGAAGATAGAGATTTTCCTTCAAATGAAATATGGTGTCCATAAGCACTTCTTTTTTTAAGGTCAGGTATATTTGTTTGAAAATTTTAGTAGATTGCGCGCAATAATTGCAATTTAAAAAAAAACAAAGACAGCGGCTAAAAATTGTTTCTTTAAATTTTTAGAAGGGGTAGTGTTAAATGTACCCTATTCGGTGACATCAATGCCATGTTACTCTATTCTTTTGTTTATTCAAAAGTTACAGAATTTTTTCCCCTGTGATAGAGCAAAGGAAAGTTAAAAAATGGCCCAAGCAATCAGCAAAAATGTTCTGTTGCAGCACCACAAGTTATATTCTGCAACTAGGGAAGTGAAAAATTAATAAATTATGACAAATTATTTTTGATGCCGATAGGAACGAGCCGGGAGGAGAGATAGGGACAAAACCGAAACCCAGACGAAACAGATTAGGAAACTAACTAGTACGAGAAAGTCTGTGCCATTCTGTAGCACTAGTGGCTACTCTCTCGTATATACTGAGTAAAAGAAGTAGTATAGTGAAAGTTATGTAATGCTGCGCGAAAAAAATCGCGACTTTCTGCGAAAAACATCAACACGCCGGAATCCCTGTTTAATGGGTCATGATGCCGAAAAAACAATTGAAAGCAAAAGTACGTCTGTCCGTCGGGCCGCCGGGCCGTCGGGCCGTCAGGCCGTCTGTGTATCCGTCTGTCTATCTCTCTGTGGAGACTGCTAACCCATAACCATTCGTATGATCTTTTGCAAATTTAATAATCCCCTGTTGCTTTGGCTCTACTTGAAGCTTTCAAGTTTTGAAACATTCTTTAAAATTTCGGGGTGCTTTACATGAAGCCCCCGGACATCTTCAAAATTTTCTCAAAAACGGCTACAAATTTTTTCTTAAAATTTCTTGTGAAAATAGAATAAAATACACTTATAAAGGTGCCGTAGATCCGATTTTCGCAGTTAACTTCGAATTTTCGAAAATTACCAAAGTTTGAATGTATTTTGGCGTTTTCCTACAAACATAAAATTGAAGACAGATTTTTCCTCAAATGAAATTTGTTGTCCATAATTAGTTCTTTCATTAAGGTCAAAGAAAAAATCAAAATGTTGCTAGTTTTCGTGCAATAGTGCGTGTAATATTTGTAATTTTGAAAATAACAAAAACAAATTTTGTCAAAAAGACTATTTTTTTTCTTTAAATTGTTGATAGGGGTAATGTCAAACTAACCCTACACGATGACATAAAGGTCATATTTCTATATTGTTTGGTTTTATCAAAAATTACAAATATGTAATTTTTTGACTTATCTCTCAATTCTATTACGTCGGTAATATTTACATTATAGACAATTTCTTCATATTATTATGTGTAAATGTGCTTTATATAACGTCATATAAAGTCTCTAAAAAACAACAGTTTTTTCTTTTAAAATGAGCTTAAATTTCCGCATTTTCAGAATCTCTCAAACACCTTTTTCTCAAAAATGCCTTCTAATTTTTTCTTCAAACTTTTCAAATGGATACTGC
Source organism: Teleogryllus oceanicus (assembly GCA_964035755.1). Taxonomy (NCBI): domain Eukaryota; kingdom Metazoa; phylum Arthropoda; class Insecta; order Orthoptera; family Gryllidae; genus Teleogryllus; species Teleogryllus oceanicus. Next base: position 108,041,907 of record CAXIVR010000008.1, on the reverse strand, counting down.
TTATTGCACTGTTTGATATGACGTAAAGTTCATTTTGGAGTATTCTTTGTTGTTGTTTCTTTTTCAAAATTACACAAATGTAATTTTTTAAATATATCTCTCACATTGTTTATATGCACACTTCCATCGATTTGAATACATTATTGCATTTGTGAGTGAAGTGCTTCAAATGACTTGAAATGAAGTATCTCGTAAACTCAATAGATTCCTGTGGAAAAGAGCTTCAAATTTCGAATTTGAAATAATGCATAATCTCCATATTCTTAAAAACCGCTTAAACTTTTTCAATGAAATTTTCTATTTAGGAGGTTTCACTCTTCTTTAATATTCTTGAAGGTATATTTGGGTTATACTGTCAGGAAAGCGAGAAGATGAGAAAATCTTTAAAAAATTTACTTTGGGCGACGATAGATGGCAGCTGGCAAGGGGATGGGGCAACAACGCAAACCAATCGGCATCACGGAAATTAGAATTTTTTTTTTGTTATTTAAGGTCGCATGGACAGCTAGGTCATTAGCGACCATAGAAAACTTTACTACGAGAAAGTCTGTGCCGATCTGTAGCACTAATTACTTCCTAAGGGGCTGCCTATTGTTAACTGTAATGCCTCTTTCCCCGCATATTTTTCAGTTTTTTATTGCGTATTTGCCTACCTATTTTCGATCTTTTTATCGGACACCTATCAGCGCCCATGTCATTTCAGCTGATTTCGGAATAACTAAAAAGAATAACTAAATTTTCTGATATCTTTATCAGAAAATATAGTCCAAACCGAAAGTTTGAAAGTTGAGTTCTCTTGAACGAATAGAAGAAGCCTGGATACACCAGTAACGTATCCAACTTCTTAAGTTTATCATCTGAACTGTTTTGATAACATATTTTAAGTCGTTTTCTTCGATTTTATGGCATTTGAAAAGATTTTAAGAGCATTGTCTTGATCATTTTTTGCGATATTGTAGATCATCAAAAACCACCGCCGATAATAACAATTGGACTGTAGCAAGAACTGCTCTACAATTGATATACATTTTAAAAATTGTAATAAAACAACTAATTTAAAGACGAGAAATGAAACCAACTTATTAGTTTCCAACAAGTTAGTTTTCGGAAGACATCACCACACTTAGAGCAGGATCTTCGTTCATTGTTCGAAATTTGTGGCAAGATGTCTCTAAGTTGTATTTTATTTACAAAATATATCATTGAATAACGCTTTATTATTCTATTTTATATATAAATTTAAGGGTTACGTGGTTAGGCCGAAGCCCAAGGCCCAGAAATGGTCCTTAATTATTTATTATTATTATTTTAATTATTATTATTATTATTATTATTATTAATATTATGCACATCGGCCGATACACGTTTAATGTGTAAAACTATGGGGTTCAGGTTTTCAGCTGTAACTTTCGGTAAGACAAATTTGTTACGCCTTGAATTGTGAATTATGCCGTGATAGAATGATGATGAGATGAGAAAGGACACTCACAATCTGTCCCCTATTTTAAATTTACAAGTGACAATTTTTTAATTCATAAAAAGGTATTCAGTGATTTTTTTTTCAATTTTTTACTTACAAAAATAACAACCCCATCGCCCGCACGTGTCTTTTGAGCCACACCGCTGTATATCATTGTATAATGATTCAGATCTTTTGAACATTTCAATTTTTATCTTGGTTTCTTTTATTATGGTGATAACAATTTCTTTCTCGTTTAATATAGCTCCTCTTCTTTATTTCCAACCTTCTCACATTCCAAGAAGTAATTTTTGTTCGGTACGTTATACCAAATTCTTTGTTCTTTTCATGCTTTATTCGTTTCCTCGAACAGGCTGTTTATTGTGAAGATATTTAGCATATACGTAATCTCCTGGCCACGTTACAAGCGCTGTGCAGGAAAAGCTTAGCGATGGGGTTGCCATCCCTCAGCTGGGTGAAATTTCAGGTCGCCATCCCCAGGCAGAAAAGAGTTCTGCCTACACTTTAGAGGACATCTTTGCGTGTCAGAGGTCTTTGTCAGTGTCTTGTAGTCGTGATCCTCTTCTGGCCTCTTCTGAAGGATTTCTTCGTCTGACCCCTCCCTATCGACCTGTCCGACAAGGGCAGCCGTACCAGTATCTACGCCACCGTTGGCATAGCTCTCAGGATCATGGGGGCACTCAAGATCTACCACGGATGTCAAGGTCTCGTTCTCCCTAGGTGGTGACCGTGCAACCAAAGCCGAAAATCCCGTCAACGATATGGGTCGCAAATTCGCCCGTGACGTTGCGAATTCCGACCCCGGCACTGGAGCTCGTAACGTCCCCAGGCTAAGACGCCGTGGTGGCTGACGATCCTTAGGCTCCAGTGCCGCTCATTGCAAACTCGCCCGTGATATTGCGAGTTTCCCCGACCTCGAATTATACTTGGGGTTTTCTATCCTGGCCGATTACACATCATCATCTGTTATGGTGTCATCCTACCGACAGCTAAAAACGTCATTACAGTGACGTCACTGTAGAGACGATTAAGCTTCCGATTGGACGACTCCGTAACAGCTGATCAGCTGTCATTAGCTAGGTTCCAGAAACCCAAGTATGGAGCTCGTAACGACCCCCAGGCGATGAGGTCAGCGCCGGCTTTCGGCACCAACGCCGCTCACCATTCGCCTTGCGCTGCTGCACCCTCCGTCCAGTCGTCTTCTCTGTTCGTCTTCGTCGAATAATGCAGCCGCTATCCGGTCACCAGAAAAGGCTCTTGACACGCGACGTTACGATCAGGTGGCGAATGAGCGTTTGGTCGCCCAGCAGTACATGAACGCAGGTCTCACTTTTCCTTACGCAGTCCGTTGCCTGAATATCCAAATCTCGTAACGATCACTCCACGCGATACCACTCGGCACACCTCCCGACTACGAATAGCTTTTCCGCCTTTCTCTCACCGTCTGCTCACCCCTCTGGCTGCCGCCCCCCCACCCACGTCACACCAGCCACGGCTGATAACACCTCTTGGAGTTCCGTGATAGCCACACAACAGCACTTCCACTCGGCGCGCTGTTTTGACACATGCTAGTGAAGACGGCCCACATATCATGTGCCTCATATTAGTGGCGACATCATAGGCTCATCATATTAGTGGCGACAGCCCACACATGGGCTTGGCGTCACAGTAAGGACGGTGTTAATTGCACCGATTAAGATTACACAAAATTAACTTTGCAGTATTCTTTAGTTTTTTTTTTAAAAATACATAATGGTATCTTTTTTTGAAATACCTCTCACGCCTTTAATATGTACATTTCGAGTGATTTGTATACATCATTGTGTTTATGAGTAGAAGAGCTTCAAATAGCTTCAAATTAAGTTCTTCAAGATCTCAAAAGGCTTGCCATTCTGTAGCACCACTAGTATATCTATTTTAGAAATGCGATATATGAGTGAATGTGATATAACAAGAAAACGTTCGACCCTGCCAGGATTCGAACCTGGAATCTTCTGATCCGTAGTCAGACGCGTTATCCGTTGCGCCACAGGGCCACTTTCGTGGCGCCTAACACTTCTTATATTTCTGTCGCATTCTTTTACTTGCTTCGTCATGCTTGAAGATAGCAGAAGCGATACACGTACGAGTTTAAGTATGAGAAGTATTTTATTTGTAGTGTCGACTTCTAACTATTAATAAATATAAACAATGGCACAGACACATAGTCAACTTTTCTCTTTATAAAAATAAGTTCCCTTGGAAACCCAGAAAAATCTTACAAATCTGTCCCTACACCAGTCTAGTCCAATCATTATAGAAAGTTATTACAACTGTTATTTACCGAACAACAATAAAAGACTCGACCCTGCCAGGATTCGAACCTGGAATCTTCTGATCCGTAGTCAGACGCGTTATCCGTTGCGCCACAGGGCCACTTTTGTTACGTCTAACACTTCTTATATTTCTGTCGCATTCTTTTACTTGCTTCATTTTTGAAGATAGCAGAAGCGATGCACGTTGTACGATTTTAAGTATGAGAAGTATTTTATTTGTAGTGTCGACTTCTAACTATTAATAAATATAAACAATGGCACAGACACATAGTCAACTTTTCTCTTTATAAAAATAAGTTCCCTTGGAAACCCAGAAAAATCTTACAAATCTGTCCCTACACCAGTCTAGTCCAATCATTATAGAAAGTTATTACAACTGTTATTTACCGAACAACAATAAAAGACTCGACCCTGCCAGGATTCGAACCTGGAATCTTCTGATCCGTAGTCAGACGCGTTATCCATTGCGCCACAGGGCCACACTTTCATTGTAAAATGACTTCTAGAATTTCAACAACATTCTTCCTCAGCAACTTGACACCTTAATGTTGGGGCAAAAGTTTCACTGGTGTAGGCTAATCAAGTGGGTGGCCAACTCTGCGCGCACTGGACCGGCAGAATGGCTCAGGGCATCAAATGATGTCAGTGCAGGGCCTCTGACCGGGAGGTTGTTGGTTCGAGTCCGCACAGTGTCTGGATTTTCAACACTACATAAATTGCTAGACGAGTTCTATCGCTGTGTGGATGAGAATTCTCGCTGCCGCTGCTCCGGTGGGTACTTCACCATGGTTTCTCCGATCTTTGCCAGGCGAAGGCCGGAGCAATACCCTAACAACCTGACAGCGAATTGCGCGCGATATTTCTTTCCTTTTCCTTGTCCTATCCCCCCACTCCTTTCACATTCTTACATTTACGTCCTCTACAATACCACAATTGTTGGGAGACCAGTCGGGAGCTTAGAGCATGTCCGAGTTGGAGCGCTGGCAAGGTGGAAGGAGATACCTGGTTGAATACATGCTTGACTCCGTTAGCCAACGTGTAGGCGTGCGCCGTGTATCGCCATTTAGCGGGGGGTAGATCACCGCCATCGCCCGCCCTAAAAACATCCACAAACAAACAACTTTTTTTTTTCATGAAGGAAAATGTAAATGAAGATTGTCTTTTGATTTCGAGCGGGAATTCGTGCGGGAGATACTCGGCACTTGTTTGTGACATGGCTCGGAGCTAGTAGTAGCTGTTCTGACCTACGCTACGTTCAGAATGGGGCATTAAATTTGCTCGTTGTTTGGGTTTCGTTGAAAATACAACGACCTGTGATTTGTGGCATTCTTCACCGTAATTTGCCTAACTGACTTGGTACTCATGTTTTACGCACTGCATGTAAACATTGACTTATTTGCACATTACGCACTTGTGGACTATCAAACAGTTAATTTGTTAATATCTACATCTTTCATTAAGCTTCGATTGAGTTGAATTAATGCTTTTAATTGTTTCTGGTAGTAGTAAAACACAATTCATTAGAAAGACTTGAAACTATTCGGAAATATTGAAAATGTATTTTAGTTTTTTCCGAAAATTGAACCCTTCTGGATCAGGGATCAGGAAAATTTTGAAAATATCCGGAGGGTTTAATGTAAAGTATCCCCAAATTTTAAAGAATGATTCTCAAAATTTTAAAACTTCGACTAGAGCCAGATTGACTGAGGGTTCTTCAATTTGGAGAAGATCGTACGAATGATTACGTAGCGCTTAGCTAGGAGTGTTCACAGAATGACGGACGGACGTTTTGAAAATATCCACTTTTTCGGTATCAGGGGACCCTAAAACGTGTATTTCCGCTGAAATCACAAAATCGATTTTCACTAATATTACATAACTTCCTCTGTACCACGTATATTAACCTGTATATAGAACGATTTTTTTAAGGATGAGCCAAAGTGGCAGCTAGTGCTGGCAACATAACTGAAGGTTCTGTGGTAGGTTCTGTGGTCGTTGTGTCGTTGAGCCCATCAGACTCCCTTCCCGCATTTCTTCGTTGCAGTTGGCTAACTTGCAAATGGCTTCGAAGCTTCCTTTTGTAAAGTCCTCATCCGACAAAAATATAGTGCGCTGCGAGAAATAATTGAAATTAGGAAGTGCAGAGTTATGTGCTCTTCCGTAAAATTGTTTTTCTTCTATTAACATTACATTATATTTATTTTTTGTGTGATAAATATTTTGTTTATTTTAAAACCGAGACTTCAATGCGAGATGCGTACCGGTGCACATGTTTCCACCATAAAAGCATTGTCTTTCTATTTACATTCGTGGCAGTTTTCTTTTACTGATTGTGAGAGCATGTTAAGAGATTTTCCTCTTAGAATAATTAAATTTAAATATTTACCGGACTCGCGTACGTGCATATATTTCAGCGAAACTCTTAGACTTCTGGAGTCATACACAGGAGCCATAACCAAACACTTTACGAAGAGCCAGAACAGCTGTCGTGGCGGAGGGATACTTGTCTAAATTACATGTGATGTTCACTTGTTACGCGAACTGTCACTTTGGCTCATCCTTAGGAAAATCCTTCTATATACTGTGACATACCGATATGTCACATGAAAATAAACTAACATTTATTTGTAGACTATATGGTGGAACATGCATTAGGAAATATCACGAGAGCAAGGGCTTAGCAACGACCGTGAATAACCGATGTAGTTTTTGTTTTTTGTAAATGCATTAAGAGGTGACTGGATGCCGAAAGTAGAAAATTTGAGATTGGGCGAAGAAGTTTAGACGATCGAAAGGTCAGCTACACCAAAATATAACGAACTTATGGATTGGCTGGGTGAGAGAAGGACGGTCAAATGTTATGAAAAAAGAGGAAAGTAGTTTAATACGAAGTCTTCGAGGGTAAATCATGCAGGAAGATTTGATTCTGACCGGCATCGCGTTTCTGAACTGATCGTAGGTTCGTGAGAGGGAACGAGTATAATACAGATAGTCAGAATCGGTTTATCAGATCGTGAAATTTTAAGGACAGTAAATGATATTGCAGATATTGCATGTGGAAGTAATATTGATGCATAAATTGGGACTTTGTCGGGAGTGGTAATAGAGTAATAGATTTCGGGACTATGTCATAGGACGTAATCGGGACTGATAATTTTGATAGTTTGAGACCAGCTTGGATAGGGCAGAAGAGGATTTCTTGGAACTTTGGACTACGGCAAGCTCGCAAGATATTTCGACTGAGAAGTCTACGAGGGACATCAACGAAGAATAGATAAGTTAACCGCGGTATAAAATTGTAAATTCAAAGATATCTTGATCAAAGGCATAACATCAAATCATTTTATTAAATTCACTAAATTGTTTGCTAAAAAGGTAACAATAAACTCTGTTAAATTTTGTTCTTTAGAAAAGAAAGTGATCTTTCATTTAGTCAATCCAAACAGTAATGAACTAGGAATAGAATCATTCAATTTCAGATTCCCTGCTGCGCTGTATAGTCTGCGGATCCTATAATCCATTATAAAGGTAATAAGGATTATATTATATCGTGACCCATACTCTCAATACGTATGTATACAAGAAAGTAAAAAGATCTGACAAAAGTGAAATAGTCTCAATGCCAGTTTGCCAATAATATTACGCTAGGAAGAGCTTGAAAATAAGAGGCTATAACATGATTGAATAAGATAGCTTCCACCTAAATATTTATATTAATACTAACAAATTCGCTGCTAATAATGATTTTCAGTTATCCGTGGAATTATCCATTAGGTACTATGTTTACCACTCAACAGAAATCTACCTGAAATTACCAATTGAAATAGTCCAACGATTAACGGTTTCCACTGGCTGTATCTCTGGCGGGGTCAAAGGTTCGAACCAAACGGCGACGATTTTCGTAATAGGCTAGTTGAATTCAGCCATTGTTTGAAGGAAAATTCGATTGATTGTTTCATTAGAGGTTGCGGGCGCGTCAACTCCTGACATTAGTTTCGTAACTGAAGTGCATGTTTTTATCGCGGAAAGTGGCGGTGATCTCCCCTTGCTGGATGGCGATACACGGGACAGACCTGCACATTGGCTAGCGTGGTCACCCAGGTATTCAACCAGGTATCTCCTTACAGCTTGCCAGCGCTCCAACTCGGACATGCTCTAAGCTCCCGACTGCTCTCCCAACAATTGTGGTATTGTAGAGGACGTAAATGTAAGAATGTGAAAGGAGTGGGGGATAGGACAAGGAAAAGGAAAGAAATATCGCGCGCAATTCGCTGTCAGTTTGTTAGGGTATTGCTCCGGCCTTCGCCTGGCAATGATCGGAGAAACCATCGCGAACTACCAGCCGGCAGCGAGAATTCGCTTCCACACAGCGATAGAACTCGTCTAGCAATTTATGTAGTGTTGATTTATTGATTTTTTCGTAATTCCGGGCACGTGAACTGCTTCGGTCATTTGTCCCGTTAGTTTAGTGCTTGTTTTTCTCGGGAGATTGCGGTGGTTTTCCCCTCGCTGGATGGCGGCATCCGGCATCGACCTACCGTCGGGTAGTGGGGTTTCCCACTAACCAGGACTCTCCCACCAGCGGGGCACCGCCCCCAGCGGGGACAAGCTCTAAGCTCCCGACCGGTATCCCGGAATATGTGGTAGTGTAGTGTATGTTAGTGTAAGTGAGTGTGGAAGGGGAGAGGATAGGACCAGGAAAGAGAAGGACAGATCGCGCGCGGTCCGTGACCCGTTTGTTAGGGTATTGCTCCGGCATTCGCCTGGTGTTGATCGGAGAAACCACGGAAAACTACCGATCAGAGCAGCCGGCCGCTAGAATTATCCTCCAAATAGCGACTGAATTCGACCTAGCTGAAAGCCAGTGTCGAAAATCCTGCCGCCGTCAGGACTCGAACTTAGGACCTCTCAGTCAGATGCGCTGCAGTGGCATCAGTTGATTCATTGAGCTACCGCTCCCGGTTTATGTAGGGTTGAAAATCCAGACACTGTGCGGACTCGAACCTACAACCTCCCGGTCAGGGGCACTGCACTGATAACATTTGATGCCCTGAGCCATTCTGCCGGTCCAGGGCTCGCCGAGTTGGCCACCCGCTTGATTAGCCTACACCAGTGAAACTTTTGCCCGAACATTAAGGTGTCAAATTGCTGAGGAAGAATGTTGTTGAAATTTTAGAAGTCTTACGCAATAAGAGTGTGGCCCTGTGGCGCAATGGATAACGCGTCTGACTACGGATCAGAAGATTCCAGGTTCGAATCCTGGCAGGGTCGAGTGTTTTATTGTTGTTCCGTAAATAACAGTTGTAATAACTTTCTATAATGATTGGACTAGACTGGTGTAGGGACAGATTTGTAAGATTTTTCTGGGTTTCCAACGGAACTTATTTTTATAAAGAGAAAAGTTGACTATGTGTCTGTGCCATTGTTTATATTTATTAATACTTAGAAGTCGACACTACAAATAAAATACTTCTCATACTTAAACTCGTACGTGTATCGCTTCTGCTATCTTCAAGCATGACGAAGCAAGTAAAAGAATGCGACAGAAATATAAGAAGTGTTAGGCGCCACGAAAGTGGCCCTGTGGCGCAACGGATAACGCGTCTGACTACGGATCAGAAGATTCCAGGTTCGAATCCTGGCAGGGTCGAACGTTTTCTTGTTATATCACATTCACTCATATATCTTATTTCTAAAATAGATATACTAGTGGTGCTACAGAACGGCAAGCCTTTTGAAATCTTGAAGAACTTTATTTGAAGCTATTTGAAGTTCTTCTACTCATAAACACAATGATGTATACAAATCACTCGAAATGTACGTATTAATGGCGTGAGAGGTATTTCAAAAATATTACCATTATGTATTTTTTTTAAAAAAAACTAAAGAATACTGCAAAGTTAATTTTGTGTAAATTTAATCAGTGCAATTAACACCGTCCTTACTGTGACGCCAAGCCCGTGTGTGGGCTGTCGCCACTAATATTATATCGAGGCACATGATATGTGGGCCGTCTTCACTAGCACGTTTGAAAACAGCGCGCCGAGTGGAAGTGCTGTTGTGTGGCTATCACGGAAGTCCAAGAGGCGTTATCAGCCGTGGCTGGTGTGACGTGGGGGGGGGGGCAGCCAGAGGGGTGAGCAGACGGTGAGAGAAAGTCGGGAAAGCTATTCGTAGTCGGGAGGTGTGCCGAGTGGTATCGCGTGGAGTGATCGTTACGAGATTTGAATATTCAGGCAACGGACTGCGTAAGGAAAAGTGAGACCTGCGTTCATGTACTGCTGGGCGACCAAACGCTCATTCGCCACCTGATCGTAACGTCGCGTGTCAAGAACCTTTTCTGGTGACCGGATAGCGGCTGCATTATTCGACGAAGACGAAGAGAAGACGACTGGACGGAGGGTGCAGCTGCGCAAGGCGAATGGTGAGCGGCGTTGGAGCCGAAGGCCGGCGCTGACCTCATCGCCTGGGGGTCGTTACGAGCTCCATACTTGGGTTTCTGTAACCTAGCTAATGGCAGCTGATCAGCTGTTACGGAGTCGTCCAATCGGAAGCTTTATCGTCACCACAGTGACGTCACAGTAATGACGTTTTTAGCTGTCGATAGGATGACAGCGTAACAGGTGAAGAAGTGTAATCGGCCGAATAGAAAACTCCAAGTATAATTCGAGGTCGGGGAAACTCGCAATATCACGGGCGAGTTTGCAATGAGCGGCACTGGAGCCTAAGGATCGTCAGCCACCGGGGCGGCGGGCAGCGTTGGCGTCTTCGCCTGGGGGCGTTGGAGCCTAGTGCCGAGGTTGCAGGAGCTCTCAATGTCACGGGCGAGTTTGCGACCCATGACGTCTGCGAGATTTTCGGCGTTGGTTGCATGGTGTCTGCGTAGGTAAAAGGTGGTTCGAAAGACCCTATCATTGACTGAAGCGCCGCAGTAAAGGAGTTCGCAGCCGATGCTGCAAGCGATAAGTACTGAACGGAGACTGAAACTCACTTTGAATCACTTTATGAAAACGATTGAATGATAGAATGAATTATTACCTCCTAAGCTCGGAACTGTAGCGGAGGAGGGGGGTGTTGTAAATGTGGGAGAAGTGACTGGCAGGTTGTTCAGAATTTTAATCATGATTTGTTTGGATATTTCATAAATATTAGTTTTGCGTAGGGGATAATGCTATTGGTTATTTTCGTAAGTACTCCTAATTTGATATCACTACGTGGGAGGAATTTTGGATTCAATGAGTGATCATGTTTCCTTATGAACAATATTAGTATAATTATATGGTAAACTTTTGACTATTGTACTTTTGGAAACATTTTTCCATTTTGTGTCTTTTTTCTATTTTATTTTCTTGATATTGGAGGAGGAAAGGGAAGCTTCTCTTCCGCATTAGTTTACAACATGTCATTTGAGCAATGTGTCACCTATGTATATTTTAGTCAACTATTAAAAATATTGTTCGTTTTCCCAAATGAGTTTGAGTTTCTTTTAATGAAAGAGCAAACAGAAATTCCGTCATTAGTCCCATTTTTCTCATTAAAAAAAATCAAGATCAAATCTGCTTTCTTGCATTTTGCGGCGGCGATGGTATAGCGATTAGCTTATTGGACTGCCACACCCAAGTTTGCGGGTTCAAACCCGATCGAAGCCGTGGATTTTTAAGGGTGAAAAAATCCTTCGTACGTCTTCCTTCGGAGGGGAAGTAAAGCCGGCTGTCCCATGTTAGTACATTTACTGCATGTAAAAGATCCTCAAGCCTAAATGACGCCTCTGAGCTAAATTCAAATCGCCTGTTTCGTCACCCAAGTAATACCTTCTTTCTACCAGGATTGGTGAAAGGAGTGTAACGAAATTTGCGTGGTCAGACGGAAGAGCAGACCTCATGGCCTGAGTCTCGTCACGTAAAATAAGGCAATTTCAATTCAATTCAATTCAATACTTTGTATGACGACCCAACGGACGGTGAACCCGTGCAGTCGCCCGCGCGCCTGGCATGAACTAGTAGAACTACAGACTGGCACAGACTCTCTCGTAGTAAAGTTTTCTAATTTTCTTGGTGTGGACTAGTTTTTAAGGTTTTACCTCATCAACTTGCCAGCTCACATCTTTCGCCGCTCAAACTATTTTTATAGTAACAATGAGATGTAGAGAAAGATACAGTGGATGTTGATTTGTTCTAGATCGATAAACTTCGACACCATTCGACTGATCTCTATGAAAGTGAGCACATCTAAGTGATTTCTCTTGGCAAAACTTTTTATGCTGTTCATTTTATTGTTACGCCATCAGATTGCGCTGCAGCACAAAATGACCTTTAAGTTAAATGCAATTTACTTCGGCTTCAGTTCTGCAGCACATGCTTCAGTTAAATCCACCTGGGCTTCCTTGCTTCTAGGCGTTGCCGTGAGACGCGAGACGAGGGAGGATCCTGCTAGTTGAATCATAAAATCTTAGTGCATTTGCTTCATGCTGGAAATATGTGAAAGCAATGGATGTGCCTGGAAGAAAACGAAGCAAAGGGCAATGGAGGTTTATTTTTCTTTTCTGTTGCAATTAACAACGCGGGAATGAAAGAAATACTTAATGAAACTGTCTTATTTAATGACATTATTAATCTAATTGCGCGGAAGAGAAATACAATTACGGAGATAAATGAGAATAAAATTAATTAAAGAAATGGGTAATAAGATTTTTTAAGATAAGTTATGAACAACGCACACCAAGAAATTGGACTGTGAATAATATTACCGTGAAAACAATAATGGGAAAGGTTCTTCAAAAGCAGGGTGCAGACAAGTTGATATTGAAAGTAAATTAACGAAAATGTACGATGAACAAAAGATAATTCCAAATAAATGGAGTCGAAATATTAACATTTTCCCCCAAAAGTGTATGAAAAATATCTTACGATTAGTAAGAGACACAGTTAATTACTTAGTAACTAAATCGTATATTTGCATAAATTATTAAATGCATAATCACGTTGAAAAAACACATCCAAAACCAGAACTCCAAACACTTTTATCCAAAGTTGTTGATTCTGGAGAATTAAATCATTAATGTTAAGCACAGGAAGCCGTTTATAATTATAAATTTAAATTATCCTCATTTTGGTCTTCCGTAATCGCATTTTCTAAAGTTCTTCTTTCTTGCCCTTCTTCAGCGCATTAATAATAAACAAAATATGGAGGTGAGCATTAAGACGCGCCACGTTCTAAAAAAAAGTTTCGGTGCTTGCGTGTATTTTTCCACGGCTCGGCGGGGGTACACCTCGCTTCCTAGTTAAAGAGGCGGGCGGGGGAGGGGGAGGGGGAGGCTGTTGTGGGTGGGCGGAGGGCGTCGGTGCTTTGTCTTCATCACAGAGGCGCGCGCGAATAATTAAAACGCGCTAATTCGGTTATTCGGGGCGCGCCTTGAATTACGCGCCTCTCATAATCACGTTAGCGAAAACCGCGCCCCGCCCCGTCCCCCCCTCTTCGGGCCCCACCCAATCCCCGCCCCCCCCCCAAACACCTCCAGTGCGCAGTTCGCACAGAGTGTAAGCGTTGCAGTGATAAGAATTTATGGAATTACCTTCTTTCTTTATTACATTACTCGTAATGAGAATAAGAAAGACTTACGGATAAAAAATAAAACGTAGTGGTGTAACCTTAGAAAAACGACTACGCACAAAACTACGTAATTGAAATAAATTGAAAGTACAATTAAAATGTAAAAAAAATAAATTTTGTATTATTTTACACGGAAGGAAAAAAGAAGAATAGAATTCCAGCATCAGAAATGTCGTTTCTCAAATATTCGAGAGGGTAATATGTAGGGCATTAAAACATTTCTGAAATTGCCTTGTCCTCGCGGAACTAGCGATAAGACGTGCAGATAAGTTTCCATATTCTTGTGGTAGGAAGCTGGGCTTGTGCACATGCAGAAAAAAATAGTCTGGACTTGCTTCAGTGCCGAGTGGTGTCATTGCTGCGAGTGAAGTGGAGGCAACTGTTGGTTCGCCTGCGCATTGTCGCAATTTGAACAGCGTTCGAACATCAAGTTTATGTGCTAACTGGGAAAATTGGCTTCAGAGAAGCTGTCGGCGCAGCAGCGAATTTATGGTGATAATGCACTAAAGAAAACAACAGTTTATGACTGGTTTGCACGTATAAGAAAGAGCAGAAGACGTTGGATAACGAGCCAGTGGGAGACTGTCGACATCTCGACGAAATTATTGCAAAACTCAAACAAGTATAATAATAATAATAATAATAATAATAATAATAATAATAATAATAATAACAATAATAAAAGCTCCAACTACAGGAGTTTGAGTGTCATCCCATCAACAGGAATGCTGTAAGGACGGGTTCTGAAAGGTCGGATTCAAAGGAATGTGATGGAACTAGAAGAGCAGAGTGAATTTAACAGTAGTTCTAGTAGAAGAGAGTGGTTGATCCTGTTCAGATAATCTCTTTTGACTGAATCAGTTGATGGAAAAGTCCATGGCCTAAGAATGTCCATTTCATATAGTTTTTGTAAACCTCAGAAAAGTATACCAGTGGAAATAGTGTACAAGTGGAAACGTTGTGGGAAGCAATGAAAGAAATGGATAGTACATAATAATATACAATGGACAGTACATATAAATACTATAAAGAGATTATGTGACGGAAATATCAGCAAGGTTAAAACTTACGCAGGTTTATCGGAGACTTTAGTGACTAATTATATATTCAGAATGAATATTACATCAACCTTGAGAAAATGGACAAAACCTACACAAAATGGGAATTCTGATATGGGAAGAAAATATTTATACTTTATTGTTCGCTGACAATCAAGCGCTTCATATAGAAAATGTAAATGATGCTTCCTCGTGATTAGAAATCTTGTACGAATATGAAAATGGGAATTGGTAATTAATATGAAAAGAACTCGTTATTTGATAGTTGGTGATGTACGTGAAGATATAATTCTAGAGGGTTCTAAGATTAAAAATGTAAAAGATTGTTAGTATTGAAACGACTGACTTACTAATAAATGTAAATCGTAACCAATTCCCGAATTTATAAATAATTTGGGCGCCAGGAAAAGGATACACTTGAATTCCTGATTATCTAATACAGTCTTCGGATATATTATAAATAAATGTAAATCCTGCTAGCTCGGTCGACGGGTTCTTATGATAGAATTGTTGCTACTTACTCCGCAACCAATTACTCAATCTGCCATCCATATGGAGTGGCGAGGAATCTGAAAATAATTCTAAAATGTCTACTCTAGGATTGCACGTAATGGCAAATGTGAATCAGCTTTCTTTCAAACTATGAATTATAATTAATTATGCATGCCAAAGTTATCAACTATCATTTACTATTACAATTTATCGTTAGGTCATGACAATTTTTCTCGTTATTGCAATAACAGCGTTATAGAACTTTTATCCTTTCTTGCCTCTTCGCGCACACGTTGCTCGATGTCGCCACGTAGAGTAGACCAATCTTCCTTCTTGTTGAATCCACGATGATCAGTGACCAAGTCGAAACTTCCTCCAACCACTTCACAAACACTACCTATACTCTTCGTCTTGCGCCTCAGGTGGGCACCTATTTCAAACTGATTACTTTCCCAGTTCGAAATAATAACCCTCTAATATTATTTTCTATCACCTAACCTGGCAATTCACAATTCATTGGTAAAATTTCTAAGTCAATTTTAAGTAAATTTTACAAGTTCTCGTTGCACACCTAATGGAAATATTCTAAGTTGAAGTTCATGTTCACTCTCACGAAATATCACAAGTTCCGATTTGATAATTAACCTCAAGAAAAAACGCGCAAGCGATCCGCTCACCACCACGACACGAGTCGGTGTGCCCTCAGTCCCAATCTGGTCCACCCCTCAAACCTCGCTGTGTTTTTCTCTCTATTGTTTTTTAGCGTTGCTACGGTGTCTCTCTGCGCCTGCTTCCAAAGGAACTCGTTGTTGTTTCGCGTTACTACGGTGCCATCTGCGTATCTGCACCACAGACACCCTTGCCTTTTGCAGTATCTAAAACATTTTGACCTTTATTTGCCTAAATAAAATGTCCATTTTTGGTATGTCACAGTATATAGGAGTAATTTTGACTGATGATGGTATGGATCAAGCCGATATTTTATCAAACATTAGAAAGAGTCAACAGATAATAAATAAATGAAACCCTCTACCTGGGAGTACGTATATTAGAACGAAAACAAAAATTCTACTGTTTAAGCTTTCTTCCCGGTTGAAAATACCTGATTAGGGAAAATCCCCGCAAACTGTCGTAGGTCGGCGCCGGATCTCGCCAGCCAGCGCCGCCATCTCCAATGATAAAAAATACGCATTAGTTTTACGGGACTAATGTCCTTGGCCTAATCAAGATATGTTCATTTTCGAATCGGAATTTATGTGAGCTGTCATTCGTGAAGTGCGCAGGATCAGAGATGGCGAAGTACTCCTTTGGAGGGATTTTTCGCAAATCGGAGGGGGGGCAAGAAACAATGTTCTGTAATACTGAGAGCTGTGAAATGTATGAAGTTCGATTCTGTTGTTACGATCCTCCTTTATTGACCGTCAAATTGAAGGGTTCAGTAGAGTAAGGGGCTATCCTGTACTGACATAATTCTGAGGTAATAAGGGTTTTATCTGAACGTCCCTCATATAACTCAATCTTTTAAACATACTACACCTGCATACAATTCTATATTGAATTTAAATGATATATTACACTAAAATAATAATATTTGGAGTTTTGTATAATGCTAATATCTCAATTTCACAAGTAATGTGGGATAGCCCCGTTTTATACCGAGCCCTTCAATTGAGGGAAGAGATACTTTGAAAACAACCTGGCTACGAAGACAAACTCGAAATTTAATACATGAAATAGTATCAACCTCTACTTAACGTTGTGTCAGTAACAAAAATAGAAAAACATCAGATAGATCATTCATTAATAACATTTAGTGATT
Organism: Teleogryllus oceanicus; assembly: GCA_964035755.1. Taxonomy (NCBI): domain Eukaryota; kingdom Metazoa; phylum Arthropoda; class Insecta; order Orthoptera; family Gryllidae; genus Teleogryllus; species Teleogryllus oceanicus. The sequence continues at coordinate 108,025,134 of CAXIVR010000008.1, read as the reverse complement.
AAGTGTCTGTGCCAGCGATAAAAAAGAAATAAAGAAAAGTAAGAGGAGACAGACGCAGAGACAGACGCAGAGGCAGACGCAGAGACAGACGCAGAGACAGACGCAGAGACAGACGCAGAGACAGACGCAGAGACAGACGCAGAGACAGACGCAGAGACAGACGCAGAGACAGACGCAGAGACAGACGAAGAGACAGACGCAGAGACAGACGCAGAGACAGAAGCAGAGACAGACGCAGAGACAGACGCAGAGACAGACGCAGAGACAGACGCAGAGACAGACGCAGAGACAGACGCAGACACAGACGCAGACACAGACGCAGACACAGACGCAGAGACAGACGCAGAGACAGACGCAGAGACAGACGCAGAGACAGACGCAAAGACAGACGCTGAGACAGACGCTGAGACTGACGCTGAGACTGACGCTGAGACTGACGCTGAGACTGACGCTGAGACTGACGCTGAGACTGACGCTGAGACTGACGCTGAGACTGACGCTGAGACAGACGCAGAGACAGACGCAGAGACAGACGCAGAGACTGACGCTGAGACTGACGCTGAGACTGACGCTGAGACAGACGCTGAGACAGACGCTGAGACAGACGCAGAGACTGACGCTGAGACAGACGCTGAGACAGACGCTGAGACAGACGCTGAGACAGACGCAGAGACCGACGCAGAGACAGGCGCTGGGACAGACGCTGGGACAGTCGCTGAGACAGACGCAGAGACAGACGCAGAGACTGACGCTGAGACAGACGCTGAGACTGACGCTGAGACAGACGCAGAGACAGACGCAGAGACAGACGCAGAGACTGACGCTGAGACAGACGCAGAGACAGACGCAGAGACAGACGCAGAGACTGACGCTGAGACAGACGCAGAGACTGACGCAAAGACAGACGCAGAGACAGACGCTGAGACTGACGCTGAGACTGACGCTGAGACTGACGCTGAGACAGACGCAGAGACAGACGCAGAGACAGACGCAGAGACTGACGCTGAGACTGACGCTGAGACTGACGCTGAGACTGATGCTGAGACTGACGCTGAGTGTGACGCTGAGACTGACGCTGAGACAGACGCTGAGACTGACGCTGAGACAGACGCAGAGACTGACGCTGAGACAGACGCAGAGACTGACGCTGAGACAGACGCTGAGACAGACGCAGAGACTGACGCTGAGACAGACGCAGAGACAGACGCAGAGACAGACGCTGAGACTGACGCTGAAGGTGACGCTGAGGCTGACGCTGAGGCTGACGCTGAGACTGACGCAGAGACAGACGCAGAGACAGACGCAGAGACTGACGCTGAGACTGACGCTGAGACTGACGCTGAGGCTGAGGCAGGCGCTAGGCTGAGACAGACGCTGAGACTGAGGCAGACAGACAGACACACTGAGGCAGACAGACAGACGCACTGAGACAGACAGACACACTGAGACAGACAGACACACTGAGACAGACAGACAGACACACTGAGACAGGTGTTTTGCTGTCAATCGAATGTTCGGAATCATGGACCCACAGAACATGGATTCTGATTGCTATAGAGAATGCAATGAAAACACATATTGTAAAATATGATTTTAATCATCGTTTTTTTTTAAAGGGGTAGCATATTGTGTCCATGGTTGCCCGCTCCCCCCGAGAAAAAGGTTTGGTGCAAAATAAATACGACAAATAATTTCCAACTCCCTGACTTCACCTTCTACAATTTCAAATTAATTTCCCCACTTACGCACGACAAAAACATGTTTTCTGGTTTTAATTTTTTATAGCATTATTCTTAGAAATTTTGAAATAAAACATTATTTTCTATTAAAATAATATTTTTCGTATATAATATTGTAAATTTGTATTTAAAAATGTCAATCAATGAAAAAAATATGAAGTAATTTCTATAAGCGCTGGAATATTTATTCTAAAATATTCAGTCTGAATATTACTAAATTTTGTGGCGGTATAAGTGAAAAAAACTTGTATAAAAATAAAAAGTGTTTTCTTATTTTCTTTCGTCAACTTAACTACACGTGCTACAACTGCACATATTTTTGGTATTATTTGTAACTTCTGCAATTTTAAAAATTCTTAAGGTTGAACGTAAACCGATCTACCCCATTTTTATAAGCTTACTTCTCAAAAATGTAAGAAAAAGTTAGTGGCTTTTTAGAAAAAAATCTAGTTTTGAAAATTGGTTTCTTGTTCTACAAAACTTTTATTTAAAGATCTACTTTTGAAGAACACATTTTCTTACGAAAATATCTTCAGTTTTTTAGTTGTAGTGAGATGCAGTAAAAATGTTTAACTTCTACGATTTTCGAAAATTCAGAAAATTGGGCAAAAATTGAATCTGCGCCATTTTTATGAGTACTTTGCTGTATTTCAAAATACAATTAAAGAAAACTTTTAGAGCCGTTTTTGAGAAAATATTTTATGAATTGAAAAAATAAAAAAAATTCATCAATTCAAGTAAAAATTATGCAAAAAGTACTCTTACTTTCAAAAAATTGGAATAATTCTAATTATTTAGTACAGGAGAACGAGGAGAAGGATATCAATATTGCAGTTGTAGAAAGACTAAAAAAATTGAACTTTTGCAATTTTCGAACATTTAAACGGTTCAATGAAACCAGGTTCCGCGCCATTTTCTTAAGACTACTAAGTGAATCCGAGAAAAAAATTAACCAAAAATTTGAAGGTATTTTTGAGAAATTTTTAAAATGTTGGGGCTTCATGTAAAGCAACCCCAAAATCAAAATATCCGTTTCAAATTTGCAGAGACTCATGTTCGGGGAAATTGATTGAGGAATATGAATTTCGGAGAAAATTGTCTGAACAGTTTAGCGTTGACTACATATGGACAGTCACATGTTTTGTCCTAAGCCAATTTTTTAATATCAAGGACCTATAAAGCGTGAATTCTGTCTGTACAATATGTTAGAGAAAGTAATTTGCAACATACAGGAACAAGATTTATACACTTTTCAATATGAGGTCCCCACAATACAAGTACTTCCTGTCGGAAAATCGCCAATTTTTTGTTTTCAGCATTGCAATACTTTATCTTTACCACGTAAGTTGGTAGTAAGAAAGAGTGTAAAAAAATGGCCTGCGTGTGTGTGTGCCGAGAGGGCAGGCGGGGTGCAGAGCTCGTGAATGAGCGTCGTCGGTGGGCGTGGGGGGGGCGGGGGGGCGGCGGGGGGCGGCGCCGCATGGGGCGGAGGGGGCGTGCCGGCGCGGCGGCGGCGGCGGCTGCTGGGCGGTTGTCGACGCTGTGCGTTGTGGAGTCGCTCGGCGTGAATTGCTCGTCAGAGCTCAAAGTCTTTCAGTGCCTGGGCGGCCTTATGCTGTTTGATATTGCATTCAACAACACAGTCAGTCATCAACGCAATACTTTGACGACGCGGGGGGCATTGTCGGAAGCAAAGGTAGCTTGGTTTGAGTTCTGGCTAAAACATCGTTGTGAATGACTGACGCGCCAGTCAAACGCAATCTGGCCAGATTAACTGTCGATGCTTTGAAAATAAATTGCTGCTTGAAATATGAAAATACCTAATGATGTAATTCCAGGTCGGATTTCTCAAGTTTGAAAAATAATAATTTGACTAAGAGCCCTTTTCAATCTTTACATCTCATTTCTGCACCATGTAAGGTATTTTGTTGTGCATAAATTTCGGCTCTAAACATAACACTTGATTACAATTTGTCACGATTCACTGTCATAAATCAATATCGCGTTAAAAATGCTTATGAAATTTGAGGTCGATGTACCTAATCTTAAGGATGAGTGAAGATAAGGGTTACAGAGAGACTTATCGAACATAGATGAGATACTGCTACGAGTCTCCCCGAAATTTCATGGAGATCACTAAAATGACCGTCAACTTCATCGTTTGCCATAGAAGTAGTAACACACAGATCGCATGCGATCCTTTTGATCCCCCTAAGAGGATATTTAGGAAACTCAAAGCAGTTGAATGCCAGTCTCTTTTTCGATCCAGATTTCCTTGGAAGCTTTCCTCCGACGCAAGTCTGGGGACATTCCGAACAAGTGCGCCTTGCGGGCGATTTCCTGGTACGCCTGGGGTGTTACTCTCAATTTCTTCGCCAGATATCGGTCTCATTTAACTAAATCCGAACTATCTGTTTTGGAGAAAGTGAGATCTCTTTAGGGTGGGGTACTGTCGGAGGGATTTAATTTTGCTGGGCATCCGTCATTAGTTCTTTTACATGCCACAAGAGCGACATACGGTATCTATGGAGGATTTTCCGATCTTCGAAAATCTATGCATCTCAACCAGCGCATAGGGAATTCGGAAGGCCAGTAAGCTAACCCTTCTCTGACCGACGTGAGCTTCAGTTCTTCCTAAACCCACAGTCGAAAGCCCACTACTTAGAAGCTTGGAACACGCCATCACACACGTTTCCGCGCTGTCATGAGGCACACCCCTGTCGTAGGGGCGTGGCCCAGCCTGTAGTAGCGTCTTGGCTTCAGCGCTCCTCTCCGCTGCCGGCGGGCGGCCGCGGCTGCTTGTCAAGGGCTGTCAACGAGCGTGTCGTCCGCGCGGCGTGTGGCGTGTGGCGGCGCGGGGGGCGCGGCGGGCGCGGCGGGGCGCGGACCGCACGCGGACGGCCCCGCGCTCGCGCCCGCGCCCGGGGATCGGGGGGCCCAGGGGGCCATCGGGGGCCCGCGGGGCGACAAAGCGGCCGCGAGGCGCCCCGGGGCCCGCAGCTGCTGCGCGCGCCGCAACGGACGAGGGCCCTCCGCCGCGCTCATTAGCAGAGGGCGCGGCCGCGCGATGCGCCAAACGGCGCGCGATACGCGCCCCGACACGCCCTCAGCCCGCGGACGCATGGCTCTCCAGGTCGTTTTCTTGTGCACACGCCGCAATATTCAAGTAAGAAAATTGAAATTTGGCACTTAAAATCTCAAAATAACATTGTTTATGAATGCCTTTCTATCATTGCCGTCTGTAAAAATTAAGAATAAAATCAATGATGTTTGCGAAATATTTGTAAAAATAAATATTTTTGAGTGTTAAGCAAGAAACCACTTAAAATGCAAAAGGCTTAAAATGATGTAATTTTGTACGTTCATTATAAAATCGTCGCCACGGCTATGTTTTCCAATTTGTTTGTAACAGGAGGCATAGTATGCCAGTGCTTGGCAAATAAATCCACATTTCTACTGAATTCAAATTGGTCTCTGTCTAATGTATGTTTAAATCATTTCATAATAGTACTTTTGTGTAAAGTACGGTTAAAAATACACTACTTGGGGGGATTTGCAGAAATCGTCAACTTTACACTTAATTTGTATAGTTATGGTAAGATGTAGAAGTCTGAAATTAGTCTTTCAATAATAATGTCATTGGAGAGAAAGAAAGAAAGAGAGAGAGAGAGAGAGAGAGAGAGAGAGAAAGAGAGAAAGAGAGAAAGAGAGAAGGAAGAAGGAGATAAAGAAATAGCGTTTGGGAGGGGACATATTATTTTGGGAAGAAAGAGGAACTTTGGGCCTTTGGGAAGGAGTCATTGGGAAACGCCCCTTGTTCCACAATCACATTCTCTTTCAATATTCAATATTCTTATTCGAAAAGCATATTCTAAAAAGAAATATGCATTTAAAATTTCGAAAGATAATGTCAAGGGAGTCAATATGAAAAATCTAAAAAACAACAGCATATTTTTAGTTTTCAGTTTTATTTAATTTTTTTTAGTAATTTAATTTACATTGAAATTAACAAAAAAGAACATATGTGGAACAGAACGCTTTTATATGTGTGGATATTTATTGATTTGTACCCAGTGAACTTTGAAAATATGCGCGACAGCAATTCGGGTAGCGGTCAGTAAGGCACAGCATCGTCATGCTGCACCCAGACGACCAAGTGGCCTAGCAAACCCTGTCGCTGTTCGGCCTCTCCATTGGCTGACGGCACCAATAAACGCTGCAGTTTCACCAACCGGAGGACGCCCCAGCCTGCAGTCATAGCCGTGTCAGAAACCTGGAGTGACCGAGCTTGTCAACGTGGAGGTAACGCCATCGCCGGGAGTCTACGCTCTGCCCGGCCACCACTAGGCACTGTAGTATTAAATTCTGTAAATTAGCTAGTAGTAAGATACAAGAGTGAGAGGTTGTATGCTCAAACGTGAATGCCCAAACGTTATGTATTACAAATAAAAGTGTGCAAACCCCTGAAAGGCAAAACTGCCGAACGGGAAGAAAATAAATTTTAAAAAAAGCAAAAAGACAAAAAAAAAGCAAAAAAACAAAAAACAAACAAACTAGGCACTGAGAAGTAGGCCCTTTGACCTTCGCTCTTCAACATTTCAGCTTCCCGTCATAAAAATGACATTTGTATGTTTTTCTTATGTGAGTGCGCCTCAGACGGGTCTATGTATGATTCATGTTGTGTTCAATAAAAGTATATTCACGCACTGACTTCGTTCTCATTCTCAAATACACATTCCGGGAGCGGTAGCTCAGTACATCAACTGATATCACTGCAGCGCCTCTGATCGGGAGTCCTAGGTTCGAGTCATGACGGCGGCTTGATTTTCGAAAGTAGCTTTTCAGCCTCAAATTCAGTTGCTGTACGGAGGAGAAGTCTCGCGGCCGGCTGCTCTGATCGGTAGTTTTCTGTGGTTTCTCCAATCGACACTAGGCGAATGACGGAGCAATACCTTACCAAACGGGCCACGGGCCGCGCGCGATCTTTCCTTCCTCTTCCTTGTCCTCTCCTCTCCCCTTACACACACACCTACACTAACATGCACTACACTACCACATATTCCGAGAGACCGGTCGGGAGCTTAGAGCTTGCCCCGGCTGGGGCGGTGTCCCGCAGGTGTGAGAGTCCTGGTGAGGGAAAAACCCCACTAGCCGACGGTAGGTCGGCGCCATATCTCGTCATCCAGCGGGGGAAGATCACCGCCATCTCCCGAAAAAAAAGCATACACTACACTTACGGGCACTTGGCCCGCCCGGAAACACGAAAAAATCAATCAATCAAATACACAATTATTAATATCAATCAAATACACATTTATTAATAATCTGTACCCCTATCAAAATGGCTGCCGTTTTTGGCCCGTAAGCAATCAAACTAGCTAACTTTGGAACGAATTCGGCCAGAATGCTTCGTTTATGTTTGACGTGAAGGTTCATTTCAGAGGTTGACTCCAGTGCCAGTGCCGTGTAACGTGCGCTACTCATCACGCGGCTACGCCGTGCACAGCGGGCAGCGGACTCGGGTGGAATGCGCCACAAAAGCGAACAGGTGAGGCGAGCCCAAGGGCGCAGGGCCAGAGAGCAGGTGACATGCTGGCGCCACATGGGTCGCAAGACCATGCAGTTGCGACGTGGTCACAGCGAGCCTATAAAGGCGATTGGTCCCTACGGAAGGCGACCATTGTTTCGAAAACCTCAGTCGCAAGGACGCCAGTGTGCGTGGGAGGCCACAAGCTTAAGAGCGCCAGGCTCATGTCAAATGGTGTGTTCAGTAGTTAGCGGATGATAACGGGGAGTGAATGCTCCGGCACTATCCGGCGAATGGTACGGCTCACATGTGTAAAAGTATACTTGTAGATACACTGTATACTTGTGTACGGCTAACATGTGTACTTGTAGATGTAAACAATCTGTATATATACCAAATAAACTGAACAGTAAATATCAAAGCCATCTTGTCTCCGATTTGTGCAACCCACGACCTCATATTTTCGGACTTACTGGCGAGTAGTGATGTTTTTTATTTTTTTGTTGTTTTATTCTACACACACACACACACACACACACGCACACGCACACGCACACGCACACGCACACGCACACGCACACGCACACAGACACACAGACACACAGACACACAGACACACAGACACACAGACACACAGACACACAGACACACAGACACACAGACACACAGACACACAACACACAGACACGCACACGCACGCACGCACGCGCACACACACACACACACACACACACACACACACACACACACCACACATATATATATATATATATATATATATATATATATATATATATATATATATATCTTACGACTTTACTACAGTTTTGTGGATAAACATTCGATTTTTCAGAATCTACTCTAACAATTATTCATAAAATTAATGTAGGCGGTTCCTTTATGCACAGTTTAAATTTTGTAGTATATTTATGCTGCATGCATTATAAAGTTGTATGGAAATAAAAACAAACTGTTGTATTACATTTTTCATATACATTTTATTTGTTATAAATGCAAATATTATAAATCTGATTTAGTATAAGTAAATTATACTGTTTTTTACTAGTGTTAAATTTTAAGAAAATAAATTTAATATGTTTGAAGAAAAATGAACTTAAAAGCCAATACAATGCAGTCAGCAGAGCTTTAGATAACTCCCTTTAACTTCGAGTGCCCCAATTATAGAAAAACAACTAGTTTTCTGACAATGTTGCCAATTTTGAATATATTTGACACAGAGTGCAGAAAAATATAACGAAGATGTATTATGATTTTCTTTCATACATTTGAGAACGAAACTCACTTCAAAGGCTCCAAGAGAATAAGAGACATTCGCACAATTCACATTCTGAATTGCTTCAAAATTTCACTACATAATATTCGAAACATCAAAAATAAGTGAAAATTTTAGTTATGATATCGTACATGTAAAGATAAAAATATTTGCCTAAACTTTTCTTCTTTTTTTCAATTTATTTTTCCAATAAGATCAGCGGGTGGTTGCTGCTTTACATTATTTTATTAACATGTTTTAAAATTACACACACTTTTCTAATGAATCTACAACAATTTGCATAATACAGAAAACAAATAGAGTATAATTTAATAATTACAATACAAAAGAAATATAAATGTGAACACTGGTTCTTACAATTACTTTCATTTACAACTACTATTATTTACAACATGAGGATTGATCTTGTGAATGGGAGGTGTGGACTTCATGTCAGCTGATTTATATTGTCTTTTATTACGGCTTCGCTATTTCCTAATTTTATTGTTGGAATGTTAGTTTTTTCTTTGTTAAATGCCTAACTATTGACCATTGGTCATGTGAAGCTCAGATAATTCGACTAAAACATTTCTGAAATGTTATGAATCTACTTTTTTCGAGATTTTGGTTTATTTGATGACCTAAGTTATTTATTTGTTTGTTAAGTGAGGGAACCTGAGCCTCTGTCATTTGCGTCTAAGTTGGCGTTTGGTGGCAATCACTTTCAAAAGGTTATTAAAGATACTGAGTTTCTTGAAACCTGCTCTTGGGACTGGTGTTATGATGAGTGAGGTAAAGTGTTCTATTTCGGTTTCTATTCTAGTATTTGTAGTCAGATTTTTTGGTATTGACTGATAGTGAGACATCTATTCTCTAAATTTTTGTCACTTTATTATACCTGTGACGATCTGTGGTTTTTATGTAACGGGTATTTTATTTACATTCAAAGTTATTATTTCTGCTGAGTAATCAGAGTTTAATTCTGGCTCAGGGCTATGCATTATCTGGAGGTTGATATTTTTTGTTAAAGTTAGATCCAGCATGTTAGGTTTAACGTTGATTCGTGTTGAATAAATGGTGGGTGATGTAGGTGCATTTGTGCAGGTGCATAGGTATAGGCCTTTTTTGATGCGATTTGGAGGAGCTTTTTGCCTTGGGGCGAGGTGGTATTCCAACCCCACAATTTATGTTTTGTGTTGAGACCGCCACTTATCAATATTGAGAGAAAGTAGCTGTTTTAAAAGATCGGTTGGAAATGGTCTGTTTTGGAGCTCTGTACGCGGCAATTATGTGAACGTCATGTTGATTAGCTTGTGTTAATTTGATTCCTATTGTTTCTAGATTTTCTGTTGAGGGAGTATTTAAACTGCAATGCGCAATTCATCTGTGAATTATATTTGCGACTCCACCGGTAGCTTTGTCGCATAGTTGCTTATTTCTATAGGATACGTATCCCAGCTTGTATTTAGCTTAGCTTGTATTTTGAGGAGGGGCTGAGATGTATTTCGGTTAGGCAGGCAAAATCGATGTTATTTGAACGCAAGAAATGAGATAAATAGTCAAGATGTTTTTAAATTCCATTGGAGTTCCAATTGAGTAGTGTTAAACCGCTTAATTTATTTTGAGCCACTGAGTAATATTGGGGAGATTATTGAATTTATGAAAGATTGTAGCTGCGGAACTAAAGTTGCCATGACTTGAAAGATAACTTTATTAACTATTTGAAAGATGAAAATCTATGGGATTGTTAATGGGATTGGTTGGTGAAGCCACCTGCGCATAAAGAGGGGTGCTTGCTTGCGGTCTTCTTAGGATATTGATCGTTGGTAGTGAAGTATAGTTAGTGTTATCCAGAACTGGCGGAGGCGCGGACCTTGCAGCATGGGGTACAAGTAGTCGAGGTTGTTTGAACTTTGCGATGTTCACGGCTGTATAACTTGAGTTTAGTCCTTTGTAACGTAATTTTGGACATTGTTTGAAATTTGTCCTGTGCCAGCCTAGACAGTAAGCCTGTAGGTGGCGCGTTTTTTGGCAATGGGCAGGCTTCGTAAAGGTGGTTGCCAAGACAATGTACGCAGCGAGATTCGCATCCACAATTGTTTCTAGAGTAACCATAGCATTGACTGTTTTTACATTGCACTGGGAACGCTGACTTCCTCTTTCTCTTTGACTTTAATTATTGCATTCAAAAAATTGTTTAGTTTATGTATGGTTTTTGGTGAGTCGTTGTTTAATAGTCCGACTGCGCACAGAATGGTAAGGGACGGAAATTTGCAGTCTATTGATTTTGTGCAGCGGAAAGTTCAGACGATAAAGTTTGTCAAATATTTCTTTTTGAAATCATTTACTAATAGAGTATGATTATGTGCTTTATGAACGAACTCTGGGGGAGTTTTTTCAATACATTTTCCGGTTTCATTTGAATCAACACTATTATCTAAGTCGCTAAGTTCTGTGTATTAATTATTTGTTGGTGTGTTCACTATCACTTCTCCACTGACACTAGTTAGCCTTGTTGTTGGGTACTGACCTTTTGGTGTTCTGACAGTTCTCTGGAAAATAGCCTTCACGTTTTTTACCTGTTGTTGTTGGTGCACTTCGGTTGGTGCCCTGACCGATTTCCACTAATTCGTGGCGACTGGTTGGAGGCTGATGCTGTGGTAGAGGCGACGGTCCTTGTAGGAGTTGTTGCTGTAGAAAGCCCTGCTGGTGTTGAGGTTGTGAGCTTTCAAGTTGACCTGGAGCGTGTTGAAGCGACTGTTGATGGGCTGGTATTTCACTGCTGGTAAACAGCTTCCATTGCACCTCTCATTAATTCCCCAGTATGGGAATACTGTCTACGAAACGTTTTAGTTTTACTGGTAACTATTGAACCCTTTCCACTGTAAATATAACTGAAGACAATTTATGTTCTGAATATGCGGAAGCTCGGCGGCCCTCGCAGGGCGAGAGCTCGCCGCTGACCAGTGCGCCTTGAGCTTATCTGCACGGAGCGGAGCGCTGCTGGCACAGCCGTTCGCGACGGGGGCTCTAAGCGAAGTGTTAAACTTTTCTGAGACATGTGACAATGGTAGCCCAACGACTCGAGGCCAATATGAAACGAATGAAACGCCTCCGGTGAGTCCGTTCTCCTCATAATTTAACAGAACACAACTTCTGTGATGTCGAGGATTTCAGGATTTTGAATGAAATGAATGTTTAGGATTATAATTCTGAATACACTATTTGTTTAAACAGCTTAATTTACGACAGCAAGAAATACAAGAACCTTTAGAGGTTTAGATTGTAGGAGGTGTTTGTTAACGTGGTAACAATAAATGACGGTAAAATGCCCATTTAGGGTTAGTCAATAAGAACATCCACCTTGAATATTTTCTTAATAGTTGAAACATATTGAGATGCAATTTTCACCAAGCGATTCAGGATATATGGGCTTATCAGTTGTAGTTATTATCTTTTTGAATTTGAATTTTATATTTGAACTAATGATATTTTGAATTGATTTGAATTTTGAATTGTAATTTGAATTTTAAAGATATTGAACTAACTTCATTGTTTAAATAGAACACAATTCCTATTCAACGAATAGATAGATCTTGAGAAGATAAATTCATAAATGCTACATATGTTGATACTTGGTGAATTATTATCAGCTTAAAATAATATGAAATTCGATGTCTTATGAAATGCAGGTCAAAAGTTCGTGTTGTGGTACCGGACCATTTTGTGGTTTCCAAGCCGCAATGCGCAGATCAGTGCAGCGAGGTTTGTCAAGCTGGAACAACCATGACAGTTCATTGGTTTAGCGATGAAATGTCGTTGACTTCTACATAATTGAAATGATTCAAGGCGTTGTCATTGCCAACAATACTGTTGCTGACAACAACTGCTGTTGGTAATGACATGGTCTTGAATCATTTCAATCCTAACAGTTCACCCAAATGAAACATGTTCTATGATCTATTGCTAATTAATTGTCACGCGTTTTCGTCTTGAAAACGGACGTGAGCTGACCTGACACGACGCCAGCATACACGTAAGTTAAATTCAGATCGTAGCTCGACAGAAACCTTAAAATGATTTTTCTACGGATTTTTATCCTGCCTACATCCTGCTATCGTTTACGTCCCGAAGGGACGCGTATTCGGCCAACACACTTGCGGGCTCCTCTGATCTGGGGTCAGCAGAACGTGAGGCTCTCCGTGACACATACATGAGAGACATGGAACACACAACCATGCGCAAGGCGGGACTCGAACCCGCGACTCTTCGGACCCAAGCGCTGAATCGGTACCCGCTCTTAGCTACCTCGACCATCCAGGTCGACTCAAGTGATTTATTGCTAATTAATTGCCACAAATAGAATTATTTCCCACGAATTTTCGTGGCGAAATCGGGTGTGAGATTGACACAACACCAGCATACACACAAGTTAAATTCGGATCATAGCTGTATACGTCACTCTACAAGAGACAAACTTAATTTTCACTATGTGCTGCTTCATCTTTACTTAAGTACTGAAGTGATTGTCCTCACGAGATCACAACCTGCGCTAGACATGGCGGTTTGACGGGCAAACGACAGGCCCCCTGAAACGTTTAGAAATCCAGCCATACTGCGAACTTCTGAATCTGCTATAACGCCGGATTTTCTCTTTAGTATTCATCAAATACGTAGTACAGATGAATTTGTCTTCTGTAAATCTATTGATGTAAACAAGTATAATGTTCCAAACAAAGTTTTGGTATAAAAAGTACATTGTTAAAAAACGAAGTTAGTCGAATATCTTCAAAATCAAAAATGCTTTCAAAAAGTTAATAATTATGAGCACTTACGTCTTGAATCGTTTAGAAAATATTCCAGCTGAACTCATTGACTAACCCTGCATATTATGAAACATCAATCAATAACGTAGTATTTTGTTATTATGCAATTCTGTTGCAGAAAAAACATCAACATTCTTCTATGTCAATTCCTAACATTTTCAAAAAGTATCGCAAGAGAGTCTGCCAATTCTGTATGTGAAAAGCAAAGAAAACGGGTTTAATTGAATGGGAAAATCGGCATCAAGCGTTAATAATGACATTGTATGCATGCTCGGGAATCAAAGAATATACGTTCTTAGGGCAACCACTAAACAAAGTGTAATATTCCATGTATGGAGTCATTGGGCTGTTCATTTGGAGAGACACGGCCCCGGAGATATTACATGCGAAAGGTGTGGGTAGGACATTGAAAGCCTTGATTTTGTTAAAAGGTGGAAATGATCTCGGTCTAAAAAGCTACCGAATAGAACACACCGAAAGCAATCGTTGCGGTGAGAATATTTTTTTCAGCATAAGCTGGGGTTAAATGATAGTGAGATGGTTAACTTGTGATTAATTCTGAGAGCTTGTCATTGTGCAGAGTAAGACGTTGAAGTAATTATTTGCATTGAACTATAATGGTAATTACTGTTATTCTAATTTGTGATTTGAATTAAAAAAGACTCCGTGTTTCGAATGGATTGATATTAGGATAGCTCCGTAGATGGGAGGAATTTTCAATAAGTTAGCTGAAGGTAGACGGTCGCGCGTAGGTGCTTTCATCCGAAACAGCTAGGGCGACCGCGTATTAATTTAATGGAAACTATTAAATCCTATAAAGTACCAAATAGTTGATGATATTCCGAAAACATTTTTAATTGATTTTAATGATAGGCAAGAACGCGATAATAGGGATATCGAGGACATTCGACAGACAACATCCAGCCGATTCATCCGAGAAGATCATCTGAAAAGTCATCCCAGTAAGCTTACGAACTTTATTCAAAGCCGTACGGAACCTTAATGTTTGTAGAGAGAAGAAAGTTTGTCATTTCATTAATGAGCTCATAAGAATGTGTAAAAAGTCAGAATAAATGTTAAATTTTAAATTGTTTAAGAAAAGGAAAGGCTAATAATTTATAGTAGTTGTCATCAATTCAATAATTTGTTTTAACCAATGGAACTTCCATAAATTGTGATTCTGTATACAATTACACGTGCACATGCAACTGGTAAGGAGTAAAATGTATGTCGAAACCCATGATTAAAATTAAAAGAGAAATTAATAAAATCGTATTTAATATTGAGAGAATTTATGAGCATAGCAGGGAAACGGAAGAAATAATAATATTGAAACACCAGAGGAAGTAGTTCCCTTCATAATATTGTATGATTGTTTCTAAAGAAAATCGAGATTTAGTAATATTAGATATCGTAAAAAATTAGGAAGGATATTTCACATATGCTCTTGCAAGATATGCTGGAGATACTCTCATCGCCCGATCGCAAGCATCTTCTCTAATGCAGAATATATATTTCAAATATTGTAGAGGCCAACATTGAAACTTAAGAGAATCAAGAGAAATGTAAACTCTATAGTAAGACAGGCAGGTCAAACCGCACCCGCACGAGCTACTTGCCTGACTGGGGAGCCCGGCGCTCGAACGAGCACGGGCAACTTCCTTTAACTCAGCGCTCTTTTCCCCTTAAAATCCAGAAAGGACAAGTTGTAGTTGCAGTACACGCGCAAGTTGAAGCGGCGTGAGGCGGCGAATAGTGGCTTCATATGAAAATATGTTTGCCAGATTTTTTCTATCAAATAACCGAGAATTGTATTATGTTTATATTCTTTACTTCTTATTCATTTTCGTACTAAATTTTCCGTTGTATAAACGTATTAGCTAAGTGACAGGAGTATCTTTGAATGACGAATTATCTCCTTGTTTTTGTTTTGTCGTGTGTTATTAAATCATTCAGTTATTTACTGTATTTATCAATAATGTAAAATAAATTAAAAAGTCTCTATAAGTTGACAATTCTCTCGTACGGACGGGCAGACCTTTTAACAGATAAGAATATTTGTCTGTGAAATCTAACCTGAACGTAGAAAGTTAATGTTTTTATATCACTCTTAAGTAAACGGAATTACAAAATCAAGATTTTTTGATTTTTTTAAATTTTACTCTCAATTAAGAAGTTGAAATGTGACTGATGTATTTTATTTGAATGGATCATTTCTTTGCTTTAAAAAGAAAATGGGAATTAATATAACTACAATTTGTGACAATAACTGTCATGTAACTTATCCCAAAGACTGTCATGACTGAGTCAGGTATCCCGGGACTCTAAAGGCAGTGCCCGTGAGCTCTAGTAAGGTTGTTACCTTGCCAGTGACCTTGACATTCCTGCTCTAAGAGAAATAATTTTAGACTTCTTCTGCTGAGAAATTGATGGTATGTGATTCTACAGTTACACATCATTTTGGATTTTGCGTAAGAGACACAATCCCTCTTAAAAATGAACAGAATTTAAAAAAGTAATTTCATAAAATTCCAAATGAGTTTCGAAATGGTATTTGATTAGTTATTTCTAATAAGTGTATTTCAGTAATTCTATTTCATATTTAAACCTTGATAGTCGCTTTAAATTCAAAGACACTTCTTGTAAGACAAGTAGTTACTTTCATTATAATAATTTACAAACAAATACTTTTACATTTCCTTTTAAAAATGTGAATAATGTGAAATAAATGTGTAGATTAAATAGGTATAACTAAAAATGCAATTTCGTTAAAAACTAATGTTCTTGAATTATAAACATCTTTCTTCGGATTCTCTAAAACCAGCTTTACTTCTGTATCTATTTTCTTTCCTTAAGTCTACAAATCAAAAAGGAAACACAAAACGTAATATTTTTAAAAACATCATTAATTATAAAACACTGAACTAAAAACTAATACTAAACTATAATCTAAAACTATCGCATGAAATCGATGACACGAAAGTAATTTTAATTAAAAATATAAGTGAGAGGAAGTGGGAATTTTATTGAAGTAAAAATATAAGTGGGAAATTACGCGCAATACATGAGTGCCAAAGTATTGCCAAGCAACTTCCTATTTATCCTCGTATTTATTAAATAAAGGTTTTTTATAATAAGTATTACCGCAGTTTTGCAAAGACTATGATTGTAATTGATTTTTAAGCTACTAACACTACGCTGATATTTTTATTTATGCATCAAGTTGCGAAAGATACAATTAATAACGTGCACCTTGAAAGACGGGTGATGAAAGCACTTCATCGACAGTCTTTTTATACTGAAACCCTTTAACGCTTCTGGACTGACACATTGGAAATGAACGCACATTCGAAAAGGAACACGACTTCAAGGGGAGCAATTAATTCCTCCCCTCCCTCATTGTTCACTTGATTTGAGGCTTCTCGTGAATGCAAGGAAGTGCCCGGACCGTGTACTTAAGGCCCTCCTCTGTTCGACAATAAGAAGGGTGAAGCAGCGACAACACAGGGACACGCTTAATTGCCAACAAATTCATTCGTTTGATCGCGACTACTTCAGAAGATGGAGAAGAGGCACTCAATTCTACGGAACAAAAATTCTTTGATTGAAGATATTCTCTAAAGCAAAGCGTGTAACAATAATTTAAGAAATGGAGGTTTCAAATTTGTGATTGCCTTTAAATGTCCTTACATTCTCCTGACCAAAACTTCTTCTTAAAATATTGTTGCCTTTCTGGTAAAAAACAGTCATTCAAACAGTTTCTCAGCACGGAATGTCTTTTAATTCATGAAGTTTTGATAAACCCGAAGGTGACTTGACACCGTGCACTCTCGCGGGGTACGTGCGAGGTCTGAAAATGCATGCCCTCTCGCAGAGCAACCAACTGAATCGACTTCACTAGACCCCCGGCTAGAGCCCTATTTATACGATTTCAAAAATTGCAATTTGTAGTTGAAGTAAAGAAATATATTTAGGAAAATAGTCTACTTTTTTACTTGTAAATATATCATAAAAATAGTTCATAAGACAGCCTGTATATTAAAGAGTAAACGCTTCGCCATTAGTCGCGAAATAAACGACTTCACTCCGGATAAAACCGTTTTCTGCAAAACGCACACTTTTTTCGCAAAGAGATATTTCGTGTAATTTTTCTTAATATTGGCAAACGTGAATAAGAGAGACCTAATGGTCTGCATTTCTTTCACCAAACCTCGTCTTTGTTTACATTCGGAAATTTATAAATCTACGTTTACTAGTAAAACACGTTATCACTCGAAATAAATGATTTAAGAGGAATTTAATTCCATCTTTCCACCATTAACGTTGTCACTATTGTTATTTTAAATATACTTCCACTCTCGGGCAGTTTGCCGGTAACTGCCATTTTGATGAAAAGACTAACGCCTACGGAACGTTGAGCAGTTCGAGTCAATTAGAATCACGGACCCTTTGAATCGTCCACGAAAAGCAGAAGAAAAAGAATGCCCCCGCTCCCCAACAATCACAGGATCTCACAGGTCTCGCGGAGGGGCGCGGTCACCTCTACGCCTCCTCGTCTCCCGGTGACGTCTGGCTGCGCTTGACGCGCGAGCGAGCGCGCCGCGCCCTGTGCTTTGGCCGTCAGCCCCGCCCGTTCATGAAGCGAAGACGGCGGCGGCGGCGACGCGCAAAAGACGCCGCGGAGCGCGCTTTTGCCGCCCATTGAAGCAACGCGCGTCGCCCGGCGTAGCGTTGGGCGTCGCGGCGCGGCGCGCCCTCCGGGAGGCCACATTATGCTCCGCGCGACGCAGAGCGACGCAACGCAACGGAAGCAAAGGGCAGGCGAGGGCAGCCGAGGGAAACAAACGAAGGCGCAATGGCCGCCGAGAAGTCAGCCGGAGGCGCGCACAAAGATCGCCGCCCTCTGCGGCGCTGCGCACCTCGGCGACTTCCGGTTCTTTGTGGCAGAGGCAGCGCCCCCTTCGCGAATGCGCCTCCGCTCCTGGCGAGGGCTGCTCCCGCCGCGCTCCCTCAGCGCCCGCGCCGACGCCACCGGCAAAGAGCCTAAAGGCGTTCCACAAGGGTTTGTTTTCGGTCATTTTGGAGGTATCGCTCGTTGCTCGTACACAAACAGGCTGTATCTCATTTAGAAATCGTTCAAAAACACCAACGAAATTACATTTTTTTACGTTATTTCTTTGGTCTTTTCTCTAACTTCTGACTGTGAGCGTTTTAATAAATGTTCACCCGTGTAAGAACATTTACTAAAATTCTCATAGCCAAACATTTTACCGTTCTTACAAGGGGATGGAATGACCTAACTTTACAATTTGGGGAGGAAGCACAGCCTATTTTGCAGAGAAACAAATGTTTCGGTTAGACAATATCAATGCTGCTAAGTGTCATCCCCACAGACATGCACTCATTAAAGATTAATATCGCTGCAAATAATTTTCGAGTTGTTTAAGACTTCGAAATGCAGATTTGGGCATTTTATAGGGGATGTTGGAGAGCACATGATAAACTACTTGATTGGTTTCTAGCCCTTTTTTCTTTTTAATTTGCATCTACACCTTGACGCAACGCGTCTCCAAACCCCTTAATGGGCTTTGAGCGCTTTGCACTGGGGCGTAATCCTCCATTAATGTGCTTTATTTCTGGAGTAATCCTCCGTTACTGTGTAATTATTACACTGAATAATTACTACAGGGTATTTCAAAATAAATAGCGGGGTTTTAAAGTGTTATAATATTTATTACATCAGGCTTGCAGCCGCGGGTGATATATCAAATGATAGAAGAACTCAAACAGTTTTACATAATAGTCTACAAGTATTCAATGTGAGCACCCTTCGTTACTCGGCACACGTCAAGACGATATGCGAGTTCTTCCCAAACTTTGGTTAGTGTCTCATTAGTAATTGCCGCAACAGCTGTTTCAATCCTGTTCCTTAATTCGGGAAGGTTGGCTGGCATTGGAGGCACATACACTCGATCCTTAATAAACCCCCAAAGATAGAAATCACACGGCGTTAGGTCGGGTGACCGTGGAGGCCATGGGAAACAAGCGCTATCATTAGGCCCCTTACGGCCAATTCAGCGGTCGGGTACTGTGAGGTTAAGCCAATCGCGTACCTCATTATGCCAGTGAGACGGCGCACCATCTTGCTGAAAGATGAAGTTCTCTGGTTCATCCTGTGTCAGTTGAGGGAAGAGCCATAGCTGTAGAGTATCCAGATAACAGTGACCAGTTACAGTTGCTTCACCAAAAAGAAAGGACCATAAACTTTCTGTCGGGATATGGCACAAAAAACATTCAATTTAGGTGAGTCTCGTTGCACTTGTACCATCATGCGGGGATTTTGTGAACCCCAAATCCGAACATTATGGGTGTTTACTTGACCACTAAGGTGGAAGGTCGATTCATCACTGAATACAAGATCCAGAAAATTTTCATTGTCATTCAACAACATGTCGTTAGCAAAGTTGGCACGTAAAACATGGTCAGTAGGCTTCAGAGCCTGTAACAACTGCAAACGATAAGGACGTAGTTGCAAGCGTCGCCGCAAAACTCTCCAAACAGTCGTCACAGGAATTGCTAATTCACGACTAGCCTTCCGAACGGATTTCATAGGGCTACGCGTGAACGAATTACGCACTTGCTCAACGCTCTCTTCACTAGTTCTTGGTCGTCCGTACTCTTGCCTTTACAAAGGCAGCCAGTGTCTTCAAACTGATGATACCATCTACGAATATTGTTATCACCTGGAGGATCACAACCGAAATTAATCCGGAACGCACGTTGCACAGTAACAACAGATTCCGTCTTTGCAAACTGTAAAACACAAAACGCTTTCTGTTCTTTAGTCGCCATCTTTGCTACTTTTTTGAAACACCCAGTATATTTGTCAAGTCTCGTCACGTCGCAGTCAGTGCCTTTTATCCCTTCGGCCAGGGGCTCGACGCCGTTAGATCGCGGGGTTCCTGGCCGGTCACCCAACCAGGAACCCGCGAGTCTCGAATTCGCTTAACCTTCGTGACTTCACGGAACGTAGTCAACGAATTCGGCTAGCGCCGCCGGTTATCGCTGCAGACGCATTACAGCGAATTTTTTTTAATGAAACCATGTATTTTTCCGCGACGAAGGGTAACGTATCGCACAAGAGCGTCAGAAGGGCTTATTCAAACAAATGTACACTTACACCATTGAGTTCTTTGGCAGAATTTTACAACTATTCCAATAAAGTAAAAAACGTCTGTACACCCATGTGAAAAAAATAAAATACATCCACAGCGATTGTTGGAAACCTGTATCAGCGTACATTTTCGTAAACGCCTCTATGCCTGTCACATCCCAAAACTCCACACTACGATCAAGCCATTCCCTTGTCAGATATCCCTATAGACATAGGAGGAGAGGGCACGCGAAGATGCTTAAGGGCTCTGCTATCAAACGGACTACCTAGGTTAGTCCTAGTCCGCTTATGCTTTAAGCCTGCCTGATATGGATCAATGCCTCAAAAACGTATATAAATAAAATTGAAGTTATGCAAAACAAATTCTTTCGAATAGCAACACATACCGTTTGGTTCATATCAAACAGACAACTCCATAAAGAATTAAACGTACCACTTATCTCCAACCATGAAGTCCTCCACTATAATTGCTTCTATTCAAACATAAACTCAATTGCCCTAGCTGTTCATTATAATCTAGCATCTATTCCTTATCCACATGAAAAACAGATACATATTAGAAACATTCCTAAATATGTTTTCACATTATAGCTAATAAAGTAGGTTCTTTTGGAGAAGTCTTCTATATCAGTTGGTAGTTAGAATAATTAAATGTTAAGTTGGAATAAATATAGTTACAAGTCACACACAGTTGTGGACAGTTATAAGTCAACAAAATACATATGAAGAAGTTAACAAACAAACTACATAAACATCAACAATAAATAAAAAAATTAAAAAAAGGTTTTCCTAACATACAGGGCACTGGAACATGCTACACGAGCTTGCTCAGTGAACAAAAATTACGGACACTTAAAATCAAGTGATACCGGAAAGAATCGAACATCAGATCTTCAATGAATTTTCTTATTTTTTCTCATGTCATAAGAACCTAATGTCAAAAACCATTCTCAAATTATTTAATCATGCAAGAACTTCAAATTACTAAACGATACACGTGTTTCTTAAAATATAAATTAAACATACATTTTGTATTTATTGGAATATTAATCATTTTACCTCTGCAATGTCTTTTAGACAACTCTAGATTTCATATTTAAAAATAGAATATTAAATAAAATGAAATGCCATTAAAGAATTATCCTGATTCTTAACCTATTTAAGAACGCATTTTCTTTTCTTAATTAAGTACTTGCTGTGTTAACATTTACATAAATATATGTAATTAATATTGCATTATTTTTAATAAATTACATTGCACATCTCTGAAGTGAATTTCTTATTGCTATCACGGACATGCGAAATGGTCAATAATGTATCTCCGATCATGTAACATCAACTTCATTCTTCCAAACTTGTATTCTAGTTAGCCCGTTTATGTATTATGTGTATAAAGTATTTTTCCTCGTATAAAGGTCAATTAAAATTGTAAATATGTAAATAAAATTATGAATTAATTTGTATTCTTGATATTGTAACAAAACGTAATTCAAAGTAAAATCAGAATTTTTTAAAAATTAAAGTCAGTGAATGCTTTTGAGCTGCAACAACAAATTAAGGTTTACAGATTAATCCAATTTTTAGTCAACGAAACACTAGTCGCTACACTAAACCTATAACTAGCCATAGTTCCAA
The DNA here is from genome assembly GCA_964035755.1 of Teleogryllus oceanicus. Lineage (NCBI taxonomy): Eukaryota > Metazoa > Arthropoda > Insecta > Orthoptera > Gryllidae > Teleogryllus > Teleogryllus oceanicus. Next base: position 108,002,960 of record CAXIVR010000008.1, on the reverse strand, counting down.
ATTGAAAAATACAGTTAAACGAAGAATCGATCTTAAAAATGGGATAAGTGTATTGAAGTGATTAATAATAACAAAACAATAAAAATAAGAAAAGAAATAAGGATAAAAGAAAACCTGTAAAAATAAAGCAACATCTGGTTTTCTACTTGTCTTTGCAGCTCGCCTGCCTTTCGTCAACCCTTTTTTAAACTACAGATTGCATTTTTTGTTTTCTAATGAGCTAAACTTTTAATAGTATGTAAAATATAATGAATACTCTGTTACGAGAAACTGCAAATATTTTTTATTAATAGAATAACTTTGATTTGAGACGGTTTAATCCAATGAAAATGGTTATTTGAAAATATGCTCGGGAATAGGTAGCTGGAATATTTCAGTTCCTTTTGAAGTTAAATTTAAAAACATGTATTTTATTATACAACAATTACATACTATTACTCGCGCATGATAAATTTTAGTATTCATGCTTGATAAATTTAAGCAAGGAAAAAAAGTTAGACGCTTTATGAGACCTATTTCAAATTATTTTAATATAAATCTGGTTATCACTTAATGCAACTATGCAACTCATAAAAACGTCCCTTCATTTCTTAACAAAACACGGAACCCTGATTATGTATGTTACCACATATCATCTTTCTACATGATTGTGGAATTCACTCTGAGTTTTGTCGCTTGTGTCTTTTGGTCAAAGCTGCAGCAAGTAGTTTCTCCAAAGAGAAATGGTATAAACTTGATTTATTTTATCATGAGACGAATACTCGTGGACAATCTAAATGTCATAAATATAGACCTACTTCATGTCAAAATATTGACTGTTTGGTGTGTGCTTTAATTAATTAAAATATTCAGCAGACATCCTTTCTATATTCCGAGTGATCCTAAGTTCCTAGTGATCAACTGCAATCGACAGCTAAAAGAAAAAAAATTGCTCCTTGCTTCGCGTTGGAATTATGTGTTCACTCCTCTCAGGAGAAATATGAGATGTCACATATCTTCATATTAAGAACATATTTACATAATCGTTGCTGTCAGGAATTTTTCTAATAACTCAACCTATTTCAATCCTTTCATCCTACAAGTCCTTCTGTGGCTCAGTCTCACTTGCCGATATGGAGCCACGAGGCGGTACAAGCCAGACCCCTCCCACTGTTTGTTCCACATATCCCGCCGTCCCCGCGAATCCGCCGGCGAGCGTCGGTAGGCGGCGGGCGTCGCGGCGCGTCGTCATGGCTACGCGGCGCGGCGTCGCTTTGAAGCGGACGTCTTTATTCTCCCTCGCGCCCCGATGCTATCGCCACACATTACCCGCCGCCCAGTCATCGCCGCACCATTTCGGAGGCGTCCCGCCGCGGGGCCTCCTTCCGATCCGCTCGACGCCCGCCGCCGCCCCGCCCCCGCCCCGCCCCCGCCCCCGCGCGCTTGAAAGCGGCCGCCTCCGCGAGCGGCGTCCGCCGGCGGCGCGAGGAAAACGCTGCGGGCCCGCGGGGCGCCGCCGCCGCCCCCACGACCCGGGGAATTAATCGGGACGAGACAAAGGCGGGCGCGGGGCGGCGAGGCGGGGGCGGCGATGAAGGTGGCACTGAAGTGCCGATCCGCGGTCGTGCCGCTCCCAATGGCCACAAAGACGCGGCCGCCGCCCCCGCCCCGCCCCCGCGTTCCGCCTGTACGGCGCCGCGCCGCGCCCCGTTGGACACGCCTTCCTCCGGAGGCTCCTCTCCGTCCGAGCGAACAAGTGAAATTCGGCGTGGAGCATTTAAAGGCCGGCAGAAGAACGGAGCGCGTCCAATGGGTTGGTAATATTGCCTTTGCGCTGCCCGCTCGCTCTGAAGGGAACTAGACTGCTGCGCGCTGAGTAACAGTTTATCACGATAAACAATCGACGGCTCGGAGGACGAAGCTGAAGAAATTCCACGTTGAGAAATGAGAAACTATCAAATCCGTGTATTTTAGAAGAGCCCCGTGAAGGTCAGCAATCAAAGAGTCCGCGTTGACGATTGCTTTTAACACGTTTAAATTCGAATCGGGTGGAACTTTTAATTTAGGTCTTTCAAGACCACCAATTTAAGGATTTTTTGTTTAGAAACGAGACTAAAAGGCAATTTATATTGCGTTATTTACCTCTATGAAACGAAAGAGAGGCTACATATTCAGAGTTGATATTGTGCAGGAAAAATCACTAAGGCAACTCGTTATTGTTCATTGGGATCACGAAAGTTTATACTAATAGAAACCGCAGGCTTCACTTCGAATTTCTTGCAACTTGCACTTTTCTTTCAGTTACATATCAACATAAGTGTATTTTGTTGTTATACTTCATTCCAGGATTTGTAAGGTTATTTTAGGAAATTTTGTTTATTCTTGTATTTTGAAAACTGTAATGAACGTGATATTAATTAATTCATATTTTATAGGGAACTAGTAGAGTTCTTTATATTTCCGCATGATAACATTGAACAATTTTTTAGTGAATTAAAACATCCCTGTTCACAAATGTAGGTGAAGAAATTAATTATGGTATAATTAATACTCCAGTTTATTTTCAGTACTCATCGTCGAAATAAATAAAAATACGAATTTTTAAAACACGTATCACAATACATATACAATATATTTTTTCATCATTACTTGCGTATGAGATAATTTTTTCATATCAATATGAACAAATTTTGTAAGGAAATTTATCGTTAAAATAAATATATTTTTCATAGGTATACTCGTACATGATTGGACAGTTAAAATCTTGGCTCTTTCTCTTTCGTTCCTTTTATTTCTTAACAAAATAATTTGAATTGCCCCCCCCCCCATTACATGCTCGTATGTTCAGTGGAATACTTTTACCAGGTAGTAAATGCGCATCATTCTCATTATTAAAAGAATACCAAAAATTATTTATACCTATTGAATATTTCTATGTGCAATGATATCTCCTTACATGAAAGACAATCAGATCAATTCATGTTTTAAATTCATTCGTTTTCACAACCAAATTCATTAAGATGAGACTAGATATGATAAATCAGAAAAAATAGTGCCCTAGTAATCAAGAGTCTATTAATGTCTTGAATGATGAAAATCAGAAAGGAACTAAAACTATTTCCACTCCACATATTTGCAAGATTTAAAATAAATTTACGTATAATGTTCTGGATTATATATTGATAATAACACTAGGAATATTCCGAGTAATAAGAAAGGACTCATCAGGGATGCTAAAGATTATGTTCCTCTTTTAGACAAAGAAAATGTTGATTACTCTGTTGCCTGCCTGGACTGTCCGTTACGGTATACAAGCCAAACCAAAAGGCGCCAAGCAGATGAAAGATCATGAAATTAACAAAAAAGAAGCTTCCACTGCAAAATTAAATTTTATTTCCCGCGACAGTCTTAACACCTCACCTAATTTTGATTTCCATACACCTTACAACTTAGAAACTAAAACATGGAAATACCTTCGGTTTAATTTTGAGACTTTAAAAATCAAAATTTATCAGACTCTCACAGCAAATTTGGAATCCAATATTTTCGCCAATACTATGTAATGTTCCCAGTATGAAGTATCATTCAAAGCTGTTAATCACGGGTTTTCTTTGTAACTTTAATTTGTTCAATTAAATTTAAAATAACTTTAAAGCTTGATTGAAATAAATAACAAGTATGAAATGTATCTGTAAATAAGTCACATACATAGTCTTCTGTATTTTTAGCTCTACTTACGCTTAACTAGAAGGTTTCTAAGATGAACAAGGAAATTTATATCTTTGGAATTTTAAAATAATAATCACAATTTTATCACAATTTCGGCATCCTTCCGTTGAATTAATGGTTCTCAATATATTCTTCGGCCGTCGTATTCATCGTCATTAAAGCATAGAATAAAATATATGCGAAAACAAATTAAAAATAAATTAATGAATTCCAATGAAACTTTAAAGAAAAATGAAATATTCATTTTTATTTTCAAAAATTATTAAAGAAAAAATTAATAATTATATTTCTCTCATCAACTATAACGAAAAATGTAATAAAACTTCTTGGGATTATGGAAAATAGGCTACTTTTTAATGTTTAGCTTTTAATGTTTGGGGAAAGGAAAAGTCTTTATTGTGCGTGAACTTCATTGAAGATCATTTTTAATTAATATCAGCGCACACTTAAATATATCTGTCATTCTTTCACCTGATCAAAATAAACTGATATTGTTGAGATTATTATACATCGTTGAGACAATTATATAAAATGTGATGCAGGAGAAATTACAAACAAACCTTCTTGTGTGCGTGACCACATTTGAACGTTTTCGGTGGTTATTTTAGTAGTCGCTAAAATAATCTTAGTATTTTGTATCTCGAAATGACGCTCGTAACTGGAATTAATAAACTAATAACAAATAAAAAACAGATCATAAGAGTAGTCAATGTTTCATCGAATAAAGTTCTCCCTCTTGAAAATAAGTCTTGAGTCATATGTAGTCCCACAGGAAATAATTCAATGTTTTCAACACTTTTCTAACATGAACCGGCTATGAGTCTACGTAAGGGATTACACGAAAACTTGTTGAAAAGCAAATATTTCGCGATGATTTCTAAACAATAAGATGAATATGATAGTCGTGTGTGCGACCCTTTCGCGGATACTTCTCGTTACAAAGTATTAAGGGACGTATAGGTAATAAGTGAACTTATTGAACTGGGAGAGGCTCAACAGGTCCTGCTGAGTCAAACTGTGATACCAAGAATCAAGAAAACCAAGGACCTAATTTTACGAAAAAGATCAGACACTGGCTTGACCGACTAACATCCATGCAAAGCCCAACTATGGAAAGCAAGAAATGTAAAACGGAGAACAAAGGTTCCTGGCACAGTTTATGAAACATCTAAGAAAGGATTTCCTAAGGATCGTTCTGTGACTGGTTCAAACGGTTGTTTTTTCTTCAGTTCTAAGCAATATGCAATGCATCTGTGGGCTAAGGGATAGGAAGGTGTGCTGGCGTGACCGGAGGGGGAGGGGAGAGGGCGTGGTGGGTGGACGGGCAATGCGAGACGACCGAGGGTGAGATAGAAGAGCGTGGGATATGAATAAAATAACTTCTTTTGCACTTTTGTTCGACTTCAATTTTGGGATTCGAGTTTTGATACCGGAACCATGAGCTAATTCCTTTCTATTTATGTCTGCAAACCCACAATCATCAATATTTAATTATGGATGTAGATTTGATTTGGATGAATTTTGTTTTTGAAATGATAATATTTGTAATGAAAATAAAATTATTCAACACTTTCTTAAAAAATGTCTTTCCATTAAAAACAATGCTAAGAAGAATACAGTAAAATGATCAATATTTTGGAGAACATAGAGAAATGCAACCCGGTTATTAATAATTAAACGATTTTCTTTACATGACTGAATCCACTCTGGTGCCATTGGGTATCGTCCGGCTCGCGTGCCGTCGCCGGCCGCCGCCTCTTGGCTCCGAGCTCTGAAGGTGGGAACCATTTCTCGCCGCCTGACCTCTCGCGCACTCGCGACTGAGCGGGCGGCCACTCGGGGCTGCCAATAAACGAGGCGTGCAATGTTTCTCGGTGTGGCGCCGAACGTATGATTAATGAATGTCGGCATCCCAGATGGATGCAATGAAATATAGCGGCGTGAATGTTCATGCTTTGTTCTTCGTCGTTTTATTTGGCGTAACCATATTCACAAATGCTATTACCAATGATGGTTTCTCAAAGAAGAAAACAACATTTTTATAAAAATAACCTGAGTGATTAGTGATTACTGTTGTGCTTTTACAGTCACTAAAGTAATTTCGTTTCCCTTGTAAGGAGAAAAAAAGTACCTCCACGGTAAAGCAGATAAATTATAAATGCACTCATACCCGTGTTTATGGGCGTATTATGGATACTGGAAAATTACTGGCACGTACAAATTAAATTTTTAATTGCCACTTCCGTGCATCAAATAACTAGAATTTCAAAAGGAAGAAAACAAAAAACAACGCGGAATAAAGTTTTTGCGGGGTCGACTACGTGCTCTTGACTCAGCGATGCAGAAGCCGCAGCGTTTGACCCTAATTCGCCCCTTTTGTGCTCGCGTTTCTCTCGGAGGGGGCGTGTGGGCCCCGCCCCCCGCGCTAGGGCGCAGCGGGGGCCGCGTCAGCGAGACGTCAATTTGCGCTGCCGCCCGGCCCCCGGCTCGGGACCTGCGTGGCGACGCACAGCAGCACAGAGGCCGGAGCCCGGGGCGTCCAGCGGCCGTTGCGACCTGCCGCCGCACCCCACAATCGCCCGCTTCCGCCCGCCACCGGAAGTCACCGCCGTGGGAGCGGCCCGCCCCCAGCCGGGCAGCGAGCACCGCCCGCCCCGCCCCGCCCCGCCCCGCCCCGCCCCGCCCCGCCCCGCCCCGCCCCGCCCCGCCCGCCCCGCCCCGCCCCGCCCCGCCCCGCCCTGCCCCGCCCCGTCGTGGCCACATCTAGGGGCGCGTCCACCTCCTGACTTCACTTCCCGCGCCGCGAAACACCGGCGGCACAAAGCCAAGGCGCTCTGTGACACGTACTCGTTATGCACTGCGATGGGACAACGATACACCGGAAGCGGAAGTGCTGTTAGAAGAACCCTCCGATCGCAGCGGAATTGTTCATTTGGGGGCAGGGCGTACTTAGGGTAGTCCCTCATTCATTATCATCTCGGAAGATGGCCGTTTTTATTCATTGTCAACCGATTTCTATTTTATAAGGCTGCCAACCTGAGGCGAGTCGATCGACGGACATCTCTGACAACACCTTCAGCGCTTTCATTGTCCAGGATCGTCCAAAGCAAAATACACTATATTTCGCGTTCTTCTCATCGAAACACCCCTTCAAGTTTATGGTAGAAACTAAGATCTGTTGATTTTCAAAAATTGAGAAAGAGAAAATTGTTAATTTTTCGTTTCTAAACCAGTTTCAAAAATAAAACTGATATCAGACAACAAGTAATGGAGCTAAATTTTTAATATGTTCGCTTTCCAAAAAATTACAAATGATTCATGTAATCTGAAATAAGTAAAGTATCTTATGTGATCCCAGAGTACCATTCAAGCTATAACGTTTTTATTGAATTAATGATATTCAGTTGTTATCCATTGCACTTTCAGACTATTTGTGATATTGCAGTGCCTCTGACTGGGAGGTCCTAAGTTCGAGTCCTGGGGGCAGCAGAATTTTTGACACTAGCTTTTCAGCTAGGGCGGCCAGTGCTCTGATCAGTAGTTTTCCGTGGTTTCTCCGATCAACACCAGGCGAATGCCGGAGCATTGCCGAAACAAACGGACCACGGACCACGTGTGATCTTTCCTTCCTCTTCCTTGTCCTATTCTATCCTCTTACACACACACACACACACACACACACACACACACACACAGACTTACACTAACACGTACTACACTACCACGTATTCCGGGAGACCGGTCGGGAGCTTAGAGCTTGTCCCGGATGGGGCGATGCCTCGCTGGTTAGGGGGAAACCCCACTAGCAGACGGTAGGTCGGCGCTGGATCTCGTCATCCAGCGGGAGAAGATCACCGCCATCTCCCGAGAAAAAGCATGCACTACACTTACGGGGCTAATAACCAAATCAATTGACGCGCCCGGAAACACGACAAAATCAATCAAACGTATTTGGATATCGAAAAAGCGTCTTTTCTAGATTTAACAAAATATCTCAGAAACGTTTAACCCTTTTCCGTGTAAAATCTACAGTTAATTTGTTTAACCAAGTAGAAAGTCTCCATAACGTGTAATTCGTGTAACGTTCATTGAAAAATATTTAATGTAGGATTTGTAAACAAATTTTCTATAATTTTTAAATGCCCATCAACTTGTTGCATTTTGGCAAGTGCATCCTAGGCACATTTATCATTTGAACACTGCAAACAGCTGACTGTGGCGGCAAGCGCTTTGTGTTTGAGTTGTGTCATAGACATTCGTGTAAAGTATGGATATCTTCGACTCATGATTCCGGCGTGGAAGGTAAAGTATACGTAACCTGCAATATCGCATCTAACTCATCATCTATCTTTGCATTGCTGAACTTTAATGCCGATTTTCTGATACTTTGTCATCAACATGCAATGATGAATTCAATATTTTCATAAACACGCACCGTATTCTAAGTTCTCTTCTCTGTGAAGCGAATGCCCGTGAGAAGATATTCAGGAAGCGAAACTTTTGTTAGACCATGAAATACCTCGGGTGTCTGGAAAGGGATGGGATCCCCCGGAGAGAAAATCCTGGAATCACGAACGCTGTGCGTGTGAAGTTTGCTAAGTCACCATGGTAACTGCATGAAAGTACACGGTTTTCTCGAAATTTTAATGCCCTTCTGTCACGAAAATGTTGCTCAACAAATGGGTTTCATTTACGAAGAATATTTGTCTCAGTGAATTCGCCGAGATAAAAAACATACCTGTGCCTGAAATTACACGGAAATTACAACTTACATAGTAACAAGTTGCAGTAGTATACTACTGCAACTTGAAAGTGAATTTGTCAAAGGTCGTTCGCTGCCGTTTTCGCTTCAAAAATCAATTTTACAGAACATCATTGACAGTTCTCTTTATTAGAGTATTTCACGTCGTAAAGCGGAGCTTATAAATTGACGAACAAGTGGTTTTCAAGTTTATCATTCACATTAGGAAATTGAAAACAAAAAAATTCACAAACGGAATACAATGGTGAATTTTCTTAACTTCGAAATTTCTAGTAAGGATTCAATAAGAATTCAAGAAAGTAGCAAGAATTCAATGGAAATAAAAGAATTTAAATTATCGGCGATTATTTTCGAGAAAAAAAGCTTGTTTTTCACACTTGCGATGTATTTCTACAAATACTTCACTTAAATGTTGTTCTTTCGTAAAAACGAGTATTTTTAGAAAATGCATTTACCTAGCAGCAATTACCCTATTATCCTTCACATATTCTGCATTATACAATGGTAGAACAAAAGAGTATCATTTAATACGCGGTTGTAATATATTTAGAGTTTATCAGAGAGTTTTGGATCTCGGTATTTTCTTCTTCGATAGTTTAAAATGTCTTCCAGCTTATTATTCAAGGAATACTGAAATGTTCCTGAGGTTGAGAGTGCTGGTAACGAAATTTCTCCCTCGTGTCTCCTTTAAAAATTGTTAAGATCTCCGCCACTATCTCTTCGTTTCATGTTCCACCCTACAGCTACGCTTCCGTGCACATGCCTCGCTTGACCATGTCTGCCGCGCAAGTTCAAACCTGTCGCCGCAAACAGTATTCCGTAGTGCGTGGTCGCTCCGAAGCTGACGCCGAATCATCGCGGATACGTTTACAAAGTTGTGTATTTGATGACAAACTAAACATATCACCAACATTTGGTGTTCTTTATAAAAACTGCTTTGTTTTCTCAGAGATTTGAAGCACAGAGGTTTGAAACATTAGTTTAACCTAGTGGTATTTAGAAGATTTAAAATCTCTGCTAGAATAATGGTCTTGGGGTAGTCAAAATTTGTGAGGTTGGGTGGACTGGCCGTCCCTCCTTTTGTAGAAAATGGAAATCATGGGAAAGATGCACCAAAGTAGTGTCTATTTCCCCTTAGAGAAGGAACCGTGATGCGCCGTGAGAATGCCGGAGTCAGGCGCTAATGCAGTGGGGGCAAGAGGGTGCCCGAGCGGATTGCGAGTCGGATTGTGTCAATTCATTGCTACCAGAGACACATCATCTGACAGCTGTGTAAATATTTGAATTCCAAAATTGAGAGTCGAACCACTGCTGGAAAAACCGAAAAGAAATAAACAGAGATGGTCAGAATATGTAGGAAGAATGCCAGAGAACAGACTACCAGCAATGCAGTGGACTACAGGTGCAGAGAAAGAAGAAATGTAGGATGGCCAAGGAGGAAGTGGACATCGAAACAGGCTCTAAGAACCTAACTCTAGAAGAAGAAAGAGAAGAAGAAACAAAATCCAAAATCACAAATTCTCTTAGAAGAAATGTAGGATGGCCAAGGAGGAAGTGGACATCGAAACAGGCTCTAAGAACCTAACTCTAGAAGAAGAAAGAGAAGAAGAAACAAAATCCAAAATCACAAATTCTCGGAGAAGAAATGTAGGATGGCCAAGGAGGAAGTGGACACTGAAAGAGGCTCTAAGAACCTAACTCTAGAAGAAGAAAGAGAAGAAGAAACAAAATCCAAAATCACAAATTCTCGTAGAAGAAATGTAGGATGGCCAAGGAGGAAGTGGACATCGAAACAGGCTCTAAGAACCTAACTCTAGAAGAAGAAAGAGAAGAAGAAACAAAATCCAAAATCACAAATTCTCTTAGAAGAAATGTAGAATGGCCAAGGAGGAAGTGGACATCGAAACAGGCTCTAAGAACCTAACTCTAGAAGAAGAAAGAGAAGAAGAAACAAAATCCAAAATCACAAATTCTCTTAGAAGAAATGTAGAATGGCCAAGGAGGAAGTGGACATCGAAACAGGCTCTAAGAACCTAACTCTAGAAGAAGAAAGAGAAGAAGAAACAAAATCCAAAATCACAAATTCTCGTGGAGACGGTCCGGCGACGCGCCGTGAGAATTCCGGAGAGGCGCAGGTGAGGGGGGGGGGCGAGGCCGTCGCCGAATTATCGGCGCCCGGAACAAAGCGGCGCGGCGGGGGGCGGCGGCGGGGCGCCGGGGCCCGCGGCCGCGCCGCTCCGTGCCGGGCGCCGCCCGCTCCGCCCCCGCGCGCCGACCGCCACACTGGGCCCCGAAAACAGCGCGTGCGCCCCAAAAGAGTCGCCGCAAACACCCGATATCTAAAAATCCCCGACTTTCCTTACCCCACTTCAAAATTCTCATTCTTCGTTACCACATCGAATTTGGCGTACTTTCTTTACCCAACTTCAAAATTCTACTCATTTCGTTCTTACCACATCGAATTTGGCGTACTTTCCTTACCCCACTTAAAAATTCTATTCATTTCGTTGTTACCACATCGAATTTGGCGTAGCAGGAATTTAAAATAAATGAATGGTTGTTCTGTACTAGGTAGTCAAAGAGACTACCAAACAGAAACAATTCACGCTTGGCTTTTGGCTCCGCACTCACCACACTCAAGACAATGAAACATTTACATTACGTTTACAAATACGAATGTTTAAATTGAAATTAGTATAAGTGATTTTGTAAAGTTTTAAATGGGTCAAGTTTTAATTGTGCGTCCCGCTAGAGTGAGCGCTAAAATGCGTTTGTTGTGTGCAAAAATATAGTCGAGAAGCAAATATATTTTGAAAATAGATCTTTAAATAGTACTATATGTACCATAACTGGGATCTAGCTCGAAATGCTAAGAAATCCTTTTGTGTACTATTAATTAGAATTCTAATTGAAATCTAATGTTTGTGCTGCATATTTAGTATTGCGGCATTCTATTGTAACCAGATATATTTGAGATTGAGCAGGTTGTTCACACAATAATTTGTAATAGGTCAATCCTGTAAAGAAATAATCAATGAAGTAAATAAACAATTCTAAAATTCAAGATGATTATCGAGCTAAATTTTCAGTGTGTTTAGGGCAAGTCAAAATGGACGGGAAAATTCAAATATCAACGAATTCGATTCATAGACACAAAGCATTTCACAACTACCAATGGCAATGGCTTCTATTGAGTGACATTTTAAGAAGTATGCAAAACGTATTAAGGCTTTTTCTTTCCAAAGTTGACATCACCCTACATCTCAATAGGGGGAATCTTGATCCATGCCTTAGCAAACCTGCGTGATCCTCGGAAATGCAATGGGAAGAACCTGACAAACACACATGAAAGGCAAACAGCATCAGAGCCCAGGGTCGTATTTGAACCCGGCGTCCCTAGGGCCTCAGACACCGAGTCGGTCCTCGCTTATAAATACCTTAGAAATTCATTGATATACCACACGAAATTAACTGCGTATAATAATCTCCCAGTGAGACCTGGAATGAATGCTTTATGACTTGTTCGTTATTTGTGCGTGCGTTACCAGGTGCGTTACCAGGTGTTCATGGAGAAGCAGGCACTTTTTAGAGCTCACATCCGCAGTTCATTAATGCAACTGACAGAATGCAAATGAAAGTTAAGTTAAACATAATAAATCCAAGAATGAAACATATATTTTACAATAAAAAACACAAAATAAAAACGAAGAAACACCCCAGTGATGCATTAAGAGAGATAAGAGTTAGGAGATGTAAGGTTGATAAAAATGGTGCATAAACAGTGGAGCAATCAGTTTTTTTTGGGGGGGGGGTATAAGGAGGATCCGACTTGACGTTTCTTATACTGAATTAAAAAGTTGTTTTTATTTACATCATTTACAGCTATTTAAAAAAATCAATTGAGATATTGATTGACTTTTGATGGTTTAGAAAATTTAGGAAAATATATTTGGGAAAAAAAGTGTCTTCTGCTTCTGGAGGGGCGGGGCCCAGCGGGTTTAGGCCCCACCGTTGGGTGCGCCACGGTACATGAGTAATAATACCATTGCTGATTGTGAACTCTGAAAGTAAACATACAGAACATATATTTAAACAAAAATAATATATTATATAATAATGTAAGTTAAAAACATTTATTTTTCTAAATGTTTAAAATTGTGTCGAATATGTTAATGTCTGTTTTATCGTTATTAATGATAATTGTTTTAAGAGATAAAAAACCCAAAAGGGACGAAACGTAGCTCAATTACTGAAACAGTAACATTAAGGTGTATGTTTTAAACAGGACAAACTTGTATAATTTCTGCGTAGGGTCATTTGACGAGTGGAGATGGTTCCTGTGCCAGGCGCGCGGTGGCGGCGGCGTCGTTGGGGCGCCCCCAAAAGGGACGAAACGGCCCACCGCGCGCCGCCCTGCGCCGCGCCGCGCGTCCCCATTGGCCCGCCCGCGCGCCGCCGCCCAATGGCCGGGCCGGGCCGCCCCGGCGCTCCGCCCCGCCGGCCACCCCCGCCCCCGCCGGCGCGCCCGCTCCGTCACGCCACCGCCCACCGCCCCGCCCCTCGCGAGCCTTTCTCAAATCAGCGGTAACAGTGCGGTGCCTCGATTAGAATCTTGCGCTTCCAAGGCTGCGACTGCGGTGAATGAAGAGAAGATACGTTCAGATAGAAGAACATAGCCTCTTCCAAAATTTATGAAACTGCACTTAATAATTTTTTCTACCTTGAAGCTTTAGTAGTTCGCTGGACATAGATAGGCGACTTACAGTAGAATTACACCCCTGCAATGTTCTTCGTTCTTGTTAGTTTGACGTGCGTGCAAAAGTTCTCTTAGCAAAGGAGAGATATTATCGCTCTACAATTAAGTTAGATTAATATTAAGGGATTTCGAGGGTTATATAGTGACTGACATCTTAAATCCAGCATTACTTTTCTTATCTTACCATTGGTACTTTTTGGTCACAGCAGGGAAATTTATGGTACCTCCAGCGAACTTCTTCGATATTCAAGTCACTTGAGTGCGTAGAAGAAAGGACCTTCATTCCATGATCTGTAGTAAGTAATATTATGAATTCCGCATTTTGAATGATATAGAAATGATTATACAAAAACCAATCTTAAATTACTGAAACTTGGGACTTTTTGTAGCCTCTTTAGAACATTCTTAATTAAAGCTCTTCTTTGTCGAGATCCATCGTCCAATTCGATCACCAACGATATAGTTTGTAATAAATAGAAAGTTTTGCCGAAAATGTTAATTTCGAGATTAAATTTCCAACATTCTTTCAGAATTCGTACTCATCTGGTTTTCAACTCATCTGGTGCGGTGGATGGAGGGAAAACGATAATGGAATCCGAGTCAAAGAAGGAAACTCAAGACACGAAAAAATGATCCCAAAAGAAGAAAGAGTAAGGCCAAAAGCAGGTTGCAATAACCAAATGAAAAAAGTAACAGATAAGTGCAAATTACCTCCCGATGCCTTGAAGAACTGAGAAGTTTGAAGATGGAGATTAGACGTATTGGTCTACATAAACGGCAAGAAGACGAAGGAGGAGAAGAAGAAGAAGAAGAAGAAGAAGAAGAAGAAGAAGAAGAAGAAACAGAAGGAGCAAATCATCTTGAAAGATACTGCAGTAGTGTTTCTCAACTGGAATGTTGAGAATCCTTACTCGTCACCCCTGTACCTTGTTCGCTCGTGAACCTCGTTCGCGGACTGATGCCAACGAGGCAGCGGTTGTTCAAAATTTTTGTACCTTCGTCAGACACATATTGCGGAGACGTACGAGTGCACGAACGTCAATTTGTAATGATTTAAGGGCATGTTCTCACTGAGAAAACATAACTCTATTCTTGTTGTTCATATGAATGCCAGTCTCAAGAAGTCAGAGTACCAATTTGCCTTTTCCTGTGTTTTCCTTTAGGGAAACTCATGTCCGTGTATAGTATAATTATAAAATATTTCCAGGTGTAATATTGATTATTTCACACATGTTAGTTCCTCCTCTCTCAATGCAAATAGAAAATATACTACCTACTATCAACAAAGGAAAATATTGGTTAAAATGAGATTAGATGTTGAAGGTCTAGGATATGAAGAAAAGTAAGACGTATTTTGCATATACGTGATATCGTTCTTATCAAGAATATCAAACAAACCATGTAATAATGCTGACAGATTACACGTGTGCAGAAGATAGACCATTAGCTAAAGAGGAAGTAAATTATGCCCAGAGTTGAACGGAGAACAGTTTTTCTTCCAGCAATTTGAAATCTTCTGTATTAATGTCATCTGTGTATTTTACGAATACTGAGGTAATTTGAATTTTTGAGATGTAATAATTCCTATTCATTATCGGAAATAATTCCTATATCAAATTGCTCAGATACATTAGTCATCCTAAGGTCGTCTCAGAACTCCATCCACTTTCGGAAACAAAAGGAAAGGATAATGAGCTGAAATGGAAAATCCCAAAATTTCAGTCTCAAGATATCCAGCAAAGTAGTTCTTGGCCTACCTTAAACCATAATGGAAAGGATTAAATCAGTGGCGGCTGGTGCCCCAAAAAACTGGAGGTTGTAGCTCCATTGAATGACGCAAATGTAATTTCCAAAATTCAGAACACGAATACGTGATAAAATGTAAGCAATTCATGTAAATTAATTTAAACTAAGTTAAATTAAGTCTTTTCTGAAACATTACTTACATAATTTTATACTAGTGTCCATGTTAGGTATTTACACCTTCGGCGCACGTGGTTCTGGCTTTGATTTTCACTGAGCACTTACGTTTTTGTATTTGTATGCATTGAGACAATTTGTATTAGTAATAGTATGCATTGAGACAATTGAAAATAGAACGGTAATAGAATTCTTACAAAACAAAAAAGAACTTGGTTTCGAAAATACGGTGATCGCTCTCCAGCACTTTGAAACAAGCACTATTGTTTGGACACGTTTTAATCAAATAAAATTATTTTAGTTCGAAAATTTGACTATCCTGGTTATACATCGCAATAATGAAATATCCTTCTACACACACTCGTATTCACACCGATGCTCGTGCTCTCAGACTGTACCTGCAGCCGAAAAAATGCACCCACCGTGAGAGACAGAAAGGCTCCTCCTTCCATAAAGGCCAACGTTACACAAAGAAGTTATCAAGTGTACATTTTGAATCGAAAATCTAATTTCAAATGAAAAAAAATTCTCCAAACATCATAAAAAATGCATTCCATGCTGTCAATAATTGACTGAACTTTTGTACGTTCAATAACTTGCGAAATTCATGAAATGAAGTGTCAGCTAGTGTCAGAAGAATAAGAATACTTCTATTTCCCTCGGACCCTGCACAGCTCTCGGCAACAAGACCTCCACCCATTGGTTGTGCAACCGAACGCCTTGTTGAACCCTATGTTGAAGCATAGAACCAAAGAGAGAGCCAAGAGCGTGTCTTGGTGGGGAGTGGGAGAGCACCAGACGATTAGATATTGAGATTCTGATCGTTTCATGCCACCCATGCTAGGGAGTGCGGGTACACAGAAGAACTGATTTTCCAAAAATGTAATAGAAGGTTATATGAAAGGCGCAAGAGAGAGACAGAGAGACAGAGAAGAGACAGAGACAGAGACAGAGAGAGAGAGGACAGAGAGATTGAGGGAGAGAAGAGAGAGAGTGAGAGAGTGAGAGAGAGAGAGAGAGAGAGAGAGAGAGAGAGAGAGAGAGAGAGAGAGAGAGAGAACTGTTTTGTAGATTAAGGCCTAAAAATATATCGGTTCCAAGGCACGAAAACGCCTAAGGAGCACCGCCATAAGACGCACCGATTCTGTATTGTGTTACGGTGCCGTGTATTGAAGCATAGTTTGTGTTACAACTTGTATTTGCACCTGTTTTCTAATCGTAGAATACTCTACAAAGTCTACCTTTTCCGTCTTAAATTTGTTTAATGCAGCTTTGGGTGTAATTTACACCTAGTAGTAGCAGATTTAACGAAGATTTTGGTCGTCCCATAAACCGTACAAAACTGTCACCTTTCCTTAGCGTGAAATATGAAGATGAGGTTCTTACAGTTTCAAAACAAAAAACAAAAAAAAAGGGATATTACCACTTATCATGTTCATGTTTCAACGTAATAGACTTTGAATAAGAATCCACTTTGCTTCAGAATTTCTCATTGGCACTTAAAATTTTCAGGGAATTCATTCAGGGAAGGCTCATGGATATTTTGTCATCACTAGCATAAGAACTTCATGGAATCTAACTGTCGAAAATTAAAAAAAAATCCTAAATGAAAAGCTCAATAAGCTAAATTAACAAAGCAGAAATTGATGCACAATTAGACGTTTACAATACTAGACTCTTAGTAACTAGCAATTTCTTCTTTAGTGGCATTATTGAAACAATTGTGATTTTTCAGGGCTCTTTTCCTTAAAGCAGTGCTTGGGATTGAGTTCAGTTTTTCACATTCTGTACCACAAATTTGACAGAAGGGTAGAAAACGCTAAGGGTTTGCCAGACGTCACTGCAATCAACCCGAGATTGCCAAAACACGCAGTTCCCATGTAAGTTGGTATGTTGGGAAAGAAAATTACATTTACATGCAAAGTATTCGTGCTTTCGTTTCACTCTTCGATGCATTTTTAAACAGAACTCTTCTCATTTCATTATTTAAGCTATTAGAGTCATGGAAATCGTAAACCAAGAAACATCAAACATAGATAGGAAGTTTTAGGGTTTCTCTGTGGAAATTATTTCATTTTTATTTATTAAAATTTTAGGAAACAGTTTTGATGAAGACATGAAAATTCAAGCGAAGGAAAAATTCCAAAATTATCAGCTATACAGATATTTGGTGCTCAATTCTAAAGGGGGAGAAGTTAAGCGTTTGATAACGATAACGAATTAAACGAATTTAAGTGCGCTAAGGGTGATGCGCTGCTCTGGTCGTGCATAACCTCGTTCCCCGAGGCGGAAGGCAGGTCTCCATCTCGGCGCCCCAGAAACAGCGACATGAGGTCGTCCATTACGGAAGGCGGTGCGGCCTTGTTCCGTGCCGCCAAGCTGTTACCTCGCGCGTGTTAGGGCAGCGATGGGTGGGAGTGGGCAGAGGGGACGGGAAGCGGCTTAACGGCAGCTACCTCGTCCATGTGATTTCTTTGGAATTGATCAGAAAATTTCCAAAGCTGTAATAGTGTTATTAAAACTATTTCATTAATGAAATTTAGTATTTAAAAGGTGCTATTTTCTGTTAATGTCAATTCCTTGATTTGACTAAACAATTTTAGTTTTTATGAACACCTCTTCAAAATTTGCACTGTGACTTTTATTCTATAGCATTATGTGAATGGTCGAGAAATAAAATGTTCTATCACACAGCGATAAACAAGAGAGGGCAATAGATATCTGACTAGTTCACATGTTAGGGATTCTAAAAATCCATTTGCGTATAGTATTATTGTAAGTCCATCAGCTGAAGCTTCTGGAAACATTCTTTGGACTTTGACCTGATAGTTCAACTTACCCTTGATAGTGCCACAAAACTACACTTTCTTTTAAATGTAACGTCCGATACTTCAATTACTTTCTATACCTGGCACACATATTATTCTTTTTTCCCTTCTCTTACCTTGCGGGATATGACCTATATTTCTTTCAATTCCCGTTTCATCATTTCGTATTATAAATTCTCATTTTTGAAAATTTTCTCGCTTCCAATGCCATAGGAGAAATAGTACATCTCTTTTCGCCGTCTCAATAATCTTCAATTGAAGAAACAAATGGAGCAAATTTCTTAATCCATTTGAGTTTACCGTGTTCGAATGAAAAGAGCGATACTAAATTTTGTAACTCTTAGTTCAATATTAAGAACTTACGGCAACACAAGGCAGAACCAGGCTTAGTCGCCACCACTTGTGGCCGCTTCTTTGGCCCCTCCCGGCCACGAGCCGTCGCCACTTCTTTCGCTCTGCAATTAGTCAGCTGCAAAACTTGACAGAGGAGATGTGCATGTAGGCTTTTTTACATGAAATGTGAAAACTCCAATTGTACATGCTTCGGTGATATTGTCGTGACGCCGACGACATAAGGAGGGAGCGGATGGTGGGCCAGTAAAATGCACACGCAAAGACTGTTAACCATGGATGTATTTTATTCCAGCAACTTACATCGTGCTGAGCAGACACTTACATAGGGTAGCACAGAAACTTACATGGCGAAGCGCCGAAACTTACATAGTTTAGGAAGTACCCAGACAGTCGAAACGGGAGGGGGGTGTCAGGAGACGGCGGCGGCGACGGCGACGGCGAGGCGGCGTCCGGCGATGGCGACAGCGAAGGCAGCGGTAGTGACACCGTGGCACCTACGTCGGCTGCTCTTTGGCCGGGGCAGTCGGGTCCTATGGTGGAGACACCGGTCCGCCTACCGAACCTCGGAGCCCAGGGACACTACTCTTGGTCGGGACAGTCGGGTCCTATGGTGGAGACACCGGTCCGCCTACCGAACTTCGGAGAGTGACACTGGAGACTGACTGCCGGCTCCAGGGATGCGCCGTCCTTATAAGGGCGACGGACGGGTCAAGGGTTGTGTTTCGGGGTACGTCACGTACGCCGTATCTCACTCCGAGAAGGGGTGGGTGCGTTGCGGAGCCGAGCTTTGCGACAGGGCGGGGTGCGTCATGCGACCGACGGGCGCCATGAGTCAGGGCGGCCCTTTGTCCGGCGCGCGCTGAGGGCGCGTTGCCGGCGCGTCACCTCAGTACAAGGGTCGAATTGTGACACCCTGCACCAGGCACCGCCGCATGACCAAGAGTCGGCCCGGCTTCACCACAATATTAATACGACGTTGTTGAAAGTGTTGACTGCAGCAAATCCATTGAACCGGGAGCGGTGGCTCAGAGCATCAACTGATACTACAATGCTATTGACCGGGAGGTCCTGAGATTCGAGTCTCGACGGTGGCAGGATTTTCGACACTAGCGAGACAGCTAGATTGAGTTCCGTCGTTGTGTGGAGGGGATTTCTGGCAGCCGGCTGCTCTGATCGGTAGTGTTCCGTGTTTTCTTCGATCAATGCGAGGCGAATGCCGGGGAAATACCCTACCGAACGAGCCACAGACCACGTGCGATCTTTACTTCCCATTTCTTGTCCTCACCCCTTACATATACTTGCACTTACATACACTACTGTACCACACATGCCGGAAGATCGGCCAGGAGCTTAGAGCTGGTCCCGGCTGGGGCGGTGGCCCTCTGGTGAGAGATACCTGGGTTGTAGATACCTGGTTGTGGGAAAACCCCGCTAGCCGACGGTAGGTCGTCGTAAGATCTCGCCATCCAGCGGAGGAAGATCTCTGCAACCTCCCGAGTAGAAAACATGCCCTACACTTACGGAACTAATGACCTTACCCTTGATGCGCCCGGAATCACTAGTTATCAGGCAATCATCAATCCAAAATCCATTGTCATTAAATGTACCATCAATATTGGTGATAAAAACTTATATCTACAGGTTACGTGGCCTTAACCATTAGACAGGTGTGAGGGGACAACTACATTTCTTGCTCCCCCCTTATCCACTGAACTGTCTTTATTTACATATATTTTAATAATTCAGTAAATAAATAAGTCATACTCGGAAAATGAAATTATATCTTCAATGATTCAATGAATAAATGAAATTGATATTATGTTAAATCATTTACCAAATGGCTTGGAGAGACCCTTCTCTAAATGTCGTGTAACAATTTTCCAAATTATTCAGGTAAAAAGGGGGAAATTCGACATTGAATATATTTAAGGAAATAAAATGCATTATTACCGACGACATCGGGTTTCCTTTCAAAACATTTTGGGGAGACACAGTCCTCCCCCTTTGTGCACACGCCAATGTATTCAATGCTGTTGTGACGCTCGTGTCTATTGAGCGGATGCTGCAGCGAGGCTGACGAGACGGCGACTGTCGCTCAGCCTATGCGTGGGTGGAGCCGCATGTGTTAGTTAGTTAGGTAGTTAATGCCTTATTTTAGTTAGGTAGTTAGTTAATGCCTTATTTTAGTTAGGTAGTTAGTTAATGCCTTATTTTACGTGGCGAGACTCGGGCCATCAGGCCCGCTCTTCCGTCTAACCACGCAAATTTCGCTACGCACCTTTCACCACCTAGCGGAGAAAGGAGGTATTATCTTGGGCGACGAAACAGGCGGAACTCAATTTTGCTCAGAGGCTTCATTTAGGATTGAGGATCTTTTACATGCAGTAAATCTACTACATGGGACGACTTTACTTCCCCTCCGAAGGAAGGCGTATGAAGGATTTTTTCGCCCTTAAAAATCCACGGCTTCGATCGGGTTTGAACCCGATCGACAAGTCCCCGTACAACAGTCCGATACGCTAACCGTTATACCACCGAATCCGCGTTATACCACCGAACCCGCCACTGTCGCAATGTGTCGGCCACTGCCGCAATTTGTGGTCACACGCAGCGACAGCAGTGGCCGAGTCTGCAGGGTTCTGATTTAAAATGTTAGGAAATCGGCGCCAACAGTCTGAGGCCACAACTAGTGGCCGCCAGTAGTGGCCGGGAGTGCGTTCGGCCGTCTGGCATTGCACGACTCTGTCGCGCCTCGCTCTATTTAATTCAGGTTCAATTAAGTATATTAGGTCACCTTCATGTTAGCGAAATTGCAAATTGTCAAATTACGCGCCATTACACTTCCGTGTTGTCTCCTATAAATGCCGTTAGCAGCTTCCGTGACGGATATACTGTGACGTTACCCGAATTAATTCAAACCGACATTATAATATTCCCAATTCTCATAGGATGTTAAGGAACTAAGCCTCCGGTCAACTACCATAACACTTAGTTTCCTGCTGGCTTGGGTTGAAAAATGGCAAACAAAAAATGTCGTGTTTCATTGTGACAATAGGCCTACTTGTCAGTTTCCATGAATTCGTACAGAAAATAATGTAAGTAAATCATACTAAAGTATCTTTGGCGATTCCATTTCAAAATACCGTACTCTATTCTTATTGCCGCCTCGTCCGTCAACACTTTCTTCGTACGCCAAACTTTCACTTTCTATTCTAGATACGTAAATAACAATTTTCTACGCAGGTCAGCTAAGCTGAAAATAACAAACGGAGTGCACCAACAGGAAGAGGCGAGGAGAACGTCCTAGAGACAGCAGAGACACGGAGCTGTGTGGCGGAAGCTGTGGAGCCTTGTTCCGCGGTGTGCGGGTTTGTCGCCTGGAAAACTTTAGTGGCGCGTCCCGGAGGCAGAGCGGGGCGAGGCGGGGGCGGCGCGGGGGCGGCGCGGGGGCGGCAAGGGACGGAGAGTGCGCGCGCGCTCCATCCGTTGTTTTCCGTCGCCGCCGCCGCCGCCGCCCCCATTGCTCGGGGGCCGAGTTGCGCCATCAGCGCAACAGCGCCTTTCCATTAGCCGAGGGGGTGGGCGCTCAGCAGGCGACCTGCCCCCTCCCCCCGCCCTGCGCCCACACCTTCGCTTCGCGGCCTTCCGTTTATTTATAATTTGTCGGCGACTGAGTGCAAAAATACGTAACGATTGAAAGCCGAGGGAATGCACAGTGAGAGGCGATGAGTTATAAGAGGAATTCGATAAGGTACGAGCGTGCGTGGCCGAAGAGAAGTGTTATTTACATATTGTCTTCACAGCTTTTATTGGGCTATCTCCTTTCCGAGGAAAGCTTTTCCGTGTCGTTGTTTGTCTTTTCGGTCTGGTTTCTTCTACCCTTTGGAGATCGAAGAGAGTTTTGCGTATCACTGCTCTGCTTCTACCAGGAAGTAGTCCACCATTTCATGCTTGTGGAAATTCCTCGCAGTTGCTGCAATGAGGCGACCGCTACAGAGGGTCACGTCTGGAACAAACATTGAGGAAGGCACAAACAGGCAAGGAATGTGGCGAGGTTAGCAAACAGTTATCACGGAAAGGTGTTATCTGAGAGCAGGCACGTCAAACCGCGCCCGCAGGGGGTACTTGCCCGCCTGGGAAGCTCGGCGCTTCTACGACCACGGGCTCCTGACTGCGCTCTCATTTCCCCTTCAAATCCAGAAAGGGGTATACAGGCGTAAGCTAAAACGGACGAGGCGAGGAATAGTGCTTCATACCAAAATATGTGTACCACACTTGTTTTATGAAATCGAGATTTGAATTACGTAGATATTCGTTTCTATTTATTACTATCTCATGTTCACTATCATTTTAAATTATGCCTCGAATAAACATTTTTCGCGAGGGCAAGAGTATGCTTGAATAGCGAACATTTTCTTTGTTTCTTTTTTGTTCAATTATTCATCATTCAATTATTTATAGTATTTAGCAATAATAGGAAATAAGTTAAAAAGATTTTGTAAGTTAACAATTCTTTCTTACGGACGGTCGGCGCATTTATCGGACAAGAATATTTGTCTGTTAAATATCCTGACTTCAGTGTACCCAGTTAATACTACTACATCATTCTTCAGTAAACACGATTTCAGTACAAGACCCTTTCCATTCAACATGTTTAATTTTGATTTCAATTGAGAATTTGAAATCTGACGGATGAGTTATTTTATTTTATTGGATCATTTCTTTGCTTTAAAGAAAGAATTGGAATTGAAATAGTTAAATTTGGGATTATAACTGTCATGTAACTTCTCCCAAAGACTGTCATGGGCCAGGTATCCCGTGACTTACTGCTGTTCCGGAGCAATTTCTAGAACTCTCACTTTTAAATTTCACGCCCATTTCTCAGTACGCAGTGCCCGCGAGCTCTAGTAAGTTGTTACCTTGCCCGTGACCTTGACATACCAGCTAAACTAGATTTAATTCATTATATGCGATTAAGTTTTGCGGCATTTTTGATCGTATTATTCATTTTTAATTTGTGGAATATTAGACGTAGGAAAAGTTTGAGTGTTATCCTCAATACATATCCCCTTTACCTATTGCCCTCAGCTAGCTGTTGTGATGTGCAGACTTTGCGAAACCAATTTTGCGATCATCCTTATTTACTTTTCAATAACTTCCGGAGTCCAGAGCTTATGACACTCATTACTCGTTCTCTTCAATGCAAACACTAACAATTTTTAGAAGGAATATCTTTGACATGCCGGCAAATAGTGTCTCTTACAGCCCAGTGCAACTGGTGTTTCTTATAGGTACTATTTTGTTTTGCTCAATATTTGTTGTCTTATAGTTTGTTCAGTTTGTTATAGCTATAGTAGCTAGTATATTTTTCGCTAGTATATTGTCATGATGATTTTAGTTTAGTGATTTTTAGTGAATATCCACCTACTGTAACCCTGCTAAAGCAAGAGGCCTTTGCCCTTTACGGGATATTGTTGGCTAATAATAATAATAATAATAATAATAATAATAATAATAAGAAGAAGAAGAAGAAGAAGAAGAAGAAGAAGAAGAAAATCTAACAGTTAGCCTCTGAAGGAAAGTTGATAAAATAGGGATAAGCTTCATCGGAGGCGTGAGTCGCCAAAGCCTCGTTGCCAACCGTCCGCAGATGCCTCGCAGGCAGCGATCGCATGAGCGCGCGCATCGCGCCGGTGGGTCCAGCAGGCGTCGCGCGGGAGCCCACTCAGCCGCGGTGGAGTGGCCGGGGGGCGTGGCGGCGGCGGCGGCGCTTGTGCGCGCGCTCGGGTGGCGGTTGGGGCCTCGGGGCGGTCGCCTTGAGGGCCCTCGCGCCGCACGCGCGCGCCACGCGTGCGTGCGGGCGGGCCCTCCAAGGCCGAGGGCCGAGGGCCGGACGCGGCGAGGGCCCTCGAGGGCGCGCCGAGGCGCGACTAAGGACCGCCGGCGGCGCCCGCCCTTTGTGCGTCCTTCCGCGCCGCCGCAAATATTTGGGGCCGCTGCGCGCGGCGCGGCGCGTGGGTGGAGGGGTGGGGCCAAGCCGGGCGTGGAGGGGGGGGGGTGCGGTGGAGGAGCGGGGGGGCGGATTGGGATGAAGCGGGGTGGAGTGGAGATGGTTGTGGTGGTGTGTGGCGGGGTGAGGCAGAGCGGAATGGCAGAGCGGGGCGGCGCGGGAGAATGGAACGGAGAAGGAAGATGGGCGGGGCGGAGCGGGGGTGGGCGGTGGGCGTGGTGCCCCGCGGAGGCCGTGTAATTCCAAGGACCGGAGCAGACGACGCCGGGTGCTCATAACGCTGCGTGGCCCGGGCCACCGGAAGTCGGGGAATGGGTTGCAGAGCCACGAACAATGAGGTTATTAACATCTTCAAGGTTCTTCGACGCACGTTTTGATTTACAACGTCATTTCGTGTTACAGTTTTAATAACAAATCTAATAAGCCAGAGGAAATGGAACTTCATTTACTGAAGACAAGACGATGGAGACTACTTCGACGTCTTTTTAGATACATACATATCAGATTGTAACGTTTCTGAGCAAAGACACATCAATAATCTTCGAGCATTAGGGAGGTTCTTCACAAATGACGGAATGCACAATTAATAAGCCGTCTCGTTTTTTACACCGTTGAAATTAATATATCTATTGGATGTACTACTGTGAACAGACAGTAATTTCTTGATATTAATTAACTAGAATTTGACATGTCTAAATAGTGAGGAAACAAATAATAATAAAAAGTGCGTTGTAGTTTTACGGCACTGAATGTAATGCGTGATGAGTACGGGGATGTGCAAAAACAAATGGCAGCCGAGTCCCGTTCCTCTCTCCCAGCTTTCCCTTTTCAAATTGCCAACGACACAAATAAACTTTACAAATAGATTGCTGTCAAATATGTTATATTTTATCACATCGCTAAGTAATGTGTGTGCAATTTGGTATCAATTATCTAAAAAAAAATAGCGAAATAGTCAAAAACCTAATATTGTCAAGAGCTTTTAGATCTCATGTGGATCAAACTGAATTATTAATGCAATGTTTCCTAATGCAAATCAATAATGTAACAAACTTTAATAGAGTATTCCTTATATTCCTGACATTCTCAGATAATGTGTGGTATACTTTTTTTCCACGCCAATAATAGAACCAAACTTCTCCCATGCTGCTCACGAGTCGATTCATCGACTCGTGAATCCGTTTGTCAGTTACAGTTCAAAGAAGAACACACTTTTCTCTCGCCGACGAATTCACCTGTCAGATTTTCCGGCAGGTCTATCCGTCAGCCGTTTAATATATTCTGGCGCCTGTCCTCTATTAGAAAGAAATCCTGTTTGTCTGGTCACCCGTCATTCATTGACTGCTTGTCATCCATCAAGCATTCTTTTAATGTCTCAACGTCAATCCGCTTCAAATCGAACTGTTGGTTCTTTCTCCGCCAATGCATTGCCCATTATAAAAATAAATAGAACTAAACTCTCCCAAATATTTTTCTCTTGCTAATTTATGAGCACACTGGTATTCTACTCGTTTTGTCTTCATTGTAACAGAAAAACTACTCTTACTGAACAATTATACCAGATTGTAAATAAAAGCCTAGACTAGTTCTTAGTTGGAGAGTTCACAATACTCCATTCTCTTTATTCCTTCTTCTTCTTTCTAGGGTTTTTTATCCAGCCGACAGCCGGTTACCCTTTACGTCCCGATGGGACGCATATTCGACCATACACTAGACACCAACACACTTGCGGACTCCTCTGATCTGGGGTCAGCAGATCGCAAGGTCCTCCGCGACAACACATACATACAAAGACAAGGGACAAACAACCATGCCCAAGCCGGGACTCGAACCCGCGACCCTTCGGACCGAAGCGCTGAGTCGGTACTCGCTCTTAGCCACCTCGGCTATCCAGGTCGGTCAGTTTCTTTCTAACACCGAAATTTGCTCGACTCATATCTCTCGCCCTGAGAGGCGTTCGCTGCCAGTCACCACAGTTCTTCGCAAGGTTTCCGCCAAGTAACGAGAGACGCATAATAGAACTTCGGCCATACGTTCGCACAGGTTACTTCGAGTTCGAATATCTTGTATTGATACGCCTTTAGTTGGCGCATTGCAAAGCTGCTTTTTTTTTACCAATCTGCAGTCAAATATGTTAACCGCTCAGGGCACGATACATGTGCTTAAACGGTGTCGCACAAATTCACTAACCTGATCTGTGAATTAATATTAAAATGTAGTTCCATTTCTCGGAAGTGTCAATTGGGAATAACTAGCAACCATATAGTTATGTTAATATATTACATTTATTGCATCGTTTAAGTCGATATTTTTTATGCTACTTACCCGCAGATGTGCATAGCAATGCTCGACATAGGAAGACTTAAATAACGCTGCCACTCTGTTATTGTAGTACATACTTGAGTTTAATTATAATCCAAATATATTGAAGAACCCTACCTTAAAAAGAAAATTAAAAAGAAATGTCGCAATGGGTAGTTTTGGAGCATTTTCAGTCAGGAGCAGAACAATACCACTTTCTCATATAAGGAATGTCCATACTTTAGCTCCTTGCTGAAAAATTGAAATTATTATTTTAATTTTTATATTTTGCTTCTACATGCCCTTTTCACCACAGATCATTGTATTTAATTTTTGTTAATTATTTCTCGTTGTATTTAATCAGCGACGTATCATAGTTGGTTGTTAATATGTGCATAACTCATACAAATCCAAACAGCACATACTTTCTCGCCTTTAGTAATAGTTATATAATGTTATGTAAATCGTAGAACGTTTGGTGCAAAAACTAAATATTTTCAAGAAAATATCTACACAAATTTGACAATTACAGCAGCTTTTCATACATGTAAATCATGTAACAACAATAAGATGTAATTCACAGATAATACATAATTCACAGACGTGATTCATAGACGTAATTCACAGAAGTCATTCCCGAGTCATTGTTGCATTCCAATCTGATATTTCCTGAATGCCTGCAATTTTTATTTTATATATTTCAATAATTTCTTTTAATACTAATTTTAATATATATTTTACTATATAATTTTAAATAATTTCTAAAATACTAATTTTTAAATATATAAAAAAGTTTGAATGTAAGAAAGTCAAAGGAATACGAAATAATATACAAATTCTAACTTAGGAAGCTTCCAACTGCTTGGAATTACATTCAAGAAGCGCAGTAAATTTAGAGCTGGCGACTCTGTTGCTGGCAAACTACATAAAAAATACTCACATTTTCAACAAATTTAACATGATCTTATTGAATATGTTTTTGATGAACACATTTCATTCACAAAATAATTGTATCTTCTCAATTCTAATTGTAGGAAGAGGCCAAATTTTTTTTTTTAATTTCAGAAAAATCAGGCATTTTAATGATCATGAGACACATATTATTCTCTTAGGTGTCCTTTACGCTAAGGTCTAAATTTAATCAAAAACGTTTGTGCCCCTTTATGAAAAAAATGTTTAAAGAAAATTAAAATTGACACAAAATATCGCAAAAAATATTCATGTTTTAGAAAAATTGAACATGACATTTATTTTTAGCTCTGTTTTTGATACAGATTCCACGAAAAAAAATTATCTTCATAATTTTAGTTGTAGGAAGGCGCCGAAAAAATATTGAATCTTTTAAATATTTGAAAAGGGTTTTCAATCAGCAAGAGACAGAAACTATTCTCTTAAACGTTCTTCACACGTTCTATACAACTTCACACTATATAAAATTTAACAAAAAGTATGGCGTTGTTTTTGAGAAAAAATGTGCTACATTATTGTCATTAAATTATTATAAATTAAATTATACGAAATGTACAATTGCCTATTTATCACGCAAAATTTCGCGAAAAATACTCAAATTTTTACATGACCTTATTTCAAATTCTATTTTTAAGGAACAGACTTTATTAAGGGGCAAAAACTATATTTTTAATATTTTAGTTGTAGGAAGACGCCGAAAAATTTTTGAATTTTTGCAACGTTCGAAAAATCGGGGGTTTTATCGAAAATGAGATCTGCACCATTTTCTTAATCATCCTTCACACTATCCAACAACAAAATTTAATAAAAAACCATGGAGCTATTTTTTATTTTGAAAATGCCCCAGGGTCTACATGTAAAGTACTCTTAAAATTAAGAAAACCGGTTTCACATTTCAAGAAGCTGCGATATCAGCCAGATCTTTTGAAGAATATCAATTTTGGAGAAAATCCGCTGGGACGCGGGACGGACGGACAGACGGACGACAGACGACAGACGGACAGACGACAGACAGACAGACAGACAGACGACAGACGGACAGACGGACGGACAGACGGACGGACAGACGACGGACAGACGGACAGACGGAGCAGACGACGAGACAGACGGAGGACAGACGACGGACAGACGACGGACAGACGGACGACGGAGACAGACGACGCAGACGACGACGACAGACGACGGACAGACGGACGACAGACGGACGACAGACGGACAGACGGACGGACAGACGGACGGACAGACGACGGACACGACGGACAGGACGAGGACGGAGAGACGACAGAACGGACAGACGAGACGGACAGACGAGACGAGCAGACAGACGGAACGGACGAGACGGAGACAGACGACGGACAGACGACGGACAGACGGACGGACGAGGACGGACGACGGACAGACAGACGGACAGACAGACGGACAGACGAACGAGCGACGGACAGGACGGACAGAACGACGAACGACGGAGACGAGACAGACGACAGACGGACGAGACAAGAACGAGACGACAGACGACGGACAGACGGACGACAGACGGAACGGACAGACGGACAGACGAGACGGACAGACGGACGGACAGACGGACGGACAGACGAGACGAGACAGACGGACGGACAGACGACGACGAGGACGACGACAGACGACGGACGACAGAGACGGACAGACGACGACGAGACGACAGACGACGAACGACAGACGACGACAGACGAAGGACAGACGGACGAGACAGAGACGAGGAGCAGCGTAGCACCAGTCAGACGGACGGACAGACAGACAGACGGATGGACAGACGGACGGACAGACAGACGGACAGACAGACAGACGGATGGACAGACGGACGGACAGACAGACAGACGGACAGACAGACAGACGGACAGACGGGCGGACAGACGAACTGACGAACGGACGGACAGACGGACGGACAGATGGACAGACGGACGACCAGTGGACGGTCAGTCGTTTTGCCGTCAATCGATGTTTCAGTATCAAGGACCCACAAAACTGATTTTGTCTGTATAACGTGTTAGAGGATTTTTATTTCAAAATTTAGTAACTAGATTTATCCACTTTTTCATTACCAGAGCTCTCTAATAAGAGATTTCTGCTGAAAATTCGTCGTTTTTCGCGCAGCAAGAGATAACTTTCTCTCTACTGTGTAAGCGGTAGCGAGAAAGTAAAAACAAGAGTACTACGCTTTTAAAATGTTTTTAAATTTTTTTTTTTTACTTTTTTACTTTTACTAATTTTTACTTTCTTTCTTGATTATACTTACATACGAACTGTGAAACCACTAATATATGGAGATGAATATGTCAACCAAAGAGATTTTCTTCAAATAATGTTCAGGCCACTTGTAATTCCAAGAAAAAATTCACCCATGTAGATGCCCAACGGTTAGAGGCTTATCATGATATCGGAATTTTGAAACGGAGCAAGCTCTGCGATGTAATGAATCGGCAACAAATAGATGCTGTACTGCCTGGCGACACCGGTTATGCCATTAATCTTTGGATATTAATTGCGTTCATGGATACGCGAATGTGACAAGAACGTACCAATAATTATCCTTTTAAAAAGAAAGAGTAATTATAGAAATATGTATTGGGCAGTTGAAAGCTAGTGTTGCTACAACAGCACACACCTCGCATTATTCCTAAATTCGCAATTTTCGGAAATTCAGAGTTCCACGAAAATGAGACCCGCGTCATTCTTTTAAGCATCCCTTTTTCTATCCGAAGATAAAAATTAAAGATATAGTTGAAGTGGTTTTTGAGAAAAAAGTTAAATTTTTTAAAACTGCCTATATTTCGCACCAAAGTGCACCGCAACTACTCATATTTTTGAAATATTTAAATTAAAATTATTTAAAGATCCGTCTGTAATGAACATATTTCATTAAGGAAAAAATCACAATCTTCATTATTATAGTTCTAGGAAGACGCCCTAAAAATTGCACTTTTGGAATTTCTAAAAGTGTTTTGAGATTTTAACGAACACTAGACCTGCAACATTCTTTTAAACCTTCTTTACGCTTCCGGGGACAAAGTTTGATTAAAAATTTGGTGCCATTTTTGAGAAAATTTTGAAAATGTTTTTGAGGCTTCTTGTAAAGTACCCTCAAAAATCAAAAATCCCTTTGAAACTCCCAAAGCCTCGGCTTCATTGGGGAATATCAATTTTTTATAAAAATCTGCTAAACGATTTAGGAGCTAGCGTTGATCACAGACGGATAGAGTTACGTTTTGTCGTCAATCGTGTTTTCAGAATTAGGAACCCATAAAACATGGAATCTGGCTGCGCCATGCATTGGAAGAATTTCCCCTTAAATTTAGCAACAGGATTTACACACTTTTTCGTTATTGGGACCCGCACGATTACATAACATTCTCTTCTTACGAAGTACCTTCCTAAGGGCGAGAAAGAAAAAAATAAGATTTCCAATATTCCAAAAAACAATTCGAGTCTTTCTACCAGATGGTGTCATCAGTAATAGTGAATTTCATTGTACTTCACAATATTGCAGACTTGAAGGATCCCGAACATCCCCCAAATCAATAGAATTTGCAGCCAATAATAAAAACAATGATTATGATGATGATGATTCTAAAAACCAAGTAGATCATAAATATTTGCTGCGATTTCCTGGAAAAAGGAGAGAAGAAATAAAATAAGTGATCTTCAATCAAAATTTATAAACGTATTTTTTTTTATTTCAATTATATTAGTTTTCTGACGTTTTGGAGTTTTGTTTCTCCTTCTTCAGGACTGAAATGATCACAACACGGTTAGAACTATGTATGGCACAATAATTAAGACACATTCAATGAAAACTCACATATAAACAAATTAAAATTAATGTACCACAAACGGAACATATCGTACTCGGGTGAGGAAGATTACATTATGGTACACTTGACCACCTATGCCACGTGGGCTGGCATGATAACACATTCACCAAAGACCTAATGTGTTCAATTTCGTCAGCTCGGCGAAGTCCGACAAGCAGTATAACGCAATCCGATTACTGACATTTTGGAAGGCAGAGCTCGAACAATAATCCACTTCAGAAAGAAGTTTGTAACTACTGGTAGCGGTAGCTCAGTGCATCAACTGATGTTACTGCAGCGCCTCTGACCAGGAGGTCCTAGGTTCGAGACCTGACGGTGGCAGGATTTTCGACACTAGCTTTTCAGCTAGGTCGAATTCAGTCGCTGTCTGGGAGGAGAATCATAGCGGCCGGCTGCTCTGATCGGTAGTTTTCCGTGGTTTTTCCGATCAACACCAGGCGAATGCCGGAGCAGTACCCTACCAAACGAGCCACGGACCGCGCGCGATCTGTCCTGCCCCTTCCTTGTCCTATCCTCTTCCCTTACACACACACTTACTCACATGCACCACACTATCACATATTCCGGGAGACCGGTCGGGAGCTTGTCCCGGCTGGGGCGGTGCCTCGCTGGTGGGAGAGTCCTGGTTAGGGGGAAACCCACTAGCCGACGGTAGGTCGGTACCGGATCTCGCCATCTCAGCGGGGGAAGACCACGGCCATCTCCCGAGAAAAAACATGCACTACACTAACGGGACTAATAACCAAAGCAGTTGACGCTCCTGGAAACACGAAAAAATCAATCAATCAAAGTTTGTAACTTCTTGTCCCGACGGGTACTGGATACGAAAACATCGAGTTGTTTCGTTCTCGAGCGCGTTCTCGTCGCAAGGGATTTTCGCGTGTCGCAGTAACGGGTACACTTTCTCGCTTATCAGAAGAGAATACTCGTTTTTGACTGCCTTTTCGCTACCTTTCTTTTCTTTTCTGTAGCTCGGTTTCCTTTTGGACTTCCTTTCAGTGTTTAAAGAGTTTGTGGGACCTTTATCTGCGGCGACCCCGATGTGCGGACCCTCCGTCCGCCCCGTGCTTAATCCCGATCTGTACATTCCGTAAATAAATAAGTAGCAAATTTGAATCGATTAATTGTATATTTATATATTTATTAATTTCGCAAACAGGAAATCCTTCAATACAAAACTATTACATTTACCAACAAACCAGTATCACGCCAAATTACTTCCACATCACAACTCTCACAAATATACAATATACACCATCAATTGCATCATCACCAAAAAGCAAAAAAGGAAAAAAAATTCACAGTCTCTCAAAGTTATCACAACCCTTACTAATGTCATCACTAGACCTGATTCTAGAACACGTCTGTTTAGCTCCTTGCGAAGGTTATGGTAAATACTTGCAGTTGCTAACGAATCATGAAAAAATTGATCTACGGCATCTAATATTGCAGTCATCTAATAGAATCTAATAGTGTCTAAAATGTCCTAAAAGGGCAGTTGATGCCTATTTTAACATGTTTTTGCCTAAAACTACCAACAAATTTAATTTTGAAGAATGATTATATTTTAATTACTCATTTTTGTTGTTACATTATACTCATTTGTTATACCCAAACGTAATTGCTTTCCCAAATTTTCCGCGAATATTCCCTGATCGAATTAGCAATCTACTACGCACCCAACATACCGAACATAAGAAGCTCTGCAAGTCAATATAAAGATGTTGTGCGCTCGTGTCTGATTCTTAGGCAATTGCGCCTATTCCCAGTGCAACTGCGCTGTCGAGAGGTTGACAATGAAACGTGTGCAAGAATGAAAGGAAATAAAAGTGAATAAAATAATATGCTTCTGCCGGCCCGGATAGGAGGTCGTTGAGTCTGAAGAGCCGTAGCTGCCTCGTGAAGACATAGCTGAAGGGTCGCGAGTTTGAATACCGCCCGGGGCATGGATGTTTGTGTGTAGGTTTGTAATTGTCCATTCATCCGTCGTCATCATCATCATCATCATCATTTCATACCTCATTATCCCAGGGCTAACAACTTTGAGGTGTAAAAATGGATTCAACAAAAAATGCTGCTCCCCCCCGAAAAAAAGTCACGTGCACTTCCCCCCGTAAAAATATGACTGGGCCCCGGTGGGTACAGTTTGCACGATCGTTGTCCTATTTTATCCGATTTTGTCCTATTTTGTCCTTTAATAAAACGTCAAAACGCCGAAAACGTCTATTTTCATGAATAATTGTGCCTAATTTCGTTATTTTGTTATCT
Organism: Teleogryllus oceanicus; assembly: GCA_964035755.1. Lineage (NCBI taxonomy): Eukaryota > Metazoa > Arthropoda > Insecta > Orthoptera > Gryllidae > Teleogryllus > Teleogryllus oceanicus. Next base: position 107,969,236 of record CAXIVR010000008.1, on the reverse strand, counting down.
ATTTTAGGTGTCTAAATCATCGCATTTTTTAGCCTAAAATTCAGAGGTCTAGCCATCACAAATATACAAAACAATACAAAGTCTATCAACATCACTCTTTTAGCTACTTTTCCGAAGGCATTTCCTAACAGAGCAAAATCAATATCATACTGATTCGTGATTCTACACATTCTATTCAGTGGAGTATTAAAACACAAATTAATTCTAGCAAATGGCTGTGCATATAGTGCTTCTTTATTGTTTCTGAGACATCTGGGAGGAATCTTCGAACAAACTTTTGAGAGTAAAGTATTGCTAACAACGTTATTGTTTAAAAGGTTATAAAAGAACAAAAAATTCAAATCACGATAGGAGGAGAGAGAACTAATATTTACGAAATTAGCAACCTGTTTATAATCATGGAGTAGCCTCAGTGATGACAAGTAATCTGTACTTGAACGGAGCAGAATTGAAGATAGTGGATCCGAGATAAATATGAACAAGATAAACGAAATATTCTGAAACCTACTCTGGGGATGGTTTGTTCTCATGAATGTCTTGCGCACTGCTTTAGAAGTCTTTGCAACATTGCTTTTAAAGCAATTTTGCAAAATATGGTAAATTATATTCGTTTTATATGTTATGAACAGTGGAATCGTTAACTTGGAATGGCTTCATACGATGCGGATAGCTACTCTCTCGGTGAAAATCTAAAATCTCAGAGAATTTGTGCAGTCTGTATTACGATGGTCCCTCATTTTTAAAAAACAGTATTTAGAAACCGATAATATATTTTTGTTATTTACGTCGGTGAACACGCCCTTAGCTCCTTAGCTTCATCATCTACTCTTCCATTAAGAGCGCGTCCATAGCAACGGCCGTTAAAATGCTGGAGTCCATTAAATATATTTTTGCGAACTTTCGGATTTAGATTTTACCAGTGCTCATGAAGCTTTGGATACATACGTTCCGTTTATCCTACTTGTCCCCATTTTGTTCCCATGTCCCATTTGCCCACTGTTCCCAATAGTTCCACTTGTCCCATTGTCTCCCTTTTCCATTTGCCCCTTACGTCATTTTGCCCCCTTGTCCAATGGGACAAGCACTTGTCCCAGAATTTGCTCCCTTGTCCCACTGCCCCGACGTCCATCTTGCCACCAGAAGCGGTAGCTCAGTGCATCAACTGATGTTACTGCAGCGTCTCTGACCGGGAGGTCCTAGGTTCGAGTCCTGACGGCGGCAGGTTTTTTTTCACTAGGTCGAATTCAGTCACGGAGAATTCCCGGGGCTGCTCTGTCGGTAGTTTTCCGTGGTTTCTCAGCACCAGGCGAATGCCGGAGCAGTACCCTACCAAACGGGCCACGGACCGCCCGCGATCTATCCTTCCTCTTCCTTGTCCTATCTTCTCCCCCTTACACGTACACACTTACACTAACATGCACCACATGTTCCGGGAGACCGGTCGGGAGCTTAGACTTGTCTCGGCTGGGGCGGTGCACGCTGGTGTGCGAGTCCTGGTTAGGGGGAAACCCACTACCCGACTGTAGGTCGGCGCCGGATCTCGCCATCCAGCGGGGGAAGACCACCGCCATCTCCCGAGAAGAAACATGCACTACACTAACGGGACTAGTAACCAAAGCAGTTGACGCTCCCCGAAACACGAAAAAAAAACAACCAACCAACCAATCCATCTTGCCTCATTTTGTCCCCATTGTCCTATTTTGTCCGATTGTCGCCTCTTGCCTCATTTGTCCCTTTGTCCCCATTGTCTCATTTGTCCCCCTTTCCCCATTTTTTCCTTTTTTCCCCTTTTCCAATTTTGTCCGTTTTTCCCATTTTTCAATTTTGTCCATTTTGTTCCCATTACCCCACTTTGTTTCCCTGCTCTTTTCTTCCTCCTTTCCCCGCTTTGTTCCACTTGTTTCCTTTGTGCTTTTGGTCCTTCTGCGTACTGAGATTGTTATTTAAAAACGATACCAAAACCCTTGCTACAGAACAATATTCGTATTTCTTAACTCATGGAAGTGTTAAATGTTTATTTTGGATAACTCTAACAACTTGAAATAACAAAAAACACGTCCTCTATGAGTCTTTAAGGCAGGTCTGCACAGCATTTTGCGCATCGACTGACCACGAGAGCCGCGCGCGAGCAGCTTCAGTGCAAATGCGGCCAGAGCGGAAGGGTGGGGATGAGGCATTCTAGGAGTGGGGACCGCGGACGTGTGAAGTATGAACCAAAAACGAATTAGACAGGCGTTGTGCAGGCCTGCTTTAAGGACTTGGCCGGAAGGTTAACTGCTCGTTTCCGCTATCGCTCCGCCTCGCTACAAACCTTCCTTAAAGACTGAAAGATTGGTAGTAAAAGCGAGAGGCTTAATATCATGAAGCCAATCTCATATATATATATATATATATATATATATATATATATATATATATATATATATATATATAATCACGGTGCAAATTCATCTGAACGCCGAATTCAAACAAATTATTCGAAAAGCACCCCTTGAAGCAGCTACGCCGTTCCAATGAGCGAGCGAGCTGGCGGCCAAGTTCTCGGAAGCCGAGCCTTGTAGCGGCGCGCCGCGACCGCAGGGTTGCAAATTGGGCCGCGTAATCGTCTGGGTGGGCGGCGGGGATGGCGGCGGCGGCGGCCGTGGCGGCGCGGGGGTGGCGCGGGGATGGCGTGGGGGCGGCGCGGCGGGCGCGTGGGCGGGGGTGGAGGCGACCCCAGGTGCGCCTACACAATGCGGCGCGGAGCGCGCCTTTGTGTCCGCCCGGGAAGGAATTTATTACTTTGTCCAAAAAGAGATACACTCGTAGAATTTTAATATAAACGACGACCTTTAATATGGGTCGCCGCGCGGGGGCGCGGGGCAAGCCGCGCGACCTTTGTGGGTGTTATTTTCATTAATTCTGCTTTGACACCGGCGCGCCGCGGGAACAAACCCTGTCTCCACAATGGCGAGGCGGCGGGGGCGGGGGCGCGGGCGGGGGGCGGGCGGTGCAATATATGCGGGGCGCGGGGGCGGCCGGGGGGGAGGGGGGCGTCAGAGCCGAGACTAAATAACTTTCCATTCTGGAAATCGATATGTTTCGCTTTGTATTAAACGTGGAAGAGAATGAGTGCGGTGATCGCATGATCAAATGGGGACTCCTTTCAGGGGATTTCGATAGCGGAAAGGGTGTGTTTGGAACACCGGCTGTTTTATGTTTCTCCAATGTCTGGCAAGCGGGTAGATCCTTTGCGATTCGTTTGATGTGATGCGTTTAATATTAGAGTGGAGTTCATAGTTCTCTCTTTCTGAAAAGAAGAGATGACAATGTAACATCTGTTACATTATTTTGTTTTACCAATTATTGCTAATTTAATGCAATATGTGATGTGCAAATAAATTAAAACATGTATTCAAAACGTAGAATAAAACGTTTGTGAATGGAACATACTAACTAGTTGATTATTATTAATTTTATTTTTAATGTATGTGATGATAATTTTTTCTCTAAATCGAAAATATTTCGGACTAATCTTACAGAGGCATCTCTTTGAATTTCACGACCTTCTTATGATGTAGTTCACATTATTTTCAACAAGTGTCTGAAAACCAGCTTCGTTCTTTACCAGTGAATTAATAAAGTCTAAAATACGATCACAAAACTCCCCATCTGTAGGTCAGACGAATATTTTCTTGATCACCCAATAGCCCTTCTTTTATGGTATACAAGTGTATGATACACGAGTGTAGTATGATAAAGGAGTATATCGTAATTTAGAGAAAACGACAATAAAGAATATTGAGAGATAATTTACGCATTCAATGGATTTAAAAAGATTCTTCGGAGAGGCGCAAGACGTGCACAACTTCCAGAGAGAGGGAGAGAGCAGAATCATAAGAGACCACAAAAGGTCATGAGATGGAAATCTAACTAGCGAATTGTTAACAAAGAGCTGGGTGGAAAGAAGCCAATGGCTGAATAATCTTCAAAACTGGCTTCTCTGATAGTTACCACTTGATGGTTACCTCCTTGATCAACCAACCACCGGCAGCACGTGGCCCACTGGGACACGTCCTCAATTGGCGTCCCCTGCCACCCCTTCCTTTCACCTCCAACCCTTAAGGTCATCGGAGTCCCATCTCTTCTCTCTTCCATCCACATATCCCAGAAGTAAATTGCCAAGACGATGTCATGGTTACTTTCTCTGTGGTGTGTAGAAGGCCAAAAAGGAATAATACCTGAGCATTTTCCCTTCTATTTCAGTGCACTGAAGGGATAACATGTGATATTTTCAGTTTCAAAAATACAAAATACAAACAATGTCGCAGAATTCTTGCACAAAGGATCTCACTGTTTCATCAACCCTTTCATTTAGATTTTTTAATTCAATGTAGTTCATATTGACGTTAGTTACCATTAGTTCACTGTTCTGAAGTGCATGACGCAATTATCATCTAAGATCCATTGAAGAGAGAAATACCCCATTATTTTATGACGGACCGCCAAAAGACAGCGAGGGGCCCTCAACCACGTTGCCCCTTCGCTCCAGCAGCGCGCGCTCGCGAAGCTCATGGCGACTCAACGAGCGCGCGCAACACCCGATGGGTTGAGGCGCGGGCGAGAGGCGGCTCAGCGGGCGGCGGCGGCGGCGGCGCGGCAACGGCGCGGCAAAAAACGAGTAAAAAATGACGTTAATACGAGAGTGATTTTCGGTGAGCGCTAGAACATCATTATAGGCAGACCGGCGCAGCGTGTGTGCGCATTCTTCCCAGGTGTGTGTCATTTGTTTTAAAGGCGGCCGCTTCCCCGCGCCCCCCCAAGGCCCGCGCTCCGAGCAGCCACCATGTATCACTGTCGGCCGCCCCCGCGCGCGCGGGGCCGCGGTCCCCCCGCCCCGCCCCGCCCCCGCCTCGCTGCTCCCCGCCGCCTCCTCCGACCGCTCTTCCTTCCCATAACGCGCACGGCGCGCCCCGCCACTCCTCGCCGCTCCGTGCCGCGCCACACCCCCTCCCGTCGCTGCCCATTGCTCTCCGCTTATCCGCGCTCGTCCTTCCACGCGTCAGCCGCCGCCGCTCGCACTCGCTCTCCGCCCCACCCCCGCCCCGCCCTCCGCCGCCCCGCCCCGCCCCGCGCGCTGCCCGTCTTATTAAGCAGCGCCGGCGCCCGGCGGGGGAGGGCGGGGCGGGGCGCGCTGACAAATTGCTGCGCGTAATGTGGTGAAGGAAGCCGGCGGAGGCGGCGGCGGCGCGGAGCAGGGCAGGAGATAACTCCGAGCAGAAGGAAATCCACTTATTTTGCTCTCCTTCCTCCCTGCTACCAACATCACGAAGAATGAACATCGTTTTTCCGGAGCGTTCCGTTCATATGTGGCCGTCTGCGTCAGTGATTAAAGCCACTCTGTACTGCTTTTTACGTTGTGAAGGCACTGTCTGTAACTTATGGAGAATCCGCGCGTTGTTGTCAACACGACACGTTCAGTTGCTCGAGAATCGTCAAAAATCACGGCTACCTTTCTCAATATACGCGTCTGCTGAAAAATAATTGTTTATTTGCGCATTGGTTATTGTATTATCATTATAGCCGTATATTTGCATCAACTAAGTATCTAATACACGGAGACCATTTACATGTATTCTCTTAGAAAATAAAAAGAACCCTTTTGTAAGGCCGAGAAAGTAAAAATATTTTCGTAAATAGTTGATTGTGCTGTCGCATATTGATCAATGAATTTACGTAATAAACCTTCACTATGTCCAACATTTATCCAACTTTCATCTAAATACACAATGTCCATTTTCTCTTGTTTAAACTGTCGCATTCTTCGACATCATTCATAGTGTGCCGGTTTAAATGTCGCCATAATTTTATATCTATCATTAAAGCCTTTTGCTCGGGTTTCAAATTCAAATCCCTTTTCATATCAAAAAGCATAAAATGTAAAATATTTGAAATTTAACTCAGTTTATTACACACACGATAGAAACCTTTTTTAAAAGAAACGCATGAAATTGAAAACCTACCTTATGTACAAGATTGTCGTACTTCACTTCCCTACTGGTTCTATACTTCAGTTCAGTTATCTTTATTTTTATTTTGGTTGTTATTTCTCCATTCTCATTTCAAAGAAGGGAAGTCTGCCGTTGCCTGTTGCTCTGCAAAATTTATTCACACAAATGACTCTGTTTTTTATTCTTTTCCTTTCAATTTTTCGAATACTTTGTTTTCCACTCACAACTACTGATAACGGCATGTAAACAAACACTTGCTTTTAGCCTTAGAGCAGTGGCATCTCTTCACTCTGGACCTCGGGCGTTGGCAGCGAAGGAAAGTGTTAACCCCCACACTACTCTTTTCGCTTACATATTTAGAGTAAAATTGAATAGCGTAAACAAAATAATTGTTTATTTTAAATTATAATGTAGGAATAGTGAGGGAAAGATAGTCGCAAAATAGCATCAATGAGGATGTTCTATTTTCAATTGCAAAGTTTAGACTAATGCATTTTAAAATATTTAAAAAGACATGCTCGACGCGTTTCTATCCTTCGGTTCTCGTTTTAAAAATTAACTTCTAAAATATTATCAGGTTACGACACGATCGCCCATTACCCATTACTTGTTTGTTTCTTCATACGAAAGGGAAGGAAAGCAATTATTTAAAACTATTGTTCCACTTTTTCACTATCCTTATCAAAAGTAACGCTAGTATAACTTCATGAGTATCGCTATCGACCAACGCGCAACAGAGAATATCACAATCACGGGCGCTTGATCTCCAGCAGGCTGTTAAATCGAGATTCAAAGCCTTGGCACGCTTTGTCCTTGAGGGGGGGGGGGACGTCGCGCGCATGCGCTGTCGCGTCCCGATCTAAACTGAAGACGTTGGAGGCATTCGCCAACGACCTGAGCAGCGAACGCGCAGTCTGCGTTCTATGGACGCGCTGGTGCCGAACTATGACGCCGATTACACGAAAGACCGAATGAATAAAAAAATTGAATAAAACAAAAAGAAATAAGTGTTTTTTATTTCATTGGGCATTCACACACGACTTGCACACCCTACGAAATTGCAACTGCCTTAGAGGTCATATATCCCACATCTGTGCCTTGTCCTTTCGTCGCGTCTCACGTGCCTTGTCTTCCCATCGAGCATTACGTCGTAGTCTGACGTCGCGCTGGGGTCCACTTCAAAACAGACGGCAAATACACAGAAGTAATGTATCCGAAGACCTTTGGGTGATGAGACAAAATAATTTCAACGTTTTCTGCAGAATTTTGTTGACGGAATTTTTAAATTGGACTTCAAGGACGAAAATATTGCTGCGAAGATATATTCTTGTGCACAAAATAAAAATTCATAAAATTTTGTTGACCATTCAGTTTCTCAAAGGAACACATTTCGACGTATTGATAAAATGGTATAATTTCTCCCAGATGAAGTAACTTAAATATTGTATTGATTTACTTCCAAAATAATTTCACCAATGTTTTGATGCTTTGCAACGGTTTGAATAAACAGATGTTTCAAAAGTCGGTTCCGTAGAAATCCAGCATTTTCATTATTTCATTTAAAAAGCAACTTCACATTTTCCATGATTACCATCGTGTTACTCGCAATTTTCTCTTCTGAACTACATTATTTTTTTCTACTTACTTTTGAAACAATCGATACGTCAACAGTGCAAAATATTCTTCCATAAAAAAATTGTTCATTAGAGTCCGTTGTGCCTTCTTGAAGTGAAAATTAATATTGATAAATGACAAGTTTTTTTTCTGTGTGACACTTCAGCCTCTTAAGTTATGTTATATTAGGATTAGAAGAATCGTCATTCTGTGGAACATAGTGATCTTCAGGTATTTACATTCTTCTCATGACACAAACACACTTACTCCGACCCATATGAATGTTTGAGGTACATATAATAATTAAAATAGAAACAAAATGCATTCCCTTCAAAGTTTAGATCTCCATCTTTAGTAAACTTAAGCTTTAATATGTTATGTTACTTTAGCTTTAAATGTTATGTTGGAGGTTATGTGTTTTTACATTTCTCATTCTACATTTCTCTTTTTTGAATCATAAGGTATTCACTCCAAAGAAATATTATTAGCTGTTTGATTTTCTATCAACTTTAAGAAACAAATATAATTAGGTGTTTTTGAGTGAATGAAATATAGAATCAGTGGCCGAAAACAGGTTGAACACCGGTAAAAATACCGGTAAAAGCCGCTATCTGCTATCAAATCACACTATTCTTTTGTACTGATAAAATACCTTTATGTGACGTCCATACGGTATAAGCGTCCATACAGGTTATATCGGTATTTTCAATGGAAAACAATATCGCATCAATACAGAAACCCTTGCGTTAATCATTTTGCGAAATGCTTATTAATAAAGTGAAATAACATACACGCATGCGTACATGCACGCAGGTACACGCGGCACTCCTCCTCTCTCCATCTCTCTCATACACACACACACACACTCACATATACGGCGGAAAATTTGCTGGGACCAACGGCCAGACATCCGTCGCTCACATTTCAATGCTCCACACTGCGAAAAGAAATAGCCTGGAAACTGTCGATGGCTTTATCCTCTGCCTGAGCGAAACCCAGTGCTTAGGGGCCGAATCGTAGACGCCCATGGCTTGAAACGCTGGCATCCGGAAGCTGCCTGCTTAGCGTTGATTGTGAAAATGTAATCAAGTTGGAAAAATTGAAGAATCTCGCCTTCTATTTTCCGCCTATAACAATATCCAAACCTAATACTTGGTCAATATGCGCCCAACAATACTGAATCATTCAATACGCCATACAGTTATTAGATCTTCATGCAAAACCCAGGTATCCGAATTTTGAAGTGCTATGGAGTATCAGAAAAGCAAAGCCTTTCAGCGCCTGCTCCAGGAACGTTATGCGACGTCGCTCAGCCGGTGTTAGGTTACTAGCGCGTCCTTTCTTTCACGACTGACTGTAATGTCCATATCCGTGGGTCTCTTTGTAGTTTGAAGTGCAGTGACAAAAACGCTCTTGACAATTCTACTGAAGTCAGTTGTAAGGATATCGTAAACTAATGATATTTTTAGAAAACTGGAAAAGAAACATACATACCTGATGACATTCTAAGTTACACTCTAAGTTTTTACACTTTTTTATTAAAGTCCATTATTGTGAACATTTTTACTTTTAAAATGCAAAAGTGAAATGTGGGTATATATTTCCTTTTTATTTTCTTATTTATCCTATATCGACATAACATTTTCAGGAACCCATGTTTGCAATAACTGTATATGAATGTTTCTTGCATGTGTTCTACTCGCTCATCTTTGAGTACCTGCCATGCAAACGCACGGTTTTGTCACACATTATCTCCGAGGCAATGAACAGATAGGGTGATAGCAGCGGCGCGGAGTTCAAGAGCGTAAAGAGTACGGCCAAAGAACCGACGTCGCGCGACGATTTTTGAACTTCTATTGGAGGGAAGTAGATAAATGTCACAATACTAAATGTGGCAAAACTGTACTTGCAATGTTTCATAGCACTTAAAACTTTATATTTATCAGTTTTCAAAGATCGAAACAAGCTGGTAAAATTTTTTGTCAATTCGATTATCCAGCACGGTGAGTGTTACCTGTTAGTGTTTGATCTAGCAGGCAGAGAAAAGCATTGTAAAATTGCGAAAAACGTTGCATAAGATGTACAGTTGAACAACTATTAGAAACATCATAGTTGACGGATTAATTGTTTTTTGCAACTGCTACATTACATTAATGTACCAAATGCTACATTAATTATTCCCGTAAATGTAGTGCGTGTTGCATTTCAGCAGGTGAGCTAAGTTGGCTCAGAACTAGCAATTCCGCTGTCTCTGCTGCGTCTCTGGCCGTGAGGTCACAGGGTTCGAATCCCAACGGTGGCAGAATTTTAATTTAACTAGATCGATTTGAGCCGCAACCTGGAGGAGAATTCTAGCGGCCGGCTTCTCTGATCGGTAGTTTTCCGTGATTTTTCTTATCAATACCAGGCTAATGCCGAAGCAGTGCACTGTAAGAAATTTCTGCATTACTTTTAATGTAAAAGTATATGAAAGTAAGTATCATGTACGCACATTAATTTTAATGTACACGCACAGTAACTTTATAGAACGTGTACATTAAATTTAATGTACGCGTAAAATTAAATTTAATGTACATGTGTACATTAAATGTACTGTACGTGTACATTAATTTTACTGTACACATGTATATTAAATTTGTTGTACGTGTACATTAATCTCTCCCCTTAATCACACACACTTTCATGCTCCTCAGAACCACACTGATTTCCAGTCCAGCCTAGAGTTTAAAGTTCGTTCCTGATGGGACGGTGCCCCGTTGGAGACGATTCTTGGAGGGGGAAATCCTCCGCAAATTATGATAACATATACCATGGGCACATAGATACACTTTTCTGTGTATTTACAAATTTTTCACAGACAGCATGTACGTTTTCCTTTCTAGAGCACCATAAACAGATTAACTGGAGTATTTGAGATATTTTCTGCCATCGATTTACAATAAAATGTGCAGAGCTCAGGCGTAACAGGTCGGATTGCCCTCTTTGAGCCAAATGCTGGAGCCCAGGATGCATTCTCTATGGTGCAAAACTCGGGGATTCCCCATTTTACTGATACTCAGGTGCTCGTCACTTACCTTATTGCACATAGGAACTGTAAGAGATGTGTCGAACCAAGGGTGGATGAATACATAAGCTATGTGAATTCATGCATGTGCTTCGGGCTCCCATAAGTTAGAACGAGAAGCTCACATTTGTGTTCCCTCTCTATGCTATAGTGAAGAGAGGGAAAGTATTGGAATCACTTCAGAAATACGATCGCAAAGTTTTGGTCGTAAAATCTGTATTTAAGATTCTTTTGAGCTGTAATATCTCACACATCTGAACTAAGGTTTGTTACTGCTGTTCCAAAGGAGGTTAAGATTGATGCAGGTGGCGAGAAGATACAATGTTAAAATAGTTTGGTTCACTTTCTTTTTTTGAAAATTCAAGTGTTTCCATTGAAATTATACTAAAATGGGGTACATTGTCCTCTCTTTGTACAAAAAGACATCAGAGAAAAAATTTAAAGTTTTTTTTTAATTGTCACGGTTTGACTCAAAATGACTTCCTATCTCGAGGCATCTCCAGACGTTTTTGTAGAATTTTCATTCACCCTCTACATTCACACAAATATTCCACCCTCACTCTCATTGTGCAAGAAACACTTTTCTAAATCATTTGCATGGAAGAGGATTTTCCTAGAGAACGTATTTACAATGTCCTTGTGTTTTCACTAAATAGTTACAAAACGTATTTTTATATCAAAATAAAATATTGTATTATAAAAATATTGAATGTGTTAAATAATAAATATTTTCTGGTTTTGGCATAAATCAGTTTGTTTGGACTGAGAATCATGGGCTGAGAAATGGCTTATACATAACTAAATACTGACGATGCGCAAAATTAAGTTCTAACATTCGAATTACAAACGATTGAAAAGACAAAGTGGGTGAAAATTGTTTCGTACTAGTAATCATGCAAAGATCTCAATAAAGATTGTTCTTAATTAACGTAGAGTATGATTTGTTTGGTATTTCATTGTCTTCTGAATATAATATCAGCCCTTGGGAGAATGAATTATGCCCCCATTCTGAGCGTTTATTTGCAGAATGTTGTACTGTAGATTAAGTGCAATTATAAATGATATATTTGACAATATCTTCCTTCTATACAGGCATATAATTTATATTCGAATTTCACATTTACTATATGTAATTGACAATAAATATATTTCATCAGTTTTGTTCAATACGATTTATGTGCTGTTAAAAAATGCGAATGAAATGTTTTGCTTATACGGTTTTGATATATGTTATCTAGATAACCTGGAGAAAAAAGTACCGATTGTGTCCTTTTATGCAAAGTAAATGAACTTATAATACAGAGATTTTCATGAAATACTTTTATTTATTTATTTAATAGGTAATTATTACAGCCAAATTAGAAACTTGATCCAATGTGGCTAGGCCGAAGGCCTTTAAGCCATTACAATACCTACATTCTACCGAGTTCTAACCTTTCGCCTTCTGGTATTCACCCCCAATGGTCTCTCCATCGCCTCAAAGCCGCGGAAACGAGACCATAAGGTACACTGAGGAAAAACCCCTGAAGGGGGAAAAACCTGCCGTCAGAAGCCGAGTACATGCTACTCTATCCGGTTTTTAGACTATTTATTTATTTGGCGCGGGCGTCAGGCATTCTCCTTCCAGTGTTTGGCCTCCACCGCACCTGAAAACAAACAGCACCACAGAAAATCGTCCGCACCAACGCCTCTGCCTAACATTTCCGATTCCCACTTCCCTTCGCCCCCTAATGTGCTTTATTTTAGCCGTTTCCTTTTATTTTATTTTAATTTAATTTATTTTTAATTTATTTAACTTATTTTAATTAATTTAATTTTAATTTATATAACTTATTTTAATTTATTTAACTTGTTTTAAATTAATTTAATTTTAATTTATTTAACTTATTTTAATTATTTTAATTTAATTATATATATATATATATATATATTTATTTTATTTATCTACTTATACTTAACAATTGACTACAATTTATAACTTTTATTTTATTTATTTTTTTATTTATTTTTTTGTACTGTTTACTAACCTAACATAACTTACTGACTAACTTAATTATTGTTAGTTTATTGATTTATTACATATTTCTCTCCAGTCTAGGCTCTGCTCGTACTAACCACTGCTGTTTTCCCACTCCTTAATTTCCGTTTCTCTAGTGGTCCGAACCTTTCCGAGAAATGTTCCTAATTCTTTCATGAAGTTAGCTCTTTTATCCCCTAGAATGTTTTGGGCGAGCGTTACGTTCCTATGTTGGAAGTAGTAATTTCCCATTCCCATCCATTTTCCTCTCCAAATTTCGGTCGCACTGCAAATTAAAAGGATATGGATCCAGTCTTCCTTATCACCGCAAAGCACACAGATGCCATTACCATTCGAGTCCTTTAATCTACGTTGCATCCACCCCCCGACCCTGAACCAAGCGTATCCCCCTCTTGCGTCCTTTTGCAGTGTGTTTACGTAACGTTCGCAACCCCATAACGGACTCGCGTGAATTTGCGCAACTAGCGAACGTTTTTCGGCCGTTGCTGCCAGGATCTCTTGCCTTTTAATATCCGCAAGTCTATCCGAAACTAACCGTTCTATGTCACGTGTTGCCCTATCTCCCACCATTTCCGGAGAAACGTCTCCCAGACCTGAACGTTCCAGTAGCAGTTTAATTTTATACGACCAGTAGCGTTGGTTGCTTCCCTGTAACTGCACCCGAAAACATCTATTTATAAGTGAGTCAGTCTGTTCACCTGCTAATTTAATCCAAAGTTTAATGGGTTTCATTCATGAAATACTTTATAACGCAATGCTCCAAGCATTCAGAATGAATACTATTGAGTCATTAAAAAAATCAAATTGTTATTTTCTGCAATATAATAATTAATTATATCGTTGGTGAGATAGATACTTTCTAATATATAAGTAATAAAAAGTATTGTTCGGAATCAATACTACATATTTAATTTGTGATATTTTCGATCGCGTAGTGATCATCAGAACTATCTGAAAAAATATATATGATATATTTCTCTTTGTATATCATGTATTCCTGTAAATTTTTCAGATAGCTCTGATGATGATTGCTACGCAATCGAAAAGATCTTAAGCTAAATTGATACCGGAAAACACCTTTTATTAACTTAAATAAAATAATTGTTGGAAACCCGTTTTCATTGATTATTTTCATTTCATTTTTCATTATGGTATGAAGTTACAACTTAAAATATGTTATCTAACTAGTCACTTAAAGCAATGTGGAGGATTGTATTTCCTTTAATGTTCATCAGAAAGAATGTTTTACCATCTGTCGTATGACGTAATTAGTTACCTCTGTTACAAACATGTTTTGTGCGTTGCATGGGAATTTTGATTACCATTTTTAAAGCACTATTTCTAATCTTCATGGAAGAATATTTTTATTTAACTGGCATGTCAATTTCTGTTGATCCATATGTCGGCGCAAGAGAAAAAAAAACTCTTCTAAAAATCGTTTCTTTAGTTATGTAAGGAAATGTATTTAGAAAATAGTATATTTTTACCAATACAAAATGTTATAAAGTTATTTTTCAAGACAGGCGGTATATCGTAGAATAAAACACTATATTCGAAATAGATGCCTCCCTTCAAGCTAAAACCTTTCTCGAAAAAAAATACCGTGTCACTTTTACACACAAAATATTAATAAAATGCGCTCGTGTGTAGCTCATTTGCTCATTGAGTTTATTTAATAAGGCTGCCACCGGTAGCGGTAGCTCAGTGCACCAACTAATGTCACTGCAGTGCCTCTGACCGGGAGGTCCTAGGTTCGAGTCCTGACGGCGGCAGGATTTTCGGCATTAGGTTTTCAGCTAGGTCGAATGCAGTCGCTGCTTGGAGGAGAATTCTAGCGGCCGGCTGCTCTGATCCGTAGTTTTCCGTGGTTTCTCCGATCAACACCAGGCGAATGCCGGAGCAGTACCCTACCAAACGGACCACGGACCACGCGCGAACTATCCTCTTCTTCCTTGTCCTATCCTCTCCTCTTACACACACTTACACTAACATGTATACACCACATATTCCGGGAGACCGGTTGGGAGCTTAGAGCTTGTACCGACTGGGGCGGTGCCCCGCTGGTGGGAGAGTCCTGGTTAGGGGGAAACCCCACTAGCCGACGGTAGGTCGGCGCCGGATTTCGCCATTTCGCCACCCGGCGGGGGAAGATCACTGCCATCTCCCGAGAGAGAGAAAGCATGCACTACACTAACGGGACTAATGACCGAAGCCGCTGACGCGCCCGGAGACACGAAAAAAAGCAATCAATCAATAGGGCTGCCATGGATGATGACCCGCCAGGTATGAACGAAACAAAGAAATCCCTAATTTGAAACGGGAATTCGCAATTCATTCACTTCATCTTCAGATGGTATGTAATTCTCATTATAAGGTATATATTCTCTCTCATTATCAATATCATAACAATTTTGCTACGATATGCCCTCTCTGAATTCTGGATAGTTTGAGAGTGTTATTTCCCATAAATAGTTGGGTGGTATATGATAATGACAAAAACTTTACGTGGTTTATTTCGTTTTGGTTCTGTGCTATATTGTATTCTGACATTCCAGTTTTTATATTTCGTTATAGGACACAAGGAATTATTTAATGTGTTAATAGTTGCTACGTAGAAGTCAGGAAGGTATGTAGAGGAAGTGATAAAAAGTTCACTTTTAAAGTTTTAGAAAATATCTTGATCTAATGTGAACAGTGCGAAGTATGAATAATTTAAATATTTTCTGAGCGTTGTGTTCAATGTTTCATAGTAAGGCACTTACAAGGAAAAGTAGAATGATCTTCACAGTACTACGAAATCGCCCCTTGTAGAAACTGTAGAATCGAAGTATGGGCTAATATTAGGTAGAAGAGGTTCCTTTTTGAATTTCTATTACAATTAATAAAATAAATTATGTTATTACCAAAACGTCAAATCAAGAAGTTTTAGGAATATTTCTTGGGGATCTTTTATTGATACTAGTATTTAATACTAGTAATTGAAGCGTATCGATAGGGAGAACATAATGAACTTCACCGAAGTCTATTATTTGTGTTAAATTATATGATTAAATTGTATTAAATTATATTGCATGTTGTTAATTTGTAGTTTTGAACGCATTCTTCTTGAAAAAATGGTTGAAGGGTAACAACGGCGGCATAGAGGTGAAACAGTTATATTACCTGCGCAGCTTCTCTTGACTGACTTACCTTCCCCCTCCTTGATAAATAAATGGTTGAAGGTAAACGCTCACAATGAGCACTGATGACAACATTCGAAACACATATTCATCGACGCAAACCATAAGTTATTTGCTGTTGAAGACGAGGATTCCTGTTCGTGCTTTACTCGAAGAAATCTTGCTGGTGGTCACTGATCAGCAATCGGCCGTTTGGTGAGATCTCATATCACTCTATAGGGTTCATGTCTGGTGAGTTCCCCGGCCACGGCAAAACGGTAATCTTTTTCTGATAATAATGCAGTAATATTCTTGGGTTTGTGGCACGATGTTGAATCGTCCATAAATGTATTCTTAATTACCAGGGATTAATAACAATGTTTAATTATCATTCTTCGAGCTGTGTCAGTGGCAGAATTTCTAATACTCGCTTTCATTGATCTTTCCCCATGGTCCCTTCTACGATATATAGGCGCTTTATATACCTTTCGATGAGTTCATGGACCACGCCATGACACTACTCGGCCGTTTAACCCTTTCCACTAGGGATTCTGGTTGGAACCCTTCGCTAGGGCGTCGTCGAACAAATGAACTTTAATCGACCAACATTTGAAACGTTGATTTGTTGAGTCGCATACCTATAAAATATTTCAAAAATATAATTATTGATGAAATATATTAGTATAATTGTCACCTTGCCCGTCACCTTGTTGGATGCACTTACGCTCGGAGAATATGTTCCGCAGACGTACAGCTATCCAAATTGTGACCATGTTACTGAGTAACAATGTATTTTAATAATTAAATTAGTTCAAAGAATTGGTCGTCCTGTATTATACGAGCGTGATTATTATGTATGTACATACAAGGAGCGATACTCTTGCTCCTGAAAACTGTTCACAGGCTTGGTTGTCTCGGTAGCTTAGGGGTTAGAGCAGCTGGGCGTAAACCAGAAGGCCGGGATTCGAATCCCGGCCGGGGCGACCAATTCGTTGAACTAATTTAATTATTGAAATATATTAGTCCAATAAATACATATAAAAAGGGTGTTGTCTGGCCCGTTGAAGTCGCTTCTTCCTCATGGCCTGGGTGACTAGTGGTTGTTTTGGATGACGACGACGGATTAGGTTTTCTTCGGCGAAACGTCTACGGATTGTCCGTTTGGAAACTGTTACTCCCTCGGCGTTTATCATCGTAGTCAGACGAGCAACGCTCTTTTTACGATTTTTAAAGCAGATATCCCTGATTCTACGATCGGTACGAACATTGGTCATCATTTTCCTGCCACATTTACGTACACAGCCTGCTTCCAGAAGGGGGGGTGTTCTCATCAATTATTTTTTTATTTTGTTAACGACAGTTTTCGAAACACCTGCTGTAGTTGATACATCTCTCTGTCAATGTGTGGAGTGAAGTAATAATGTTTGTATTTCTCTAATTTTTCTTGCAGACAACCCTGAAACCTTAATCTACTAATAAATAAAAACGTCGAGGTTGTGACGTTACAACGTAAACTAAAATGAAATTCACTCATAAAATTTCGTAAAACCAATGCAGAAAGAAACAATACTTACGTTTTGATTATTTTGGAAAGAAAAATCTAGCAAAAACAATTTGCCCGATTTACATGCGTCCTTTTGACTTTTCTGAAGTTTGGGGGAACGCGCGCATGGATCTTGATGCCTTGAGACCACATGCTTCTGAGGCGGCGGAACTGCTGTGCACATGTGCGCGTTTGCTATAATTCCCGAAATCGTTCGTTAAAAGGAAGCGTGAAAATCAGAGTTAAGTCGCCTTTACGCTTTCGCCTACCAATGCTAGGAATATATATTTATACGATGGTGTTTAGGTTACTTCGAACCCAGAAAAATTATTTAGATTTTTTTAAAATTTCAAATGTCAAAGTGTTAGGTAAAGAACGTTCTCTATTTGTGTCTCGTTCTCTCTCCCTAATTTAGACCTCCGTCTTTCACAGAAAGTTTATTGGCCTATTTTTTAAATTCAACCACAGTGAACCAACGTCATACACAATATTGTGTCTGTCTGTATGTGGCGCGACAGCCCACGTACGGGCCGTGGTCTACAAGCAGTGTCCTGACCTCGCGACCATGGGTTAAGGGGGTATGTGGGTTAGTACGAATACATCCCCACGCCGTACTCTGGTCTTCTCATCCGTCTTCACACAGCATACTGGTACGTTGCAAGGAAAAAGCTCATTATAATCTGGCCCCGACCGGATATCGAACTCGAGGTCTCATCATGGAAAGCGAACACCTAAACAGCGAGGCACACAATATTATGTGCATAACATGAATACATAGTAAATGCAGAATAACATAACGGAAACATAGATTCTTAAAAACAAAATTAAAATGTAATACAATCTAAGGTGACCCTGTAAAGTACGTTACTTATATTTATTAACTTCGTTGGGTCGTCGTAGAACTGACACGACTGAAGTTTATAAATCGAGCCGTAAGCCAAGGATCATAACCAAGTCTTATTTGAGGTATTGAACGAGTGTCGTTCAACACTTTCGTATTCCCACCTTCTTAAGAGGAAAAAAACATAGAAAATGCATTTTCTTGCAGGTGTACTCATCCGCAATCTTTCGCTGCAGATCACTCATTTAATTCATTTGTTCTTAGTGCAAGTCAGCTGTTAAACCGTCAGAGACGCCGACCGTCAAAAGTGGCTTTTTGCTCTTTATTTTGGTTGCGTTATAATAGATACAGTTTTACGAAATCTGCGAAATTAGTGTCTCAAGACATTTTTAATTACAATTCTATTTTGGAGCAATGTCGTGTTGGATAACACTAGATAACAAGATTTTCACCTCCTGGAAGAGGTAGAATGCACAACATACTCAATTTTATACGTAGATTACGAATATCTTAATAACACGTCATATCATGTCAGTTTTTAAATACACTGTGTCTTTATATCCTATCAATCCGTATTTTAATATTAATGCAAATACATTTAAATTGCACATGTAAGATATCTGGAATCAATACGCATAAAATCTATTTAAAAATAAAATATTTGTTCAGTTAATCTATACCACTTTCATGAGATATCAACAAAATTTGGTTTTCGCGTTTTTTTAAACTTCTGTATTCGAAAATTGCCGTCTTTAATCACGCGTCTGGTAGTCGCGCTCAATTACGAATAGGTCTTAGTGTATGTTTTGAAAAGAAGTCACGAGCAGCCTCATATTTCCTACTGCGCCTCAGTCATCGAAAGGAATTATTTTAGCCCCTTACCTTATTGCAAGTATACAAGTATCCAATTGGGGGGAAGGCAGATTCTGAATCAGTCGGTGTCATGCGGAAGTGTCTCCTCAGTACGCATGCAGTTCGTATCTGGTTTGCGTGTGTCTCAAATACATTAATACATTACTGTTCAGTGGGTTTATAAAGTGAAATTCGCCACAAGATCTGTGGAATTGAAATCGATAAAATGCAAATAGTCAACACATCGAAAATGAGCGAGTCAACCGGATAACTTCTGTTACGTTTGTGAAAGATTTGCTCCCAAACTTCAAAGGAAAAAATACATTAAATTACAAACCTTGCGCATTTTTTATACTTTGACTGTCGTGTTGGTGATCAGGACAAACCACGG
Source organism: Teleogryllus oceanicus (assembly GCA_964035755.1). Taxonomy (NCBI): domain Eukaryota; kingdom Metazoa; phylum Arthropoda; class Insecta; order Orthoptera; family Gryllidae; genus Teleogryllus; species Teleogryllus oceanicus. Next base: position 107,949,745 of record CAXIVR010000008.1, on the reverse strand, counting down.
GCTGCTCACCAGTGTTGTGTCATGTGTTCAACGAGCCTTAGGTTGTAGTTGAAGAGAAAACTCAAATCATTGTCATTCGCTCTACCAATGTTGTGGAGAATAACAAGAAACCACTTTTACTCGGGGTGACAATGTGGAAATTAGTATAGGTTTTGTTTATTTCAAATACTATATATGTTCATATCTTTTGAACAAAGGTTCAAGGTTCGTGATAGAAACATTTTATAATAAGTTTCGAAATCAGCATGGTTGTTTCCTTTGAAATCACATGCTTTCATTCTGGAGGTATGAAAAAAAAGATCCCTAGTATTTTATTCCCTAGTATTATAAAAAAATTCGTTTATACTTCTCTATTCATCTTAGAAAATGATAAGATGGCGGTTACTGATGTTGGTTACTGATGGTGATAATGTCTAAGGGTTCAAATTATAATTCTCTGTGGATTTGTATGATCGGAATAAACCACTGAGATTTTATAATTCTGGATAGGAAATTATTTTCTATCACTTATAATTTGTTTGAAATTGTTACAGGAAGCATGGCACAAGTATGTGCAGTTATTACAAGAACATTGAATGTGCAATGACCATATAAAGGTGAAACTTCTTCTCGCTTTCAGGAAGAGAAAAATGTGATTGCTTTAATTTCATAGATTCTTCCATTAGACTTAATATCGGATTTTTTTAAACTCAATGACAAAAAGAAATGGTACAAGCAGTTTACACTATCATTTATTGCAATTACTCGATTGAATGAACTCGTCGTAACAAGCAGTAAAAGAGGATGAGACACTACTTTGAAAATCGTATTCCAAACTCCTTGATAGGTACGTATGAGTACTAACCTCAACATAGTATGTGTTTTCTTAGTGTTATATTTAAATATATCGTAATTTGTTCTTCATAATATAAAACCCTTCAGTTTTTTTAAATTGAAAGAAGTCATTTTTAAAACTTACATACTTGACATAACATCATAGAAAGAAATCATATGGTAAGTCAGGCGAAATTAGATGTCAGACCACACCGTCGATTCCTGAAATATGGCGCTACGGCTCTGCGTTCTATTGGTCCATTGGTAATATGGAAAATAAAATGAAAATTCAATAATGATGACGAGCGTTTAAACTCATTTTCATTCGAATGGAGAAGTGAATCAGTGGAAACTTCCTCACCGGGCTGAAAATCCTAAGAACCTACAAGACAGACCTCCCCATTAAGTTGCTTAGATATGCTAAATAATTTCATACAATGAGAACCAAAGTATCAAACAATGTAATAAATAGTATAGTATATGTAAATCTCTTCAAAAATAGATACTAAGAAAATCTTATCAATATGGTTCAGTATCTCCAGCCACTTTACTTTTCAAACTTGACAGAAACAATCTACTCAAAACCTAACAGGATATGTAGGTATTTTCAAAAGGCAATTTGAGATCATCATAAACCAGAAATACTAAAACATTTATTACCAGTCTAGAAGCATTCACTACTGACCACTATTAAAACCAACAAACGAACAATTAGCGTGAGAATAGAGAAGCAAACGTTATTATAGTAACGTTGTTTTCATCCCTGAAAGCCAACAATGCCGCACACACAAAAAAAATAACTGGAAAGACGACGAAATGCACGAAGAAATTTTTTCAGCTAAAAGTGTTACAACGCTTACTGCCAGCGAACTTCAAATTCTTTGAATCGCGAACCCAGAGCGAGTGAAAATGGTCAACAATTACCCTTTAAAAAGGTAGAAGTTTTGTCAAAGTAAATCTATTAAAAGTACGGAGCGTTGATGATACTAAAACTCCCCGACTTCCACTGGCCAGCATCCTATATAACGTTTTGTAATATTTACTATATTACGATCAGTATAATTGGAATGTGTCTTTGACAAACAAGCACAACATATTCCTTGCCATGAAAAGGGAAATAAAACATTAAAAGAAAAAAATACTATTGGATTCATATTGATAGGCCGAGCCGGCTCTCTCAGCAACCATGGCACATCTCTTCTTCTGAGCGGGGCTGTCCTCGTGGGAGTACCTTATGGAGAAGTCAGTTGCGCTTGTACTGCGCTCTCTACGCCATTGATGGAACCCAAAGGCGCCGAAGACCTGTGTAGCGGGAAATTAGAATTGCCGCTTTTAACCTCGGGGGAGGGGATGATATATTACTCCTTTCATTTTGTCTGCGTCATCACAGACAAAATGTAAGGGTAACATAAAATTACTGTCCATTGAGATTGTGAAGCATTGGATGAGTTTTTCCTTGAGCTGAAATGCTAAAACCTGATGAATACGAAATAACACAAGATTCGGAAAACATTGCCTTGTCTTGATTTCTAACAATTTACGGAACAATATATTGAGTTTTAAAATTACCGAGTAAAAAATACTTCATGAACTGATTTCCCATCAAGGGCAGATAACTTACCAAATACTTAAATAATTTTCAAACGTTTGAAGAAAAATAAATGGCAGTGTGAACGATTTAACATAAATGCATTTTGTTTAGCAAATCACAATTAGAATAAAGTTTATATTCTGAGTACACATTGACAGTTATAATTCGCCAGTTATAGTTATTAGGTTTTGGTTAGAGAAGAACTTTTTTGATAGTGTTGAAATGTGCTGAGTAATGGTATATCTGTGGAGCTGTTTATTGGACACATACCTAGGAGCGTTAAACGACGTTCGGAGGAGTATTTTGAAAAACTTGAATTCGAGACCTAAAAAGGACACCATGTGAAAATTTTAGTTATTTGCGGTTGTTTCCCTTGGTGCCATCAAGGAATCGAATTTAGTTACTTTGGTATTTGTTAGAATCCTTTAACTATACTGCGATATCGAAATTAACAGTGTGTGTTTCGAAGGTTAGGTCCACTGTGTTCCCAGACATCGCACATACGTGCACACTGCTCGTCGTACGGGCATCTTCCAATCCGCTACCACGAGAGCAGGGAGTTCAATTTTATCTCTGCAGGGGTATCCTCGCCTGCCGGTCGTATGTTCATTGTATCCTTTCACCATTCATTTGTTTTTACAAAATAATTTTATACTATGACGAATGTTCGTCTTAATAAATGTGTATTTGACTTTATTTTATTAATTGATGGTATATTTTCTTGATCCTGAGAGGGTTTTTTAAATTCTCCTATTGTAGCTATCCTCTAATAACCAACGTTGTATATCGCACATACGTTGTGCTAATAACACAATATTTTATAGCGACTTGGTCAATTTTTAATTTTTTATTGCTGATGAAGTTCTACCGAAAATTTTTTTTTTTTTGCCAGCATATCTTGAAACCATAAATAACAATATTCAAAAAACCTTAAGTTCCTCTCTTGCTTCAGTTTCTCAAACTTTACTATAATATTTCGGAGGCGTAGTAAATTATGTTGTAGGTTTAGCTCAATTCACTTCGTTTTGTAGCTTACTACCTAAAGTGTACTCGCAAAAGCTTCTTCTTACGTATGAGTTGCAAACACAGTTTCATGCTGATAACTCTTGCAATCTCGTGTGAGTGCTTCCTCTAGATTCATTAAACTCCATATTCTTGTGTTTTATGCATAAACAAGATACTCCTGCACGAGAAAATGAAATGCTCATCACCAGTAAAGTTGGAGGAGAGGAGGCAAGTGGTCGTCAAAGAGGTAGATTTTTGTTTTAGATTTTCCGATAACAACATTTATGTACGGCGCATTCAAAATCTGTTGAATGTGACAATATTTCTTTTGATTGTACACTTCGCGGCTCCTCACAGAATGACAAGTTTTTGTTATTCCAGAATGGTAGTAGAAAGTCTGTGTGTGTGTGTGTGTGTGTGTCTCTCTCTCTCTCTAACTCTCTCTATCTCTCAATATTTCTCTCGTTATCTCTCTCTACTTCTCTCTCTCTCTCTCTCTCTCTCTCTCTCTCTAAAGATTTTTCATTTAATAAATTATAATTTATTGAATGTCATTAGGAAGTTTAAAAGGATTAGAATATACGTTACAATAGTCAGACGATTACTTACGAGTAACACCACAAGCTGTTGGGACATCCTTGAAACTAATAAATTCAGTTTTGAAGACGTTCAGAAACGAATATGCTAAGGTCATTCTAATTAAAGTGAAAGAACTAAAAATGTGGACATTAAATCTATTCTTGGTCAAGAAACGTGAAAAGGCGGGAAAAGCTTCGATTTATGGCAATTCATAAAAAAATGTATCTAGGAGTAGGTAAAGCACGAAAATAAATTTGAAGCAGGCTAGAAGAGACATTGTTTATAGACAAAAATGACAATATGTATAAAATTTAAATATAAACAAAATGAGTAAGTTTACATTTCTAAACAAATAACACTATACGGGCCCATGCGAATATTCCTCACTTTGTAAATTATTGTTGGAAAACGGAAAAACGTTCATGCTTTCTCCCAAATTCAAAATATTGTGAGTCCGTAAAGATGGACGATTGACGTTTCAATTTATTTTACACGAATTACGAGATTCTATATGTGTTTCGACCCGCTACGTGTGCTACAAAGTGAAGGTATTAAGCAGAGCTTAATCTCCAAAAATGGATCATTCTGTATGAGAGGGACTCGTTTTTGTGGATTTCTAATTCAGACACAGAACTCGGATTCCAAATGCTTCCCGCGCAGTTCCTCGTTTGTTTCCCCCTCTTATTCTCCGAACGTTCTCCGTGTATTACCTGTAAGTATTTTACGAGTTTCCACAAGATCTTCACATGTTCCTTCCTTTTTCTCCAATATGTTTCCCTCTATATATCCCACGTGTTCACCATGCGTTTTCTCGCATGTTCCGCATATCCCGTTCTACGTTTCTTCGTCCCTACCCCCCCCCGTGCTTTCTCAGAGATTCGCCACATTTTCCACTGCACGTTCTCCCGCATATTCCCAATATGTTCCCTCACATGTTCTTCATATCTTCAATCATGTTCGCGCACATCAAATTCGAAAATTAAGCTAACAATTTACAAATTTAATTTAAGTAATATTTGTGTAAACTTTATGACGGAGAATAGAGCAGTGGCTCCCCTCACGGATGAAACAGTAAGTTCTGAATACTTTGGTGCCCACTAGAGCGGAGCCGCCCAAAAATGAAATACATCAGTCCAAACACTTTTCGCAAACGATTGTAACTAGAGGTGCTACGGAATGGCATAGACTTTCTTGTAGTAGAGGTTTCTAATTTCCTTTTTCTGGACTGGTACTGTACGGTCTTGCCCCTCCTTCTTGCCTGCTGCCATCCATCGCCGCTGAAAGTACATTTAAAAAAAATTCTCAACTTTTCGGTTTCCAAATAGCAGAACCGAAATATTATTTTAATAATATTAAAAAGGCTAAAACCTTGTCCTAAATAGAAATTTATTGAAAATTTTCAAACCGTTTTTAAGAAACTGGCGTTTATTGTTACTGTAACTGCAAACTTTCAAGCTCTTTTTCACAGGGATCTATTGAGTAGTATACCAGATATCTCCCACCTTAGCCGGTACCAACCGCCTTAGCCGGAGCAACCTCTAAGCTTCCAACTAGTTCACCGGCTTGTGTGGTAGTGTAGTGCATGTAAGTGTAAGAAAGGGGAGAGGGTAGTCCAAGGAAGAAGGAGGTAAGATCGCGCGGTCCGTGTCCCGTTTGTTAGAATACTGCTCCAGCATTCGCTTGGTGCCGATCGGAGAAATTAAGAAAATCTACCTCTGAGAGTGCTGGCCGCTAGAATTCTCCTCCAGACAGCGACTGAACTCGATCTTGCTATGTAACTAGTGTAGAAAATCCTGCCACCGTCGGGACTCAATCTCTAGGATCTCTCTTGGGAATATGAAAACTTGTAATAACACCCTAGGACGTATCGAGACTAAGTTATGCATATTGGTGCGTGTGATTTCTCACCTGGGCTACAATCTTCGAACTACTTTGGGTTTCTTCTTAAATCTCTTCTTTGCAGAACTGAAAAGTTCCCTTTTCAGCAGCAAAACACGAGGTTTTGTGCCGATGTTTTCTTATTACCCGTCAAAAACTATCATGTCCACTAGTAAATGTCTCAGAATAAAGTTTCAAACATCAGGGCGTGTGGAGGGATCAAAAATGGACATTTGCCCCTGATTGGCGGACCACTGATTATGCACTGATATTTGGCGAGTCACGTTGGACGCAGATACTGAGTTTTTACCTGCCGAACTTATGGGCATGCTGGGTTGCCTACCTATCAGGGGCGAATGCCACTCATTTAAGTTCAGGAAATGTTCCATCATACGTTCATTGGCAAAAAGTTACCATTTTTGGTCGTATACGTTCACTAGCATTTGGTAACATTTATTCCGAGTCATACTGTAAAGAGAGGATTATTCTTTATTGTAACATTTTTATCGTACTACATAAAGTCTTTCATCATTTCAGTCTTTCATCAAGTCTTTCAACTTGCCATCGGACAACAGTCCACTTTTGAGCAATAAAAGTATTATTATTATTATTATTATTATTATTATTATTATTATTATTATTATTATTATTATTATTATTATTATCATCATCATTTAATTCACGACTTAAGATGTTATGAGTCGGTTGAACATAAAATCTTCTCCGGGTTGCAATCAGCTTTCTAAGTAGCAGATCTAAGGACTGCCAGTGTCTCACAATAATTTGCGCAAACTGTGGACCGGTCCCAAAATGTAAAACAATGTCTTGCACTTCTCAGTTTTTTCCATGACATGGGGGTTTAGCCAATTTCTTACACAAATATTGCGGAACAAATCCCAGAGCTCCAACAACTATGGGGACGATGTCTTTTAAACCCCCAGATTCGACTGATCTCGATTTACAAACTCTTATATTAATAAGACGTTTATTATTATTATTACTATTACTATTATTATTATTATTATTTTAAATTTAAGAGATCACACTAGTGGATAACTGAAATACTGAATGATATGACTCTAAGGGCCATATTCATAGTCGTGACTTATAATAAGGAAAACCTTAAGGAGGTCTTTATAACGAGAGCGTAGGCTTCCGCGGCCGGAGTCATGGTTAACTTGGCTATCCGGGAGACGCCGCGTCCAGGGCACAGGTGCCAACGTTTCGGTCGCCATTCTGCGACCTTCCTCAGGGCGCAGTACTACGCCCTGAGGAAGGTCGCAGAATGGCGACCGAAACGTTGGCACCTGTGCCCTGGACGCGGCGTCTCCCGGATAGCCAAGTTAACCGTCTTTATAACGATTTCCAATTCATAGTAGCAACTTATCCACCCCCATAAGAAAATCCTTATAACTATAAGGAAGGTCCAACTTTCACTTATATCTATAAGTGAAGCCTCTCTTGATGCGTTGAAAATTGTCGTAATTTGAAAGAAATGGATTGGACTGCTATTTCAAAGATTATAAGGACTTTTACAGTGGCATCTTTCTTTGTAGCAACAAGCGATATTTACGTGATATGCAAAACCCGTTGAAAATGCACAACGATCAAGAATTTAAGGAAAAATATCGTTTTACTAAGACTTTTGTTGTACAATTTTTGGTAACATTGGTGGCTAAAACCACCTCTAACTAACTAGATATTTACTGATTTCACCACGTTCAAGTCTTTGTTGAAGATACTGGCACTATTTAAGAAACTGTGTAGGTTAAGTTACCTCACGGGCGAACGCATATGGTAGTTCACGGCCAGTTTGCTGGAGCGCTTCTGGCAGGATTCAAGTGGCTGTGAAACTGCCAATTACGCTGTTGTCACACGAGACACTGCTAGCATTGTACTGATTATAAGTATCGTCTATGAATACCAAATGTGTATAAGTATTTCCTTATCAAAAGTAACTTCTTATAGCTTAAGTATTTTCTTATCCTACAAGTGACGACTATGAATATGGACCTAAAAGTCCAGACGATAGTAGAGTCGCATTAACTCTCCGTGACACGCACCCGGTCTGAGACTCCGCATTCTTCTGTTTTTGCCTCTCATTACCAGTAATCGTGGGGTATTGAGTTGCGGCCCTCTGTCGTGGTGACACATCGATAGGTATCGAAAAAGCCTTTTTCAATCGTTGCAGACGTTGTCAACAGTGGAATATTTATACCGATGCGAGGCGTCATTCCGCGCGCGTTTAAATTTAAACATAATATTTACTATTTAAACAAAATATTTATTCATTTCTGTAAATGTTCATTAATGATTCACTATCAAAGAAGTGCATAAATATTTTTTCTTTTATAAAATTTGTATAAAATCATAAATTATTTGCATATTAACTCCAATATTGTGGCAGGTTTATGGTTCAAATAGTTATAAACATACAAAGTTATTCAATGAAACCTCCACCTCAAATATTTTGTAATATAAGCGGTTGAAAATTTTCAGAACATATTTTAACCTAACGATTCAAGTCATAAAGGCTCATTATTATTAATATGTTTTTTTTTTTAAATTTTTTTTTTTAAAACAACACTGCAATTATTATTATTATTATTATTATTATTATTATTATTATTATTATTATTATTATCGTCATGATTTTCGCTATTTTGTAATTTTTTCACTATCAGATTGCTCGCAAATTAATGTGTTATCACAAATCATCAAAAAATTTCATTAAATACATATTAATATAATAAAAATACAAAAATAAATTACAACAATTTAGTGTTATTATTGCAACACAATGCCTATTTTATATTCACGACTAAATACTATAAAAATACGCTATTAAATTCGGGAGAAGAAAATGTATGGAAGTTGCAGACTCTGTCTGCGCGTATGTACTCGCGTCACAAACACAGCGCATGTATTGGAGGGTTAAGAATAAATCTATAATATGATTAATATGCTTAAACATTGGTCTCACTAAATGCGCTTGTAAACAAAGAAAATAGTGTTTAATGGTTGTAGCTATTGTGAATGAAATCATGTCCCTATGGTACACAATGAAATTTATTCAAATCTTATAACACAGCACAGAGGAGGCAAACACATTCGAATGGTGTCGCACGACACAAATGAAATCTGTGTCTCATAACACAGCACATGAAGACTGATGGATGCATTTACAACTGGAATTCTTCAACACTCACCGTTTCTTGTATATAACTTGCTAAGTTTTTCTTTTCTCTATACCCTCGTCAATCAGCTGTTTGACATATCGCCACCTTCTTGGTGTACGCTATTACTTCTTTCTTCTTCGTCTTCTTTTTTATATATTTTAGGTAAAGTAATAGCTTTTCTTCCATTTTTTCAATGTTTCCCCTTCTAGACTCCTTAATATGAAATTTGGGTATGTGAAATTTCAAAATTATAGTGCGTTTGAGAACATTAATAGTCAATGTTGGTATTCTTGTTTTTAACTAACACCAAAATATTCCAATTCAATAGTACATTCTTTTGATAAGGATGAAGCACATTATTTTATGTAAATGTTGTTTCATTACACTTGGTCAATGGAAAGTGTATTTCCATCAAAAGAATGTGTTCAAGATAAAATAATTATGTTGAGGATTTTTTTTTCAGTAAAGGTGTTTTCTGGTATCAATATTTTTATTATACTGAAGATATTTTCGATCGCATAGAGATCATTATCAGAGCTAATCTTACAGCGTCTGGGGGGAAATCGAGTTTCTGCCAGAACTTCGATTTTCGCCCAGACGTTGCAAGAGTGTTATTATAATTGTACTCCCCTTTTGTGAGAATCTGCAAAGTGTAGAAGAACAAGTTCTGGTCTTCCACTTTGTTGTATTACCTACTACAATTTATAGGTGTATTGTCTGAGGGCGAATGAAACACAACATGAAGCAAACATATGATAGACAGTACTATCCCTGTAATGATAACAACCCCTTGGTCGTTTGAAATAGATTGACATTCAAGTTTTCAATTTGAATGTTGATTTTGCACTAGCATATGAATTTTAGAGAGTTTTAAAGCACACCTAATATTTCTTTTAGTACTTGAAATTTCCCTCACTAGCTAGTCTCGACATTTTGCCTCAGATATCACATTGCAATTTTATCAACTCATTAAGTGTCTCTGATAACACATCATCTACAATAATGAAATCAATCACGTCAAAATTATTTTCCAAGGAATTGCTGCTGAGGTGTGCACTTCCTTTGCAATTGTGGATGTTAAAAAGACGTAAATATAAATGGTTACTATATTTTCAACTGTACGAAATACATAACAATGTAAATTTCCGAACAATTAGTCAAAGAGTTTTGCTCGCAGCCAATCGTTAATTACGCGCCCGCCGTCCACTTTGTCCGCGCAGGTGGCAGCGCCGAGGAGCGAGCGGCTCCTACTCCGTGGAACTCTAATGGCATCGCCGTGCCCATGGCACTCGGGCGCCGGGGCGGCAGGCCCGGGCGGGGCCCTCGCTGCTGCGGCCGCCCCGCCCCCCCCCCCCCCGCCTCATCGTTACGGCTAATTCCCGCCATTTCTCAGCCGTGATGCTTTTTGTACCATATTTAATTCACAATTACCTTCCACCGGCGTGCTGGGCGCCGGCGTATTTATTCTGTCCCTACAATGAATGCACATTCTTACTTACAATTTCTCGCCGGCTGTCGGGCGCCGAATTGCCGCCATAACTCGTGGGGAGCATTCCACTTCTTCATCCGCCGCCGCCGCCGCCGCCGCCGCCGGCGCATGCGCCCGCGCGGGCAGCGCCAGCCCGGCCCAGCCGCAGCCTCAGCCACGCCACCGCAGCCGCATTCCACGCATTTCTCATAAGGTCTCTTCCCCGTCCGAATTTCCATTTCGCCATCACTCATCTCCGAGGGCGGCGGCGGGGGGACCGGTGGCGGGGAGGAGGCAGCGATGGGGGCGGTGGAGGCGGCTAGCTACGCTGAACCACGTTCTAGAAAAAGGCATTTGAAAACAGAAGCAGTGGTGAGGAGGGGAAGGCAGCGGCATTGGCTGCAGTGGTGCTGTCAGTCATTGAGGAGGTAATTGTGACACTGGTTGTAGTAGAGACGGCAATGCCATCAAGCCACGCATGTTTGGTGTCAAGATTCTTAAATTTAAAAAGCCCAATAATGTTTAAGATGACTTGGGAAATATTTAACGTGAAACATCTAATGTAAATATTTATATGAAACATGATGAACTAGAAATTATTGAAACCAATGATATGGAAAGAATGACTTAGAGATGGCAAAAATGAAAGGAAAAGGTAGAAAAAGTTCCAATGTAGAAAAAAGGATTTTGATGATTCGGAGGATTTAGATAAAAAAATGGAGCCTCTTAATGGAAATACTTTCAGATCCAAAATGTAAGTACCCCTAATCTTACTTCAACTAAAAGGTCTACTTGAAAAATTAAATTAAAAATAACCTACTTTCTATGGAAACTGTTTCTGAGTTTACGTTTGATGTTGATTCACTTATTAATATCTTAGAAGAAACATACCACAAGCTGTTTGATAAAAATATGAATAGAAGATTCACTAATCTAAAATAGAAATTAAAAAACTCAATGAATATATGGCTGATACAGGAAATTCAAGTGAAGTCAGTGATTAGATAAATTATTTAACCTAAGTCATAGTTGATTGCATCATGCAATGGAATATAGGACACCTATCACTGTAGTTCATCTGCTAATACAATGTCCTGACTTAAATAACTCAAGAACCAAATATAAACTAACTAATACCATACAAAAGATACTAAATGATTGATTGATGTTTTCGTGTTTCGCGCGTCAACTGCTTCGGTCATTAGTCCCGTTAGTGTAGTTCATATTCTTTTTTCTCGGGATATGGTGGTGATCTTCCCGCACTGGATGGCGAGATACGGCACCGACCTACCGTCGGCTAGTGGGGTTTCCTCCTAACCAGGACTCTCCCACCAGCGGGGCACCGCCCCAGCCGGGACAAGCTCTAAACTTCCGACCGGTCTCCCGGAATATGTGGTAGTGTAGTGCATGTTAGTGTAAGTGTGTGTGTGTAAGAGGAGAGGATAGGACAAGGAAGAGGAAGGACAGATCGCGCGCGGTCCGTGGCCCGATTGGTAGGGTACTGCTCCGGCATTCGCCTTATGTTGATCGGAGAAACCACGGAAATTTACCGATCAGAGCAGCCGGCCGCTGGAATTCTCCTCCAGACAGCGACTGAATTCGACCTAGCTGAAAAGCTAGTGAAATAAAAATGGATTTTAATATATAACATGTCCATTTCTTCTTCAAGTGCAAATTAAAAAATAGAATCTCAACATTTGACACCACAGATAGATGGCAGTGTGGCAGATTCTTCCTCTTGGAATGGTGTAATTAAACTTTTTTAGAATAATGCAAGTAGAGATGCTGTTGACTAATTCTAGTACTTTCTGTCGTACGAGTGACCAACCTAACTTACATGCTGCCTCAATGCAACCATATATGTGATATCATATGAAACAATTATCTTCTTTGTAATTTGTAATGTACAATTTAGTTTAACACTCCTTGGTATTGCAAAGAACAATAAAAACTAATGGTGCTAAAACAGTACTTTCTTTCCAGTATTTTCACGCAAAATTACACAAACAGACTCAAATTTTCGAAAAATTGTATATGACCTTATATCAAAATCTATCTTTGAGGAACAGATTTAATTAAGGGAAAATGTATCTACCTTTAACATTTTAGTTGTAGGAACACAAACAATTTTGAACTTTTCCAATTTTAGAAAAATCAGGGTTTTCAACCAACATGGAACCTGCACCATTCTATTATACGACCTTCGTACTATTCAACAAAATAATTATTCAAAAATGATGGAGCCATTTTTTGAAAAATTGTAAAATACCCCAGGGGCTTTATGTATAGTACCCTCCAACTTAAAATATCGCTTTCAAAGTCAAGGAGTCGCGACATCAGCCACAATGCTTAGGGAATATCAGTTTTGGAGAACATGAGCTGAACGGTTTAACCCATAGCGTTTTTCACAGACGGACAAACGAACGGACAGAGTTTGTCGCCTTTCAATTTTTCGGTATCAAGGACTCGCACAACACTGATTCTGGCTACAACAGGTGATAGAGGATTTTTTCTAAATTTACCAACTGGATTTGTTCACTTTTTCGTTACCAGGACCCTCTAATAAGAGTTTTTCTGCCGGAAATTCGCGCAACGCGAAATTTTTTCGCGTAGCATTACATAACTTTCTCTCTACTCCCTAGCAAGAAATTAAAAGTTTACTTGCATTTTAAATTATGCTTAGTAACTCAAGAAAGTGAGAATTAAGTTATACACTGTTAAAATATGAAACAAGATAATGAAGATATTTACTGTTAAAATATCAAACAAGAGAATGAAGTTACTTACTGTTAAAATATATTGTAGTTGTTTAATTGTGCTGTGTACACCAAGTTACAAATAACAACGGATAACTTACTTTGGCTTAGATACTCAATTTCATTTTTTCACTCAACTAAGACTAATTATATTTCTCATTAAATATAGAACTGCACATACCCTACACAAACACACATTTTGTAAGAATAACGAAATGTAAATAAGCTGCTAAGTATATGAATTAAAATTGCTATCAAATAACCCAGGAACATGATGTTTATAATATGTGTTTTTTTTCTTTCATATCAAGCTGATTACTAAGTTATCATATATATTAAACCATCATATTGTTATCATATATTAATGTAAAAAGAATCGTCTCCGATATTGTTCTTTTGCGGCTCTCACACGCAACAAACCTTTATAAATGAGGTCTCTAAAGAAAGAGAATTTCACGGAGACGTGCGAATTTAATTCTGACTATTAAAATATAAGTGTTTGAATAAAGAAGAAATACATCTGAATATCCATGTCAAATGCAACCTGCAACACCCGGTCAGTTATATCGTTAAATAACTACTAAACGAAGCGTTCTAGGGACTTAAAAAATAAACTTTTGAGACCAAAGGCCTTAAAGAAACGTTTCTCATACCGTTATACAGAATATATTTCTCCATAAGATATATTTCAGCCCTTGATGCTGGTGACCGTCTTTCGTCCGATGCTGGGGGCCGTCTACTATTAATAGTTGCTTGATACCGACGAAAATTGTCTCTTATGCGTGTAATGGAGCCATTCATTTAACGTTTTGCCGTGGTCTACAAGTGTTGTGTACCTATATGTGGAGGGAACTACAATGAAAAGGGACCAGGTTTCCATGTTTCAGTTTCACGATACCCTTAAGAAAAATTAGGGTGGGGTTTAACATGCGAGAGTTCTCGCACGGGTAAGTTAGTTGTGTAAATTATTATACCATTTTGTGACACATGTACTTGTAACATGTTTTGTTTTTAATAGTTGACTACTTCAATATTGTTAATCTCTCTCTCTCTCTCTCTCTCTCTCTCTCTCTCTCTCTCTCTCTCTCTCTCTCTCTCTCTCTCTCTCTCTCTCTCTCTCTCCTTTCTCTCTTATTTATATATATATATATATATATATATATATATATATATATATATATATATAGGCACTTTTGTGTGTTCGTGTGAGCTGTGCCCTTCGCCAAATCGTAGGTAGAGTTTATGTTTTGTAGTGGTTATGTTTTATATGAGAAATGGTCGTTGGCCATGCAAATTGTTGACTGACAAGACGGTAGAGTTGTCTGAGTGGGTCTTGGGTGAGATGTCGAAGTCCTGTGGGTGATTTGAAAGTGTTGAGATTTTCATATTTTCATATTGCTGATACGTTCGTTAGTAACTCAAATTCATAACAAAAATATAACGATTCATTAATATTGTAAAGGTTAAATACCAAAAACAAACAAAAACCATAACCTCAGTACGTCAACATTTCATTACAATTCATTCCACGTTTCGGTCAGAGGCAAATTTATGAGTCTCTCAGGTTAAATTTAGATAAATAATATTAAAATTTTATAAAATCTAAATATAATGGGAGGTCAACCTCGAATACTGAAGAAAAGAGAGATACACCAGGATCTCAAAGATATTTTGAGATTGTAAAGTTTAGATAACATCTAATGATTGTGACCGGAATTGAAAATAGAAGGGAACAGTATACAGTCAACATACAGAATGGTAGACGTTTTTACTTTAGTCAAAACAAATCGTGGATACTAATACATAATTTTAGGATTTATGTACGAGTATGATAGAAGCTAAAATCTAATCCGGGTTAGTTACGGATCATTCCACATCAAACCAATAAGAGTCCCAACTCTGACAGTTTCGGATTTTTTTCAAACTTTTCCTGAAGTGTTCCTGAAGTACCTCTTTAAATGTATAAAATGACCGCTTTTGGAGGCTGTAGAAAATATAGTTTCCCATTTATAATGATTTGAAGTTCAGAAGAATCGCGAAATTGCTTCGCGCATTACTTATCAAAAACTCTATTTTCTCAGTCATTTTAAAACATACAAAAGTTATTCATATATAATTTTAAATCTTATAAATGAGGCTTTTTGACCCATTTTGAAGAAGCAGAAATACATTTTTAGCAGATTTCAAAATTAACCATTACATATTTTAAAAAATATTTACAGAAAATGCGAATTTTTAAAATTTACGAACAAATATATTTTGTAGTTCTAATTATTTAAAAAGTGTATAAAAGGAAAGGAAACTTAATTAAAAAATGGTTCTTACCACTTGAAATCTCTTATTTCTGAAGTTCTTGTGTTTATTAAGTTATTTCTGAAGATGTTGTGCTATGAGTCTTCACTACTTGAGAATGTCTTTGCAAGCACGACATCCTTTTTCCAGAGGGGGCACAGTGAAATTTACGTGTGTCTAATATGGGTAGCGCTCTTGAAATCTTCCTTCGAAGTCCCTAGCTTCTTGTTCATACTATTTAGTAGTTGTGTAATCAAAAATTACATTTTTCAAGTTTTCCTTTACCAAAGAAAATAACTCTTTAGGAATAGTGATCTGATCTCTATCGGGATTCTGTAGGCTTGCACGAGCAGCATTTCTTTTAAGAGTCCCGCCTAATCCAACACAAGCATATTTTCCTTGAGATGATGCAAAAAAGTGCCTTTCTGCATTTATTACAAAGTCCTAGTGATGAAATCTAAGAAAATTTTCTTACTTTTATATTGTGCAGACAGTTAATCAGAAAAATACACATTGTAGCGGAAATTTCCAATTCTTTGTTCCAAAAATTAAATCAGGTGTTGCCGGAAAAGATGCACAGAAACTGTGACGTGTAACAAGCAGAATGAAACAATAATTAAGTTATCACTGAACAATTCATATGAACAAGGTAGTGTGAAGTACCAAACAAAAGGATGCAATGTGGCCTGCGTATTATTCCTATTAAATCCTTGCACTTCATCTTGGATAACAAGGGAAATGTTTTCAGAAAATTGTACAAAGCTTTGCATTCTCCAAGTAAAAGAGTGATATTTTACTATCTCATAGGTAATTATTTTTTTCAGAAGGGAGGAATGTATGTGACAACAATTCAGTTTTGTCATTAAACAATCAATAAAATCTTCTTTAGACTTCACGATTATCTTAAAATTTGATCTGTCAGTTCTCACCCACTGTTTAAATGATGTTTTGATGGATTTTTCTTCCTTAATATTTTTAATCGTCGAAATCTCGGGACGTTTCAACCCTCACCAAAAAAGCAACATATTTGGGGTGGATAGCGTATTATGCACCCCAGGAGGCTTTTGTTTAAGTTGGAATGAAATAATGTTAAATTCAAAGCATCAAGCATAAGCTTAACATTCTGATGAATAATACAAACACAAACAGTGTGTGTTCCATTTGCACTAGTCAAAATTCAATATTTTTGCCGAAGAGAAGCAAACTTTGAAAAGCCAATTTTCAGATCAAAATCTGAAAATTTAAAATCTGTATATATTTTATTTAAATTTGCATGAATATGTCTCTTCTGTTTCTGGATAATTTCTTTTCAAAATTATCAACGATATATTACCATTTTTGCCAGGAATTATTCTGTTAACAGCATCTAAACAATGATCCAATGATTAATGATACAGAAGTGCCAATATAGTAATATTTTTTACTTGTGTTATAGGTTCGAAATTTCTCTTTTAACTGATTTTATATTTCATCTCAGAACTCTTTGACTTTGACTTTCTCTTTGAACTTTGACAGTCTCTTCGAATATATTCTTGCCTTGCTTTGGGTTCGGAGAGGACAATACGCCCCGCTCTTTACCAAACTTTTTGGCTCTGTGTATCATGTATTCAGGGGAAGGTAATTCGCCGTTAATTTGATTAATGATCCAGAAGTGCCCAAATAGTAATATTTTTTACTTGTGTTATAGGTTCGAAATTTCTCTTTTAACTGATTTTATATTTCATCTCAGAACTCGTCGACGGTCCATAATGTAGGTCATTAGAAAAATGAAAAACTTTCTCCTTTAAAAAATTTTCAATCTTATTAAATTTCTTCTTTTTATGCGAACATTCTTTAAATCTTTTTACTCTAATACGAGTTTCACCTATACTTACATGACTATTGTTTACAAGTTCCATACTTTAGTCAACGCTTCTTCACTATTCGCATTTCCTGGTGACCCCTCTGAAACAACATACGAATCAATCTTACTTTTCATTTCTTTCTTGCATCTATCGCATATTTTTGTTTAGATTACAAATTCTGATAGTCGTATACACTGACCATCCAAGGAAGAATACGAAGGTTTTTTTATGAGAAGAGTACCAACTTCATGTAATAGAATTTATACCGATCTTCCATGTTGCATCCTTGGAAGGTTTCAGTAGTTGCCATGCAGTTTGTTTTGTCCACAGAGTGTTCAAAATATCAACTTTTGCGCCCGCGGACCCCGCGGGGCGGGTCAACTCGGGCGCTCGGGAACAGTGCTTCCGTTCATGGTAGCCAGCGAGCGCCTACGCAGGCGCATGCGGAAATCATACCTTTTTGTTGCGTTGCCATCCCAAATTCAAATTTTCACCAATAATGCAATACATATTGCGCTTCATATGATTGTTTGTTTTTCATTAAAAAATGCATTTTTGGTAAACTTTTGGGAAATAATTCATCAGCACCGTATTACACACTGTAATAAAATAAATTATTAACTAATATACCTTTATATGGAAAATGTATCAGCTCTTCAATGAGATAAACATTTTTGCTCTACGTTTGATAGAACGGAAGATATTGCGATTCAACTGGACGCTTGCGCACCGAAATCTACATATTTTTTTTGATTTTTCAAGACACGTAAAATACAGACCAAAAATAGTTAATGGATCATAAGGTGTGCACCAAGTTTCATTAAGATCAGAGAGGGTGAGAGTTGAAAGTGTATTAACTACTAAAATATTGGAAAATCTCACGGGAAGCTCATAGAGCTCATAGCGCTGTAGATCAAAACTAAATATTCGTGTCAAACGCAACCCGCAACACTAGACTTTTGAAACTATATTGTTACAAACTCCAACGAAGCGTTCTGGAGTATATTTCTTTGAGGCCTTGAAACGTTTGTCATACCGTAATCAGAAGGATGAGATCTTCCTGAACGATCTATTAAATTGTTTACTGGTCCGGCGCTTGTCGATTTTATCCCACCAACCTCCGAGACGTGCAGAATCTGCAACTAATGTGAATGAGAGGGACAGAGAGAGAGAGAGTGAGAGTCATAGAGGCAAACAAGGACAGAGAGCGACGGAGAGAGACAGACAGACAGACAGACAGAGAGACGAAGAGAAAAAGAGACAGGGAAGAAGAAAGAGAGCAGAACAACGTCCGCCGGGTTCCGCTAGTCTTTCATATTAACCATGTAGTTGCTCATGACCTAGAAGTTAATGTGGCCTTAATAAAAAGTGTTTACAACTTGTGGAAATACATTCCAAAATCAGTGTTCTGCTCGGCAGACGAACAGAACTCTTTGATTTTTTATAGTTCATATAAAGAATCAATTAGAGCAAGTCACTAGTCGAACTATTGTCAAATTTTGAACAACATTTTCTCTTAACGACGAAAAACTAACACATCAAAAAACTGTACGTTCAGAAGAAAATATCGGTGCTGCAGTGATAGTGTTGAAGAAGAAACAAATGTGACTATTCGTCACCGTTGGTAACAGCTTGGACTTCCTCTACACGGAAAATTGTCGAAAAGATCTTGGTTTACATCCGTACAAGATTCAATTACTGTAACAATTGAAGCTGCAAGGCCATACTAAGCATCGTTTGTTTGGTCAATAGGGCATAACACATTTTATCGACAAATTTTGTTTAGTGATGAAGCTCAGTTCTGGTTAAATGGTTATGTCAACAAACACAAATGCCGTATTAGTCCAATCGATATGTACATTTTACCTGAAAAAAGGCCATAAAAACTTTTTCTTTGGATGGTTAGATTCATCCAGGCATACAAGTACTTGTTAAAACCCCAAGTTTTCGACTTCCCAGACCTTCCCGGAAATGGACTTATTCCGGGAGCCCCGAAAAACAAGGATTTGTTTCAGACTTGGTTCGGTTTTTTCTCTTTATCCTCAAGTCCTGTAGCATACTAATTCATATCAATTTTAAAGACGATTATATTTTCTACAACTTTTATATAGAACATTGTTTTCGATTGAAAATTTCTCCATGAAATAACGTTAATAAGTTTTTAAAAACAATTTATATGTAAACAATTTTGATACTAAAATAAAATCACGTATTTAATAATGCACTAACGACACAAAAATAGTGCTTATAATAATTAAATATTTAAAATTAAGTTTTCACTTTATCATGTACGTGGAATCAGCTTGCGGCGATATAATATTGACACTTCTATTGACACTTGTCTTCGACTTCTAAGAATAAGCTACTGATAACCATTTGTAAGACGTAACAAATGCATCACAAACAGTTGCGAAAAGAATGTTGAATGTGCTGCGTTGCAACATGGCAACGCTGGGAAGATTCAGGTTAATTTATTACGAAACAATTTTCAAATATCTGATATTGTACTATTTACTGTTTCTTTAGTACAAACAATAATCGTATCAACTGCCAAAGAAGTGATCTCGTTTCGAATCGCCGAGGGTAAGTCGTTCACGTATAGTAGCAAGAAGATGGAGCCTAAAAGCGAACCCTTTGGGACCCCTCGTGCAATGACACGGAAAGATAAATAATGATCCATCATTCCAGAACGGTACGAACTCTATGAGATCGTTGTTTAAGGCACGAACACAGCCAATCTAGAGCAATACCACAAATTCTATAATAAGGTAATTTTAAAAATAAAATGTGATCAATGTCGTCAAAAGCTTTTGAATCTAAAAATATTCCAATAGATGCTTCATTTTGACGCAAGGATGAAGCAGCATCTTTAAGAAAAGAAAATATTACTGTTTCCGTAGATTTTGATTTTCTAAATCCATGTTGGCATTCTGAAAATGCTTCGTATTTACTGAGACAGATTTCCATTCGTACGTAAAAAGTCTAATATTTTAGAAAAAAATGTCAGTAGAGAAATTGGCCAATAATTTTGAATCTCATTTTTCTTGTCTTTTTTGTAGAGCGGCATGATCTTAGCTGCTTTGAAAATTTCTGGAAATGTTCCAGTGCATAACGTTGCATCAAATATGTGAGTTAACAGGTGTCTAATGGCTGGCGCACAAGACTTTAATAAACAATTTGGAAATTCAGCTGAACTGGACGAATATTTATTTTTCAGTTAATTATTTTGAGAATTTCATAGTAAGAATTTTCAGAAACAAATATCGTATCAACAATTGTTGTTGAAATGTCTGCTGTTGAATTTTCGATTTAAGATCCCTAGGGAGATTAACTACAATTCTCCGAAAATATTGGTTGAAGAGACTAGCCCCTGTTGCCGGATCGCACGCTTCTCTATCATTATCTTTTAAAACAACACTTTATACAAGGTTTCTAGGTTATGATGGTATTTTTTACTACACTCTATATTGCTTTTGTTTTGTTATTTGAGTTCAAAATATCCTGATCGGGTTTCATTATTTAAGCGTGCCTTATGACTTGTCTTAACAATGCTTTGTGTTTTGGGAAGAAGACATAGAAAAATGAAATACGTTATGATGCTTGCAAATGTAATAATGAATTCATTTGTTTTTACATCATGTCCTAATCTCTCGTTTTTTGTCTCATTGAGAAGCAAAAGTCTCTCAACTTTTGCTTCTCAATGAAAATTTTAATATTCTTTTCGTATGCGTTCTCTTCGTATTTCTTTATTTTCGATGCGCACAGGAAGATAACTATGCAATATTTTCGATGCGATTGAAAGACAAATATGCAGTATCCGGTCCTTTGCGAGGCGTCTATGTTTTCTCCAGATGCTCAGAAACTAGATAAAATACATACACGACGAAACAGTTTTGATTTTGATTGAAAAATGCAAATAATTGATCGTTTTATTGCGCTTGTCCTCATTTCGCGCGTACCTACTGGAATCTCTTATTCAGCGCGCCATTGCTTACGGCACAGATGGTATCATCAGACATATACCTGATATATGGGTATATATTATAACACGCCCACCTACTACCTTCCAGCCGGTGGCGATGAAGCGTGAAACTATGAATGCTCGTGAAGCGAGCTTTGAATTCTCAGGAAGCAGGATCTTTCGGGTATGAGAAAGGTCTGAACCCTTGACACAATGAATTATATAAAATTCTGGTAAAATGAGCATATATTCAGTAAAACAAATTACACAGTGGCACAAATATACAATAAAGTATGCACTTTGCGTAGATGGTCACTGCAAAGAAAACAGAAACAAAAAAAGAAAGAACACAACCACAAAAGAATGTATAGGCGTCACCTTGACTGCCTGAATTTCAATAAGCACTATTTTTCTGTACCTCTTTAGTTTTTGTTAATCTTAAGTTTTCTCCGTGCACGGCCCTTTAAGTGATTCTCTACAATTATTCTATTATAGACTTCACAGAGGTCAGCCTTGAGCTGCGCATTTATTACAATGCTGTAAACTCTAACACAAGAATAAACGTGACACACACGTTACTTAAATCGTACCCTTTACAAAGTATAGCAACTAATTATCCCTGACATCATACAATGGAAACATGACTTTCAAATAAGATTACTTTTAAATTACATGAAAAATTGTAAATTTCTTTAGAAAAGTTGTACAAGGTATGGCATTCAAACGAATTTACTGGTGCGTACAGCGAATGAAATCTAAACTGCCGCTCATACGTTCGAAATATTTTTCCCAGTAATTATTAGGAACTTTCACCTATTTTAGGACGCTTCGCCTGGTATTTAAAGCTGCACGGTTTCCCAACAAATTGCTGCATAGAAGTTGCCAGTTCTTTACCTCGACATTTCCTTCCCGCTCGCCGTCAGTTAACCTTGGGGTGTTCGGTCGCTCGCAGTCCTCGCCACGTCACTTGACTAGTTCGATGTCCCGCGGTTACACCACTTCTTTCGCTCGATCTCAGAATGCCGCCATACGTCCAAATTCCAAACCTTTCTCTCGATCTCGGGCACGTACCATCCACGTATGTGGTCCAAGTCCTTCTCGCCTACGCTTGAGTCTTCACTGGAGTCGTCCTTCTGCCGCCTGCCACGTCGTTGCTCGCGCTACCAGTTTTAAATAACTAACGTACTTGAATGGAATATTTCTAGCACTCGGCCGACATACCACACTTTGAGCGTGCGTGGTCGTGGCGTACAAAATTAAATACTGGATTTCGTTCAGTCCTTCTGCGCGAATTTACTTCGATTATGAAACTATTTCAGGTTCAAGCGATCACATCGCTTGCTTTCTCGCGTGATGTTAGTGCTAATAATGTACATGCACTTCGCTTCTGAATTCTATCACTTATTACCGCGTTTCTTAAATCAGCTTTACTTAAGCAAGTAAAATTATCCTCCTGCACTAACCAATGACTATCGCTGAAGAATTTAGTTGAGTCGCCGTCGCTGTCGAAATTGTAAGTCTCTCTACCGAAGTGCGTCGCGGTATTTATGCGTCTCCGCCTGGGGAAAAATTTCTGGAGAGGTGAATTTTCTCCTCCTTCGCGCCCTCTCAAGAAAATATTATCGGCTAACTTTGGACATCGGAGTGCGAAAACCTGCGGGTAGATGTCGCTTTCTCGCACCATCGCTCCGCCGCGTACCCTATTTCTCTGTTTTCTGGTCTTTTCTCGTGGCTTATGGTGGCGTTACGGATTTGCATAATCCCGTGACGTCACAATATATATATATATACATATATAATGACCTAACGTTCATTTGGCCGTCAAACAGAAAAGGAACGGAGATTGCCAATTCAAATCTGGCGCGTATAAGAGATCGCAAATCGATCTTTTAGGGAAACGATTCCGGGAACGAATCACAGCCGGTGGGAAGAGGCAGGCGGTTCGGAGGGAAGCAAGAAGAGATGGCGAATGGCGCGCACGGGGCTGTGTGGCCTGTGGGAGGCGAGAGAGTGAAATCGGGCAACATCGAGGGGTGAAGGTGCGTGGAAGTGTTGATATGTGATTAGACGAGCACTCGGAGCATTGAACAAAAGCATAAAACTAAAAGGCATTGTGTTCCGAGCGTCAATGAACAAGAAAATATTAAGTGAAGTGAAAGCATGTGGTGTAGTAATATGTACGGGCCATGAGGGAATGAAATAGAGTAATGTCGAGGACAAAAGACGCGTAGAATTGTTGTCGTGTGATTAGTCGAGAACTCGGAGTATTGGATAAAAGCATGAATTAAAAAGTATTATGTTCTGAGCGCCAATGAACAAGAATAATCAGGTGATGTGAAAGCACGTGGTGCAGCGGTGTACGTGGGCCATAAACTATTAGTGTAAGGAGAAATTAACGACTCCGAGCCAGTGCATCGCCATAAGAAGACCGAATTCGTGGCCAGACTTTGGAAGTGAATGGTTAAATAGCAGACGGGATGGGTACGGCACGGCGACCACGTGGACGACACGCAGTCGGCGGGATGAGTGGCTACCACCTCTCGGCGACGTCAAGGACATTAGCAGAGGCGGCTCTATTCCCACAACAGGAATGCGGGATCCTCAGATACGAGCGAAGTTCGTAATATTTGTGAAAGTCGGGTTGAATTATTGCAATCATACGCTTCAGAGTGTATAATGTGGGGAGAGGACATATCGATGAACAATCACAAATATTCAATGAGGGAGGGATAGATTGTAACTGGTTAATGTTTGGTAATAATAACACTGAATGTAAAACTGAAGGATATAGAATATTGGTATTTCATTATTGTATACGAGTGTGGAAGCTCCCGGATGATTAGGTATATTCCAAACAGTATTGATCAGTAATAATGTTAATCACATATTTATTACAAATCTTCATTACATAATCACATTTGCGATTATGTAATGAAGATTTGTCTAGTTGTTAAACATTCTCGATTTTTTGTGTGAATAAATGAACAATTGTAATGTGTAACTCGGTGCATCGGGATAGAATGAGAAAAGTAACAAGCCTCCTAGAAAAGGCGCTCCCCCTAGAACGATCCCTTGCCCTTAATCATTTCGATAACAGCATATCTTGCATTCAAAATTCTAATATGTGGTAAGTACTTGCTTGGTCAACTTGAATCCCTAATTCGGGAAACTGAGGTAAGTACGGTCACATATTTAGCCCGAACAGGGCTGAACAGGAAGATTATGATTTTGCAAGCAAAATTAAACAAATCACATCTTCACAGGTGCAAACCCTTATTAGGTGTTGGAATTTAACTATTTGAATCAGGTCGCTGTTTTAAAATACTGTTTTTATTTGGTGTTGCAAAATGAAAATGTTAAAACGTGGAGTCAGTGATTATGTAAAATTTTAATACAGATTTATCTTTCTCTAATTAAGTATAGTGATTTTCAAGAAATAGTTAAAACTCAGTTGGGTGTATTAGGTTGTTGTTTTAAAATACTATGTATTTGTTTGGTTGCAAAGTGAAGGTGCCAAGGTGTATGTTTAAATGATCATGTAAAATTTCATTGCACGAGTTAATTTATGTCTTTAATCAATACAGTACACTTGTAGGAAGAGATAAAATTTAATTGGTCATATCAGGGTATGTTTTTGAAAATATTATTTCAGTATTGTGTGGCAAAGTCAATATGTCGAGGTGTATATTTCAATAATAATATAAAAGTTGAATGTATATGTTCATGTCTGTCTTTAATCAACACAGTACATTTTTAGGAAGATCTCAAACTTAATTGGTCAGGTTGGGATAGATTTTGTTTGGGAATACTACAATACCTTACAAGCAATGTTTCCAAGTTAGTGGTTTATATCAGATTGGTATGTGAAAACATTGTGTTAGTGTATTCCACTGTAAATGTATTAAGGTGCAACCCCGGTATGCACACACGTATGGAACATTTTCTCTAAAAACATTGCAGTGCGGAAATGAAAGCATCAAAGTGTGTTGTCCGTGTGAGGATACTAGATTGTACTTTCAGTGTATAGTATATGTGTTTGGTATAGTAGGTGAGATTGAGGTGATTATGTCAAGGTGTTTTATGTATTTTGTTATTGTTTTATTATTGCATTAGTGTGTGTACCTACAGTTACACAGGAAGTCTAGTTCTTCGTGTCGGGACATGGTGCATTGGTTCAGTAGATGATTATATGGAAATTGAGGCGTAAGGCAGTGGGCATTAGGGCATATATTTTGTGGAGGTTAGGTGAAGCAGTAGAAGATTCATAGTACCGTCATGTCACCGTGGATGGGCACGAAGTGTGGATTGATTCAGGGAGTGAGGAAGATGATGTATACAGGATTAATGCAGGAACTATTGGTGACGGAGGAGTGGAAGAATGGATAGAACAGAGGTGGACGAAACTGAGATATTGAACGAGAGCCACAAGAGCAGGTTGAGAGGATCGCTGTTAGAAAACAAGCAGGTGTTTCTGAAGAATCCCGAGCCCATCAAAAGGCTACGAGATTACGATACAATTGACGGACTACACGCCGTTTAGGGAAAAGATCAACTCTATACCGGCAGCGTATCGGGACGAAGTAGCCAGATTGAAAGAAATGACAGAAGAAGGAATCATAAAGAGGGCGGCCACTTCATACACCAGTCCAGTTGTATTCGTTAAGAAGAAGGATGGAGGGCTACGGATTTGTCTGGACGCTAGGAGGCTGAATGCCGTAACATTGCCTTATCGAGACGCGCCGCCAGAGGTGGAAGGAATTTTGCGAGGGTTTCGGAGGATGTAATTTATTTTCATGCACTGATTTCAGCAGGGCCTATTGGCAGATGAGGATAGCGAAGAGGACCAGCAATACACCGGTTTCATGGTTGAAGGGATATGCTATGTCTTCAGATGAGTACCATTTGGTTTGAGAAACAGTGGAGCGGCATTGATACAATGGGTCGATCGGATATTAGGGGGCCGGCTACAAAATCGAGTTACGGTGGATGTGGACGACATTATTAGGTACAAGTCTGTTCCCGAACATCTGCGGGACATACAGGAATTATTCACCATACTGAGGGAGAATAACTTGGTATTGAACATCAAGAAATCAAAGTGTGTACGAGGACCATTACGTTTTTAGGTTACGAGATTACGACGGAGGGCATCAATATTAGACAGGATACTATTAAGGAAATTCAATCAGATTCCGGCGCCCCGGAATGTGAAGCAAGTTCGGCGACTAATTGGACCGTGTAATTATTATGCACGATTTTGCCCAAATTTCGCATCAATCATTTCACCGTTCTACAAACTATTACAGAAAGGTAGAAAATGGAAGTGGGACGATAAGCATTCGCCGACCTCAAGGCTATTTTTTATAGATGTTGTGTAGTGACGCATCATGATTTCAGCAAAACATGCATCTTACAGACTGATAGTAGCGACTTTGGGATGGGAGCTGTATTGTACCAAGAGGTGGGAGGACAGGACAAAATTATTGATATAATTAGTCGAGTTTTCAAAAGCTCAGAGCTCAGGTAAACGACGACAGAGAAAGAAGCTAACGCCACTCCATGGGCTGTTACCAAGTTGAGACCCTATTTGATGGGCAGATATTCTGTGGTACGCACAGGCCATAAGGCACTAACATTCCTGAACCGATGCCACTCGCAAAATGACAGATTATATAGATGGACGTTGTATTTACAACAGTTTTCATTCGACGTAGAGCATTGCAAAGGAGAGATGAATTATTTACCGGACTTATTGAGCAGGAAAACTCCCAAGGGCAGCGAGTCGTACGTGAACGTTAAGCAGTTCCAGGTAGCAGCGATAGACCATGGGATCACTGACGCACCGTTATTTGATTCGACTTGGTCGCTGATCATCGTGGACAGCGACAAGAAGGAAGATTGGTCTACTCTACGTGGCGACATCAAGCGTTGTGCGCGCGAAGAGGCAAGAAAGGATAAACGGTTATATAACGCTGTTATTGCAATAACGTGAAAAATGGTCATAACCTAACGATAAATTGTAGTAATTGATGATTGTTAATAACTTTGGCATGCATAATAAATTATAATTCATAGTTTGAAAGAAAGTTGATTCTCATTTGCCTTTACATGACATTCCTTGAGCAGACATTTCAGAACTATTTTCAGATTCCTCGCCACTCGGTATGGATAGCAGATTGAGTTGCGGAGTAAGTAGCAACAATTATTTCATAGAACCCGTCGACCAAGCTAGCGGGATTTACATTTATTATTAGCAATTACGTTTAACTACCAAGTAGCTGCAGGAATTTAGGGAGGTTTTGCTCTAGGTCTTTAGAATGACCATAGGCTATATTGTATCCCAGATAATTAATATTTGAGACATGTTCAATCACGTTATTATTTATTTCAATCTTTGCTCGAAACGGAAAGACTCCTTTAAAACACATAATTTTGGTTTTCAATGAGGATAATTTTAAATTAAAATCTTTAGCGATGTTAAAAATATTAAAGTGGACTTTTGTAGATTTTCTTCCGAGTCTGATAGGATAACCTGGTCATCTGCAAATAGTAATGTATTCAAGGCATTTTTTCCAATAAAGTTTGTTTTCAATTGGGTTTCCCATCGCCTAATCACGTCTTCAAAATATAAATTAAAAAGAATGGGTGACATGGGACACCCTGTCTTACGCCTTGATTTATTATTCTGTATTCATTTCTTGGTCCATCACCTGTATTTCCTCTGATAGTAGTATCCACATACATACTATGAATGGCTCTTACTGCATATTGTGGAATCCCTCTTCTTAGCAACACTTCCTACAATTTTGTTCAATTTACAGTGTCGAATGCCTTTTCTAAATCTACAAATGCTAAAAACGTGGGAACATTATACTCTCTATGCTTTTCTATTATCTGTGAGACTGTAAATATGCAGTCAAAACCTGCCTTTCCTAAACCAGTTTGCTCCTCTAATAAAAGCATCTCTGAAATAAGTGCTAGCCTCTGATTTATAATTTTGGCGTATATTTTGTATCCGGAATTCAAAAGGCTTATTCCTCTGTAATTAGAGCAGTTCTTCCTATCACCCTTTTTATATGAGGAGACGACCACAGCATCCTTCATTCTTCTGGGATATGACTATATACCCAACAAGTATTAAGAAAGTCCAGCAGCTCTAGGGAAAATGTTTCAAACGTATATTTGAAGAGTTCATTGTTGATGTTGTCTAACCCGGGTGCTTTTCTATTTTTAATGTGTTTAAGAACCCACTTCAACTCGTCCGTTGTTATTGGGTCAACTATTTCTTCCTTGAAAGCTATTTCCTATTTTTGCTGGTCCTCACTTGTCCATAGATTTGCAAGATAATGAAGCCACTTGTCATCCGGAATCAAATTAAATTTTATATTGTCTTTCTCATTCTTACTACGTTGTATTAATATTTTGTAGGCTTTTGTCTATCTTCCATGCTGATTGTGTTCCATTTCACTAAGAAATGTTTCTTCGCTCTGGCGATTCATAAGCCGCACTTCTTTTTTCACTATTGCTGATGATCTTTTATATTCTTGTTTATCGTGGAGAGATCGAGAGGAAAGATATTATAGATAGGCATTCTTCTTTTTCCTTATGAGATCTGCTAAGTCTTCGTTCCATATTCTTAGGCCACGTTTATTTCTTCTCTTCTTCCTTTTCCCAAAGCTTCTTCTGCTGCTTGCAAAATGACCGTTTCAGATTATTCCACCGCGCATTGAAGTTTTGACTTTCAGGCATTTCATGTAAGTGTTGGTCCATTCTTTGTTGGTAAAGGTATTTTATACTATCTTCTTGCAACAAATGCACTCTAAATACTTTCTCTCGTATTTTTGTTTTGTTTACAGGAAAGATACTTGTAGTGTAAAATTATTTTGGATATCAATTAGAAATTATCAGTATCAACATCGTGACCTCTATAAACCCTCACATATCGTACTAAAGAGCCCGTTTTCTTATTAACTAGCACGTAATCAATAATGGATCGTCTTCTCCATGTACTCCTATTTGTTTTGTGAATTTCTTGGTGGTGAAAGAATGTGTTAGTGATCTTCAATGAATTTAATGATACAAATTCCCTAAGTGTTTGTCCGTTTCTATTACAGGTTTATTCTCCATATGTACCCACTATTTCGCTGATTGGGGCATTTCCAACTCTTGCATTCAAATCCCCAACAACAATCAGGTCATTTCTAGGGACTTTGTCAACAACATCTTGAAGTTCTTCATAAAACTTCTCAACAACTTTTTCTTCCTTCTTCACATGAATAGTAACCAATAATGGATCGGTGACCCCTTTTCATTTTGAATCTCAATTTTATCATTCTTTCATTTACAAAATCATATCCACCTATTTTCTTTTTGAATTCTTTTTTAATCATTATTCCTTTACCAGCAGATGCTCTCTTCTCAAACTCTACGCCACAGTACATTAAAATATATTCTTTAAATTCTGTCGTACCTTGTAACTTCTTCGTCGTTTCAGGTATGATTGCAATGTCTACTTGAGCGCGCTGTAATTCCATTTCTAATAAGGTTTCTTTTCCACGTAACCCTCTCACATTCCATACAGCTACCTTCATTAATCCCAAACTCTTGTCCTTATCCATAGCTTTGGTGGTCTTAATCATAGTAGTCCGGCATTTTCCCTGGAGAGATTCAGTATTTAGTACACCCCCTGGCCGCGTTACGAGCGCAGCGCAGGCTAAGCTCGATGGTGGGGCTGCCCCCTCACAGTCTTCGGGCGTACTGGACAATATTTCGGGTTGACCTCCCCTAGGCAGACCGGCTTCACGCTAAGAGCTCTGCCTACTCTAGGAAGGGACAAAGGACGGAATTACTTAGGATAGGTACCAGGGACCTCGGAGCAGTAAGTCCACCCGTTGGCTTCTGGGGGCAAGGGAAGGGTTGTATGTCACGAAAGGAAAATTCGGGTAAGGAGTTAGTCGCTTCTTACGACAGGGGACCCGTGGTGCTATTCTACTAAAACTCCTGGATACCACACGGGGAAACTAATATTATAATATTATTAATTACAATATTACACTAATTACATAATAGTAGCAAATAATTTGAGAAAGTATGTGCTGGTTTATTACCTCTAGTTTATTCTGATTTCCTAATTGCAAATTTCTTGTGCACTCGTGGTTTCACAATCAGGATATCTTCGGTAGAAAATTGTTGTTAATACAAGCTTTCTGCTGTCATAAAAACTTCCAGTTGTCATAGAGCATATTTAATAGAAGTCAGAATTATCAAGCATGTTCTACAATAATACACCACTATTGCCATTGAAGTTTGAGTTCTTGCGCTTTTCTAGATAAAAAACTCCTATTGTGGATCTTTGTCACCGCAAAATGGGACAATTCATGCTCCCAAATGTAGGAAATATCTTTCTCTAATACGTTTTGAAGTCAGAATCCTCATGGATAACGAAAAATTGATTTACGGCAGAACGTGAGACTTTTCGTCCGCCCGTCTGTCTGTAAACAACGATAGCGACTAAACCGAAACAAAAACCATTCAACAAAATTGATGTTCCCTGATGGATCTGACTGATGTCATGGTCGCTTGAATTTGAAACGGACATTTTAACTTTTAGATGTACTTTACTTCAAACTTCAAGGACATTTTCATTTTTTCACAAAAACGGCTTCAAATTTGTGGATCTTTTTATGGAATAGAGCAAAGTACGCATACAACAATGACATTGGGCCAATTTTTGGTGAATTTTCGAAAATTTCAAAAATTAAAAAGTTTTTCAGCATCTTCAAAAGGAGAGCTTTACGTAAGGACTGGCACTTTTTTTCAAAATACGAGTAGTTTCCTCGCAAAAAAAAAAAAATGCAAAAGTGACCAATACTGCGAGAAAGTCTGTGCTGTTGTAGGAAACCTAGTTCCAGATTTTCGATTCACCGACCAGTCTGACATGTCTCACCAGAAACAATGGCAATGACGAGGACTACTAGAATTTTACTTTTTCTAGTAAAATTAACTATTGCAATTGTATTGTAAATTAAGTATTGCAAATTAAGTATTTCAATTAAATTAAGTATTGCATGTACTTTTTTTTCAAAATAAGAGTAATTTTCTCACAAAAGAATATTGAAAAAAAGACTAACAATGCGAGAAAGTATGTGCTGTTGCAGAGCCACTAGTTAAGGATTTTCGATGCTCCGTCTAGGCTGACTTGCCTCACCAGAAATAATTACAATGACTAGGACTGATTTTTTTCTAGTAAAATTAAGTAAGTATTAAAAGATATACTAAACTGTACAAATTGTTTTAGAAATCTATTTTGAAATACTGAAAATAATAAATATGAAAATTTTCATGAGTTTGTTGCATAACGTCTGAATGAGATTAGTCAACGCCATAGCAAAAGAGAGGGTTTCATCCACTTCCGTATACTTACTAGGTCACTGGTCAGTTTTGAAAAGTGTTTTCTAATTCGTAATTTCGTATAATTGTATGTTGAATGTGCGGTTGTTAATTGTTGTGTAAAAATAAATAAGGAAATGACATTGTATTGTTTTCATTACTCAACATTTGTTAGACCCTCCTACTGAAAAATGTGGATACGGCACTGTTAGGGGAACGTGGAAGAAAAGTTGCAAAGCATCCCAAACTTCCTTTCTCCATTACTAAATTCCATAAGTAATTGTATGGGATTCTAATGACAATCTTTGATAGAAAATCCCAAGAGTGAGGCTTCTGCCTCCCTCTTGGCGGACTGAGGGTAATTGGAAACCCTCCACTGCCATCCGGGCCATAGTAGAAAAAACCTTATCTCTTCATCTCTGGCCTCGAAGGCAAACGCCGACGTCGAGCGCATGGGTGATGGCTCCTAAAAGGTCAGAAGAGAAGTGCAAGAACCCTCCCTATCTCCGAAGGGATTTCCTCCCTCCCAGGAACCCGCCCTCCGAAGGGATTTCCTCCAAAATATGAAATCGCATGATTAACCTCCGGAGATTAGATTAGGTTTATTATTAATTCTGCAATTAAGTGTCGTAACTTGGTGGCAGAATATCTTAACTTTACATGCATTAAGCTCACGTTGACCATCAATAAGTTACAAAAAAGGAGTTAACTAAAAAACAACAAATAATAATAAATTGTACATAATAGCGCAAGCCTTACTCCACTTCACTGCACTGCACAACACTGCACACATGCCTTCCGCATTCCTTTCCCTCTACTTCATAACACAACACTGCGCTGCGCTGCACTGCACTGCACTGCATAGTAATAAAATGATAACAACAACAACAACAATAATAATAATAATAATAATAATACAACTGACATTGATACTAACAATTAAAAAACTTACTTAATAGGAAATACCACTAATTTAACAATATAAACTTACACTGATACATTGACATAAAATATATTTAGCTAGAAAACTAATTTATTTTTAAACTTGCTCAAGCTTTGAG
This sequence comes from Teleogryllus oceanicus, assembly GCA_964035755.1. Lineage (NCBI taxonomy): Eukaryota > Metazoa > Arthropoda > Insecta > Orthoptera > Gryllidae > Teleogryllus > Teleogryllus oceanicus. Next base: position 107,916,929 of record CAXIVR010000008.1, on the reverse strand, counting down.
GAAAGGGTTTAAGATTGTCGCATGCAAACTGTTCCAGTCTCTAATAGTTCGGTTTGTAAATGAAAATTTCTCAACTTCCGTTTTCTGTATTACTGGCTTAATTTTGTGCACGTGATCCGTTCTTGCGAAGTATGTAGGTTCTCCTAGACAATCGATTTCATTCCAAGCAGGATAGTCTGGGTATGCTTTGTACATAGCATAGAGTCTCATAAAGCATTGGGAACTTAATCAGCCTCTTTTGGAGTGACTCCCATTCATCTCCATTTTTGAACCCCTGAATGTAAATTTCGGTGCTTTACGCTGTACCTTTTCTGAATTATCTTGCTACGATATTCTGTACAGGTCCCAACATACAATGACATATAAGCTAATTCTTGAGATGATAACAATGAACTCTTCTACAAATTGTAAACATTTTAGTGCTCTTGAAAAAATATTAGTGCGATTTCGGTCAGTCCATTGTTGATCTAAATATAATAATTTATTTTTGTTCCTTTTCTGATAAAATATCATTTTCTGTGTCCAAGTAAATGTTTCAATATTTATATCCCCATAAAATACACAGATATTAACATGATATTTTATACTTTATGTGTTGTTCGCTGTCTTATAAATTATGATTCCATATACCCGAAAAACATTAGAACCATTGATAGAGTGTATATCGACATACTGTGACCGCCCGTTTTCTTAGATTCCGAAAACGTGTCACATACCGCCCTAAAAAGCGAGGGAAAAGAATATTTTGAACGCGCGCCAACGCGGATGGATATTTGGAATGATAATTAGAATTTAAAACAAGAGAGACCGCCACCTTATACCAAGGGCGAGACCGGAGGTCGGATGAAAGAAAAGTTCTTTCGAAGGTAGCAGCTGAACTGGGCGACGTATGGAAAACAGTACCCCAGGAAGTGACATTGCAGCGGTTTCAGATTTGCAATTTTTTGAGGAAAACTCTTCTAGAAGACAGAAGAGGTAATTATTCTATTATAAATTGATTTAAACATAATCTTAGAAAGGTAATAAGAAACGTTATGAATTTATAATGGAAGAATTAGGGAGTGGAGTTTTGAATAGATGGCAGTAATTAATAGCTTGCATTCATTTCTCTTTCCAGTTTTTTTTTTTTTTCTCACATGCTTTTCTTATATTTAAATACTCTCTTGAAGTTGGTGCTCATATAAAAGGGGTGATCTCTGGATTCATCTTCACTCTGAATATCCAGTTGGTCATTAACTGTAATCGAAAATAAAGTAAAATTCATATGAGAGTATTCAAGCATATAAAACTTGAACGAGAAGAAGAAGGCGATTTCTGAGGAGCAACGGCGTTCTCAACCGAGGCCACGACGCTCAAGGCCGAAGCAGCTCGGTGGAAAGGTGTAGAAGGAAGCAAAGTGGACTGCTCTACGCGGCCGAGAACACAGTAAGGTCGTTCCAAATAAAATGTTTTGTAGGGATAGGAGTGATTCAGTTTAATAAGAAAGCTCATTCTGTATCTATCACGTAGAAAGAAAAAGGGAGGGTAACAGATTTACCACGCTTAAAAGATAAGAAAAGTAAAAGTACATTTGTTTCCGACTTCTAATACGTGAGAACAGAATCAATCTTTTCTTTCAAAAAGGATTTCAAGATCAAATATTGTAATATAGTGATTAAGAGTTTGTGTAAGAGTATAATTATAATAATAGAAATTCTCTGGATTTTAGAGAGAGAAAGAGTTTCCTTTTTGTTGTAAAAGTAATGTTAAGGGAAAAGTATTAATTTTTGATTTTCAATGTGTGTTTCTTTCACATTTTTGTAAAGTACTATTTTAACGATTCTTTCGAATTTCTGAAAGTGTGTTTGTTAAACAATTGGGTTGTAGATGAAAGTAGGAAATTGTGTATTGAGTTATTAGTGTGTGTTTTTCGATCTTCACGACCCTGCCCCCCCTATTTTTTTTATTTATTGTGTCCACACTGGGACGTCTATACTGAGCTAGTCGACCATCTGGTGAATTGTGTTCGCACACCCCCCCAAGACGTCTCAGGTCGGGTGCTGGCCTTACGGCTTGTACCGCACACGACGGTGGCTCAATTGCGCCCATAAGCGGGGCTCGATTATTGGATGCATTTACGACAAACTCGATTTGGGAATAACTGAGACCAAAATTTGGTGTAACTAAAATTACTAGTACAATTGAATCACAGTTCACTAAAATTTCTGACAAGGTTGCAGAGTACAAGTGTGTTGAGTAAAAGTGTGTTATTTCAGGAGTGTTTTTTTTGAAAAGGATATTTATTATATGAGAGTTTTATCAGTTTCAAATTGTGACTGGTATTTCTGTGTAAAATATTTTGTGAGAGGTGTATGGTGTCTGGGAAAAGAATTGATTGATTCTAGGCAGTTAATAGATTCAAAATGGCAGATAAGTATAACGTGGCTAGGAATTTACCTACCGTGGAAGGAACTTCTGAGGAATCAGATAGCGATAGGGAAACTGGGGGACAAGCACCAGGTACGATGATCGTGGAGGAAACGACAGGAGTAGAACTAGGAGCGGCAGGAGAAACTAGTGAGACGTCGCCGACAGAATCACAGCCAACGCCAACACGAGATCAGGATGAGGGAAGAACGAGAACCTCGAGAGGGCTAATTCAATGATGCAACGGTTAATAGGTCAATTTATGCAACAATTAGATGTGAGGTTAGTCATGCAGGATGAAAAACAGAGGAAACCATAAAAAAATTAGGGGTTACTTTGGAAACTAAACTAGAGGAGAACAAAGTTACTTTGGAAACTAAACTAGAGGAGAACAAAGTTACTTTGGAAACTAAACTAGAGGAGAACAAAGTTACTTTGGAAACTAAACTAGAGGAGAACAAGGCTACTTTGGAAACCAAATTAGAGGAAAATAACTCGGCAATAAATGCATTGGAAACAAAATTCACGGAATTCGACACGAAATTAGAAGAAAATAATAGGAAGTTGAAGAAAATTTAAAGCACAGTTTACTGAATTAGCGGAGCAGTGGAAGGTCGAATTTAAGAGCGAGGTTCAACAAGAATTAGCACAGGAACATGAGAACTTAGAGAAAAAATTCACGGAGCTGGGACTTGAATTAGAAGAAAAGGTTGATCAAGTAACGAAAGAATTTGAAAATAGGATCGAAACACAATCGGATCTTATAACCGCCGTATCCGACAGGCAGATTGAGGTAGAACAAGGAGTAGAAAAGTTCCAGAAATTAGTTACTGAACAAGTTCAGGTTCAAGCTAATAAATTAGATAGTGGAATAAAGGCTCTTTCTAAACAGGATGGCGTTCTACAACATCAAATTAATGCATATAAGAATGAAGTAGTAGAACTGAAAAATCAATTAGAAAATTTACCATCAAGTGGAGGAAGTGTTCAGCCCACGTATGTTTCATTGCCGTGTACTCCTAATTTCAGTGCAGCGGGAGATGAAAATCCATGTGTATTTATGAAAGAGGTAGATAATTTCTTTTCTTTAAATTGTGTTCCGGACAGTAAGAAAACTCGAATCGTTTATCAGATGTTGCAGGGTAATGCACGAATCTGGGCAGATAGTTTAGGAGTTTCCAAAACTATGGCCGAACTCAAAGAAAATTTTATTCGAGATATTGGAATAACGAAACCCAAATCAATTTTAAAGTTAATGTAATGTATGGTACGTGGAAGAAGAGTACGATGTCCATGCAGGAATATGCAACGGAGAAATTAGCTTGTTTCAAATTATGTACTCCGACGATACCGGATGAAGAAATTGTCTGTTTATTAATACGTCATTTTCCTTCCTCGACGCAAAATTTGCTTAAGAATCTCTTACCAATGTCCACTGAAAAATTAATAACGCAGCTAGGATTGTATGATGCCACTTTCGTGTATAATGAAAGGTTACAGAAAGCAAGAGCAAATGCTAATGGTCCGGTAAATGGTCAAGATAGCAGACAGCAACAACATAATGTAAGCAAAACAGAAACAGGAGAAACTTACAAACCGAAACATTACCAAGAAAAACAAACTTATGCTAGACAAGACAGGACCTCGTCTAGGGATAGAAATAGAAAAATTCTATTGATAGAGGAGTTTTCCAACCCAGAAATACAGGACCAAGTACATCTCGGGACATGAGTCAGGAAAATTAGAAAGGTTTGTTTCGACAGCCATCCCGCCGCAAACCAAATAGAACAATCTAGTGAAGAAAGGTGGCGATATTATCAATCGAATTAATCTCATTTGATGATGAACTGTGCAACGATAATCTCAATGCATATCAGAAAAAACAGTTAACTGAAGTATTGCTTAGGAATCAAAAGGTGTTTTGCAAAAAGAAGAATCCAGTAAAAGATTTTCAATTCGAAATAGAATTAACAGATAAAACACCATTCACGGGTTACCAATATGTCATTCCAGAAAAACATAAGGAAGAGGTGGATAAGCTCATTGCTACCATGGTCAAAGATGATATCATCATGAAGTCAAAACCTCTTATCTAAATCCGATAGTGCTCGTAGATAAGAGTAATGGGAAGATAAGGTTGTGTTTAGATGCAAGGCGATTGAATCAAGTTACCTTACCGTACAGAGACAGACCGTTGCGTGTAGAGGATTTAACTAATCAATTATCCGGCATCAAGTGGTTGAGTTCAACCGACTTCACTGCATCGTATTGGCAAATAGCGATAGCACCTGAATGTAGACAATATACAGGATTTATTCACCGGGGAATTTCGTATGTCTTCAAAAGAATGCCATTTGGACTCAAGAACAGTGCATCTGCTCTTGTACAATGTCTAGACAATATCATTGGCAGAGAGATGTCCCAGATATTTTTATCTATATTGATGACGTGCTTGTGTATTCTAAGACATTTGAAGAACACATGACTAAGCTAGATATTTTGTTGAAACGTCTGATTGAAAATAATTTACAACTGAATTTGGAGAAAAGTAATTTCTGCACTAAACAAGTTAAGTTCCTGGGTTATGATGTGACAGTTAACGGAGTCAAAATGAATATGGAAAAGATGCGAGAGATAGATAAAATTGCACCGCAAAAAAACACGAAACAACTTAAAAGTTTGTTAGGTTGCGTCAATTATTACGCCAGATTTATTCCTAATTTCGCCATGCACATTGAAATATTTCTTCCGTTGCTGCGAAAGCACACTAGATGAAAGTGGTAATACAATCGGACAGTACAATTTCCACAGTTTGCGACCATTTAAAGAATGAAATAAGTGGCAAAATGATGAAACAAACAGATAAAGTAACCGACAAGAATCATGTAAAAAGAAAAAGAAAAAACAAGAGGGAGAAAGAAGGAGGAAAAGAAGAAGGAAGATGAGGAAAAAAAAAAAAACAAGAGGGAGAAAGAAGGAGGAATGAAGAAGGAAATGAAAAAAAAAGAAAACATTTTAGTGAAAGATTTTACGGCATATGAAATCAAATCCCATAAAATCTTTTTTTTCGAAAGAAGGGGTTATGTGACCGCCCGTTTTCTTAGATTCCGAAAACGTGTCACATACCGCCCTAAGAAAGCGAGGGAAAAGAATATTTTGAACGCGCGCCAACGCGGATGGATATTTGGAATGATAATTAGAATTTAAAACAAGAGAGACCGCCACCTTATACCAAGGGCGAGACCGGAGGTCGGATGAAAGAAAAGTTCTTTCTGAAGTAGCAGCTGAACTGGGCGGACGTATGGAAACAGGTACCCCAGGAAGTGACATTGCAGGGATTTCAGATTTGCAATTTTTTGAGAAGAAAACTCTTCTAGAAGACCCGAAGAGCGTAATTATTCTATTCTAAATTGATTTAGACATAATCTTAGAAGAAAGGTAATAAGAAACGTTATGAATTTATAATGGAAGAATTAGGAGTGGAGTTTTGAATAGATGAGTAATTAATAGCTTGCATTCATTTCTCTTTTCCAGTTTTTTTTTTTTTTTTCCCATGCTTTTTTTTTATTTAAATACTCTCTTTAGGTTGGTTCTCATATAAAAAGGTGGGATTTCTGGATTCATTTTTACTCTCGAATATCCAGTTGGTCATTACTGTAATCGAAAATAAAGTAAAATTCATATGAGAGTATTCAAGCATATAAAACTTGAACGAGAAAAGAAGGCGATTTCTGAGGGAGCAACGGCGTTCTCAACCCGAGGCCACGACGCTTCAAGGCCGAAGCAGCTCGGTGGAAAGGTGTAGAAGGAAGCAAAGTGGACTGCTCTACGCGGCCGAGAACACAGTAAGGTCGTTCCAAATAAAATGTTTTGTAGGGATAGGAGTGATTCAGTTTAATAAGAAAGCTCATTCTGTATCTATCACGTAGAAAGAAAAAGGGAGGGTAACAGATTTACCACGCTTAAAAGATAAGAAAAGTAAAAGTACATTTGTTTCCGACTTCTAATACGTGAGAACAGAATCAATCTTTTCTTTCAAAAAGGATTTCAAGATCAAATATTGTAATATAGTGATTAAGAGTTTGTGTAATTAATTTTTGATTTTCAATGTGTGTTTCTTTCACATTTTGTAAAGTACTATTTTAACGATTCTTTCGAATTTCTGAAAGTGTGTTTGTTAAACAATTGGGTTGTAGATGAAAGTAGGAAATTGTGTATTGAGTTATTAGTGTGTGTTTTTTTAGTCAAGAGTATTCTGTATTTGATTTTTTTTTTGTGTGCCATTGTATGTATTTGTCATAGCAGCAAATATTTTTAGAATATATTCTGAATTTAGTGAAAAGTGATTCTCACCCGAGTTATTTGTAATTTTTGCATCCAATCCATAAACGATCTTCACGACCCTGCCCCCCCCTATTTTTTTATTTATTGTGTCCACACTGGGACGTCTATACTGAGCTAGTCGACCATCTGGTGATTTGTGTTCGCCACCCCCCCAAGACGTCTCAGGTCGGGTGCTGGCCTTACGGCTTGTACCGCACACGACGGTGGCTCGCAATACATATCCTAATGAATTGTGTTATTCATTCACGTAGGTAAGCAGACGATTACCTCAATATCCCTAGTTTTGTAAGAACTGCCCGTTCAGCGAGATGTTGCGTGGGCGTCTGCTTTTGCTGGACATGAAGGGCAGAAAATGTAGCTCCTGACACGCTCTTGCGAGAAGGCGGATTGTAAACGCCTCGTCCGCGTTGTGAGTGGAGTCGCGACGGCTGACTGCGGCAGCGGCGGCGGCGGCGGCGAGGGGGGCAGAGGCGGGCGGGGGCGGGCGCGCCCCGGGGCCCTCAAAGGGGGCCGAGACAATCGCGCTGATTGGGTCGCAAACAACTTAACGAGCGCACGCAAACACGGCAATTTGCGGCGGCGGGCCGGCGCCGCCCGCGCGCGCCCTTTGTGCGCGCCGCCCCGCCCCCGCCCCGCCCCGCCCCCGCCCCCGCCCCGCCCCCGCTTTTCGCGTCCAATTACGCTTGTGAAAACCGCGCCGTCGTCGACCGCAAAGGCCCGATATAACTGGAGTGTAACCAAATCAGGCCCCCGCGGTCGCCGGTGGTTTGCAGCGAGCTGCGCTCGCCGCCGTCGGCCGGCGCGACCACAGCCCCGCCCCTCCCCGCGCCCATCCCGCTCCGCCCCGCGCGGCCCAACGCGGCCCCGCGCCCGCGCCCGGCGCCCCCGCGCCCCACCGCGGCTCCCCGGCGCGCGCGCCGTCCCCCGCCGGCACGTCACTGCCACCGGGCGCCCCGCCGCGCCCCCCTCCCCCCCCTCGGCAGCGCGGCCGGGGCCCGAACCACGCCAGCCCGCTTGCGCCACCTGCGCGGCCGAGGCGACTGCGGTGGCGCCCCCTCACACACCCTTAGCGTTTTCTGACCTTACAAAAAACAATAAATCATTTGCATCATATTCGAAAGCCCTTTGTAATATGAAGAAACTCTTTTCTACAACTTGTAGTCGCGCATATGCAATTACATTCAGGACGATAGATAAAACTGCTATACATCTTAACGCATCATACCAGGAGCATCTTAAGGTGGTATGTTCGTGCCAGTCGCTAGACAAACATTCGATCATTTATTACGTCTTCAGATCAATTTTTATTTTTTTTATTGTTTTTTTCAGATTTTATTTTTTCTATTTGTAACCGTGGACGGAGCATTTTAATAATTATTTGTACATTGTTAAAAGAGAAGTTTTGAATAATTGCTCTAGATCTAGAAGAACAATGTTTACTAATAAATATAGCATCTCGCATGATATTCCATTTTCATAGGTTGTCTATACCTACTAATAGAGATTTGGTTTACTTCCTTACGCTCTTACTTTGCTTTCTTTCTGCGTTGTATATTAGTGCACATTATTTACAATGAAAGTGAATTAGTACGAGGTTGTGTGTGGTACAAAATTGTAAGTTAGGATGGTTTTATCTTATGCTTTTTGATTGTGTTACATATGCGAAAAGTTCTCCCGTGTGTAACCAAGAGAAACAGTGGCGACAATAGCATAATTTGTACAGCCTAACTTCTAGGCCGACGGCCAATACTTTCGGTGGCACCCGAATTTTGCAGCAGTTTTTGTTTTCTCAATTGCTTCCCAGAATGTCCGGAGAGGCATGCAATACCATCTGATTCCTAAAACAATGACTACTTATTGGATAAAAGAAAAAAGTACTTTCACTATATAACTTCTTCAATAACTTAAAAACCTATGCCTGCGAAAGGTTTTCCATAAGACCCTGCACTAATTTTAACTTATTTAAATGAAAAAATGGGCCCGGAAGTGCCAATTTTTTCCTTGGCATCTTCAAGAACAGTGATTTTCCTTTCATTTCAAGAATTTTTTGAGGGTACTTCACCGTGGTCGATCCAGCGAACATTCTAACTAAATTAGTTCTTTCTGAAAAATAAGAATTAAGTAAAGTTTCCCAACGTAAGAATAGACAAAATTTTCTAAATTTTCAACAGTAACATAAGACAAGCAATAATTATTGATATTATTCCTCACTGAAGAGAAAAAACAATCAGATAAAATATAATTTTCGAAAATATTGTTCATATTTTTGTATTTTCTTGTAATGTCATTAGTGCATGTAGGACTTTTTATGTCATTTCATATTTTTACTTTCTCTTATAAGTAGTAAAGAGAAATTATTGTAATAAGGCAGGAAAATGTGCTTATTTTCGACAGAAATCTGTAAAATTGGATTTTTCTTGGTCCTGAGTCTAGAAAATCACTTTCGCGGATACGTCACGTAGAGTCCACGTTGTATGGGTTCTTGATACCTAAAAAAATGGTTTATGGCAAATTGTGTGTGTGTGTGTGTGAGAGAGAGAGAGAGAGAGAGAGAGAGAGAGAGAGAGAGAGAGAGAGAGAGAGAGAGAGAGAGAGAGTTCTTCTGTCCGTCTGTGGACAACGCCTAAACCCGAAACCCTAAGAAGATTTTATGCAAAATTGATATCCACCACTCGATGTGACCGTACTCAAAGACTCCTTGAAACGGATATTTTAGAAGGTATTTCAAACTAACCGTGTCGAACATTTTCAAAATGTTCTCAAAAATGGTTCTAAATTGTCTCTCTAAACATTTTGCTAAAATAGAACAAAGTACGCTTATAAAAATTAGACAATACTAATTATCACTGAAACCTCTAAATTTTAGAAAGTTCAAAAGTTTAGAATTTTTTGGCCACTCTCTTACGAGAACATTATTAAAGGCAGGTATTTTTTCGGACAAGTTTGGTTCCTCAATTGGAACAGTATTTGCTATAAGAACCTACGCTAGGTCAACATTTTTTGTTGTACAAAATTTGTCCTCACACGATCCTTAACCTGTTGATTGAAAAGTTTGAAAATGTGTCTTCAGTTTTTAATAAATGAATAAAATTTATCTTAACTATTAATGTTTATGTGTCTTTGATTGTCCCAAAAATGCGTTAACATTTTCTTATCAATTCTTCGGAATAAAACGGAATGGAATTTAAGAAAACGTGCACTTCTCCTCATAGTGCATCATACACAGTCATAAATGTTATTTGAAAAAAGTGTCCAAACATGCATTATATGAATTTCTCAAACAACCTACCTAAACACGCAAACATGCACGGGAAAAAGTATGCATTTTGAAACTGAGTTTGCCAATAAAGGTAACTAACAAAATAGATGATTGACCAAGAGGAGTATGTATGTCGCGTGAAATTTTGAAACAAATTTTAAACTCAGCAAACAACAAAACAAAAACAAAATACGAGTAAAGGTTTCCGGGCTGGCCTACGATGCTATGAAAAACAAAATAGTTTCTATGAGTATTTAAATTCGTATTCACTTTCCTTTGAAACTTCTTTTGGGCGTTCTTTTATGTTCAATCTCCTGCTAACATCCAACGGTAGTCGCTAGCATGTTCTTCCTTGACATTTGCACTACATAACTTCCAAGTCTTGGCGGAACCTTCCATCCCGTTCTTCGCTTACAGATTCGGGGGAAATGCCCTCATACGAGTGAAGGAAATGTATTTTGAGACTCATGTAGCGACCCAACGCTTGAAAATTATCCAATATATTCATAAAAATACTTTATAGTCAGGATCCTTGTAATTAATTACTCATAAATTTACTGACAACAGTTTTTAAGATAACTCAATATTTTTTCCCTTTATTATCATGCTAGTTTCAAATTCTTTATTCTTCATAAGCTTGTGGATATCTGGGTCAGAAAAGATTCGCTCTTTCAACATAGCTTCAGATAAACATTTTTTGTACCGATTCTTGATCGCTATCTTTTGAAATAGACTAGACAAACTACTTCTTTACACCTGATCTTCTATACAAAGTGGATAACACAATTTTGGCTCAACTAAACTGTTCCGAATCATATTTTTATGCCTGGTTCAAGACTTTGTCTCTTTGGTCATTCTTTTTTGACCAAATATTGAGTCTTATTGAGTCCCACTCACAAATTAATCATGGGAACTTTGTAAGAGTATATCCGCATTTGTATTACTTTGAAATCACTGCAAATCGTCTAACCGTGGTCAATATATTTTATTCTGTTGAGGACGAGAACCAGATTTTCATAGCGTTCATTTAAATGCACAGAGTGCCCAACTGGAACAGTTGCGTATTGACATTCGTGATGCAGGACAGCTTTAAGCTTAAGGACAGCTCCTCTTTCGAAAAGTCCAGAAAAGAATTTACAAAATCCCTTGAAGTTTTTTTTGTACCTTGTGCACCTTATCCACTCTTACCTAGCAAACAGAACGTTTCAAGCATAGCTTTCGAAAGCTAAATCTCCCCGCCGCGCCGGGCCGGAATTCCGCAAAGGAGTGTGATAGCTCAGCTGTAATAGCTACGTCGAAAAAGATCGAGCTTCTCAGGAAGTATTTGGATCAGCATTTACTACAGATGCAGCAGTGGCTGAAGCTGTGCCGAGTCAAAGTCAATGTAAGTAAGGGGGCATCTATAGTCTTCACACGGCGGCAGTGATTCTCACAGCCGAAGCCGCGCGCGCTAGGCGGAGACGCGATTAAAGGGGCCAAAAGTGTGAAATATTTAGGTGTCAAAATAGATAGTCCACTTACTTTTAATCTACGCATAAAAAGCACGAAGAAAAAACGTGGCAGACCAAAGGCATATTGCGAAGCTTGTTTCATAAGTGGAGCAAACTGTCAACGGGAAAATGCCTCACGCTTCATAAAGCACTTATTAGACCGCAAATGGAATATGCATGTCCCAGTTGGGCAATTGCATCACATATGCATTTGAAAAATGCAATTAGTTGAAAATGAATGCTTCAGGACCGCCCTCTGCGGCTTTAGGTACATTATATCGGATTTACATAGCGATTTAGCAATGCCACTTCTCATAGATCGCATTAAAACATTTACAACTACTATTTTTTGAAAAAGCAGCGGACTCGAAAAACGCTCTCATTTCCAAGAAAGCTTCGCACGAGCCCGACCAACGGGCGGAGTACAAGTGACCTAAACACTTGCTGGAATAAAAACGGCAACAGCGCAATAAGATTTGAAACATAAACTTTGAATTTTTGCACACGCAATGCGTGCGTCAGTTGGCTAATGTCGTGCTGAACTGCTTTTCTTTATTATTACATGATTCGCCATAGATGCCCGTAAGGGTAGGAATGGTTTCACCACAGAGACGTGAACATGCATTGCAATTTCCTTGCGTTCACAAAACTGCACAAATGAGTTCGAACACTCCGGGGTAACGCATTTTGGTTTCCTCGCAAAAGCTTTTCGCCCAGGCTGGTGCGGAGATTCTGTGTGCACGAGGTGCTCTTGTGAGTTCGGGCACGGATGAGTGCTTCTCGATTACTGAAGGGCATAGGGCATATCTGCCTGGGCAGATACCGAGTCGCGGGTAGGACGAGTTGGCTATTCGCTGGCGCGGGGTGCCGCACACCTTAGAGTGATAACTTATTTAAGTAAATAGTTATGTAAATAATCTGTGTATTGAGACGCCCAGTTCCTGCACGCACTCGCGGTGCCGCCCCGAGGCCCCTCCCCCGTGAGGAACGCGCCTTTTTAGTGAAACTCCTATGTTCTTTTACGTCTCGAGTCGTCCTCCGAAGGATCATGTAAATTTTCGCCCACATAGACATCACAGAGTTCCCTTCCGAAGAAGCGCAGTGCGGCACCTGCTTCGACCCCCCCCCCCACACACACACACACATGTCGCCGGAATTGTTGCGATGTCCAGCGGAGGCGTCACGCGCATATGGCCGCCCGCACGGACATTCGCAGGGCGAAAATTTTTGTTTTTTTTTTCTCCCTTATCCTTGAAAATAGATTTTATTACATGGGAGTTTTTTTTTTTTCCCTTTCAAAATTCAAAATTTATTGCTTATTTATCTTTGAAAATAGATTTTACTACATGGGAGTTTTTTTTCTCCCTTCAAAATTCAAAATTTAAGTAGTATATGACTTAGTGTAGGGATCACAGAATTTTGAAAATGTGCACACAATTCACTTTTCCCATAGCACGTCATATGCAGTTTTAACTGTTTTTGACGTAAAATAAATAAATAAATAAATAGACACCTACCCTTTCCGTGTATCCACTGCCCAAGACTTGTTTTCTCAGGGCGCTCCAATTTCGGAAAAATAATCTTAAACTAGAGGTGCTACAGAATGACACAGACTTTCTCATAGTAAAGTTTTCTAATTGCCTTGGTGTGGACTGGTACTATACAGTCTTGCTCTTCCTTGTTGCCAGCTACCATCTATCGCCGTTCAAAGTATGTTTTTTTGACATTTTCTCAACTTTTCGGTTTCCAAATAGTAGAACCGAAATATTATTTTAAGAATATTAAAGAAGACTATAACCTGGTCCTAAATAGCAATTCTGAATAAGAAACAGAGATAAGCGTTACGTTGGTCAACTGGTTGACCAGTATGTATTAGTAAGGTGTGTACCGTTCATATTACCTTGGCTTATATATACAGTATAAAATTTTGTTTTGTTTTAAGATTTTAAAATTTTTATTTTATTTGTTTATTTATTTTTCTTCATGTAAGTTCATTATTTTTCTTCATGTCTTCATGTATATATTTTAAGTAAAAAGAATGAAAGAATAGAAAATTTGCAAACTTATGTTGTACTTATGTAGTACGTGTACTTCTCCACTGAGTATCTGTAATTCTCTAGTGAATAAAGTCTAATAAAAGCATTAAATAAATAAATACTAATTAAGGTATTAAACTAATATGGGCATGTCTATTCTAGAGGGAAGCTTCTTTTTTCCGCTGGTTCCACAGATATTAGAGTTTAATAAACTCACATATCATTCCAAATAATGATGATCCAAGCTCTTTTGAAAATCTTGTTGCCTTTATTTTATAGATTGTTCCAGGGTAGGTGTCAATGGTCTCTAACAAAATTACTAGAGAATCTTGCGTCGTACGTATTGTTTATAAAAACAAGTTTTGACGTTGTAACATGAATGAATACTGAATTCTACCTTATACTATATTATACCGAATCTTTTAATATTCTTGGATGTTTATTGACACAATCTGCCCCTGGGCAAGTCATTTTGAATCGTTCTTCCATATGCACCTCTTTTGATATCGGCATTCAATATAAGCTGAGCAAACCCTTTTGAAAATATTTCTACTTATGTTTGAAAATATTTCAAACTTTAAATAATCTATTTTTTATTATAATTTTTACAAGCGATTGACGCTAAAATTCGTATGTGGTTGAGTAATTCTTACGTGGGTCGGCCTCCCATCCCGTATGTACTGAATATTTTCTGAAAACTTATTCTGATCAAAATAAAATGGTTGGTCTGCGAAGTCTAACTATGAAATGAATCAGCTTTATTTTTCCAATAACATATTTACATCGTTTGTTGTTTCAACTTTAATTTAATCAAAGTTTGGTATTTTCTTTACAAATTTTATTTTGGGTAATTACTTCTGTTAGCATTCCATTAAATTTAAATATTAATTTCTTTGATATACCTAGGCCTTTTAAATGTTTATCTGATCTTCTCTTTGCAAATACTTGTTAAATTTATTTGTACGACCTTTTCCGCAACGATTATAGTCCAGTCAATTGGTGCTCAAAAGGGCCCGATCCAGGGAAAAAGTCCGGAAGTTTGTTTTCTCAACGGTTCTATGTGTTCTTGAGGGTGCTTAATTCGAATTTGATGCTTACCACCTCAGCTTGTCAGAGAAAATTGCACAGAAAAGACTTCGCCCTGCTTTTTACTTTTTCGCTTATATCATCAAAACTATGCGTTTTATCGAAGAAACTGTTATTTACAAAATTAAAGTTGATACAATTTCCTTAAAAATGCATAAATTAATTTTATGAAAAGCGGTTTGAGTGCTGGAGCGGAGTGAAAATCGGTTACTTTTTGGGCCTCTGGCCAAAGCAGGAGAATAGCTCTTTCCAGCCATCCTATCTCGCGGCGGCGCTCTAGTTTCACTTCATCATGCTTGAAAATAGCTATTGTGAACAAATAATTGCATTGTTAAATTATTAACACTCTGGAACTCATAGAAGCAGTAGGGATGCATTTGCTTGCGTGGAGTGTCTGTATATCCTTGAAACATACAACGATAGGTACACGTACTTTAACTATTTTTTAATATGGAAGAATTTTTTTCTTTTAGTGTCTGTTCTGAAAGCAAAGTTCCTGCAAATTGTAACAATGCCTTAATAATTAATATACATAAAAGGGTCAAAAGAAGACTGTGATAATTATCGTGGGATCTCCTCATTGAATACAGCGTAAAAAATTGTATACCACAATATTGAAATACAAACTTGGAGAGTAGAAACTTGGAGATGGGGAACATTCTTTACGAAGAGATTAATGGGCTCAGGAAGAAACTGCAGTGACGCAATTTTAACCCTGAAACAGATTTTAGAGAAACGCAGAGAATACAATCTGCCTACGTACATGCGGTTCCTGGATTATTACAAAGCTTATGACAATGTGGAAAGATCAAAATTGTGGTGTATTTCAGAGAGCTATTTCGTTCCAGGAAACTTGCATTAAAAGCGCCCTAAAAATAAAATGCCATTTAAAGCGTGTGTCAGAATTCCGAAATTTGTATTAAGGTGAATGATTGCAAAACATCGGAACTTCTAAAAGTCAACCAAGGATTAAGACAAGGGTGTGGTTAGTCCCCAACCCTCTGCAACATGTATATGAACAAAATTATGGGTCTATGGATTACCACAAATCCAAAAGGTGTACCAATGTTGAGAAATAAATAAATCACACGTCTGATTTATGAGAATAATAGAGTTCTTTTGGTTACCTCGGAGGACTATATCCAAAGAAATATAAATTCCTTAACCGAGTGCTACAGAGTTATAATTTAAGAATATCTAGTAAAAAATAAGGCTACGAAGGTAAATATTTGAGACGAATAAAAATTGTTATCAACAACCAAATTATTGAACAAGTTTCCAACTTCACTTACCTTTCCTGCGAAATATCAAATGGCATCAATCCTGAAATGCAAGAGAATGTAAGGAAATACAATAAGTTTAATGGCTTTATAAATAAGCATTTTAAAAATAATATGTTGAATAATACCGTAATAAGATTTCACAATGTTATATCTCAACCCACACACTGCTTCACAAGTGAAACGTAATTTTGAAAACACTGAGGAGAAATTTAGGAGAAGAAGATTAGAAGCTTCCCAAATTAATTTCTTAAGAGTTCAACTGGGTCTAAACTGGAGGGACAGAGTTCCAAACGAAGACGTAATGTCGAGGTTAAATATTGGCAGTGTAGTAAATGATATTAAAAAATACCAACAGAAATGGATCCAGCATGTAAACTGGATGGAGCCAAATAGACTACCAAAGTTAGCTCTCTCATATATTTACCTAAGGGCTACAGAGCTGTAGGTAGATCTAAAATGAGGTGGTCAGAGCAGTTCTGAGTCTCAAAACGGGCCATTGGCTCCCAACCCTTGTCAAAGAAGAAGAAGAAAGATGTTGAAAATCACATTCAATCACTTTCATCAATTCTTCAGTGGTAAATTGGTATTCATCGCTGTTTAAATCGCTAATTCTACATCATCTATGCAGAACCTGCCTATGATTTGTGTTCCCGCCTTCTTTGAGGGCTGATGTATATTTTTCATGTACATAAAATAAGCAAGCGCATCAGCAGTTAACAAGCGATTTCCTGCCTCTACGCAATATACCATAGAACATAGTTGGCGAACTGGCGGTCTGCGGTGCCATTTGTTGTGACCTGCGAAAGGTGAATTTTTTTTACTAGAAGTGAAAATCCCTTGCATCCAGGTCGGGTGAGAATATTGTGCACCTAATGCTCGCGCCCTGCCGGCGTCAACGCGCTCTTTAATGTAAAAATAGGTTAAGTGTAGATTTAAGAATTTTTTGCTAGTAAATTCAGGAATTCAAAATCATCACAATGTGTTTCACTGCGGAATGCATGGTATTCGGGCAGATATCACGCATGATTCCATTGCCCCCTCCCCCGTCCCGGTTTCAGAGCAGCTGGTTAAAGGGCCGAGATCAGCAATAAGGGGATGTTAGGTGTGGATCGCTTGAATAATGTAAATTACCAACCACATTAAAGGTTTGAGTTGTGGTCCTTGAGGCCTTGCAATTTGCACACCCCTGCTATAGAACTTCCAAAATCATTATTACAATTTCTCACGAGTCATAAAAGAATTTCTCTAAATACTAATTTCCTTACAGTACCCTGTGCTAGAATTCTTTTGGAGTGAAGTTTTTTGATTTGTTTCTTCGCCAAGTCTCGTGGTTCCTTCCCTCCACAAATAAAACAAATAAAATATGAATTTTGAAAACAAAGTGAGGTATAGATGAGCATAGTTTAGGTGATTCAGTTTCTTCTTGAGCTCTCTTTACGTAAACAGGAATCAATTTTTCGTTTCCGTATCTCCAAATCTTACAGCGGAGTTTAATGTGTGAGTTACATTTAAATAAAAAAACTTACCATACTGCCGCCTGTCTCTGGCTTCAACGTAATTTTCCAATCCCCTTCTTTCACAAAAGTTGTCTGCTTTCCATCTTCCAACGTTTTATTATAAATAGCTCACTTCCTGTAAGGCATTATGCACTTGTAATAAAATTGCACACAACAGGTTCATATTATATTACAATGATATCGTAATGTGACAAACTATCTTAACATTGACGGCCGATCTTGCGCCAGCGGGCAAGGCCGAGTTATCGCTGAAGAGTCAATCACACGCTGGTGCGTGATGATGGCTGATATTTCAGGTACAGTCACGAGCCGGTGCATCAAATATTTCGTGGAATAATATGCAAGTTATATATTTTCAAAACTTGCTACGAGGATCTGCGTATCACGCGCGATAATCTGAATCGATGTTTTCTTGGGAATTATTCACTATATTGCTGTCGGAGATTTGCAGAAGTGGTCTAACTCTGCATTGACCGCGTAATGTGGTGGTAACAAAACTCTTCTTAGAATTACAGCAGAAGGAGATGAGATAGCAGGAAAAGAGAGGGCAAGAGATATTTTTTGTAAGAACTGGAGGCAACGCTTCTCTGTAAATATTTTCTCGCTTTATATTATATTCTCGCTTGGATCAGGGGTCTTTCTCCATTGCAACGTTATATCTGGTAGAGCCAAACTCAATGCACGTTTATCAATATAGCCCATCTATACACGCTCTATGGTAAAAGTTTTGAAAATAGTACAATTAATCATTGTTTTCCACATATACAAATACGTAATTATCGGCAAATTACTGATCGATTTTTTTATTGATAGATTTGTTCGTGTTTCCGGGCGGGTCAACTGCTTCGGTCATTAGTCCCGTTAGTGTAGTGCATGTTTTTTCTCGGGAGATGGCGGTGATTTTCCCCTCACTGGATGGCGAGATCCGGCGCCGACCTACCGTCGCCTACTGGGGTTTCCCCCTAACCAGGACTCTCCCACCAGCGGGCACCGCACCAGCCGGGACGAGCTCTAAACTCCTGACCGGTCTCCCGAAATTTGTGGTAGTGTAGTGCATGTTAGTGTATGTGTGTGTGCAAGGGGAGAGGATAGGACAAGGAAGAGGAAGGGCAGATCGCGCGCGGTCCGTGGCCCGTTTGTTGGGGTACTCCTCCGACATTCGCTTGGTGTTGGTCGGAGAAACCATGGAAAACTACCGATCAGAGCAGCTCCTCCAGACCGATCAGAATTCTCCTCCAGACAGCGACTGAATTCGACCTAGCTGAAAAGCTAGTGTCGAAAATCCTGCCGCCGTCAGGACTCGAACCTAGGACCTCCCGGTCAGCATTGATAGAGGTATCTTGTTTCCTCATCAGCGATTGGCTAATAACGAGATAACTAATATTCGTAGCTGAAAGAACAAAAATCACATGTTTTCAAAAACAGACCATACATCGGCAATTTGATATAATCGGCGTTGTCCGCTAATTCCTTACCCTCGTTTTATTTTATACTGATACTATTTCTTTTCAAACCTGATGCTTGCATTTCCAAACATCTATGAAATTATCTGGTTCAATATTTTTGTTTTATGCCTAAAATTTCCTCATTAGTGTTATTTTTACTTATATTCATAATTTGCCACATATTGATAAAACATTGTTGGTACAACTTTTTATGAATATGTTGTATTGTAATTACTTTCTTATATCCCTCTTATTTTAGTTACCTAAGGCTTGGATTTTCAAATACTCCGCACTCAAATACAACCCTATTGATTCGTAGATTCGTAGATTGTGTTCAGTGGGTGTGCGCATAAAGAAAATATGTGTAAGAAGTTCATTTGTCGTTGCCACTGAATCATGTTCAGCAAACAGGCTCCAAATGTTTCAACAAATCTGTAAAACGGATTTTTAATAACAATGCAAAGAATATCAGGTTTTATTTATTTACTTTTTTATTTATTTTACGTCAACAAACAGTTAAAAACTGCGTATGACGTGCTATGGGGAAAAGTGAATTGTGTGCACATTTACAAAATTCTGTGATCCCTATACTAAGTCATATACTACTTAAATTTTGAATTTTTGAAAGACAGAAAAAAAAACTCCCATGTAATAAAATCTATTTTCAAGGATAAACAAGCAATAAATTTTGCTCAATGGATCAGGGAAACTGGACGAAAAACCTGATCGAGATGGGGGTCATTGACCCGGAAGCTGTAGTACAATAGTTGTTACAGGTTGTTTATACTCATTTATACAGTCCAAATGGTAAATAATGCATTATGTATCATTGTTAAAATTAATGTTACTTTTCTTGTGATGCTCAGTATAGTCTCTAATTGTATAGAAACAGTTATGCAGAAGAAACGATTTCACTTGGGATTTAAGCTTTTCTATTGAATTTAATCGTTTAATGTCATCTGGCAAAGTGTTGTAAAATAATGTACATGTATTGTATGTGAATTTTTTTGTAATGGGCTGTTGATACTGTCACCTGATGAATATGATTTCTACGTCCAGTGTTATAGTAATAGACTTCGGCATTTTCTGTAAATATATTCCCGCCCTTGAGCAAGTCATTTTTTACAAAAACCAATGATTCGTAAATAAAAGACACGGTAATGGTAGAATTCTAGATTAATGAAGAGAGGCTTACATGAATCACGTGGGTGGGATTTGGTTATTATTCGTACAATTCGTTTTTGTAATCTAAAAGTCTGGAGCTATAAGATGTATTTCCCAGAATATTATGCCATATCTCAGGCGGGAATGAACATTCGCGAAGTATACACAACGAGCAGTATGAAGGCTGACTGAATTTGCAAGAATTCTGAACGCGTAGCATAATGAACTTAATTTTGTGTTCAATTCATTTAAATGGACGTTCCATTTAAGGTTTGACTGAATTGAGAGACCTAAAATTTTTTTGCCTTAACATCAGTCAATGGTACACTGTTCATTTTCAATGGAGCACAGAATTGTTTATTTTAAATGGAAACTGCATTACAACCGTTTTCTTTTCGTTTACTATTAATTTGTTATTTTGGAACCAATTTGAAACATCTGATATTGTACTATCTACTGTTTCTTTATTGCAAAGGATGTTCGTATCATCCGCAAAGAGAACCGTTCTTCCGTTTCGAATCGTCGAGGCATATCGTTTACGTAAAGTAGGAACAGAATAGGGCCTAAAATCGATCCTTGAGGAACTCCACATGCAATGGGCAAAGAGTCGAAAAGGTGCGTACGTAATGTTCCATCATTCCAGTAAGGTATTTCAACTCTCTGAGATCGTTGTTTAAGGTACGAACATAACCAATCTAGAGCAATACCACGAATTCCATATGAAGGTAATTTGGAAAGTAAAATGTTATGATCAATGACGTCAAAATCTTTTGAGAGATCTAAAAATAATCCAATAGGTGCCTCGTTTTGATCCAATGATGAGGCGACATCTTTAAGAAAAGAAAATATAGCTGTTTCCGTTGATTTTGTTTTTCTAAATCCATGTTGGCAATCTGAAAGCGCGTCGTGTTTAGTGAGAAAGGTTTCCATTCGTACGTAAAAAGTCTTCTAATATTTTTGAAAAAACTGATAGAAGAGAAATGGGCCGATAATTTTGAATTTCATTTTTGTTGCCTTTTTTGAAAAGCGGCTTAATTTTAGCTGTTTTGAAAATATCTGGAAACGTTCCAGTGCATAAAGATGCATTAACTATGTGAGTTAACGGGTGTATAATGGCATACGCACAAGTCTTTAACAAAGAATCCGGGAATTCATCTAAACCGAACGAATATTTATTTTTTAGTTTATTGATTATTTTGAGAATTTCATAGGAAGAAGTTTCGGAAACGAACATTGTGTCTAAAATTTTGGGTGAACTGTCTGTTTTTGAATTTTGTGCCTGAAGACCCTTAGTGAGATCGGCAGCAATTCTCGAAAAGTATTGGTTAAAGAGATTAGCCACTGTTGCCGGATCGTTCACATTTATATCGTTATATTTTAAAACAACATTCTCTATGTGTTTTCTAGTTGATTTGGTAGTATTTTTTATTATATTCCACATTGCTTTTGTTTTATTATTTGAGTTCAAAATATCCTGATCGTTTTTCATGATTTTAGCATGCCTTATGACTTTTCGTAACAATGTTTTGTATTTTTTAAAGTAGATAAGGAAATCATGAGATACGTCATGACGTTTAGAAATAAAGTAGAGAGTACGTTTATTTTTACACGATGTTCTAATTCCTTTTGTGATCCAAGTATTACTTTTTTGTGAAATGTTTAATTATCTCTTTTTAAAAAAAAAGTTCTTTAAATAGTCCGTAAATAACTTTATGTTAACTGCAGTAAATGCTCTGCACATGCGTGTTTTATTTATTGTGTCAGTATTCATGTTATTAGTAATTGTAAGAATTTGTGCATGTGGTCACTGTAACCTAGATTATTCGTTATTATTTCATATCTAGTTGTGGTTTTGTTAATTATAATTTGATTTTGCATCGTGGTCACTGTAACCTAGATATTCGTTATTATTTCATATCTAGTTGTTTTTGTAATTTAGAGTATTCCGTGTAGGTACGTTCACTGTAATATCTAAATTAAAAGAATGAATTAAATTGAGAAACGGCTCTTTTTCGTGGGATTCGCTCAGAAAATCAATATTGAAATCTCCACATACAACAATGGATTTAAAAGAGAGATTACTAATTTTGTTCAGAGTTATCTCTAGATTTTCTACGAAATTGAAATAATCTAAAGCTTGCTTTGTTGGAGGTCTGTAGATGCAAAGTAAGATAATTTTGAGCGTAGTAAGATGTACAACTGTTATTTCAAAAACTTTTCAACTGCATATAAATTGAATTCTGACAAGAAGGTAGAATCAATATTATTTCTTACATAAATACACGAACCTCCGTAAGCAGGGCCTTTATTTGATTCCCTTGCTCTACAATAAGATCCTGCAAGGTAAAAACTAGGAATTTGGAGTGTGTTTAGATCATTATGAGATAATACAATTTCACAAAACATATAGAGCACAAGACTTTTCAAAAATAAAAATCTGCTTCCATGTACTTGAGTATATTTATTTAAAGGCAAAATACATATAAGTTTGTATAACATTTCATAGAATTTGCAGTATATTAATATTCTAATAAATTTAATGGTATTTTGTAACTAGTTAGTGTTATAGATACCATTACACGTCTGTCCGTATTTGAAATAAAAGATGATATTCTTAGTAAAATATTATTAATAATAATTTTTTAATGGATTACAATTCTAATCTACGACCACTCGCGGTCCAATTTTGAGCGCGACCACTGAAGGGATAACTTTCTATAACCCATTTTGTCCCTTAATCCGACTACAGGCTGTCACTTATTCTGTCCTGACGCGTACCTCGACATCCATAAATCCATCGATATCGATAAAATATATCCATTGGTTACCCATTCCTTCCTCATTCTATTATGCCACGCTACCTAAATAAAAATAAATGTTTTAAAATCAGCTACGTCCCAAATCATGACTGTGTTTACTTTATACTATGAATATTCAATGTCAAATATTCACTGTTTATTCCAGCCTTGAACACTCATGAGTTTTGAAGATCTGTTTAAATTTTCATGTCCAATGTGGCTACCACATGTCCCCTTCGTAAATGCGTTATACAACTTGGAAATTGTCATTTCCGGGTACCAATGTCCTAAAATAAGCCATTATTCGACTAAATTTGCATCAAATTTCCCTTGAGAATATTTGGTACATCTCACTACTGCGGTTGGATATTTTGGATTCTGCTCGTATATGCAACGTAATTAGCTTAACCCTAGGACTTCTGAGTTTCCTTTTGTAACTTTGATTCCGATGGGGGGTTCGCTCAATCCATTACAATAAAGCTATTTTTATTGTGATAAATAATAATTTAAGAATTATTTAACAATTACAATTGAAGCTCGTAATTTTAATAATTAAAAATTGAGAAAATTGACAAACTGGTACAAATGTTTTCAAGAACATTAACAATATATTATAATATAAACAATATTTTGAATGCATTAAGCAAAAATTATTCGTAGTGATCAGTTTCTCTACATTGGACACACTTTACAATTATTTCTGAATGCATACCACAAACATGCTTATTACATCGAAAATAATACCGATTCGATTTGCTCAGATGGTTGTATTTTTATTTTTTTTTGGTTTTGCTTCGAAGGTGCAAATATAGCATTTGCCTTTAAAGCAGGCTGATCTTGATGGACTCTTATATTCTTGACACTCCTAACTAGAATACTATATGAACAGAATGAACATTTTCTTGTGATAGACCGTTTACGTACCTGATATAACACTTCATGAAGGGTCAATTCATTTTAAGTGGTCCAGCACTGGTCGCTCGACCATCTCGAAAAAAAATCATATTTTGTACATAAATTTCCTTATGTTTTGGCTGTTCAAAAGCAATTTTGATTTATTTTTATTGTATCTGTTTCTTCAGATATATGGACAGTGACACAGTACTCCTTAGACCTATTCTTTAAGAAGGTTTCAAAGCTAGTGCCAACCTGACCGCGCCCTCTTAAAATTTCTTAGAATATCAACAATTCAGCGGTCATGAATCTGACAGAACCAACGCGATGGGCCGTGGATTAACACGATATCGAAAGCTTAGCGTGAAGGCTATCATATAGAACTGTTCTGTTGGCGGTGGTGCGGCAGCGCACCTACGCTGGTGGTGGTGGGAGTGCGCCACTAACCGCCACAAGAGCGAATGTAAATATCTCCATTTAGAACAATGTGCTGCCAACAGTCATGCCTCTCAAATGTGCCGCGCACGGACTTCGTGTAAAGGGGTTCTAAGATTTCTCTATGTGCACGGTAGCGTGACATTAGGTGCGCAGGCGAACTCTGCCCTTGAGCCCTCGGTTGTTCGTGGGTGTCTGCTGACACGTGCGAATGTGTTACAGGGAATTACTGGTACTCCTCTGCCATTTTGACCTATCAATAACTCAGTTTCGTCAATCTGACAGAACCAACGCGAAGGGGCCGTGGATTAACACGATTTCGAAATCGCACAGCTTTTGAATCGATTAAGAGTTTGTAGCTTCATTGTTGCTTTGCCTTTCCATCAAAACGTGATTCTGTGTCTTTGTTCACAGTTGTGTGACCGTTTGTCAAAATGAAGTGTTAGTGTTGTACAGATGATTTTACTAATGACGTTTGACAAAACTTTTTATGGAGTTTTTCCTATGGATATTAAGTCAATTGAAACTTGGTGAAGAGGAAAACGTGTTACTTTTATTAAGAAATAACTCCGATATCACATCTATCTGTAAGTACAGATTTGGAGATAAAATACTTCCAAAACTTTTATTTCAATGGTCAGTCTTGGTCAGATCCTTACAAAAATTATAAAAAGCCTATATTGAAAGTATCAAGAGAAATATCATTGGCTCATTATTACATGAATAAAAATGTTTCGGTCAATCTAGCGGGAAAATCATCGCGTTCAACATGTTATTCAAAATTCATTGGCTATCATTGAATCTAAAGAGTACTGTGCCACTGTCCATGTATCTGAAGAAAGTTTCGGAAATAATAAGCAGAATGGCAAATCTAAACTCTAAAAAATAAACAAAACGCTAAATTTATTTATTTATCCTTTATAAACTATTTTTATATCATCCGGTTCAGCTTTTGATATCAAAATGACCATGTTTTTAATTACCAACGTATCTTCAATGTAGAAATAATTCCCTTTTTTGCGAAAGTTAACAATTTTTTAAAAAATATTTTGAGTTAAATCTAAAAAATGAAATTTTTAGCGAAGTTTGGTAATATAGATTACCAAACTATAGATACTATTATGTGTGCAATTTTCAGATTTTTATCCGCCCCCCCCCAACAGAGATATTACAGTTAAAAGTTTGGAAAAATCGAAAATTCCAATTTTTAAGAGGGTGTAATTTTTAAGGGGTACGTTACCAATGGTATTTTACAAAAAGTAACTATACTGTTATGTGTAAAAGCACAGAAAAAAATTAAGTCTGAGATTCTATTCCTTGTTTGTGAAATTCCTCTCTGAAAATCGAACGTAGTTCATTTCCGTTCCATAAATTTAGTTGCAAATATTTCTCAAATAAAAACATAGATGGTAGGTATATAATAAATCGATTTGTAGGCCAGAGTATACTGAATCCAATGCCTTTATTCTAGAATGCTAGAATAACACAGAGCTGAATAATTCTAAAAAGAGTAAACCTCTACAAACGCGAACAATGGTGCACTGCGTAAAACAAAAATGGCCGCTATTTGTAAACCAGATACAATAAAAATAAATCAAAGATGCTTTTGAACATCCAAATCATAAGGAAATTTATGTACAAAATTGAATTTTTTTCCGGATGGTCGAGAGACCAATTTATTAAATTCTGGACCATTTAAAATGGATAGACCCTGAAGTATTTGGTACCGTGGGCTCCCAAATACATAACCCTTCATAGTACGTGTTTAGTGCCGTGAACTCCGAAATAGGGGGTTTGCTGAACCCAAAACAATATTTGCATTTTATGGTGCTCTGAAATAATTTACAATTAACAGCAAAAATAGCAAAATGTCATACAACGCCTTGTTGAAAATAACTCAAAAAGAATAAACTCTAAGAAAATAATTTGTGAGATTAATGAACAAAATCAATACAGGCGGGTACAACCACCATCCCCGCCTTCGGAGTTCAAGGGTTAACTGTGGAGTCATGGGCTTGGCTTTCTGCTCAGAGAAGTACTTGCAAGGTATGGGCATGAGGATAACTAAAAATAGCCACCCGAACAATGAGCGCCACACCGGACCGCAGGGGCTTCTAGTTGGGGGAGGCAACCGGTGGCAGGGTGTCGCGCACCGCGAGCCAGCGCCCCAGGGCAGCGCGTGTGGGCAGATGACGTAAGATTGATTGATTGATTGATTTCTCGTGTTTCCGGGCGCGTCAACTGCTTTGGTCATTAGTCCCGTTAGTGTAATGCATGTTTTTCTCGGGAGATGGCGGTGATCTTCCCCCGCTGGATGGCGAGATCCGGCGCCGACCTACCGTCGGCTAGTGGGGTTTCCCCCTAACCAGGACTCTCCCACCAGCGGGGCACCGCCCCAGCTGAGACAAGCTCTAAGCTCCAGACCGGTCTCCCGGAATATGTGGTAGTGTAGTGCATGTTAGTGTAAGTGTGTGTGTAAGGGGAGAGGATAGGACAAGGAAGAGGAAGGAGAGATCACGCGCGGTCCGTGACCCGTTTGTTAGGGTACTGCTCCGGCATTCGCCTGGTGTTGATCGGAGAAACCACGGAAAACTACCGATCAGAGCAGCCAGCCGCTAGAATTCTCCTCCAGACAACGACTGAATTCGACCTAGCTGAAAAATTTGTCGAAAATCCTGCCGCCGCCAGGACTCGAACCTAGCACCTCCCGGTCAGAAGCGCTGCAGTGACATCAGTTGATGCACTGAGCTACCGCTACCGGTCAGATGACGTAAGAGGTCACATGGTTCGGCCCTTTATAAGGCAGCGCCACGAAGTCACGCATGGGTGATATTTTTTTTCCCTCGCAGCAAGACTGCAAAATTCTATCCGCCCAGGCTGGCGCGGAGTGCTGTGTGCACGAGATGCTCCGGTGAGCTCGGGCACGGCAGAGTAGTTCTCTACCACTCTAGGGCAGATGGTGTCAGTGGCGAATCCTGAACATTATTTCAAGTGTACCGCACTCTATGGAAGCTACCTCCTCCGTTGTCTTGTATTTGAGCTTTTCTGAAATCCCAATTGTGTAAAATTCAGTTCTTAATAATTGTTCTATAAGACAATTACGTAAATCACTAACTTCTGGATCATTAACACTCTCCATTTTCACAAAAGTCTTGAGAGAAGCGTAACTTACGAACGACCAGGGAAGGACTGCTCATAGCAACATTTTGCGGTGCCTACCGACCGTCCAGACGCACATCTCCCCTCTCCCTGCCCTTGAAACATGAAGAGCCCTATGTTATCGCAGCTGGCAAGCGGTGCCCTCGCCTGCGCTAGCGAATTCTCTGGACAGTATTAAGAACTGTTTGCAACTTCTCACTCTATCGCACTTCATAGCGCTTACGGATGCGAAAGACTGATTGGCTCTCGGTAGCAAAACAGTTATTTTTTCGCATCTGTTTTAAAGCTATTTAAATCTTAATAACTTTTTAGAGGATTACAAAACTTATGAAAAATGTCTTATACACTTCTAATTACTACCAGCAGTATACGTGGTGTATCGGGAAATTCGCTACTGGATGGTGTATCTGCCAGGGCACATCGGATGCCGAGTTGCGAGACGGCCTAGTTGGCCATTCGCTGGCGCCGCCGCAAGGCGTGTATAGAGAGAGGGCGGCTGAAGGCAGCTAGCTCCGACAAATGCCTCAGAGTGAGAACCTGTACATACTGTAAATACTTATATAAAATAAACTATATATATATATATATATATATATATATATATAGCCCACTCGTGTTTGTGTTCTTGTGGTGTACATCCCTAAACGCCGTCACATAACATCAAACTACAGTCTATAAGCACAGTCACGCAGTTTCGCGCGGAGTTTTGAGCCTGGTGCTCCACTAGGGCCTCCAAGCGCTCAGCAAGCTGCTGTAATTCTGGTGTTTATTTTTTATTTATTTATTTTACGTCAAAAAACAGTTAAAAACTGCGTATGACGTGCTATGGGGAAAAGTGAATTGTGTGCACATTTTCAAAATTCTCTGATCCCTACACTAAGTCATATACTACTTAAATTTTGAAAAAAATAAAGCTCCTATGAAATAAAATCTATTTTCAAGGATAAAAAGGCAATAAATTTTGGCTCTTATCCATGTTGTGCTTCGGAATAATACTTCCTGCCGCGGCAACATGGAAACGATAATTTGAATAATTGTATTTCACACTAAATTCTAGAAGACATGCACAGAAAATGAAGTTACATTGATGTCCAGAAGCAAAACAAGGGGCCGTCTCAGCCTTTGCTCAATGGATCAGGGAAACTGGACGAAAAACCTGATCGAGATGGGGGTCATTGACCCGGAGGATACAATACAATACTTGTTACAGGTTGTTTATACACATTTATACAGTTCAAATGTTAAATAATGCATTATGTATAATTGTTAAAATTAATGGTACTTTTCTTGTGTTCTACGAAAGAACGCATATAGTTTGCGTGGCGTGCAGGTTGCATGGATTTAAAATTTCGGGAACCATTGTTTTAACGTTCAGATTTTTTATATGTTATTTTGTAAGCATATGGCCCCTTCGAAAGGCAATTGCTGTAATTCTGTTCCCTGAATATGTTGGACCAACCGTATTTTTGTTCCCTTTTACTTTCTTACTACCGCGTCCGCAATAAAGAGAAAGTTACGTAATGCTGCACGAAAAAGCGGCGAATGTTCAGCAGAAAAATGTATTACAGGACTCTTTAAAGAAAAAGTGGATAAATCCAGTTGCTAATTTTAGAAAAAAATCCTCTTACACATGGTTTAGCGAGAATACGTGTTTTGTAGGTCCTCGATTCCAAAAAAATGAATGACGGCAAAACGTCTGGCTGTCCGTCCGTCCATCTGCCAGTCTGTGAACAAAGCAAGCGACTAAACCGTTCAGCCGATTTTCTCAAAAATTAATATTCCTCAATCAATCTGGCTGATGTCGCGGCGCCTTGAATTTGAAATCTATATTTTAATGTTTGAGGACCTTTGCATGACGCCCCTGGGGCATTTTTAAATTTTCCAAAAAAAAATTCCATCGTCTTTTATTAAATAATGTACATGGCGTTTAAGAGAATGGTGTAGGACTCATTTTCGTTGAAAATTCATACTTTTTTAACTTACAAAATTTCAATTTTTTTTCGGCGTCTTCCTACAACTACAATTATAAACATAGAGATTTTCCATTAATGAAATCTGATCCTTTAAGACATATTTTGAAGTAAGGTCATGTACAATTTTTCGAAAATTCGAATACTTTTCTAGTATTTGTATGTGAAAGTACATGCTGTTTTAGCACCATTAGTTTTAGTGTGTAGTTATGTATCATGTTATAAAGAATGTTTGAAAAATAGGGCGCGTAATGTCAGATATTTATTCCCCATGTGTTGATACTCAAATATTAATTACAACATGTTACTGGAAATGCTTCATTTCCGAGTTGTGGACTTCACAATGCTGAAATTCACCGGAACGTTTTTCTTTCCGCATGTCGTTGTCATTAAATAAGATGTACAAAATGACCACCTCCTGCTTGAATACTGACCTCACACTAATGTCTCATTGGCCTGCAAACACAATACCAAACACCAGATGTATTGCGTATGTCTTCGCAAGATGACACAATTCGATGCCGAAGGGATTCCGAATAGGGCACCGGAGATGAATACATCATTGATTTTAAATGGCTCCACAAGTAGAATTCTGGAAGGTTTCAGATCAGGTGAGTGTGGAGGCCAAGCAATTGGGCCATCTCTACCTATTCATCGGTCAGGAAACCTTTGATCCAAGCACCTTAGAGTCGTACGACTGAAGTGTGCAGGAGCGCCATCATGCAAGAAATGAGAGTCTTGACAACTTATCAGTGGAATGTCTTCATAAACGAGAGGTGTGGTGATTTCCAAGAAGTTGTGTACGCCTGCCCCGTAAGTCTGTTTACATGTACATGGGGTCCAACTAATCGATCACCAATGATACCGAGAGAACTGCAGCTGGTTATGAGATGGAACAGTTGCACGTGAATATTTATAAGCCAATATATGCTAATTGTGGAAATTTGTAATACCATCTCGTGTGAACTATGCTTCATCTGTAAATAATACTAAGGCAGATAAATTCGGATGTGCACCACATTGCTGCAAGAACCACTAGTCCAGTCGGTATGTACATTTTATCTAAAAAGTATTTTTTTTCTTTGATCAAGTAGTGTGTACCCGGGCACTAGTTAAAATTCCACGTTTTTGACCCCCCAGACCTTGTGCTAACTCCGGGAGGCCCGAAAAAACGGTATTTTTTCTTACTTGTTTCGGTTTTTCTTTGCAGCTTTTTAACCTTACGTCACGTAGACAATGATTCAAATGAATTTTAAAGATAAAAAAATTACCTAGAACTTTTGTATGAATTTTTTTTCGAAACTAATTACCAAACGAGCTACAATTGTCGAAAAATCGCAATTTTTTCATTTATCAAAAATGTGTGCAAAAATACACATGTTTGTAAGATTAGAATCAACCTATAATACAATAATTATTATATTAAATACTATTAATTATCTCATCGACAGTGTAAACATTGTCTCTTAAATGTGCACATTGCCGAAAAAAATAACTTAAAAAAATTAATTGATATGTATATGTGTGATCGTGTTCCAGCTTAACTGTTCAACACAAAAACAATATCATTTTAACATTAACATGTAAACATTATTACTGGAGAATTACAATGTAAAAAATAAATTGGGAGTAAGACACCTCTAGAGGGGTGGATGGGAATGGAGTGACATTTACAAACGAAATCAATATGCAACCCGCAATACATATAAATACCTCGTGAAATGCGTACTGAACAGGCATTGTGGACGAGACGGTCTAGGTTATTTAATAGATGATTGTGATAAATAAATCCAAAAGCAACGCCAGATTTTCACTCGATAAAATGTAAATAAATGGCGTATATGTTGTTTGTCTATGCCAGAGCGATTAGGTTAAGGTTCAATTTTTTTCTAATTCTAAAATTAGCCGGTTAATGCTTTCGTTATCGAAATGTAGGGTATAAAGTCCTTTCTACGAAACGTTCTTGATGTTTCTCATTCAAGAGCTACCTTAAATTAATTACTGTCTTTAACATAATTAGTAAAGGTTTCGCTGGCTTCCTCTTGAGCGAAATTTTGAACGATAAATGAAATTATATTTCCAGCCTCGTCAGTTTCAGGGGAATTGCCAAATGCATGTTCAAAACTATGTTTGCCTAGAGAAACGAACTTCAGTTAAATTTTTCTGTAGCTGCATGCCTCGGCACGCCATTTTATTATATGAAGTAAGAGTTCTTTCTGTGGATTTCGTTTTGAGCACATTTTAATTAGAGACGTGCTAGATGATCAGCACCAACACTAAGGAACATTTGGTCTTCCCAACCTTGATTTCATGGTAGGTGCGACATCCACGTTAGCAGGCTCCTTACACGTCAATTTATGGCAAGACAAAATTTTCATCATCGTCTTTGAAAGAACCTGGTAGCGGAGATTGTCCAGTTCTCCCGTTCATAATATCTTTACCGTACAAATCGATGAAAATGATTTCGTCTACTTCAGCAGTATGTTCTCCTGTAGTTTTTGTCTGATTACACAGAATATTTCAGACAAATCACCCTGTTTCCGATAACCATTGCAGAATATTTCCTTCCGTTGTCTACGCTGGGTGAAAGTACAACATCAAACTAAAAGCATGAGGGAAAAAGCATACGTTCTCGGTCGTATTTGAATGATTTTGATGATTGGAACTTGTTCCTTATCCTAGAAATAGATGTCTTGATAAGAAACTAGTTTTGGTAGAAAAATCATTAGATTCATAGCATCATATATGATGGTACAACACTCTCAGACTCATAGCGGTAATATTGCAGGGCAGTGTTTACTATCGTAACTTTTTTGACAAACACTGTTAACAATAAATTGCTCCAATCTTTATGGTAACTGTTGAAAGGCAATGGGTTTGTATGAAACCTGACACCATTTTGAAACCTTTTTTGTTTTTAAAGACAAGTCCACATTTTAGCACATTCTTATGGTATTTAAAATATTTCTTCCCTCGGTGAAGGTTATATAATAGCACCAAACATCGCGACGATGTACAACCAGGGGCGCCCAGAAAGTGGGATAGCTGGAACAACTTGGCCCACTTCAGTGGAGCGCCAATAATTTAATTTTCTAAAAATATTTTACTAAAAAACTATTTCAACAAAACTGGTATAAACAAAAATTCACTTAGTGTACAAAAACGCTACAAATGAAATAACAAAACGTAGGCCCCAGTAATTAGATGGCCGGCATTTCTCCTTCCCCCAAAAACCAATCTTCAGCTGTTTTGTTCTGTTCTGAGGCAGTAGGCCGCTTAGTGTTACGTTTAGAAAAAATAAAGAGAAGAATGAAATTTATTCTCTTTAAAAATTTGGAAGTTTTTATTCATTGCAATCATCTATTACGCAGTTTCG
Source organism: Teleogryllus oceanicus (assembly GCA_964035755.1). Lineage (NCBI taxonomy): Eukaryota > Metazoa > Arthropoda > Insecta > Orthoptera > Gryllidae > Teleogryllus > Teleogryllus oceanicus. The sequence goes on along the minus strand of CAXIVR010000008.1, from coordinate 107,884,267 downwards.
CCGTCACTGTTATTTTTTCGGCAACGGACACATTTATGAGGCAATTGGTGATGAGACAAATAATGGTATTAGACATAATAATTATTATATTTATTATAGGTCGATTCTGATCTCACAAACATGTGTATTTTTGCAAACATTTTTTAGAATTGAAAAAATATCGGAGTCAGCACAGGGTCTGGGAGGTCGAAAACGTGGGATTTTTAATAGTGCCTGGGTACATACTACATACTCAAAGAAAAAAGTTTAGATGCCTTTTTTTCAGGTAGCCCCCTATTTCAGTACTTATCGACTTGATTACACTGACAGAATGTAACTCGTGCAGAGTAATCTGCCGGTGACAGGGGCTATACACGTCGCAACAGGGTCGGATTTAGAGACGTGGAGGCCAGTGGGCACCTATGTGGGGGGGGAGCCCCAATGGAGGAGGTGCATATTCAATATTAATGAGTATACCATTGGTACATTACAAACTTATAATGCTATTTTAATATATATATATATATATATATATATATATATATATATATATATATATATAATTTATATATGTAAATCACCTTTACAGAGGAACTTTCCGCGCCTTTCTCGTCGCAAAATCATTAATCAAGTCGTCAAATTTTAACATTCTTAATTAGCAATTAGCATGCAATTAATGAATATCAGAACAAAATACATTTTCAAAATTGTCTCAACACTAGGAAAAGCGTCCTGTACCTGTTTTTCATTTATCAATGTGCAGTAAATGTTCACGGCTTAAATATGTCTTTTTTTGCTGCAAATTCTTTGTAACATTCTGCGAATTGAACAAGCTTGACCCCAAGATTTTCGTCGACACCGTCTTTGTAAATCTGATTTGTCTTGCTTGTTCCATCAATTTGATCTGACTACAATTGTTCGAGACTAGCCAGAAAATCATAACGTGTAGAAACCAATTCATACGCAGAAAGTTGGTCATCCAACTGGTCAATCACGGGAAGTTTATTTTCAACGTAAAATTTTTGAGCCTGTGAAAGGTCCACTTCTGGTGCATGTCCGTTGTCCAATGGGATTAAGCGAACATTTCGGTGACGTATCCTGGAGATCTCGTATTCTGAAGTCCCAGCTTTTTCACTTCCTGATTCCTCATTAGTGTGAAAAATTGTCGCGTTTTTCTTAATGAAAACTCTGGGCGACGTCAGAGCAGCAATAGCGGTATTCAAATAGATCTTGTAATTTTACATTTTTATAAATACAGCATAGATGCTAATTTCTAATTTGCACATTTATTATGAAAACCTTGACATTAGATTCGAGTTTTGGAATGTTGCTCACCATCTTCAGGTATCAACAGCAGTGTGTTTTATATCGGAATACTATTTATATTACTAATATTTAATCATGTAATGTTATTTCAAAGAATGCTAAAAAATCGAAAACTTGCAACAAATAATGAAGAAAACGACACCAATAAATTTATAATTATTTGGTATTTTATATTTTTAATATATATATATATATATATATATATATATATATATATATATATATATCGTTTTTTTGACATTGAGACTTTTAACGTGGCATCTGAGGGTATTATCTTCAAGATGGAATACGGTACGACTTTTTGCGTCTTTCTCAGTCCTGCCGCTAGAGTCGCTTGATCTGCAGCACTACATGATAGATCGCGATTATGCGACATCATGCGGCAGGACCAAGAAAGACGCAAAAGGTCGTGCCTTATTCCATTTTGAAGATTCTATCCTCAGATGCCGCATTGAAAAAACAAGTATAGTCAGTATACAGATCACTGATACACTTTGATCAAACTACGATCCTAGCGGCCATAAAGTATACTAACAGAATTTTTTTTCTCTAGAGAAAGTGGGACGATTTTAAGTACTGAATTTAATACGTTGGCAACACTGCTCACAGCTGCAGCAGTGATTACACCAATGACGAGGTTGTGTGCTGGGGGCCGTCGGGATTTCCGCATTTTGTCGTGTTGATCTTGTTATTGCAAATTAAAGTATTATTTTTCTTTATGTAATCAAGAAGTCGAGTGTTGGAATCTGAGCACGTATTTATCACTCTTGATTCGAGATGGGGGCTGTTTTAGGACTGTTTTCCGCTGCCCAGGTAATTTTGACGTTTATAATGGTTGTTGACAGGAAGGTGAAATATTAATTACTATCGGATTGTAATACGAAGTTAAGAAGTTATTCTTCCAACATTTTCTGATTGTTTTAGGAGTAAAGAAATACAGATCGATTTAACTGCATTCATGTTAATTCAATAGATACAGAGCCTGAAAGTTTTGTAAACAAAGGATGACACCATTATTATATATTAAATTACGATTTAAATAATCTCCTAATGATTTTTGTATCAAATTACAGATAGCGTGTTGCTGTGGTAGTGCAGCAATGGGCTTGTGCTGTTCAGCATGCCCGAGTTGTCGCAACTCTACATCCACTCGTATCATGTATGCGATCATGTTACTTCTCGCAACAGTGGCAGGATGTGTGATGTTAGCTCCAGGTCTACAAGATGCTCTTAAAAAGGTACAATAATGTTAAATACTCCCAATCACATGTATTTAGTAAATTCATTTAGTATTGCCTTTTTTCACCTATGACAAGGAAATCTACAACAGCCTAGGTAAACTACACGAGAACTATCGGTTTAATTTATAATACACTTCTGTAGTACATTGATCGTTCCAGTTTTTTGGGGGAGCAAATGTGTTGCAATCTTCTAATATGCATCTTGTTTACTTTTTTGCACTTAGTGTGTTATAATTATCGATTATATTTCATAATTACAATATTTGTATTTATTAATTCCTCTGCTCCTTCCCTCTTTCAGTCTTCTGAGGCATAATGATAAGATGTCCCCTTTTGTGTTTTAATTTTAGCATAACTATTTTATCGTATATGTATTGAACCTCCTTTATTCTTGATTCCCTCATTCTGTCTACAAATACGGCCACTCCTTTTGCAGCTCTCTTACTGGTCCAATGCACCATAAAACAGGGCATAATTTGCTACATATTTTGATCCCTTTAATTTCTTTTTCCTTTTTGTTTCTATACCTAGATTGACATTCACCTTTTCAAAAATTTTAACCAGTTTACTTTCTTACCCCAATATACCTCTTGCTTTCCAGGTAGCAATTTTTAAATATTCTGATATCAGTTTACATACTCCCATTTTCCTTGCTTTAGTTGTCATAGTTTTCATATCGAGGCCATCATTCTGGACACTCCTAGTAGATCATTTTTTACGGTGGTGGATTACTAGCCCTCTCCACACAACCTCTGGCCCAAGGAGGGGGAGGTTGTTTTGGACTTTCCTTGTCCTAGAGGGATTGCCTCCTCCATGGGTTCAGGCTCTCTCTTTCCATTTAGAATTCCTCATCTTTTCTTGAAACCGCTGTTGAGATCCTCTTCGGGGGTACTTCTTAGATCCCTTCTCTTCGACCTGTCCCACAAGGGAGGACTAGCATAGCTATGCTACCGCCGGCTTAGCTCTTGGAGTCATGGGAATACTCAAGCTCCACACCAACAACAAGGTCATGTTCTCCCTAGACGAAGATGAAGTACATTGACAGTAAAATACAAAACCTTTTTTGCTAGCGTTGATAACTCCCAATTCCATCTCAATGATAACAAAGATATTAAATGAATGCACAGTTAAAATGCCAACTTGTTTCGTAACTTAGCTAAATTGTGTGCATTTGTTCCTTTATTACTCAAAATTTAACAAAAATTTGTTACTTAAAATTATCATATGTGTTTGAAATCTTTGAAACAGGGCAGTGGGGTCCTTGGACATACAATGTATTAACTTGGCAAGTATTAAATGAATTTTGATTTGACTGTTCAAATTATAAAAATCAGTATTTTATGTGAACTAAATTTAAAAAATAATATGAACAGTCAAATATATAGGAACAGTATGGTTGTCAAAGTACTATTAATTATTTAACACACGTGTTTTTGTCAATTAATATGCAAATTTTCAAAAAAGTATTTTATTGTCCATATAATACTGGAACACAGTGGTTCTTGTAATATTTATATACATCATCAGTGAACGAAAAATTAATATATTTGTGCCTGAAAATGACAAACAATTTTGAAGTAAAAAATATGTAATAAATACAAAATATAGTATATATATAGATGGGAGAGAACTTATCAAAACTTTACATTAAGAAAATTTCTTTAATTGTAAAAATATTAAAAGGATATCTCCAAAAATCAGCAAATATAAAGTTTTAATGTTTTTTGATACATTTTTTTAAATGATTATAGGTCTTATTTACTTTCAAAAGATTTTTACCTTTATTAAGGTAATAAATTACCAGTTCACAGATTTGTTTGTTATGCGTGATCCGTGAACTGGTAATTTATTACCAATTTACCCAAGTAAATAAGACCTATAATCATTTAAAAAATGTATCAAAAAACATTAATATATATATATATATATATATATATATATATATATATATATATATATATATATATATATATATATATTAATAAAAATAATTATAAAATTTGTTGCGTCTATACCTTGATGCAACACGTCTCCAAGCCCCTTAAGGGGCATTGAGCGCTTTGCACTGGGGAGTAATCCTCTATTAATGTGCTTTTCTTTTTATTCTGGAGTAATCCTCTGTTGCTGTATAATAATGCATGATATAATTACTACTGTATAATAATTACTAATTTGTCAAGTCTCGTCACGTCGCAGTCAGTCAGTGCCTTTTATCCCTTCGGCCAGGGGCTCGACGCCGTTAGATCCCGGGATTCCTGGCGGTCACCCAACCACGAACCCGCGAGTCTCGAATTCGCTTAACCTTCGTGACTTCACGGAGCGTAGTAAACGAATTTGGCTAGCGCCGCCGCAGGCCTTAATGTTATAGTTTACCTATCTACCATTGTTTTGTTTTTATTTTACCATTATAGACACTCCATCAGAGTTTCAAAAAAGGAAGAATTCGTCGAAATTTTCCTGAACAGAACTGAACGATTTATCCTGAACAGAATTAAATAACTGTTCGTATATCTGACATACGTGTCACTCTAAATATATGTGAAAACTTAGATAGATTTTCAACAATTAACAATTAGTGAAATTTTAAAAAAAAAAGGTATCTTGTTTTTTTTATTTGAAAAATGGTAATACACTAGTTCATTTAAAAAGCTTATTCAATTTTAATAAAGTTATTTTGATTTACCTGGTGGGGATACAAAATGGAAAATTGACTTTGACTTTGGAGATTTTTGCCAGGGTTTCGAGTAGTGACAAGGGTTGGGGTCACAAAGCTACAATTTATTAACATTTGGAATGGGGATGTTACAGTATTGGTAAAGGATGTTTTCTGTTACAATCCACCAGTCTGACAGTGCAGGTAAAGTAATTGAAATTTCCTCATTTTCGTTTGGAGCCAATGTCCTAAGTGTATGTAGGGTATACTAATATATAGTAGTATATTAATATATACTAATGTATCTGACTTAATAGTGTGTGAAATTTAAATTACAAAATGTATAATTGCCTCTCATTGTACTGGATAAGTCTCAGGGGCAGTAAAACTTCTAAAATTATTGTAAACTTCTAAAACTTTGTAAATCACAAAATTCAACCAGGCCTAATATAGAAGTAGGATACAGTTTTTGTGAGCCACTCTCAAGAATTCATTCATTAATTTGTTATAAAAAATATATTAAAAGAAATTAGAGTATTTTTCCCCACAAATATTTAGAAAGATCTAAAAACTCCTAGTTTGTGATTAAGACATGAATTTAAAAGAACCTATTTCAAGAGTACCTTTAAGCAGCTGAAAAGGTATCTCAATGTGCAAATACTTGACATCACTATCTTACTGGTGAAAAAAGAAATGCAATCTAAATATCAGGTTTTGTTCCTGTGGAAACACAGAATATAAGGCTGCAGTCCTCTTAGTGCCTATGTTGTGGGGAGAATGACATTGGCTGCTTTTAGTTTTTCTAGTGTGGCACATTATAGGAACATAATCCTTTAATATTGACTCAATAGTTTTGACTTAAGTTCACTCTGAGTCATGATGGAAAATGAACAATTTATCACAAGATTTTTTTTTTTTCTCAGGTCCCATTTTGCAAAAGCAGTATGAATATGGAATGGCAAGCAGATTGTGAATCAGAAGTTGGCTACTTGGCTGTGTACAGGATATGTTTTGCCTTATGCTGTTTCTTTGTGCTTTTTGCTATTATGATGATTAACGTGAAGTCTTCAAAAGATCCTCGAGCAGGAATTCAGAATGGGTATGTTACTTATTGCCCATTTTGTAACCATTATTTTTCTTTTCAATGCCCAGTTATCGATGTATTATTTGGTTAATTTCTCTTTGTTAAAGATTTTGGGGAATCAAGTATCTTCTACTTATCGGTGGAATTGTGGGTGCGTTCTTCATTCCTGAAGGGAGCTTTGGTACCACCTGGATGTGGTTCGGAATGATTGGTGGTCTGGCTTTCATTCTGATTCAAATGATTCTCATTGTTGATTTTGCTCACTCATGGGCTGAGAATTGGGTGGGGAAATATGAAGAAACAGAATCTAAAGGATGGTAAGTTTCAGGCAATGAATTTATTAACATCATTTTAACCTTGTCACTCCATGATTTATTGTGGGAATGCTAATGAACATTATTATCCCAAGTTAATTTTTTTATAACATTATAATTGTTAAAGAAATGTTAAGTAATATTGTCACATCCATATTCAGTTGGACACTTACGTACCATGAAGATTTGTTGAACTTCATTGGCTAATCTTCTCAATAAATAGAATTAACTATTTCTGTAATTACGTAAGGGGAGCTTAATTTTTTTTTCTCTGTTCATTCAAGACAAACTTACTACTTATCGCTGTAGTTTCATTTCCATTTCTCTGTGTATTTCTTGAGTATTTATAGAGTAACTAATGTAGTAATTCTGTGAACTGGAAATCCTTTCTATTAAGGTGCTGTTGTGGATTTGTACAGAGCAAAATTTAATGATTTGTTGTCCCTATTTTGAAACACCAAAAGATGTGAACTGATGAAAATGTACACGTAACTATTTGAGTTTGAGCAACTATTAATCAAATCTTAAATATAATAGCATATAAATCTAAGAACAATGTAGCTATTTCTTGTGCCAGAAGTACAACAAAATTTTGGAATTCACTTCTAGATTGATTCATTCATTCATGCTTATAATTCAGAATATGCCTCGCCCACAGCCACTAAACATCAAAACAGGTGACATTTATGAAAATTTTCAAGTTTTTAAAGAAAACTGGTTCACTTATTGTAGTCTTATTGTAGTTATTTGATATCTTAAAGGAAACTTTTATTTGACAGTTTTATATTTCATAATTGTTACCAATTAGAGGATGAATTGTTGGTATCTTATTTTCTTAGAGTAAGAAAAGCCCTCAATCTTTGTAAATATAACAGGAATGTTACATATTTTGACATTTCAAATGGCTTTCACCATTACACATTCCAATTTAAAGAAAAAGTTCCTTCTTAAAATTCTTGACATACTGAATGTTGAAAAGTTGATTCAGATTTGTAAAGTCAATGAACTTTCAGAGCTGCGTCTGAACAGTATTTATCACAAAGATAAATTAATACATTAATACAGACAAATTTGTGCCAGATTACAAAAAAAAATTCCACCAAAAAATCTGCTAGTATTTTTCAATTATGTCATTTCTGTGGTGGTACACTCAAGTTCAAGAAAGAATTCTGCCAGCATGGGACAAAACGTGTTATTAGTCAAGGTTGAAGTATTTTGCAGGAATTTGTGTGAAAATGACAATGAAAAGGAAAATGGTGTTGACAGTTTGAAAGAGAGAGACAAATCCATTAAAGAACTTAAGAAAAAGGAAGGAATTTTGGATGTTAGCAGTTGTGAATTGGATTTCGAGAATCACTCATTGAGTGTGTTCAAAATGGAATTAATCGAAGACCATGGACTGGAATAGACCAAAGAAGAATAGGACTGGAGTAGATCTATTTTTTGGAAATCAATGGAAGGAGGATATCTAGATACTTGATCCAAGGCAAATGTTAGAGGTCTTCAGAACTATTGTAAGGTAAAGGTAAAGGAACTATTGTAAATTGGAAGGTGCACCAAAACTTAAAGCTTCTTTGGAACAGAATTTTGGTGGAGGGCTCTTTGAAGTTTTGGATGAAGCAGATATCCTCTGTAGGAGAAAGGAAAAACAATTCATTCTCACATTTCTGGTGGTTTGTGTTAATCATGACCCTTTATTATCAGAGGGGACATGTCTAGTGCTGGGATTGGTTAAATATTGCTTGAATATAAATACAGACAAGGAATTGAGAGAATCGGAAGAGGGGTGTAAAGCAGCTACCTCTCTACTAAAAAAAACATCAAGTCAGTTTTCGATGGTATTGAGTTATTGCCTAGAGAGTTTCTCTTGAAGTGAATGAGAAGATAGAAACAGTGGTTCAACCAGCAAGAAGAGTGCCCAACTATCTCAGGAACAATTTGAAGGAAGAGTTTGCTAGAGTTCAGAAGGAAGGAATTGTTACTCAAGAACATGACTGTATTGATTGGGGGCAGCAATATTTTACCAGTCAAGAATAATAATAATAACATCCTGAGAATTTGAATAGATCCAGTACCTTTCCACACAGCAAAAAGCCAGCCTTTCAGCCCTTTTTAACTAGTCTTTATGAAAACTTTATCTGAGTTCAGAAAGGCTGAAGTGTTTTCAGCTCGACATTCAAAAAAAGGATAAAACTGATGGAGGTGAACAGCAAGGTCATGACTATTTGGACTCTGCTTGGGAGATACAGGTTCCCTTCATATCATCAGCACCAGAGTTTTTTGCACAGAAAATTCTACAGATTTGGTTGAGGATGTTCTAGTTTATAGATGTGGTGTGAGGCATTGATAATCATCATAACTCTAATTTAGAGAATCATCTCTTAATCCTAATAGAAACATCAAATTGCAAGATTAACATAGATAAAATCAATTTGTGCCAAACTTCGTGAAATTTTTTGGTCTAATTTTGACAAGTGAGGGTTTACGACCTGACCCAGATAAAACAAACTTGATTATAAAAATGCCTTCCCCAAGAAGAAGTCAGAGCTCCTTTGATTTTTAAGTTTGGTGATGTAGTTAAGCCAGTATATTTATAATCTCACTGACACCATTGTAATGAGAATCAGAGTAAACTCGGGACAATGTAGACTCGACTTAGACCAATGAGGAAGAAAAAGAATTTGAGAAAATAAAGAATCTGGTAGCAAATGTAGAATTGCAGCAATATTTTGATGTTAACCAAACAGTGACTATGATGCCAGTTCTCTAGGTTTGGGATTAGGGGTCTGTCAGAAAGATAAAGTGGTTGGATATTGAAATGTTCTTATATATACTACTTCTTTTGATATCGGCATTTAATATAAGCTATCCCACATCGGAAACACCATTTTGAAATTTTCTTCTAAAGGCATTTAATATCAGCAGCTGTTTTTATAGGCATTCACATTGGGAATGCAGTTTTGAAACATTTTTTAATTTATTGATATTTTTTTTTTTTTTTAAACCTTTAAACCTTTTTTTTATTTTAAAAATTTCAAATTTCAACAATTTAATTTTTACAAATGTACGACTCCAAATTTTTGTACATAGTTGAATAATACTTATATGGGTCAACATCCCATCCTGTAGGGTCTGGGTATTACCTTAAAACTCATTTTATCAAAAATAAAATGATTGGTCTGCAGAGTCTAACTTTTAATTGAATCTGCCTTTTTTCAATAAAAATATTTACATCGTTTATTGAATCCAGTATTTACTTATAATCAGTTAAACTTTATCATTTTAATGACAATTATTTCTGTTGGCTGCCTTTCAATCAAAATATTTTTCATCGTTTTCAAATCAAACTTTTTTTCATTATTAAGGCCTTTTTTTAACTTCTTTCTGATATTCTCTTTGCAAAAACTTGTTAAATTTATTTGTTTGTTAATTGATGCAGCGTTTACAATTCGTGAAGAAGTTGTACTCATAGAGAATGTTGCCACTGAAGAGAAGTGTTCCAACAGAAAATCTTGGGAGTCCACCGGGAATCTTCTATTCTTGTATCTTGATGTTAATATTGAAACGTATCGTCCTCTGATCTCAATATTTAAATACCCATAATATTAATAAAATTATTACATAAACAAAATTAATTTCCTCACTCTAATAATATAACACAGTCTATTTACAATTGGATACTTCCACTAATGTCAAGACATTGCTATCTCAACTGACTTTTTCACTCCCATTGGCTAAAGGTCCTTTTACCATCCCCCAAAAATAAAGTAAGTAAATAAAAAATATTACTTAGAATATTTCCTACGAGCATCACTCTTTGTAACTGAACACGTCTACAAATATTCACTTCCAAATCCAAACATCTCCAAGCTCCACTTGTCTGCATCTGAATAACTTCTGACAAAATCAAGGATTTTGAAGAAAATGTCACCTCCATTTTCACTTGTCTTTTAACATTTCTGTATCTAATTTTGTAATTGTCTTTGTCTGTCTGCAGACAGTCATTCATGCCGACCTGACGCCTACACCGACAAAACCATTTGAAGTACATCCGTTTCATTCCTTCATATGACACTATCTAATAAAAACGTATATTTTAAAATCAGCTACGACCCAAATCATGACTTATGTAGTATATATTAGTAAGTCCATTGTCAAATATTCACTGTTTATTCCAGCCTCGATCACTCATAAGTCCTGAAACTCATATTGCAATATTTAAGTTTTATTATCCTCGTTCAATATGACTATTGGTTATTGTTCGACTAAATTTGTACTAAATTTCCCTGGAGTAAATTTGGTATATCCCAATATGGTTCTAGGATGCTCACAAAACAGAAAAAATTATTTTTACATTGAGAAGGAGCTTTTGACAATAGATTTTTGGATGCACAAGATTTGACCAACTATTAGCTCCTAATCAATTAATTATAACAAAAACAAGTCATAAGCCTTTAATTACAATTTTCAAGAAACCCTAGTTGAATGGTCCTAAAAGGCTACAGCCAATTTTGATGACATTACAAAGATATCATGTAGAAGTATAATTTGTGAAGGGAAAAGAGAATGTGGTTGCTGATTCATTATCAAAGGCATTGGTTGGAAATTATTACATAAAAGAACTAGAGGTGCTACAGAATGGCACAGACTTTCTTTGTAGCAATGTTTTCTAGTTTCCTTGGCGTGGACTGGCTTTAAGGTCTTCCTCCATTCTCTGACCAGCTGCTATCTATCGTCACCGAAAGTACAGTTTCTTGATGTTTTCCTAAGTTTTTGATAACTTAATAGTAGAACTGAAATATTACTTCAAGAATATTAAAAAAGAGTAAAATCTTGTCCAAAATATAAATTTTCATTGAAAATTTTGATGCCATTTTTAAGAAAGTGGCGATTAAGCATTACTGTAAAAGCGAAATTTGAAGCTCTTTTTTACAGGAATTTTTTGAGTTTTTGAAAAACTTCATGTAAAGTCCTTTCAAGCACTTCCCCTCACAAATGTAATAATGTATACAACTCAATAGAAATGTGCATATTAATGGCGTGAGAGATGTTTAAAAAAAATTACATTTGTGTAATTTTTGAAAAAACAAAAGAATACACGAAAATTAACTTTACGTCATATTAAACAGTGCAATTAGCACTATCCATTGGAGAAATTTGAAGAAAAAATTTGGAGCCATTTTTGAGAAAATGGTGTTTGAGTGTTTCTGCAAATTCTGAATTTTGAGCTCATTTTTACATAAAACTGTTGAGTTTTCGAGAAACTTTATTTGACTTTATTTAAAGTACTCATTAATCTAATAGTAAAGAAATCGCCTGTATGGTAAATATGACCAACGTGAGACAAAAGTCAAAAAAATTACATTTTTGTAATTTAAAAAAAACAACAAAAAAATAGAACTATATGATGTGTATGTCGTCAGATAGGGTTGGTTGGGGTCTAAAACTGCTAAAATTTTTGAAACTTTTGCAATTTTTGAAAATTCAGAGTTAACCGTGAAAATGGCCACCTTTATAAGTGTATTTTACTCTATTCTTACAAGAAATGTAAAGAATATATTTGGAGCAGTTTTTGAGAAAATTTTGAAAATGTCCGTGAGGGTCAATGTAAAGTACCCCCAAATTTTAAAGAATGTTTATCAAAATTTCAAAGCTTCAACTACAGCCAGATGGACAGGGGTTTCTTCCATTTGGAAAAGATTGTACGCGTGGTTTAAGCACTAGATTTGTTCACATACAATGGACAGATGGTTTTGAAAAAACTACTTTTTTGCTATCAGGGAACCCCAAAAGGTGTATTTCCATTGAAATCTTGAAATCTATTTTCCGCAGCATTACATAACTGTCTCTATACTTCATATATTACTCCCGTGTATATTGATGCATACAAGAAAGTAAAAACTGAAATATAAAATTTTTTTGAAGCTAAAGAAGGATTTGCTGATCTTTCAAAGATTAGAGAAGATAAATTTGGAGAAATTATTACAGCTATCACCTGAGGGGGTTGAGGAAATTAGATCATGCGCAAAAAATTATTTAACTTTGCAGAAACTAGTAGATTATATAAAAAATGGTTGGCCAATATATTACTCTGAAGTATTCATGTAAACTGTATTATATATTATACAAAGATGAACTTTGACAATAAACAAATGTACAGTTTTAACAAAAAGTTAGGATTTTGAGTTTGTAACATCAGCATCCTATCACCAGAGAGGGAATGATAAATCAAAAGCTACAGTTAAGATTGTGAAGAGATTAATAAAAAAAAAACCTTAGAAGAGTGGTGAAGACCTTTGGTATATTTTGCTACATTGAAGAAATATGCCAAATAAAATAGGATCTAGCCCTGCGCAGAGAATTTTTGCAAGAAGAAATAGAACATGATTACAAAACACCTGAAGCTTAAAATGGTGGATGGCACCCAGATAAAAATTCTAATCGCTAAGAAGAATAGTAAATATTATGTCAATAAAACAAAAAAAATCACTTGAGCTGGAAATTGATCTATCTGTGCAAGTGCATCCCGGTAAAGATTTCATATAGACACGAGGGATAAGCCAGGATAGACTTAAAAATAAACATTGAGGTGGAAGGAACAAATTTACAGATGTGCAATGTCGTAAACGTGAAACCATTCCCAGGACACACAACCAAGCTCGAGTGAAAGATGTTACCTCCAATATTTCACCACCATCAGATATGAGAGTGTTTGTGGATGACATTGACAATGGCAAAACTTTAAAGAATTTAGAACCATACTAATTGATTACCAATTGATATACCAACATATAATTCAAAACCAATTGATTCGACTCTTCAATTGATACCAGATGCAAGACATAGAAGAAGTATGAAGATGCCTTCAAGATTTGATGATTCTTTTCTTTGCAAATAGTTTTCTCCTCTTGTCTTTCAATCATAAGACTGCATTCCTTTTTATTTATTTTTTTAATAATTGTATACTTAAGTTTATAATGTTATTAATATTATTAATTTTATTTTGTAAAAGAGATCATAAAAGGAAACAAATAAAGATGTTATGTTGGTATACACTATAGAGTTGAGGGGCTTGTGGGTAAACCTGAGGTAGTTGATTGATTTTAAGCAGAACATGTGAAATAAAATGGACTGGATTATGATGAGTGTACAAAGTGTATTACTTCAGTATCCACAATTCAGCAAATCAATTTGAATTTTTTTGTTTGCCTATAATTTAAATGTAAAGGTGGTGGTAAATTGTGAATTTATTTTGCTCATATCATTTGTTTCATATTGACAGGTACTGTGCTTTACTATTTTGTACTTTATTGAACTACTGTTTAACCATTACTGGTGTGGTACTTCTTTACATTTATTTCACACAGGTATGTTATCCAAAACAGTTTTAAGCATGTGTTTATTTGAAAACGTAATGTAAGCCATTACATGTCAAATCGCTCAAAAGTTACCAAAATTTAATCTTCATATGTTTAATTTCTTTCTTACTTTGTGTGTGTGTGTGCGCAGGTGCATGTGCACATGTGTGTGTCAAATAAGTTTTATATAATTTTATATAAATTAAATTTTTGTATAAAATTTAAATACATTTTTAATAATTAAATACTTTTGTAAATTCAGTGTATTACAAAATTCTCATAAAATCTTTAAAAGCATGCATAGAGTGTGAAAAGTACAGAAAAAATCAAAATGTAATCTGTGTTACTTTAAGAAAAATTACTTTCATTACAAACTAATTGCTGCCAACAGACAGGTCTTTTGTGTTACCGGCCAATTGTCTTGTCGTTTTGTAGATGAAGTAGTAATATAGTATTCCCTGAAGTGCAGTAAGTTTCACAATTGTAGGTAGTTGTACAATAATGAGTTCTTGACTTAACATTTCAAGTAGCTTTTTAAAGTTTTCTTGTCATCCACAATTCATTTCAAATACACCTTGCTTACTATCAAAAGAAATTGTTTCACTCCAACTAATTTTGATAATTGGAGTGAAAAGAATGCATTTGTAGATAGCCCAAGTTATTGGTTTAGTACCTAAGACATCAAAAGTTCAGTGTAATATATCCTAAGAATTGAAAATTAATAAAATCCTTAAAATATTTCTATGTGCCCCATTAATCAGTTTCTACTAGCAGTAATCAGATCTGAACCAGGTTGGCTCAACTTGAAAGTCTCTCAGTAGTTCCTATAAAGCCAATACATAGTCTCATTATGAAATGTTGCAAAAAATGCCATTCTGAACAAACTTTGATATTTTCATACAAATATTTTATTTTAAATTCTTGTTTTTGTATTGCATTCGATTAATCAGAGGAGTGAATAATTTTATTCAGTTTACTAAATTCTAGTTTTAAAGAGTAGTCATTTCATACTGAAAAATGTTGTAATTACAACAAAACTTTTGAGTTAAATTCTTTTTTTCTATCTTGGAAATAGACTGCAATTCAGTGTCTTGGTTATCGTTCTAGTGCTTAACTTGAACTGAATCTCTTACACTGCAAATAAAATTAGAAAGTGTATGACATTAATTGTGTGGTTAGTGACTTAACCAAAGCAAAAACAAATTGGAAGCTTTAACTTCTTGGCTGTCCGGGTGGTGCCGCATAGTTGGCTGAGGCCACTACGCGGCGTCACCCGGACAGCCAAGAAGTTATTGACTCGAGCTGCAGAAGCTTCTGTGTAAATTGGAAGCTTTCGTATTTGCACTCTTTTGTCACCTTTATTATAGAAGGAATTAGTTGCATGGCTCTAATATTGCAGTTAACTAGCTGAGCACCATTACAAATGTTGAGAGTGAGATTAAATATGTTAAAATGCGTTGTATGAGTGTGAATTGTGTGTAGTGTTTAGTGTTACTTTTCTTGTTAATGTTAATCTCATATCGTGTCATGGAAGCTATATTGTAAAGTGATTGAATGCATAGCACCTGGCAATGCAGTGCACATTGCACAGACCTTACAATAAGAGAATAATTTCCCAATATCTCTACCAATATAATGCATTTGTTAGTCTGTAATTCTTCCTCACATTACGACAAAAATCAATTTTGTTGCTGAACTGTAAACATATAAAGCAGTAAAGAGAGAATTTATGTAAGAGTTTTTGTAAAAAGTCATCTGTTGAGAACAGATATCTTTTAATTCACATAATCAATATTAATCTGGCTGAGGAGCCACTATTATCACAACTATCACATCAATACACATATGTGAATGGTAATTTACTTCTTTTGACAGGAATAACAAGTTTATACATATAATGAACCCTCCAAATTGAGTTTCACTTGTAAATTGTTAAATTGAGTTTCACTTGCTTTTGTGACTTAGTTTTTCTCTTTATAAAACATTGTTCAAGATGATTAATTGGATTTAACCGTCTATCAGACCTTATATAGTGATCTCAACTCACACTACATATGTTGCACAGTTAAGTTTTAAATTTCCTCCAACCCCCTACAATGGTTATGTTTTATTTCACAAGCAAGATCAGAAGGGCACCCTATCTCTAGGATGCAGAAAGGACCCACCCAGCAGTTGCATAATTTCACTGTCACTGTTTCACATCAGGGAAATGGTCATCCTTTTTATTGCTCTTCAGCATTTAGATTCAGCACAGTTGATTAGAAAAGAGATGGGAATGGTTTGTCCAAGTGTGTGTGTGTGTGTGTGTGTGTGTGTGTGTGTATTGAACCCAAAGAGATGATTTAAAATTAAATATAAAACATGTGAATGAAATGTTTTTTGTGAAAGTTTTAATGACTTAAACCTGAAAATTTTTGTGTTATGTATACTTGAGTGTTAATTGATAATTTGCTAATTGCACATAAATTCAAAAATTTGATACAAACGTTACTTCACAATTAATTAGTTTTCATGCCAAAAAAAGGATATATTTTTTTTATATCTATGGTTTTTTAATTTACAAAATATTTGTGCATCACAAAAAAATCTCAATGGCTGTGCGATTTGAAATGGAATGACCTGTATGTATTCTTCATTGCAAAGATAAGCCAATAAATTTGTTGTTCTAGTCTTCAGTCTAATTTTCTCAATTGTTTATTGTCCTTGCAGCCTGGAGATTGTGCTGCGAGCAAGACCTTCATTTCTGTGAATCTCATTCTGTGTGTGATTGTAAGCATTATGTCCATTCTGCCAAGTGTCCAGGAGGTGCAACCTAAGTCTGGACTTCTGCAATCCTCCATTGTATCATTGTACATGATATATTTGACATGGTCAGCAGTGGCAAATAACCCAGGTAAACCAATGAATATATTATTAGTTTGTTGTACATTTGTTCTTTCTTGAAATCTAGTTATGTGCTAACTCCTGTCGAAAACAGAAAACGGAAAAAATTACAGTAAAACCCCTCTTTTACACTTTTCATGGGACCCTAGGGAAATTGGTGTAAATAAGGGGAAATCTGACCAAAAATTAACATCATCGGAAATCAAAGACATTAATACTGTAGTCTAATGAATTTTAAATGTCGCAACGACTCTTCCACTAGTCCCCGGAATCCACTGCTGGTAGCCTTTAAGGATGCAACCATGTAGGACTCATTGATGAATGAAGGGAAGGAAATGGTTTTTCAACTGTAAGAAAAAGTGTGAAGTTTACATTTCCCAAACTCAATAAAATGTTTGTTTTTGGCAGTTCATTGTTGGCATTGTTGGTTATAATTTCCAACTATTTTTTAAATTTATTTATTTATGAAATAATAGAGAGTATTCATGAAAGGAATTTACTTTTCAAAACATATGGAGAATTCCATACTTTGATGTTTGAGGGGATGGGAAAACGTTTATTTTAGAATGAGAAAGTGTGAAATTGTGAAGGAGGATGATGTAAAATAAACAAATTGTTGTGAGGCTACCGCTCTTAGGGCAGTCACATGAGCATTGCGTTGACGCACATCACCAAATGCTGATGACGTCAGTTGTGCCGATGCCTGAGCACACGTCGCATAACACGCGTTGTAGATTGACAATATCTTATGCAAAACAGCAAACGAGCCCTCTTGGCGGCGTGCGTTGTTCCCACAGTTCAAGCACGACGCGACAATGTAAGTTGAGATAAAACGCATTTTCTAGCTTTCAATGCGCGACGCCCACTAAGCGACACGCGTTAGTAACAACTTGTGTCACCAAGAGCATTCGTGTGTCTTTTCACGTAAGATAGAGTGTTAATCAACCCTGAATGCGCAGACATCGACGCAGCTTGCATCATGTTAGGACCATTTTTAACGTGGCAAGGTGATGGGAAAGTCCAGTGACTGTGTCCAACGCGAAGTGCTTTCCGGACAGTTGTGGCAAGCAGACTGTCGTAAATTGCAGGAAAATTCAAATTATATTATCGTAAAAGCAAGGTATTCATAACTTTATGAATATACGAAAACTGATGGGACAGACAAAAAATATTGTAAATGCTGGGGAAACATAAAAGCAGGGTTTTACATTTATGTTGAATGATGTATTTCAGTATGCTTTTTGATTTCACTGAAGTCTAATATGTTCAAGTATCTTTTGTAATCTTTAGTCATGTTAAAGTTGAATCTGCTTACAATTGTGCAAGTTTTTGGAATATTTCCTCTTGTATAATAAAATTCTATTTTTTTGTTAGAAATATATTCTGGTGTGGCAGTAGTCAGTTAAACAAAAATCCAATGTAGTGTATTGCTTTAATGATATAAAAAATAATTTATCGTATTAAATTGTTCAAAGTGACCTCTGTTGTTATATACACATTTAAGGCATTGTTTAAATTCTTATTTACATAATCTTGACACACAACTCCTCATAGTTACTTTAAACATTTCCAAATTCTTCAATCATATCCCTTAAGTGCTATAGGTTTCACGGTATCATAACTTTGTCCTTCAGTATCCCTCACATGAAAAAATCACATGGTGTGAGTGCTGGTGATCTTGGAGGGAAATGATTTTACCCTGCCATCTTATCCACTCTTCAGAATTCACATCTAAAAATGAACGGACATTTAATCTGTAGTGTAGCGAGCACCATCTTGTTGCCAAATAAGGATGTTTTGTACTGCTTCACGAACAGGTGTATTGTCTAATTCAATCATAACTTTTTGTAATATTTCATGATGCCTTTCTACAGTCACGGTCCTATCAAAAATGTAATTGTATCACTTCTTTGCTGCATACCAAGGCATACAGTAGCTCCAGGAACATTTAACTCCTCAGTAAAAAATCATGAATTTTCAGAACACCAATACCTACAGTTGTGTTTGTCAACCCTTCTGTTCAATTTAAAACTTGCTTCATCAGACCTCAGAATTGTTTTGTAAAAGATCAGATCACATTCACTGCTGATCACATACCACTCCCAGAATTTACGTCTTTAATCAGGATTATCGTGTTTAGGGCATGTAGTAATGAGAGTTATTAAGGTTTTGCATGAAATGTTTTTAACAATCTCCTTAAAACTTCTGTCAGAAAATTGTACTTCCTCCAAATCTCTTATTGCAGATTTCTTGGATGATTGAATGAATGCGTCTGCATCAATCTGCAGATTTTCTTCAGTAGTTACTGATTTTGGCCTACATGGCAAACCAGCTACAGAATCTGTCGCCTCGATCTTTTGATTTAATTTGTAAATATCTTGCCTGCATGGTGGCTGTGTGTGAACTTTGCAATGAAAAGATCATCTTAAATCTTTCATAATTTCAATCAAATTTCTATCACATCTGTACACACGCTGTTCTGTAGTTAATATTTTAGTCATGTAAACGCACATCACACCAACAACGAATAACAACAAAAGCAAGAATGAGACCAAGTCTCCAATAGTCACTTTTTGTTAACAAACTGCCAATACTCTTTACACAAATTCACGCAGGGTTTGTGATTACTAATTTCCAATATGACCATTGACAAAAAGTGCAGCAGTTAACTGACTTATGCCACTTCTTGTGTACTGTTTTCAGTTTTTCAAGAATTTATTTTAGAATAATTGAAGTAACAATTAAGAAAAACTTCTTACAAAGTATAAACGAAAACATGCATTTGTTTCAGATAAAGAATGCAATCCTGGCTTCTTTGCTTTCGTCCCTTCAGAGCATGATAAAAACAGAGTTACATTTGATGCTCAAAGTATTGTGGGACTTGTGATTTGGATGTTGTGTGTACTGTACTCATCCATTCGTACAGCATCTAGCTCTAATAAAATGAGTTTGTCTGAGAAGGTTTTAGTTAAGGATACTGGTGCAGGTAAGTTATAACTTCTGTATTATTATTGTTTCCGTTTGTTCATGTGTGAAGATTTCGCAATGTTGCTGCTGGCTGTATTGATTGTTTTTGTGGGAAGGCGATGCTGATATCAATGTTTATCTTGTTATATATCTGATATCAATCATGTTTATTTGTCAGTGCATCAGGCATTGGAATTGCATTTTATGTGTGGTTAAGAAATTATGTATGTGCTTTTTTTTAAAAAGATGTGTCATATAACATCAACATGTGTCTTATAATTGAAAACAAAAAAATGTGTATGTGCCGAACCCAGAAGTTCAGTAATTAATTTTTCAGTATATTTCTTCTTTAAAGCTATTGTTTTTCAACTATCATACATGACTGATATTATGCAGAAAGAGTCAATCTGACATCTCATAATCTACATGTTCTCTTCGGTGCACATTTTTGTTTCCCACAGTGACTTGAGAGTAATGGGTTTGTCATTATTAAAGTTGAATATTTATAGTTACCACAAATTTTGAGAATATACCTGAAACCAATCACTAGCAAATTTCTGGCATAAAGTACATTTCTAGTAGTACTCCTTAAATTTGGAACAAATTAAAATTATTAATGTGTGTTTAACAATGTATCAAATATAATTAATATTCATAAAAGTCGTGCTTTTCTTGTTAGTTGAATTGCTATTTCTTGGTATTGAAAGGAAACACAGTGATTTAGTATCTGTTAAATTTATTATTAAGTATGTAATCAGAAGAATGGAGTGGTTGAAATTAATTTTGACACTCATTGTGTGAAATCTTTATGTTTTAATGGTTTGTCTATTCTGAAAGTAAATGAGATAATGAACAAACAACGTCAACAACTGTCAAGCGTTCAAGGTATTTTTTTTTTAAATGTATTTTATTTTACAAGAATAAAGCCAATGGGATATACTCAATAAATAGACATACAAAACAAAACAAATGTATACATGTTTTTGTATGTGTATACATACAAAACATTGTGTAAAGAATCAAGTAAAACAATTGCAGAACTGGTGGGATACTTATGAAATATTTGTAATATTTATTTGTGTAGAAGTGTTAAGTATGGTAATTAAAATTATTGGTTTATTTCTGCAAAGATACTTTAAGCAAAACTGATACGAAACTAAAGTGGACACTGCCTTATCTGCCCAGGATTCACAAGTATTCAGACTTGTTCTTGTAAACATGTACCCATAGATCACACTTAATCTAAGATATTTCACTGTTTCTTCATGCACTTTTTATAATAAATTACAGAACATATTTCATTGTGAATTTGTCTGTCGTTGTAATGATTTGTCAATATGAGCTAGCTGGAATTTACTTTTGCCTTGTCCAATAATGAATGTTACTTTATTTTGTTTTATTTATTATCACATTACATGTTTTTTATTATGAACAAAATGTTTTCAAATGTCAAGACATGCAGGTAGAGACTTGCAGTTTTGTATGTGTAGAATATGAAGAAATAGTAGATTATCTAAATATTAAGATTTAAATTTTCAAGAATGGTAAGGATTGGTGTATCAGAAATGTATTTGAAATTTTGCCTCTTTTGTTGCTTATCCATGAAAGTCTTTTTGTTGTTTACTGCTGATACAGTTGCTTATTTATTGTCTTTAAATCTGTGAGATCGGCAATGAAATATGTTTGATTGAATTATGACACATTTTGAGACTTATGGGATATTTATCTTACAGATGCATTCATTTTATCTGTGGTAGCTGACGATTGTGCCTTTTGTCATTTGTTGAATTTAATTTAGACTGTAGAGGAGTGCAGTCTTTTTGTTAGAAAGACCTCATTGTCCTTGTCTTATGCTGTCTTGTCTCTTTCGATCTGATGTTTCCAGTAAAAATTCATAATAATTTTGTGGACTAGCATGCAATATGCACAATGGTAGACTGCTAGTTCTCATAAAGTAGGTCCTAGGACATTTCAAACGAGAAAGCTAAAACAATTATCATGATTTCTGAAGTTCTGCACAATTGCTGCAATATAATTGTGGTCAACAGCATCTGGAGAGATTTTGTAAACAAAAGAATGATTTGTGGCCCCATTTATGTTATTTGTTTCTCTTTTATAGTTTCCTCCCTGGGTTAGGTAAGAGAATACTTGCTTGGCAATATTGTAACTTGCATTGCACAAGTGTTTTTATTTTCAATTAAAAATTCTGACTCCATGTTAACCCTGTATTACTTAAAAGATGAAATGTCTACAAATGACTTTTTTAATTAGGGAACAGTAGTTTCTAGTAAAATGAAAAGAACAGTTGGCATGGGAAAGTCCTAGAGAACTGAAATGTGCAGACCTAAAAGGACATAAAATTTGATTCTGTTTTTATTATCACACACACAGGAAGGTAAATGTCAGAGATCATGCCACAAGGAGGGTAAATTATAATGCTTAAGAAATACTGTTCATTGATTAATGACTTATTGAAAAACCGCATTCATAGAACTTGCATATGAGCCTCCAATTTTGTATCTTGGTTCAGAATTCAAAAATTTAGATGTTTCATAAACTAAAATACTTTGAATGAATAATTAATGTTCTAAATCATCTACATTTTTCATTTCACTGAATATCAAATCAAACCTGAGAGGAGAATAATATTGTGTTCCATTTTATACAGAAATTGTTACCTTATTTCATTTTTCCTGCACTCACAAGTTTCTGAAAAGTATCTAACATTTGTCCACTTATGTTCTGACCTGTAGGAAAAATTCTTTCACAACATAATAGAATATAGGCTGTTAAGTTATCTGCTAACAGGAGAGTTGGTATTTTCTAAAAAAAAGGAGTTACAAAATTAGAAGATAGTGATGTATAGGGAACGGATTTTCATGTAAATACATATTTTTACAGGGACAAGATACCTGCATTCACTAATATTTTTTACACTTAACACGACATTCTAACGATTGGAACCATTTTTATTTTACATATTTTTACATATTTTGGTATAATTACATATTTAGATAAGATTTAGATTAGATATATTTTTACATTTTTTTTTTTTTAATTTGGTTATTTACGAATTGAACCATTTTTATTTTACATATTTTATATTCTTATATGTTACTTGAAAACTAACTTAGTTAATGAAATACTTAAAATACGCAATGCGCTTGTATTAACGGCGGACAATTGCTATTAATTGCCAAACTTATCTCCCCCCGCCCCAGTACTTCTTGGAAACAGCGTAGTCGGGATCAACGATGAGCGGATGTAGTATGTGAAGCAGAAGGTACTTCAACCACGTGTTTACTCGTGTTTCATAGACCCCATGCGTAACTCGATAAAAAAAATCAGATCATTGTCTTATCCCTTTTCTGGAGTTCGGGTGGGAGTATGCTCCCTTTACCCCCCCCTCCCTTCTATCACAGGCTACGCTGTACTATTCACTTGAGCTCTGACTCCTCTTAAACAACATTGTATATAATACGAAAGTATTATGTTTCGGAAGAAACTAGCGAATAATTGCTTCTAGATGTAAAACTTTCATTCAGCCTCTCTGAATCCATGTAAAGTTCTGATCGGCAATGTACTCTGCTCGGAAAACGCTTGAAGAATGGAATTGTAAACATTATAACGAATATTTATTTCACATATTTCCTATTTTTTCTTACATGTTTTTGAAAAAATAAGTACATATATATGTACATATTTTGCTTTTTTTATTACAATAACGTCCGTTCCCTAGTGATGTATTTTGAATGAAAACCCAATTTCTCATTAATTCATAAGTTGTTCACATCTTGCTCTCTAAACCAAAATTCTCGTCTCATTTGGTTTTCTGCGTGGGCGTTCATCAGATAGACAGAATTAACTTTCAGGAATTTTTATTGCATATATAGGGTATTAGGATGTATTATATGATGTATTTGGTAACTTCATTCCCAAAATTGTATTTGAAGCTTGTCTTGGAAATATCTTGTAATATTTCTTCTGTCAAAAGTAAAGGCAAGATATTCGACTTCATGTGTTGCTTACTTTGTTGAAATCTGATGATTTGAAAAATTACCAATGCTAACTGAATTTAGCATTGTAATATTCCTTCGTAAGATCCCTCCTGCTGTGCTGTCTGTTGTTGTAGAATAATCGTGGTGATGGGAGTGTTGGGTATGGAAATTTTAACAGTTATGTTTCTATAAATGTAAAGCAATTCTTGAGATGTAATGCAATTCTAGAGTTTTATATAAACCATGCTTTATGTGAAGTTGTAAAGTATGTTTTTGTTGTATTGGTCCTTTGCTTCTTAATTGTCGTAATCATTTGTGAGAATATATCTCATTTACTTATTCTTACTTCACATGCTATTATTTACGTTTCATAATAAGTACTATTGACAGGGATAATGAGAGGAGGTGTAGGAGCTTGCATGTACACTTAACAGGATAGTAGACTTAAATCTGCACGGATTCTTTTCTAACTTTTGCCTTTCTTGTTTCTGGCGCTGTAGTGCGGTCAACAGCAGAATCAGGATTGGTTGCAAATGAAGGTATGTTTGTTAAAACATTTACATGTTTATGAGTAGAACAGGTTCCTGCAGTATTAAGGTAAAGTACACTTCTTAGATTTGAGAGTCTGTGACTGAAAGTTATTGAATTCCAAATTTCTTTCTACCATTGAAACCGTGGTCAGATAATTTTTTGCCTCCTCTTTTAGTACCAAAATAAAATTTTCTGTTAAATGTTGAAAACTGGAGTTGTAAAAGTTCAATTATAGTGTTATATACAAATATGAATCAGACAATTATCTGAAGAAGAAAATAAATATAAATAAACTTTTTCCAAAATGAAAGAAAAGAAGTTAGAATTAATTAAAATAACTTGAGTGTTTTATGGCATGTAATTATTCCCAAAACATTGTGAACACTTGTACTATTTGATCAAACCAGTTAAGGATCATTAAACAGTACTCTAGTTTTGTTGATGAAGATTTCCTTGTAAATCTTGCAAACCATCTTTTAGCTATTTATATTTCCTTTAACCCAATGCTCCCATTCATTAGAACATTGAATTTTGAAGAGTTTTACTTACTTTTTTTGTCTTGGGATCCTGTAGGGTGTTCACACAGCAATTCAAATTGAAAAGATTTCTTTTTGTTTAAAACATTTACTAGTCACACAGAATCTCTTTGACCAAAAAACAAAGTAGAAACCTGTCATAAGAAACAACTGAGGACATACCTTTTGGTACCTTGTAGGTGGGAACTGTTGTAAATGGGAAATGCTATAAAAGGAAGTTGATATATCTTCTTCTGAAGTAATCTTCCTTTTTTCTCTTATCAACTTGATGTATGATCTCAAGATTTTCCAATATTGGCAGTAACTTCTTTTTTGAGACTTCACAAATGGGATTCTCAAAAAAATTAACTAAATTAGTTAGCTACATGGCAGTCACCATATTCTAGGCACAGGTGCCAATGTTTCGGCCGCCATTCTGTGATTTTCCTCAGGGCAGAATGTGGTTGAAATGCGAGAAAAGTTGCAGAATGGCATCCGAAATATTGGCACCTGTGCCTAGGACGTAGTGTCACCCAGACATCTAAGTAAATAGCTTCTGACTCCGTCTGTGAAATTCTATGCTCTAAATAAATTAGGAGTCACCTTCCACTGTTCACACAATAATAAAAAGATTGTTAGGGATGGATTTATATGCATTTACAATCTATGAAATATGTATGCAATTATGCAGTGTAAACTTAAAAAATATGCACTGTAAAGAACTTACATTAACTCAGCAGTCACTTTCATGTTTTGAAAAGGTGGCTGGTTTCCTTTCTTTTTTGCATCCTGTTTTGCTCACATTTGTAGGACAAGCTCCCTCTGACTGGTGGGAGTTCAAGTCATGTGTTAAGTGTTATTTCTTCAGGATTACCAATTTTCAAGATGACTTGTCAGTATGTAATACCTTAAATGATTGTGGTTTTCCTGTTAAAGTTCAAGTCATGTGTTATTCAATATAGGATACTTGCATCAGCTACAGTGAACCACAAATTACAAAATTAAAGTAAAAGTAATAAATAAATAACACTTTTAAGCAGAATAGGCATAATGAGTAGCAATGTGCTAAAATATTATGCTATAAAGAAAGCATGCAAAATATACAAGATATGCACCATAAAATCACTTTAATAGGAAATAGGGTGTTTTATGCTCATACCACTAGAGCATACTTTCTGACTGCAGAGCGAAAATAAGCATTTGCATTGAATTCCTATTCTTTACTAAGTACACAATGCATTTAGATGATGATCCGTTATCCTTATCAAATACTGCAATGCCCACTCATATCCTGCTTGACTGTCTGGTTGATAATGACAGGGTATTTCTGCAGGAATCCATTTGTTTTCAGCCTTTGTCAAGGGTACTTGAGAGTAAAACTAAGGTGGGAAAATTTGTCATTTTGTCTTCCAAATTGTACATCTAGAGGGAAAATCCTGCTTTGGAAGCAATATTTTGACTATTGAACATAGGAAACTTCTAATGAGTCTCTAACATGAGGGAAGAAAATATCCATAATTTATATATTGGGGCTCAGGGCACCCAGTATTGTCTCTTGTAATGGGTTCTACTTGTTTTCTACTTTCAAGAATTTTGTTTACAAAAAGATTTTTTTTTTTTTTTAATTTTAATCATATGTAGCAAATTTAAATATTCAATCAAACTACAGTAGTCTGCTTTCTAGTTTTCCAGTTATTTCTTGTTAGTCCTTTTGTTACAATATTTTGGTGTGCTTTCCTTGATTTGGACCCTGGTACATTTACCTGATCTTGGAAACAATTTTATTCTTTTTGAGAAGTCTTTGGTTTTGGTTTCATTCATGTGTAACACCTACCTAGTTTCCTTATAGCGTCTTTTCAAAAGGTTTTCTTGGAATGTTTATTTTAAATTGCCTGATGTTTTCTTTTAATGCTAGTTCTCTTGCTCTGCCAAAAGTAAGTGTTCTATTTGGTGTTTCTGAAAGACTCACTGCCTTTGATTAGTTTTGTTTGATAGTTTCCTGCTGCATTGTTAGTTGTTTCTTTGCATTTTGCAGAACTAACAAGGTTTTGGTGAAATTTCAATTGAATTTTGAGGCATGTGTTTGGTAGTGCCTTGCATATTTCAATATTGGAGGGAATTTGCTGCTAACTAAATAACAATGCATGCTTTCTATTTCTAAAAATAAAGTGAAGCTGTGGAAATAGCATCATATATCATTATAGGTTTTATGATTTTCCTTATTGGAAAGCTATGTAGTTTACAATCTACCGGAGAAATTTTCATTGTTGTTCCAATTAAACATTAAAAGTAATCATTACAGTTTGTCGAATTAAAAAATTGGGTATATATACATGTTGTATTTTTATAAACCTAATTTGTTGTGTATAATCAATCGTTTAACACTCGAAAGTTTACTATGTAAGAATAACTTATCCCTTTGCCTTTCAGTGAATCTATCTGAACTGCTGGGTGCATGGTGCTTTGATTGGGTGCCAAACAATTCCTTATTTTTGCCTTTTTTTTACTGCAATATTCTAGGAAAAATTTACTTTGTCAAATGTGCTAATAGTGTTTGTTTTTTTTCCTTCCCTTGGAAAGGAAAAAAGTTTTCTAAATAATTATTTCTGTGAGAAGCAAAAATGGAACTTTCATTCTAAAATAATTCAACTCCTCACAGTCCATTTATTTCCTAGGAGGAAAGAACATGATTTTAGCATTCTCCTGTGTCCTCTAAACAAAATGAAAAATTTTGAATTGTTGTACAAAATAAAATAATACATTACAAGCTGTTAGAGAGAGATCAATTCAGTGGTTGTGCTGCATTGAATGTCTCTGAGAATCCATTTTTCTTTGTCATTTTCCAGAATAAATAAAATTTTAATTACTTTGGAGAATTGGTTTCTAATATATTAGCTAAAGCTAATAAGGTAAGAGTGTTTAAAAAGTTCTACTCCATATAATTATGTAAATAATAGTGATGTAGAAATTAAAAGTTGAAAATAAAAAAATCAGATATTTCAGTGGAAATACAGGCAATTTCATTCTGTGACATAGTTAGCAATCTCCTTTCTAGTAATGGCATTATATGCTTCTTTGATGAATATTTCATGAAAAAACTCAACACTCAATATCTGTTGAGAATGACTGTACAGTACATTGTGTAAATTGAATAGTATTGGAAATACCGAAATTGATTAAAGATTTAAGAATATGAATAGAGTTTGCAAAAAGAATTGGTTGACTACAGTACCAGCAGCATATTAGCAACTCTGTTCTCTCACTATGTGCTGTGGTACGTCATGTGACCTGTTCTGAAGCAATCTGCTTGTGAGGATTTTACTTTCTCACAGCCAGGGTTCAGTGTTGCCGCTCATCTGACTTACATGATGACGCTTGAGAAGCATGCAGATCCTGTTATCACCAATATCAGTGCAAATTAATTATGCCTATTATGTAGATGACCTTGCGCATAGTAATGTGTTGCAACAGCGCATGGAACTGTCAGTTGCTTATATGCTGCCGGTACTGTAGTGGTGAAGACCTTTGTTGGCTCAGACTTTCTTTTCAGAAAAATATCATTAACATGACTGTTAAGGATAATTGGAGACATAGAACACAAAATTGTTTTGTATTGTAGCAGTTGGTAGTTAAATGTTATGATTATTTTGCTGCATAGTGTTTTGGATTTGCATTTAAGCCATCTTTACATCATATAATGTGATTGAAAAAGCATCAAGAGTACATGAGAAGTCTCAGACATTCTGTACATTCTTGAAAGTCTTGTATTCTCCCTTCATATTGAATGGAGATATTTTAGTACCAGAAACACCTTAAAATTCATGGTCAATGAGACTGTGAAGTAGTATTTTTCTAGCAAAATCATACGATTATGAGAATGTCAGGGTGTCAATAAAAAGTATTACTATAGAGCCTTAAAGAAAGTGTGTAGAGAATATGGATTGCCTAGCCAACCAGATAGACACTTTTAGAGACGTTGCCACATGTTGGCAAATAAAAATTTGCTTTTTTACTCCAACTCTTTCCTTCGTTTGCTAGAACCTTATTTTCATATTGCAATGGTACTCCCTAAGAACACTGGATGAATTAATATTTATTTTGATTTCCAACTATGCTTTGATTTCACTAGTCAATAGTGACCAATATGTTCTACTGGGATATCCCCCGCTACATTCCCCTGTTGGTGTAAAAAACTTGTTTATTTTTATTATCAAACCCGTGGGGAATTGTTGCAGCTACAGAGAATTTGTTTGTGTAGGCCGACAACCGTCCGTACGAAATTACGACGACGAAACGTTACGTAAGGAATCCTGTTTCTTAATATTTGAATCATTGGAATTGCAACAATCTTTACGAAATAAAAAAACAATTCGATCTTCTGTTTCTGTAACTGGCTTACAAAGCACACAAAATATAATACCCTTAATACAAACATATTTACAAATATATTTTTTTATATATAAATAAAAATATATATATATATATATATATATATATATATATATATATATATATATATATATATCGTATTTAGAACAAACACTTCTTCATTTTCCCCTTCATACATGGCCATGCTTACTTTTGCTATTGTGAAATTTATCTGCGCCTATAATATAATAAATAATGACAAAACTTGGTATTCCTACATATTATGAATGTTATACTCGGTTCTCACGTCCGTGTGGGTTCCTCTGCCTACTTGGACGATGGGTTTTTGTCGATTTTCTGCGGCCACTGGCGATCTCCTCCCGCGCGTCACCGTGTCCCGTTTAGTGCATTGGTTACTTCCCTTAATCTTTCGAAATTTACATAAGTGCCTTTCAAAAAATATTCCACACTATTAACAATTTATACTGATGTCATATTTCCGCACATTCTACTTTTATAGCTCCCGACCAGCTTCTATCTGGCCACCGCCTCAAAACAAGTCTGCTCGCGACTACAGTTCGAGCCGTTCTGTCCCAGAAGTTCATAATCCTCACCGCTCACTTGTTTTGCGCACTATTGTCTCAAACTCGTTCCTTCTTCGTTAATCTTGCGTCTTTCCCCTCCTTGCTCCTCCTGGTTTCCCCTCCATGTTTCTCCTGGTTGGATAAACACCTATCGGCATCTCACTCTCATCTCCACTCAGGACAACCCAACTGGACCCTGTTAAATAGTCGAATGATCAAAAATTAGATGTTCTAACCCTCCAACAGCTTTTCGATTCGAAGCAAAATCAGAAACGCGATTTCCTTAGGAGCAAGTTTGACAAATAAGTTGCACTTAAAATTTCACTTGCTCATCTCAGTGCGCTGAATGAAAAAAATATAGTAAATGCTAATGATGGTTATTACATGATTAGTCCTTATTTTCTAGCTGATAAAGAGAAATTTACAGTAATAAATGATCATTTATATTTTCATTTTGGAGATTGAGGTTGGCAAACAATTAAGATGAAGCAAAAAATATTCAAGTACTGTAAGACTATTGGCATCGCTACCCGTATAAGTAAATTCTAGAGTTGCGTTCGCCGCCATCTTACCTTCTCCCGCGGAATTTTGCTAATTTCCATAACTATTGGTTCATGTTCAGCGTTCATTATTACGCTGCTGCATAGCGTGGTTACAACAATCAATACAACTTAATTTTAGTAGATTTAATAGATTAAATTAATAGTACACAGGACACTTGATGTTATTAAAGGACTCTACTGCGGAAAGCGATGTTTGCCTCACTCGATAGTTTCACCAAAACAACAAAATGACGACATTGCTCACAGCCCCGTTGGCAAACGCCGCTCCGTTTTCTGTTGTGAATCGGCAGCCTGTTTGAACTTCGCACCCTGAAGTAACATTTAAACTTTCTTGATTTTTTTAAAACTGAATCATTTTTCATAAAAGTCAACATAGAATCTGTGGTTTTGACTCTGCATGGGCTACCACCCCACACATCTACGTGTCTACCAGGGGGATAAATCCCCAGGGTGGGCACCGAGCTTTTCGCTTTTATGCTCACCCCACACCGACAGGCTGGTGTCCGTATCCCCCCGGAACGCAGTTTACCCTCATGGCAACCTCCCCAATAAATGCCTGAGTGGGGCCGCCCTGCCAGCTCAGAGCTTCTAGCTATCCAGACTAGTACCGGAGTCCTAACAATGCGCTACTCATATGCGCCGGGAACAAGATCCTCCTTTTTGCCTAGAGTATCGGGCCACTGCCACGACGAACCCGCGAGCCCATCAGGGGGCCGTCCGAACTAAGATCCGGGCGGCTCGGCGCCCCCTTTCCATCTCCTCACTGCCTCCACTTGATGATATCGACTTGAGTAACGCCAGGCCTAGGTTATCCGTTGGGGCGTGTTCCCAGTCTGGACTTCTATAAAGGATGAGTCACGTAACTTTAGCGTCTCTTGCAGATTTCAAACGGTTGAAGTTATTGCAATGCAGTTTTGACGGAAATGCATGAGGGAATGGGGCTAACTAATACATGCATTCATTTCTTTTTTATCATTTGTATTCTTCGAGATAGTAACTGTTATGTTCAGAATAATTGCACGCTTTACATACACAAACATTTATTGTAATTAACTGCCGAAAGTACAAAGGTTACAATTCCAAAGTCCAAAGAGCGTACCGAGTCACAAACCAAAATCAAGAAACCAAAAGTCCGGGAGATGTACCAATAACAAGCAATGTCGTAATCAGAAATCACACTGTACAATCTCCTCGTCGAATTCAAATGGGCGCACGGTCACTAACGCTCTCCACTCAACTCAATAGCCAATTACTCCGTGCTTCTCGGCTGGCGGCGCTCGCTCTTAAAGCGGGCGGCGCTGGAGACTCGCTGCTGCGAAGCTGGCTCTCCGACCAGCTCGCTTTTCGGGATTGGGCGGCGTCTTGTCGCTCCGCCGCCTCCGCTGCCTTCCCTGACCGCCGCTGAGCGCTGCTTTTTAGGCGCGCCCTTTAAACGTGTTTCACAGCCGCGACAGTAACATTGATTTCTTTAAATGGAACGATACATATTTTTGGTCTGTCATGACTAGACGAATCCAGTGATGCGTATTGTTGTATGTTAGATAAGCATTTTTTGTAGTAATTTTGATTTGTTGTGTGTTCAGCTTCCTTGCCTGATCGCGCGTTAGCATGGGGGCGCTGCGTGACCTTGTGTGGCGGACTGTTATCCGTTCAAAGTATCCGTTAAACTCGTGGAGTGGAGTAGCCAAAAAATAGTCAAAATTACTCAAAAAAAATGCTTACCTAACATACGGCAGTATGTTTATTATTGGATTCGTCATTTTACGCTCGTCATGATAGCCAAAAAATATGTACAGTTCCATTTGAAATAATCGTATATCTCAATATGTCGTAAAATACAAGTGATAAAATAGAAATGAATACAAGTATCAATTAGCCCCGTTCTCTCGTGCATCCGTGAAATCTACATTGCAATAACTTCAACCATTCAAAAACTGCAGGAGGTGCTAAAGTTACGAGACTCCTGTATATCGGTGGCTGCCACACGGAGTACATTGATCCGGTTAATTATCACGGCCAGCCACAGTGCATCAATTGATGTTACTGCAAGGCCTCTGACCGGGAGGTTGTAGGTTCGAGTCCCGAAGGTGGCAGGATTTGCGACACCAGCCTGTCAGACAGGTGGAATTCAGTCGCTGTCTGGAGGGGAATTCTAGCGGCCGACTGCTCTGATGGTGAGTTTTCTGTGGTTTATCCGATCAACACCAGGCGAATGCCGGAGCAGTACCCTAACAAACGGGCCACGGATCGCGCGTGAACATTCCTTCCGGATCAATCCATTTTAAGTGGTCCAGCACTGGTCGCTCGACCATCTCGAATAAAATTTTCATATTTTCAACATAAATTTCCTTATGTATTGGCTGTTCAAAAACAACTTTGATTTATTTTTATTGTATCTGGTTTACAAATGGCGGCCATTTTTGTTTTACGCCGTGCGCCATTTTTCGCGTTTGTAGACATTTACTCTTTTCAAAATTATTCAGCTCTGGGTTGTTCTAGCATTCTAGAAAAAAAGGCATTGGATTCAGTATACTCTGGCCTACAAATCAAAATATTATTACCTACCTTCTGTTTTTATTTGAGAAATATTTGCCACCAAATCTTTGGAACGCTAATGAACCAAGTTCGATTTTCAGAGAGTAATTTCTCAAAGAAGGAATAGAATCTGTCTTAACTTTTTCCATGCTTTTACACAGAATTACTTTTATAAAATATCATTGGTAAGTAACGTGTCCCTTAAAAATTACACCCTCTTAAAAATTGGAATTTGGATCTAAATTTTCAACTGTAATATATCTGTTGGGGGACCAGATAGCTACTAACGAGGGTTTACTTTTTTAATGATGCGAGTCAAAGAAATATTTTTCTATAATTTTTTAAAAACCAATAGAGTAGAGAAAATGGTGTTTATGATATGTTACAGTACATTTATCACTATCCCTACCAAAAGTTTGAAAACATTTGGAGCGGTTTTTGAGAAATTGTATTTGATATTTTTTATGTTGCACATATTTCGCACAATATTGCACGAAAACCACAAAAATTTTCAAAACATATTCATGACCTTAATGAATGAACTAATTTTGGAGAACAAATTTCATTTGAAGAAATAACAAGTTTCTGTGTGGCCATTGTAGGAAGACGCTGAAGAATTTTCAAATTTTTGAAATTTGTAGAGTAAACAGTGAAAATCAGACCTATTCCATCTTTATAAATGTATTTCACTCTATTCTTACCAGAAATGTAAAGAAAAAGTTTGGAGCAATTTTTGAGAAAATGTTGACAATATCCCATGGGATTCAAGTAAAGTACCCCCAAAATTTAAGAATATTTTTCAAAATCATAGAGCTTTGAGTGAGGCCAGATTGACTTTGGGGAGCCGCCATCTGTGAGGGGCCCCGCACTTCAGAAATACATGCATAACATATTTTGTAACTAAACTGTATTTAATGTAATGAATATATGTTAACATTCTGTGTAGAAAATTATTAGTTTTCGTTTGTACTTGTAGAGATAGTACTTGTATTAAGATGAGTATTTTATTTAATAAAGATGGAGCTATTTTTATATGGGGGGGCAACACAATTATGTGCTTGGGGCCCTGCAACACTTAAATTCCGTCCTGCATGGAATATTCAGTTTGCAAAAATCCTTCGCATAGTTTGGGTTCACAGACGATAGATAGAAGGACGGAAGTTAAAAAAAAACAAAAATTTAGAATCACCTTTTTTGGTGTCAGGGGACCCTAAAACATGTATTTCCGTTGAAATCTCAAAATCGATTTTCCTCAGCATTACATAACTTTTTCCTATGTATTACGTATATTACTCCGTATACTGTATATGTACATATGCCAGAAAGTAACTATTGGTGCTACAATATGGCAGAAACTTTCACGTACTAGTTTTCTAATTTCTTTGATCTGGGCAATATTTTCAGCCCTGCCCCATCGTCCTCCCAGTTGCCATCCATTGCCGCCCAAACTAATTATTTTTCACATTTTCTCCATTTCTTCACTTTCGTGATGTGGAAGTGAAATACGACTGTTTTAGTACAACTTCGTTGAAAAATTTAGAGACGTTTTTAAGAAAAGGTCTTTTAAGCATTACTGTAAATGCCAAGTTTAAAGATCTTATACACTGAAAATTTTTGAGTTTCTAGAAAATCCATTGGCAGTCATTTGAAGCACTTCAGCTCACAAACGCAATAATGTATACAAATCACTGGAAATGTGCATATTGAATTGATGCCTTGATTACTTGATGTGGGGAGACTCAGGCCATGACGCCTTCTCTTCCGTCTGACTACACAAATATCCCGCTATGCTCCTTTCACCAACTAGGGGAGAAAGACTGTATTACATGTGCGAAGAAACAGGCAATTTGAATTTAGCTCAGAGGCCTCATTTAGACTTGAGAATCTTTTACATGCAAGTAAATCTATTAACATGGGACAGCCGGCTTTACTGTCCCTCCGAAGGAAGGCGTATGTTTTTTCGTCCTTAAAAATCCATGGCTTTGATCGGGTTTGAACCCGCGAACTTGGGTATAACAGCCCGATACGCTAACCATAACACCATCACTGCCGCTATATTAAGTACATGAAGAGTACATTTCAAATAAAGTACATTTGCCTAATTTTTGAAAAAACTAAAGAATACAGCAAAATGTCTTTTGTGTTATTCACAGGAAACTTTTAATATTTTGAGAAACATCATAAGATATTTGAAGCACATGTACTCATAAATGCAATATAGTAAACAAAATCGACGCTAATGTAAATATTAACGACATGAGAGACAAGTTAAAAAATACATTCTTAGTTTTGATAAAACAAGAATAGCAAAACTGCATCTTGTGCAGTACATTTTCACTATCCCTACCAAACGTTCAAAGAAAAAATTTGGAGCCGTTTTTGAGGTATTCTTGTTTCTGATAGTTTCTAATATTGTACATGCTGGGTGATCAGTATAAAACGCAAGTGGGTACTTGCTGTGGGAGCAGGTAGAGTGAAATGCATGGCAACCATGTTTGAGTGGGTCAGATAGTGGCTGGTGGTTTCAAGCAGGTAAACTGACAGGGAGTATGCTTAATCCCCTCTCCTACTGACGCCGTCCTGAGGAGAGCAGGGTGACCGCCATGTCCACAAATTCAAAGAGAAGGGCATGCGCCTGCTTGTTTGGCGTCGAAAGAAAATTGAATTGTCAAGAATGATGATTCCTTTGCATATTGTTTAAAAGTGAAATAAACTTGCCATGTAAAATATACATTGAAGTTTGTTTAATAGTAGACTTTCCTTGTTTTAGTTTCATAACAAGATACATAGGCTCCAGAAATGTATGTTTTATACTTTTCTGTTTTAAATAAATATTAACTAATGATGTATTCAGATTCACAGAACAAATGTTTGTTGTTGTTATTATTATTATTATTATTATTATTATTATTATTATTATTGAATAAGGTTACTTTAAAAATAATAAACTAATTAAAATATAATAAAAAATAATTTCTCAATTTATTCTGATATGTATCTGCCTTTACTGTTTCTGTGAAAAATAACAGCCCAATTAATCTGCGTCGATAAATGGCACACCATACTCCAATCTTTTTTTAATGCAATGGATCAAACACACGAGTCACGATAGCACTTCACTAACCGAAATATGGTACTCTTGTTTGGAATAGACTCAGATGAAAATTTTTCTCTGAAAGCTGCCTGGCACTCTTTGAAAGATTGCGTTCGGAAATACTCCTCCACCACAAAACTGCGTTGCTCTATGCTGAGGCGCATCGTAAGTTAACTGTGATAGAAGGAAACTACGAATGAAGACGCGGCCTGTTTTGTTTTGAGCAGGTATGGCCCACACCACAGGAAGGGGTTGAGTGAAACGAAGGGATGGTGGTGAATAGTGTTGGTGAAATGCAGTCGAAGGAGCTGTCCCAGCAGCAGTGTTGCAAAACTTTCACTTTTCTCTCAGTGCCTTGAACAGCAGGGTTGTGTTTTATGCTGACCACCCAGTATTTTAAGGAATATTGTGCAAATACTACTATCAATTTCAAAAAAATGTAATTGATCTTAATAAAAGAATGAAATTATTGAAAGCAAATTTCATTTAAAAGAAAAATCTTTGCCTTCAATTATGTAGTTGTTGGAAGATGCCGAAAAAATTTCAAACTTTTGCTATTATTGAAAATTCAGAGTTAACAGTAAAAATCAGACCTATGGCACCTTTATAAAGTATATTTCACTCCATTCTTACAAAAAATTGAAAGACACTAATGGTGCTACAGAATGACTTTCTCGTAGTAAATTTTTCTAATTTCCTTGGTATGGACTGGCTTTACGGTCTTGCCAGCTGCCATCTATCATCGCTCAAAAAACATTTTTTTCAATTTTCTTAACTTTTCAGTTTCCTTATACTAAAACCAAAATATTACTCCAAGAATACTAAAGAAGAGTAAAATCTCGTCCTAAATAGAAATTTTCATTGAAAAATTTGAAACCATTTTTGAGAAAATGGCATTTGAGTGTTTCTCAAAATGCAAAAATTTGAGCTCATTTTCACAGAATACTGTTTAGTTTTCCAGAAATTTTATGGCATTACTTAATTCACATTTAGTCATAAATCCTGTAATGTAAACAAATTGTCGGTAATGTAAATATTAATGACATGAGACGAGTAAAAAAAGTTACATTTTTGTATTTTTTTTAACAAAAGAATAGAGCTATATTGTGTTTAAGTCATCAGATATGGTGCATTTGTCCCTACCCCTTACAAAAATTTAAAGAAAAAATTTTGAGCGGTTTTGGAGAAAATCTTGTTTCTGTTATTTTTTAAAATTTTTCAAAATTCTCTCAAAGCTTGGCCTGTACATAAAATTGCCTCTGCTGGTGGTATAATTTGGCACAAGATGCCTTTTGTTTTCTGTACAAAGTAATTTCTTTGAAATTTGAATCAGTGATTGTTATGATTTTTCACTAACTTTAATTTATATTTTCTGCTCGTTCATAGAACCTGAAAATGTTACTACCAAACAGCGATACCATTTTTTCCCCAATCAACTACTTTTGAAGGAATTGTTTGCGTCATCCATCCTCTTAAATTTTCCTCTACAATCTGTGTAACACAACAACACAAAAATGGTACACAAATGACTGAAATATAATTACCCAAAGAAAATGAACAAATGTTTTAGGAAAAAAAGTGTAACATTAACATTTTATTATTTTTTGTCCTATTAATTATCACTTTTATTCATGCTAAATAATTATTAATTTTACTAAAATAAATAAGTTTTCAGAAACAAAATCATAGATTCCAAGTGCACTAACTTCATGTGATTAATGTAAAATTTCAAAAGAGGAGCATATAAATTATTATTATTATTATTATTATTATTATTATTATTATTATAAAAACAGAAAAGAAACAAGTAATAACTATCATAAAATAAATCATTATGAACTTCATTAATATTTTTGGCGATTAGTTTGATCTTATTCGAAATGATTGAAGGCATTGTCATTGTCAACAATAGTATTGTAAACTAAACCAATTGATCTTACTCTATATTATACTGATCAGTCGCTGGTATATATTCGATGCCTTGATTATCATTGTGTCCTTTTAAAGTATCAGTGACCCTAGGGTGTCAATACCAACCCTTTTGGGAACCCCTGTTACAGAGTCTATGAAGTAATGATTTAAAAAAAGGGGGGGTATCAACCCCTTTGTCAAATTCTTGTAGAAATCTTCCAATATTTCCTCCTCATCAAAGAAACCTTGTTCTGAAATATTTCATATCATGTTTTTATAAAAAATTTTGTGCTTACAAATTCTAAAATAAAATGTCACAATTTTATGCAAAACATAAGACATTTGACTTGGTTTGTTTTTCAAAAATATGTTATAGGACATTGTTTTTTAAAGAAAACAAAATATTTCGTAAGTAATTGCATTTTAGTGAATTTTCCAATTGTATGCATTTTCAGTGAACAACCTAATCAATTGTTAGAACAGGAATGCAGGGCATTTATTGAGTTTTTAATTTGGATCTTCTATTTTTGTTACTTGCAGAAACTGCTAGTCACAGCGCTGATGCTGAAGCTGGACATGGAGAGAGTAAAGTTTGGGATAATGAAGAAGATCAAGTTGCTTATTCATGGTCTTTCTTTCACATTATGTTTGCATTGGCTACCCTATACATAATGATGACACTCACTAATTGGTTCCAGTGAGTATTCAGTACTGATTGTGATTTGTTAATTTTAGTGATAACATGTGGTATTGAATATTCAACACAATCATTTTACTTCATATGAAATAGATTTATATATTATTATCTGAATCATATTCTTGGAGTAGAAATTGACTTCTGGGGTGTTTGTTAGTTGAGGAACCTTTTTGTGTACAAATATTCAGTGCTATATTCAAATATGTTTTACATCAAAATATTGTTTTCTTTTCAACATTTAAGTCGTTGCTCAGGATGGTGGGTAACCTATTTATGCCCACATCCCACCCAAAAAGGGGCAGTCAGTATTCTAATTAGCACCAATGTCGTCGGTAGCTCCAACAATGGCCTTGCACACATGGAGTCAATGACAGTGAGCAGACTCAAAACCAGCTAAATTAATTTGGGCAATAGTGTTTGAATAAGGGTTTGAAGTGCACCATTTTGGACTTTTAAATCAGTTCCTGAAATTTTAGATTCGTGAAATTCAGTTTTGTAACTAAGAGGTGTTGAATCATAATCAAAATTAAATTGTTTGTTAATTAATTTTGCCTTAGTAATTCATGATGAAACTTGAGATCTATAGATTATTTAAAGATGAGACTAACAAAGCACTTTTATTGTGTTCGAAATTACTTTAATAGATTTTTATTTCTTTTTAGAGAAGAACTGAGTGTGTGAATTATTTACGTATTTTTGATAATTGGAACAATATATGCAAAGAGGATTTTGAAGTAGAATATGTACAAAAATAGAAATGTTGGCTATCCCTTTATTCTTATAAATGTCAATTATTTTTTTCAGCCCCAACTCATCATTGGAGACACTCAATTCTAATACAGCCTCAATGTGGGTGAAGATGATATCTAGTTGGATCTGTATGTTTTTGTATGGTTGGACCCTTGTAGCACCATTGGTTTTCCCCAACCGAGACTTCAGCTAAATGTTTTGTTGCTATGCATATTGCACTGAATGGAATTACTATCTGTAATGAAGAAATCAACAACCAAAATAATATTTGTGTAACTCAAGCTTTCTCTGTATTGAAAGTTAATATTGTATTATATTTAGTTTTCACTTATTGTGTGAAAAATACAAGTCAAGCATTGTAGAGTTATATGGTGTGTAGATGTATTGGTCTTGTTAAGAAATGTGTACTTATCACCATAGCATTGCCATTACTAGATATTACATTATACTGGCGAACATCATCTTAAAAAGTAATGAAACAGAGGAGTTTGGCGTAAAAGTGTATTGTTTAAGTTAAGCATTTTCTCAATACTATTAGTTCTGCTCATTAGCTTCTTTGGTGTTAGAGCATGTAACTTCGTTTTGAGGTTTGAACACGTAACTTGATTTTCCATAATTAATCAGCTTCCATGTTTCCTCGTGATAATTATTTTATTATTAAAGAGTGGTTAGTCTTTCATTGAATTAGTAAAAAAAAAAGAATTGCATTTTTGTTATAATATTGTAAATATATCCTAAAAGAATGGTCTATGTAACGTGTTATCTACTTTTTCCAACTGTCTTTATAAGAAACTGAAGCTATTAGTTCGTAGATAAATTTATATTTTTTATAGCAATAATATTGAGGACAGTGTGTGTAGAAAAGCTTTTAGAAACCCTATTTCTTCTTTTTTCTTTCTTTCACAAATCCGTTTTCACAGGTATTGAAGATAAAAGTTGTCAAATAAAAGATTTATTCTTGTGATTTAAATCTTATGTTATTATAACTAGACAGATTTCTCAGAATTTATTTATTAATAGAAGGAAGGCCACATCACGAGCTCTGCTGTTACAAATATTTATGCTGTTCATGGCCCTAATTCACAACAAAAGAAAAATCATACTCAGCTCGGCTTTGCCTGATTTATATCTAATCATCTAATTTATTTCTTGAGGCTTTTATTATCTTTTCCTTTCTTTTGGAATAATTCAGAACAATGTAATAATTTTTCAATTTTCTAAATTGTTGTGTATTTCATATTATCTATCTTACTTTTATTAATATGTCCAACTTTGATTCTGTATGAAGTTTGTGTGAGGTGGCAGATTTTGATTCTGTATGAAGTGGCAGATTTGGGTAGTGAAATTCAGATACTCCTTGCCCTTATTAATGGACTGGCAAAAAAGAGGGCATGTAGCATTGTGATCTACAAAGATCTGAGAAGATTTAGTCTCAATTTAAAAATGAAGTTAACGTAACTGCACTTCACATCGTTGGAAGAAGGGATTATGATATTGAAGATGGCATTTTCTGAAAATTATTCAATTTGCAAAAGACTCTGAAAATTGGGAAGTGGCTGACTTCACTAATATAGTCTAAAGGAAAGTGCAATAGATCAATTTGGTATAGTATTTGCGGATTATTTATGTTTTCTAGAGTAATATTTGTATGAAGTTCATAATTTTTTATTGTGCAAAATTTATTTGCTCGTATTATAATGTATATGTGTAAATTGAAAATATATTGGAATAAAAATATAAACATTGTATCATTTTTCGATTTTGTAGGAATCATTATCATCAACAGTTAATGACCAACAAAAATTTCTTGGTCCCATGGGAGTTTGGAGAGGAGGGACTATCAACCAATCAGGAGTTTCGATTTCAAAAATTAAAGTTCCCTGATTGGATGACTGCCATTTTTCAGTGGTGGCTCGTGAACAGATGTTCAGGGTAGGCAAAACAGTTAACTGAACAGCGATGGATCCCAGGAAGGGGAGTGGACGTGGAGTCCATGTCCCACCTCAATCCAATTATTTATTGTAATTTTATTCAATTTATTCAAAACTTGTCTCACTGATATTCCCAATCATTATTTCCATGAAGCATATGCAAATGCGACTTCAGGATATTCAGATTCTAAAAAAGTGTTTTCTAGTTTGTGTTACTCTGACAATAATTCAGAAATCATAATCAATTTTTTTTTCCCCAGACATTTAAGATTCATTGAATTACATACGTGATCTATAGATATATCATGTTTGTGATAAATTGTTCGTGTTAAAATATCCATCTTTATTCCAAGTACTCTCCCTAATTGCCAATAAGTCTTGTCAAACAATTATATCTAGCTTTAACTTCACTACCTTTTAGCCATTTGGTGAATCTTGACAGGAAGGAAGAAAGTATGTGAATCGTGAATAACGGCAGGAAGATACTGAAAAAAGTTCCAACGTTGGCAATTTATGGGAGGAGAAAAAAAAAAAGCAAGCAAGCAAATTTCAACGAAAATCAGATCTGCATCATTCTCTTAAGCGTCTATTACGCTATCCGACAACGAGATTTAATAAAAAAGATTGTGCCATTTTTACTTTCTCACTAACGTAAGAAGAGAAAGTACTGTAATAGTGCGCCGGGCGAATTTCAACACATTCTCTTATTACCGGTAACGAAAATTCTCTTATTACGGGTAACGAAAAAGTGGATAAATCCAGTAGCGAAATGTAGAAAATAACATCGCTCTTACACGTGGTATAGCTAGAATGCATGTTTTGTGCATCCATCATACCGAAGAATTGATTGAAGGCAAAACGTGTATGTCTACACAACGCTAGCGCTTATAACGTTCAGCCGGTTTTTTCTCCAAAATTGATATTCCACAATCGTCTGAAGTCGCGGTCCCTGGAATTTGAAACCGATATTTTAATTTTTGGGGTTACTTAACATGAAGCCTCTCAAACATTTTCAAAATTTTGAAAAAAATTTTGGATTAATTTTTGTTGTTGAATAGTGCGAAGAGCATTTAAGACTGGTGCAGGTCTCAATTTCGTTCAAATCCCTGATTTTTCGAAAATTGCAAACAATTTTTTTTTAAAAAATAACTACAAAATTGAAGATAGAGATTTTTGCCTCAGACTGTTGTAGAAAATTAGCTTTTTAAAAGAGTTCATATACAATTTTTTGAAAAAACGAGTAATTTTTGCATAATTGGTTATTGAAATTTTCGCAACATTTTCTCAAAAACCGCTCCAAATTTTTTCTTTTAAATTTTCTCTACATTTGTAACAAGGGACATTAAGAAATATGGTGCTAATCTCATTTTCAGGTATTGCTATTTTTTCAAAAATTGCAAATAAAATTTTAAAACTACAAAATTGAGCCGAGATGTTTGCCTCAGAAAAGTGTATTGTACAAAATTAGCTCTTTAAAAAAGGC
The DNA here is from genome assembly GCA_964035755.1 of Teleogryllus oceanicus. Lineage (NCBI taxonomy): Eukaryota > Metazoa > Arthropoda > Insecta > Orthoptera > Gryllidae > Teleogryllus > Teleogryllus oceanicus. The sequence continues at coordinate 107,841,502 of CAXIVR010000008.1, read as the reverse complement.
TATGTACAATTTTTTCAAAAAAGTAGTTTTTGCAAAATTTCTGCTTGAAATTAATAAAATATATACAGGAACTAGAGGTGCTACAGAATGGCACAGATTTTACCATTTTTTTCTAATTTAATACAGTCTGGTTTTAAGGTCGTGCTTCATTCTCTGGCCAGCTGCCATTTATCGTCGCCCAAAGAACATTTTTGACAAGTTCTCAACTGTTTGCTTTCCTAGTAGTACAACTGAATCATTACTTCAAGAATATTACAGAAGAGTAAAAACTCGTCCCAAATAATTCGTAGTCGTTTTTAAGAAAATTGCCATTTGGCATTACTGTAAATGAGATATTTGAATCTCTTTCACAGGAATCTATTGAGTTTTCGAAAAAGTTCCACTTACAAATGTGATGATGCAAATCGATGGAAATTTCCATATTAACGGCGTGAGAGGTATTTCAAAAAAATTACATTGTAATTTTTGAGATAGCATATGAATACACCAAAAGGAACTTCGTCATAATACACAGTGCAATTCACACTATTGGAAAAAATTGAAGCCAGTTTTGAGAAAATGGCGTGTGAGCGTTTCTGAAACTGCCGAATTTTGTGCTCACTTTTACAGAAAACTGTTGAGTTTTCGAGAAACTATTTGACATTATTTACAGCACATGTGCTCATAAATATAATAATGTGAAGAAATCGCCGCTAATATGTTTTACAGACGTGAGAGAAGTAAAAAAAAAATTCATTTTTGAAAAAACAAATTGAATACATCAATATGGCGTTTATGTCAGGACATAGGTTTCGTTTGGCACTAACCTCATCAAAAATTTAAAGAAAAATTTGGGGCCGTTTTTGAGAAAATCATGTTTTTGTTATTTTTTAAAATGGCAAATATTGCACGTACTATTGCACGAAAACTACTAAAATTTCCAAAAACCTCTACGTGACCCAATTGAAAGAACTATTTATGCACAACAAATTTCATTTGAAGGAAAAATTCATGTCTTCAATTTTGTAGTTGTAGGAAGATGCGAAAAAAATTCAAACTTTTGCAATTTTCGAAAATTTAGAGTGGACGGTGTAATTCTGATCTATGCCACCTTTATAGGTGTCTTTTTCTCTTATCTTACAAGAAATTTAAAGTAAAAAGTTTGGAGCTATTTTTGAGAAAATTTTGAAAATATCCAAGGAACGTCATGTAAAATACTCCAACATTTTAAAGAATGTTTTTAAAAATTTGAAAGCTTCAACTAGAGCCAGATCGACTTAGGATTCTTCAATTAGGAAAAGATCCTACGAATGATTTAGGCGCTAGCAGTGTTCACAGACGGACGGGCGGGCGGGCGTTTTGTTTCCAATTGATTTTTCGGCATCAAGGACTCACAAAACAGGGATTCTGGCTACACCACGTGTTAGAGGATTTTTTCTCTTAATTTAGCTACTGGTTTCATGCATTTTTTCGCCACCAGAGTCCGGCAATGAGTACGTATACGAGAACCTAACTAGAGATGCTACAGAATGGCTTAGACTTTCTCATACCATTTTTTCTAATTTCCTTGGTGTGGACTGGCTTTAAGGTCTTGCTCCATACTCTGACCTGCTGCCATCTATCGTCGCCCAAAGTACTTTTTTGACAATTTCTGAACTTTTTTCTTTCCTAGTAGTACAACTGAATTATTACTTCAAGAATATTAAAGAAGAGTAAAAACTTGTCCTAAATAGGTTTTCATTGATAAATTCGTTATCGTTTTTAAGAAATTGGCGATTAACCTTTACTGTAAATGCGAAATTTGAACCTCATTTTCTCGGAAATCTATTGAGTATTCGAAAAAGTTAATTTGAAGTCATTTGAAGCACTTCTACTCACAAATGTAATTATGCATATCAATTGATGGAACTGCCAATATTAACGGCATGAGAGGTATTTAAAAAATTACATTTGTGTTTTTTTTTAAACAAAAGAATACCCCAAAATGAACTTTACGTCTTATAAAACAGCAACTAGCACTATCCATAAGAAAAAATTGAAGAAAAAAATTGGAGCCATTTTTGAGAAAATGCAGTTTATATGGTTCTGAAAATGCGGAATTTTGATTTAATTTTTATAGGAAACTGTTGTGTTTTCGATAAACTTTATTTGACATTATTTAAAGCGAATGTACGCATAAATACAATAACGTTAAGAAATCGCCTCTAGCGCCTCTAGGAAGACGCCGAAAACTTCAAACGTTTCAATTTTCGAAAATTCAGAGTTAACAGTGATATTCTGACTTATGGCTCCTTTACAAGTGTATTTTGCTCTTATCTTACAAGAAATTTAAAGAAAACATTCGGAACCGTTCTTGAGAAAATTTAGGAAATGTCCGGGGTGCTTCATGTAAAGTACCCCCAAATTTTAAAGAATGTTTTTCAAAATTTCAAAAATTCAACTAGAGCCAGATAGACAAGGAATTCTTCAATTTGGAGAAGATCGTACGAATGGTTTAGGCTCTAGGAGTGTTCACAGACGGACGGACGTTTTGAAGAAAAACAAGTTTTTCGATATCAGAGGACCTCAAAACGTGTATTTCCGTTGAAATCTCGTACGCAATTTTCCGCAGCATTACTTAACTTTCTCTATATTATGTAGATTGCTCCGGATATACGTATGTATACGAGAAAGTAATTAATGTCTGAACATCCAGGCTCTATGATCGTGCTCTTACATCTCTGTCAGTCTGTGGGTGTTCCGCGCACGTGGTTCTGGCATTGATTTCCATTGCCCCCTTAAGTTTTTGTATTGGTTCTGCATTGAGACAATTGACGGTAATTGAATTCATACAAACGGAAAAAGAACTTGGTTTCAAAAATACGGTGATCGCACTCCAACTCTGCAACAAGCACTATTGCTTGGACACGTTTTACACAAATAATATTATTTTATTTCTAAAATTTCACTACTCTGTTGTATCTTGTAATAAAGATTTTCCACACATACAACATCGCTCGCAAACTGTAACTAAGCTGTAACTGCAGCCGAAACCACGCACCCACCGTGAGAGACAGAAAGGGACTTCCTTCCAGAATTTACACATTGGACTCATCAAATGCACATTTTGAATCAGAAATATAACATAAAAAGAAATTGAATTCTCCAAACATCATAAATAATGCATTCCATCAATAATTGATTGAATTTGTGTACTTTCAATATTACGTGGAATTCGTCCGTCCGTCATTTGACGCTCGTGTGCCGCTATCCTAACGAGCACCTCTGCGTTCCCCGAACATCGATCGAATAGGCTCCCCTCGGCCTTGTACTTCTACATGTTTGTCCATGGTATCCTTTGGCCGCATCCCGATGCTTAAATAATTGTTCTGGATATATATTGGGATACATCCAGTTCAATTACACACACATTTCACACTATCTCTTGCCTATCAGACCAAACAATTATGGAAGGTTTAGAATATAAATGTAATGTAGCGGGGGACTCAGAATACCCCTCACTCCACAAACAGAACTCGAACATTCATACTTTCACGGTTTTCGAATCCACATACTTAGTAGCCTCTTACTTGTCTCAATCCTTTGTCTCATGAGGTTGTATCGCTTCACCGTCCTTTGGCATCAAAATCGTTCATCATCGCACTCATTAATTAAAATTTTCCTTCAAATTGACTCACTACAGAAAATGTAGAAAAATAATAGTTACAACACAATTCAGTTTATACAACGGCTTATTTTACGTTCTTTTGATAATTACATAGAAGAAAGTGTTTTATGAAAAAACACGGACATTTTTTCACATTGTCTCAATTTCGCCATGAATAACATTATAGAACCTGGCACAAAGTGCAGCATTTTACTGTTCTTGATCTTTCCGAATATTATAAATTAATGGAGTTTAGAGTTATACAAAATAAGTTTAGAAATTATCCATTTTACAGGGTAGATAGAGTACGAAATTAGTTATTTCAGTGCAGAAGAAGCAACTTTCCACCCATTTTTTTAAAAAAAGATTATGTTTACATCTTCGTCTTATAAATTTAATATTAGAAACTCTCCTTGTGCCTTTTTGCTAATTTTCGTTACACGCATCCCTATAAATAGCGAGTACATTAACACTTCGCTTCAAGAAAATATTTCTTTATAACAGTAAAGTTAATTTCCTGTATATTTAAGCACCTTTGACTCCTTTGGCTTTGCAAAAAGAGTTTTATTTTAGGTACCTATTCTAAAGCATTTTAAAATTCTCGTACACAATCTACCGATAGCATTTATTTCTTGGAGCTGAATATTCTGTAGGAGCAATTTTTTTGACACTCTTTGATGCCAAACCCAATAGGGGAAGGGGTGCGTGGCCGGTGAGTATCAGTAAAAATCTCTCATACACAACTTCCCTCACCAACATTGGCTAACTTGTGCCGGAGTTCTTTTTCTTCCTATTATTTTTGGCATTCCGCCAACGGGAGAATGTTCGCTTGATATTAATATATTTACTATGTAGCTAAAATGCAAGAAATGTACACTGTAAAAACTTCCTTTATTAAGAAATTTACATGCATAATTAAAATTGGTAATTACATGCATGATTAATTGATTAAAATTTAGTGCCCTACAAGTTTAATTAAAACAGCTACGAAAGTAAACTATGCGGGCTCTTTCGAAGCCGGAATTTATGACTGTTGACTGTTTACATCTTTTGCGACTAAATTCACATGAATGCTCTCAACTGCTTTTCGGCATGATTTTTTTTAAATCTATTCTTACATCTTTATTAGTGATATCGGAACAATGTGATTCACTCGTGAAAACTTTCCCTAACTCGTAACTGCACGGCCGTTCTCTCTCGGCTTATCTGGCGAAAGAGTACATTTCGCTAAGCGGTGCAGTCTTCGGGGATTAGCCCACTGAAATTAAACGAAAAGCTGGCGATCGAAAGAAAAAAGTCTCGGAGTTTTGAAATTTGGCATGATTATTCGTTGGTACCCCTGTTGGCACTGTTAACAAGAGAATATATTTTTTATAAGGAAAGAGTACAAATACTTGGAGAAGAATTGTGTACATTGTCAACAAATAAACTACATAAAACAATATTCGAGTACAAATATCGTAAATGCCACGTTTACAGCATAAATAGAGAGTCAACTAAAACTGAGAGAGTCAATGACGAACGACACACTCAATGTTTGACGTGGGGTCCCGATATTGTGGAAAACCCCAAAGTTCCTAAAAACTGACAAACAAGCAGTGAAGTGTGAGCAGGAGCATATCGTAATGCAATTGCCATGAATTGTTTCTCCACAAATAAGAGCGTTTTCTTCAGAGTGCTTCACGCAAGCGGAGTGTAGACGCCGTCGAAATCCATGAAAATTGTATGCAGAACCTTCAAATGCGATCGAATTTGACATGCTTTGTATGGTTCTAGCTCTTCAGAAAGCTTCCATTTGGACGACTTTATTTCGACGTCATATCCGTACCCCAATGCTTCTTCACCAGTTCTGACCCTTCTGAGTGGTTTTGGATCGTCGTGGGCTTCATTGAGCATCTCCAAATTAATGTTCATTCGACTCTGCTTTTGCCTGAAATTCAGCTATTTTGGAACAAATTTTTACTGCTTCATGTTTCACGCCCAAAAATCCCCCAAAATTAGGAATTATGCGGCTTTCTCCTTGGGTGTCCCTCCATTTACGCGGTTCATGACTATTCCATTTACGATATTTGTACTCGAATATTGTTTTATGTAGTTTATTTGTTAACAGTGTACAATATTTTAAGCCCATTACTTTAATATGGTTAATTTTACAATAAAATCTTTTAGGGAATTTTTGTATGAAATTTTGTCTACTTTAATTTTGTATAGACTATACTTTTCATTAGGATTGATAGTTATGGAGATATATGCATAAAACGTAGGAGAAATACCTTTAAACGCCTCCCCCTCACCCCTGGTCAACCTCCTCACTTCAGGCTTTTTAGTATAAAGTGCGGTAGGTACCAACGAACAATCACGCCACATTTCAAAACTCTGAGATTTATTTCAGTCGACTTGTGTAATATGACTGGACAAGATACTCAACTATTAAAACCTGTCAAAATATCGACTACTGACCTCGAGAAACCATGTCTACTTCGACTCTAACGTATTACATGATGATGAAGTGTTCAATTTCACCGGCAAATCTGCCTAATACAAAACTTTGAAAACAGCTTCCTTTTTGTTTAAGCTCATTGCAGTTGAAATCAATGTTCGAAGCACCAACTACCGCTACTCTGTTGCTCGCTCCGCGACAATCAGGTTTGAGCAAATAGTGAGACATACACTGAGAGAGGAGGGAAAGATAGCTGCGAATTTCTCAGTGATGAGACCGGGAGCGGTAGCTCAGCGCCTCTGACCGGGAGGTCCTAGGTTCGAGTCCTGACGGCGGCAGGATTTTCGACACTAGCATTTCAGCTAAGTCGAATTCAGTCGCTGTCTGGAGGAGAATTCTAGCGGCCGGCTGATCTGATCGATGGTTTTCCGTAGTATCTCCGATCAACACCAGGCGAATGCCGGAGCTGTGCCCTATCAAACGGGCCACGGACCGCGCGCGATCCATCCTTCCTCTTCCTTGTCCTCTCCCTTTACACACACGCACACTTACACTAACATGCACTACACTACCATACATTCCAGGAGACCTGTCGGGAGTTTAGAGCTTGTCCCGGCTGGGGCGGTCCCCCGCTGGTGGGAGAGTCCTGGTTTAGGGGGAAACCCCACTACCCGACGGTAGGCCGGCGCCGGATCTCGCCATCCAGCGGGGGGAGATCACCGTCATCTCCCGAGAAAAATACATGTACTACACTAACGGGAATAATGAATAAAGCAGTTGACACGCCCGTAAACACGAAAAAACCAATCAGTCAATCTCAGTGATGAGCCATAGAACGAGCAAATCAGAATTCAGCCTCTCCCAAATCTCGTCAAGGAATGAGTCAACTTCACCTGGAAGGGAAACGGCTCTTGGGGAGAGGGCTGCCAATGCGACGTTGAAAGACGGCATCTCTGTACCGAAAAATTCTTTGACTTTTTTAACATAATACCGGCGGATTGTAAATACTTGACAGTCATTTGAAAGGTCGATTTAACGAACTGATAAGCAATGCTTGCAATTGATGTATTTCATGTGAAATCGAATATCAATTTAAACTTGACATCTCAGTTATTGTTGTAATTTTTATGTCAACTATGGTCAAATTAATAAGACCTGTGTTTTTTTGTTTTAACATTTCGACACAATTTCAAAGTGAAGTTTATTTTTAAGTTTCGCCAAAACCACGTCTTTTGTTGCATGGATATTTTGAATTTGCAATAACTTTGATAATTATTTGGAGTAGAAAAACAAACCACAGCTGATTTAAAGGTAATTAAATGTACTTTAAATTTCAAATCTTAGAAAAGAAGCTTAAAAACATGCACTACACTTACGCGACTAATGACCTTAGAAGTTGACGGGCCTGGAAACACCAATCAATCGGAGCTCAAGAAAACGTGCGCGTATAACAATGTATTGCGAAGGCGCGTTGCGTCAAATTAGATGCAACAATTTTTTTAAAAAAAATCTCATTGAGAGCACATAACAGTAAATGGCATAGAACCGCAATCACGACGTATTCGTAGTAATGGCGATCTTCAATTTTTAGTTACTTCGCGCTCTGATATGTAGCCTTTTTCGTAATAATCATCGACAAATTTGCAGTGACATCATCAGAATTTGAAGCCACTGATTGGATAACAGAACCGCCTCTCCTCATCCGCAAGCTGTCAAGTAGACAGAAATGTTATTCGGACAATAGGTCTAGTTCTTTATAGAAAGTGTGAACCACACCGCGCGCAACGATGTTATACGTTCGTATTCATCACACTTTAAAGGGGCAGTAACGCTTCGTTACGCTCCTCCGAGTTGTTAATGATATGCACATTTGAAAACAAGGTAAAAATTAAGAAATTAACAATTTAAACATTTTCGGCAAACATCCATGAGTATTACCTAACTCGAAATGCCGTAATCTGTTAGTTTCTGTTTTTTAACAACTAAAATACAAATCTGGTGAGAAAAATTTCCCGTCAGATGTCTTTTTCAAGAGTACACAGTTTTATAAGCAACTCAGTTTGTCACCAAATGTTCCGCAACACGCGTCACTATCCGACAAATCCAATGTCATGAGCGCCTCCTGGCCCTCTCGCTGCATTAGAATCTTTTAAAGAGAATTTCATTTAAAGGCTTATTAGTATTGGGTTGTCTTGCACTTTCACTAACACACTACAACAAATGTACACCTCCACCACAAGTTTCTATGGAAAATATTGAAAATATTAGTTAACGCCTCCATAGTAACGCATTTATATATTAAACTTCTCGGCAGAGCTCGACCATTGTGCATTAAATATTATTAATTTCATAATGTCATTTAACACAGGTTGATTGATAGTAATTCCAGGCGCGTCAACTGCTAATGCCATTAGTCCCGTAAGTGTAGTGCACGTTTTTTGCTCGGGATGTGGCAGTGATCTTCCCTCGGTAGATGGTAAGATCCGGCGCCCCTACCTACCGGCTGCTAGCGGGGTTTTCCCCAAGTCATCATCAACAAGTCAAATCAAAACATCAGCCGGGACAAGCTCTAAACTCCCGACCGGTCTCCCGGCATGTGAAATAGTGTGGTGCTGGCAAGAGTGTCTTTAAATAAGGGGTAGGATAGGACAAGGAATGGGAAGGAAAGGTCGCACGTGGTTCGTGGCCCGTTTGTTAGGGTACTGCTCCGGCATTCGTCTGGTGTTGATAGGAGAAACCAACGGAAAATTAGCGATCAGAGCAGCTGGCCGCTAGAATTCTCCTCCAGTCAGGGTCAGAACTCAACCTTGCTATCTAGCTAGTCATGAAAATCCTGCCACCGGTGGGACTCGAACTTAGGACCTCCTAGTTAGAGGCACTGCAGTGACATCAGATTAATCATGATTTAACACTTCGGCCTCAACGCTGTCATTTGATCTACGTACACAGAATGCCCACCCTCCCATCATTCGTTCCTCCCTTTCATTCACCAATCCCCCCTCGGCGGTGTTGACTCCGTACGATAAAGGATAAGAACAAGGTGTATGAGACTTTTTACATCATGGATAAAGTCCATTGACAGTTAAGACATGGTGTACGACACGCTGAGGTGTAGACCAACGTATCCGAAGGCTGGAGGTCGTTCACTCCACTGATTGTTGCAGTCGAGTCGACAACACTGCAAAATGTAAAACGTGCACCGGTGACTGAACACAAGACACAGACACCACATCCAGTCGCAACACAAAACAAACTTAGTATTTCATATTACAATACAATTTTTTCTCACATTCCTTTTTTCCACAACCCTCCTCTACCATCTACCAATTTACGCCCTAACCAACACAAACATGCAAGAAAACGACTCAAACAAAAACGCCTGAAGCTGTATATCCTATCTCACTTGAAAACAAAGACATTCCTTCTGGGCCTAAAAAGTTACAAATTTTAGCAGATAGCTATGGCTTCCATATTTCCTCCATTCTCAATAGGAAGTTGCCCTCCAGCTACTCAGTTTCATTTGTTTTTAAACCAAACCGAAAGTTTCCGGAGGTGTCTGCGTAGTAGGACACTCACCCAAAGGCACTGATCAATCAGAATACAGTCATTGTCATAGGAGGACAGAATCAGTGGCAATTTCTCGCATATTTTACCAGCTGGTTTAGTACCTTTCAAAACTCATAAATATTTTTATGTGCTATAAAGCATTGCAAGTACGTGCAGTTTTGGTGTAATTTTGAATCATTGTTTCATTGTCTGATTAGTGATTTCGACCACATTAACTGCTAATTTCATAATTCCCGTATGTGCAGTGCTTGTTTTATTGCGGGAGGGTGGTGATCTTCCCCCACTGGATGGCGAGATCTGGCGCCGACTTACCAGTTAGCATGCAGGTTTTCAACCAGGTATCTTCCACCAGCAGTTCATCGAATCAGCCGGGACAAGCTATTATCTCCAGACTGGTCTCCCGCCATGTGTGGTAGTGTAGTGCATGTGTGCAAGTAAGGGGTAAGGATAGGAAGAGGAAAAAAAGATCGCGCGCGGTCGATAGCTCGTTTGTTCGGGCACTGCTCCGGGATTCTCCTGGTGTTGATCGGGGAAATCACGGAAAACTACTGATCAGTGGAGAAGACCACTAGAATTGTCCTCCCGGCAGCGGCTGAATTAGACCCAGCTCTGTAGTTAGTGTCGAAAACCCTGACGCTGTCGGGACTCGAACCCTAGGAACTCCCGGTCAGAGGCACTGCACTGCAGTGACGTCAATTGATGCTCTGACCCACCTTAGCCGGTAACCATAATATTGAATGTAATCGGGTAATTTTAAAATGATTTTCTAAAAAATGGCTCCAAATTATTTCTTTAAACTTTTTGTTCCCATACAAGTAAAGTGTGTAAAATGTATGTTCCAATACAATTGATGGCATGATTGGCATTTCATGAATGGCATGATATCAACGCCATTTTGATGTCTTATTTTGATTTTTGAAAAATTACAAAAAAACACAAATACATTGTTTTTAAATATCTTTCACGTCATTAATATTTACACTACATGTGCTTTTTACAATTTATTGCATTTGTGAATACATTTCTTACGAAGTTTCTCGAGAATTCAAAAGTTTTCTGCGAAAATTAGCTCACATACGAAGTCTCCGAAATGCTCAAACGTCATTTTTCTGTTTCCAAATTTTTCAATAAAAATATTCATATAAAGAAAGTGTTTACTCTTCTAATATATTGTTGACGTCTTATTTGAATTAATATGGTCCAAGAAATAGAGAAAAATGTGTAAGCCTTTTTTCTTAAAAAAAAAACATAATTTCTTTAATGTAAATATTATACAAAAGTAAGCTAAACCATTTTGCTAACAGATGTGTACTGTAATAATTGTGTTCTACTACATTTACTGTAGAGTTAGTTTATTTTGAGAAAATTGTTCATTACTGAATGCCCTGTTGATAAATTTTAATGCTGAAAACTAATTTTCTTTGCATTTTTTCTAGGGAAAAGATTGGTGTCAAAACTCATTGAGATGCATAGATGCAATGCTTTAAAGTACATTAATAGCTGCGTAAGGACAGGAAGGTCATTTTTAATTATATTTTTAGTAAACTTTATTATTATTATTATTATTATTATTATTATTATTATTATATTAGAATAAATCGATATATAACGAAAAATATTTTACAAGTAGTAATGTCAAGAGAGTTGCCTTCGTGAGACAGGGTCTTGGGTATGGTAAACCCAATTATACGGATAAGGTTCTGGTTTCGAAATCCGCATAAGGCCTGATGGTTTAAGCTATGTTCTGTGCTTGAGGAGGGGGGAGGGACAAATGCATTGTTAATAAGTATATCAACTAATCCTTCCATAATCTCTGGGCCTGACAGGTAACTATGAGATGTTTGTAATGGACGAAATGGAATCTTACGTCCAGAGCAATGATACAGGCGCCAATGATACCCCCAAGTGGAGTCAAGGGATACCATGAGCAAATACGTAAAGGCATAAAAGGACGTAGACAAACCTATGCGCTATTCGGGAACCAGAGTTGTTCTTCGCTAGGAATGTCTCCAAAGGAACGGTAAATACCGCAAGAGGCCCTGATAAGTCTTTTATGTGCTGAGAGCAGGCAGGAGGTCGGGGATAAAAAGGAAAGCGCGGACTTCCGAAACAGTGGTTTTCAGCAGTCCGTCTCTCCGTTCGTCCATCTTCGAAGAACACTACCGCTTTAACTGTTCACAGGATTTTCACTGAAATTGATATTCCCTGATCGATCTTGCTGATGTCGCGGCACCTCGATTTTGAAACAGTCTGCCGACTTTTCATGAGCCTACAGTGTCATTTTCAATTTTTTTAAAAAAACTTGTTCCAAAAAACTTTCGTGCTCAATGAGTGCCAAATACGTTGAAATGGTATAGGTCTTCTGGTTGTTATTTCTGAATTTTCAAAAATTGCAAAATTTTAAAATGTTTTGGACCCCTTCCAAGAACTACGTTCTTGTAGATGATATTTTCCCCCTTAATGCAATCTGTTCCTCAAAATTATATTTTTTAATAATGCAATGTTCAAGTTCTTTAATTTGAGTACTTTTAGCTTATCTTTCAGTGATATAATGGCATTTTTTAAAACAATATTTTCTCAAAAGTGGCTCCAATTTTTTTGGGGGGAGGGAGTTTCTCTAAGAGTGTTGCAATTTTGAAAATTGAAAAAGGTTTTGTTTTTTTTTCAAACTGATTTTATACCTTTAATAATGAAGCTTGAAGTTTTACGCATATTATTTCCGAATATTACATCCTTAAAACATTGCGGCTATATTATTTTCAAAATATTAGCCGTGTTTGCATAATTTGGAGTTTCGAATGAAGAAGTTTAATATTTTTTTAATGTGTGTGAAACACTCCTACTTTTAGTAGTTTTCGTGGGACTGAAGCTTGTGTTACGTACGCCTGTCGATTTATCTGACGTCAGTGGTGTGCTTTGTTTGAAATTCTTCCTCATGATTTAGCCGCGGTTTTTGCGTCGATATTTCCCGAAATGTTTCAACTCTAAGTACGCACACTGCGAACGAAAGACATTAAACTGGCTAAAAATGTAGCAGTGCATGGCTACCACGAATCATACACTACGGATTGTAATGTGTAACTCATAAATTGAAATTTATTGCATTAGGGTAGCCTCGAGTACTTTTAACTGGCACTTTTAAACTGAATCGAACAATGCCGTTCCGTCAACAAATTTTACCAATTTTGCAAAACCATTTCTGATGTAAAGTTAGAAGTTCTGAATGAAATATCTAAGGAGAGGAGGCCATTTCCTAAGAATTTTCAATTTCCGTGTCCTCATCACAACTACCCTTTTCTGTTCGTCTTTCCTTACTGTGTTACTTTTCACAAGATACTAGGAGTAAAGAGAGGCAAATACTAAACTGTCACCTGTCCTCTGGTAGTGTTTCGCTACAGCAGTGTTTGCGATACGGTTCATGAAAAATTATGAGAATCCGTGTCAGAAAAGGATTACAAAACATACGCGGGAACTAGGCGGGAGCAGAACTGTTGGGATAAAATTTCGGTTCAGGCCATTCATCCCATCAAACCATGTTTAAGGCTTCACATCTAGAAGATTTTCACAACACTCGAAACTAGTGTTTGGACAATTAAAGAATCACATTAAGCGAAAAATATTCGAATCCATGTGTAGGGGTGCCGTTTCAATGCTCTTCGGTGTTAGGGATAAGTGATTTTTGGTCTTCATTGGAAGGAAACTGGCTGGCAGGGACAGTGGCCGAGGGCATCGAAGCATTCGCAGTCTCTCCTCGGGGGCGACGTTCTGGGGAAATGGGGCAGTCGGCCAGTAACAGACATCGTATGGCAAGGGTGAGGACACGAGGCAAAGACGAGGACGAGCGCGTGCAGGCGAGAGGGGAGGGAGCGCGAGGAGCCGAGGACGGCGAACATGAAATCGTAACGAAGGAAAAGTGATGAAGCGATGACGCGTGGAAAGCGGGAGAGGCTTGATAAAACCGGAGAAGCTAAAATGTGCGTCCGACGCCGGTCGTTTGCACTGGCTCAGGCGGCGGCGGCGGTGGCGTCTGCGCCCCCCCCCCGCCCCCGCCGCCTCCGGCGCATGCGCCGCGAAAATCAATGCGCGGCGGGCGGGCGGGGCGGGGGGGCGGGACGGGGCGGGCGGACCGGTCCACGCGCGCGCCCAGCATCCCCCGCGCCGGCTGCGCCGCCAGCGCCAGTGAGCGTGCCAGCGCTGCCCGCGTCCCATCGCGCCAGCCGAGCCGCGACCCGACCGCCGCTGGCGCCCGTCCGCCACGACGCGAGTGCTGTGTGCTGTGGTGTTGAGTACGCTTAGGCAGTGAGGCGACGCGGAGTGTGCAGTCTCGGGTACGCGGGCTTTCCGGCTCCCCGCTTGGTTCCCCGCTCCCGCGCGCGCCCAGCGACCACCTGCGCGCCCGGGTCTCCGCCCCTCTCGCCCTCCCCCCCTCGCGTCCGCCCCGCCCCGCCCCTCGCGCCCCCAGGGGCCGCCGAGGCGAGGGCGGCCGGGGCCCCGATGGCCCAGCCCCCAGGCCCCGCGCGGAGCGGCGCGGCGCTGGGCGGCGACGGCGGCGGGCGCGACGAGCCGGAGGCGCGGGGCGGAGATGGCGGCGGCGGCGTCACTGGCGATCGATGCGGCGGCCGCTGCACCGGCGCCACGCCGCCCCGCGCCCGCCCCGGCCCCGCCCCGCCCGCCCGCCCGCCCGCCCGCCAGCTCGCCGTCCGCGACGGCCTCCCGCGGCGCCACTTACCTCTCGCGAAGCGGGCGAAATGGCCCTCCCCGCCCCCGCCCCGCCCCCGCCCCCGCCCGCGCCTGCACATGGCGGTGTCGTCGCCCCGGAGACCCTCCCCATCTTGCATCGCTTGCCATCGACCCCGTCTCCTGCCCCTCACGAATGTCTGCCCAAAGGCTTCAGCATGCCACCCAAACAGCCCCGTCTCACCACGCAAAGAACACACCACTCGCCTGCCAATCGCCTGCTTGGCCATGAATTGGGTTGACACACGTGCCAAAGTGATTGCTTGCTGTGTCTCTACTACCTTCTCCAAGAGGAAGAGATAATCTAGTAGTGTGATAGAAATTGTCGATTTGGGGAATGACGATAAAGCAATTGTCAGTGTACTGCTACGTCTAGAGAAGATCTTGTGCGTTCCTCTTCCTTCAACAATTTCGTCGACCTGCAGGCGTTCACTTGAAGAAAGTTTTTGCGGGATTTTATTGTGCCTCTCTTCGGGATACTTTGAGTATAAAATGTTTTCTTGTTTTTCTCAAAAGAGGTCCTAGGCTCAGTCGTATAACTTGCTTGCCTTCAATACGTGCGTCAGGAATGCATGTGCATGGCTTCCCTGCACTTCGTTCTGCTCGAGTAAGAAAGATGTGTGTCCAGTGTTATTAACTTCTTTTCGAATAAGTACTGATATTTTTACACACTTTTTAGCACGTATATTGATGATGTGGTCTTCTATTTTACACGCCTATCCCCTACCTTGTTTTATGTTACCCTTCCCTCCCAATGGCTACCTACTACACTTGTAAAACTTACTTTTAGATAAAATCTGTACTATACATCTATACATGAACATGCATCTTTTCTTGTGTTAGTGGTGACTGCAGGAGATCTATTTATTTTATTTCTGTTAGATATTTTAATTTTGAAACATAATTTTTCCTTCTCGATTTCAAAAACGTTATTGGGAAGCTGGAACTGGAAGTGGAGGTGGAAGTACTGAGTTCATAAAACTAAATTTAAATGTCCACGTTTCAATTCCATGATTTTACAAGTATATGTATTATTGTAGCATAAATTGAAGCTTCTAATTCGTAAATAACTTAAAAATAAAAAAGCTAAATAGGGACCATGTTAATTACTCAGTAAAGTTTGCCTTATAGATCTAATATTCTCAAAACATTCAGTTCATTGAACTTCAAATAATCGACATATAAGACATTCATTTATTAAGTGTACTTGTTTTCCTTGTATTTATTTAATAGCATTTATTGATAGAGTTTCCTTCATTAAATACTATGAATGCTTTAACTTCAATTTTTTGCCTATAAAAATATTAAAATAGTTTGTTTGCCGATCTACGAATGATATTGTTCATTTCATTAATCGACAGTACGACTAAGGCCACAAAAATGCTATTTTTTGGAATAATTTGTAACATAAATAATTTATAGCGAGAAACCAATAAAAGTTGAAAAAGAATTACACGTATGAGTGAGGAATGAATTTTTTAAGTGTAAAGGAAGCAAATTATTGATACTTTAAGCTCTAATCGAGTAGTTTCCTAGGTTCGTTACATTTACTAAACATTTATCTCTCGGCAGGAGAGAAGAATATCTTTTTTGGAAGATGTGAATCCTTTTCTTTACTTTTATCGCGTTTCATTTTTACCCTGAAAACACAACATTATAGAACCTGCTTGAGACTTCATCACTTGAAGTCGCCAAACTCATCTGTATGGAAGCGACCCATCTCATCCCTTGAACTGTCGGCGAGTGGAAGACCGCGATTGGCTGTTTCCAGGGAGACGCTTCTGGCGTAGTCAGAGCAATGAGGCCCTTGCTTTGTTTTGTCAAAAATCTTCGTGGCCTGTTTATGACGCTGTTTCACCCAGTATTGTGGTGAACTACCACCCATTTCTGGTCTCACACTCCACTTTTTTCGGATACGTAAAGAATTGAAGTCATTGACAGTAAATGGCTCTAAAATATTTTGTATTTGAGAAATTGGTTTACTTGAATACTACTTTTCACAAGAGTAACTGCATATTCAACGTCCAGACAAAACTGAATGATTTGGAAAATTTAATTAGGCTTTCTACTATTAAATGAAAATTACCTGCTACTATTCAATTGAACTAATAAACTCTACAATTAATGTTTACGTTTCGACAAATATCTGAGGGAGGAAGTTTCATGAGTTTGCTTTTTTGACCCTTTGCGGGAACGAATAGTCAAATATTACGAGTTCCAAAGTGTCAGCAGATCATTTGATAAAAAAATCTGTACAAGAATTTACAGATTTCTCGACTCCTGTTTGTAAATTTCTTCGTTAGCACTTGATTACCTTCCCTTGGATGTATCACACGGGTCTAAGTGGCTCTAGAGACATTTTAAACTATAAAAAAATTACACATATTATTCAAATATTTCTATGCACATGAATCTTTAAAAACATTATAATTTATGAAATTTCAATAATACGTAGACTCACCATCAAATGTTGGGTTTTGTAGAAATTATAATATGAAGGGCTGAAGACTGTCCTTAGCTACATTTTTGACAAAAGTAAGAACTATTAACATGTTCGCCATATCAGTGTTATATTTTGTGCGAGTATTGTGATGCTGGTGAAACAAATGACGCTGTTTTTCGAAGACATTTCTTCTCTACTCTGAGACAAGGAATTTTGGATTGAAACCGTAATCTTATTTCTCAGAATGAACTCGACATAGCACTATCTAGAACCAAGCTTGTCGTTTATTTGAAGGCACCACACATGAGCCTGTCAGACTCGCCTATACCGTTTTTGACTTAAAATGAGGGAAAATGTTTTATAAATATTTATTTTACTACTGCATCTTTAACAAAGTATTTCGTTATAAAATTTGTCAAAATTCTTCTACATACAAATCAGGGTGATTTGGATGACTCTCCGTCAATCTGTGAACAAAACTAGCGCCTAAACTATTCGTAGGATGTTTACAAAATGAATGTTCCCCAAATTATCTGGCCCGACTCTAGGCCATTTTCAATTTTTTCTCGAAAATGGTTCCAACCTTTTCCTTTTTCTAAGAACAGAGGGAATTAGGCCCCACATGTTATATAAATATATATGAATTTTCGAAAATTGCAAAAATTTGAAATATTTTGGGTCTATCATAAAGCGGTATTAGTGAAGATAGATTTTTTATTTAAATAAAATGTGTTCTTCACAATTAGTTCTTTAATTATTGTCAAGCAATTTTTTAAAAATATTAGTTATTTTTCGCGAAACTTCAAGTAAAATACGGGTAATTTCAAAAACAAGTTTTCTAAAACACCGTTCCAGTTTTTTCTTTAAACTATTCATACGGATAGAACATAAAAGAAAAGTCATTTTGATATAACTTTTTGAATATTAAAAAATTACTCAAATATATTTTAAAAATAGCTCTGATATATATTATTCCAACAGCATTTTTACTCTTACATTTCTGACAACAGCGTTTCAAATAATTTCATACGAATTTTCTCAAAAACTCAAGTTTTTTTGTGAATAATTTGTTCAAATTTGTGCAGTTTCAAAAAAGTTATGAAGACATTTTCTTTAACAAGGCTCTATTTTTAGAAAATGCATACAGAACCAGTGTTTGCTTTTCAATGACATCTTTGTCATAATCATTCTTTAATAAGTTATAATCGTTCTTTATGTCCTCGTTTTGTACTGCACTCTATTATTATTATTATTATTATTATTATTATTATTATTATTATTATTATTATTATTATTGTTGTTGTTGTTGTTAATTAACTGTCACTGGATCGTACCCAATTGCAGTTCAAATAAATGTATGTGTATTTCCATTCTACTATTAGGACCAAAAACGTTTTGAAACTGTGAAGAAAATGTACTATATGTTTTGGAGAAAATATTCCCTCAATATAAATATTGCATGAAAGTAATCTTAACCATTGTGTTAACTGATACGTACTATAAATATTATTTTCTACGTTTTTGTAGAGTTAATTTTGAAAAAATTGTTCATTACTGAATGCGATGTAAATAGATTTAAATGTTAAAGTAACAATTTTTTCATCGTTGCAATGAAAAAGAACGGTATCAAAGTCATTATACGACAGTATATTTAATGTTACAAAGCAATTTGAAAACAGCACATACATAAGGTCAGTTTTAGTCATATTAGTATTATTTTTATCAAATTATGTTACATCACCCAACCACGTTTACAAAAAGTACTATCGAGTGAGACAAGGCGTCAGGTAGGCGAACCCATTTTGTGTTCGTGGAGTGGGGGGCATTCCGACTCCCTTCTATATTGTATCTACACCCTAATTTTTCCATAATATCTTGGCCTCAAAGGCCGAGATACCGTGTACCATATGTAATGTATTACATTCAAAACAATGGTTCAGGTACCAAGACGGGTCACGGGATGACATGGGCAAATCTGTAAAGGTGCAGCACCGACGTAGGGGGGTGCGATGCTCGACGAGGGCCAGGTGGCTCTTCACTGGAGATACCTCCAGATGAGCGCCAGGCACCGCGCGAGACACTCAGCTTTTTTAGTCACCTACAGTTGGCAGCTGGGAAGAGGATGGTGCAAAACCTAAAGCTGGCCCAGACTCAAGAGAACAGTAAATTAACTGGTACGAGAAAGTCTTTGCCATTCTGCGGGACCTCGCGTTTGACAACATGGATGTTGCGGGTGTAAATGCATTTCATTAATTTCGAATGCAGCTTTTCCGATCACGACAAAACAACGTATATGCATTGTTAGAAATTAGTTGTAAGTGAAATAGCACGCCAGTTAGTACTTCCTTGAAATATGCACTTCGATTAATGGTCAATTCAGTTGAATAAAGTAAGGAAATTGCAAATAAAAACGCCATATGTGTCATACATTCACGATATCGTAAATTTCAACTCTGCAGTATTTGTAAAATAATGTAATGTGCATAGTGATGGGATGTAAGTTTAGGCTGAAAATGTTTAATTTTATGTAATTTGGTACCCATTTTTACAAAGTGTTTTCATCCTAATAACAATATAACATTTCACTAAAGTTAAACAAACTTGGTACATAATTTAAATATATACTAACTCTTCTGAATTGCAAATAAATTATCTAAAAAATGAATTTGAAATTGTAAAAAAGTGTATAAAAAGGCTTCAGAAGTCACAAAACCCTTACATAAAATTAAGTATATATAATTAAATAGTATTGTTTTCTGTTGAAAATTTCTTTAGGAATACCCTTGGGTTTAGGATACCCACGCGGGGCATTTCTATAGAAATAAAATACGGTGCTTGGAAGTGTTATAAAAGAATGTACTCGTATTGCAACTACTCGATCGTTTAATGTCAAGATGTTTGTAATTTGACCTCTTACATCAAAGGCAATGTCATTCCGTTTTTCTTGGAGAATCTCTAAATACTAAGAATCCCAATGCGAAACATCAGAATCAACTAACAAGAGAAGTAGCCTTGAAAGGCAAGAAAACAACCGTTTTTTTTTTCTTTTTTTTTTTCTTCCTGCTTTCCGATGTTCTTAGCCTATTGGGCCTGCCATTGATGTGTACACTGGAGATTGCACCTATGAGGAGCTAGTCGTTCCACTTTGGGCATTTCTCCAACATTCAGAGGGTGGAAATAGCACACTTCCGCCGTACCTCGCTGCGGCTTTTTTACTGCAGCTGCTTCCTAGGCGCGACGGCTGTTTGACATCCTGCCCACCCATCCACCCTGGCCACTTACCAAGCGAATGACGGTCCACCCGTACGACGTCCACACGAGGTTTCGTTAGTATTCCACCCTGAGTCAAGACTGAACTACTTGCAAGGTCCGGGCTGTCGATTTTAGTATTTGGTAAGCTACAAACGCTTTCTGACCTCAAACTCCGCGTCTAGTGCGTCCAGTTCTTATAAGTTAACTTAATTACTTCTTTTAAGCTGCTCTTTGCAAGGCGAGAAGACACAGCAAAACAGAAGATTTAAGAATAAATGCTGACGACGTAAAAACAGTGAAGTCCATAAACGAAATTTTAATGAAAGACTGCTCCGTAACAGTGGGGAAACTCGAATAGGTTCGTATCTATTTAGTTTAGTGTAGACGTGGATAATACAATACAATAGAATATAGAAACGTAGGTAAAAGCCGTGAGATTTCAATGTAGTAGTGTATAAAGGAGTCTATAAAAATATTTTAGACGAAAACTAGTAAAAACTTACTTTTAGGACGTTCATAGCGTGTTTTAAGTTCAATTTTCGCACTAGTACTAAAAGTGAGACGATGCTCAAATGTTCAGAAGAAATTGTGAATGCAACAAGGAAAACAAAATACATTCGAGTGACCTCATTACTTTGCACATCGATCTCGTGTCGCAAAATTTCCTACTTGCAAAATAAAATGTCACGTTTGTCACTCATCATCAATAACTATTTTCATTTTTACATAACTTTTGAAGTATTATTTACGAAGGCGTCAGCGCCTGAAGTTCGGCAAATTAACATATTATTAGTTAGAGTGCCCATTGTGAGGCAATCAGTGCTGCGTTAACGCACGGACCCGAAGGACCCTGGCCCAGGGTCCCCAGTGTTCAAAGGCTCCCGATAGTTCTTAAAAAATATTTAATACTAAACTTTTCAAAAAATAAAATAAAAAACTAATAAAATAGGGATATGATTCAACTCTACGCACAAAATTGTCATAACAGCGCTTCATTAGATAATATTTATAATATGGAATGTTGCTGGTTGATGCGGTTCAATTTTATATTGTACAATTCAATAAAAAATAAAACTATTTTGTAGTATTTTCAACGTAATTATAATTCTCTTATTTTTCGTATATATTATAGTTTAAATATTTTGTTTGAAAAATGTTAAATTGAAACACTAAGAAATACTTTCAAATTAAAAAAGAAATACAAAATACAACGCGAATTGATTGGATTTTCTTCATATTTCAGCATCGAAATGGGAGGGGGCGGAGAGATCGGCGAAAGTAAGAATAGGAGGCCCGCATATTAACCTAGGCCCATGAGCCCCCAATGCTCTTAAGATGACCCTATAGGCAATTAGTCCATTAAACGATGTGTGTCCGGACGATGTGCTAGAGTTCGATAGCCCAGATTGCTCGTTTTCGTGTCTTCCGATAGATTCCGCTTTGGAAACTAGCACTCTCGATCTACGTGGTTCCCCTTTCTGAGCCAAATCCCAATCGGGAGTCGTCGGATAAACGATGGATCACGCATTAAGGAAATAACGATTTTAGAAGAAAATGTTCAATAATATTAATATTTTTTGACGTTTTTGGTCTTCGTTCATAATCATCATTGAAAACTATCGTCAGCCAAATGACGGAAAAATGTGGGCCCCAGAAAGGGAACAGCCATTTTGTGGGATGTTTATTCGGTTAACACAAAATTCTTGTTGCACGAACGTTGATTATTTGGGTCCGACATAGCCTTCAGTTGGTTTTACTCCAACAGTGAAACGAAATACATTTGTTTTGAAACTGGGCTTCGAAGTGTCAAACGGCTACATCATCGGTCTCCCGCATTTTGCCTCCGAACAATGAGAAACTTTTCTAAGGATTTTTGAAATATGTCTATTAAATATCAACAAGAAATTCTCACAATATTGCACATGGAGGATGTGATATTATTCGCCAGTTCTGCTTAAGTTGTCACACATTGAAGTATAATTAGTTAAAGAATAATTATTTTCGACAAACGCAACAAGTCGTCCACTTCGGTCTTTGAATCAAGGAACAATTTTCTGATGAGAAATTACCACCTGTAGCTGCAGTTCACGCTGTGAGAACCAACAATTTCATCTTGAAATGATCCTTACACGATTCTGGAATTATTATTTTCTTTATTCAACGTCAAAACAGTTACAAACTGTGCGTCGTACAATGGGGATACGTGCATTCTGTACACTGTTTCCGAAATTTTGGGATCCCTACCCAAACCCATAAACACCTATGATAAGAATTGATAAAATATTCCTTTCTGTGTAATGAAAACTATTTAAAAAGGAAAATCAGCAACAGATCGAGTCTAATATCCCTCATCGTGCCCATTGTTAAGGAATTAACTGACTGCTGCAAGAGCATTGACAACGATAATTTGAATAACCATGTCTCCCACTGAGTTCTGAAAATCGAGCAAACGGAACGAAGTCATGTCCAGAAGCAAAATCAGGGCCCGTCTCAGCATTCGCTCGAAGTATCAGGGAATCGACGAAGAATCTGATCGAGATTAAGGTAATTGTGACTTAAGTTGAGGTAGCCTACAATGTTTGTTACAAGCATAGTTAGTCTTTTAGAATTATACAGTATGTATGGTAAATAATACATTAAATATCATCGTAAACATTTTTGGAGGTATTTTTTATACCCCTTGATCATTTTCAATATTTTCACAAAAATGGAACGACTTTTCTTCAATTTTTACTTTCTTGATCTTACTAACGTAAGAAGAGAACGCATTGTAATCGTTGTCCGGAAAACGGCGAATTTTCGGCAGAAAAACTTATTGCCAGGCCCTGGTGACAAAAACTTGGATTCCTATATATAGAAAATTGTTCTGTATATAGTAAACTATTGCTATATATAGTAAATAACTTCCTTTAACGTGTTGTAGCCAGAATCCATGTTTTGTGGATCTTTGAAACGAAAAATTGATTGACAGCAAAATATCTGTCAGAGGTCAATGCTAGCGCCTAAACCTTTCAGCTGATTTTCTCCAAAATAGATACTCTCCGATCGATTTGAACGAACTCGGGGCTTTGGGATATTCAAACAGATATTTTCAATTTTGAGGGTACTCTACATGAAACCTTACGAAGGTCTTCAATTTTTTCTCACAATTCACATTTTTTCTCACTCACAGTGGTCACAATTTTTTTGATTGAACTCCTTTTTTTAAAACTGAATTTTCGAAAATTGAAAAGTTTTGTTTCGATTCTTGCCACGACTACATTATTACATTTACTATTCTACTGTCAGAGAAGTAGCGCAGGTTTTTGATTTGGAGCCGGCAGATCACGTGCAGATCTGTTTCGAAAAATCTTGGACCCCTTGCAGTTTAGAATATGACATTGCACAGGATATAATGACGAGATATACTCGTACATTAATAGAATGGGAAACGTTCCAGGAATGTACGCCACACAGTCTTAGTTTACAAAATTTCATTGGCATAGATCAAGACGTGGCTGAACGCGTGAGAAGTGAAACTGATGCACATCCAACTGCAGGAGAGAAAGGATTATCATAGGCAATTCCAGGCGATGACGCGAAGCGTCGTGAAGACTTATCTGATAATATCCAAAGCACAAGGACATTTAATAATACTACTTCACAAATGAAATTTGAATTTAATAAGCTCGTTAATTAATTTACATCTTGAAAGTTAATCTGAAATCTTTAAGTTGACGAGGGATGCTATAAAATGGCGCATTTTTTTTTTTAATAAGTTAGTTTCCTATTCTCTAGAATCGGGACCAGCATTATGGTTTCTCCCCATCCTCTTCCCATCCGTTATCTATCGACGCCTGAAACATCTACCAGGGCCTATCGCTACTCTGAGGACACTCCCAGCGAAGAACTTCGCATTAGTCTATCTCTGCACTGTATCGTTAATTGTATTTGTATCGTTATTGTTATTAATCGTAATTGTATCGTTAATTGTATCGCCCATTGTATCTCTTGGCCCTGTTCCCCATCATTGCTCTCAATATAACGATCAATTTCCTCAGTTACACAGTTTTCTGTCAGGTCAAGAGAATAGTTTCTCCTCTTATACTACGTGTATTACTCTGTATCTACTTATCTACACGAGAGTGTAAAATATGGTACTGTTCTCGATAAAATTTTGTTTATGTCTTTTCTAATTTCCGCGATTTTATTGAAACACTTGAAAATTATACATATCTTGAAAAATTGAACATGTCATCATTTGAATATTTAATTTTCAAGAATCGATTTCATTGAGACCAAACTTTATATCTTTAATAATGTTGCAGGAGAGTTCAAAATATTTTAAGCGTTTGTAATTTTCGAAAATTGGGAATATTAATTTAACCTGTGCCATTTTTACGACCGTACTTTGATGTGTTCAAGCAAACATTTTACAGACAACAATTGCTCAATTTTTGAGCATTTTTTTAGAAATTTTGAAAAGTTGAGGTTTCATGTAAATTATCCCCAAAATTAAAAGATTAATTATGATTTTGCAGGATTTTGTTAAGCCAGATCACTTGGGGTACATAAAAATTTACAGAAAATGCTAAGAACGTGTAACAAATATGTAAAATAAGATATACTATGTAATATTAAAGTTCAATTAAATATTAAGTACACTTATTTATATTACACAAGTGCTCTTATAAAAAAAGTTATAAGCAAAAAATAAATGTTCACAATTTGTTCGACACCAGAGGTGCTAAACAGCACATTTTCTCCCTCTTAGTAACGGTTAAGTAAAAATATAATACCGCTTATGAATTAAGAAAAATAAGGTTTATAACTGAATTATTTTACTTATTTGAGCATTATACCATTTATTTATTGTATTTTCTTTTATCTTCATTTTAATAAGTCGAACTCATAATAATGTTGTATTTGTTGTGTTAGCATAAGAGCGAGCGTAAAGTATTCAAAAGGCCCGCACGGGTTTAAAGAATCAGGAAGGCCTGCGATGGTGTTAACAATAACGTTACGTTTTTGAGTCATGTCCGTAAACACACAGCAATGAACTATTAAACCATGAAATTATTTTTCACTTTGTCTCCGAGATAATCTAAGTTCGTTCTTATATAGAAGAGAACTTCACAGATGATGTCGAAACGTCTTTAAAATATATACCTCTAGAACTTGACTGGAATCAACGTTTTTTATTGGAATAAAAATGGTAGAGTCTTATTCCTATAGTGAATGTATAAATGCAGTCGAACATGGGTGAATGAGAACTGGATAAGCGAGAAAAATTGCTACAAGTGAGAATAATTGCTGGCCCCGTCACTTAAATCCTCTAAAACCTCTATAAGTGAGAAACAGAAACATCTTTAAGAGAAGGTCGTTTTTCTCTCGTGGACCTCTGTAAGACTGTTACTTGCCTGTACTCGACAGTCGGGCATATATAACATCTGATATTTAAGACCCATTCTTAAATTACCTGGAATTACCAGCTGTTTTGGGGTTCTTAAATTTCGTGTTAACTGGAAGTTTTCTGGATGCTTTCTGATAAACAAGGGTCTAAAACAAGGCCGTGGGTTATCTCTTATTTTGTTCAATATCTATCTAGAACAAGTCCTATATAACTGTTTCAGGTATGAGAATAAAAATTTCAGACGTCATCTTTCACTTCCTTGTACTTGCTAACAACCAGGTAATCATTGCCGAAGATGAAGAGGGCATGGTGTATGTGCTACGAAAGCTAATACAAGAATATAATAAATGGGGATTAGAAATAAATTTTAATGAAACCGAATGTATGTGCATTGGATAAGCAATAATGAATGTAGATGTGAATGGTAACAAAATTAAAAGCTGTAACACCTTCATATCTAGAATCATTAATAAATAACTGGGGTACATGACACCTGTAAAGGTACAAGAGGTTTACAGATATAAACTAAAGACTAATTGTGGGGAAGAAAGCAACCAAGATTTTACATGACATTTTAAGGAATAACAGTGTCTGTCAAGATGTCAAAATAAGGATATTCGACTGTGGAGTAGAAAATATATACGTATTAATAGAATATACATATGTAATAGAAAAGATATGGAGCGGAAATGTATTTTTTTAGAATTTCCGCAGCCTCTTTTACCCTTCTCGGTCCCCAGCAGTTTTCTCTGATTAGGAAGCAGGGCTAGGATGCGGGCATTTGAAAAGAATGGAAGAAGAATTTGGGCGCGGTCCCCGCTGCTCTATGACGTCCGACCGAGGGCAGAGCGTCTTCTACCTCGCCCGGGGGTCAGTCCCTGATTAGTCGGTGCTCCCTCCGTGTTGACAGATCACCCGGCCAACCGGCTGACGGGTGAAGGGGAATTTAAATTTATATTAACTCGTGCACTAACCATCTGAGCACATTTTGCCCTGAGGAAGGCTGCAGAATGGCGGCCGAAACTTTGGTACCTGTGCGTAGGACGCGACGACTCCCGGACAGCTTCGTAGCTACTGACTCCGACCGCGGAAGCCTGCGCTCTCAAGGCATGTGTAACCAATGTCCTGAAGATCAGCCTAGTCATTTAGAAGGATATGATCCAAACAATATTGACCACGCTGATGAAACCATTGTTGTTAAAGAGCCTTCTGGGCAAAATATTTACATTTAAGGGTGAAAAATACCATGGAGATAAACAAAGCAAGGAGCATCTTACAATTTTTCAATGTGTAAACAATACGACCAAATCCGTCATTTCATCATCGGGAAATCAAAGCGATCTAGATATTTTAAAGGCGTTGAGACTCTACCTAACTATGCCATTAATTCAAACGCTTAGGTGACAAAGATATTATTTAAATATTGGTTGAAAAAAGTTGGTAACGAAATGAAGATAAATGAAAAAATAATGATTTTCATTGACAACGGTGCTACATCATTTGAAATCATTAGTCATGTTCTTGCCTGCCAATACCACCAGTTAACTTCAACTATTAGATCAAGGTATCATACACACATAAACGCTTATCGCAGATCATTCGTTACACATACTATTACATGCGTAAAAAAATAGCCCAGAGATACGTATTTCTAGCAATGAAATTTGCAAGGAGAGCATGGTACCCAAAAAGTGACATTACTGTCAACAACTTCATCAATAAAGCTGGGATTTTAATTAGTATATATAAATAAGACTTTCTGCCAGAGGAAACTGAGGTTGAAGTTGGACCTAGCAATGAGGAATGAAATAAGGTTGTGTTTCTCAAAGCCAGTGTGTTATGGCCAACATTCCAAGACTTCGTACAGATTGACGACGACGTGGCTACCGCCGGAGAACACACCGACGACGATATTGTTAAGAAGAGTGTGAGCACATGTACTGACGGAAATGAGAGTGAATATGAAGCCGACCGATCACAGATTTTGGATACAGAAGTAAAGAACGTTCGAAAGATGCAAGCTGTAAATGCACTGGACATGCTCCACCAGTTTTTTTTTTTTTTCATACTCGGCGGTTGTCGATAAAACAAAGTTTGATAACATTTATGAATTGGAAAAACATGTACTAGATACAAAAGCAGAAACGCAGAAGAAATTAACCATTTTCTTTATGTAAGTATTAGTGAAAGATTTTTCACTTTTTTGTAAGCATCTTTGTGAAATTCTAATGAATAATGTCTATACAATATATACATACATATTTATCACTACATATTTGCAGTATTTTATAAACATTTGTAAGTGAGAAAAGCCACTCTTGTACCGAAATGAGCGAAAAACTTGGTTTAGTGAAAAACCTACTTAGGCAAAAAAGAGATTACGGACCCTCCAACTCTCCCTTATTCAGGTTAGACTGTTTAGTAAATTATTTCCTCTAAGAAACAGTGCAGTCTCAATGCATGGTTTTGGGTCCATGATACCGAAAATCGATTGACGGCCAAACTTCTACCTGTCCGCCTGTCCGTTCGTGTTTACGTCCGTCTTTCCATCCCTCTGCCCGTCTGTCCGACCGTCTGTCCAACCGTCTGTGCGACCGTCTGTCCGTCCGTCTGTCCGTCCGTCTGTCCGTCCGTCTGTCCGTCTGTCCGCGTGTGGCCAAAACTGGTGCCTAAACCGTTCCGCCGCTGTTCTCCAAAACTGATATTACTTCATAAATTTAAAGAAACTCGAGACCCTCTCAGTTTGAAACGGATACTATGATTTTTCAGAGTACTTAACATGAAGCCTCAACAATATTTTCAATTTCTTTTCAAAAAAGGCTTAACATTTTTTGATTAAATTTGTCTTCGAGAATAGCGCAAAGGACGTTTAAGAAAATTTTCGTTGAAATATTGATTTTTGGTAAATTGGAAAAGTTTACATTTTCCGGAGTCTTCCTATATTTACAATATTGAATATATAGATTTTTCCTGAGTGAAATATGTTCTTTAAAGATAGATCGTAAAATAAGGTCATGTACAAATCACCGCAAATGTGAATAGTTTTTGCGCGCTTTGGTATGAAATAAAGACAATTAAAACAAACAATTATTTTCTCGAAAAAGTTCCAAAAGTTTTCTTTAAATTTTCTTCCCGTTGGTATCAAAAATGGATAAACTAGTGGTGCTAAAGCAGCACGAACTTTCTCGCCCGTATTTTCACACAAGATTACACGAAAAGTACTCAAATTTTCGAAAAATTGTACATGACTTTATTTCAAAATCTATTAAAGATAGATTTTATTAAGGAAAATATTTTATTAAGGGAAAAAATTTCAATCATTAATATTTTAGTTGAATGAAGATGCCGAAAAAAAATTGAACTTGAATTTTCGAAAAATCAGGGTTTTCAACAAAAATGAGATCTGCAACTTTCTCTTAAACGTCCTTGACACTATCAAACAAAATTAAATCAAAAACAACGGAGACATTTTTTGAAAATTTTGAAAATGTCCCAGGTGCTTCATGTAAAGTATCCACCAAAATTAAAATATCGGTTTCAAATTCAAGAATGCGCGACATCAGTCAGATAGATAGAGGATTGGCAATTTTCGAGAAAATCGGCAAAAGTTGTAATACCAAATCGACAAAATAGTAAAAAGTTGTCCTAAACCAAAAGATATACGATTAGTTACATTATAACTCGAACATTAAAATAAGATTTTTGAAAGTTTTCTTGGCTTCCATCCCACCCCCCACACCCTCTACAGCTCAAAACCTGATTTTTTATTTCCAAGTTTTGGAAATTTAACACAATTTTGTCTTATTGAAAAAATATCAAAAAATTAGAAAATAATTAATAATGCCAGAAAAACATTTTTCTTTCTCGCTAGCACTTACGCAGTATAGAGAAAGTTTTGTAATGCTGTGCGAGAAAACGGCAAATTTTCGGCAGAAAAACTCTTATTGCTGGGCCCTCATGACGAAAAAGTGAATAAATCCAGTTGCAAAATTTAGAAAAAAATTCCATAACACGCGGTTTAGACAGAATTCATGTTTTGAGGGTCCTTAATACCGAAAAATGGTTTGACGGCGAAACATCCGTCGGCCCGTCTGTTCTTCCGTCTGGTATACTATGTGACCAACACTTGCATCTAAACCACGAGTAGGATTTTTCTCAAATTGAAGAAACCCCTGCCGATTTGGCCTGACTCAAAGTTCTGTGGTTTTGAAAAACATTCATTAACTTTTGGGGGTATTTTACATAAAGCCCCTGCCACATTTATAAAACTTTCTCAAAATGGCTTCAAATTTTTTTCTTTAAATTTATTGTAAGATTATAGTAAAATACACTTATTAAAGTAGCATTTTTCCAATTTTCACTATCTAAATTTTCGATAACTCAAAGTTTGATTTTTTCGGCAACTTCCTATAACTTCAAAATTGAAGAAAGAGATTTTTCCTTCAAAAGAAATGTTTTAGTAGTTCTTTCATTAGTTATTTTTTAATTTAACTTAATCGGTTCTTTCATTAAGGCCATGTATATTTTTTGGAACTTTTAGTAGTTTTTGTGCAATATTGCGTGCAATATGTGCCAGCAATTTTAAAAAATAACTAACAAGATTTTCCCAAAGGCGGCTCTAAATTTTTCTTAAACCTTTTGGTAGAGATACATGTACTCTATGAGATAACATAAACGCCATATTGTTGTATTCTTTTGTTTTTTCAAAAATTACAAAGATTAAATTTTTAAACTTGTCTCTCACGTCGATATTTCATTAGCGGCGATTTGTTCCCATTATTATATTTCCGAGTAAATGTGCTTTGTAAGAGTAAATGATGACTATGTACGAGTAAATGATGTTATACAGTTCTTCGAAAACTCAAAATTTTACTTTGTAAAACGAGCTCAAAATTCCGCATTTTCAGAAACACTCAAAAGACAAAATTTTAAAATTTTCTTCATACTACAGATAGTGCAAATGCACTGTGTAAGATGACATAAAAGTCATTTCGCTTTTTTTTTTGCTTAAAAAATACACAAATGTAATTTTTTTAGATATCACTCACGTCTTTAATACGCATATTTCCAGGGATTTGTGGAAGAGTTTCAAATGACTTCGAATGAAGTTTTTCGAAAACTCAAAAGATTTCCCTGAAAAAGAGTTTCAAATTTCGTATACAGTAATGCTGAAACGATAGTTTTTTTTTTAAACGGCTCGAAAGTTTTGAACACAAATGTCCTTATAGGACGAATTTTACTCTTCTTTAATATTCTTGAAGTAACATTTCAGTTCTATCATTAGGAAACGGAAAAATTGAATATGTTTACATGTACTTTGGTTGGCAATAGATTGCAGCTGGCAAGGCGATGGGGCAAGATTGTAAAGCTGACACACGCAAATGAAATTAGAAAACTAACAAGTAAGAGAAAGTCTGCCATTCTGTAGCTCCACTAGTTTTGATTGCTGAGCTATAGTGAAAAAAATAAAAACCATTATCACTATTTCCCCGACTTTAAATCACATTGACTTTAAATACCCTTCGACAATGTATTCTGCAATTCTGTGCATTTATTGTAGTTTATAACAAATTTGTATTGAAAATTATTTTCTCCATTTTGTTATAATAATGGAACCGACATTACGATTAAAACAACAGATAATAACAGAAAAGAGTATAATAACAGAAAAGCGAAATTATTTTAATAACATTGAATATAACAGAAAATATTCACTTGAGATAAGAGGTTCGCTTTTCTCTCAGTGTACACTTGGCATCAAACAAATATCATGCATTAGTTACATTATATCATACATTATAATGGAAAAACATACTTACAATGTATATTATAATAAACCATTGAATTCAATATCATTCGTACTCAATATTTTCACTTTCCCACTTTTTAAAAAATTGTAAACACGCAGTTTTTGGTCTCTAATACACTGTATGTTCACGCTCGAACTGCCAGATCATATGAAAGTTAGTCAGTCGGTACATATTTTGAAGGTGTACGTTTCGCAGATTTGACAAATTTCTTCTTTTTTTAAAAAAAATCTGTTAAATAAAATCGTTTTACCTATTGGAGGACGATCTAAAATTTTCTGTGTGCCAACTATGCTTCCATAGATTACAGGGAATGCTGAAAAGACATGATTTTTATCGCGTAGCGGACCCACGGGAGAAGAACCTATTTTCCGGCATTTGACATATTTAAGAGCTCTAGGAAATTTGTAATGGAAAGAGTTTATTTAATCATAATATAATTATGTTAATTCGAGTGTTATGACTCGTGATTTTAGGCACGAAACTTAAATTTCTAAGTAGATAACGTTTAGATAGATATTTACTATTTCTGCAGGTAGGGTTTTACAACGTTATGGCAGAACATTACAATTTACATATTTCTAATAGGAATATTAATTTAATGTAACTTTAAATTATTTTAAGGCAATAATAATAATAATAATAATAATAATAATAATAATAATATGATAAAATGTTAACAAAAAGAGCAATAATAGCAATAATAGAATTAACTGTACATTTTATGACTGATCTGCATAATTATTTTAAACTATTAAATACGGTACTAGACTTTTTAATTACACGGCACTGCACTTCACTTCACAACATTTGCACTTCACTTCTCTTTCTACTTCTCTATTACACTACACTTCACATCACGTCACCACACTTCAATGCAATACTACTTTGAATATAATTATATATTTAATAAAGCAACAATAATTTAAAGCAAAATAATTGAAAGTTGATTTATTAAAATAGGATATTCACAGTAATGCTTAATATTATCCCGCGCGTTTTATAATATGGAGCTAAATTTCACCAATTTATGAATGTACCTTATTAGCTCAGCTTCATAAAATTATTGGTTCCTTAATTATTATTAAATTTCTCAAAATAATCGTTTATGTGATAAATTTGAAGATCCTCGAAATGCAATGTTAAAAAAATTAGTTCCAACATTGGGGCGGGGGCATTTGCCCCTCTTGTGCCCCCCCCCCCCCGAATCCGCCTCTGATCGAGGAATATCGATATTGGAGAAAATCGGCTGAAAGATTTTGGGACTAGCGTTGATGATAGACGGATGGGCAGACTTTTTT
Organism: Teleogryllus oceanicus; assembly: GCA_964035755.1. Lineage (NCBI taxonomy): Eukaryota > Metazoa > Arthropoda > Insecta > Orthoptera > Gryllidae > Teleogryllus > Teleogryllus oceanicus. Next base: position 107,808,938 of record CAXIVR010000008.1, on the reverse strand, counting down.
TTCGTCAATCGATTTTTGGGTATCAAGAACGCACAAAACATTGACTCAGGCCACACCACGTGTTAGATGGAGTAATTTACTATATATAGGAAAAGGATTTATTCAGTTTTTGTACCACAGTCCGACAATAAGAGTTTTTCTTTTAATTTTTCCGCGAATAGAACAAGGGTCACTTAAAAGAATGGCAAGTTTCATTGTCATTGAACTATTCGAATTTTCGAAAATTGCGAATCTATAAATAATGCGAGAATGAATGAGCTGTTGCTGCACTACTATATCAAAATCTTTTCTAAATTTGTCAATGAAAATTGGCATATATTACCAAGTTTTATTCGTTATGATAATTTTAACGTCATATTTTTCTATTGAAAACTGAAAAATTGAGAAAAATGTGAAAAAATGAATTTTGACAAAATACTATTTTCTAAGCATACATATTATATGTTCACTAAACAATTGTATTTACTGGTATGATCTATAAATATTGTTCTAAATTATTTTCTGTGTAATTACTTTCTGAGAAAATTGTTCATTACTGATGCCACTCTAACAATGGTGTCAATGTCAGCCAGAGACATAGATTCAGTGCTATAAACCACATTTAAAAGAGCGCGTATGTACAAAAAGTCCAGTTTCACTTCTTTTACTTCTCGCTGACCGATTACGCAGGAAAGAGAGAGTTATGAAATGCTACGCGAAAAAGCGTAGTACTATTACTGGGCCCTATTACAGTGCATCAACTGATGTTACTGCAGTCCCTCTGACCGGGAGGTCCTAGGTTCCAGTCCGGACGGTGGCAGGATTTCCGACACTAGCTTGTCAGCTAGGTTGAATTCAGTTGCTGTCTGGAGGAGAATTTTAGCGACCGGCTGCTCTGATCGGTATTTCCGTAGTTTCTCCGATCTACGCCAGGCGAATGCCGGACTAATATCCGAACAAACGGACCACAGACCGCGCGCGATCTTTCCTGCCTCTTTCTTGTTCTATTCTTACTCCTTACACACACTAACACTAACATGCACTATACTACCACACTTGTCGGGAAACCGGCCGGGAGCTTAGAGCTTGTCCTAGCTGGGGCGATGCCCCGCTGGTGAGAGATACCTACACTAGCCGACGGTAGGTCGGCGCCGGATCTCGCCATACAGCGAGGGAAGACCACCACTACACCCCGAGCAAAAAACATGCACTTCACTTTTAAGGACCACAGTAGTTGACGCGTCCGGAACCTCTAAAAATCAATGAATCGAAAATTGCAAAATTGCAAATTTTTTTCGACGTCTTCCTTCAACTACAATTATGAAGATAGAAAGTTTTTCTCTTAATGAACTCTGTTCCTTAAAGATTGATTTTGAAATATGTTCATGTATAATTTTTCGGAAATTTGAGATATTTTCGCGTAATTTTGCGTGAAAGTAAGGGCGAGAAAGTACGTGTTGTTTTTAGCACCACTAGTATCAAATTATGTTACGTACCGTAACACACTTAAAGATAGAACTGCCAAGTGATTCGGTTTCGGGAGACAAGTTTCCGATGCATAAAACCCCAAGTACTTGGACAACAAGGCTATAGATTCGAAACTAACTTAACGCCTGAATATCTTATGTTGTGTTTGTGGCGTCTGAGGCATTCTGAGTGCGAGTATTGTACCCTAAACTTTCCATAATCTCTTTCCACATCTGTATCCTAATCCTTCCGTAATCTCTTGCCCTGACTAGTAATTGTCAGCTCGGTGTGTGAGATGTGTGTGTAAACTGTGTGTAACTGAAGAACAGGATCCCACATCCAGAACAATGGTTCAAGAACTGAGATGAGCTCAAGGAATACCATTGGCTACTAATGTGAAGGAACTAGGCGTAGGTAGACCTGTGCGATGCTCGGGGCACATGAAGGTGCTCTTCATTGCGAGTGTTCCCAAAGGGGCAGTAGATACCGTGAGAGCACCTGGTAGGCTTTTCAGGGGCCGTTAGATAGCGGCTCGGAAGAGGGAGATACAAAACTTAAAACCCCGCCCAGAATCAAGAGAAGAAGAAACCGACTAGTACGAGAAAGTCCGGTTCTCTATCACCACCAGTTTCTCTTTATAGAGTTTTTTTGCGTTTAACTTTTCTCCTGGTTATTGCCTACAATTGGCAGCAGATGATAACTTTCAATGGAAGAGAGATTAAATTGCAATAAAGAAAGCTATTTTACTCCACATGTTCTGCTCTTTAATCTAGTGACTGTATTCAAGAGGGGAAAATATCCTAATGAATATGACTTAATATGATCTGTTCGAAGATTCCCCACTTTGTGAATCATTGTTTTCAAAGTGAAAATAGCTTCATACTGGGACACAACTTTGAACGACTAGCTCTGGAATTTAAGGTTACAGCATCTTAGCTTGGAACTGTGCTTGGGAAACTATTTTGATATCGTTGAGCGTTGACATTAAATTGTACGGAATACGTAACAATCAATTCAATTTTACTTGTAATGTATTTCGAGATTCTGTTCTTTTCTGATCATTAATGCTAACCGGTAGGTGCACTCAGGAAAGCTACATTTCCGCAAATACATCCGAAAGTTAAAAAAACATAAATTTTATGGGACATCACAGAAACTTCCCTCGGGTCTCATGTCCCCCCATGTCCTTCCCCTCAGCATGTTGTCCTGCATGTTCTCTAGCAAGTACCCTCGCATGCTCCCATATTCCCTTATGTTTAACTTGACCTCAAACTGTCATTCAAAATTTTATTATCAGTGGTTTTCACTTTTTATATACTTGTATGTTCGGAGTTTAGAGATAGTTATGTAATGTTGCTGAAAACGATTTCCAGATTTTGGCAGTAATACCCCTTTTGGAGATTACTTATAATGGCAAATTTTTTTTTACGTCTGTCTGTTCATCCGTCTGCCCGTTATTCTGTCTGATTTGAACTACACTAGCGCCTAAACTGAACGCAGAAGTTTTCCCAAAATGTATATTCCCAGATTGATGCGTCCGAACTCCAGTTTCTGCAAATTTAAAACGAATCTTTTAATTTTTGAGGTTAGGGCACTTGAGTCTTTCGGACACTTTCAAACATTTCCAAAAGTAACTCTACTTTTTTCTTTAAATTTGTGCACAAATAGAGCAATGAACGCTAATAAATATTGCATCGATGTGAATTTTATTAAAACCTCGAAATTTTCAAAAATTAAAAATGTTTTCGATCTCTTCTTGCAACTACATTATTGAAGATAGTTTCTTCTTAATAAAATCTACTCTTCGAAGTTAGGTCTTTAAATAATACCAAGATGCTTTCAAAATATGACGTTTCTTACATATTTTGAACCAAATCGTCACTATTTTCCACTAGCATATAAACCAGATTTTCTAAAAAGTCCCCAACTTTTTCTTTAGTATTTTTCTCGAATAAAAAATTGTTTGCCTAATAATATAGTCCAGGTCTGATTTTCATAGAAAACTCTGTGATTTCACAGATATTGAAAGGTCAATTTGTTTCCACGCCGTAAACCAACATTATTAGAGAAAGTGATTTCTTTTTAGTACGTTTCTCAATATCATATTTTAAAAACTTTCCAAATACGTACACTTGTAAAAAAAATAGTTGTTTTTTAGTTCAGTTATAACGTGACAAAGCTCAAATCTTTTTTTAACCTTCCTACACCTTCAGTATTGAACCTAGAGATTTCTTTCGTAATGCAATCTATTTGCCAATTTAAGATCTTCTTAATTATTTCATGTAGAATTTTTTGAAATACGCGAATTGTTGAGATTTTCAGGGACAATTTTCCGCGGATTCAAAACGGGTTGTTTGCATGGTTGACCGGTGACATGATACATTCAAGCTGTGGGGCTCGCATCCTGAGTGCTCAAATTACTTTTTTCTTTATTGATTATTTTTTAACTATACAGCACAATGCACTAATTTAATGTCAGAAATAACTTTTTCATTACAACTTTTGAATTTCCAAATATTATATATATACGAATTTTTTAGTCTTTTGGGTGTCTTTTCTTTAAGATTTTTAAAAGAAGGGTAAAGTGTTATTAGGATTTAAGTTGAAATAATATCATTTTACGTAACGGTTAAAATTAATGTACTTTTTTTTGGCATCACCAGTTTTTTTTAACAAATAGAGCTAAGTATTCTTTTAAATATTTTACAATCTCATTGATACGATGTCATCAATTGAAATCAATGTCACTGCAGTGCCTCTAACCGGAAACCTCTAACGGTATTAGGAACATTCGTATACACTTTTTGTTCGAGTTTGCCGTTCAAATGTACCATTTCTACGCCTTTATATATTATTGAACAATTGTTTATGAAGCTATGGTCAGTAAAATTCGAAATGTCTCGAACTTCGTCACTGAGCTGAAGGCGCAATTGAAATCTTTTCCATCAATCTGCCTGGATCTGTCTGCGACGAGCCTTTCCTTGTCTCTCACAGCACCTACACTGATTCTTTTTGAAGATACATTTATTTCCAGGAGTCTTTTCCCTTCTAACGTTTTCTCGATGAACGATATTCCATATTCCATAATTTTGTAAGCATTTCAACTCCATTTCTTCTTTCTATTTATGGTTCTTTCTATTTATGTTCCTCACACGCGTTTACAACTTCCCCTCACTTTTCGCAACAAATTCATTGCCCACATTTCTGGCTACATTTCTGGCTACTTTATCACATGATGTTTAACTCTAGAAGATCTGCCATTTTTTGATTATGAAGGATCATACTTCAATTAAACATAATTTTTTTTAACACGCTTTGTGCGAAACGCGTTTTTTCGTGTTTGTTTTCTGTGTGTGAAACAGCTAATGTTTTCACAATACGAAAAATCGCGAATCGTGTGCGAAACATCTGTAAAGATTTGCAATTGTCTTTCGTCTTGACGACGTCTTGTTTATTATTTACAAACAATAGTGTTACGATACTGACTGGAATTCATTTACTTTTGTACAAGTAAGGTATTTCTAATTATTTTATATATAATTTATATTGTTTTACTTGACGCATTGCGTTTCGCTCACGGTGTGTTAAAAAATAGTTTATGCAACACAGGCGCGAGATGATCCCCGCATTCGTCTCTTGTTCGATGTCTCTCGTCATACCGGTAGCGGTAGCTCAGTGCAGCGCCTCTGACCGGGAGGTCCTAGGTTCGAGTCCTGACGGCGGCAGGATTTTCGACACTAGCTTTTCAGCTTGGTCGAATTCAGTCGCTGTCTGGAGGAGAATTCTAGCGGCCGGCTGCTCTAATCGGTAATTTTCCGTGGTTTCTCCGATCAACACCAGGCGAATGCCGGAGCAGTACCCTAATAAACGGGCCACGGACCGCGTGCGATCTTTCCTTCCTCTTCCTTGTCCTATCCTCTCCCCTTTACACACACACTTACACTAACATGCACTAAACTACTACATATTCCGGGAGACCGGTCTGGAGCTTACAGCTTGCCCCGGCTGGGGCGGTGCCCTGCTGGTGGGAGAGTCCTGGTTAGGGAGAAACCCCACTGGTAGGTCGGCGCCGGATCTCGCCATCCAGCGGGGAAGATCATCACCATCTCTCAAGAAAACCATGCACTACACTTACGGGACTAATGACCGAAGCCGTTGTTCGCGCCCGGAAACGAAAAAATCAATCAATCTTTCGTCATCACTATGCTCCGACGACAAACTCGACTCGTGCTTGAATCACCTGTACATAAACTCGTGCGTGAATCCCTTGTTACGTAAACTACTATTTCCTTACGGTTTTCTTTCTCTTCAGGTATTATTTTTCTGAAAATTCATAATTCATATTCTTCAGATATTGTTTTTATTATTCATTATCAAGTTTATTAGTACTTCAGGATCAACTTCACTTTTTTATCAAAAAACTGATCAATGACTTGTTCATGTTGAAATTCTCTAAGTCGTTTCGCTCCGCCTTATTATGAGGGAGACAACCATTTGGAATTCGAGAGGCACTCACTACATTTCTTGACTCAAGAATATCTTACTTCTTAGATTAAATATTCTATCGGCTTTACACTATCAAGAATGTCATATAAATATTCCTTGATTGCATCTTTTACACAACGGATGTCCTTGTTTCCAAAAAACGCAGGAACCGTCAAATCTGAAATGCATGGTTTGATCGCTGATCACAATTTCATTGGAACTTGTGATCATGTGTGTATGTAACAAAGTATACAGATTGTATACAGTATAACATTGTACACAGATACTGCAGTTTGTCCATATTCCGATTAAAAATTCGAAGGTAATCCCTAAATCAACAATAATGTTTTTGAGGACTTTGATTGGCTCTTTCTGCAATGCCATTGCTTTGGTGAGTTCTTGTTAGTTCCGTTTGGTGAGTTCACGTTAATTCCTTTATTCTTATCGGAATTTGTCAATGTAGTATTAACTAACTCCATTGCATTATTATTATTATTATTATTATTATTATTATTATTATTATTATTAACATCCTTGTCATCTCTTACATATATATGACCTTGTGAGTAGTTTCGTTTTCTCCACTATTCAATTAGTTCAAAACATAGTAATTTGTTTGCTTTATAAACTTCACAAACAATATCCGTCAATATTATTCAATTTCTTCAACAAATATTTGTTTCTTCCTCACGGTAGTGTCGGCATGGACCACATAGATCATTATGTAATCGCTCTAAACTGTTTGATGCTGTTTTATATCTGAAATTTTAAAAAGGAACCTCAAGAATGACTCTAGCATCTTTTTAACCGTCAGATTCTATATACGGAGGTCCGACTGAATTATCTCCGTTTCTGTATTCTAATAATAAAATTATCCCTTGGTAATACTCTTTCGCGATAAGAATAGTTTTTTTTTCATCTTGCCACACTTCTCCTCTAATAAAATTGTTTTTTATTCATTATGCATTGACAGTAAATTTGAATTCAGTTTCTATAGATGTAGCGCCCTTTCCATATTGGCTTTGATCATTTCATGAAACACTAAGGTTTAATATCGAGAATCTACCACGAAGTCCAAACTTATATTTCTTTCAGATTTAAAAGTAGTGGTTTTAATCATGGCCGTATTCTTGTTTCTTAATAAATCGTTTCTTGACATCATACATGCCGTACTTTCCAAATATAATAACCAGGAAATACTATCATCACTCGTTTTACTATCATCTTCCCCTGCCATTATTGAATGTTTTCTTGGGCCGTTTGATGAATCAGATGCACGATAATTCAAAGTGTGTACTTTTCCTTTATTCGCAAAAGTTTCGTGAATCTTTCTATTCTTAGATTTGAAAGAGTTCTTTGGTTTATTTTTTCGTGTTTGTTGTGACATCTTTCTTTCCAATACCAACATTCTGGCGATGTGGTCCTAACTTTCCTCATACAAAACAATTCACTTTCTTGGATTCTTTGTCTTTGCAACCACTCGTTTCGTTACAACTTTTTGATTAAACGTTGATTTTTTTCATAATATAAAATAATATATTTTAAGGATTCGAAGTCAATATCCGCGTTTGCATACAATGCTGTTGTTATCGCGTTGAAAGTCTTGGGTAATCCATTAATGACACGGTACACCAGTTTACTTTCCTTGCGGTTAAGCTCATTGGTAAACGTGCTCGCTTTCCCTGACGCGACTCGATTCCCGGTCGGGCAAGATTGTAACGTTTTCTTGCAATGTCTCAGTATATGCTGCTGTTTGACGATGAGAGAACTCACTTCTCAGGTTGAGAAGACCAGAATACGGCGTGGGGATGTCTCGTGCTACCCACACGTAACCCCTTAACCCATGGCTCCGAGGTCGGGAGTCTTCTGGTAGCCAATGGTCCGTGCGCGGGCTGTACAGGCAGACACCAGTTCACTGTCTTCAACATGAGCATCTAGTTCATTTATCCACAGCTCATCACTCTGGATATGAATTTACAAAGATTCTTTGACTTCCTCTTCCAATCGTGATATTTTCCATTTTCATCTTAATCAACTTACCCATCTCCGTAACTTCGGTCGTTTCTGTAGCGTGTTTTAAAAAACCCTAGCGTTTGTGATTCCTTTGCATGAAATTAATTGTTCGTGTGAAAACATAGAATGATAATTTCCATAATGAAATCATTTTTACATGACCATTCTCGCCATTTTCTTACATTTACTTTCGTTATCGTCAGTGATGTTGGGTTCTTCTTTCACTAAAACGTCTTCAAATAGGCGTTTTTGTTTTATCAGAGCGCTCATTTTCAGAATCCAGTAATTGGAGTTGGCATTGGATAACATTTCTAGTTATCCATACGAATTTGACATATCTTCAGTTATGGTTTTACTTTAATTGACACAACCACACTCACTCAACTACCAAATTGCAACGTTTATAACGTATTACGATGACAATTCAATACGCAACTCATAATCAACATAAACGTTTATTTCACCCACACAATTATAAATTCTACAGACAGAATGTATAGATTCATTCTGTCTGTATACATACATTACAGAATAGTTAAGAAGTCAAACGATACTTATGTCAACAAATATTTCTCTTTAGCAGTTACATTTCCTCTCGCAAATTATGGAAATTATGGAGAGTGAGCGATCGAAAGCCAAATTATGCCAGAACTTCGCCACTCTTCACTGACTCCTTTAAAATGCGTTTTCTGGGATGTACTGAGCGCCACATGCATACGAGCACAGCTCGTGAAAACTGATGAGCGAAAACCATAACTCGTCTTTATGCGCTATTCTTCTGACCACCGTAGGTGAATCCGTCCGTGGACTGCAGTATATGGATCACAACGTACCGGATTGCAGACATATAACTCTTTCACGTGCAGTTGCGCCACGGTACATGGGGAGAATTTCACTTCTGGACCTACGTCAAGATCCACCGCAAGATGCAGTGCTGTATGGCGCCATCAGGCTATTACCATAAAAGGTCAGCGACTGGCATTATATGTATTATATTGGAAAGTCCATGTCTTGGCATGAATACTCTTCAGTCATTGTCACACTGCTGGAACCTCATCTGACAAAGCTCTAAGATTACTCTTTGGGAACAAGCAATACGCGAGTCAACACAAATTGGCATTAATCAAGACAGGAGATTTAGTCTCATTAAAAATCGTCTGCATACTATAGATCGATAAGTAAATTTCATGAAAGCACGTACCTCAAAACGTCGAATGAGTTTGATTTTACCACTCTATTTCTGGTAAGAGATCCAGCCCCATGTAGCAAATAAGATAAGTGAAAATGTAGTTTCTTATAACGTGTAGTAACATGTTCACGGAGAAGGAACGTATTTTCTGCATTATTTCACGAAAATTCCACATATGTGGTAATTTACGAATGACTGTAAAATGCATACCTTTTCTCTTGATAAAATATTACAGATGTTTCATCACCTTATTATGTTTCATTACACTGATCTGTATCTATTTTAATTCTGTAGTCATTTACTGAGCATTACATTCAAGAGCAAAGCCAGGATTTTCATTGGAGGTGGGTACAAAAAAGAAATATAATCATTATTAACGAAGTGCATGTGGCACAAAATAATAATTAAAACAATAATTAAATAAAAACAATAAATTATAAATGTAAAATTATAAAATAAATAATTAAAAATATAGCTTTGTTGTTATTAACTTGCTGACTTACAATGGCCCGAGGCCACCAGATTAAAGCAGAGATCTTTCCTGACTTAGAGGTGAATGAAATATTAAACAAACTAGTGACACGCAGCAGCTAAAATATTGATGAACATTATCACACAAAATGGTCTTCCAACAATTAGCATCCACACTGATGAAGAACAACAAAAATTTAAAAAAATTTTAAAAAGTCTTCAAAAATATTGCAAAAATACAATATTATATAATACATCTATTCTTTGCATACCGAGTCCAGTATCAAAAATGTTGCGGTTCCGTAACAAATATTTAATTTAATGCCCGACACCATTTTCCTTTCAGCCATATTGTCACATGACGTCAGTTATATCGGAAGTAGTGATGCACTGACTATGAGAATTCACTCGGGGCGCGCAGTATGAGAAAAGGAAGAGTAACTCACTCAAATATTTGCGTTTTTCAAGCAACATCGAAACTGATTTATTGTCTTTGGATTTTTCCCGAGTTCTTAAGTATCTAACGATACCATACGATACCTTACGACAACTATTTATAACACATTTACGAAATATTCCTCATACTGATACATTTAGCAGATGTTTGCGTTTTCACTTCTTCAATTTTTCCTTTTTCTCCTCCTCCTCTTCCACCTCCTCTTCCTCTTCTTCCTCCTCCTCCTCCTCCTCCTTCTTCTTCTTCTTCTTCTTCTTCTTCTTCTTCTTCAGTGTCTTCTTAAGCAGTGATAATTGTTGACTTCTAAGAAACCTTTTATGATTTTCTGCCAGCTTTAATATCTCTTACATTATTGAAGTTCATTCGTATATCTACCGAAGAATAACTTTCAACCTGCAGTTTCCTAATTTCCCGCTAATAATTACTGAATTACATTATCTAAATAAGAAGTAAACAAAGACGGTAATGTACAAAACTCGGAATTAAAAATACTTATTAATATATTTCATTTTCACATGTGCTCTTATTTCACTAATTATTTTGAATACCCGGCTTTAAATATTTTCACAATATGAAAAAAATATTTTAAACATTTTTACAACTGAATGTCATATTATTAAGACAATTACATTTTATCCTCTGTTTTAGCTGATTTAATTTAAATACGATATTGAAATACGATTTTACTTTTATAAACGTGGACTTTCCTCGCCTCACATAAGTTAACTAGTGGCTCTACGGAAGGGTACAGACTCTCTTCTACTAGATAGTTTACTAATTTCCTTGGTCTGGGCTGGAATTTCGGTCTTGTCCCAACCTCTTGCCAAATGTTTCAACTAAGATTTTCATATAAGACGATCTTTTACTCTTCTATAATATTCTTCAAGTAATATTTCGGTCCTACCATTAGGAAGGTATCCAGTCCAAATAAATGAGAAAACTAACTAGCACGAGAAAGACTGTGCTATTTGTGGCACCACTAGTTTAATATTTACATTATTTATCTTTACAATTGGCATTTGAATATTTTACCATAGTAGGTTTATCACATCATTACAATTCAGTCCTTTGGCTATCAGCCAAAATTTCATTTCCCTTTTTGCATTTCTGTTGTGTCAGATAAATTTGTTATTAGGTCTTATAGAGTTTTTGTTTGTAAGTACATCCATGAAGTACTCCAATTTATCAAGTCCGACATTGACTACATTATCATTAAATAAGCAGTACTTATCTAACTCTCAATTGAAGGTTTTTACAATACTAGAGCCATGCATATGAACGTATTTCTTGAGAACATATTAATGTATCTGTTCAGTATTTGTTGACACGTGCCGCCAATACACGATGGCCCATAATACGTATTGCAATTTCCTAGGGGATTTGGGTCAGGGAGTCGGAGATGATGTTCGTGGCAAGGGGTGGGAAATCTCGTACGACGAAGTTACGTAAGTGATGTCTCTCACGTAGCAGCACATTATGCACTGGTGTTTGTCAGGTGTAGGAACTCTCAAGGAACTAGGGAACCAGCCCAGTGGCAATGACTATATTGTTTGTTTGTGTTTTTATTTTTATATATTTATTATTCAGATTTGATGCGTCTGAACATTATTCGTCATTATGCATGTATCTCACGAACATCACATCTATTTTTTTCTGTTGTCAGCACCGAATTATAAAATAAAGAAACTGGATGCTAGCGATCGGATCGTTCCCGGAGTTTGGGCGGATGGTTCCTAGTTGTGCGGTGGCCGCCTAACATTAGTATACGCGATGTTGCCTACCTATTAGGGACGCGATGTGAACATTGGATTATGTGTTAACTTTGTAATGACATTTACTTCCACATGTTCTTCGTCATATGTTACCTTCTTCGACGTCCTACTTGCCCTAGAATTTTGTAACATTTATTTTCAGTCAGCTGTAGATATGTAACAGGTGAATGTAATAAAAGGCGAAAATGTCAGCAGTTGTGCGCACACAATGTTTTATTGTCACAGAAAATCAAGATGTAGCCATTTTTCATTATATATAAATAATTCATTTATGTAAACTCGTATTTGTTACAAGATCTATTTTCTAAACGCCTAATGCGGCATATAATTTGTACTGAAATAATTTATCAAAACGATTGAAATAATTCAAGTCGTTGTCGTTGTCATTGCCAAAAATATTGTATAATTCAATAAGAGCAGCTTTCGATGGCTTAGCCATCATCAACGGTTTCCTGGTACAGGAAATATAAACAAAACATTAGAATTAACATTTTTTGTTTATACTTCTTGTATCAGGAAACTGATGATGGTGGCTAAGCCATCCAAAGCTGCTCTTGGTGAATTTAAGTAATGACAACGCAATGGCAACGTCTTAATGACAGGCAATGACAACGCCTTGAAATATCTCAATTATTTAAACGCCAGCCATAATTCACCGCTAATCCAATATTACCAAAGTGAGACGTTCACTAAGGGCATCTCACAGACTTTTGTTGTTGTGTTTTTCGGGAATTTGGGAGTTTATAGCGTCTGCTCGAGCAGATAGCAGCTCATAAATTCTAGAATTTGGCGCCTACTTAACTACTTCATTCATCGCACACGAATAGAAAATTGCCTATTAGCCGGCATTCAAAATCTTTTCTTGAAACTACTCACGATGCGTCATTCTCATAATATTTCGTAGACATCAACAATTTATTTCCTTACCTCGACCTTCACAACCCAGGTACTTAATGTATGTCTACTTCAGCTTCGTACGTGAAATCTTGGTTGAAGTAAATAAACAATGTAGTTCTTTCCGGGTACTGATTCGCTATGACATATTATTTCAAATACTATTTGCATTAAGGGACACACTCATAACTTAATATTAACATCTGAATAAAAACAAACATTTGGAATACGTGATATCAAAAAATGTTGATGAATATATTATTTTTAAATAAAAATAAATGTTGACTGCATAATGCATGATAAAATTTGGAGATACGGAAAGCGAAAATCAATAATGTTCAAAAAAACATTTTTTATGCATAGTCAAATCCAAATGAGGTGGTAGTGTGAACGCACGGTCTAAAATATTGCCAATTAAATGGAGCGAATTACAATTCTATTGCGCTGGCCGCGATTAGTCCCATTCACCTTCCAAAGATCGATTGGATGCAGTTGCGCGCGATGGCTAAACGCGGAGCGCGAGTGCGGGGGCGCGGCCGAAATGGCATGGCGCGTTGTTGTTTGGTGCGCAGTGAGGGGCGTGATGCGCGCGCGGCGGGCGGGGCGGCCGCCGGCCCACGCGCGTGCCTGCACGGCGGCGAGGCGGGCGGCGTGAGCGGCGGCGGGGCCATGCGGCGCGCGGGCGGCGAAGGCGGCGGCGGCGGCGGCGGCGCGTAACGGCGTGGACGCCCCGCGGCGCGGCGGCGCCTGGCCGACAAGGTGTCTTCCAGCCAGTGGACTCTGCGCATCTCGGAGGCGGACGTGAGCGTCGCCAGCAGCGAGTTCCTAGCTGCGTGTGCGTCTGCCCGCGCGTCGCGCGACGATGTGCGGAGCGCGGGCGGCGGCGTGGGCGGCGCGGGCGGCGGCGGCGGGGCGGCGCTGGGCGCGGCGGGCGGCGCTGCCGCTGGGCGGCCGGGCGCCGACCCGCGGCCGGCGGCGCGTGGCTGAGGCGCGCGCCCGCGGCGCGGCCCGGGCCGGCGGCGCCTGCGGGGCGGCGGCAGCGACTGCAGCAGCGACGGCGGCGGCGGCGGCGGCGGCCACCTGCGCCGGGCCAGCTCCGGCGGCACCTTCGCCTGGCCGCGCTTCATGTCCACTGCCAAGCGCCTGGTGCTGTCGCTGCGCGGCGGGCGGCGGGCGGGGGCGGCGGGGGCGGCGAGGGCGCGGGCGCGGGGCCGGGCGCGGGCGCGGGCAGCGCCTCCTCCTCCACGCGCCTCGTGCTCGACCACCCGCACGGCCCCGGCGGCCACTACGGCGGCGCGGGCTCCGTGCACGAGCTGGACGAAATCGCGGTGGTGTCCGCCAATGCGGAGCCCTGCCACCTCAAGTACGGCAGCGGGCCGCTGGGCGTCGCGGCGAACGGGCCGCGCGTCGTCCCAGGTGAGCCTTCCCCTCGGCTGCAGCGGGAGCGCGCGCGCGCGGGCGTCGCTCAGCTTCCCAAACACTTGCTTCGTTCAACCGTCAATTCGCTTTCATTCAACTACACATCTGTCTTTCATAACAACAAACGAAGTCTTATTAATAATAATTAAACAAATACACACGAACATCACGTTACCCATGTAAGTATTTATCGTTTCATAAAAAGATGATTGTAGAGGTATCAATGATGAAACAATGACTGATTGATGCACAAATGAGCTGTCGTCTCAAGTAAAGAACCGGAAATGACGTCACTTACCGTTTTCTGTCGTTTAGGGTATGTGAGAGAGTCGAAGATTATGCTTTCTGCCATTGATAATGTGGTGATAAATATATAATAAAATTAGAATGACCCAATTTTGGCTTTGCGTTCCTGATTGTTTGGAAACTCATCCTGCACTGAAGTTTGGTTCTCCATGATCTCCCAGAGTCTGTCATCTCCCGACCACTGGCTATGACAATATCGATTTTCTGTCGTTTTTGTTTAGCACCGACTGCACCTCAATGAGCATCGCCGTTGTCACGCATGCACCTGATTTCATGCCGTAAAATCTAGAAATGTAGTACCTGAGAGTTTGTGTACCTGCAAACACCAGTGCAGTATGAGTTCCTTATCAATCAGGGATACTATCTCAAAATTGGTTTGTGAATCTTCCTTATATGAAGTTTCTCGCAACATGTTGTTTGACAAACGTAATAATTTTCGATCCCCTTAAACGCGCTAAAAAACGGTAACATTTATTCTAAAACATCTTGTGTATTTAGCACATATTCACTCAATATAATTGACATTAACATTTTACTTGAAGTAAGAAGAGAATACATAAAATATATTCATGATAAGACGCTACGCAGCTCATATGTTGAAGTATCGTTGCGATCTTCAAAAATTATATTATGGGAATTGAAATATTTAATTAATAATAGTATTTTGTCTTCTTAAGAGGCGTAAATTGGTTAAATGCGACATTAATAGGTGTTGTATTTATATGTTTGACTTCTGTCGGAAATGGCTCCACACGTGCTTGCATTAAAGAAAGTAATAAATAGCTTACACTTATGCTTACATAGTAACTCACAGTGGTTGACGAGGCATTGCCAACCAAGAGGGCGACATTTTTTCGGTGACGTGAAATCTATATCATGAATTCGGGACTTTGAACAGTCGGCCTCTACTATCGGCGAGGGTCCAATTCACTCTGCTTTCTGCAAGTAACTGACAAGCCACTCAAAGACTAGCTGTCAATATTGCCCATTGGTTAGAGAGAGTTTGATAGCATTCGATAAAAAATGGGATATTTCCGAGAAAACCGGTTTCTAGAATCTTCCAATAATCACTAACCCTTTTCCAATATCGCCGCAGCTGCAGTAACGAACTTTCATACTGTAAAAATCTCTACTGCTTCAGCCTGAGTTGCTAGGAGTGTAATAGAAAGAGCCATCAGTAACGAAATGCTAATTTTCAATGAACTGAAATTGATATTGAAAATCGGTGCAAATTTATTTTAAAGAAAACACGGGAAGTATGTATAGATGTTCTAGAATGAGCGTAGGAATGATGGAATTTGCAGAGAACATTTCTCCGCTAGTGGTGTTACAACTTTCTCATTTAATTAGTAACTATTAGATGATTCTAACTGAATCCTTGCGAACATTTCAAACTTTTGAACTCAATTGTATATGTTCGTCGTCGTTTGTTCGTGTCGTCCGTATAGTTCATTGTTTCGTGGCCAGAATCAGCTTATTTAACCTGCAGATCACCTTATTGTCCCGAATCATTCCTCTGTCAAGTGATAAGAACCCACACAACTTTTTCTCGGGCTGGGAGTAGAACTCGGGAGAGTGAGTGAAAGGGTTCATTGTGGTAGTAATCACTACACTACATTTGGCTCGACCACATCTGAGAATATCCATATTGGGGATAGTCTCCCCATTTTGGGGAGAATCTTTTGTACGTTTCAGGCGCTAGAGATTCTTACAAACAGACAGGCGTTTTTGAAGAAAAAAGAAAGAGAGGGAGAGAGAAAGATATATATATATATATATATATATATATATATATATATATATATATATAGATAGATAGATAGATAGATAGATAGATAGAGGGAGAGAGAGAGAGAGAGAGAAACGAAAGTTTTACCGCGTCCGTGACCCACAAAACAAGTATTGTGAAAATTTCGACAGGATTTTTGCAGCAGAAAAGAACTTCCTTTGTACTAGTATAAGCAGAATACGAGAAAGTAAGAAATTGCAGTACAATAAGAAGGTATTACAGATAAATAAAAATCCACAACATTGAAAATTGTGTACACAGAAGATTAATTGAATTTTGTTTTAGATTTCTAACGTTTACTAGGTGCACTAAGATTCGAAAATTGTTTCCAAAATAAGTACATTTGATAAAGTTTGTGTTTCTATTCCAGCCTTACGTATAACATGCACTTATGAATTTTTGGGAATCATGGCAAAGTTCAGTTGTCTTTCTTTTTTCTAACATGTAGAGCTTCCTCGAGTAAATATGGCTTCCACATATTTTCCTACATTTGACTTTCTATCTGAACACTGCATCCTTACAACTGCGAAACAAGCTCATTAACATTTAAACCACCATACCAAACAAAGAAGACAGATGATTCACATATTTAAGGATAGGTTTGATAAGAGGTAAAGTGCCTTAAATAAAAAATATCGTATTAATAAATATATCGATGAATGTAATTCACTTCAGCTTATGTATCATTTAAATGAGTGGCGCTACGAAGGCACATACTTTCTCGTGTTATTTGTATGAGTTACGTAATATAATAATATAACTCCTAAGCCAATGATTATGTGGCATGAGATTTTGTATAACGAATTTAACATTTCTGACTTTTCCCCTCTCATCGGGGGGCATCTCAACATTCTTTTGTTTGGCAAGCCATATTCTGATGCAATCAGAGATGTCGCGAACCACCAAAGATTAATGCATGAACCGGGGGCGGTAGCCCAGTGCATCAACTGATGTCACTCCCGCGCCTCTGACCGGGAGTTCCTGGGTTCGAATCCTGACGGCGGCAGGATTTTCGACACTAGGTCAAATTCAGTCGCTGTCTGGATGAGAATTCTAAGTGGCCGACTGCTCAGATTGGTGGTTTCTCCGATCAACACCAGGCGAATGCTGGAGCAGTACCCTAAGAAACAGTACCCTAAGAAATGAGCCACGGACCGCGCACGATCTGTCCTTCCTCTTCCTTGTCCTATTCTCTCCCCTTACACACACACACTTACACTAACATGCACTACAATACCACATATTCCGGGAGACCGGTCAGGAACTTAGAGCTTGTCCCGGCTGGGGCGGTGCCCCGCTGGTGGGAGAGTCCTGGTTAGAGGGAAACCCCACTAGCCGACGGTAGGTCGGCGCCGGATCTCGCCATCCAGCGGGGGAAGATCACCGCCATCTCCCGAGAAAAAACACGCACCACACTAATGGGACTAATGACCAAAGCAGTTGACGCGCCGGGAAACACGAAGAAATCAATCAATCAATCAATCAATGCATGATAAAATACATACCTAATAGAAGAAGGTAAATCGTGATACAGTGTAGACACAGTTCTTAATTACTAAAACGTGTGGTTCAGTATATGCCTGTAAGCCAATCTAGTTTATGAGACACTTTTGTTTCAAGACCGACTGTGAGAATTCCTAGGTTAATGCCTTAACAAGGAGCACATGTTGACAGGGTCAAGTACCGACAAGAGCAAGGAAGAAATAATCTCCATCATATTAGGTAAAAATAGAAAACATCTGGTAGTGGATTCAAACATCGGTGCAAGACGGTTTGTAATATAAATATCAAAAAATTGGTTCAGTTTTTCAGTAGAAAATCTTCCTATTGTCAGTGTTTTCTTAGAATTAGAGAATCTTTACATTTTTTCTTCCATTTTTCCTTACATCCTTACTTACTCGTATATTTTTCTTATGACAAAAATGGAATGAGGAGGTTCTGGGGGCGCCCAAACTTCTACAGAGGAAGTAAATCTAGATAGGAAACAAACGGAAAAACATCTCACTACAAATTATGAAATTAAAATCCCACTTTCTACAGCTACATAGCGCGTTGAACTCGTTAAATACCAGATAAAATATGTCCTGAAGTATCTTAAACGAGAAAGCTGCAATATAACAGAAAACAAACTTTAGTTTTGACTAGAACGATTAAATACAAATATTACAGTTCTTCAGATACAATAGATCAGTTTATTAGTTTTTTAAGTAATTCGTCTCTTCATTTAACCGAATTTGACGAGGTAAATCGTCAAGGTTCAATAAACAAGGTTCTATGTTTAGGTAAATGCGTACGCTAACCGAACGTAGAATGCAATACTGCAGTAGCTGAACTCTAGTAGTGGATTTGTAACTGAATGAGTCAATTGTTGTGTAGTTTAGAAATGGTGTTGTTTCATTCTGTTTTTTACTTTCTCGGAACTTTCGGAAAGAAACGGCGAAATTTCTTAGAAAAACTTTTGCTGTCGGGCCCTGATAACGCTTAAGTGGATAAAAAGTGTCCCAATAAAGTACTTCCTCGATCAATCGACCAATCAAACTGGCTAATGTCGCGGTCCCTTCAATTTGAAATCGGTATTTTAATTTTGGGGGGTACTTTACAGGAAGTTCTTCGACATTTTCATACTTTAAAAAAATACATCAATTTTTTTGATTAAATTTTGTTGTGAGATAGCGTTATGGAGGCTTAAGAGAATGGAGCAGAACTCGTTTTCCTTAAAATCTCCGATTTTTCGAAAATTGCAAAAATTCAAAGTTTTTTCGTCTTCCTACATCTAAAATATTCAATATATTGATATTTTTTGTTAATAAAGTCTCTTCGTTAAAGACAGATTTTGAAATAAGATCCTGAACGATTGTTGGAAAATTTGAGTAGTTTTTGTGTAAATTTGCACCAAATATAGTCAACTTTCAATTTTGTTTAAAAATTTTTTACAAACGGCGACAAATTTTTTGATTAATTTTTGCAATTGGAGAGCGTAAATAACGCTTAGGAGAACGGTGTAGGTCTCATGTACGTTATAATTCCTGAGTTTTGGAAAATTGCGAAAATTTAAAATTGTTCGGCGTCTTCCTACACTACAACTTAGAAGAATTTTTTTTTCTTAATGAAATGTGTTCATCAAAAACAGATCTTTAAATAATTTCATGTTCAAATTTTGCAATTTTTTTAATAATTCAAATATAAATATTCTTTGCATAATTTTGCGTGAAACGAAGGCAGTTTTTAAATTTTAAACAATAATTTTTCCAGAAACAGCTACAAATTTTTTCTTTAGTTTTTTTAGATGTGTAGAAGAAAAAATAGGTGCTGATCCCATTTCCGACGCACCTCCTGTATTTTCAAAAAGTGGAGGGGGTAATTGTTGAGGAGTCACTCACATTGCTCTCTGATTAGTAAACAGATAAATTCCACACTCATGAGTGTTATTTGTATAAAAAAGGAAATGATAAATAATGTGTTCTAATAATCCTAAACTTATAATGAGCTTAGAGTTAGTTTTTTATTCAACATAATTAGCACTCTGCGATGGAAACTAATGTAGTATTTGCGACATATTTACTCATTTATTCGAAGTCGAAGCTAGAAATTAGTAATATTTAACAGCCGTATCTACAAATTTGTTTATAATAGTATTCGTTCATTGACTATTTTATATTATTTTAACTTCATCAAAAACAAACGTACCAAGTTTATACAGTTTTTGAAGGTGACTTGGCAGCAAAAATAAAACGTTTTAGCTGACTTTCTGGGGTATCTACAACATTAATTTCTGTTTGAAGTCGTAATTATGAAGAGACTAATTATGGATAATTAATAATTCGGTGTAATAATTCCGTAGCCGTTTCTAAGGGCGAGAGAGAATGCGCTGTTTTAGCGCCACTAGTTTACGATTATACTTTTGTGATTCGACTGATAATACTGAGTAAATAATCTTCCTACGTCTTTATTACTCTTTAAACTAGCGTTAGGAAACGGAAGACTTTCTAGTACTGCCCTAAATAGCTCCTCTTTTGAATGGGACATATACTTTAGGTTTTGCCCGACTTCCTTCCCGGCTGCGTTTGTCGCCCCCAAAGGGCCCTCTTAAGACATTTCTTCACAAAGCAAATTTTGCCAACAATTAAAAGTATATACGTCACAGAGTACACGATATAAGGGCACATATGTGTCTACCACTGATATACATTCCGATCAAGTAGGCTTTACTTGATCTATATATTACTCCATTGATAAACAAATGTTTATATTCTGTGCACTTCAATTTTTGCTTAGTACACCCATCAATTACTCGTTCAAGATTTAAAACAAATTTTCAAATGATATTTGTTTGATTTGGAAATATGGCAATTTTTTTTTAATCTCAAAAACGACTTCACATTTTCTTTCAACTTTTTGAGCGGATAGTGTTACATTCGCTGGGTAACATGAAATAAACGTCATTTTGATGTATTGTATAGATTTTTTTAGTAATTACTCACATTTTATATATTATAACTGTATATATTACTCTCATTAATATTAACATTACGAGCGTTTTCTTATACACTATTGTATTTGTGAGTACAAGTGTTTCAAGTCTTTTCTTATAATGTTTCTGGAAAACTGACCTTAAGTGAAAATGAGTTCAAAATTGAACATTTTCAGAAATGCAGAAACGACATTTCCTCAAAAACGTCTGCAAATTTTTCAAAGATAATTTCTCTTACAGGAATATTTTACTCTTCTGCAATGTATTTAAAGACGTGTTTCTACTATTAGGAGAGGAAATATTTAGAAAATGTGCAAACAAAGTCGGTTTTTCAATGTTACGAGGCAGCTGGGACGAAGCGGGAGGACAATAGCGAAAAGCAAGCCTAGACCAAAGAGATAAGAAAACTAACTAGTGCAAGAAAGTCTGTGCCATTATGTAGCACCACTAGTTTCTGTTTCATCTTGTATCTTGTTCTTTTCCTTTTGTTCCTTATTTTCCTCCTTTTCCTTATTCTCCATCTTCTTCTTCTTTTCCATTTTTTCTTCTTATAATATTCCCTACTTACAAAAAAAAAATGCATAACATTTGCAGTTGTCTCTGCATCCCGAAGAGTGTAACGCATACATGTAATGCGGGTTGCATCAGACAGGGTGATAGCAATCAAAAGTGCTCTGTTAAGTAGATTCATATCATTGCCTTTTAAATCTCTTTTTTATTTCCTCGCACTTACTTCGTAAGAACAGAAAGTATTGTAATCGTGCTACAGAAAACAGCGAAATTTCTACAAAAAAGCCTCTTATTGACAGACTCCGGTATCCAAAACGTTGGTCAATGTTTAGTAAACTACTTCCTCCCTTTAGTAAACACTTTGTGTTGTCCGAGTCCATGTTAAGTAAGTGCTTGATACCGGAAAATCGATTGGCGGCAAGACTTTTGTTCGTCTGTCATCCGTCTGCCTTTGTGCCCAATTCTATCGCCTAAACCAGGGTTATCCCACTGGCGGCCCGCGGTCGCATTTATTGTGACCCGCGAAGGGTATTAGTCAAAAGTTGGTCTCTTGCATCCACGTCGGGCGCCTTGCGCACGCGTAGAGGCGGGATCAACAGCCCTTTTAATGTAAAAAGCGGTTAAGTTTAGATTCCCCAGTGTGTTTCACTGTGTTTTGCATGGTAAGACCTGATATCATGCACTGTTTCATCCCCATCAACCCACGTTGCAGAGCAATCGACAAAGTGCTGAGATCAACAATACGGGGAAGTCAGGCGTGGATCGCCCAAATAAATCGATGAAAACATGGCCCGCAACCATATTAAAGGTTTTAGATTTGACCCTTTCAGCCTTGTAAGTTTGACATGCCTGGCCTAATTCTTTCACCCAATTTACTCCAAAATTGACATTTACTATCTATCTAATGAAATTCAGAGTTTGAAACAGATATTTTGATTTTGGGGTAACTTCGCATGAAATATCAACATTTTCAATTTTTTTTCAATGAACCAATTTTCTTCTTAAACTTTGTTCCCGAATCGCGTAAAGGACGCCAAAGGGTATAGTGTAGGTCTAATTTACGTTGAAATCTCTATTTTTTAAAAAAGTGCAACACCTCAATTTTTTTCGATGTTTTCCTACAACTACAATATTGGGTATGTTTTTTCTTGATGAAATCTGTTCTCTAATAACAGTCCATAAAATAAGGCCATGTACAATTTTTTTCGAAAATATGAGAAATTTTCGGGTAATGTTGCGTAAAATATGGACAATTTTAATTTTTTTCTCAATAACGACTCTACATGTTTTCTTTAATTTTTCTTGCTCAAAGTTGATGCTGGTCTTATTCCCGGTGGAAAATACAAACTCCGTATATTTGAAAATTTCAAAATGTATCATTCCAAAACTACAAAATTGAGTATAGGGATTTTCATCTTAATTAAAATATGTCATAAATAATCATTTCTTTAGAAAAGGCCATGTACAGTTGTTTGAAAAAAAACGAGCAGTTTTGCGTAATTTGTGCTTGAAATTAAGGCAATTTATAAAAACATTTTCTAAAAAATCTCTCTACTAACTCGGTCTACGTATAAACTGCGTAAATAAGTCATAATTGGCGTCTAATCTCAAATAGAAACAATTATAACCTTTCTTTGGTTTAAATTAAGAACAAAGAATGTACATTTAAAACGTGGCGCCTTGGAGAGAGTTAATGTTTCCCTCTAAACACGCGAAGTTCAATTCAGAGGATAAAAGGCGGGGTCCAAGGAAAAGACGCTTCAAAACTGCTTCACTACATGGCTACCAATCACAGCAAAGCCCTGCGTTGCCTCAAGCGAGTGTTCCACTCGGTTCTCCACATGTCGCTTTTCCGAGAAAAATAGCTGTTCTCGCTCTTAAGACGCCGTTAGCATGCATTATTACAATCATCAGGCTGACTAATTGCATCGGGATCGCGTTGAAAGAAAGATGTCGTCGCACAGCTGTTTAATGATTTATTGCCGACCCGTGCTTTGTTTCGAAACTTTGTAACAATATTTTCTCCATGATCCAGCTATTTGTGACGCGTCAGAGCCGAGCTAAATGTGCGTGCTACGCAGCCACACACGAACCAGGTGTCAGGAACGTTAATATCTCTCAGACCAGGTAAAACATAATATTTTCCTAAAATAATTAATTTGGGATTGCAAATTGTACCGCCAATGTGTTTGCCACACCTTTAATGTTTCACAAATTTCTCTTACACGTACTCGTGAAGGCGTTTTCTTACAAGTTCTTCAACAAAGATGCTCGCTTTTCTATACCATGAATGTAAAATCGAGTTTTTTTCACGAGTAAAATTGCCTTAACACTCCAAACTTTTTTTTCAATTTTGCCACTGATATAACAAGAGACGCTTAAAAGAATGACGCATGTCACTTTTCATTGCACTCTCTGAATTTTCGAAAATTACAAATTTACAAATAATGCCAGAAAGTAAGCTGTTGTAGTATTCGGAGATTTAAATTCTTTTAATATAATTGTTTTTGCAATAAACAGAACTTACGTATGAAAAATTCTCTCGGAAGTATTATAGAAATCGAAATAGTTTGCAATAAATTAGAGTATCATTTTATATTTAGAAGACCGCGATATCTATCAGATCGATTGAGGAATATCAAATTTGATTAAAACCCTGCGTGCGGTTTAGACTAGAACTGTTTATGGTAGACAGACGAATGAACAGACGTTTGGCGAAATGATATCACGGTTTTCGGTATCTAGAACCCACAAAACCTGCATTATATCTACGGTATATATTTGCGAGTACACAGAATATAATTTTTTTTTTCGTATTAGGGACTCACGAAATGAAAATTTCTATAAGAAATTCGGCACTTTTCGTTGCCGAAGACTGTCTTAAGTTTACCGAGTAAAATAAGAGAAAGTAAAATTAACAATGTTCTGTCATGCCTTGATAGACAATTTGTTCCTTGTCTCCTAAACTTTGTTTTCAGTTATTTTTTGAAGCAGCTATAACATCATTTTAATCATATTTGTGCTGAATAGTAACGTTCTCACTTATTTCTTAGTCTTATTTTTCAAAGTTCGTACAATTTAAATCAATTCATGAAGTAAAACTATGAACCATTATTCTTTCCTTAGCCAGATCATTTATGACTTACCTCAATGTTTTCTTTACCCTTCTCACGACTTCTCTTCAAAACTGTATTTAATTCCCCTTCCCGTATTCTTTCACGTATGGATTGTTACTTGAATTATCGTACCAACATACACATTTTGACAAATTCAACCAACTAGTCTTATTCAACGTAAAACATTTATTTGGATATATGTTTAAACAATGGTGAAAGCAGCATTGAAATAAACCCGGCAGTGCTTATGTTTAACCAATAGACGCGAAAAGGACTTTTGTTCAATTTTATTATATTAGTTCGTTTAGAGTATTGAAGATGCCCTTTGAGCAAATCAAGTGTTTATGTTTATCCAAGGTCAAATTTAATTATTTTCCTTGCAAGCGACTTACAATTAGAATTTTCCGTTTAATTCCACGCCCAACGCGTCCTAACGCACCCTACCCGCTAGCCATGGTGTTCTGGGAGTGTTTCTTGGTGAAAGAGCGCCAGGGCGGCGGGGAAGGTGCGCAAACACACCGCCGTTCGCTCCCCCTGAGCAAAGTAGGGCAAGCGAAGCCGTGTGGCGATCGGGGCCTTTGGGTCGCGCGGCGGAGGGGGGCGTGGCGCATGTGGCGAGGCGGGGCCCCCGTGGCCATGTGAGTCCCAAGGTGGTTGCCGCTGGGCGCCGCAGCCGCACGCAGTGCGACGCTCGTTTCCTCCCTGCCCCCCCCCCGCCCACCGATCGATATTCCACTGGCGACGTGGCGGCTTCGCCCCGCGGGGCCCGAAGGCGGAGATGGGCGGCGGACAGCGGGAAACGGATGGCGGACGGCGAGGGGCGGCGGTGGGCGGCGGGGGAACGGGGGTGGCAGTTGGCGGAAAGAAGGGGCGGGGGGGTGTCGGCGGTGGCGGGGGTGGCGGCAGATGGCGGTGGGTGGCGTCGGGTGGCGGAAGACGCCGGGCTGCGCCGAGTGAAGGCGGTGGCGACGGGAGGGCGCAGAGGAGGCGATTGGTGACAGGTGGCGGCGGTTTACGGCGGATGGCGGCGGATGGCACTGGGCGGCGGTGGGTGGTGGCGAGTGGCGGCGAGTGGCGGCGGGTGGCGGCGGGTGGCGGCGAGTGGCGGCGGGTGGCGGCAGATGGCGGTGGGTGGCGTCGGGTGGCGGAAGACGCCGGGCTGCGCCGAGTGAAGGCGGTGGCGACGGGGAGGGCGCAGAGGAGGCGATTGGTGACAGGTGGCGGCGGTTTACGGCGGATGGCGGCGGATGGCACTGGGCGGCGGTGGGTGGTGGCGAGTGGCGGCGGGTGGCGGCGGGTGGCGGCGGGTGGCGGCGAGTGGCGGCGGGTGGCGGCGAGTGGCGGCGGGTGGCGGCGGGTGGCGGCGAGTGCTGTCGGGTGGATATCGGCTGGTAGCAGTGGGTGGCGGCGAGTGGCGGCGAGTGGCGGCGGGTGGCGGCGGGTGGATATCGGCTGGTAGCAGTGGGTGGCGACAAGCGGCGGGTGCTGAGAGTAGACACGGAATCCGTGATTAAAATGAACTTAACCTCGTTGGCTTCATGGACCAACTCGTACTTTTTTTTTTTTTTTACTTCAATATTTTCATAAAGAGGACTGTTGAGTGGATGGAGAATGCAAATGTTCAAAAGAATTTTACAATGTTACGTTCAAAGCGAACGAATAACTTGATTTAGTTCTGAATAGCCAGGGTTATGGCTAACGACCCCAAGAACAATAGGGTTCCGACATGTCGATGAACCTGCTTTGTAGTGCAACTTTCAGTATTGGTTCTTTATTCAATAGTTGAGCTGTATAGAACGTGCCATTCAAAATTTTATTCATCGACCAGTCACACAATAGAAAGTTGACGTAACGCGAAAGTATAGAGCATTCGACAAAGTTACTGTTACTGCTCTATTATGTGCCTGATTGACTTCGTCGAATCGGTAATTGTTCGAATAAAATTTGTTCTGATTGCTGTGTCAACTATAGAATATTAAATATTATTGGTTTCGATTGTATGACCTGAATAATTACGCGACTTCATGAACCAAAAGAAATAAAATGTCGTTGGTTAGGAAAATAGGTTATTAGTCTAATAAATTGAGCTTTTCTAGATCTGGCCATGAAGAAAATGTTGTTTCTTGTACATTTTCGGATCAAGTTCCATTTTAACGAAAGAAATTGAAGAATGTATTCTTTCCACTATTGAAAGGCTCAGCAATGAATTAGACCCTCCCCCTCAGACTTAAATGCTGCTCCAAATATAAAATAGCCTCTTAAACAAGTACATATCTCTAAATGATACGGAAACACGTCAATTTTTCAGAATTTGTGAGATATTATCGACGCAAAAGTGTCGTGTAATTGTACCATGTTGGATAGGTAATTACTTTCTAGTTCTTCATCAAACAGATTTAAGACGAAAAATATAAGTTTGCAGATTATGAAATAAAATAGATTATTGCAACACATTATAATCGCTCATAACTCGGAAACGATAACCCTTAAAAATAGGTTTGTGTTGACAAAGGGACATACGTTTTGCGGGGACAGTTGAGGGAATGACGGAGAGATAGGTGCGGGTCAAGTGGAGGACAAGTGTGGGACATGTGCGGACATTAATGGGTCAGGTGAGGTGCCAATGATGTATTTTAAGCAGATTTCTACAAAATAAGACCTTTCTGAACTTTTTACTACATTTTTAGAGATTTAGTTCCTTTGGGTGCCCCCACCTCTTTGTATAAGTAAGCAGAAAAGTATAGAAACACAAAGTCTACGCAAAATTTAGTTGAAGGAAAATATAGAATTAATCTTTCAAGATAAAATTAAAGGTATAATTTGATTTTTTGTGAATTTAAACTTCAGGCTTAGCAATAGAATAATCATTACTCTCGCACAATACCAGAAGTTCGAATGATTGGCTTGAACTTAGGAATATTTCAAAGGTTGGCTTCTGGAATTGGGTTTTACTACAAGCAACTTTCACAATTATTTAGAAAGGAGTTTCCCTCGGATTCAGCCAATTTTATTATTTGGGCTAATAAAAATTAAACTTTAAGTATTTTTAAAATAACTATTTTTCTAAAGAAAAGAAAGAAAATATTTTCTTTTTCATTTTAATTGTTATGCACACGAGTGATGTAAATATTTGCAGATTTATTGCAACTATTTCTTGTCTTTGAGGAGTGCAATTTGCCACCAGATATTCTTACATTTAATATAGGAAGGAATAAGGATAAACACTCGAAAACCGAAATGCCAGTAAATTTTTTAATATCACTGACAAGTTATAAATAGCGCTCTATAATATTTGAAGTACATATACATTAATATTTAATGAATTTCTATATTTTCTCTGTACATGTAACATAAACAGTTAACAAAACAATTAGGAAAACTGTTCAATGGCTAAACTTATTATGATCTATCTTCATGTAACTTTTCATTTTCACACACTCTGCCCTTCCCAAGTCGCATGCAGTCTTGCGTGCGTGCCACACCGCAGGCAATGGGTCGGGGCGCTTTCCAAGGGCGGAAGCTGCCTTAATGACTGAGCCGGCCCCGCGGCGCCATTAGTTGTGGTTGGGCGGAGTCTTTAACCGCGTCGATATCCGCTCCTTGATGGCGCAAGAGCCCTTCGCAGCCCTCAACCACTCGCAGGGCGAGAGGTGCTCCAGCCCCCCTCCAGATATGCTTAACAGGGCTCGGGCCCGGCCTCGTTGATCGCTCCACTCGGGCACATTTAAGCTTTCAAGATGGTCTGCGAGAATTGACAGGGGTGCTCGCGGTTTATTCCTAGCTGAAACACGAACAAAACACCAACAATCACCATAGTTATTAGAAGAAACAATTCCTGTCACAAGGGATTCGAAGAGTAAATCAACTTATTTTCTTGATTAAACTTATTTACATGATCTCAAAAGATGGACGATTTGTAGAGTTCATTTTCAATGCTATAGAAAGGACGTGAATATATATAAAAAAAATCATTAAAACAAACATTAAAATAACTTCTCATATGACAAGATATGACCGAATTACAAAACCGTACCATGAGAAAAGAAACAAGATTACTTCACGTAAAGATACATTACCTCACATAGTCGTCGCATAATCACACGTCGAAAGAGACAATAAAATACTTTTAAAATGTTTTAACTAAATAAATTTGAGCATGCATTGGCCAAACACGCCAGTCACAAAAAGGCAACTAATATCAAAGTGTCAGAGTACCAAAAATAGAAAATAACAGATTAAAACAATATAACTAACCAACCTTGAATGAAAATGCAAGGTGTTATAAAACAACATCGATTATTATGCTAACATACTTACTTTATTTAAATGTATCAATGTGCATCACTTACGCAAGATGAATAAAGGAACGTTTCTAGATCATTTTGGAAACAATCATATGTTATAAAATCAGCGTTATCTGGTAACAAATAGACTGTCCCAATCGTCAGAGGAATTCTTGAGGATACTACTATAAAAGTATACTGGTATACATTTGAATAATGAAGGTTTTCCATATTATTTAAAAAATAATAAAAATATTTCGATACAATATGAAGAACTTTTTAATTTTTTTTAATATCTTGAAATTTCCAGAATACTGCAGTAATTTTTTTGAAAATTAATATATTATTTTTCAACACAAGGAAAAGGAAATATAATGATACTTTTTAGGAAAACAGAGGAATAATAAGAAATTATAGATCTGAATATGGGCGCATCACGCTCAGGGTTAAACCGGGATAGGTAGCTCAGTGCATCAACTGATGTCACTGCAGCGCCTCTGACCGGGAGGCCCTCGATTCGAGTCCTAACGGCGGCAGGATTTTCGACTCTAGCTTTTCAGCTAGGTCGAATTCAGTCGCTGTCTGGAGGAGAATTCTAGCGGCCAGCTGCTCTGATTGGTAGTTTTCCATGGTTTCTCCGATCAACACCAGGCGAATGCCGGAGCAGTATCGTACCAAACGGGTCACGGACCGCACGCGATCTATCCTTCCTCTTCCTTGTCCTATCCTCTCCTCCTTACACACACACACATGCCTTAGAGCTTGTCCCGGCTGGGGCGGTGCCCCGCTGGTGGGAGAGTCCTGTTTAGGGGGAAACCCCACTAGTCGTCGGTAGGTCGGCGCCGGATCTCGCCATCCAGCGGGGGAAGACCCCCACCATCTCCCGAGAAAAAACATGCACTACACTAACGGGACTAATGACCAAAGCAGTTGACGCGCCCGGAAACACGAAAAAAACAAACCAAACCAAACTCAGGATTAAATTGGTAGCACGCTTTGAGCACTGAATGTGTGTGGGACATTTAAGATAATATGGCGGAGATCGCAGTTTGATTTTATGTATCTTCTAAATAACTCCGTAGGTACCGCCAGGGCAATGAAAGGCAACTTCCGACATGTTGGACATTTTCAGATTTGGAACGACATGGGCACTCATAGTTTTTCACATTTTTCTCCCATAATTGCCTCCTGGTGGCGACGGAGCAATGCTCTCACAAAAAAGCATTCAGGGTTGGAAAATGTGAAAATAAACACATAAATAAAACAAAACAAGTCGTAAAGATAGTCTTTATGCCAAATTCACGAAGGGCCAACGTGCCCGCGAGAAAAATAACAGGTGCAACATTTTCGCTGGAACGTCCAACCAAGAAAGCGATCTGACCGCGGACGTGTCGACTTACTTGATGGGCAGTCGGTAGCAAGCTCAAATCGAACACGAAGAGTTATTTTTTTAAAAATCGGGCTATGTAACTATTTTGGTTTTTTCTCTTGTTATAATGTCTTATAACTATGATTTTTTCGAAAGGCAGTTTTTTTCATTTTTTCTATCTGTTGTCGGTTGTCTTTTATTCCTCTTTTATTTTCTTCCCTTCATAGGAAGAGTTATTGTAATCGCGTGACGGAAATCCTCAATTCTTCGAAGGAAAACAGCTTATTGCGGGATCCTTGAAACGAAAAAGCAGATAAATCTTGTTCCTTTATGGTCAGTACTTACTGAACTGATTGGGTGGCCGGAATTCATGTTTAGTGTATCCTTAATATAAAAAATCGATTGAAGGTAAAACTTCTGCCTGTAGTTCTGTGGTTCACCTTCACGCCTAATCCGTTTACACGATTTTCTCCAAAATCGATATTCCCCGATAGATCTGAACGAGCTCGATGCCCTACAAGTTTGAAACGGATATCTTTATTTTTGTGGATACTGTACATACGAGTAAAGCTTCAACAAAATTTTCTAAATATTGTCAAAAATGGCTCCATATTTTTTTATTTTAAAATTTTGTCCTCGGATAGTGCAAAACTGCTTAAAACAATGACGTAAGTGTCATTTTCGTTGAACTCTCTGAATTTCCAAATATTGCAAAGAGTTATAAATAATGCGAGGAAGTATGTGCTGGTGTAGCACCACAGGTTTTATATTTTTTGTCGGACATATGATTTGTTGTAGATGAACAAGTCAAAATTATTTTTTATTTACTTTCAAGGTGTGTGTAGGAAATCAAAACAATTGCAACCGCGGTTTGAACAAAATTCTCTAGTTGGGATTGAGAAGCACTCTGTCACGAAGTACCTTGACAGTGCCTGCTCATATTACTCGTTTGCTCGAAATTTTCTTACCCGTTTTACCGAAAGCGCGTGGCCATTGTGCCGTACAAAGAAGCGCACGTGAACTCGGCACCAAGGATTACCTTCAAGTCGATTTTTCCAATCCTGGATGCATCCTTGTCAGTCACATTGTCAGTTGCTCCCTGGCTGCTAGATTAGGACGGGAATTGGACGGTCGGATTTCTGACTTTTTTCTGTTAAATTCCTGATAAAGGCAAATATGTAATATTAGTGATCTGCATCAGCAAAAATTCTGTCGAACAAATTTCACAAAAAATTTTTCAAAAATTAGTATACAGACTGCTCAAGAACAACAAATTAAATACTCTCGTTTAACATTGTAATCAGTTGAGTATTTTAATAAAAAGTGTTTCCACGATTACTGCAATAACATAGAATAGTTTACAAACAATAATATAGAATAGTTTACAGTACAACAGTTCATTACATGTAAAGAATATAAAAAATAAACTGTGAAATCATGAAACATGGTTTCCTCACAACGCGATTGTTTTTTCGACCGAGATCATTGGTTTCAAGCGATTGACGTTTTTGTCACAAGGGACTGTCAATGTAATACAGTTAAGTGACTCATATCCTTGTCGTATATTTCCATGCGACTTTCTATACATTCGCTGCTCCTGTCAGTCACAAGAAGACTATTAATAACCATTTTCACAACACAATCTAGAATTAAAGTATGTGGCTGTGCAGAAATCGGATCACATCACGCGCCTCATGTTTAACGAGATCAACGACGACAGGGTCATTGTTCATTCATTTACGCAGCTCATCCCCGGGAATTGTGTGGAAGCATGATGCATCACTGGTCCCCTCAGGCCAGTAATTTTAGCAGTCAATGGGAAACTGATCTTCGAATAGTTTGTGTATTATATAATTTGAATAACTATTATGACATTCACATGCAAAACTAACTGATTTCTCATTTTCATGACTATCATGATGCTTCTTTTCATTTAATTAGAAGTGATGAACAAAGTTTGCCTAACTGATTTCACGCATTTTCTCCTATAAGGGGTAGCGGAATAAGATATGCAAATCTGTCCCGATGATAAATTTCTTATGTTGAAAATCGTTATTGAAGTGTAAAAAACATGTTTTTCGACAGATGTAAATCAATTTACCCTAAGTACTTCGTACAAGTGAAACAAACGTGTTTTTTAGCTTTGTATATGTTTAATTTTTTCACCACATTACGCCTATGAATACTGATTTAAATTATAGTAACGATTTTCTATACATGATAAAGATATTTCAAGATTTTTCAGGCATTTATATTCGATTTTGACCCATACAATCAACAAAAAAGATGGGAAAAGTAGAAAAGTCCGTTCGTTTTTTAAGAATATCTCATGTTCTGACGCAGATCATAAGAAGGGCTAAAAATAATTATTCAAATGACTTCAAATGAAGTTTATCAAAAACTCAATAGATTTCTGCAAAAAGAGCTTCAAATTTCGCATTTATAATAACGCTGAACCGCCATTTTCTTAGAAACAACTCTACGTTTATTAATAAACAATAATAAAATAATAAAAATAATAAAATAAAAGTAATAAAATTGTTAAATTAAAATAATAAAAACAATAAAATAATAAGATAATACAAATAATTACATAATAAAATAATAATAAAATAATAATAGTAATAATAATACACTTTACTCTATAAAACACTACTAGTTTAACAATATAATACGTGTAAACACCAGTAACACAATTAATTGTCTTCCTTATCAATTAGGGTGAAATATCACATCTGTGTCTTTGTTATATGAAATTTCCCATCCACATGTTTATTTGCAAAAGTGATAATCTTCGACCTTCTATATGCCGTAGAAGTTTGAAACATTTATTTTTAGGCAGCTATATAATGTTGGAATTCATCACAACTGCAGACAGCCAATCAACTTCTCATGCACCTCTGCTAGTGTTACCGCCTAAGTTTATCCCAAAGAATTGTCACGGTCTCTGCAAGGACTCTTAGAGGTCCTAGGGTTAGAGTCCCGACAGTGCCGGATTCTCGAGACACTAAATACGAAATAACTAGGTCGAATTACCAACTGTCTGGAGGAGAATTCTAGCGGTCTCTAATAGGTATGCTGCAGCATGCTCTGATCGTTAGTTTTTCGTTTTCTCCACTCAATCCCAGGCGAATGCCGGACCACTACCACAACATCCGTGACACGCATGGTCCGCGATATTTCCTTCCTCTTCCTTGTTCTATTCTTCTCCTTATTCACACACATTTTATTGTAACATACCGTACACTACCACACATGTCAAGAGCTGGGATCTCGTCCCCGCTGATGGGAGTTCCTCGTTGGGGACGACGTGGAACTCACTCTCCGGCGGGGAGGGAATCCCCGCCACCCCCGGGCTAAAGCATTCGCGGGCCCCATCAGTTGACGTCGTGGCAGGTGTGCATAAAGTAAAGGCTCATTCACAATGCAATCACAAACATAAGCATAACACATAGACATAGACATTAACATAAGCGAAGAGTTGGCGTATTCACAATGTCGAACATAAACATAGGCAAAATAAGAGTTTCTATTGGATACGACAATATTCTAGTTTACTATTGGTTGGATATGAGAATCGATTTCGAGATTTCAAAACAAATACGACAAACACAACCACGCAGCACACGAATACTTCGCCTATCGACTTTGATACTCGATTTTGAGTTATCGAACTGTGATTGGCTCATTCCTTATGTCTGGCATAAGCATAAGCACAGAAGCTTGAAGCTTGCAAGCTCTTAAGTTAACGTCTTACGTGTTATTTATTTATTTATTTATTTATTTATTTATTTATTTATTTATTTATTTATTTATTTATTTATTTATTTATTTATTTATTTATTTATTTATTTATTTATTTATTTATTTATTTATTTATTTATTTATTTATTTATTTATTTATTTATTTATTTATTTATTTATTTATTTATTTATTTATTTATTTATTTATTTATTTAATTTATTTATTTATTTTACATCAAAAAAACAGTTAAAAACTGCGTATGACGTGCTATGGGGAAAAGTGAATTGTGTGCACATTTTCAAAAATTCTGTGATCCCTACACTAAGTCATATACTACTTAAATTTTGAATTTTGAAAGGGAGAAAAAAAACTCCCATGTAGTAAAATCTATTTTCAAAAGTAAATAAGCAATAAATTTTGAATTTTGAATTGTTATGCTTATGCGAACGCATTGTGAATGAGTCCTAACTTTTATGTTAACGCCATGCTGATGCATTGTGAATGGGCCTTGACTGTGCGTGCGGGGGCAGTGTTCGTGGTGTCGGCTGAGGGCGGCGCTGGCGCGCGCCCGTGCGCAGGCATCCTGGCGGCGGCGGCGGCGGCGGCGGGCGGGCGGGGCGGCGCGGCGGGCGGCGAGCGCCTCATGGGCGCGTCCTCGGCGTCGCCGCTCGGCGCCAAGAGCAGCTGCGAGAGCGTGGCGCTGCGGCCGGGCGCCGCCGCCGCCTACAAGAGCGTCTCCCGCCAGAGCCTGCTCGACATCGTGAGCTGCCGGCTGGGCGTGGGCCGCGGCCGCCCCTCCTCCCACCAGGTGAGGCCCTCATGGCCTTCCCACACACGAGCAGCTCGGGGACAGGTCATCTTGGCAATACTTTAAACTTGGGTTTTTCTAACGAGGCATCAGTACCTCCAAGTTGGAATATGGCTTTTCGCGTCTTTCTCGGTCGTGCTACTTGATCTACAGCACTGCTTGATACTGTCGCGTTCATACCAGTAGCGGTAGCTATGTGCATCAAGTGATGTCACTGCAGCGCCTCTGACCGGGAGGTCCTAGGTTCGAGTCCTGACGTCGGCAGGATTTTCGACATTAGCTTTTCAGCTAGGTCGAATTCAGTCGCTGCCTGGAGGAGAATTCTAGCGGCCGGCTGCTCTGATCGGTAGTTTTCCGTGGTTTCTCCGATCAACACCAGGCGAATGTCGGAGCAGTACCCTAAGAAACGGGCCACGGACCGCGCGCGATCTTTCCTTCCACTTCCTTGTCCTATCTTCTCCCCTTACACACACACTTACACTAACATCACTACAATACCGCATATTCCGGGAGTACGGTCGGGAGCTTAGAGCTTGTCCCGGTTTGGGCGGTGCGCCGCTGGTGGGAGAGTCCAGGTTAGGGGGAAACCACACTTGCCGACGGTAGGTCGGCGCCGGATCTCGCCATCCAACGGGGGAAGATCACCGCCATCTTCCGAGAAAATAACATGCACTACACTAACGGGACTAATGACCAAAGCCGTTGACGCGCCCGGAAACACGAAAAAATCAATCAATCAATCAGTCGCGATCATGCAACATCTTGCGGCAGGACCGAGAAAGACGCAAAAATTCGTGCCATATTTCGTTTTAGAGATATTACCCTCAGATGACACGGTAGAAAAACCCAAGTATAGTCGTGGGTGCGCGCCTTTGCTGTTTGAGGGTAGCCCCGGGTCAGACTCTTCCCGGCAGGTTTTTCCTGGGTGTGCGCCCCTGTCAGTAACCTAGAGGGTAAGCCCCGGTTGAGGCTCGCCTTGCAACAGGCGAGGTCTGGGTGCGCGCACTTGATACTATGGCATACTTGATACTAGCGCCTTCAATGCCCCACGTGCGCAGCGCTACTTCTCGGCGTCGGGCGACTCCTTGGCGCCTGCGTACGTGAACCGCGCGGCGGCCGTGTCGTCGGCGGCGTCGGAGCTGGACCTGTCGCGCAGCGCGCGGCGCCGGGACCTGCGCGGCCGCCTCAAGCTGCCGGCGTCGGTGGCGGTGGCGACGGGCCCCGCCCCGCAGCCGCTGGCGCGATCCGCCCAACGCGGGCGCCGCCGCGCCGGCGCCCTCTCGCCCGCCGGTGAGCACAGCGCATGCGCCCCAACGCCTCCTCACCCTCAAGCCCCAAGGCCTTGGCAACACTCCGAGCCTCAACGTCAAGCACAAGCCTCAAACCTCAAGGCCAAGCCTCAAACTCTGAAACCTCAAGCCCAAGCCTCAACCTCAAGCCCAAGCCTCAACCTCAAGCCCAAGCCTCAACCTCAAGCCCAAGCCTCAACCTCAAGTCCAAGCCTCAAACCTCAAGCCTTAAAGATCCATGTCCAAGTGGATGAGCCAAGCCTCAACCTCATGCCCAAGCTCAACCTCAAGCCCAAGCCCAACCTCAACCAACCCACTCAAGTCTAAAATCCATGTTCTAGTGAAAGCCCAAGCTCAACCTCAAGCCTAAGCGTGAAATGTCAAGCCTTAAAGATCCAAGGTCTCATAAAAGACCCAAACCTCCACCTCCACCTTCAAAGACCCAAGACTAAAAAATCCCTAAAGCCCGGTCAAAGGTCCATGTCTCAACCGCAAGTCCCAATTCTTAAGCCTCAAACCTCAAGCGTTAAAGTGCCAGCCTCATGACAATAGAACCAAGACTAAAGCGCAAACCCCAAACCCCAAGTTCTAATACTCATTCAGCATGCCCCATGTCCCATATCATGGCTGTGGCTTCGAGTGTCTAAGCTCCAAACTCCAAATTTCAATCCTCAATGACCAAGCTCCAAATCATACCTCTCAAAAGCTTCAATTATTCTCCTGTGAAGTACCTGAGGGGGAGTTCTCTTCTTCTGTTATTGGCTTCGACAGTGTTCATAAGAATAGAACGCCTAAAAGAATATAATTGAACAAATCCATCTCATTAGAACCTGGTACACGACAAACAAAATCAATTGTATGTTAAAAGATATTGGACATCATAAACATCCCAATCTTACCCCTACTTACAATATAATTTAATAACAATTGGCTGGCTTTCATCAATTAGAAAATTATAACGCTGTAGATATCGCCTGGAAATAAATTAACCTTTTCCCCTGCAATTTCCAGTAGCCTGGAATTAAGTAGTCTGGAGTGTTGAGATGCTCGAAATATCACCAATTAGCGTGAATCACACGCCGAATACAACAGTTCCTTGTTGCACCCGAAGCACAGTTGTAGGTAAAGAATTTGTTAACTATTTCTTGGAACAATATAGTCTTTTCTGGTTAATAATTAAACTTAAGTATATATTTTGTATATTCATTTTTGCTACCAGACGTTGCACACAGTGCTGTTTGGTGCGGATAAGTCTGTATAGTCTTTACAGAATAGCGGCGCCTACTATCTCTTAAAACCTTTATATTAAGCATAATGCACTAAAAGAGTCTTTCTAGTGCAGACGAATCGCCTGACTGAATTCCCCAGTCATGTTTCCCTCACATCTGCTTCCTGGGTAATCCTATTTCCCCTTTGGCTATATCAGCAGGGAGAGACCGATTGCATCAAGGCCGGTGTTTTGGGACTAGGAACGAGGAAGTAGTTTAGTTAAATTTTCCATTCACGAGTAACGCAAATACCACCAGTCGAGAGAAAACCTCGATTATACGCGAACGTGACAGAATTTTCGGAACTGTATATGTAATCAAAAATTAAAGTATTTTAAGGGAAGACCAT
Source organism: Teleogryllus oceanicus (assembly GCA_964035755.1). NCBI lineage: Eukaryota > Metazoa > Arthropoda > Insecta > Orthoptera > Gryllidae > Teleogryllus > Teleogryllus oceanicus. The sequence continues at coordinate 107,771,489 of CAXIVR010000008.1, read as the reverse complement.
GGCTCTCTTTTCCCTCCTCCTCGAAGCAGCCAACAGTATACATAGAAATGAGTGTCACTAACTTGAAAACATTGTGTACTGCTGAATTTCAAAATAACAAGCTATCCTTTCTATCTGACTCTTACAACAAGGGAGTAATACGAAATGGACAACGTCAAACGGAGCATTAGTTCCATGCTATTCAAATATAAAAGTGGATCTTGGAAGCATCGATTTCTGAATGAGCTCTTCCTTGTACCAGCGAGGAAACTGAACAGAATGCAATCGGGCTGAGCCTTTGTGAAGAAGTTTATTAAAGGCTAAGGAAACGTTGACTGTGGGATGCCCTCGGGCTAAGCCTTTTTGAAGAAGTAGATAAAAGCCCGGCTAAGCCTTTTTGGGGAAGTAGATAGAAGACCTAGGAATAGTTGACCGCGGGATGGAATCGGGATAAACCTTTTTGAAAAAGTAGACAAAAGACAGGAAAATTTGACCGTGGGTTGCAATCGGCTAAGCCTCTTTGAAGAAGTAGATAAAAGACAAGAAAAGTTGACTGCGGATGCAATGGGGATAAACGTTTCTGGAGAAGTAGATAAAAGACTTAGGAAAATTGACCACGGATGCCATTGGGCCAAGCCTTTTGGGGAAGTAGATAGAAGACCTAGGAATAGTTGACCGCGGGATGGAATCGGGATAAACCTTTTTGAAAAAGTAGACAAAAGACAGGAAAATTTGACCGTGGGTTGCAATCGGGCTAAGTCTCTTTGAAGAAGTAGATAAAAGACCAGAAATGTGGACCGCGGGATGCAATGGGGATAAACGTTTCTGGAGAAGTAGATAAAAGACTTAGGAAATATTGACCACGGGATGCCCTCGGGCTAAGCCTTTTTGGGGAAGTAGATAGAAGACCTAGGAATCGTTGACCGCGGAATGGAATCGGGATAAACCTTTTTGAAAAAGTAGGTAAAAGACAAGAAAATCTGACCGTGGGTTGCAATCGGGCTAAGCCTCTTTGAAGAAGTAGAAAAAGACAAGAAAAGTTGACCGCGGGATGCAATGGGGATAAACGTTTCTGGAGAAGTAGATAAAAGACTTAGGAAAAATTGACCACGGGCCAAGCCTTTTGGGTGTAGCTAAAAGGGTTAGGAAAAGGCGTGCCGTCGAAGTGAAGAGCGGGGGTGCGCAGGGGGGCAGGGCGGCGGCGAGGGCGGCGGCGGCGGCCGCCTGGGCGCCTACTACCCCCGCTTCGCCGGCGGCGCGCCCAACTGGTCCTTCGTGTTCGACCCCGCGGGCCGCCTCTGCTACTACTGGTCCATGGTGGTGTCCCTCGCCTTCCTCTACAACTTCTGGGTCATCATCTACCGCTTCGCCTTCCAGGAGATAAACGGTGAGTGCGCCTGCCATCGCCACCTCATAGGCGCGAGAGTTGATCAATTTCCCCACGGCAAGGAGCAGCGGAAACATTTTGCCATTTAATTTTAAGTTATGTATGTACAGTAACTTTTTAGTTTGTTCTTATACCCAAATTTTACAAGTAGTATTAATGTTGGATCTTAATCTTATTACTTACGTTTCGCCTTTATTTTATATGTCTACCAGACATCACTCTACTAACTTGTCTGCGTACTTTTGAGGTGATTTTAAATGAAAATTGAGGCTATTGATACAATACACATAAGTGTACTTCTTAAACCACAACCCGTTTCATCGTCGTCGCCCTACAAAGTAAGATGCAGCATATATATTTTCTGTTCGCCCTTGTGTATCTTCTCTTGGAGGTGACCTGCTACGAGTTACAATCTTCTAACTTCAGCATTCGCAACAACTCAGCTGCAAATGAAGTAAACACAGCGAGCAATAAGGGTTGGATCAACAAAACTGGCGTCTCTTCAGCGTCCCAATGTAAACGACATAAAACGAGGAAAGTCCGTTGCAGGGTGCAGCGCAGCCTCTTTCCGAGTTGCTCCTTCTAAATGAATCCTCTGTCGGAATCTCTGCTTTGCCGGTGCGGCTAAAACATAAGTCAGGGTTCTTTTATTACTTACATTGCACAATTTAATGCTTTAATTGTTTAATACAATAAAACAGGAAACGTGCATGGGCTGAAATCATTGAGAGAACCCGGAAGCTTTATAAAATGTTTCCGATCATTAATTAGGCCGCAAAGTATAAATAATATTAAAACTTCTAGCTCAATGTTTTATGATGTTTTTTGATAGCTGAAATTTCCATTTTCTAAAACCTAAATACAAAATTAATAATGATCAGCAATCCATTTATTTTGTATATTATTAATCTGACTATGATTATCCTATAATTAATTTATAATTATGTAGGTGATTATTGCACTTAAAAGTGTGTCTAACATAAATCTAAATATTAATATTTATGAATTTCTAGATTCATCTCCTCTGCTAAATGAGCACCCTATGAAAGAGAAATCGAAGGAAGAAAGCTAACGTGATCATATTTCAAAACTGTAATCTAAATATCTTCCCTAGCTATTAATACAATTATTTTTTATTGTTGACTACAAGACTTGTATCTTAATCTTACTAGTGTTTTCAAAACATTAGCTTTTTGTAATCTGAACAATTTTTTCGAAAGAGGAAAAGTATCTTTTTTTTCTTTCTTTAATTTGTTGCATCTACATCTTGACGCAACGCGTCTCCAAGCCCCTTAAGGGGCGTTGAGCGCATTCTTTGGAGTAATCCTCCGTTAATTACTATGTCAAGTCTCGTCACTGCCTTTTATACCTTCGGCCAGGGGCTCGACGACGCTTCCTGGCCGGTCACCCAACCAAGAACCCGCGAGTCTCGAATTCGCTTAACCTTCGTGACTTCACGGAGCGTAGTAAACGAATTCGGCTAGCGCCGCCGGCCTTTGTACTTGTACTTGTCTTAGAATAAACTTTTTGAAGCGCTTGACCCTTAAGAGTTTCTCGTAATGCCTACAGTGAATCGTAGCGAAAAGCAATAGCAGCCGTTTCTACAATTTTGTGGTCTGAATCTGAATTAATAAATGAATGGAATAGTATGAAATTTGCTTTGCAGTGAAATTTGGGTATGCAGTGGGCACATGGAGAGACTCGAGTATGCAGTAAAGCGTATGCAGTGAGCACATGGCAAGAGCGGTAATGCATGTCTCTCCAGATGCAGAACTGTGCAGTACCAAAAAAATTAGTTCGGTGCATCATATTGGGCACTGTTCGAATGTATAATTATAACATGGCCCTTTGATATTGAAGGGTGGTAAATTGATATTCGACTGCAATACTTGCACAACTAGTAAAACGAAGTTTTGTTGCCAACTTGTTAAAATAAAAGTTGAAATGCATGTTAATGAATAGTGGATTATGGAGATCACTAAAAGGCCTCAAAGAAGACAATAACTATTATAAAATGTCACAAAATAGCGGAAATAACGCATAATTTGACTATTTTAGCTATGCAAAGATTATACTCCATTATTGATACACAGGTTGCTTCAGAACATATTTTATGGTATACTAGTTCATTGCTGCGTGTTTACGGACCGCAAATAAAACACGTAGCGGTATTTTTGATACCTTTGCGGGCCTTTCTGAATTTTTATGCCATCGGTCCTTCTGAATACTTTATGGCCCGCTCTAATACCAACAGAACACACACAACATTTTTATGAATTCTGTTTATTAAAGTTACGATGCAATCAAGTACAATATATAAATAACATAATCCTCAAATAAGTAAAATAACTCGTTATAAATCTTATTTTGCTTACTTGACATGAAAATTGCAATTTTCGAATGATCTCGTGAATATACAATTGCCACCAGTCACTCATATTTTCTGTTACGAATCACACTTTTTTAGAGATGTAGTAAGTGCTTCTTGAGTAGCATTCGTACTACTTGTTCTGTACTCGTACTCGTACTTGAGTACTACTCGTAGAAATATGATACATAAGGCACATCGACTAACATCCTCGAAATCTTATGTTTTTTGGTGTTATGACATATATAAATAACTTTTGGCAATAGAAGCAAATAACCTAAAATGTACAATTTCATCAACGCAATTTACACTGTTATTCACACTTTTATATAACTTTCGAATACACCATAAACATTTTCATATATTTTGTGGGGATTTTACTGGAAACTGCTATCCGTAGTTTTGTTAGCTTTTGCGAGAATTTCCACAGGAACTTTACAATATTCTTTCATTTTGTACGGACAAATCAGTCCAATAACTATTATGCAATAGTAATTAGATACACACTCTGTTCTGTTTAGCTGACGTCATATTGGCAAATGACGATTACAATTTATCTTTTCACTTAAGACGTAAGAAAAATTATAAAATGTTTAGAATTCTCGTTTAATTCAGCAACGAACTAGTAAAGTTTTGTATGCACCACGGGCGTTCTAGATGTTTTTAACCCTCAAGCGACTTCCAACCTCTCGGGCCAGACGCCCTCGAGTTTGGAAAACGCCCTTGGGGCAAAAACATCTAATTAACGCCATTGATACATAAATAACTATTGCAAACTTCTTGGGCGTGAAGAGGGGTCGAAGATAATCGTGTGTTAGTGTTCGCAAGTACACGAATTCTCTTTGATTTTGCCAGAACCTGTACCTGTCAAATGTAGAATGAGTTGCCTATCAATCAAGGGAGCACGTTACACGAGATACAAAATTTCCCAACACATGTTAATTGTCAAAAACGTATTGCCATGACCACTCTACATGCCCTAAAAGTTTGAAACATTTATTGTGACCCATCACGTACAGACATTCTCATTGCAGATAATGTAGCGGTTGTGGGTTTGACGACCATTTTGTCGTATGTCGCAGGCGAAACGTTAGTGGTGTGGTTCTGCCTGGATTACTTGGCCGACTTCCTGTACTTGGCCGACATCGTCTTCCACTTTCGCACGGGGTACCTCGAGGACGGCGTCCTGCAGACGGACGCCACCAAACTGCGCCAGCACTATATGAACTCGACCACGTTCTACATCGACTGCCTCTGCCTGCTGCCACTCGACTTCCTCTACCTCTCCATCGGCTACAACTCGATGCTGCGCTCCTTCCGCCTCGTCAAGATCTACCGCTTCTGGGCGTTCATGGACCGCACCGAGCGGCACACCAACTACCCCAACCTCTTCCGCTCCACGTCGCTCATCCACTACTTGCTGGTAGGCAGCGCGGCTCTGCGGGCACGCCCTGCAGCCCATCCAGGGCCGGGTTTAGATGTAGGCACAAACTCGTGGTGATGCCCCTCCCCGAAAAAATATCCTTCGGATTAAAAAAATAACGAATAACTTTTAGTACACGTATAAATAAAAGTTAACAATGTAGAATTGAACATAATGTTTTACATAGATTCATTATTTATTATTATTAATTATTTTATATTAATATTACAAATGATTTCCCAGATATAAACATGTCTTACGACATTTCTTTGGAATATTTGATGAACTTTTTTCCGGATCGTTAAGAATGGGGGCCCCTAAGCACTGCTTAATTTGCTTTTAAGTAAATTCGGCCCTGACCCTAACGTGTAAATCGTTCATTCTGGGACGTAAATAAATTATGTAAATGAGAGTAAAATGTATTATATTTCTGTGGGGAAAACTATTAATTATAGAATAAATTGGATGGAACAAAATGACGTATTTGAATTGATGTATTCAGATTATTAACTGCAGTCGGTTTTCTGTTTAGTTTGTTAACTGCAACTGGTGTTAACACATTACCGCGACTATTGTTAATGTTTTGAAGGAGAAGGAAACTTAAATTTCTCGAATTTATCTCAAATACTTTGCCAATCATTTGTTGCACTACAAGATATTTTTATATTTACAAAATTGTGTTTTATTAAAAATAGGAAATGTTAAATTTACGATTGTTCAAATGTTTAGACTGATACTGCCCTAATCACCGATTCCGAACTTTAAATTTGTCTCTAGTTTTAACCAATTAACTTCAGATTTATCCATTATCAATATTTTCCTTCCCTCTCCTCAATAAAAATATAATTACTTAGGATAATTATTCTTTTCTTAATTATTTCCGAGAGGACTTAACTTCCTCTCCTTTCACTTTTAAATCGTAATATTACAGCTTCATCAGAAGTAATTTAAAATCTCACGGAAAGCTATTGGACACTTGCTTGTGAAATTGATTGGTTTCGAAGACTAGTATTTTTTTAAACCATCCTTACCAGAACTTCTGAAACATTTTCACATGAACATTAGGTCGCAAGATTTAAGAATGGGAAAAACACGAATGCCAATATGCGTTCATTCGTTTGTACGTTTATGAAGCACTTGTGTTATTTTGGGAAGTATGTGATTATTACTCTAGAAAACAATGAGTAATGGTTGCGCATAGCATGAAGTGTGAGTGTGATGGCGATGGCTTTTACGATCTGCAGATGTTCAGTCATTAGCTAATGGAGTGCTTCCTCAATTACTTGATAGTCTCGCTGGAACCCAGCTTTCGTGAAAATGAACAATTACAAAGCTTGATGTTTATCATCATCGAAATGCGTGTCTGTCTTGTAGCTTCGTTTGCATGATTTCCTTAAGCGCTCCTGGAACCTGATCGAAATAGTAAATTCCAAACACATGATGAAAGTGCATCAAACTGCAAATAGGGTGTCTCGGAATAAATCGTCGGCCATCTCATGATTGGTCGTATCTCACTTTTAATGTCACTCACAAAATGCTAAAGGAGTTGAATACTGGAAACAAATTTGTAATACTGGATTTTGTAATATTATTTTTGTAATGTATCCAACGTCTTTAAGATTTTATGAGTTTCATTAAAGAGAGACGACTATCCGCGAGATGGTCGACAAAAAGTTAAAAACATCTAGAGTATGTGAGTGCCTTCTAGAGCATGATGTCAGATCAGATGTCAGTGAAAGATGATCACTTTTGTCAATAAACATGTAATGGTAAAAAATCAGATAACGAAATTACACGTGTGACAATATCATTGCATTTCTTCATGCACTGGTATTCAGTTCGTCATGTTCTGGCTCAAATGCATTTCGAGTACCTGCCGAATATCTGTGCAAAGCGACTTGCCCAACAAAGGCAAATGTCGCAGGCGTTACTTCGTTGTAAATATTTCCCAAAACCTGTTCATTGGCAAAAAGTGATCGCCTGTTACCCCCCTACATGTTCTAGAACAGGGATTACGAACCAATTTCTTTCATCGACCCCTTTTAAAAGAATGATGACCCCCTTACGCTTTAACTCTATAATTGACCGGACCCTACGCATTCATAACACAAATAATGATACATGCATGACTTAAAGATAATTATACAAAGATTATAAAGAAAAGTTTTGAAAAAAATATTATATTTGTTTGGTTATTTTTGTACACTTGTCATTTCTAACTTTACAAATATGAACACGTTTTCAGAAATATAATTACAGAATCTAATTACAATCTTATTACGTTCGATTTTCATACATATGAATGATGTTGAATTCTAAAAAAGGGGGAAATGTTGAATTTAATATAAAAAAATAAAAATAAACATTAATTTTTTTAAAATAATTATCAACTTCATTATTTATTTTGCAATTAATGGAATCTTGATTATTCCGATCAGTCACGGGTGGGTACTCAAATCTCGACTTTAAATCGACCGCTTGATCATTATTGACCTCCTTAAAAGTTTCATAGGCTCCGTTGTGTATGTGTACCCTACAAGTTTGTAACACATTCTGAGACGCATATATTTATTTTCTACGCAAAATACGTAATTCGAGCCACGTATGTGTGTGTGCGGACAGGTGATCTTCCACTGGAACGGTTGCCTGTACCACATCATCCACAAGAACGACGGCTTCGGCTCGCGCAACTGGGTGTTCCCGGACGGCGGCGAGGCGGCGTCGCCGGACGTGGTGCGCCAGTACCTGCAGAGCTACTACTGGACGCTGGGCTCCAAGGGCGGTACCTCTTCCCGCATTCGGCCTGCTGCTCTTCGCCACGGTGCTCGGCCACGTCGCCAACATCGTCACCAGCGTCAGCGCCGCGCGCAAGGAGTTCCAAGGTGCACACGCCACGAACATCGTAGTAATACACCGTCCGTGCACGAGGAAATAACACGTCTCAAAAATTGTAGTAATACAAAAATGTAGTAATACACCGCGGTGCCGAGAAAAAAACGTCTCAAAAATCGTAGTAATACACCGTCGGTGCACGAGAAAAATAACACGTCTCAAAAATCGTACCAATACACCGTCCGTGCACGAGAAAAATAACACGTCTCAAAAATTGTAGTAATACACCGTCGGTGCACGAGAAAAATAACGTCTCAAAAATCGTAGTAATACACCGTCGATGCACGAGAAAAATAACGTCTCAAAAATTGTAGTAATACACTGTCGGTGCACGAGAAAAATAACGTCTCAAAATTGTAGTAATACACCGTCGGTGCACGAGAAAATAACGTCTCAAAATCGTAGTAATACACCGTCGGTGCACGAGAAAAATAACGTCTCAAAAATTGTAGTAATACACCGTCGGTGCACGAGAAAAATAACGTCTCAAAAATCGTAGTAATACACCGTCGGTGCACGAGAAAAATAACGTCTCAAAAATTGTAGTAATACACCGTCGGTGCACGAGAAAAATAACGTCTCAAAATTGTAGTAATACACCGTCGGTGCACGAGAAAAAGAACGTCTCAAAAATCGTAGTAATACACCGTCGATGCACGAGAAAAATAACGTCTCAAAAATTGTAGTAATACACCGTCGGTGCACGAGAAAAAAACGTCTCAAAAATCGTAGTAATACACCGTCGGTGCACGAGAAAAATAACGTCTCAAAAATCGTACCAATACACCGTCCGTGCACGAGGAAATAACACGTCTCAAAATTGTAGTAATACACCGTCGGTGCACGAGAAAAATAACGTCTCAAAAATTGTAGTAAACACCGTCGGTGCACGAGAAAAATAACGTCTCAAAAATTGTAGTAATACACCGTCGGTGCACGAGAAAAATAACACGTCTCAAAAATCGTAGTAATACACCGTCGGTGCACGAGAAAGGTGCACGAGAAAAATAACGTCTCAAAAATCGTAGTAATACACCGTCGGTGCACGAGAAAAGTAACTAGTTTCAAAAATGTAGTAATACACCATCGGTGCACGAGAAACATGAGTCTTAAAATTGTCGTTTTAAGTCGAGTAAATAAACATTATTAGTAACTAATGCACTTTTACTAGTAAAAATGTCTTGAAGGTAGCTCACGAAGTAACCGGTATCCTACATATAGAAGTCGGGTAACCTGTGTATGTGCGTCCCTCCGTCACTTCCAGTCCACGATTTGGGCAAGCGAGATGACATTCGATGCGTCTCGGCCTGCTGGAGGGGCCACTTTATTCGTATCATAACTTAATTTTTTTAAACTTCAAATTGATAAATATGAATTTAGTTTTACAGCGTCGGCATGATAATTCAGTACAGAGAATAAGTATTTGTTTTTGACCCGAAATGATTGATTGATTGATTACTAGTGATTCCGGACACTCAACTGCTATGGTCATTACTCCCTACGAGTGATGATGCGATGTTATTTGAATCAGCTATATCTCAAGGCACATAAGACTGATTCTTATATTTCAATGTACGAAGAAAATAAGTTTCAGTATGTAGTGACAGGCAAACCTTTTATGTTGGAGTGAACGTAATCACCATTTTCAAACTGCACGGTGCCCATTCACTTGTTGCAGCCAAGCTCGACGGAGTCAAGACTTACATGCGCATGCGCCGGGTGCCCGCCGAGCTGCAACTCAAGGTCATCAAATGGTTCGACTACCTGTGGCTCACGCAGAAGTGCTCCGACGAGGAGAAGGCCGTCTCCTGTTTGCCTGGTGCGTTGCCACCTGCACTCTTATTTTTGACATTTCTTTTAGGAGTAATGCTGCTAATGAGCTGTCGAATAAGACATTTTGTTGGACAAACCTAGTTAAAAGTTTCACCAAGTTCAAATTTATTGTTTATGAAGTGTTTGGCATTTTAGGTTCGGATATTTCCAGATAGCAGTGTTCCCAGGTCTGCCCCTGTTTTTATTCATTATCCACGTCTGGAGAGGGGGTAAGGGAGACATGTGTCCAGCATGCTGAATATTCATCACCAAACCTAGCTTACTTGACCTTGAGATTTTTCTTTTGTCACACAGGTACAGAAACTGCGACGTTTCGTATTGAGAAAGCTACAGCTTCATTTTTGCCCCAACCGGTAATCGAACGCGGGACCGCCTCACGGAAGCCTAGCACGCTGTTCATGAGCCACCCGACGGGTTCATACTCTCAAAAATGTTGTACATAATATTATATTACGACTATATTTGTTACATTACTGCATATGAACGCGAAGAACTTTAGTAGATCTATCTTGTCGAAGGATCCCAATAAACATCGAATTCAAATATACGTCGTCAAAACTCAACATAATTTTAGCAAAGACGCCAAATTTCTGACACGATGATTTTGCTGCAGGACTCTCTAAATAACATAAACTATTTGATTACAGATCGTTAAGAGTAATCCTATGTTTGAAGTTTATTGGCTATAAAGTTCTTCAGAATGTATTGCTGCAATAGCCAAAATCAGTGATTCGAACATTTAAAACCGGTGAGACATGTTACCTCCCACTTACTTGTCCCATTACATCTTCCCATTTATGTTAATAAAAAAAAACTACTGTAGCATTTAGGAGGTGAATATCAGTTCCAAGTGATGTGAGTATGTATTACTACAACAACATTTAAAGCATTCCTAGAAGAAAATAGAAAAAAACCTACTTCGCCCTTTGGGTAGTTGTAGTGGTTACTGTTGATGAATGCTCATTGCTGTGCGAGTGACGTGGCTGGTGGCGTGTCCGCAGATAAACTGAAGGCGGAGATCGCCATCAACGTGCACCTGGACACGCTGAAGCGCGTGGAGATCTTCCAGAACACGGAGGCGGGCTTCCTGTGCGAGCTGGTCCTGCGCCTGCGGCCCGTGCTCTTCTCGCCCGGCGACTACATCTGCAGGAAGGGTGCGATTTTATTTTAAGGGGTCGGGGCAAGGTAGTGCTAATCTTCATTTTAAGATCGTAGAGTGTTTCCTAAAACAAATATTGTGATTGAAAGGCTGTACAAATGTTCTGCTACCCAGAACTGTAGTGTGAGTATAAAACCGCACACTTCAGAATGCAGTGTGCGGCCATGCAGAAATCCGCAAAAACGTATATATAAATTGACTCACTTTTGAATTTACAAAAACCTTGTTTTTTTCTCTGTCTGAGAAAAATTACACACATGTGGGTTATCACTGTCTCCCCCGACCCCTTCATTTATCGTTTGGTGTATACATTGTTTTCTTCATCTAATACCTCTACCACATGACTTTTCAGTTATTAGGAAGCTTTGCAAAAACACGTTATTTTTGCATATGCGTACATATTTTTAAGGAGTCATATATCATTAGCATTCCCTGCCAATGGATAAAATATGCAAGGGAAAAATGTAAGGGAATGAGGTAGTTAGAATACTCGCACTGTCTACTTTTGTATCACTTACAATATTCATAACATTGATCTTTTCATTGCTTTTGTTTTGGGGATTCGGATATATGTTTGGCTTGTGAAAATGGTTGTGTGATGTCAAATTGAATGACATATGCGTTTTCACATAATGCATTTTGAAAAAAATGTAAACTCTAATTTCTGAGCAGCTTCCTAGAGCATAGACATTTCTACACTCGACATGTTAATAAGTTGCTCAAAACATTTATCCAAAATAGAGCAATTCACAAGAAAATTAAATCATCTACTTCTAAAAAATTGCCAATTTGCAGGAAAACGGTTTTAATATGAACAGATTCGCCTATTTTACCATTTTGGACAAAAATATGCTATTTTCTAAAAAAGTTTTAGCTAAAAATGAAATTTTAGATTCGTCACTTCTCGGGCACAACAATTTTAATTTTTACCCGTATTTTTGCATTACGATGTCTTTTGTGGATTAAAAATGTTGTCAGAACACAAACCCATTGTTCAAAGAACATATTGAGATGTTTATTTTAAGATAGCGAAAAATAGACGTGACATAAAGTACACTTACAACTCTCTACCATTTCTACTTCTCCCTCAGAACTCAGCGCAAATTGTATTAAAATAACATTGATAGCTTGTAGCAATTTATACTGAAGAGAAAAGTCTCACTTGCATATCATCCTTATTTCTATAACCCATCAACACGTGATGGCGTTTCGAGACGACACGTTCCTTTCACCTGCATTAGCGAGTCTCGGTCCTTAGACGTCAAGTGATTTTCATTTCTCTCAAGAGGGGGTGGTCCGCCCGACTCACTTCGGCTCACTTCCTGCGCCCGCGGTGATGCATTCATTGTCCCCTTCCCCTGCACCCGCGTTGGAATGCTACCGCTCCCAACAACAGCTTAGCGCTGAGGGGCAAAATTCGTTACTCGAATGCGTGAACCAACACAAAGAAAATTGTTGTAAATTAATATTATTATCTTTAATCTTATTCCAGATTGTTTCAGTTATTCATTTATTTAATTATAATTATTTTATTCAGTTCATTCTTCTTCGTGACTTCAACTAATTGTTTGTATGTGTTCTGTTTTATTATTAAGAAAGGTCATAACGAATAAAATTATTATATTGTACACTAGTTATGTTGATTTTTAATAAATTCTGTTATTTTCAGTATCTAATGTTTTTAGGCAGTGGAATTATTTAATATGTAACCTGTCAATTATATTTCGAACATTTCAATATTAAACAAGTTGTTTCAATAAATAAAATTATATGAAAACAATTGACTGGTTACATATTAAATAATATCACTGGTTGTCGTAAAACATAACGTACTGAAAATAAGAGAAGAAAATTATTATATTGTCTTTTTAATTTATCTAATTGATCAAATATGTTTTGTAAATAATATGGTGTATACATTAAAAGTCCTGAGAAATGCGCCACCATTGGAGTAGGACAACTTGAATTTTTCTAAAAAAAAATTCAAAAATCAAATTTACGATAGTCGCCAAGTCACTGGTTGCAAACACAATGTACTGGTCCATTGATTTCGGTGATGGCAGGATTTTCGACACTGGCTATATACCTAAATCAATATACCTGGAGCTATATACCTAGATCATCAGGCGAATGCTGAAGTAGTGCCTCACTAACGGGCTGTGGACTGCACGCGATCGTTTCTTCCCATACCGGGAGCGGTGGTTCCGTGCATTTACTGATGTAACTGCAGTGCCTTTAACTGGGACGTCATAGGTTCGAGTCCCGACGGCAGCAGGATTTTCGACACTAGCTTTTTAGCTAGGTCAAATTAAGTTGCTGTCTGGAGTAGAATTCTAGCGGCCGGCTGCTCTGATGGGTAGTTTTCCGTGGTTTCTCCGATCAACCCGCGGCAAATGGCGGAGCAGTACCCTAACAAACGGGCCACGGGCCGCGCGCGATCTTTCCTCCCTCTTCCTTGACCTATTCTCATCCCTCACACACACTCTTACACTACCACACATGCCAGGAGGCCGGTCGGGGACTTGTCCCGGTTGGGACGGTGCCCTGCTGGTGGGAGATACCGATTGGGAAAACCCCCGCTAGTCGACGGTAGGTCAGCGCCGGATCTCGCCATCTAGTGGGGGAAGATCACCTCCCTCCCGATGAAAAACATGCACTACACTTACGTGCCTAATGACCTCAGTAGTTGACGCGCTCGGAATCACTAATAATCAATGAATCATTTTCTTCCCATTTCTTGTCCTCTCTTCACCCCTTGCTTACACACACTTACAACTACACTACCACACATGCCGGGAAACCAGTCAGGAGCATACAAATTGTCCCGGCAATGGCGGTACCCGCTGGTGGGAAATACCTTGTTTGGGAAAACTGCTAACCGACATGGATGTCGGTGTCGGATCTCACCATCCAGTGGGGGAAGGGGAAAATGCATCACGCTTACAGAACTAATGACCTTAACCGCTGACGCGCCCGGAAACACTAAATAAACAATGAGTCGTCCCACTGATGGGATGGTCGTGGCTGTGCGCAGGGGAAGTGGGCAAGGAGATGTACATCGTGAACCGCGGGCGGCTGCAGGTGGTGGCCGACAACGGCAAGACGGTGCTGGCCACGCTCAAGGCGGGCTCCTACTTCGGGGAGATCTCCATCCTCAACATGGGCACCGCAGGTAAAGCGCTCGGTAAATATCACGGCTCAGCCTCTGACCCGTTTCCTCTCTACTCAGCCTCTCTCTTTTCTCTTTCTCTATCTCTCTCTCCAGCTCTTCCGTTGCGCCCCTCCATCTCTTTTGGCTCTCCAGTGCTTTGCGCCGCTTTCGTGGAATGCACAAGTAGAGTAGGATGTTGATGCTCGAAATTAGTGTGCACGTCGCAGACACAAGCATGACTTGCTTTCTCAGTTTTGCAAATTATGTAGTACTATATACAGAATGTCTCAATAAATGTTACAAACTTCTAGGGCATGCAAGGGGTTGATGATTATCACATCTTCTCGACTAAAATGTGGGAAATCTCATAAAACGAAGTTACACATGTGCAATTCCATTATGATTGGTAGGCAACCCATCTGTTCTGCCATTGGTAGGTGCAGGACATTTTTTGATTGAGTACGTGTACCTGTCAAAGACCAGTGCAGTGTGCAGTGTTGCTAACCAATATGGTACAAATGGCACTTACGAAACTGCGTTTTCACACATTATCATTAGCAAAACGTTATCTTTTCAATTCTACATGCCTTAAAAGGCTGTAATGTTTATTCTGAGACACTCTATAATGCATGCAATATATTACAAATAATGCGAATTATATAAACTCCGAAGACGAAAGCTAAATATTAATACCAAATTAACAATCACCTATCCACATTAAATTTTCGCTCATTGATGCAAGACGCAATAAGCAAAACCTTTTATTCGCTCTATCATATTTCAATTTTTTATCTTTAAATATTATCGAAAAGCATATTACGAACGTGATGATGATTACGTGACGTGATACCTTGCTTTTTTTCAACTTTGGCTCATTGCATGTTGCATAATTACTCTACTTTCGTTTTCTGCCATACTCCCATTTTAAATTTCTAAATTTTCAAATGTATAATGGTTCTTCGTTAGGTATTGCAAAATTGTGTTCCGTATGTTTCAACGTGGCCGACTTCCGTGCAGAAGGCACGAAAACTTTAGAAAAAAATTCTATCCGATAACTGATCTTCGATTAATGAACGAGAAGTGAATCGGATTGTACTTTCTCGTGTACGTACTACAGTGATAAGGAGATTATCAGGAGATTTACATTTTTCGCTATACCGTAGCGCCTCCTAGTATTTAGTGGGCGAAAGAGCGTTTTTGATTAAAAGCGTAAAACGTAACTGTTTAAATCTTACTCATATAAAAGTATTTACGGATTTTAATGACATTAAACGAAATATGTATTCGTCAAGAGAGGATCAAACCCGGAGTCAATTAATGATTAATGCTAACTGGGAAAGGATAATGCAGAAATGCCTGTTCGATAACAACTGAGAGAAAACGCAAGACTACCATATCAAGAGCACAGAAATTACGATTATGCTATTTCCTCATAATGTGTTTATGTTAAATTTAAATCAATGAAATAATAAATATATTGGTGGACATATTAGACGCTCTTTCGCTAAAACGATGTAAAACCGATATTATTGCGTAGACTTGCGTGTATAAAACCATAACATTGAACCGCAACAGCATCAAGGCTGAAGATTTCGAAAGGTACAGTATTTAGCACACTACCCGTGTAGTTGGCCGGCCTGCCAGGTGACTGGCTGTGCCGCCCAGGCAGCGCGTGGCGAAGGCCCCGCTGCTGAGTGTTGCGCGCGCGCGCGCGGGCTCTGTCGCAGGCAACCGTCGCACGGGTCCGTCGCTCCGTGGGCTACAGCGACCTCTTCGTGCTCTCCGGGGGGAAGGAGACCCGGCGGCGCGCGTGCGCCTCGAAGCCATCCCGTCAAGCGCCTCGAGAAGTACAAGCGCGCGCCGCTAGAGCGAGGTGAGCCAGCACCCCCTCCGGAGCCCCTAGTTGCAGAGAGTAGCATTTGCCTTTGCGCCGCCGATTCCGCCATTTTAAGTTCGTTTTCACGAGGGTTCGAAATGCGCGATATTCACAGGCGTGCGCAGAGGGGGACAGGGGGTCTGTAACCGTTCTGAAAGTTGTGAAATGGGCCTCGTTTTCTTACATAATAAAACATTTGCTTCCGTAAAAATATTCAAATCGCTTTTTAAACTTGATAATTTGGGGAAGACATTTGGAGATAACGCTCTCCAAACCATCTGACATCCTGAGCAATCAACACAAAATGAGTTGTATTTCATAATCGTATCGTTAAAGTTATAATTTAATTTTCCTTGTAGTATGTTTTAATTACATACTAGTAAAATATGTCATATCAAAATAAAAAATAATAGAAAATGGGACTCATAATTGAAGTTACCACCTCTCACCCAAAGCTGCGCATGTCTATGGCGGTATTGTGTGTATTGAGAACCACCAAACTACGCCAAAACGATATTAATGTACTTGAAACGCTCCGTAATTCCTCTAATTATTATAATTTTCCCCTCAAGTAGCATTGGCTACTTGAAGTTATCGGATGAGAGAATATTAAATGTTGGCGGCAGTTCACGCGCTACTTTCTGAATCTAGGGTTCCTTACCCTCCCCATCTAGGGGTCGGCGGAATAAGTTGAATCAATGACCGAAACTGTAAGAGCTTTAATGTAATAAAGAGTATAATATTATAATCCTCCTGAATTACAAAGAATAAGAAAAATAATAACTCAAACAACCTTGGTGTAAAACTCGACCTTTTCAACACTATTTCATTGGTTAAATAGTCTTTTGCTGTACATAAACATTAAAATATACTGTGGTAAAAAATAACAATGCAAACAAGAAAGTGACTTTTCCATCATTATTGAAACGTAGTTACAAATAATCTTAATAAATCTTTGAGTATATTGTGTGTGTTATCTTATAATCGACTGAATGTCAGTTCTGTGTGTGCTTCAAGAAGAACCAATAGAAAACTACCACTACACTGCCGTACTCGGCGGGGGGGGGGGTTATAGTAGAAACACATAGATCGCGTGCGATCCCTCTAAGAGGATATCCAAAGCTGATGGATGCCAGTCTCTTTTCCGACCCGGCGCGGGTCTGGGCACCTTTAGAGCAGGCGCACCGCGGGCGGTCCCGTGATACGCCTGGGGAGTGACTCTCATTTTCTCCGCCAGATGTCGCTCTCGGTTAACTATATTCGAACTATCTGAATGGGAGAAAGGGAAATTCCGTTAGGGGGAGATTTTGTCGAAGGGCTTTATTTTGCCAGGCATCTGCCAGGGTTCTTTTACGTACCACAAAAGTGACATGGCTACTGTGGATTTTCCGCCCTTCTAAAATTCACGCACCTCGGCCTGGATCGAACCCGCGCACTGGTGCTTCAGAGGCCAGTAAGCTAACCCCTCACCCCCCGAGGAGTGCTCTCGCGGGCATACATTCACATTAAAAAAGCCACTTTCTGGTTGATGGGAAAATTAAATGTTTCCATGTTCCTTTAAAATCAATAGATTATCAACTTCTATTTCCACATCCCTCAGTTCTTTCTTAATATTTCAAATATCAAGCTACTTGATTACGGCACAGTCGCACCGGAAAATAAGAGCAGCCCGAGCTTCTCATGACCCGTTTGACTTTTTATTGTTGTTTATTGTTTTCTAAAATGTACAAATAAAATGTAAAACTCTCAAAAGGTTTTACAACTGGTAATTGTGTTTGTCGCAGAGCATGAGCTAGAAATTGAAAACTAGTGGTACTACAGAATGGCACAGATTATCTCGCACTAGTTACTTATCTAATTTATTTGGTCCGGACTAACTTTTTGGTTTTACGTCACCCTCTTCCCATCTGCCATTTATCGCCGCCCAATACATTCTCGACTTAATAATTTCTCGACTTTTCGGTCCGTGATGGTAAAACTAAAATATGACTTTAAGAATATTCAATACCTCATGACAATTGTTGAAAAATTGGGAGAAATTTTTGAGTAAAATGTTAAAACGTTTTTGTAAATGCAAAATTCCAAGCTTTCAAGTTTTCGAGAAACATCATAGTAAATTATTTAAAGTACTTCTACTCAAAAATACAATGTTGTATACAAATCGCTGGTAGTATAATTATTAATGGCATGAGAGGTTTCAAAAACTACATTTGTGTAATTTTTGAAATAATAAAGCAATACATAAAACTGACTGGCATTGGTATTGATGTTATGTTATCAAGTTAAAACTATCCGTTCAACATATTTTAAGAAAACATTGAGAACCGTTTTCGAGGAAATCGTTTTTCAGCGTTTCTGAAAATGTGGATATTTGAGTCATTTTCACAGAAAACGTTTGAGTTTTCGGGAAAAATTATAAAACGTATTAGAAACTCATGTATTTATAAATGCAATAATGTGTACAAATCGTCGTTAATGTAAATATTAACGCCGTGAGACATGACCGTAAAATACATTAGTGTAATTTTTTTAAAAGAAAAGAAAACAGCAAAATGGGTTTTATGTCACTTGTTACAGTTGATTTAGCACTATGCCTCCCAAAAAATTAAAGAAAAAATTTGTTGCCGATTTTGAAAAATTCCTATTTTTTATTATTGCCAGTATTTCGCACACTTTTGCGTGAAAACTACTAAAATTTCACAGTGCATGACCTTAATAAAAATAACTAATTATAGAGAACCATTTTCATACGAACGAAAAATCTGTATTTTCAATTTTGTAGTTGTAGGAAGACGAGAAAATGTCAAACTTTTGCGATTTTCAAAAATTCAGACCTGACAATGAAAATCCCATGCCATCTTTATAAGTGTATTAAAATCTTCTTACAATAAATTTAAAGAAAAAAAATTGAAGCCATTTTTTTAAAAAAAATTGAAAATGGCCATGGGGCTTCATGTAAAGTACCGCGGTATTTTAAAGTTTTATTCAAAATCGCAAAGCTGCGAGGTATGCCAGTTCGACCGGGGATAGACGCTACTGTTGGTCACAGATGATAGATCGACAGACAGTCGAATGAACGGACGGACCTTTTGAAAAAAATCGGAATCAGGGCGCAAAATGCGCATTTCCGTTGAAATATTGAA
Source organism: Teleogryllus oceanicus (assembly GCA_964035755.1). NCBI lineage: Eukaryota > Metazoa > Arthropoda > Insecta > Orthoptera > Gryllidae > Teleogryllus > Teleogryllus oceanicus. The sequence continues at coordinate 107,752,278 of CAXIVR010000008.1, read as the reverse complement.
TTCGATTTTCTGCAGAATTTCATAACTTTCCGTATGTTCGTATGTATTCGTGAAAGTAAACTAGTGATGCTACAGAAGCACATACTTTCTCTCATTATTTCTAACAGCTCACATTATTTCTAACAGCTCGTATTATTTCTAGCACATCATACAAGCAAATCAGATTAATTTTACATGTAACACTAACGTTAATTCAATAATACCAACTTATCTTTCCCAGCATGTTCCCGTTCAACAGTGAACTTCTCAAATACTTGTTGTCCAAGGCAACATACGATGGTTATATAAAATTAAAATTAAATAAAAGTTCGTACAAATTTAAGGTGCCCAATTCCTTCAATTTTTCACGCATTATTTTAAAGAGAAAATTTAATTGGGTTAATTTCGAATAAGTTTTGCGCATTGCTAGAAAGGAAATACATCAATGAATTGAGAATACAAAATTGTGAAAAAATTAAACATCGAATTAATATTGAGATATTAAATAGGAAATTATAATTAAAATTAAATTAATTATTTTTCATATACTTTTTATCCATTCCTGTTCTCCGAGAATTTTTTTCGTGGTCCGTAGTTGGTGGGACCCCTGTATATGTTTCAAAAACTTCGTGAAAACTATTTTTTAAAGAAATGTACATGGCATTTTATAATGAGTTGATTTTTTAGGACAGATTTTGTTTAAGAAAAAAATATCGATCTTCCAAGTTGTAGTTTCTAAATGTTAAGTTTTTGAATTTTTTGAAAATAAAGATAGTTAATCGAAAATGAGACTTGCGCCATTCTTTTAAGCGGCCATTCTTCTATCCGTGGAAAAAAATTAAAGAAGAAATTCGGATTGTTTTTTGAGAAAATATCTTTTTTAGAAATTGCGTAAATTTCAAGCGCAATTACACATAAACTACCTGTTGTTTCAATTTCAAAATATCAATTTTCTGGTTTAGGAATGTTAACATTTTGCAATTTTTGAAAAAATGGCAATTTTCGAATAAACATGAGTAGCTCAACATTTTTCACTGTCCCTTATTGCATATTGCACCCTAATGCAAGACGGCCACCTCTCCGAAAAATTGAAAATTGAGATACACCCATTGTTAGATTCCTCGTTTTCATTACGTGATGTGTCACAATGCCATTTATTTTCATAAATAGCCAAGGAATAGCAATTCAATTTAAATTAAATTCCCGTTTTTAAATGCGCTCGAGAAAACTTCCGAAGGGAGTTATGACCCTGTTGCATTAGGGGTGCGATATGACGAGATTATTTAAAGAAAGTGGATAAATTCTGTTGCTACGTATAGAAAAAAATCCTCTAACAGGTGGTATAGCCGAATCCATGTTTCATGGATTGTTGATACCGCAAAATCGATCGACGGCAAGATGTCAATCTGTGGTCAATGCTAGTGCCTAAGTCGTCCAGCCATATTTCTCTTTATTTATTTATTTTGTTACAGACATTTGTCGATTTTTTAGAAGTTGTGCTCCAAATACCTTCCGAATTGCTTGGCATGCTAAATTTGCCTCAAAACGTGCATATTTATATGCAGAATGTGACCACTAAGAAATCAAAATAGTAAAAAAATTGCATTATATTGTTTCTGAAATAAACTATTCAAATATTAATCTTCGTTTATCACAAAATGTTTGTGACATAATGTTTGTGTATTATTATTTTTGTCCTAACTGAAAAGTTACTGCTTACTGACTTAAATTGACTGCTGACAATTCCTAAAATAATCCATTCATTTATTTCCCAACCGCTCTTCATTTAGCCGGGAGCTAATACTATACATTGCCTTGCCTCTTCATTCACGAATCAGTGATATTTGTAAGTATCAGCAGCACAAAACAAAATATCCACATTTAATAAAGTCACATTGTTTTACAACACAATGCTAAATTTTATTAAACAATTGTTTGTAGTACAGAAGTTGTGTCAGTACACAAGTTTTAATGAAAAGTTAAATAGTTTCTACTTCTATATAACTAGGTAAGATATTATTTCAATCATAAAAATGAAAAGTAATATTTATTTTATTAATGATATTAATTAATTAGTTACTTCTCTTTTTGCACACGGTTGAGTTTTGATATCATTGATGTTGGAATGTTACTAACCGCTAAGCATATTTTTCCATCGATAAGCATAAAGATTGCATTTTATCCGAATGTTGAACAACATATGGTAAAATTATTGCTTCAGGGCGGGATATTTGGGATCCGTTTCTTGTCCTGTTCATATTAACTTATATATCAAAAAATTTCTCATAGATATTTTGTTTTAAAATTTAGATTTAGTCACTAAATGACGTGTTCAGAAAATATATCTTAATATAATGTATTACAATACAATATAATAAAATAAAGATAATAATACGTAAAAGAATCTTCCTTTTTAGTTAACACAATATATTTCCCTTAATAATTTCTTTCTACACATTATTAGAGTTGAAACGCTTCTTTCACAAGTCTCACGTACGATTACTACAGGTTCGGTACGTTTTGGATCGTTTCAACGAAATATTCATGATTGTTCTTTTTGTTGATCAAAAAATAATATACCACATCATTATTACAATATTTCCGAACTATTTCTCGATGAGAACAAACATGTGAGGAAGTATACGAATTACAACCAATTGTAAAATATAAAACAATCCCACGTTTATATTCCTCACGCATTAGTTGAAATTGATACGTATGAAAGAGAATCCCACGTTATTCACGATTTTTCAGTAAGCGCAGTTTTTAGACTCATTTTCTGTCGATTCACACCTCACATAAGGGTGTACACAGGCCACTCTCAACAGCAGACTATTTAAGACGTAAAAACTTTAAGTCTCTGAGCAGTGAAACATTCCCAAACCGGCTAACTAGTCCTGAACCTAGGGCGCGCAAATTTTAGAAGTGCCCAAATCGAAATATTTTTCATGTATTTTACATTTAATAAAACATTTTCCGAGAAGTAATTAAAAGTGTAGTGACGGATTAGAGAGGTAAAATGAAGAAGCAGGAAAAAGGAAACTTTGCTTGGTTTTGTTACCTTTCAAATCGAGGTGCAGTAACCACTCGCGTCACATACGAATTACAACAAAATTCCAGATATTTTATTCGACTTTATGATTAAAAACTGTAATACTATAATTCTGTTCTGAGTCACCATTGTAGGCGGAATAAGCTGAAATATTCGGTTGTCTTGCTATTATTGAATGTTTGTAATTGTGTATTTCGTGAAAGCACGTCTTCTGCCTGTTGAGCCCATGGTCTGAAAGGCGAGCATTTTGGAGGGAGCGCGCGCCGGGCGGCGAAATGGCCGGGAGCGAGGGGCCTGGGCGGGCGTCCGCTGACGGCGTCTGGGCGCGCTGGCGGGGCGGGGCGCGGCGGGGCGCGCACGCCCGCGCGCTGCCGCTGCCGCGCCCGCTCCCGCCCCCGCTCCTGCGCCGCCGCTCCACGGCGCCCGCCCTCGCGGGTGAGTGCGGGCCGCCGGCGGAGGCCCTCGCGCGCGCCCCACCCCACCCCACCCCACCCTCCCTCCTCCCTCCCGGGGCTCCGTGCCATCCATCAGCGATGGCTCACACCTGCTCCTCCGCCTGACCACGCACATTCCACTGCGCTCCTTTCACCATGTAGCCGAGAAACAAGTTATCACTCGGGAGGCGAAACAGGCGATTTGAATTTAGCTCAGACGCTTCTTTTAGGCTTGAGGATGTTTTACATGAAGTAAAAAGGAAAGACGGCTTTACTTCCCCTCCGAAGGAAGATGTACGAAGCATTTTTCGCCCTTGAGGGGTTCGAGTCCCGCAGATATTGGACACTTGGTATGTCGAGCTACTTTAGAAATAAAAAGGAATGTCTTTATCCACGAAGGTACTGGTTCGAATTCTGACACTGGCTAGAAAAGAAATCCTGCGGTGAATTTTAGAGAAGTACTTTAACAAATGGGCCACGTTCCGCGCCTTTTTATTCTCGTTTCTCACACTTCTAAACACACACGCATACACATTCCCTTACATTTACTGAACATGGACTACATTATCACACATATTGGCAAGAAAGTCAGGCCAGCTCTTCCGGTAGGGGAAGTGCCCCGCTAGGGAGATACCTCGAGTGGGAATCTCGCAAGCCATCGTGTAGGTCAGTGCCGGATCTCTCGTTCCGATTGGGTGCGGGAATGCCCGCACCACCCGGGAGATAATGTGCACTACACTTACGAGACTAATGATCTCAGTGGTTCTTGCGGCCATAATGAATTCATAATTCAGCTGCGAAACCTTAATTATTTTTGACGTGACATCTTACAACTCAGCCCCCTTTGCTAAAAAAAGAGCTTAACGTTCCCGTCCTTAGCAACTTCTCGCTGATAAGAGCACAATGTTACATATAAACGAAGAAGGTTAGCGTACCACCTTGAGTTTTACTTCACACAAAAGTTTTTGACGGCATTAGGGTTACTCCTTCATGGGAGTGGGAATGTGGGGACTGAGCTTAGGATTACGTGTTCGTGATCTTTACGGAGGTCTGAATTGATCTTCGGGAAGGCGTGATTTGATTCTAGTAGGACCATTACTGGATTTTCCCAGGATGGAGTCTGGCACCGGGAACCAGATTTAGGTTGGTAAAGATTTATTTTCTTGTATACATACGTATATACGGGAGCAATATACGTAGTCTAGAGAAAGTTATGTAATGCTGCGGAAAATCAATTTCGACATTTCAATTACGTTTTGGGGTCCCCTGATACCCAAAGATTTTTGTTTTCAAAACGTCCGTCCGTCTATCAGCTGTCTGTCCATCTGTCGTATGTGAACAAACCTAGCGCCTAAACGATCTTTTCCAAATTGAAGAGACCCCTGTCCATCTGGCTCTAGTTGAATCTTTGTGATTTTCAAAAACATTTTTGAAAATTTGGAGGTACTTTACCTGAAGCCCCCAGGACATTTTCAAAATTTTCTCAAAATTGGCTCTAAATTGTTCTTCACAATTCTTGTAAATATAAAGAATATTAAATCTATAAAGGTGACACAGGTCCGATTTTCACGGTTAACTGTGAATTTTCGAAAATTGCAAAAGCATGATTTTTTAGGTGTCTTCCTACAAGTAAAAATTGAAGACAGAGATTTTTCCTTCAAATTAAATTTTTTTACCATAAATAGTTCTTTCATATAGGTTATGCATACTTTTTTTGAAAATTTTAGTCGTTTTCTTACAATGGAGCGTGAAATATTTGGAATTTTTAAAAATTACATAAACAAGATTTTTTCAAAAACGACTCAAATTTTTTTCTTTAAATTTCTGGTAGAAATAGTAGCAAATGCACCCTATCCAATGACATAAACGCCATATTGCTCAATTCTTTGGTTTTTCAAAAATTATAAAAACGTATTTTTTTTACTTGTCTCTCATGTCGTAAATATTTACACTAGAGGCTATTTCTTCACTTAATTAGACATAAGAGTGCATTTCCTTTAAACAATGCCAAATTTTCTTGAAAACTCGACAGTTTTCTGTAAAAATGAGCTCTATATTCAGCATTTTCAGAAACTCTGAAAGCCATTATCTCAAAAATGGCTCCAAATTTGTTCTTCAAATTTTTCCACAGGATAGTGCTAATTGCACTGTTTAATACGACGAAAAGTTGATTTTGCTGTATTCGTTTGTTGTTGTTTTTTTAAAAAATACACAAATGTATTTTTTTTAAATATCTTTCACGCCATTAATATGTACATTTCCATCAATCTGTATACATTATTACATTTGCTGGTAGAAGTGCTTCAAATTATTTCAAATGAAATTTTCGAAAAGTCAATAGATTCCTGTGAAAAAGAGCTTTAAATTTCCATTTACATAAGCTTAATCGTCATTTTCTTAAAAACGGCTTCAAACTTTTCAATGAAATTTGCTATTTAGGATGACGTTATAACCTTTTTTTAATATTCTTAAAATATAATTTAGGTTATACTCTTTGGAAACCGAAAAGTTGCAAAAATTTCAAAAAAAAAGTTATTTAAGCCGCAATAGATGGAAGCAGGCAAGGATGGACAAGACTGTACAGTACCAGTCTACAATAAGAAAATTAGAAAACTTTACTACGAGAAAGTCTGTGCTATTCTGTAGCGCCTCTAGTTTCTTAATGTGCTGAGTGTTCAATTTTCTGTATGAGTATCTGTAATGAGTATCGATGTTGAATTTTCTGTGGAGCTGTTTATTGGATATATACCATGGAGCGTAAACCGACGTTTCAATCAACGATTTTATTTCGAAATACTTCAATTCCTTTTAGGTTTGTGCAGCACCGCCCCAAACAGGACATAAATATATTAGTGAAAATGTTAATGCGCTTTTATAAATGTGCAGTGTTATACATAAGTTTTATAAATAAGATAGTTTGCGGTTTATGTCAGTTTGGAGCGATTATTTACGGTTTATAAGAGGATATAGGCTGAAGAGTGCAGCATAAGTTTTGTTCAGCCGATGGCTAATGTGGGGTTTCCACGTGAGACGAGTGTCTAGAATTGCCCCTAGGCATTTTCCGTGCTTGTTGGATGGAAGCCATGGTGAATGCGGGCTTGTTCGATGGGTGAATTTCCTATTGTGATGGATGGAGGGTCGATGAAGAGAGAGATCCAATTTTTTGCTAAGGTTACCGTGAAACAGAAACATGGGAACATGTAGTCCGTTTCCATCGTAGTTTCCTCCACAATTAGGAACACAGTACTTGTATATCCCGGCAAAACGTTAATGAATCGTTTTACTAATTGCATAAGAAACAATCTTCATCGGTTTCAAACAAATATTAGTAGTACTTTATAATAGTTGTTGCTACGAGAGCTTGAAATAATCATGCAATTATTTGCATGATTATTTCAAGCTGACGAAGTTTATACTTCATGACGAAGTTTATACTTCGTCAGTCTGCGCAAACCACGTGAACTCAGAAAGCGTAAATATAAGATGGAGGAATATAGCCTTATTTGCGTGACCTCACAAAGATGGCCATCTGCACCAAGGAATGAAATATAGGCGGTATTAGTAATAACGATGTGCCGAATCGGCAAAAATTTAATAGAATATCCTAGAATATCTCATCCTGTAGATTACAATGTGAGGAACGTTTCTTTGCTGCCTTTGACCTAAAAAATTAGTTTTAAAAGCTCTATAACGCTTCGTTTAGGAGCTGTTTAATGGTATATATTTAAAAAAAAAATACTGACCGAGTGTTGGGGGTTGCATTTGGCAGAACACAATATATATATTCTTTTTTAAACAATCCTTAATATTTTTCAAGTCGAAGTGCAGTTCATCACGTGTCCGTGAAATTATCTTTCTCAAATACCTTGTTTATAAACATGGGTTGCATGTGAGAACAGCAAAAGTTATATACAGGTGGGACAACTAAGTGATATCACCCCTCGAATTTCGATAGTCGATGGCAGCACAAACAGGGGCTACCTTAGTACACCATAGATCATCTTTATACTATTTTTTATTAAAAGATATAAGGTCAACGTTGCTTTTTTAATTAGAATCCTATGTTAAACTTAAGCGTATGGCGTAATGGGCTTAAAAAGCCGATTTCAAACATGAGTATATCTTCGTATTTAAGCGCATAGTTTGTAGAAATTGATATGTTTTTGTAACGTATATTTCCATAGAAGTGGCGATTTTCATTCGCCCTTTCCTGCTGACTAAATGGGAAACTTTGCGAGTTCGTCCTTCTGACAAACGCGATCATTTACTTGAGCACAATAACAACTACTTTCTTCGATACTAATTTTGCAGGAAGATGAGTAGAGTATAGAATGTCAACATCAGTATGTTAGAAAATGCAGCTTAATGTATACAGCCAAAAGAACCATGTACTACATTTTGCATTCAGCACCAATGCAGAATATTCGACAATAGGACAATCCTCGTATACCATATTAGGGACATAGTGGAAATATTGATTTCAAGATGTTTCGCGGTCAAAATAGGTATCGATGTTCTTGATATGTTCTGTGTTATTTCCTTAGATATATAACTAACACATACTATACACATACATATAGATAATTATTCTAATATTTACGTTGACGCTCTGAAGAAAACACGTTCTGTCACTTCACTCAAGACCTTCAACTCAAAAAACGCTTGATCTACGCGTGATCAGGAGCCTCTTCAAAGTAATTTCCAAATTTCGCCTCGAGACGTAAGCTCAAATTGAAACTCTCCGATACTTCAGTATTTCACCTTAGAAACATATTGCACCTTAAGGTCTTTACCCTATTAATAATAGTAATAATAATAATAATAATAATAATAATAATAATAATAATAATAATAAACTTGAATGCAATAATCCTTATAACTCAAAAATCTATCATTCTGGAAACATCTCGAATAGTTCGCTGAATTCTTCGGGAGCTGTAATCAAGTAAGTTATCTGCCAATGTTGGCCCCACACACCTGAGAAAACCGGATGGTTACCGAGACTTAAGCCTTTAATAATAATGTCTTTATTAGGTGCGAGACTCAAGCCATTGGATCTGCTCTTCCCCCTAACCTGTTGGTTTAATTACATTTATACAAATCGAATCATTTTGGAGTACCTGTACATGTTCGGTTGGGAGTGCAAAACAAAGCACTGTCCCAGCATACGTCATGCGTTTGAGTATACTCAGAAAAACATCAATCAGGACGGCGGGATTTTGGTCTCTCTTATACAATGGACGCAAAAGAAAAGAGCTGTTTTTTATCGATAACACCCCAATGCAAATTGAGCTTATAGTAATAAAGCTACAATCGTCCGAACATTCAATTATGCCGAGTATTTAGCCGAGCTTCCTTTGTTTATTATCCCAAGAATGTCGTAACTAAAGATCTTTCAATTCAAAACACAACTTGTGCATTTCTTCCAGTAATCAGACATTTTAAATAGAAATTTGTAGGAAATCTTATTATTCACAATTGAAAAATTAAAGCAATCATATGAAATGAAATAAAGCAGTGAACAGATCTCAAAAACATCAAAATATATTTTGTCATATTTGGTTGAACTGAAATAAACACAAACGTCATGTTCTGTCAAGTTGCGCAACATGTGCATTATTTACATAAAACGTGTAAATTTAAACACTTGGTCATTTTTCGGACGGAAGACTGACTCCAGAATTTCATTGTTTTGTTTTTTTATCTTAAATGATTGTTGAATCAAAGTTCTAACAACGAGTTCTACGAATAACTTTACCTTTTCAGTCTTATCTTGAATCCTTTCGTTTATAAAGTTTGCGATGAGCTGTGGACTAGACGATGGAGATAGTGTTCCCTTCCTCCCTCCCCCTCTTTCTCTCTCTCTATTTTGCTGTGCCCTGCTCTCTCGTTCGTCAGAAGTGGCTTTGTTGCGACACGTACGCACTTAAAAATTCACCTTCCTTTTCGCTCAAGAGCACCGCTTACATAATGCATTTCATGAAAAGTTGATATAAGACCATATATCCCCAGGACGCCGGAATCCAATTTTCCGGGGAGGCCTGGTAGAGTAAAGCTGATGGAAGGAATAAAATAATAATGGTGATGTAGTGGAAGGAAGGTATGAAATTTAGACCACCAGAAAAATTAAAGAAATCTTCTTCATTTCTGTCCAAAAGCTGAAGAGAAAACAGAATTTGAAATCTGATTCTCGTATTTGGAAAGGAAATATTATTGTATCTGTGTGAGTTCTCTTATAATAAAGAAGAAATTGCATGAATACATACAAATGCAATCTTTGAATACGTTTCAATGACCCTCAGATAATTTATTTGATCTTACAATTTTAATACCCATTATAGTTAGTTTTTTTCTGTGTTTTTCAAACTCGAGTGCATAAAATATGTCCGAGAAAATAATGAAAATTTATGTTTACCTTAATAAAAATCTAATAATTTAAAATTGAATATGTCCTAAGAAAGTGGGGTTCATTATATTCTTGGGGATTACTTGTTTGTTATTGATGATAAAAGTTTCTAAGTAAGGAAGATCATAACAAATTCACCACCAGGATGAAGCTGTCATCCTTTATATCTTCCATTATTGTTCATATATTTCCCTTTCTGACATTTAATGGAATCTTTCTATGACTATATACACAATGGAATTCCATAGTTATGTCATCATTTGATTGTAGTTACTTTAGGAAATGTTTTCGCGATTGAGTAAAATAAAATATAATGCTCCTAAAAATGTATTCTCAAAATGTTTTCTATTTTGTCGCGTACGTGAAAAATTATGTTATAAATACAATGTATAAACTAATTTCTGTGAAACATACAAATTTTATGATCGTTTAGTGATGTACGTTTGAAGCAAAGACGACCCCCTAAAAAACGCTAAGTTATTATTCACGTCCTCGTTCACTTAAATGAATGAATATGTATAAATAGAAAAACAACAATAAATGCAATTACTCCGTTTTTTATTAATTTGATTTCACGGTTTTGTTTAGTTGGAACATTTCTTTACACGATGTTCAAATACCACTTGCAGAAATGTCTCCTTTACAACAGAATGAAATACACTTAAAAGGTTTTATCCTGTTTTCTGTTTCTCTTTTATGTATTTCCACGAAGAACTTCAATTTTCCTTGTGCAGATTTATCGTTGTTTTTATGTCCTTCCTTTCAAATGAACGCAGATGAAATTTGAACGATTTTATTACTCGGAATAAACAGCTTCATCTCGCAAGGCATTCAGAACCCCTCTTTTATTTCCCAAGTTTTAGGAATGTTGAGGTAACATTCTTTACACATGGTAATTAAAATTTTGTTCATTAATAGTATGTCAAATGCCAGTTATTTCGTTTTCTATTACGGAATAAACATTTTCATTATAAAGTTAAAATTTCTCTCATTACATAAGTTACTTTGCTAATAAACTCATTGGAGTAATGAAAGGTATCTTCGAAAAATAACAAAAGGAGATATTACCACCTGAAAATGTACCTCTTTGAAAAAGATCGCACTTACGCATGTAAGCTCCTAATTGCAATGTGTGCAATTACGTATTTTGTGTTTCAGTCGTCAACATAATGTAATTTTTCTCTGCATTATCCTAAAATGTTATCGAGTGCTAGCGTGTAATTTCGCTAGTTATGTAATTTTGCAATTTACGTTACGTACGCAGGAAGGTCCTAGATTTGCGACCTGCGGATTTTCGAGTCCGGTTAAACAGGGTCTGCCTGGATGAAATATCTACAGATCTGCTCTACTCAGTCCTTACAGTGGTTTCCTTCGGTCAATTCCGTGCTAGTGCCGGTCAGCACCTGGTCACGGAGGGCGCGCGATCCTTCCTTCCCTTTCTTGTCTCCACTACCTTCCTTAGGACGGTGATGGGCTGATCCCTCTTGGTTCTTTGGTGCACCCGCATGGTCTTGAAAGCTTCCGACAGCCCTGCGAAAACCTGGGTGCCAGGTCAGAGCCCGACGTGGATCGTAGCGCCCTCAGATATACTGATCTACAGAAATAAAATTGTAATATCTGACTGTGATTTCAAAATAACTGCCTTTTATAAGCTCTTAACCATATTTAGAAGACATAAATATCACTTCAATTTTTTACTGTCTCGCTACGAAGTATTGAGAAAGTTTGTACAGTTTGAAATAAAAAAACTAGTAGATTTCGCGTATTTTTTATCCAAAATTTATGAAATATCTAAAAAATTATTTTCTCAAAAACCTCAGCATTTTGTCTTTAAATTGTGTCCTCGTATGTAACTACGGGCAGTAAAAACGTTGGTGCTAGTCTCATTTTCCGAACTCTTCGTATTGTTGGGCGACGTCCCAAGTTCGAACTTTCCGCCGCTTCTGTAGCACATGACTAACAGGATGTTAACTCGGAGGACTTGAGTTAGAGTCTCTGTGCGGCAAATAATTTTCACTGCTTGATAACATTTTTGCAGATTTATGTAGCACCGTAGTATAATATACCAGAGCACTTAGAAATAGTGCGAGAAACTATGTGCTGTTCCCCACCAATAGTTTCAAATTATTATTTTCTCTTAAGTAAAAATAATAATTGTTTTTATATAAATCTAGTCTTTTTATTCTAATCTTATTGATATTTTGTACATGTGATCTTCAATATAGGTGGCCGTCGGTGGCTCGTTGGATAGCGTGCTAGTTTTTCACGGCGCAACCCCGGGTTTCGTTACCGGGCGGGCCAAAATATTAACTGGGCACTTTCGTTACAAATGTCCCAGTATCTATTGCTGTGTGACGTGGAGAACACCAGGTTTTTCAGCTAGTATCACGTGTTATTACTGACTTGGCTGTCTGGGAGACGGTGCGTCCTATACACAAATACTTTCGTTTTGGCTGCTCTACTACGACCATCCTCAGAGCGAAAAATGATTTTTGGTGATTTTTCGCCCTTAGGAATGTCGCAGTATGATAGCCGAAACTGTTGGTATCTATGTACAGGGTCGGAGTCTCCTGGACAACCAAAAAGATACTGACTACGCCTGCGAAAGTCAAGGATATCAAAAATCGTTAATGTTTGCCTGCACCAATGGTGCTCTTTGTGCGGGAGCTCTAGCCGGCAGTCCACGCACGAGTTCGTGGTTTGAAGAGACGAACGTGAATACCGAAGGAGTAGTAGCAGTGCGTTGATGGAAAGTATGCCGGTTATGAAATAGAAGTTACGATAAAAGAACTCCTCTCGGCGTTCCAATCCGGTTTGGGGAAAACGAGAAGGAAGGGAATGGAGTAGGAAGGTAAGATCTCGCACGGACTGTGCTTAGTTTTGAATAGACAGCTGCTCCCTCATTCTCTTACAAGTGATCAGCGAAACCAAAGAAACCGATCAGAGCAGTCGACATATGAACTCGATTCCGAGTGCTGTGTTGTTGTCGCGTTGATGTGTGATGTAGTTGTTGCGAATCGTGTTGCTGTTGAACATATCAAGCAAGTTTTTGGCACCGTCCTCAGTACTTTCGGTAGTTCATCGTTGCCTTTGCCTCTTAGCTGGCAGAGCTGCCATATTACCAATTTTTTTTCGTAATAGTACTGTACGCATATTAATTGCCGACGGCCGTTAAAACTTTTATCGGCCATAGATCGTTGAGAATGATCGAAAACATGAATGAGCTGTAAAAAAGACGGTGTATCAATACTTACAGAGCTATTCAAAGCAATGGTATTTCTTATTTCTATAACATTTTTTATGTACGAAGTTGGTGTTACTCAGAGTATTGAACGTCACTCGAGCGATAACACAAATAACAGATTGCTTTGGTTTGCCTTATAATACAAACTTGTTTACAAACCTATTCTGTTGTATAGTGTGTGTGTGTATATATATATATATATATATATATATATATATATATATATATAATATTATATATATAAATAAACAACGAAACAGAGAAACGAATATCCACATTTAACAGTCGGTGTCTTTAAGGATTTTAATAACCCGCCAACCGTCATAAACAATCGAGAGAAATTATTTAAAGCTGAAGATATTGTTTGAGTACTCTCATTCAAACAAAATGTATTTATTTTATGCCATTACTTTCAAATAATAAGGTAGTAAAAGGACACTATTGAACGAAACACGGCTGGTGTCACAAATAACGGACTCGGTTGGTTAAAACCCTTGGCTACCCCCACGATCTAACCGCATCCGCTCGTTCTTAACGCGCCTGACGCTGTCAACGGCTGGTGTGGCGAGTGCGTGCGTGTGCGGGGCCCGGGGTCGCGCGGGGCGGCCGCTGGAGGACAGTGGGTGCGGCGCGGCGGGCGCGGCCGCCCCGGCCCGCCAGGTGACGCACGCCCCGCCCCTGCTCCCGCCCCTGCTCCGCCCCGCTCCGCCCCTGCTCCGCCCCTGCTCCGCCCCGCTCCGCCCACGCTCCGCCCACGCTCCGCCCACGCTCCCGCCCACGCTCCGCCCACGCTCCCGCCCACGTCCCCGCCCACGCCCCGCCCACGCTCCCGCCCACGCTCCCGCCCACGCCCCGCCCACGCCCCGCCCACGCTCCCGCCCACGCTCCCGCCCACGCCCCGCCCACGCCCCCGCCCCACCCCGCCCACGCTCCCGCCCACGCTCCCGCCCACGCTCCGCCCACGCTCCGCCCACGCTCCGCCCACGCTCCCGCCCACGCTCCCGCCCACGCCCCGCCCACGCCCCGCCCACGCCACCGCCCACGCCCCGCCCACGCTCCCGCCCACGCTCCCGCCCACGCTCCCGCCCACGCTCTCGCCCACGCTCCCGCCCACGCTCCGCCACGCTCCGCCCACGCCCGCCCACGCCCCGTCCACGCCCCGCCCACGCTCCCGCCCACGCTCCCGCCCACGCTCCCGCCCACGCCCGCCCACGCTCCGCCCACGCTCCCGCCCACGCTCCCGCCCACGCTCCCGCCCACGCTCCCGCCCACGCCCCGCCCACGCCCGCCCACGCCCCGCCACGCCCCGCCACGCTCCGCCCACGCTCCGCCCACGCTCCCGCCCACGCTCCCGCCCACGCTCCCGCCCACGCTCCGCCCACGCTCCCGCCACGCCCCGCCCACGCTCCGCCCACGCTCCGCCCACGCCCGTCCACGCCCCGTCCACGCCCGCCCACGCTCCGCCCACGCTCCCGCCCACGCTCCCGCCCACGCTCCGCCACGCCCCGCCCACGCCGCTCCCGCCCACGCTCGCCCACGCTCCGCCCGCTCCGCCACGCTCCGCCCACGCTCCCGCCCACGCCCCGCCCACGCTCCCGCCCACGCTCCGCCCACGCTCCCGCCCACGCTCCCGCCCACGCTCCGCCCACGCTCCCGCCCACGCTCCCGCCCCCGCTCCCGCCCCCGCTCCCGCCCCGCCCGCCGCCCCGCCCCGCTCCCAGCAGTCGGAGTCAGTCGCATACCAATGCCATGCCGGCACTGAGAGAACACCGTTGAAGGGAAACAACGGTGGACCCCACAATAAATTGCAATACATTACACCACACACATATAAATTACATTCATAACTTCTGTTGACAAAATCCCTCTTCTGAAAGAATACAAAGTGGACAGCGATGAGTGAGATATCCTCAATTGAAGGAAAATTGTATACATGTAAGAAATAATGAAACATGTTTTTAGCAATATATTACAATCATTTTATTACATACATGTGATAGAATATTTTCATATATATTTTAAAGCAATTAAGCCTTGTGGAGTTTGCGATGTTTTTCATACATCCGGAAAGCGTTGAAAGGCGGAACTATTTCTGAGGGTTCAAAAAAATGTTCTAACAATAAAAGTTCTAAAAGATAAAACAGTAACCCCTTAGTAGCACAGATAGAGGAAAAACCTACGCTAGATTTGACCTCCCTCATCAGCCCCGCCTATGTTGACCTTCCATTGGTATATTATTGTTAATTACTCATATTTTATATATACGCATTTTCCCGATAAACTTGATATGGAACATTTTATATCATGAAGTTGCTTCTCATTGGTAGGCAAGGTACGTTTGTTTGTGAGCATCACCTTCTGATGCAGTCAAAGAGATTTCTCGGGTCAGAAATATGTAATATTTATTCTGAGACACTTTATCCTCACAGAGTGGTTCACAATAAATGTTACAAATACTAGAGCACATAGTGGTTCGAAGGTGATAACTTTTTTCAATGATAAAATTTTGGGAAATATATATAACAAAGAGATACAGCCCCCACTTTCAACATTTCACCCCTGAGAGTAGGCAATCCATCATGCACTGGTGTCTGGCACGTAACCGAATTCTAGAACTACTAGAGGCCGACCTGCTCACTGGCATTCGTAGTGTCGATATTTTGTCTTTATTGTTCAGGTTCGATTTGGTATTGTCGTTGCCACATTTGCATAACTGCTTGCTGTTTTTGCATAACTGCTTGCCGCATTTGCATAATTGCTTGGCTGTCAATTAGAGAACATTCTGTATTAAAAGCTGAAAAAAATCTTTATTGTCTTCGCCACATGGCAGATTGACCACAGAGTTCGAACTCCTTCCAAACGCTAGGGCATAAGTTACGCACAAAACACGGCCCCGGTATCAAAAATTTCTTACGAGTAAATTTTTTCAATATTATTTGACAAAATACACCACGTGCTCTTTGAAAAAAATAAATCCTCTTCGACTGTCGTACATGCTCTTCACATTTATTCACAACCATTCTATACATACATAATTTCTGTTGGCAAAATCCTTTTTCTGAAAGAATACGAAGTCTACACCAATGAATAAAATATCAATGGATATGATTTTTTCGACTTCGATAATATCCACTAATTTTACGTTAAAACAATAGTTTTTTTTTAAAAGTAAAGAACAATTAAGTAAAGTTCAAACACGCACTTTCGTTTCACTTTGATTTCGTTTATGCATTTCTTTCTTCTTGTATGCGTCCATTCAAACGTGCAAAATGGTTACATGGGTTTACTGGATTAATGTTTTACTACAGTGTCTGCGAAAATCTTACAAGAGAGAGGCAAACAAAATCAACTTATTCTCACATCAGTTGTAATTCACTAACTTATTGTTGACATGGCAGTCACATTCGACTGACAGTTCCCAATTTAGGTAGGGACGTAGGAGTGTCTGAATACTGACGTTAAATGCGACTTTACGCAGCACAGAAGCTTGTCCCCTTCAGTATGCCTCGGTGAAATATTTTATGACTAATCCCGTGAACCAATAAATTAACAATTTTATTGCAAATAATTTTATTATATATTTTAGGTCGTAAGAAACGAAAAAAATATACGAAAGGGAAGAAGAAGTTAAAATAAATCGAAGAATATGAAAATTGTATAAATAAAATGTAAAATACAAAATATCAAAATGTTCCATTTTATATTTTTATTGTGTTTTGCAAAACATTGTAAACATGTGAGGTCAATATTCGCAGGCGAGAGGTCAGAAAGTGTTCGTTTTAATTTTACCCGTTTCAATGACTTTCTTTTTTCATTTTCCTCGAAATGTAAATTCCTTCAAATAACAGAATACACCAGTCATCTCTTTTTATTAATTTTTTGGTCAATTTTCGTTGTTAAAAAATGCACATTATGGAAATATAAATTGCCAAACATATTTGACTGACATGCTCTGAAGCCAAGCCATTTTACTAATACGTCATGTCAGTCACATCTATGTGACACATAATATTTCTCGAATCTGATTACAAAAGAGAAAAAGACGGAAATAAATTCAATGAAACTTGTCAAGTGGTCTCCAATCACTTACCCAGGAAAACGTTTGTGGCCGCAAGGAAAACATACACCATAATTACGGAAGCAGTCCACGGGTCATTTGTTTCGTTTTTTTTTTGCAGATTACTTAAATAACTTGTCGTTCAATTAGCGTGTAAAAGAGTGGATTTCTTAGGTTGGCAAATATTTAAAACAATTTTTTTTACATTTTCATTATAAGTTTTATTCAAATTGCGTTTGTTTCATTACATTTGTTCATGTTTTCTTGAATTTTAAGAGTTACCGAGTACCGTTACCGTTTACATCATTTTGTTGAAAGCAAGGTCTTGAATGGTATGTGTTTGACTCCCTTCATCCAGAACATCCACTTGTGCACTGTGAGTGTAGAAACAAAGCTTGAGAGAGCTGCGCCCATCCTCGGCGAGAAAGCCTCATTTTTCGCCAGGCGTGTTTTTGCAGAGAGCGCGTCTTGACGCTGGCGCCGCCTGCGGCTGTGTGCTTAGGGCGTCGCGGGTGGCGGGGTCCCCGCTGTCGGCGCCGTCCAGCCACTCGTCGGACGAGGAGCGGCGCGGGGCGCGCGCACGGGCAGCCGCCGCCGCCGCCGCCGCCGCGTCGCCGACGCCGCCTCGCGCCTCGGTGAGCGCACGCCCCGCCCCGCCCTCCGCCTTCACCCCGGCCGCTCCGCGACGCACTCCACCCGCCCGGCCTGCGCTTCCACTCCACCACCACGCTCTCCCCGCCGCTCCACTCCCTCCCTCGCCTCCAGTGCCTTCCCCACTGCCCACTCGGTCTCTGCCCACCCACCACCTCTCAACGCTCCGCTCCACTCCCTCTCTCGCTCCAGTCCCTTCCCACTGCCCTGGTCCTGCCCACCTCTCCACCTCTCAACGCCTGCTCCACTCTCCTCGCCTCCAGTCCTTCCCACAGCCCTCGGTCCCCTGCCCACCCCACTACCTCTCAACGTTGTCCACTCTCCTCGCTCTAGTCCTTCCCACTGCCCTCGGTCCCTGCCCATTTCTCCACCTCTCAACGCTCGCTCCACTCCCTCCCTCGCCTCCAGTGCCTTCCCCACCGCCCCCTCGGTCCCCCGCCCACCCCACCACCTCTCAACGCCGCTCCACTTGCTCGCTCCAGTCCTTCCCCACTGCCCTCGGTCCCTGCCCACCCCACCACCTCAACGCCTGCTCCACTCCTCCTCGCCTCCAGTCCCTTCCCACTGCCCCTGGTCCCCTGCCCACCCCACCACCTCTCAACGCCCTGCTCCACTTCGCTCGCCTCCAGTCCTTCCCCACTGCCCTCGGTCCCGCCCACCCCACCACCTTCAACGCCTGCTCCACTCTCCTCGCCTCCAGTGCCTTCTACCACTCCCTCGGTCCCCTGCCCACTTCTCCACTCTCAACGCTGCTCCACTCCTCTCGCTCCAGTCCTTCCCACAGCCCCTCGGTCCCTGCCCACCCACTCACCTCTCAACGCTGCTCCACTCCTCCTCGCCTCCAGTCCCTTCCCACTGCCCCATCGGTCCCTGCCCACTCCCACCACCTCTCAACGCCTGCTCCACTCCTCCCTCGCCTCCAGTCCTTCCCACAGCCCTCGGTCCCCTGCCCACCCTCCACCTCAACGCCTGCTCCACTTCGCTGCCTCCAGTCCCTTCCCACTGCCTCGGTCCCCTGCCCACCCCACCACCTCTCAACGCCTGCTCCACTCCCTGCTGCCTCCAGTCCCTTCCTCACTGGCCCTCGGTCTCTGCCCATCCCACTCACCTTCAACGCCTGCTCCACTTTCCTCGCCTCCAGTCCTTCCCCACAGCCCCTGGTCCCCGCCCACCCTACCACCTCCCAACGCCTGCTCCACCCTCTCGTTTCCAGCTTCCCACTGCCCTGGCCCCCTGCCCACACTCACCTTCTAACGCCTGCTCCATTTCCTCCTCGCCTCCAGTGCCTTCCCTACCCCCTGGTCCCCGCCCACCTTTCCACCTTCAACGCCTGCCATTTCCCTCCCTCGCCTCCAGTCCTTCCACCCCTCGGTCCCCCGCCCACCCCTCCACCTCTCAACGCCTGCTCCACCCCCTCCCTCGCCTCCAGTGCCTTCCCCACCGCCCCCTCGGCCCCCGCCCACCCCCACCTCTCAACGCCTGCTCCACTCCTCCTGCCTCCAGTCCTTCCCACCCCCCCTCGGCCCTGCCCACCCCCCACCCCCAACCCCCGCTCCACTCCTCCCCCCCTCCGGGCCCCCCCACTGCCCCTGTCCTGCCCACTCCATTCAACGCCTGCCCACTTCCTGCCTCCAGTCTTCCCACTGCCCTCTGGTCCTCGCCCACCAACACTCTCAACGCCTGCTCCACCTTCCTCCCCTCGTCCTTCCCAAGCCCTCGGTCCCTGCCCCCCCTCCCCCTTCAACGCCGCTCCACTCTTCGCCTCCAGTCCTCCCACTGCCCCTGGTCCCTGCCCACCCCACCCTTTCAACGCCGTCCACTCCTCGCCTGCCTCCAGTCCTTCCCACTGCCCCTGGTCCCCGCCCACCCCACCACCTCTCAACGCTGCCCACTCCCTCCCGCCTCCAGTCCTTCCCACACCCCCTCGGTCCCCCGCCCACCCCACCACCTCTCAACGCCCGCTCCACTCCTCGCTCGCCTCAGTCCTTCCCCCCGCCCCTCGGTCCCCCGCCCCCCCTCCACCCCCCAACGCCGCTCCACTTCGCCGCCTCCAGTCCCTTCCCACAGCCCCCGGTCCCCGCCCACCCCACCCCCTCTCAACCCCCGCCCACCCTCGCCTCCAGCCCCTTCCCCCACAGCCCTCGGCCCCCCGCCCACCCCCCCACCTTCAACGCCGTCCACTTCCCCCCCTGTGCCCCCCACGCCCACTGGCCCCCGCCCCCCCCACCACCTCTCAACGGCCCACCCCCTCCCGCCTCCAGTCCTTCCCCACCCCCCTCGATCCCCGCCCACCCCACCACCTCAACCCCCGCTCCACTCCTCCCCGCCTAGTGCCTTCCCACCCCCCCCGGGCCCCGCCCACCCTCCACCCCCAACGCCGCCCCCCCCTCGCTCCCCTCCAGTCCTTCCCACCCCCCCTCGGCCCCCGCCCCCCCAAACCCACCTCTCAACGCCCGCCCACTCCTCCTCGCCCCCAGCCCCTTCCCACCCCCCCTCGGCCCCCCCGCCCATCCCACCACCCTCTCAACGCCCGCCCACCTCGCCGCCTCCAGCCCCTTCCCACCCCCCCTGGGTCCCCCGCCCACCCCCCACCTCCCCAACGCCCCCCCCCTCGCTCGCCTCCAGTCCCCCCCCCACGCCCTCGGCCCCCGCCCACCCCAACCTCTCAACGCCTGCTCCACTCCTCCTCCCCTCCAGTGCCTTCCCACGCCCCTCGGCCCCCGCCCACCCTCCACTCTTCAACGCCCGCCCACCCCCTGCTCGCCTCCAGCCCCTTCCCCCCCCCCTCGGCCCCCGCCCCCCCAAACCACCCCCGGCCCGCTCCACTCCTCCCGCCTCCAGTGCCCCCCCACTGCCCCTGGGCCCCCCGCCCACCTCCACCTCTAAACCCCCCCGCCCACCCCCTCGCCTCCAGCCCCTTCCCACCCCCTCGGTCCCCGCCCACCAACCATTTCCCAACGCCCCCACTCCTCCCGCCCCAGTCCCTCCCACTGCCCTCGGCCTGCCCACCCCCACCTTCAACGCCCGCTCCACTCCCTCGCTCGCCCCAGTCCCTTCCCCCCCGCCCCCTCGGTCCCCCGCCCCCCCCCCCCCTCTCAACGCCCGCTCCACTCCCTCCCTCGCCTCCAGTGCCCCCGCCCCCCTGCCCCCCCTCCACCTCTCAACGCCGCTCCCCCCCTCCCCTGCCTCCAGCCCCTTCCCCACGCCCCGGTCCCCCCCCCCCCCACCACCTCTAAACCCCCGCTCCACCCCTCCCGCCTCCAGTGCCTTCCCACCCCCCCTGGGCCCCCCCCCCTCCCCCTTTCAACGCCCGCTCCATTGCTCGCCTCCAGTGCCTTCCCCACCCCCCCCGGTCCCCCGCCCCCCCCACCACCTCTCAACGCCCGCTCCATTCCCTCGCTCGCCTCCAGTGCCTTCCCACCGCCCTCGGTCCCCGCCCAAACCCCCTCTCAAGCCGCTCCACTCCTCCTCGCCCCCCAGTCCTTCCCCCACGCCCCTCGGTCCCCGCCCACCCCACCACCTTCAACGCCCGCTCCATTTCGCTCGCCCCAGCCCCTTCCCACCGCCCCCGGTCCGCCCACCCCACCACCCTCAACGCCGCTCCACCCCCTCGCCTCCAGCCCCTTCCCACCCGCCCCCTCGGTCCCCGCCCACCCCTCCACCTCTCAACGCCCCCTCCACTCCCTCCCTCGCCTCCAGTGCCTCCCCCCCGCCCTCGGCCCCGCCCACCCTCCACCCCCAACGTCCCCACTTCCTCGCCTCCGGGCCTTCCCCCCGCCCACTGGTCCCCCCCACCCCCCCCACCTTCAACGCCGCTCCACCCTCACTCCCCCTCCCTTCCCACCGCCCCCGGTCCCCGCCCCCCCCCCCCCACCTCTCAACGCCCGCCCACTCCCCTGCCCCCAGTCCCCCCACCCCCCCGGTCCCCGCCCCCCCCCCACCTCTCAACGCCCGCTCCACTCCCTCGCTCGCCTCCAGTCCCTTCCCCACCGCCCCCTCGGTCCCCCGCCCACCCCACCACCTCTCAACGCCCCCACTCTCCCCCCCTCCAGTCCTTCCCCCACCCCCCCCGGCCCCCGCCCCCCCTCCACCCTCAACGCCCGCTCCACCTCCCGCCCAGTGCCTCCCCCCGCCCCGGCCCCCCCCACCCCACCACCCAACGCCTGCTCCACTCTCCTCGCCTCCAGTTTCCCCCCCCTCGGCCCCCCCCCCCTACCTCTAAGCCGCTCCACTCCCCCCCGCCTCCAGCCCCTTCCCCACAGCCCCGGCCCCCCGCCCCCCCCACTACCAACGCCGCTCCACCCCCTCCTGCCTCCAGTTCCCCCACCCCCTCTCCCCCCCACCCTCCACCTTCAACGCCGCTCCACTTCGCCGCCCCCAGCCCCTTCCCCAAACCCCCTCGGCCCCCCGCCCCCCCAAAACCTTCAACTCCGCCCCACCCTCCCCCGCCTCCGGGCCCCCCCCGCCCCCCCCGCCCACCCTCCACCTCTCAACGCCGCTCCCCCTCGCCGCCCCAGCCCCTTCCCCCACCCCCCTCGGGCCCCCCCCACCACCTCTCAACCCCCGCTCCATTTCCCGCCGCCTCCAGTCCTTCCCCCCGGCCCTCGGTCCCCCCAAACCCCCCACCTCTCAACCCCCCACCCCCCCGCCCCAGCCCCTTCCTCCCCCCCTCGGTCCCCCCCCCCCCCCACCACCTCTCAACCCCCGCTCCACTTCCCGCCGCCTCCAGCCCCTTCCCCCCGCCCTCGGCCCCGCCCACCCCACCACCCCCTCAACGCCCCCCACTCCTCGCCTCCAGTGCCTTCCCCCCGCCCACTCGGTCCCCCGCCCACCCCACCCCCTTCAACCCCCGCCCCCCTTCGCCGCCCCAGTCCCCCCCCGCCCTCGGTCCCCCGCCCACCCCCCCCCCTCTCAACGCCCGCCCACCCCTGCTCCCTAGTCCTTCCCCCCCGCCCTCGGCCCCCCGCCCACCCCACCACCTCTAAACGCCCGCCCCACTCTCCCCCCTCCAGTGCCCCCACCGCCCACCGGTCCCCGCCCACCCCACCCCTTTCAACGCCGCTCCCCCCTCCTCGCCCCAGTGCCCCAGCCCACTGGCCCCCGCCCACCCCCCACCCTCAACGCCCGCTCCACCGCCGCCCCAGCCCTTTCCCCCACCCCCCTCGGCCCCCGCCCCCCCTCCACTTCTCAACGCCCGCTCCACTGCCTGCCGCCTCCAGTCCTTCCCACAGCCCCCGGTCCCCCGCCCACCCCACCACCTCAACGCCCGCTCCACTCCCTCGCTCGCCTCCAGTCCTTCCACTGCCTCGGTCCCCGCCCACCCACCCCCTTTCTCAACGCCTGCTCCATTTCCTCGCTGGGCTCCAGTCCCTTCCCACTGCCCTCGGTCCCCGCCCACCCCTCCACCTCTCAACGCCCGCTCCACTCCCTCGCTCGCCTCCAGTCCCTTCCCCACCACCCCCTCGGTCCCCCGCCCACCCCACCACCTCTCAACCCCGGGGTCCACTCCTCGCCCCCTCCAGCCCCTTCCCCCCCGCCCCCGGCCCCCGCCCACCCTCCCCCTCTCAAGCCGCTCCACTCTCCCCACTGCCTTCCCCACCGCTCCCTCGCCCGCCCTTATCCTTTCCACTTCACCCCTGGACCACGGAGCCATGCTACTCCCTCCACTCACCCTGCTCATGCACTCCCTGCCACGCTCCATCCACGCCGTTCCCTCCCACTCCCTCGTCCTTTTCTCCATCTCCACCACCCTCGCTTCTCTCCGTGCCTGGCTCTCAAAGAAGGACTAGCAGCGCCCCACCCCGCAACGCTGCTAAATAATTACGCTCTATCTGCCGCTCTGTATCAAAGCGAATTTTATACCTCCTCCGCAGCAGTGTGTTTAGATTGTGTTATGGAAACGTTTCTTCAAAGAACATTTGAGGCCATCGTTCCTCGAGTATCCAACGCGCTTATTTACACGTGCATCTAAATTGAAAACTTTTATAGCACGTGTAAATGTTACTACCAGGGAAATGTAGAAATATTAAACCTGCATTCTACCTTGTGAAGAACACGAATTTACGTTATTCTACCGTCGGTATCGCTCACTTAATCATGTCTCCATAACTGGACATGAAATTTACAAACAATATTAAATAAACCTCGTTCATTAACACAAATAACCAACACCAAAAACACCCAAAACAACTTTTAAAATCGCTCACTTAATGATGTCTCCATAACTGGACATGAAAATTAATAATAATTTAAAAAATTTAACACAACAATATTCCCCACGTAATAGTTTGAAGAGAGTGACGATACTTATCAATGCACAAATTGTCTTAATTATCTTCCAAATGCTTAGAAAAGCGTTTTACAAATAAATTAAACATAAAACCTTATCTTTAGAAGAGCGAAAAGAAAAAAATTCAGAGCTAGAGCTTGAGTCGCCAAAAATGAGCTGCTATAAGTCTCATCGTAACATGGAAATCTACATTTATTCAGAGGAATTTGTACAGTATATCCGCAGGAGGTGAAATGGAAGTTTTCACAGAGGCAAAGGCTTCATTCGTCCCTAAGCTTTCTTCTCCCACTCCACTCCCTCCCTTTTCTGCTTCTGCATCCGGTCAAATTAATGTTAATCGCATGCCTAAAATTTCCATAACCTCGCTTGACCTGACCGCAGAGGCTCGAAACCAGCTGGTTACATTCACGGTCAAAAGTCTCTCGTTTTTTTACATTTTTTCTCTCTGCCAGCAACGTTTTCCCAAGTGTTAATGATGACATTCGAGAAACGAAAACAAGGCAAGATTATGCCATACAGGTCAGTTGTTTTCTCGCTTCGTGAACACTAGTTATTTTACTCGCTCTAGCTGGACAACTGAATTGTGTAATCGTGGTCAAAGGTAAACAGTGTTATCTGTTGGAAACAAAATCATCCTGGAGGGTACTATTTAGATGTTGCGAATTTTTTTGCGAATCCTTGTGTGGTCCTAAGTGAGAGAATTTCCCCCAGTCCGAGATTCTTTAAGTGAATAACTGATTGAGGAATGAGCATTCACTATTTTCATTCAGATGTAATGTCTACAGGTTCTGTAAAATGTACTCTGGGCGGAGTATTTTGAATTCATGCAAAAGTTTATCGTGGTTCTACAATTTTTGCATGTTTTCCTATTTTCCCAACCTTTTTACATTGTATTTCGCAGGTTCATCCCCTAAAGCGGTGTTTCCCAACTTGTATTCTACGGAGCATTGTTGCTCCGCGATGTGTGTAGTTCAGATACATGTATACGGAACATACATAATCACAGTAAAAAAAATACGATACGCGGCCGCCTCGCGTGTTAGAGTAGAACTTAAGATGGACAAGGAATAAGTAATTTTTTGAACGATGCATTTTCCGACACGATTAAGTGCTCAGTTATTGTTTTGGCATTGTTAATAATCTATAGCAGATTATATTATATTCCTCTTTCTTCACCGTTTATTTCATAACGTCTAAAACAAAGAAAAATAATTACTTTTATTTTATTAGATCTGACATATTTTCTGGCAGTTTATGCAGCATTATCCCGTAAATGAAGGCAGCGATACATTTTCCCACTGTTAAGGATCAAACTTGCGAAAAAGTGCAAACCGAATCCAACTTGTGGTTCGATCTTGTATATTACAAAATGCACCAGTAATATTTTAAATATTTAACACATCTTTATTTGTAAAGAGAAAAGGAAGGTGTAAACAAAAATTCAGCTAAGTGGGCCTATTTCTGAGTCTCGAACCTTTTTTGCCAAATTTGACTACATTATTTCTCGGTTTTAAGGAGCGTACCGAGTTGTCTTCACAATTGTGTACATATTATCATGACAAATTGAAAGTTGTATGTGTATGTATCGCTTTGCAACATAGTTTAGACAGAAAAAAATAAATACGTATACGTTTAGTTATCCTCCTGCGACTCAATACTTGGGTTTACTGAACAGAGAGAACAGTTTAACCTTTAAAGCATCACATTTTTGTGTATTACAGGTGTCTCAGACTGAAAGTTACAATCATCTAGGGCATAAAAGGGAGGGTTGATGATGATTACTTTTCTCCAATGAACATGTGGTGAGAAATTCCATAAAACGAATTTAGGAATATATCATTTTCTCCTGATTGATAAGTAACTTATCGTTCACTGGTGTTATGTAGGTACACTGGTGTTATGCAGGTTCTTGCGCGTCTGGAGATGTCATGTTCCAACCAAGCAGGGGAAATGTCACATTCGTAACTTCGTTGTTTGAGATTTTCCGCTTAATGTTCGTTAGCAAAATGTGATCATGAACGACCCCGTGCGTGTACTAGAAGTTTGTTACATTTATTCTAAGACATACTGTACTCCCAAAACGAAAAAGTGCCTTCCCCACGCCTCCTGCTGCTCCTGCACCGTCGTGCGCGCTGGCCGCGTGGCGTGCGCAGGTCGGCGGCCGCCGGTGCCGGCGACGCGCGGGTACGGCGCGTGCGAGGGGCTGGGCGCGGCGCCCGCCTCCACCCCGGCCCTGGGCCCGGCCCCGCCCACCCGCACGCGCTCGCCCTCGAGACCACGCCGCTGGTGGCCTCGCTCGAGGCCGCAGCTGCTGCCGCCGCCGCCGCCGCCGCCTCGCCCGTCCCCGCCCCCGCCCCCGCCTCAGCGCCCGCCGCCGGTACGCACGCCCTTGCCAGGGCATGACAATCGGACCTCCAGTAGTATTCAAATATTGAGCATATGTAACCAAAAACAGTACGATAATAAAATTGTAACATATCAATTTACAAATTTAATATTCAAATAATAAATACAATATATATATATATATATATATATATATATATATATAGTATTTACATTATACATAAAATATTCAAAACACTTTCGTATATATATTTTTGTACGCCAATGTGTTTTCAAAAATAGATTATCTACTTTTTTAAATCTGAATTGAATTAAATAATTTTGTGAATCGTTGATAACATAGTTGACAATTGTTTTCCATTTATGAGTACATTTGTGATGGAAAAATAATCGAGGATCCATATTGAGCGGGAGTCTTGACCACGTGCTTCGTCTGCGTATGTGTTCCACCACCGCTCCTAACGCCCCTTATGGCGGCCTGTGGAGGGTTGTTGCATGCTTCTTATTCACCGTTTTGCATCTCACCACCGGACTCCTTTATCTGCACTGATTTTTATTTATTTTTTTTTTCGAAAGATATAAATGGTATGAGCACACCAAGTCGAGGGTGTGACTCAACCAGGTCTTTAGATGGTAAGTAATAATAGTGCTATCTTTTATTCATGGATGTAGAATTGCCTTAGCGCTTCATGTTGAAAGACTATAAACCGAAAGAGCTAACTACAGTTGCG
Organism: Teleogryllus oceanicus; assembly: GCA_964035755.1. NCBI lineage: Eukaryota > Metazoa > Arthropoda > Insecta > Orthoptera > Gryllidae > Teleogryllus > Teleogryllus oceanicus. Next base: position 107,725,089 of record CAXIVR010000008.1, on the reverse strand, counting down.
TCAGTTCATTGTGTTTTATAAAAAGGGCAAGGAGGTTGTTTGCTCCCGGTAGTTATTTTAATCAACATATGTTTCCAGTCGCCACATTTGTTTAATCAGCTGGTTTCGGAGCATCACTTTTAGATTATGTCTCTCAAAACGGTTTTCACGAGCTGAAAATATCTGAAATATGACTATTTGAAGGAAACCTTATTATTCGTGGATATCTCGCGCGAGCCTCTTCATGTCATCCCATCTTGCTTCGGAGGACACGTTACCAAAATTATGAACAATCGATGATTTAAATTTTTCTCTCTTCTATCTCTTCTTTTTCCTCTATCCATAACGTAGCGGGATCCCAGTTATTGAAAGGGATTTCCAGTAAAACTCTTTTTCCTTCTCTAATATAGTTGTCTACTGTAGTAAGTGGGTAAAGGGTCGAAGATTGAGGTGTCCCGTGACTCAACCAGTTTCAAGATGTCTGACAGCAAAGGGAGCCCAGAATAGGATCAGATACTGTAAGATGGGATATATTTATAATTTAATTATTATATTTATAATATATTTTAACTTTCATTTCCAAAAGGTGTCATACACACAACGGGCCGAAACCTTTAGGATGAGATATATTTATATTTTCGCTATTTTAGTTATATTTTAACTTTCATTTCCAAGAGGTGTCAGAGAGGCAAGGGAACTCAGCTAGAATGAGATCCTTTAGGATGGGATATATTTATAATTTCTTCATTATAGTTATAATCAATGCATGATGTATAAAACGTTAGGTCGCGAAACGCGCCCCAAATCGATTATTAATTTAACACAAATAGTTACGTATTTATTATATAATTTAATAATTGTTCTCGAGAACGAGAACGCCGTTCCGTCGCGTTCCGCCAGAAATCAAGCCCTGGTATCCCTGTATCTTTCAGTTGCAAGAGTTCTCGTAAAGGGAAGGGAGTCCGGCGTAGAACAGGATGTATGTGTATTTTCGATGTCGTAGTGATGTGTGAGGGCAGGCAAGTGACGGGGGGGCGTGGCGTTGCAGCGGACGGCGTGGCGCTGGAGGCGGCGCAGCTGCTGTCGCACGACGCGCTGCTGGCGGAGGTGAAGCGGCTGCGCGAGCGCCTGGCCGTGCTGGAGACGGAGAACGCGGCGATGAGCGTCAAGCTGAGCCAGCAGCAGTGGGAGGTGGAGACGCGGCTGGCCGAGATCGAGATGCAGATCTGCGGCGCGTCGTCCGGGGGCTCCTCGGCCACCGAGGACAACGAGCGCAACCGCGAGTCCATCATTTAACGGCGGGGCGCGGCGGCGGGCGGCGCCCCCGGCCCCGCCCGCGCCAACGCCCACGCGCGCGCCCGCGACGCGGCGCGCCCGCGCCCGCGCCTGCGCCTGCGCTGGCGACTGCGGCGAGTGGCAGCCGCCGCCGCCTAGGCCACGCACCACCACCGCTCGCGCAGGTCAGCAACGCCATGCAATTCAATTCAATATAAGTGAGTCTTTACTCCATTACAATTACAAATCACATTTTCAGCATGGAAGTAGTAAAATTACAAGTAAACATCACATAAAGAAAATTGTGTCGTTCACTTCAATTCAGCTTCATGTATTTGGCCTCAAGATTTTGATAGACAGCTTATTGCTAACATCCTATTATTAATTTATATACATATTGAGATGTACCAAAATTTTCCTCTCCCTCTACATCTATATCTGCTAAAGATCTTAGCGTCCGGCTTGCTGGGTCAATGGGTCACGATATAATTATAATCCTTATTACCTCTGTAATGGATTATAGGATCCGCCGACTATACAGCGCAGCTGGGAATCTGAAATAGAATGTTTCTATTCCTAGTTCATTTCTGTTCGGATTGACTAAATGAAAAATCACTTTCTTTTCTATAGAACAAAATTTAACAAAGTTTATTTTTACTTTTTTGTCAAACAATTTAATGAATTTAAGTTAGGCCTTTGATCATGATCTCTTTCAATTTACAACTTTACACCGCGGTTAACTTATCTTTTCTTCGTTGATGTCCCTCGTAGACTTCTAGTCGAAATATCTTGCGATCTTGCCTAGTCCAAAGTTCCAACGAAATCCTCTTCTTCCCCTATCCAAGCTGTTCTCAAACTATCAAAATTACCAGTCCCGATTACGTCCTATGACATAGTCCCGAACTTGATTACCACTCCCGACAAAGTTCCAATTTATACTTCAATATTGCTTCCACATGAAAATATCTACGAACAGTTCAGAAGCGCGTTTCAGAGCAGAATGAAATCTTCCTGCATGATTCATCCCTCGAAGACTTCGTATTAAACTACCTTCATTTTTTTCATAACATTTGACCGTCTAAACTTCTCCGCCCAATCCCAAAGTTTCTACTTTCGGCATCAACCCATCTCTTAATGCATTTAGAACTCTATTTTTACATTTCCCCCTATTGTCTCCCAATAAATGTTAATTTATTTTAACGTGACATATCGGTATGTCACAGCTTCCTCTCCAAGCGTCATTTGGTTTGCTACAACCTAACTAAATGACAAGACTAAAATTGAACACTTTCTTCTTGCTTCTTCACACTAAACGACATTAACACTTTACACTTTGCACTGCACTAGGTCTTGTTACTTGCTGCCTTAAAACTATTTACATTTTCCTTTCGGAATGTGCCAACAATAACCATTTCATCAGGTATTCTAATAGCCGTATCTGCCTAATATTTGCTCCCCATTAACTTAATTGAATACACATACACATTAAATTAAACTCCCTACACAAACTGACAAAATACACATAATAACAAAACAATAACAAAAGAAAAACTATTACACCTAATATTTACAACTATTTACAAATCTCTGTTATGACCAGTATATTTAATCATGCGTGTCGTCCCTCATATACGGCTTCATGTTCCTGTAGTTATATGTTCCCATTTGCCGTCCATTTTCATCATTCAAAATCGCGGCATTCTTGCTTAATACTTTACAAATTCGATACGGTCCTTTATACAACGGGAAAAATTTATAAAATAGCTTCTGTTTTAGCTTTCTTTTGGCTGCTATTTTACGTGTGGCGAAGTCACACATATTCTCGGCTCCACCCTTCTTATACCTTTCACTCATTAATTTGTATTTTAGATCAAACTTGTGGCTTTCGTTCCAATATCCTTTTAAGAATTTATCCTTCCATTCCTTATAATTAGTCGGTTCCGGTACTAAAGAGGTCAACCAATGATGTGCTTTGGACGACATGGCTTGTTCTACTATATGTAATTTCAATCTTTCAGGGATATTATTTATCTTAAAATAATTCTCTAATTTTGAAATAAACAACCACGGTTGTTCTTTCACATCACCATGAAATTTTAGGTGGCTTGGTATTACAAGCGCTGATGCATGCATTGGTATATTTCCCTGTGTGAACGCTCTGAATTCGTTTTCTAACTGTTCATCTTGTCCTTAATGTCCGACATATATTTCCCAGATTCAGATTCTTGCACCATTTTAATGTTTCTAAGTCCCTCCTGTATTCGTTTTTCTAATTTACAATCCGAATTAACTAATTTAGATTCTCTGTTTTCAATTGTTTCGCCATGTTGAAGCGACATTGCATTAAAATTATCTACACGCGATTCGACGATTGTCAACTTTTCGCATTGTTGCTCATGTAAATGTCCTGATGTCACAATGTTTTCCTGTAAATAATTAACTTGGGAATTAATTTTGTCGCCAGATTCTTTTAATTCCCTCTGCATTTGGTCGACTTGATTATTAAAAGACTCAATTTTACAATGAATAATGTTGAATTCAGCCGATGTATCCGCCCGTAATTGCACTATTTCCTTTGTATTTCCTGACGAAAATTCTTCAATTCTAATGACATTTCCGATGTCATTCCTTCCAATTTAGCGTTATTTTTTTCAAATTCAATATTCATATCTGAAGTGATCCCCTCTAATTTATTATTCATATCTGAAGTGATTCCATCTAATTTAGTATTATTATGCTCAATCTTAAGAATTAAATTATTAGGGTTCATATTTTCTAACGGTGCAGCCATTATTTCCTTTTCTTGTGGTTCAATCTCAATAATTTCACGCGAAATTTCTCCCTCGGGGTTAGTATTAGCAGACGCCATATCATCTACATTAACATTCTCCATACGCAATTTTTGCTCCTAGTATCCATTTTGAATTCTAATACAAATTAAAATCTCTCTGTTAAATTATTTTAAAATCACACCAATGAAATGGTCTTGGCCCTTTCTTATAACTAACAATTAATTTCAAATGTCAATCCATAAATTTCAGATTCCCTTTGGATCACTATATTATAATTTATAAGACTAATTTTATCCGTGTCACCAATTGTTATAAATTATAACAAAGTATGCATCACGTTGAGGCGCCATTTTGAGATATACCAAAATTTTCCTCTCCCTCTCTACATCTATATCTGCCAAAGATCTTAGCGTCCGGCTTGCTGGGTCAATGGGTCACGATATAATTATAATCCTTATTACCTCTGTAATGGATTATAGGATCCGCCGACTATACAGCGCAGCTGGGAACTGAAATAGAATGTTTCTATTCCTAGTTCATTTCTGTTCGGATTGACTAAATGAAAATCACTTTCTTTTCTATAGAACAAAATTTAACAAAGTTTATTTTTACTTTTTTGTCAAACAATTTAATGAATTTAAGTTAGGCCTTTGATCATGATCTCTTTCAATTTACAACTTTACACCGCGGTTAACTTATCTTTTCTTCGTTGATGTCCCTCGTAGACTTCTCAGTCGAAATATCTTGCGATCTTGCCGTAGTCCAAAGTTCCAACGAAATCCTCTTCTTCCCTATCCAAGCTGTTCTCAAACTATCAAAATTACCAGTCCCGATTACGTCCTATGACATAGTCCCGAACTTGATTACCACTCCCGACAAAGTTCCAATTTATACTTCAATATTGCTTCCACATGAAAATATCTACGAACAGTTCAGAAGCGCGTTTCAGAGCAGAATGAAATCTTCCTGCATGATTCATCCCTCGAAGACTTCGTATTAAACTACCTTCATTTTTTTCATAACATTTGACCGTCTAAACTTCTCCGCCCAATCCCAAAGTTTCTACTTTCGGCATCAACCCATCTCTTAATGCATTTAGAAAAAACAAAAACTACATTGTTTATTCACGGTCGTTGCTATGCTCTAGCTCTCGTGATATTTCGTAATGCATGTTCCACCATATTGTCTCCCAATAAATGTTAATTTATTTTAACGTGACATATCGGTATGTCACAATATATACAGAGTTTGCTTGAAAACGTCAGAGCGTCGTTTCGGGGAATGAGGTAGTTTGCGAGCAAAAAGAACTAAACCGGCATATTTAAAAAGAAAAGAATTACATGCAATGTAACGATTACTACAAAGTAACGATTACACCTTTCTATTAAGGAGTAAATTACGAGTAAAAAGTACAAGTAAAAAACGAGTACAAACTAAAATTACTAACAAAGTAATAGTTGCAAGTAAATGAATTACTTTCACTGAATTATTCCCCAACACTGCCTAGTTGACGTAGCAAGACTCAGACCATTATGCCTGCTCTTCCTTCAGAACACCCAAATTTTGCACGTTCCTGTCACCATCTAACGGAGAAACAAGTTATTTCTCGGTCGACGAAACAGGCGATTTTAAATTTAGCTTAGAGGCTTCTTTTAGGCTCGAGATTATATTACATGGAGTAAATCTACAACATGGGACAGTCGGCTTCACTTCCCATCCCAAGGAAGGCGTACGAATGATTTTTTCGCCTTTACAAATCTACGGCTTCGATCGAGTTTGAACCCGCACATTTGGGCAATGAGGCCTTCGACCCGTCCTGGAGCACTGCTGGCTCCTGGAGCTGCCTGGAGCCTACACACATCGCACTGCCCTGGAGAGATTCCTCGTATCACGCGTGACTGAAGGAAAATAATATTCTCTAACAGTGGTCGCCAAAATTAACAAACTTTTGACCTATCGTACAGTTTTCAAATGCTTCTGTGAACCATCAAAATAATCCAGCGCAGAAATAAGGTATCATATCTTACATTTGTTTGTTGCCTACAAACGTACATTTCTAGTAAATATGAAATCGATTTTAATAAAACTATCCATAAAAAGTAACACTGCGGTTGACTTAAAATTCCCTCGCGAGCTTCTAGTAGCTCGCAATTGACTGTTTGGCGATATCTGCTCATTATCGTACGAGGTGTATCCAGAATTTCTCTAGGTCGTCAACAAAAGAAAATATAGTTCATTGAAAAACTTTGATGTATGTGGTATACCACATGTTTCACTATTTTCCAATATAATCACTACCAGAATTGAGACACATGTCATACGTGATGAACATTTGTATCTCTGGGTAGTACACGTCTGCCGCCTGGCATAGCAACGAGAGTTTCACAGTCAGCTGCACCTTTTTGTCACTGTGATAAGCGTAATGCTGATCGGACAAAAATATCCCGAGGTGTAAGAAAAGATGGAACTCGCAGGGGGTGAGATCCGAATCATAATATGGATGGTCTAACAACTCACAGCGAAAATGCTGCAGAAGATCTGTTGTGATCCGAGCCATTTGAACCCGACCGAATAAACATCCTTCCCACACTGCGGGTCTCGACCCCAATGATTTCCATCTTCCTTACTTCTCAAGAAATTCTTGTTTAGTTTGTATTACTTGTATCACAATGGCGCAGAGTTGCTAGTACCTGTCAAACACTGGTATCTACCCCAGACATCAGACTTCTGTGACGTAGGGATAGAAATGTCTCAGTGTGTGCAAAAATAGTTTAACGTGTGCAGTATTTTCTCTAATAACAGTTTTTCCATCAATTTTTTCTTTTTGTTGACGATCTATGGAAATCTACTTTCTCTATGCGCCACGTACGTTTCCAAAGAGGACAGTATTCTCTGGCTATCCTCCGTGGCCACGGTACTCCTCCCTGAGAAAGTAAGATGGGGAATTAGCTTCGGGTAAGATTAGTAAATTTGAAATTTGAACTAAATTGGCAATGAAAGCATAAAAACACAGGGGGAAATTTCAATATCATGCACGTTTCATCTGCTTAGGATTAAAATGACCTCATATTTTCTATATTTAATTTCCAAGAGCAAAGTTCTGAAATTCATATCGAACAAATTGGTTTCGATAGTTTACAAGTAGAATTCTAGTGCTGATAAGAGACGTATTACGAAAATGTATTTGTTTCTCAAACAAATTAAATTTTTGGCAAGAACGCTAAGTGCTCTTTAATTCCTGGCACGAAGGCACTTGATCAAACAAGTTTGGAAGTTTCGAAGTTGTAAATTTTTCGAACAAACACGGTCGATGTATTTGGAGAAAAAAATTCATCTTCATTAAATTAGTGCTACATATTTCCAATGGAGTAATACATTTCGTTGATTGTTATTTAAAAACGACAGTCGAAAAGTTAGTTTCGTTACCTTTTACTTCAAAACTCGTTAGAAAATTGATGATTGAGATTTGTCGCATAACTCTTACAGACTTTCAAGAATATTAGTTTATACAAAGCACAGCTTAAGAAACACAAATTCACCATTCTTGCATTAACTCATGTGCGATATTTATTAATATAAGGACGAAGGATTCAATTTTGTATTAAGGTAACGAACTAATGCAACAAAAATTGAGTCTCAAAGATCTTTTAAAAATTAAAAAAAATGGTTTAAATAATCTCTTACTCACTGTCCTAAGTTAAAATAAACAATAATAAACCGAATTCTGAACCAGCTCCATTTATTGATAAGGAAAACTAAGCGCTATCACAATATTTGCTGTGAATGAAGGTTCTTTAGGCGGATGAAAATAAAACTTCGGACTAGCTGAGATATAGCAGGTCAACCACTGCTGTCACTGTAGTGCAACTGACCCAGAAGTCCTAGGGTTCGAGTCTCGACGGCGGTGGATTTTAGACACTAGCTATGTAGTTAGCTAGGTCGAATTTAGCCGATATCAGGAAAAGAATTCTATCGACCGGCCTATCTGATCGGTAATTTTACGTGATTTCTCCGATCCATAGTAGTCAAATGTCAGAACAGTACCGTAATAAACGGGCCACTGTTCGTGTGTGATCTTTCCTTTCCCTTGCTCCTGTATCTGCCATTATACAAACACACACTTACAATACCCCGACCATTACACATTGGGATGCATCGTTTTCCCCAAAGAGGTATCTCCCACCAGCGGAGCTCCCCTAAGTCCGGGACAAGATCTAAGCTCCCGACATGCGTGATAATGTAAGTGCATGTAAATGTAAGAGTGTGTAAGGAAGGGGTGATAATTGGACAAGGAAGAGGAAGGAAAGATCGCGCGCGGTCAGTGGTGTGGCACAATTACTATAGCATAAACACATCAAACCAATTGGGGCATTTAGTTTATTACTAATTCACTTCCCCAAATTAAATGAATTCCTGTAGCCGTTTTTTGCGTCCGCCTGTGTGTGTCCGCAATGCGTTGCCTGTGCAGGAGGCGCGTCCGGAGCGCGGCGACGGGCGCCGTGGCGCTCCTGCAGGCGCAGCGGGGGGCGGGGGGGCCCCCCCGGCCCGGCGCGGCGCTCCCCCGCCGCCGCTTGCCGCTCCTCCTCGACGACGCCCGCGCTCGCCTCGCGCCGCGACGCTCTTCCTCTCTCTCTCTCTCTCTTTCTCTCTCTCTCTCTCATCGCGACAGTGCGTTTTATACACGTTGTACGAAGATTGTGTGCGAAGGTGGGCGTGAACTTGCGAGCCTAAGTCACGTGCTCTCGTCGATTTGCAACGAGCGGCGCCCGCCCGCGCCGGGGCCGTGCGAGGCGGGACCGCCTGCCCTCGCGGCCCGCGCGCCCGCACGCCCCTGGGCGGGGCGCCGCCTGCGCTCTCATGCGGAGCCAGCTGATAACTGTAAAGGGTTCTAATTCCATCACAATAGCGATAATAATATTGATAATCCTTTTTATACTACCGTTTCCACAAGTGTTTGTGGCTCTGATCCGATTCCACGGCCGATCTCGAGAGGAAGAGAAGAGAGCCGGCGATCGGTCGCCGGGATAGTCGATGGATCGCTGGGGCGATAGATTCTGTCTCCGAGAAAATGTTGCCATTATTTTCACAAAATAAAAATTTGTCGATTTAACTCTTCCTCTTAAGCCGTTAGATACTTTTTTAAAGTAACTTACGACCATGTGAGGCAGAGGCGGATCTGCTGTTTGGAGTACCTGAAGAATAAATATCCTCGACCACCCTAGCGTGTTTTGAGCTGGTTTTGCTTTCAACTTAGAAACACATCAAGATGGAATTTCACATTTTTAACGAATTACTGCCAAATCTAATGGCGTTTTTGAGAAATATTTGATGTCAATTTTTAAATGCTGCTCTAAATGGACATCGGGTTGGAAATGCTAAAATCTCTGCCAAAGAGATTCCGGAAAGTAAAAAGCTAGACTTCAATTTTTAATTTTTGGATTTTTAAAAGTCTCAAAATATGTTCCCAAATGTTTCTTTGCTTCATAAAAAATTCCTCTTTTTCACGTGGGAACCTGGCTATCATCTTGCACCCTGAGGAGTTATGAAAGATACACAAACGGATGCGCTAATAATTTAGATTCATTCGAGGGAAATAAATCACTCAGCAGCGGCATTCATCCCAGAACTCGCAGCTTCGTGTGCTCCAATGCAGATTCGCCGCTGCTGTGGGGACAACGGCAGTGAGATGGCGTTTCAGTTGCTCGTTGGCTGGAGCTGACAAATGACGCAGCTGCGCGGGGGATGCGGGGCGGGGGCCCCGGCCCCCGCTAACCCGGCCCCCCCTCGCTACCCGATGCCCTTCCTTCCAGTTTTCTCTCTCGAGCATGCTTCTTCATTAGTTCCAAGAGTTTGCATTTCTATCTTGAATATTTATGCTCATGATCTGAAGTATAACTTTATCCAAAATCAATATAATTTGCTAGATTAGTTTATTCGTGAATTTGCAACTTACCTCAGGGAGGAAGTTGTTGTATTAATTCATCGCTGAAAGAACGTTCTATTCCAATGATTATGAAATGCATGCGTAGCGAACAATTTGTAAACATAATAGAATATAAATAGATTTTTCTTGTTATGGGATATTTTTAGAAGAAACTAAAGTTTTTGTAATGGGCATCCAGAGTAACACTGTCTCATATGCCAGCTCTTATTTCATTATCAAGAGTGTGAAATTTTCCTTGTTTCATGCATATACATAAAAATATAATAGTTAACTATTTCTAACATAATTTGGGTGCTTACTAGGGCATGAATATGTGCTGGGTTTCACTTTCGTCTCTTTGAAAAGGACAGTTGAGAGAGTGTACATTTGTAATTTCTGATATTTTTTAATTTCGAGTTCGTACTGTGTGATAGCAATGTGCAAAGGAACTGGTGCTTGAAAAAAGAATGGAATACTTTCTATGATCCCAAATCTCTAAAATAAATCTAAATAAATTAATCGGATCTCTGGGGTTTCAAAATAGTTATTCCTCTAAAAAATTAAAGGCATAATCATTAATTATATACTTCTTTGAAATTGGTATATCTTCAGGAGGACATTAAAAATTAGCTACGACTGAAAGAGTAACGGATTCAAGTTATCTTGATAAAAAAGTGAGTAAACTCGAAAGTAAATTATGTTACATACAGATATTAAGATTATATGTTCAGGCTGAACTGAATGAAACGTTCTACTGTATGAGTGTATGAATATTTGGATATCTAATACAACTAACTGCAGTGCCAAATTAAAATTTAAAATATATTGAAAGAAACTTTTAATTTCCATTATATAAAGTTCAGAAATTTTTTAAAACAGTAAATTTTAATTTTGTTTCTTTTCATTCCTTTGCTATTCTATTTTCCTTTGAATACTGTTCAAATTATATAAAAGACTTTCACTTCTGATGTATAATCTCTCCCTCGTTTGACCAGGGCTCTAACAAAACATTTTTGTTGATAATCACAAAAATTAAGCATCAGGTGTCCACAATGTAAAAGTTGTTTAGCAAACGTTTTCCTATTGTAACCACTAATTCCCACCTATACCTCATTGTGACTCATGTGGAAATTGTTATTATTGCAATTGTGAAGGAAAATTTGTATGCATATGTAACTATAGAAATTCTGCTGATGAGTTGTTCCTACAAAATCAGAATTTGCTAAGGAGTTTGAGAGGTAATTAATGGCTTGGCAAACTAACTTCTTATTAATATTCAGCAATAAAAACCAGGACATGATGTATCCCATATGAAAGTGATTTATGTCATTTTATGATACACTTCTGGGGTTACTTTAATATATTGAAGCCTCTGGGAAATCAAACATTATGCAAATACAAGCATTTCTTAAATCTGAACTGGTAAGATCGTCAAAATATTGTTTGTCACAGTGTTATACATTTCAAGTAGTTTTTTGGATTGATGAAAAGTTGTTTAAGCCATTTGCCTTCATAACTTCTTAAATAATATTTGTCAATATTGTTGTTCTTGCTGTTTTGAACACATTACTAATAAGATGAAATCAATAGCACAAGGGATATTGCACTGAAGGAGTTGGATCTTTATTTATAGTTTTCATAATTGTTATTGTATTAGAAATGTTATGTATATCTCTCCCTGACAGTGTGTGATACGTGTAATTTGATCACAGCAAGAACAGCTCAGAGACCATTGAAAAATATTGTAAGACCAGAGAAGTTTAAGGAGATTTGCCATGGAACATATGTGTTCAGATTGGTGCATAAGTAAGGGGGAAATATTTATGTTCTCAAGAGCAAACGCACACGTAAGATTCGTTGCTGATTATTGCCCATTCGACAGAACGAAAACCCTTCTCGAAAAGTACACGTGGAAGAAAAACTAGGACATTGTACATGGAGTCACATTATTGCATTATGAAGGAAATTTTGCTGAGCATCTAAATTGAGAAAGTTTCTATTAAATCTCAGGAAAAAAATAATTATGACTCGTAGAAGACAATGAAGTGTCAATCTCATGTCTCCTTGTAGCTTTTGAGAGCATAATGTATTTCAACTTTCAAAGCTCTATATTCAATTGTTTTATGATCCATTGGTTAATGGTCCCAAAAGAAGGATAAAATGGTTTGTGAAAACACTCGGGCCTGGTCGTGTCTTCTTTGCCATGTGAATCCTCCTCTTACTTCTGTCTCTGATGCCATCTATGAAAGAATTTGTTCTATTGCTGACTGTGAAACATGTAAGTATGATGAAGAAAAGTGACCTTACTGTAGTAAAATTACATTGCCCTATCAGAGAATATTATTCCTTTAGTATCCCCCTTTCAACTGACATTTCCTCAAGAGCGTATACGGCTGTATACAAAGGGTTGTTTCAGATGTAAGAGCTCAACGCGCTTGCTTCACATTCGAAGTATTAAACACGTTTTTGGGGTACGACAGAATATTGTGTCTGTAAATATCCTTAGGTCAAGACGTACTACATCATGTCATTATTTTCTATCTCATGTTCTTAGGAATGGATGTGAGAAAGTATTCATCAATGAGATATCATATTTTTCAATCAAAATGTTAATATATATTGTGACATCTATCCAAGCATTCATCTTTTTTCAGAGTTTCACAAACAGTTGAAAGAACCGAGACGCATGGAATTTGGATACCAAAAGTCGGTGACAGAGACTGAAAAAAACCTACGACAAGTTATGTATTGTGAGATATTACACACGCCTCATTTTTGGGAATGAATTATAGTTTATAAATGAGACGATTATCTCAAAGGCTACGTACGACATCACAGAACAAGAAACCAAATGGCGAAAAGAACATAAATGGTCTGTCATTGCTTTTTTCGGATTCAATGTGGATTATTGTTGTTTTGAAAGTGCGTAGATCATGCAACTTTACATTCTTCACAAAGTTTTAATCAAGTGTGCAATGTCAGGATATAGTTATTATCCGTGCACGTTTTCTTTAGCCCTGGCTTCGCTAGTTGCGAGAGGAGTGGGGAGTTTGGTTATTTTGACAAAAGGCATTTTATTTCAAATTTGTAGTTCGTTTTTAGAAGCTGAGGTAAGTGCAAATGGAATTATGTTGAATTTTGAGGAAAACATGTGTAAAAGAGGTTATTGAACTTTGTATAATTACAAGAATATCCGTAGTTTCATTACAACGTTTAAATACGGGAAAGAACTTACGAAAAAACTGAATTTTGTGGGAAATAGGTCCGCGACAAGTGAAAGCGAATGATGGCGTTTTGTTTTGTAAAACTTTGTCGAGGTGAATAAATGAGAGACGAGGGTAAAAAGTGGGCCAAGGTAACAGGTAGTGAAGCACATGGTGTTAAATAGTGTAAATGACAGACGTTGAAATGTTGCGGAAGATACAAATATGGATATGGAATGAACTGAAAACGTTTTTTCTAATGGAATGAAATGGAGCTGGCGAATGGGAGGTGCAGTAATGATAGGGAAAGTTCAAGGTTGATTGGAAGTTGGCAGGAAGATTCCTGGTTGGCCAACATGCAAAAAATAACTGTTATTTTGAGTGCATCTGATTTGTTTCATCTGGCACAAGATTTAAAAGTCTGAGAAAGTGATCACCAGCCTACACTAACGGAAAGACACTTTAGGAAGATTATTTTTAATATTATTGTACAATAGGAAAATTTATAACGGTATTGACATTCCAATATAGAATACTTAAGGGAAATAACTGAAATTTTGGGGTACTTTCAATTAAATTTTAAAAAACTACAATTAAATAAATAGTTTTTATTCAACGTTTATTCAACGCTTGCTCTATTAGTCAGACATCAATGACTATTATTCAGCGTCGCAAAAAATACAAAAGGATTGAAAGCGCTTTTTATTTACCTGTGATTCGCGTAGGGTAACGTTATCTCAAGGTCAAATTGCCAGTTTGGAAGTAACATTAAAGTCAAATTTTCTCTATAACGAAAATTTTTATAACAAATTAAAATCTGCCATTCATCGTGAAATGCAAAGAAGTACCTGCGATTTTTTTGAATCACGCTCACGCTCCCTCTTTCTCTCTCCCTCTCTCTTCTTCTCTCTCCCTCTCTCTTCTTCTCTCACCCTCTCTCTCCCTCTCTCTTCTTCTCTCACCCTCTCTCTGCCTCTCTCACCCTCTCTCTCCCTCTTTCTCCCCTCTCTCTCCCTCTTTCTCTCCCTCTCTCTTCCTCTTTCTCCTTCTCTCTCCCTCTCTCTTCTTCTCTCTCCCTCTCTCTCTTTCTATGTCTCTCTCTCTTTTTCTCTGTGTATACATATATGTATAAATTGTTTTAAAATCACTTTACCAAGTGAGGAAACCTGGAATTCTTCATAAGAAAGTGTCTCTGATGGCCAAATCTATATTTATTCATCACGCTCCGTAAGACAAACTATTTTCAATGCTTGTAATGCAAGTATCCAAAACTTGAGCAGTAGGTCTTGCATTCAGTCACCATTAAATGTGGACTCTCTTAATATCTGATTGACTACACCTTGCGGTTCAAAATTCCCCCACGCCCCGCTCTGAGTGGGTGGGAACGAATCTCCGTGCCGTGAATCATACTGAGACGCGTCAGCTCGCGAAACTTTCTCCCGCCCCGCGCGCAGAGTCGGTCTCACACTCGGCGCGGCGACGCCCACGTAAGAGCCGGAATTCCCCGCGCCGCGCACTGCCCCGCCGCCCCACCTTTCACTCACTCCTTCGGCGACGCACACGGACCTTCCGAATGACAACGGCCCCGCGCATTGTGGCTGCTTCCTCACGGCTGCAAAGGATGATCGAACTCCGCGCTTCCGAAAAAAGCGTACGTTGGGAAGAGCTGGCTCAACCAGCGTGCACTGAGAAGGAGGTGAAATCCCAGCGGGGCGATTCGACCACATTTTTATTGCTCTGGATAGCAGGATTGAGGAAGAGATTTCCAGAGGACTAAAAACTTCGGTGATCGCAAATCATCGTTTTCTCTCATCTTGTAAGTCCAGAGGTTCTGAAGAAACTTGGCTCGACCATTTCTACTCCCTTCCTTTCGTCCAACTCTCCAAATACTAATTACTCACCTCCATTGTTCTCAGGGAAGAGAGAACGCTCATGCAATTGCATAAATCAGTGCTGGTTCCCAACCATTTGTTGGAGAACGACACAGTTATTCACACACGAACTCATGTGTAACCTACCTGCTGACACACTTGTTATGAATGATGTTACTCATTATTTACATTTATTAGTTTTATTATTATTGTCATTATTATTACTATTATTATAATTATTATTATAATAATAAATATTATTATTACTAGAGATAGAGATAAAGATGTCCATGCAGTGTGAATGTGGCGATTCGAATATCGCGAGAGATGCGAACACATGGTGAATGTCGCTCCGGGAAAATCTGATTTCTGATATCTGATCTGAAAGAATCTGATTTCCAGCCAACATGAGCTCACTAGTCGACTCAAACTTTCAATACCTTGAAGAAAAAAAAGAAGAAAAAATGTCGAATGGATAATTCGCAATCCGGAGTTTCGGACTTTGGATGCAATTCGACTCATTGATGTGTCAAGGAGAATGGGACGACGGGAGGCAGCAATGGACTTCGGAAATAAACTCCAATTTGCTTCGGGCAACCGAGGGAATTGAAGGGAGCACTGAGATGGTCGTGAATGGGTCGTTGCGGCCCTGTTTACGCGCCGTGCCGGCTCCCAGCGCTGACCTTGGCCGAAGTGTGGCAGAGGCGGCGGTGGCGGGGAGGCGGAAGCGCCGGAGAAAGCGACCTGGCGGGGAGGGCCCGGTCCGCCGCCGGGGCAGTCGTGGCCATGGCGCACCGGCCGACGGCGACCGCCGCCTCTCCGCTCCTCTGGCTGCGGCCGCTGCTGCTGTTGCTGCTGCTGCAGGCGCCCCTGCACGCGCCCCCGCCGCCGCAGGTGAGCATCGCGCCCTCCCCGCGCCGGCCCCGTTAGGCCACGTCGGAATGTCTTCCCCCTCAAGGTCAGCGCGCGCTGGCTGAACCCTGCGATCGCCCGCGCTTTGCACGACAAGCGCTGGCCGAGCGGGTTTGCCGGTGTTTCAGGTGGCATGGCACTTATTGGTCAGCTTACGAATTCGTGATGACGCCTACCAAATGTCAAGTGGGAATCAAATTCGTTTGGTGGAAGGATGTGTAAAGTGAGAGACCTGAATGAACCAATCGGGATACAAGAAAAATTCTTTTTTTTTTTACTTGTATACATAACAGAACCACCTTATATTGATATTAATTAATTTTGAATAAATGCCAGTTGAAATTTATTGTGTCTCATTGCCCATAAAAATGACTGTCGGCAATGGTAAGGTAAGTTTTTACTAAGACTATTCTACTCGTGAAATTAAAACAAATAATGTTTCACTATACATATAAAATGCCCCAATTAGGGCAAAGTGTCTCAAAAAAGTTTTCGCTTTTTCTATCTGATTTTTATTAACACCCCTCCCAATTGGTCAATAATAAGTTGCTGCTCATGTATCTTCGGAGGCAGTATTATCGATTGCTTATTGATGTGCTATATACTAAAACATAACCTTTCTGAGTGTAGCAGACTTTCAGTTATTTTCAATATTTGGCGCATTTTGGGACATGGACGTGATATCGTTCGTGAAGTAGTCCTATTAAATATCACTCGTGCTTTGGAAATTCTTAGATAAATCCCTCCTCGTTTCGCAAGTCGGATAAATAATGACAATTTTCAAAGCTTTCGTATTTCCTGCGATAAATACAGAATGTTAAACTGTCATATCTTAGACATTCAGATCAAATTTTACTTTCTTAAACTAGACAAAGTGATTGTGTTCAAACCAAAATCTCTGAGATTGAATGGACAGTTTTAGTGAAATATATGTGCAATGATATCAATTTGAAAGTAGTATCAAAGTAAGTTCGTACTTATATCTGAACGTTCAGTCTTTAAAGTTAGAACTGAGTATATCTGAAGTGATTTTAATGTCAATTTAGGGTCACGTATTTTAAAGAATGTTGCCCTATTTGCGTTAAATACGAATAGTGCGTGAAAACACTTGAATATATTGTATTCCATTACATTATTACCGTATATTTTTACCATTTATTGTGCACTATTATTTGGAATTAATTGCCTTCGAGCTAAACATTCATTTAAATTAGTACCATAAAAAAATTATAAAGAATTACATCATTATTGGAATCTAATGAATTCATCCTTGGTCTATAATGTTTGTGCTTTTAATAGTTATTTACGTAACAAGCCCTCTATCCCGGACATCTTTAAGGATCAGGTTGGAAGGTTAACTACGAGGCGGAGAAATGATCGTATGCATGGCTTAGGTGCTAGCAGCGTTACGGACGGACGGATGATTTGAAAAAAACAAACAAAAAAAAAACAACACTTTTTTCGTATCAGGGGACCCCAAACCGTGTATTTCTGTTGAAATTTCGAAATCGATTTTCCACAGCATTACATAATTTTCTCTATACTACGTATATTACTCCGTATATACGTACATATACGAGAAAGTAAAAATGCCGTAGATTCCCAAAAAATCAGCCTCCTAGGGCAATCTGTTGCAGAGATACGAGAAACGTGTTTTTCATGTTTTATTTTTTTCTCGACTTCTATTGCATGTATCAGGCTGAGAAAAATTGGAGAGACTGGGAAGAATAGTTGGGAAGAATAATTTTAAAGTATTTTTATCAACCAATTCTGCCGCCAAATTCAAATAGAAAAAATAAATTTTTAAAATTGATTTTCGACGAGATAACGTTGAAGTAGTGTCATTTTCCACCTAGAATGTGTCTTATAACATTCTATTACATATCTTTTCCTATTTTTAAACAATGTGGACAGTAGGGGAAAAATTTAAATCAATTTTATCAGTTCAAAAAGTTGTAATTCGTGCCAAAATGTGATGGGGGAAAAACGCTTTTACCAATATTTAGACATAGGTTCAAACACGTCACTTGAACTTGAAATCTTATATGTGTTACATCATTTATGAACCAAACTCAAACGGACTATCCATGGTGAAAAGAGATGGGTGGGCTCTCGAGCATCCGACTTCAGACAATGAGCTTCAACCACCAGTTTGCGTCACAATATTAGCGTGAATTTTAAATGCCAAAATTATCACAGTTGCAAGTCATTGAAACAGAAACAGATAAGAACTTCTTTCTTTTTTTCAAACATTTAATCTTTTATTTTAATTACACTTTTTACTCTATTACTAATTTTCTATTATATCTTGTTCTTTTTGGTCGGTCACTCTTGAACATTGTCACTTTAGGCCACTTTCAAAATGTTTCTCAACGCTTCTTGCTCTCCATATAACATTGCAGCCAATGTCTGGTCTCGATTTTCAACCCAAGTGCGTCACGCTTTTCAACCATGTTGTGGTCACGATGTTCATGGCGCAAACTGACGGTACGAACGCTACGAACGAGCAAAAATTGGTGCATCGGAGGAGCCCACCTATCTTTTTCCACTATAGGAATATCGTTGAAACGATATTATTGTGAACGTGCGAACGGAAGTCGCGGCCTGGGAATGTACTCCTACATAGCTGTGATCATTTATTATGTTCACGCTGATTACTTGGTGAAAACTGTTAAACTGGCAGAAATTTTGAGTAGACTGTTTATACATCAGGGTATGCGTGATCCCAGTTATTGAAGAAGTCAGTGACAATGATTGATTGCCTATGATTTCTTAATTGCCAATAATTATTAAATCTACAACTTAGTAATTTGATTTATATTATGAACATAAATTATTAATATACATAAAACCGAGTAATTTGATTTATATTAGAAACAATACATAAATCTAAAAACAAAAGGGGTTTGATGATTTTAGTTCGATAATATAAATGTAATTGCGACATAAAGCCAAACATTTGTCAGCCAAAAGTTATATATCAGACTTTTGTCTTGAGTCTTTTTAATAACTTAATTATAAATTATTTAAACAATGGTGAACAAATGTTCTTATCACATTTTGGGGCGAATTTCATATTTGTGAACTGATCATATTCATTTTAATTTTTTACTATCTTCCACATTGCTTAAAATTCTGAAAAAAATATTTTATAGAATGTTATCAGACATATTCTAACGGGAAAACTGAAACATTACTCCAACGTTATCACGTCGAAACTTCATTTCGAAAGTTTTTTTTCTATTTGAATTTGGCGTCAGAATTAGTTGACAAAATACTTTAAAATTCAACTATTCTTCCCCGTCTCTGCAATTTTTTTCAGCCTGATATATAAAATAGAGGCTGAGGAAAAATAAAACATGAAAAACACGTTTTTCATTGTATCTCTGCAACAGATTTCCCTAGAAGGTTGATTTTTTGGGAATCTACAGCATTTTTACTCTCTTTCATATGATGAGCATCGCGATTATCAATTTGGTTTGGGGGCAGTTTACACCCTTTATTATAAGAATAGAGTAAAATACACTTATACAGGAGGCATACGTCTGATTTTCACGGTTAACTCTATTTTCTAAAAATTTTTAAAGTTTGAATTTTTTGGCGTCTTCCAACAACTATACAATTGAAGACAGACATTTTTCTTTCAAATTAAATTTGTTGTCCATAAATTGTTCTTTCATTAAGTTCATGTAGATTTTTTTGAAAATATTAGAAGTTTTTGCGCAATATTGCGTACAATATTTGCAATTTTAAAAAATAACAAAAAACAAGATTTGCTCAAAACGGCTCTTAATGTTTTTCTTTAAATTTTTGGTAGGGGTAGTGCCAAATGTAACCTATACGATGACATAAACGCCATAGTGTTCTATCATTTTATTTTTTCAAAAATTACAAAAATGTATTTTTTTATTTGTCTCTCATATCGCTAATATTTACATTAGATGCAATTTCTTTACATTATTAAATTAATGAGTACATGTTCTTTAAATAATGTCTTATAAAGTTTCTCGAAAACTCAATAGCTTTTTGCTTAAAAGAGCTCAAAATTTCGCATTTTCAGAAACAATCAAACACTATTTTCTCCAAAATGGCTCCAATTTTTTTTATTCTAACTTTTCCAATGGATGGTGGTAATTGCACTGTTTGACATGACGTAAAGTTCATTTTGGTGTATTCTTTTGTTTTTTCAAAAATTGCACAAATGTATTTTTTTAAATACCTCTTATGCCGTTGTTATACACATTTCCACCGATTTATATACATTATTGCATTTGTGAGTGGATGTGCTTTAAATGAATTTAAATGATGATTTTCGAAAACTCAATAGATTCTTGCGGACGTGATTCAATTCCTTCTCATTGTTTACGATAAGGGGCTAGAGCCAACAGCTTACTGAATTTTGTGTCTACTTGGTTGCCTGAGAGACCCCGCGTCCTAGGTACAGACCCACCCTGTCTGTCGTTATTCTGCGACCTTCCTCAGCGTGATATACCGCCTTTCCCTGCGGAAGGTCGAAGAAGGTGGCATTTAAAGCTGCCGTCTGTACCAAATTGCGCGCCGAAGGGGGTAACCAACGGCCGGAGGCTCTGTGTTTCTAGGTGGGGGCTGGAAACGTCCACCCAGGCCCTAGTTTCTCGGCGTTTTTCACGTTGTTGGCGCCAAGGTGGATGCACTGAGTAGGCGGTGCTAAACTCCTGGTTTGCCCGGCTCCTACCCGCCGACCTTCGGAGCAGGATTGGAGGCGAGATTTGTTTCCAAAACCACATATAGAAGCTCGTCGAGGAACTTAAATCTCACGTCAGATTGCTCCAGATTTCGACAATGCTCATGACGTAAGCGCCAAGGGGGTGCAGCGAGGAGGCGGATTGGGGACCCCGAGCCGCCTGAACTTCGGTCCGGGTGGTCCCCAGATGGACACTTGGCTTCGTCGTAGCAGTGTCCGATACTCATGGTTTGAGTAGGGATTTATCCCGGTGCGCTCTAATTAGACTCCTGTGCTAGGCCGGACAACTAGTAGCTCTGAAGTGACAGAGTGGACCCACCTAGACTTAATTAGGGAGGTGCATCAACTGATGTCACTGCAGCGCCTCTGATTTGGAGGTCCTAGGTTCGAGTCCTGACGGCGGCAGGATTTTCGACATTAGCTTTTCAGCTAGGTCGAATTCAGTCGCTGTCTGGAGGAGAATTCTAACGGCCGGCTGCTCTGATCGGTAGTTTTCCGTGGTTTCTCCGATCAACACCAGGCGAATGCCGCAGCAGTACTCTACCAAACGGGCCACGGACCGCGCTCGATCTGTCCTTCCTCTTCCTTGTCCTATCTTCCCCCCTTACACACACACTTACATTAACATGCACCACGCTATCACATATTCCGGGAGACCGGTCGGGAGTTTAGAGCTTGTCCCGGCTGGGGCGGTGCCCCGCTGGTGGGAGAGTCCTGGTTAGGGGGAAACCCCACTAGCCGCCGATAGGTCGGTGCCGGATCTCGCTATCCAGCGGGGGAAGATCACCGCCATCTCCCGAGGAAAAAAACATGCACTACACTAACGGGACTAATGACCGAAGCAGTTGGCGCGCCCGGAAACAAAAAAATAATCAATCAATCAATTAGGGAGGTGCCTCGTTGGGGTATTGCGTTCTGAAGTATCCGAATGCCAGCCCGAACACGTACTTGCACGACCGCGAGGGAGGGGGAGGCCAAAGAGTTTAGGTGCCCACTCTGGGGAGCAATTTCCCTGGGTTTACAAGAAGTGTAGGATAGTAGCTCACGGTGAGTGTCCACTGCACCGATTTGCGTGACGCATAGTCATATAAAATACCACTACCATTGAAAATATCATTATCTGTTTATGGAATAATCTTTTTTACTTTGTCGTGAAGAAGATGAATAATATTTTATAAAAAGTGATAAATTTCTGTCAAATTTGGAAATTAGTAAAGTTCCAAAATATTTATTCCAAACGTATAAGTACATTTAAAACTTTATGATATATTAAAAATGGTTTGTCTTCTTTAATTAGTAATATGAAACGGTCGGTGTGAAATACGATTTTTATAAGGTGTGGGTGTGAAATGCAACTAATAAATAGTTATATTTCTAATTTCCCTCTTGAAATTAGCATTTTAATTAGCTTTCTTTCAATCTCGCTCCCACATTAATTTTTCATAGAAGAGAAATTCTTCCGGCATTACTTCACCTGTTGTTGAACTTAGGAGCCGCCTCTGCATCGAGGCGTGCCTTACACTGGTTAATTTTAATCAAAATCTGTTTCATTTAGTGACTATGAAAAAATACAAGATACATTTAAATTGTTTTGAACTGAGGTTGCAAACTGAGGTTGGTTATTCTATTATGCAACACGTTGGTGGGCAACTCTATCGAACACATGCTAATCATGAGGTTCTGACTTCGGAATTTAGCGTTAGAAACACTATCTGCCGTTACATTTCGGAACTACTTCATTCACATGTGCAGTTTCAGCATAGCCAAATTTTGCTGTTCTAGGATCTCTTTTGACATATACTCCATGCCACTGCAAGCAAGCCAGAAGTGTCTACTGTTGTTGTTATTTTCCTTATAATCCCCCCATCTCGATCAGGTTTTTCGTCCAGTTTTCCTGATCCATTGAGCAAATGCTGAGATGGCCCCTTGTTTTGCTTCTGGACATAAACGTAACTTCATTTTCTGTGCACGTCTTCTAGAATTAAGTGGGAAATACAATTATTCAAATTATCGTTTCCATGTTGTCGCGGCAGGAAGTAATAAGAGCCAAAATTTATTGCTTATTTATCCTTGAAAATAGATTTTAATATATGGGAGGTTTTTGTTTTTTTTTTTCCTCCCTTTCAAAATTCAAAATTTATTGCTTATTTATCCTTGAAAAGAGATTTTATTACATGGGAGTTTTTTGTTGTTTTTTTTCTCCCTTTCAAAATTCAAAATTTAAGTAGTATATGATTTAGTGTAGGGATCACAGAATTTTCAAAATGTGCACACAATTCACTTTTCCCCATAGCACGTCATACGCAGTTTCAACTGCTTTTTTACGTAAAATAAATAAATAAATAATAACGCAGCGATGCGAAAAGTATTGACTAACACACCCGATGTCACAAATAGATCTGGCTGACGCCTCAGTTTACACAAATAAATAGCGCGAGTTATTTGGTATACGTCGGCCTAACGACGTTAGGCGCGAGTTTAAACACGGCGTAGCACAGGGGGAGCTCTAGCGCATCGTATCCGACTTCAGCCAATGAGCTTTAGACACCAGTTTGCGTCACAATATTAGCGGGCATTTTAAATCTAGCTAATTACCAAACCCATCATCACCTTCGCCACAAAATCATCATCACCACACCATCAAAACCATCATCACCAACTCGAAGGCGCCGATCTTGCTATCGATTGCTATATCGCCACGCTGTGCTTGAACTCCATGGTGGAAATTCATGCATGGGTTCCTCCGGCGCACCGATTTTTTCTGGTTCGGCGCATCACCAGGTTGTGTCACGAACCATGTGATCACAGCACTTGCACTTTGTTTGAAAAACTAGACCGTCAACTCTGGCCGTCATGTTGCACGGAGAGCGAGAAGTGTTGAGAAACATTTTGAAAGTGCTACAAAATGATAATTTTAATTGGTAACCAACCAAAAATAACACGATGAAGGTGTAGAAGATGCAATATTTAAAAGAAATGATTCATAAACCTGTTTCAATGTCTTGTAACGAGGTGATAATTTTGGTATCTGGCTGGATTAAAATTCCCGCTAGTATTGGGACGCAAACTGGTGTCTGAAGCTCATTGGAAGAAATAAAAGAAGTCATCTTCGTCAACATATCAGCTTTATTAAGATAGCCGGCTTTCGACGGCTTTGCCGTCATCGTCAGTCTATAGAATACAGAAAAATACAAAAAAATGTATAAATAAATACACAATAAGATAGAAAAAAAAGTTTCAAAGCAATCCCCCCCCTTACCGTTTTTGAAATTTTATCTATCTGTAACTAAATATTTTAGAGTTATCCATCAATTGTAATCTAATTAATTTTTTTCTATCTTATTGTGTATTTATTTATAATTTTTTTTTGTATTTTTCTGTATTCTATAGACTGACGATGACGGCAAAGCCGTCGAAAGCCGGCTATCTTAATAAAGCTGATATGTTGACGAAGATGACTTCTTTTATTTCTTCTTATAAGAACGTCAACAACATCCAATCAGAATTCCCACAATTGAAGCTCATTGGCTGAAGTGGGATACGATGCGCCCCGCTTAAACCCCGTAATAAGTAGAGCAGCCTAGCAAGTTGCCGTGTTGCAGGCGCGGAGGGGCCGTCAGCGGAGAGTAGCGGCGTCGGCGAGTGCGCGGCCGAGTGGGCGGAGGAGGAGGGGGAGGGGGCGTGGGCGGGGCCCGAGGAGGGGCCGGCGTGGCGGGGCGCGTGGGCGCCGCTGCTGGAGGACCTGGCCACGGACCCGGGCGGCCGCGCGCGCGCCGACGACCCCGCAGACGCCCCGCAGCGGAACCTGCTGGACGCCATCGAGAAGCTCACCTACCGCATCGACTTCCTGGACAAGCGGCTGCGGCGCGTCGAAGCCATGCTCTACCACCTCACCGCCGCGCAGGACAGCACGCCGCAAGGTAAGCTTCCGCGCGAAAAAAGGCTATTGTAGCACCGATTTCAGCATTTATTTTAATTTTTGGACGAAAATTAGTTTGCAGTAGTTATTTACGTGACTAGTACACAGAAAGTAAGTTTTTGCCGTACGAATAAAATATTGATGGACGAGGTGACGAAGGAAGTCGAGTCCGGCATTTTGATATGAATATGGCAAAAACATATTCGTACGTGTTGCGTACATTATTTTTTTTAACAAATTCATGAAAACTTGGCCGTTAAGGAAACAAAGTTGTTCTTTTTGATCTAATGTACAATTTAAAACGGAGATAATGTCGATTTGTCGGATGGTAGAAAGGCACTATCGGGGTGCTTGATTATCGTGAGTCCCTTTGCCTCTCACTATCGGGGTGCTTCATTATCGGTGGACTTCAATAGTGAGGGACAAAGGGACTCACGATAATCAAGCATCCTGATAGGGGATTTACGGTAATGATTCACCCTACTGTGAAAGGCAAGGCGACCTAAGGTGATCAAAAACCTCAACGTGGAAGGCAAGGGGGCTCACAGTGACTCGCGGAGTCACAGTGAGTCACAGTGACTCGCGGAAAATGGAATAACATAAGTCACAAGTCTAAACAAGTGAGGTTGTTTCATTTGAATACACTTTGAGTGCACATATGTGCCTTTCTATCACCCGTCAATTCGACATAATCTCTGTTTTGAAATGTAGTTAGATTTTTTTTTGCTTAATGGCCATCACTACTCTTGATCAGTATAATCTAAGGAACAACACCCGAAATTTTCAGACAATTCCACCGAACCCTCATTTCCATAAGATTTGAGCGAGGTTCTTTGTTGGCGTAGCGCTGTTTCAAAAGAGGAGTCATGGCACAGCGTGACGGGGGGCAGTTGCAGGAGTTATGGAGACGAGTAATCCACATTCCACTAGGCTGGGAGACGACTGCCGCTGGACTCCAGCCTTTTCTTAGACCCCCTTCCACCAACACCAGTTGGGGAAACCGTCGGCAGTCCGTCCATCTGCCTGGGAAAAAATCAATCCGATTACCGTAAGGACATATCTTATACATGGATTACACTACCACGCATGCCGGAAGACTAATTGGGAACTCAAAACTTGTTGCGATTGGCGCAGTTCCCCGCTGGTGAGAGATACCTGATTGAGGATCCTCCCCACTAGCCAACGTGTAGGTCGGCGCCGGATCTCACCGTTTAGGGAGATAACGGGTTAATGACCTTAGCACTTGACGCGCCCGGAAACAAAATAATCAATCAATCAATCAATCTAAGGTGCGGATAACGCTCGATTTGGCGGGGGGTTGCGTGTCCGAGTCCCGCATTAGCATGGTTAAATCTCTCTCTGTGCCGACATGATTGGGGATTTTCCAACCCACTTTGTCTCATCTAATAATATGACCTTTTCTTCCCGTCTTTTTCCTGGTTAGGAGTGTTGAAGCGATTGGGTCTGCCTGCAGTCGGGAAGAAATTCGTTGCCAGGGTCTACGGACCGCGACGTCCGCGCCACCTGCCCGTCTCCTTTCCTCCTGAACTCTTAATCAGTTCCAAGTACCGCCATGGGTCACAAGCGTCTGTGTACGTGCAAGCGTTGCGGCTGCGAATCTATGGACCTCAACAGTGGGAGGCGGATGCGCGTGTAACAGTGACAAAGGGCAGTGATGGAATTGAGGGTAGAGGACATCCGTATATCCGACGCCGCCAAATGAAACGGTGATACATTAACTGTCATAAAGTTTCAAAGCAGTTTAAGTCACATGACCATTTAAATTTTAAAAATTCATTATCTTATCGGCGAAAGCCTTTACTTTATAAAAGCGGTTCATTGCGTATGTCAATAGTTTTTCGTGTGTTACCAATATATTTTTTTAAACAAAGGCGATATTGTTCATTCACATTTTAAGAAGGAAACTGACTCTTTAAATGGAGTCAAATCACTGTCATGATACAGTTCTTGCCCCGTGGGATACTTAGTGATAATGCCTACACTCAACTCAGTTTATTTTGTAACATTACTGGAATTGATTCTCAAGTAATAACATGTGAATTAAACGTTTCTAAATTTATTGAATAGTCAAATTTTCATAAAATTCTCAATTCATTTTATCTGCGTATGTACTAATTTAAAATAATACTGTAACGCATATTTTATTCTGTCGGAGATTTTGTAATACTGTTTTTTCCGTCGAATTTCTTAGAAACACCGATGTTCTCCAAGGAATGTATATCACCAAAACAATGAAAAAACAAAACTGATCTTTATATACACAAAAAACAAGTATTGTAATTATCTATTTTTAGATTTCTTCCAGTTTTCTTCCCAATTCCAGGCAAATATGGTAAACGCGATAATAAAAAATCTACGAAAAACAACAATTATTTTGTGATTGCTTCCTTGTGAAGTTGATACACATAAAAAAATTCACATAAAAAATAAAAATACGGAGGGTGGGAAACAAATCGTCAAAAGCATGATATAACTTGATCTGATACGCTCAAACGCCTCGTATAATGGCACTCTTTAGTCTAAGCTCGTGATGTGAGATTACGCGAGGATGTTTACCTCACGTTACGCGACACAAATCTGCTTCCGCCTTCAAGTTTTCTTCACGCAGTTTTAGGATGCCTTTTTTATTCATGTGATTATACAAACGTAGTTTATATCATGTTTTATATAAGTTAAATATTCGTTGGACATATCATTGAAATGTGTTCTTCCCTAGATAAATAACTAGAACGAATGGATTATGTTATACTATTCAACAGAATACTTCGCGCTGGCTGTCCGTTCATTCCACAAAATTCCAGTATTGTAAATGTTTCGTTAAGATATATTGAATGTTATATTGCTTATTACGAGGTACATTCATGCAATGCGTTACATTATTTACGTTCAATGTAACATTACAGGGTCAGCTCGCATGTCTCAACATTCCTTTCGAGTTAAACACTACTTTTACGAAGAGAAGGAAGCGAACGCGATAAAGTAGAAACTTCTCATTTGCGATGTAACTTGACTAAATGGTGCCCCTCCTCCTTCTTCTTAACTCTCAGGCCATACGACCTCTTTTTTCCTATTATCTTTTTGATCTATCAATTTATTGGGTTCTTTCTGATTCTATAGTTAATTGCCATGCTTGTAAAGTTCTTTGGGATTGTTGTTCCGTAAAATGATTCCATTTTCTTGTTTTCAAGAATGTCTTCAAATTTGGATTTCATGCACTTCATTTGCAAATATAGGAATTGTTTTTCTAACGATTGACAACGGCGGTGATCTCCATAAAGTTTCGCAGAAATTGTATTTCTGCCTCTCTGATTCTATTTGTAGTATCTTTCGTCCTGAAACACACAGCTTGAATTGTTTAGATTATTGAGTAAGTAATAAATTGTATTAAGTAAAAATTGAGTAAGAGATAAAAATGTTGATTGCTTTTCTACCATTACATTTCATCATATACATTTAATTTATCATACTTTCGAATACACTATGTAATCTTTGCAAGCAAGGGGATAGCGATTGCTTTTTTCTAGTGTAATGGAGTTGTAGAGCGTACTAACCGTCGTGCCGTTGCACAAGCTTTCATTTTGCTACGTACTTTTGTGTTGCAAGTGATGCTTGTCTACTTACTGTGCCTATGAGGAAACTGCGTAAGCAATTCAAGCAGTTGGATGTGTTTCAGATACGTGACATAATTAGCATTAGGGAAACGTGTGCCCATTACAGATATTTCGACATTGGAGCAATTAGATAATTACGCTGTACGTCATAAGCGCGGTTTGGGGAAGGGGTGAGGCGGGGAAACGGTGCTTTCTTCTAAGCAACAACAATTTGGAGAATGTTTTCAAGTTAAAAAATAAATTGTAGATATTTTTTTTGTAAACATGAAGCAATGTCAGCAACTCATGAGAATACGTTTCATTTAAGGGATTGCTTTAAGTCGTAAAACTGTTTCCCCAAACCCCTATTACATCATACATTCTATCTTCCTACCCTTCACATCAACTCTTTCATCATAATAATCATTATCATCATGTCTCCAGGCGCATTTCGCGCTGCCTAGCGCATTGAGATTCCGGGTGCGGAGCACGGCCATTGTGTCAGCGCCATCGCGCCATTCAGGGCAAAGGTCTCGTAATAATGTAGGTTTCCCGGGGGTCTTGGACCCTTCCCTGGAGAGATGTTTTATGCATGCAGGCACGGAGGCGGCGGCGGCGGCGGCGGCGACGACGCCGAAGCCGAAGCCGGAGGCGGGCGACGCGGGGGCGTGCGGGGCGGCGCCGGGGCGAGTGGCGGCGCGTGGGGCGGCTGCCGTCGTGCTCCGCTTCGCGCGCGACGCCGTGGACTGGAAGGCGGCGGCGGCGGCGTGCCGCGCGCAGGGCGCCGCGCTGCTGGAGCTGGAGGACGCGCGCGAGACCAAGGCCCTGCTGGCGCACCTGCGCGCCACGCAGCACCTGCGCGGTGAGCCCCGCCCCCGCCCCCTCACCCCGCCCCCCCTCATCCCGCCCTCCCCGCCTCCTCCCCGCCCCTCCCCTCCCCGCCCCTCACCCCGCCCCTCACCCCGCCCCCCCCGCCCCTCCCCCGCCCCTCCCCGCCCCTCACCCGCCCCTCCCCGCCCCTCACCCGCCCCTCCCCTCACCCGCCCCTCCCCCCCCTCCCCGCCCCCCCCCCCGCCCCACGGAAGGCTCTCCCGTTAAACATTGCATTCATGGTGGTGGTAACCAGGCCCCTGGGCAACCTTTCCAGCATGGAGCTATGAATATAAGGAGACGGCATGACGTCACAAACTTGATGCCGCCTCCACCATATTGGTCCAGAAAGCTTGTAGCATAGTATACAAACTGTATGTGAGTGCTCTGTGACTTGTAGTTGTGCTCGTGTTCAGTTGTGTTGTTTGGCACCGTTTTTAATATTTGAAAGCCTTGTTCAGAATAGCTAGCTTTTTGTAACGGTTCGTTATAGTTACTTGTGTGGCTAACGGTTTTGCTAGCTTTTCCACCACAGTAATGACATATTGTTGGGCCTGTAGTAACAGAAGGTATTGGTTTGACCGACGTGTTTTGGACCCACCAATATGGCGGCCTGGCTTCACTTGCCGAACACGAAAGAGGTTGGTAAGGGCACCTCCATGTATTCATAGCTCCATGATTTCCAGCATCTGCTGTGAGTATGGTGAGGACGAAATTTACGTTTTCTTTTGTTTCAAGCTGCAGTTCGTGCTACCAACATAATTTGTGTTGCTAGCACTCTCACCAGCAAGGTGCCACTGCGGAGAGACTTTCATAGCACACTGTACAATTAGCAACGTTTTCACTCTAAGGCGTTTGGGCTAACACCACTTGCACCGGCGCTCGCGTATAGCCAACTTGGCTTACTCGCCACCTAGCGATGCCCGAACACATCGGAGCACCTCTTGTGCACCGCGCCAGTCTGAGCGGAAAGTTTTGCAGTGTAGCTGCTCTCCCGTGGGTAGATCACGGCTCTCCTTTAAATCCATGTGACTTCCTACATTGTAGTTCACGCGCAGCTCTGTGACGTTTGACTACCGACGCTGGCGCCAGGTTCCGATCGTCTACAAGGAATCAGCTGGACAGGGGTGGCCTTTATTGTTGCAGTTTATCGAGATGATTAATTCTTTAGCTACCCTCGTATCTATACCTCACTTAGTTAATAAAATCAAACACACGTCGAAAAGGTGAATGTTAATAAAATGTTTGGGCCTTACCTGTACGTTAAATTACTATCTGGCATTAAGCTTTGAACTTCAACTTATCAGAACAGGAAAAAATGTCACTTATTTCCCTCGCCTCTCGATTGCATTAAATGCAATAGTAAAGAGTTTCGCTGAGCGTGAAGATTATATCGAATACGAAATGAATCAGTTTTGGAGCCTCTGCGCGTACGTGCACCTCGACTCTACGATTGTTTTATCGAGTATCGGTCCGTGTATCGATAACGTGTCGTGTAGAATTCAAGTCGCGTTCGTCGAATTCAATAATAATAATAATAATAATAATAATAATAATAATAATAATAATAATAATAATAATAATAATTACAATAACAACAACTCCACCAAGAGCGTACACGACCTTGTAGTTGGTGGAGCTTGAGTACCCCCATGAGTCAGAGAGCTATGTCAGCGGTAGCTTAGCTATTGACAGGGTCTCCCTTGAATAAAAGTCAGAAACGGCAGCAGTATTGAAAGCTACCCAAGATCAGGTGTTGCGAACACGACATTATGATAAAGCGGTTCTCAAAATTTCCAAGATGATAAATGTCGCATTTGCTAGGAACACGTAGAAACCACTGATTATATCGCCTCATTTTGTCCAGTTCTAGCTAAGACCAAATGTTTCAAAATGCACGACCAGGTGCGTAGTTTCCTCCACTCATAGGCGAATGCCGGAGCAGTACAGTAACAAACTGGCCACAGGCAGCGCATGATATTTCCTCACCCCTCACACACACACACTCACACTAATATGCACTCACTACCACACATGTCGGGAGACCGGTCGGGAGCTTGGAGTTTCTCCCGGCTAGAACGTGCCCCGCTGGTTGGATATACCTGGTTGGGGAAACCCCGCTAGCCGACGGTAGGTGGCCACCGTATCTCCAGTGGGGAAGATCACCGCCACCCTGAGATAAAAAAACATGCAATGTAGTACGACCAACAAATTCAAACGGATCGCACGATAGCGGCAAACGAACCGGATATGATTATCCTGGATTTGGAGAAAAACATTGTGTCTTCTTGTAGATGTTGTAGTGCCTAGCTATCAAAACGTAGTAACCCAGGAGGCAGAGAAACATCTTCAATACAAGAGTTTGGAAATCGAGATCAGCTAATGTGGGGCGAAAATGCTCAGGTCGTACCGATAGTCATCGGAACTCTGGGATTTGTGCCCCAGAATTTGTATAACAACTTGGCTAAACTCCTAGGTCATTCGAAACATCGGGAAGTGTAAGAAATTACTTGGAACAGCTCACATTTTGCGCAAAGTATTGTAGAAGAACCGACAGGGCCCCAAATCTGCTCCTTAGCTAGCTGGTTGCAATAACCGCTTGAACTAATGAATAAAAAACAAAAGTATTAATAAACCATAAAGAAAACAAGTAAGACCATCACCATAATAAAATACAGACAAAAAACAACTAAATATCAAAGTGTTAACCTAATAACAATAAAAAATTTCGAGGAAAACATATTAACATGTGAAGTACACTACAAACACTCGCCAAGTGCTATTTGCACTTGTCGGAGAGGTACGAGTTATTTCACTTCTTTTGAATGTTTTACTGCAACTAACAATGGTTCACCGGTCTGGCAATCGAAACCGGAGATTAAGTAAACGATAGCAACTGAATTTAAATACTGACGTAAGTATTGATAATAATAATTATAATAATAAAAGTAATAATAATAATAATAATAATAATAATAATAATAATAATAATAACAACAATATAGGGAAAGAATGTAGTCAATCGTAGTGAGAAAATATATAGCCAATCATCATGATGACCCACTTAATGAGGCTGGTCATTAAATCTGACTGAAGGTTGGAAAACGGAGGCCTGAAGTGTAGCAAGAAGAATTGTGAAGAAAACTATGCAAGACACGCAGAATATCACGAATACTGAACTTATACAGCATTTTTAATGAAGTATCGAAAGGTTGGAGAAAGGGGATAATCACCTAAAATGCGTGAATGATTTGTGCGCAAGTTGGAAATCAGTAACAGGTGGGAAATGGCACATAAGTCTCTTTCCTTATCGATTAGATATGAGGGGGGTATAATTGGCGCAGAAAATAATGTTGATGTAAGTTACAAGGTGTGCCCACCAACTTATTAGAATGTTCTTCATACAGTGGCTGAAGCGCCGCCATTTTTGCAGAAAATTGAAGGCATGTTTTTTGCAGGCAAAGAAGTGCCCTCTGTAGAAACAGAGTATTCCAACGGGCGCTAACCATAAGCTAGTATTCTATAAGACGCTGTTGAGGGCCGCGCGTAGTATGTGGCTCTGTGTTCTCACAACCAGAAACCACTCATTTAAAAATGAAATCTCAATATGTAAGGAGAACGAATTGAGAAACTTTAAAAACAAGTGCTTTCATAAGTTATTTTCATAAGAATGAGAGATGCTGAAATGTTATTGTAGTTAGTATAACGCCTGAAATTGGATGTTATTTGAATTAGAAGCAAGGAAAAAATCACTAGTAAGGCGGCAAATTTGAAAAATGATATAGTTGTGGTTTGATTATTTATGCCGAACATACTGAACATAGTATCAATATTTTTATTTTAACCACTAATATAATTGAAATACTGTTAAACGAAAAAGACAACAATATAAAAATAAGATCTGATACAAACACGTCGATTCAGTAAAAAAAAATCTACACGCTACCACCAGGCACCACTTGGTCTGCAAAAGACATGGCGGTCCTTAGTTTCGCGAGCGTCCGCCAAGAGCGCTGAAAGCACAGGGCCAGCCACTTATGTAGTGTATACTACTTCGTTGGTACTCTAGCTGTGTGTGAAGGCTGGCGTTTCGTGTGGCAGGCACGGCCTTCTGGACGGGCGGGCTGAACCCGGGGCTGCTGTGGCTGTGGGCCGGCAGCGGGCGGCCGGTGGCGGCCAACGCCAGCGCGGCGGCGGCGCACGGCGTGGGCGCCCAGGACGGCGTGCGCGGCGCCGGCCGCTGCCTGCAGCTCGCCCCGGTGCCCGGCGTCGCCTTCGAGTACCGCGGCGTCGACTGCGGCCAGCGCGCGCGCTTCGTGTGCGAGCGCGCGGACAACGCGGCGGCGCGCGGCCTCGCCCGCCTCGCGCGCGCCCGCCGCCTGCGCCGCCCCTGCCCCTAGCACTAGCCCTGCCCTAGCCCTAGCCTGCCCTAGCCCTGCCCCTAGCCCTGCCCTAGCCCTGCCCCTGAGCCCTGCCCTAGCCCTGCCCCTAGCCCTGCCCTAGCCCTGCCCTAGCCCTGCCCTAGCCCTGCCCCTGCCCTAGCCCTGCCCCTAGCCCTGCCCCTAGCCCTGCCCCTAGCCCTGCCCCTAGCCCTGCCCCTAGCCCTGCCCCTAGCCCTGGCCCTCCGGGAGCGGAGGTCGGCGAGGAGGAGGAGGAGGATGGCTCTATACGCGCTCCTTTTCTTGAGCCCCGTAATACCTAACCCCACTCCTTTGACATCAATTGGTTGAATTAAGAATAAATGATACGAACGAGCGTGGTAGACAAAATTTGATGACCAGAAATGTTTGCTCCGGTGTAATAGAAACTATTTTGAATCCAAAATCAACTACAAATTTGACATAAAATTCTTTTTGTCAAAATAACAAAACTCCCCACCTCTCTCGCAACTAGCAAAGCGAGAGCTCAAGAAAATGCGCGCGGATAAACTATGTGCGCACTTTTTCTTGATACTCCGCAGCGGGGGTGCAGCGAGAGGCGGGTTCTGTGTACCTCACGGCAGTGCAGTGCTGAAAACGTCATCGACAGAAAACTTAGTGTAATAGCGCGCTTTGGACTAGATAGCAATTAGACTCAAAGCAAGTTTATTTAAAATTCTGAAGAAATAATAATTGTAGAAATTATTGATTAGCAAGAAGGAGCATGGTACGTATAGGTCATTAGAAAGAGAGCCAAAACTGAGAAGTCCGCATTGTAAAAGAAGATGGGCAGGAGTGCAAACTGAGCCGTGACGTTGCGAGAGGAACTCATATTTTCTACCGAGCCGTGCTGAGCGAGAACTATACTCCAATTTATTTAACGTGGCGCCTCAAGGCCATGAGCTGGACGAAGAGGAGGACACTGTCGTCCAATCGGGAGCTTCGTTACGATTTAAAGTTTTTGTTTGGGGCTACTGATTGGATGACAATGTGCACCGCACCCTCCAGCTCATGTCCTTTAGGCGCCACGTTAAATACATCAAAGTGTAGGGAGCAGGAGGATCAAGAAAACGTGTGCGTATAGTACGCGTACGTTGAGGATAGTCGCTGAGGACGATGAGGATAGTACGCTGGATGGTATGTAACGCTGAGATGTAGGCGCATATTGGATAGCCACTAATATACGCGCGTAATAAAGCAATGGGAAAAGGAAGAAATTAATAAGGAGGAAATCGGCTCCTCAATAGAAGGTCAATTTCCATCCTGTTATTTTTGGATGTATCTTAGTATCAAGGACAACAATATATATTTCTCCCTTTCTTGACTTTTGTCATCATTACCATAATCTTCATCACTACTCTTCACGATTCCCACTGATGTTGGTGCATGCGCCAGGAGTTTCGAAACATCTCGTTTGTTGTATCTCACTCACTTGACTATAAGAGTTACAACAGCCGAGCCGCCAGCTTGCATCCTGCGAATGAACGGATGGTGGGGAGCCTAAGTTCTGCAGATGGAACTACTAGTCTTAGTGCAAGAAGAAGCTGCGTTTGTAAAACTGGTTTCTGCCCGTTGTCACTCAAGCAAGGGATGTTTCTTCGTTTTGGTTTTAACTTTAAGGTCTGTATGTACTCATTTTTCACGCGGAATTGGGAAGGGGCTCAGATTTCATTCCCTAGAAAATTTTGTTTCGGAATAAAAGCTGAGAGCTTTTACAATTAATTTAATAGATCAAACTTGCTATGCATATATTTTTGATTATTTGAGAAGCTTACTTTTTCTACATTAAAATTAAACGTACTGCAGATGTAGTTCAAGTCATATCTAGCGTGACTGTAAGAGCTCCTAATTCTGCGAAGAGACAAATACTTGACCAAGTGTGTGTATGGGGGTGAAGATGCTTAATCATCTCATAAAAAATACATGGATGAGTTTCGTCACATATTACCTATAAAAGTCTTGGTCGGTTTAGTCTGAACAAATTTGGTAAAACTCGGGTCCTCAATTTCCAAAATGACTTGAAACTTAGAATTTTTATTGACAGTCCTGACACTGAACGGTGCAGCAAAAACAGTTTATTTTTATGCTCAAGATAAAATTGTATATATTACCTCTAAAATATTTTGAGGTAAATACAAAATGTCCATCTCTATATTCATTTTGCTATTCTTGCCCCCTGTTACTCTTGTTATCAATGCCGTTCATAAGATTACCGACAACTTGATAGCAGATTACGCCCGAAGATAAATGAAAAAATAAAAATGTAATATGTATTTATTACCGTGTATGTTAATATTTAATATGAGATCTATTTAATAAATAATAATTACTTTAATGTTTATATTTAATAGTCGGTAAATTCCACACAACAAAATTTGCTTCATGTTAAAATTGAAGGATAAAGTCATTTTTTTTACTATCGCAAACAATTTCCATGTGTCAGTGCGGCAAAAATTTCAAGAAGTTTCCGAATCTTTATGTTTTGTATATTTGTATTAAGTAAATTAAGAAAATAAATGAAAGTTATTCTTTAACAGTATGTAAATTATTTATCCAAAATTTCTCTGTTGAAGGGAATGGAAGTATATTATTCTCTTTCGACAGTAAAATTTATACTGTAAATGCTCGAGCTCGAAGAATCATTGTACCCATCCAGATTGTTTTGTGCTCTTTTGAATTTGTCGCTCGAAGTTACCAACTAATATTTGACTTCCATTTTCGCCGCCGGTAATCGACACAACTGTTTCTGATCATGAACGTTTTCGACTCGTTAAAATTTTAAGGGAAACATCGAAGTACATGGTTCAAATGTTAGTAATCGAATTATTGCTGAATTTTGATTTAAGCCGCAATGATTAATTAAATTGAACATGCGAGGTCAAATTATGTGGCAGTTATTCTTGAATCTAATAATATGCTCTGACTGTTAACGTAGAAAACAATAATAACACATATATTGACACAAGCCAAACTGAATTATCAAACTGTAACGCATACTACTACGAATTTTGTAATGCTGATTCCATCACAGATTGTCGTCACAATGTGCTGTCGGAAATTGTAACTTGTGAGGAAGTGTGACCACCAGTGCAAATGCGTAACGTTAGCCTAAACCTTGCGCGTTTTATTGTGAAACATTCAGGGGCGTGTATTCGATAGACGCAAGCTAAGCACTGGAAACCCAAGTAATTCGAAGAAATACGGTATTTACAATATACTGTGATATACCAAAATGGCGAACCATTTTTATTATGGAAATGTCAATTTATGACATAGAATATAGGGATGTCAAGAGACGATCGCGAGGGTCGCTATGTGGCAAATAAACAACCGGGGTTAAGGATCATTTTCGTTAGGTTGAAATGACAGAGCAGAGGCGGAATAAGCATTGTTTTGAGAGACAAAAGAAAAAGATATAAAATTCGGATGCTTCCGAGTTTTTAGAAGAACATTCATTCGCTCGAGCAACGCGGTGATGAGCGGGTCGGCTCCTGATATATTTTACCAGATCGAGGAAAGACTGTAATTGACAGTTGTATAAAATTATCTGTCGTTTCTTATATTAGGATGGGGCGTTCTTGTAGGAAGTAAATACGTGTCTAGGACGTCCACCCGTGACGCAAGTGAGGGAAGTCACGGATTATAATAGTATCGCCGGGAGAATATGGAACCAGATCACGGACATTAGGCGAGGACTTTATCCAGAAAGAAGATTCTGCTGCGACGACGGGGCGTCATCGAACGAAGAAGTGAAGAGCGCGCGAAGACTCACGAATGAATAAAAAGGTTTTATAACTATTGTAATATAGAGAAAACGGGTCATGACCAAAGATCAATTCATTTTTGATTATCAATGTAATAATTGTTTAACTTGCATTAATCATAGTTGATATATAAATTCTAATTTGTTAAGTTAAAAAAAGCTGATATCATTGTTTGTTAGTGCAATAGTTTTAATAAGATTTTCAGATTCTCGCCACTCTGTATTGACGGCAGATTGAATATTTATTTGCAGAGTAGTAGCAACAGTTATGAACTTCGAACCCCAATTAACTGAGCTAGCACAACACAATTTTGGAATGAGAGATATTTAAATTACGTACGAATCATTAGGTTCCAAGTGTAACCTTTTCCTGGCGCCCAAATCACATTTATCAGTAATAATTATGTTTCAAAATGTCGCTCCAAGTGGGTCTTGTTTTTAAATAAAAGAGGGGCTTGTTTCAAATTGGCACCAGTCAATGTCAGGCATGTTTCAATGCAGTATTTTATAAACTAGGAATAACCTAAGAAGAATGTTAGATATATTTCCATCGTATATATTCCATCCTAAGAAGAATGTTAGATGTATTTTCCATTGTAATATATTTTTATATTTCCATTGTAGCTTCCACGCCAAATGAGATTGTATTTTCTCTTTCTATCGCACCCCTCCCATCCCCCATCATCTCTCCGCTTCTTGCTCCCCCTCTGTGTACTCGTTTGACCTTGAGAAATGACTGTCCGGTGTCAAGTTCTGATGTTCTTTGACAAGGGTCCGCAATCCTATACTGCAATTTTTATTTTGCTGCCTGTGACATTTCATCAGCTGCTACGGTGCCATCCAATCAGGACCTTACACGTCACTACAGTGACGTCACTATGGTGGCGTTCAACCTTCCGATTGGATGACACGTAACAGCTGTTTACTGACAGGCAGCAACCGAAGTATAGGGCTGCAAACTCTTCCGTTCAGTGAACATTGGCTATTTATAACGCTGTGGTTTTGATACTTGTGAAGTCAGTGGCGTCTCCTGCTCAGAGAGTACGGGGATGCGATCAGAGTTTGACGAATTAAAAAAAGTACACCAATTAAGGTATCTAATCGACATCGTACTGTATGTTTATGTATTTCATATTGTGATATACATATCTACTGTACCTTCATTGAGAATCTTTGAGAATTGCTAATTTTGCATTGCTTGCTCTGACAATAATAAACAAAACAACAATATATATAAAAGCACATTGAAACATGAACAATACACCTAACTGTTTAATTAGAAGTCGATCTGCTGTCATCTTCTAGCGTACTTGAGAACTAAATAGTTTTTTAAACCTATCAAAGAACATTGTCAAATTTCACTCATTGCTTCCTGCCTCTTGTAACTCATCATCTACAAACCAGCTTGCCATGTCGCATCTTTCGCACGAACTTGTTGATTCTAATTATCGCATTACGCTTCAAAACTATTATTTTTCTTTGTGTTAGTACACACTCTAAACCAGTTTCAAGAAAAAATACCACTTTCGCAAAAACATACAATACATGTGAAAAAAACTGGCAAAAAAGAACTATTAACAGCAGTGTGCGATAAGAGCTCTTTATTAGTACTGATAACCCACGTCTCCTAAATCACGTTCTCGCTCAGGACAGTTGGCTAACACGAAGCAAAGAGGAGTATGTGCTCAAAGGGGGCGATGGCAAAGCTTTGGAAGGGCCAATGAGAAAAAACGCGCAAACAAAGCGCCAATGAGAAGTCCGAGTGCGCCAGCCAGCGTCGCATCGCCGTCAGCCGAAACCTGACATCTTGCACAGAGCACATGGCGAGAGTTCAATGATCTCGGTTACGAAGCGAAGTCGTCAAAGGGATGCTTCTCTGCTTGTCACATCCACGGAGGCTACAGATGCCTACTGGAAAGCGCACGAAAAAAAAACACGAAACGTACACACCGAACAAAGAGATGTATTTGAGGAATAGAAAAATATTTTTAATAGAAGTTTCGAAAAACTTGGGGACACATCACTCGCAGCCATTGAACCTACGTCACTGTTTAAAGTATATTAAATATGTGTTAACAATTTACATGTTTAGTGACTGCGTTTTCAAGTATACTATTGACAATTTGCACCCCTATTGTGAACCTCAAAGTATCTGTATACTTACAATGGTAGGCAATTCTCGGTGTTGCTTAGAGTGATGAAAATGGATCTCCAACTTGTAAATGCAACGGATACTGAATACCGTAATACATGTAACTATTGTGGAAAGACTTTTACGGCAAAATTTCTCGAAATTTTGAAGCGAAGAAACAATTAATTTTGAACGGAAGGCCCACGCCTGAATTAAAAGTAAGTACACAAGTGAAGGTGTTCGTAAGAAAATTTAACATTTTCCCTCAACTCATGAATAGCTTACTGGATATCAAAAAGTGCAGAAACTACTGTTAGTCCCGCTTTCTCTTTTCCAATGAAAACCATGAGTATCATGCACTGGAGGTTATAATTATACAGGAAATGTACATAAAGGTATAAAAACAACTTTTATCGCAAAACCACCTCCGCTATATAATTTTATAGAAGACATTTGGGAAAGTTAGAATTGATCACAAGCAGAGTTTGGCAAATACTTTAAATTTGGTATTTAAATACTTCGCCAAAATACATTGTAAATAAGTATTTAAATACATACTCAAAAACATCAGGTTTTGATTAGCGAAATTCATACGTATTTAAAATACTTCAAATACTCAAAATACAGTAAATACAATTTTTTTATTATTACTTTTTCATGCAACAGTGTATTGTAATTGTCAATTCCAATAAATTACTAATTGGCAGTCATAAATTTCTCAACAATAATTTATTAGTCTAACTCGAATAATCGGTATTTCCTTTTAAAGCGACCGGTTTTTCAAACGAATCAGACAATAAACCCCTATTTGGCGAATGTATAAAACCCGCAAAGGTTCGTTCAACGTGAACGTAAACTAATGTCTTAAGTAGAGCTCGGACATGTATGCACTACAAAAGATCGAAAATAGGTAGGCAAATAGGCCTTAAAAATAGGCAGGCAAATAGGTATTATAGTTGACAATAGGCAGGCACTTCGGAAGTAAAAATTTAAAAAGTCAGGGAAATGGGCATTATGGTTGAATAATATTAAACTTACGTAAAAAGTACTGCATAAATTATTAACACGATTGAACACAATGATTCTAAAAACAAATTGAATTTCTTCGATTGTCAAAACATATTGTGGAGTTAGATAATATTTCTTAAGAGTTAACTCGTGTGACATATTATAATTTGTATATTTCGTTGGTTAAACTGGTTAAATGTTGGATTTCCCAGTTTTGAAAATAAATGTTTGCGGAATGGCGCAAGTCAGTGTTGAAATCCTTGAAGATCTTTTGACTGCACTTGCTGAAGATTTGAATAATTTTCCCCACTTTTTTCGCATTTTTTGCATGAGTTTCAGAGTTTTTACGTCGAAATAAATATTTTTGCACAGTTTACCACCTTTTCACAACACTATGAAAAAAATACATTTACAGTCCGCCGTGAATCTTCTCCATAAATCCATCATTTTAGCAATGCACTTCTTGAAACTTTCTCTTTTGACATTGTAGCAACAATGCTTAACAGTAACAGCAAATTTACTGATCTTACATGCACTAAACTTCGAAATCAATACAAAATTATTGAAGAAAACTCCGCCTATCTTGTGAAATTCTACCTTCTAAAAACGAAAGTTGCCGGGAGCGCTATTTTTGAAGACAGTTGTGTTCTTCGTAAGGAACAGCCAGCTCACTATACATTGCGAAGATCACTTAGTCGAAATTGCTCACTATTTTTGCGAAGATCGGAAAGACGAGAGCAATTTCCTATTCTCTGGAGTGTCCTGACTAGCTTCGGCGAAGTAGATAAGGTATACACGGTAAGGCGGATGCACGGTGGCAAATTCTCATACGATTCTATGAGGTGTTCCTGCTCGACGCGTTAAGGCAAGAACGCACAGGGCATAAAGATTCTCGATCGGATGACGGCCTGGCAGATTTTACGCGGTTGTTACTTGTTCGATAAAAAAATTAACCATCAGTGATTTCTCAAAAAATGATTGTAGAAAACAAAATATAGTGAAAAAAATATTCAAAATGTGGAAATGTAATATAGGACTTTTGGTTCTTAACGTTCTATTAGGCAATTATCTCTAAAATAGGCATTTATGGCATTATAAAATCCTCGCAAAAGCCATTTCTGAGGTAAAATTGATAATGGGGTAAGTGCCTAAAAATACATTCAAAGAAATAAAATAGCAAAGTCAGGACTAGGTATAAGGAATAAACGTAGTTTTTACTGTCGGATAATTTCCCAGCAATTTTAATGATTTGGATTTATAATTTAAAAAGAAGAGAATTCAAATTAACGGAAGAGAATTGAAATTTATTTTTGTTTCAATCGTCATTGTATTTTAAGTATTTCCTTCTTTAAAACATATATTTTATGTATTTAAATACATCTCTAAAATACATGTCCAAAAAACCTCAAAAATACAGATATTCAGGTACAAAATGTATTTCAAATACTTATTTCAAATACAATTATTTAAATACTACCCAGCCCTGATCACATGTTGGATGCACATGTACTTATCAATGTAATAATGTAAACAAATCGCCGGTAATTTAAATATTGATGTGAGAGATGTCAAAAAATTACAATTGTGTAAAAGAGCAAAATTGTGTTTGTGTCAGCCGTGCATTACGTTTAGCACAAAGTCTGCCAAAAGTTAAAAAGTAAATAAATTTGGAGCCGTTTGTGAGAGATTATTGTTTTAGTATTGCGAATATTTCACCCAATACGGGTGAGTTGAATATATTCTAATAAAATATCGTACATACAGTTTACATTATTTCCTTTATTCTTGGGTGTATTACTTTTTGTGTAAAAATATTATTAGTGTAATATTCATCTAAAAGTTGAACCTGAAAATGGTTATTTTTTATCAATCGGCATATTCTATTTTGCTTACCCAGAAAAAAAAAGTTACTCACACCGCTGGAAACGTACATACAAGTAGGCTTGCAACCTTACTACACGAGCCGATCCTACATTACTAAATTCGGAAGAAAATAACCCAGAGAGAAGTAAAAGCTGCTGAAAACACGCGAAGAAACTTTTCAATGAAGCTGTCATTAACGTGTCCAGAACAAAACTTTTTCTAAAAACGCTTGATGTGAAATTTTAATATTACGTCACAAAAAGTCACGCGGTATATGAAAGTTCACTCAAACGGGTAATCGGTGCGCTAGATGCTGATATTGGCAGGCTGTTGAGATGAAAAAGTACGTTCCGCAATTGAAATGCTTTTTGAAAAACTGTGACATTCTTCTTAAATCCGTTTAAGTAAAAAAATGTTGAGCTGGATAATAAGCGTGCTTTCCTCTCCAGGAGCGATGTAGCCTACATTTCAGAGGAATGAAATACCTCTGAAAAATTATCGGAAAAATAATATTGCAGTTGATTGAGAAAAATGTATAAAAAGAAACTTCTAAATTAACCAAATACATAATTAGTTTGATGCCAGTATTGTAATTTAAATATTTTTAAAAACGATGGTTATAGTTATTTACGATATAAATGTCGTAAAGCATCTGATTGCAATATGAGATTGGAAAATTGCTAAACAAGGGCGTTGGGCCAGTTTGGTAACCAATTGAGTTAACAAATGTTACGACACGAATATCGTACAACGTTTTATACACTTTGGAAAAAATTTATTAGATTTAATGTGAAATTTCGTTCTAACCTTAGATTAGTATTCACATTTTTCTTCCATAAGTGGTGACCCTGTTCTCAACAAGTCAACAATTGAGAAATGAATTTGAGTATACTTTTCGACATGAGAGAATATAGTTCTAATTTGGAAACAGAAATAGCAGCAAATGTTGCTTTAGAAACATTGTTACCCAACATATCAAGAAAAAAAATATGCGCGTATTTAATTTTTAAAGATTGGTGTGAAAAAAAATACATTCCATATAGGAAAAAGTTTTGATTGCTTACTTTTCCGGCAAGTCAGAGAAGGAGAAACCACGTAGTCGTTAGTCCCACTACGCTATGTTAAAGAGTACACTATCATTTAATGACATCTTATATCAAATGTAACCTTCCCGGTGCTTTACCACACTAGGACGATAAAGAACATCATTACGAAACTGATCAAAATGGCATAATATTGGTCTTTTCCTAACCAAAGTGGATAAAAGTGCTTTTTCCATACGTTGAAGAATTGCCATTTTTCCACCCGAATGTGGTACTATAATCTCCGCACGATCAAGTTGTTCGGTAGCGAAAGAGCGTAGTCAACAATGTTCACTAAACAAATATGTACCAATATACATTCGTAAAATTGCCCTGATCACCGAATATTAACGCAGTAATATAACTTTACTAACAATAACTTTATTAACCACGGGTAACCAATGCTAAACAGCACGTACTTTCTCGCCAATATTTTCATGCAAAATTAAGCAAAAAGTACTACAATTTTCGAAAAATTGTCCATGACCTTATTTCAAAATCTATCTTTAAAGAGCATATTTTATTTAGGGGAAAATATCTACATATAATATTTTTTGTCGGAAGGCCGAAAAAATTTTGAACTTTTAAAATTTTCGAAAAATTAGGGTGTTTAACGAACATGAGACCTGTACCGTTCTCTTAAATGTCCTTCACACTATCCAACAAAAAAATCAAAAAATCATTTTTTTAATTCGGAAAATGTTATAGGTGCTTCGTATAAAGTCCCCCCCCCCAAAAAAATTAAAATATCGGGTTTAAATTTAATGCGCGATATCAGCCAGATCGATAGGGGAATATCAATTTTGGAGAAAATCGGCTGAACGGTTTAGCCACTAGGGTTGTTCACAGGTGGACGGAGACACGTTTTGCCGTCATTCGATTTTTCGGTATCAAGGACCCACAAAACATGGAT
This sequence comes from Teleogryllus oceanicus, assembly GCA_964035755.1. Classification (NCBI taxonomy): domain Eukaryota; kingdom Metazoa; phylum Arthropoda; class Insecta; order Orthoptera; family Gryllidae; genus Teleogryllus; species Teleogryllus oceanicus. The sequence continues at coordinate 107,680,833 of CAXIVR010000008.1, read as the reverse complement.
TCTGGCTAAACCACATGTTAGAGGATTTTTTTCTTAATTTAGCAACTGGATATTATCACTTTTCTTTACGTTCTTACGAGTTTTTCTGCCGAAAATTCGCCGTTCGCGTTGTTAACTATCATCCCGCAGCCGCTACGTGCTGTATTTTCCATTGACTCCCACGCTGCCATAATTGCGATAGCCAACACATCCCCAACAGATTGTTCCAATCTATTTGATTGCCAAGAAGCAATTTCTCAGTTTACTGCAGAACAACTAGTCGGTCAGCCTCTAGTGGATTCCAAGCCATGTCGGCGTAGTCGGTCACGAAAATGAAGACGAAATTGCCAAGAAAGGGGCAGAAATGAACCAACTATACATATTAGTCACACCTCGGCCAGACATGTCATTAGTACAGCCGCAAAACACTACACCAAGCGAATGCACGAGTAAGTTAGCAGAGGAAAGCAGTGGGCTTTATTCCACAGCAGCGGCTCCCTCCCGCCTTCCACCACCAGGGGTTTGCCACTTCATAGGCGGATAAGTTTCCTTGTTTCAGCATAGTGTAGTGGTGGGGGGTCAGAGAGGTATGTAAGCACAGATGCATTGTGGAGGAACAGAGAGAAATATGGGTAGGTCCGACATTAACTGCCACCCCCTAGTGCAGCGCTCTAAAGTGACTTTTGCAAACTAATAAAAAAAAAGGAAGTCTACCGTCTAAATGTGCTGCCATCTGTCGATACTTCCGCGCGAAATCTCGAAACCTGTCCCCCGAGCGGCCCCGAATTTTGAAATTTTCGTTGAATGACCGTCTCGGTAACACAACGGTTCCACTTTCGGCGTGTTTGTATTCCGAATTTTCGACCAGATTTTGAAGGACAATGCCGAATTTTCGGCGTTCGGATATATTCCACGAATAGTATTCCACGAAAAACCAGAAATAGAATAGAATATTTTAGAATATAATATTTATTTTGCTACTTAGGAATACATAGAATATTTCCGGTGGTAGCTTTTCTAAGAAATTACTAAAAATACACAAAACGAAAATCAAACAACATTAAAATATAAACATGTTACCAAATACAATTTTACAAAATGAATCTATTAACCATATTTACTTAGTCTAATTTTAAAATTTTTGACATTCTGAGGGAGTCTCCAGCACTGCAGCAGGTAATTTGTTCCAATTTTGTATCGTTCTGTTTACAAATGAGAATTTACCTACATCTGTTCTCTGTTTTCTTTGCCGAATTTTGAAACCATGATCCTTCCGCGCGACGTAAGTTGGTTTTGATAGTCTTTCTCGTACTTCACCCCACGGACAATCCCCTCTTATTGATTTGAATAATGCACAAAGACGCGATTTCTCTCTGCATTTTTCCAAAGGTTCCCACGATATAAATTCAGAATTTGAACGTCCTCTCCTAACAAATTTTGCAGCATATTTTTGTACTTTCTCGAGAGATTTTATTTGCCCTAAACGATAAGGGTCCCAACATATGGAGCCAAATTCTAATATCGGACGTACTAGAGACGTGTACCCTAATTCTCTTGATTTTCCACTTCCTTTTCTAAGTATTCTAATTACAGAGTGTAATGCTTTCCACGCCTTTTTCACTACATAATTTACGTGTTCTGTCCAACTCAGATACTCATTTAGTACAATTCCCAAATATGTACAGCATTTAGCCTCGGAATATCCTGATTTCCTAATTTATATATGATATCGTCTCTTTCTAGAACGCGCGAATCTAATAAACTTGCCCTTGCTGGGATTTAATTTCATTTCATTTGTGATAGCCCATGATTCTAGCTTATCTAAATCAACCTGCAATATTTCTGTATCACTTGAGTTCTTAATTTCCCGATAAATTATACAATCATCTGCAAAAAGGCGTATTTTTGATTGGATTCCCTGCCAAATATCATTAATATACGCTATAAATAACAACGGACCTAGGACACTTCCCTGTGGCACTCCGGACGTTACTTCCGCCCTCGAAGAGAAATTTGACCCTATTCGTTGAGTACGCGAGCTGAGAAATTCTCGAATCCAGGGAGCAATTCTTCTGTCTACGTTAGGCTTACTAATTTTTTGTATTAATTTATCATGGGGAACGAGGTCGAACGCTTTTGAGAAATCTATAATAATTGCATGAACAATGGAACCTTCATCGAGAGAATCAGCAATGTCCTGACCGACAGTGACTACCTGACTCTCGCATGAATATCCTTTTCTAGAACCGTGTTGCCCTTCGTAAATGATGTTATTCTTATCTCAAATTTCGTGTAAGTATTCTGCCACTAAATGTTCCATTTGCTTACACACTACAGACGTTAGACTTACTGGGCGATAATTTTCAACATTTTGACGCGAGCCTCCTTTGAAAATTGGGACCACTATGGCATCTTTCCAATCCCGAGGAATACATGAATTATTCAGTGATATCTCGAAAAGCCGTAATAGGTACGATTACATAGCTTCTCCCCCTAATTTGAGAATTTCCCCCCGAAATTCTGTCCGTTCCCATTGATTTATTATTACCTATTTTGGCAATTCTTTTTCTAAGTGCTCTCGGATTTAGTACAAAATTTTCTCCTTCGCATTCGTTCACGGTGATCTTCCTTTTATCTGCAAAAACTGACGCGAAAAGTTGGTTAAATATATTTACTTTTTGTTTATTGTCTACCACTAAGTTATTACTACCATTTCTTAACGACGGGATTTCTTCGCGATTCCCCTTGCGCCTTCGTACGTATTAAAAAAATTGCTCCAACTTTTATTTTCATCAGTAAGGATCGTTTCCAAATACCCTTCCTGTGCTAATACTTTCGCCTCAATAGTTCTCTCGTTAGATTCTTAAATTTCTCATAATGTTGATCACTTATTTTTCTTTTCCCATATGCCCGCCTTGCTTTTCTTTTTAACTTTCGTATCCTATTATTATAATATTCTGGATCGGGAAAGTAAGTGATATTAATATTTAGCATGATTCGTTAAGAATGGTTTTATATTATTAAGATAATTATTTACTATAATATTGATATAGTTACTGTAATATTATTCCCCTTATTTTTATATAGCCATATTAGTTTTGTTTGCAATAACATTAAATTAAATATTTGTTTTACTTAGCAATTTATATATTTCAAATTTTATTATAGGTTTATGAAATGGCTGATGGCAATTAGGACTGAACAATAGCTTCTTGTCCATGGAGGACATTAACAAGGTGTGCATAGACCACAACTTGCCTGAAATGTTGACTGCAAAACAACTGTGTGGAGTGCAGTCCCCAGTAAAATTTGCTGACGGCAATGTATTCTTCGACCAACCAATTGGGCTGGAGTGTGAACAGTTGTGGGAGTGTCAAAGTGAGAGTTCAGTGCATGTAATTGGAGACTAGGGGCAGTTTTCAAGAATGATTTACATTGTTCCAATACTGTCACTAAAAGGAATGTTATAAAAATTGACACAAACGTGAAAAAGATGAGAATAAATATATGTGTGAATTAGGTCATGGATATAAATCGACATGCCAGAAATTCTGAATTTCATAGAGCCTGTGCTGTTTTCTTTCATTATGCTCTTTAAGCCTGCAACAAATTGTCACAAAGTTATGCATATAAATATTTTTTGAAAAGGAAGTTCTAAAGTGGACTTTTCTTGCATTTTATCAATGTAATTACATTCATGTCGAATATTGTCCATTTGGGGGAATGACAAGAATAATAGGGAGTATTATTTCACAAGAACAAGTTAGCAATGTTAGAGAAATGGGAATCATTTGTATATGTTAATTGCTGATAAGGATCCTCAATTTAGTTTGGCATCAATGTGTATCAAAAAATTGCTCTCATGACTGAACAGGCAAAAATGAAAATCTTTTCTTAAAAATTGAAGACTTATTCAATACCTGTTACAAATATTAAGTAAATCTGGGTATACCTTTGGGTTTTCATCTGCCATTCATCTCATAACTTACTGTGGTTTTGGACATCAATATATTATCTGAAATACGTGAATACAAGTGAAACCTACTACCAAAAACTGTGTTCTGAAATAATTCAAGTTGAAATAGATTCAGTTAAATTTTTGTTTTTTTAACTCATTGCGTTTTGCCAAATGGGAGATTACACTTGTTTCTTTTAATATGCTTTAATATCCAATATTGCTTTTGCAAAGAAAGAAATGAAAAAAAAGAGGTTTGTTTAAAGATGAATAATTCATCTTTAAACCTCTTGGTTTGTTTGTTTTTTTGTTTACATTTTCACAATAATTTAGTACATCCAAATTCCTAGTCTCCAATTATGTTGCTAATCAAAAGAATTGACAAATAATGAATTAGTAATGGAGATAATTATAAAAACATCCAAAACAGGCATGACGAGTTTCACTTGCATACAGGTGATATGTACCAATAGTAGTATATTGAAGGTGTTAGTATGTTACATATTCTGATTTTTGTATTTTACATAATGCTTGTGAACAAGAAAATTATCTAAAATTTGTAATACATAAGAAACTGAAGAAAACAGCATTTTGGAGGATAACAGTTTCGTCTGTGGAACTGTTAATTTTTAATCTAAAGAGAGAAATTTTTCTCCAGCAGTTGACTCCATGACAATGAAAGGCTCTTTGTATAACTATGGCATTGCTGCGAAATGTATACAATTTTCTATACATATTTAGATTTTTACGGTTTCACTTTTCATGTGCGCTTGATATATATAATAGTGTATGATAAGTGGTTTAATTTGGTTACATTGGTTGTTTCACAGCAGTGATGTTATGAGTAACATGAGTTTCATATTGGCCAGTGTATATCTTCTTATTCCAAATAAAATTTCTTTCAGTATTTATATATTGAAATACATTTTTAATAAGAATTTTTTGAACATTTGTTAATTTCAGATCTATATTATTTTTGTTTAATTGTATTTTTATTATTTATAAAACATATCAATAATTTTCATTTGTATTATAACACTTCAGTTACTGTTATGATTGCGTGAAATTTTAGGACCGGTATTGACAGCATGTTGTTTTGATAATGAGACAATATTGAAGTAGTAATGGTCACTAGGTTATTTTGACAATTTTCTAAATTCATGAATTCAATATTAGTGTTTGGTCCAAGCAAAGCAGTTGATTATGTTATGACTTGATGTTATTCTTATAATGGTTTTGTAAGAAACTGATTGTTGTTTATATTGTGTATGACTAAGTACTGTATATTTACTTATTTTAGAAATAAATATTGGTATTTGAAATAACTTTATTTTGCACTTCCTTCGCAAAAATAAAATAACTTTATTTTGCATTTCCTTGATTGACTTGAAATTCAAAATCCTATTAATTGTTGGCTTCTAAATTGCCTTGCGCATTAATTTTACGTAAAATAGATTCTATTTAGTATATAATTAATCCGGCATTTTGGAAATTGCTAGAAAAGAAATTTCAAATGTCCCGGTTCACGTCTGCCCTCCATATCGATTGGTAGGCTGCCTTTCAACGCCTATTGGCTGGTGGGGACAGGAAATGGATGCCTCTTTCTGATTCGTTACTTCTGTCAGAGTGAGAGGGTCGATTCTCTCATCTCCACGAAAATAAGAGCGTTCAAATTAACATTGAGTGCCGTCTCTAGTATATTGCCTTCCACCGGCAGGGCGACTGCTGGCAGCGTCGTAGCTAGGGGCTGGCCAGGCGGGCGGCTGAAATGGGCCCAACCACCACCTCCTAGAGTTATAACTCTAGGAGGTGGTGGCAACTCGGGGGCACTCTGCAGACCCATAGCCTGCGGGCCGCTGGGGCTCAGGCCCAAAAATTTAAAACATGATTCTAACTAGCACTTGATTACGATAGGCGCCCCCACAGTTTAGGAACGGCACTCCTAAATTAACAAACTTTGTACCGTACTCTAAATAAAAAGCTAAATAAAACAATAAAAGTGTTAATATAAAATGTAAGTTTTTACTATTTATTTTAACACCAAGGTTAGAAAAGAGTTGTGCAAATCCAAGAAGTAATTTATTGTAAACGAAGTGTTTCCTAAGAATTATTTGTGTGCATTTTTCGTTTTCTTTTTAGGATATTTTCAAATTTCGTGTTTTATTTGTTTGTTTTTTAATGTATGCGTATTTTGGTTTAAGAGTTCTTTTCATGTTCACTTTTCATAATCGAGTAAGTTTCCCATTGCCCTGAGATCCAAAACTAAGGAATCCTAAATTCCTTTAAGCTGATAGGAGGTAAATTCTGGCCGAGACAAAACAGGTTTTCTGCTGATCTTTCTTTCTTTTTTTTTTAACAAACATCTGCACTTAAGGTCAGGGGAGTCTAGTGATTGAAGCGCCACACCCTAAGGACCAGCCAGGATGTTAGTGCTATTGGTTAAAAAATAGGGTGGCGAATGCACTTTATTGTCGATTGAATATGACATTGCAAAAAGTATTGTTGTAGACCATATTATTCACATATTGGCCTCAGAAAAGCCGGAAAAGTAAACTTTTAAGAGATAATATATTGCCTAAATGAACGAACTCCTATTGTACTGTTGCCATTTCTAAATAAAAGGACTAATTTTATGCCTACATGTATACATCGGTTAAATACTACTTTACTTAAATACTTTCAAAGTTATTAGTTAGTTGCGTTGATTCTCTTCCTACAAAATATGTCTTGGGGGCGCAAAATTCAAATCTTGCCATGGGCACTCATGACCCTTGCTACGACTTTTGACTGCTGGAGCCGACTTCTGAATGCTGGCTGACCATGACTACCTTCAGGCGCACCTGCATCGATTTGGCCTCGCAGATCACAAGTGCCCACTCTGCTGCGATGGTCCTATGAACGGGGATCATATCTCTACCTGCCCCGAGCTGGAGACAGTGTCCAGATCCGGTCGTTAATGGGAGGCCCGACGTCGAATGGCACAACAGCCAAGAGCGAGCATTGGATAAAGTAAAGCTTTTAATCGGGCAGATCTACACCATCCATCCCAATATTCCGCAACAAAAATTGTTCTCCTTGCCACTCTAGATTTGAGTCCCGACGGCGGCAGGATTTTCGACACTAGCTTTGCAGCTAGGAGGAATTCAGTCGCTGTCTGGAGGAGAATTCTAGCGGCCGGCTGCTCTGATCGGCAGTTTTCCGTGGTTTCTCCGATCAACACCAGGCGAATGCTGGAGCAGTCACCAATCTTATCCATCGTTGGAACAGCACTAACACCTCTTGATTCTGATAAGTATGTAAAGTTACAGTTCAAAAGAACCTATATATATATATATATATATATATATATATATATATATATATATATATATATATATATATATATTCAACATCGAACACATATTCAAAGATCGAAATTTCGAGATCTTATTGTTGAGGTTTGTTGGTACCAGGCGGCCAAAATTAATTCAAATTTGGCGCCGTACTTGGAATTCAATCATTTATATCAATTCTTTGGCGCTAATTATAGAGCGATTTTCCTAAGGATGGGCCAAACTGACAGCTAGTGCTTGCAACATAACTGAAGGTTCTGTGGTCGTTGTGCCCATAAGAGACTCCCTTCCCGCATTCGTTCGTTTGCAGTTGGCCAACTTGTAAATGGCTTCGACGCTTCCTTTTGTGATGTCATCGTCCGACAAAAATATAGTGCGCCGCGAGAAATAAATGAAATTAGGTAGTACAGTGTTATGTGCTCTTCCGTAAAAATAATTTTTTCCTTTAAACATTACATTAAATTTACTTTTTGTGTTATAAATATTATGTTTATTTTAAAACCGAGACTTGAACGCGAGATGCGTACCGGTGCACGTGTTTCAGTCTTAAAATCTTTTTTTTTTTTTTTCTTTTCCTGTTTGTGAGAGCATGTTAAGAGATTTTCCACATACATAATTAAATTTAAATATTTCTTGGACTCGCGTACGTGCATATACCTCAGCGAAACTCTTAGACGTCTGGATAGTGATGTCTTCTCAGGAGCCATAACGAAGGGACTGAACTGCTGTCGCGGCGGATACTCTGAAATACATGTGATGTTAACTTGTTTTAACGAACTGTCACTTTGGCTCATCCAGAGAGTATGCGGAATGCCAGAGAGAAAGGCAAGACGTCTTTCGTATGAAACTCTTTGGAAGGACAAACTGCTTTGAAAATTTGAACTACTTTTAAAGACGCTTGCGAGATTGCGCCAGCTACTGGGAACCGGCGACCAGAGATAGAAATTTCTATTGTTAACAGTTTCTGAGAATCAGATGCATTTCCAAATAAGCCGCCACGAAAGTCAATTGTTCGACAATCTTCAGCCGAGCGATTTCACAAAGGATCGCTTCGCCCGTAAAAAGGCTAAGTAATTCAAATCTTGTCCGCAATGAAAAACTAAATTTTAACGATTGGTAACGGTAGTCCAAACTCGTGAACAGAGTAAATGGCGCGGAAACTCGCCGGACATAGCATTACGACAGAAACCAATCGGACGAGGTAACACGGACAATTTCTTCAATACTCAATCGATCTTACGCTGTGGTAAACTAATAGTTCTTAAATAACTGTCTTCCATAATTTTCCCTGGTGTCGAAATTACAAAAGAAGGAAGGCGTCTTGTCGTCAACCCGAATCGTATGTTGCTCCGAAAAAAAAGCTATTTTCCAGCCACAATAAGGTTACTCTCAATACTACAGTATTGGGAAAAATAAAAATAATATCTGAATAGCATAAATAAAAACCCCAATACTTTCACAATCGTTTTTATTTCCACTTTAAGGATATTACAACATATTTCTTAAATCCTCAAAAGAAACGAGATATATTACAAATTTGACTGATCTCACACAATAATGTTGCAATATTTTCTGTATAACAATAACTTGAATACATTGCTGTGGTAAATATATGCCATATCTCAAATCAAGTTGTCGGTAAGAAATCCCAGAAAATAATTCAGTGGGATAAACTTGTAAGTTGCTACAATGAAATTACTGCTAAAGTTGACATGAAGTACAATTAACAACAAATATTACAGTGAAATCATATCAAGATTGGAGCACAAATCGTAACAACTGTTCTTTTTCTCAGATCCAAGGACAAGAATTTTAAAAGGGTGACCATAATGCATACATGTTTTGTTTTTTTTTAGATGATAGACATAATGGATTATACTGTGGTTTTTACATATCTGGATCTCTATCTTGTAGTTTTATATTCACTGGTAACGTTGAAAACTACTTTTCTCTACTAGATCTCCTTTCCCCTCCACTTTCTTTCGTTCTACCCTCTCCATCTGTTTATCTCTGTCTACTCTAATCAGCTCTTCTATGTCATGACAATGTATATTGCGGTTTTTACATTGCTGGACCTCAAGGTCACTGAAAGCCTACAATATATAACCCACATATAACATCCCATACCAACCACGGTAACATTTAGGCACGTTTTTTCGCGTCTTTCTCAGGCGAGCCGCTACAGTCGCTTCATCTGTGGCACTGCTTGATACGGTCGCGAGCGTGCGACACCTAGCGGCACTACTGAAAAAGACGTGAAAAAACGTACCTAATCGCTTATACCGTGGTGACGGGCTTTCAGTGACCTTGAGGTCCAGCAACGTAAAAATCGCACCATACATTGTCATGACGTACAAGATGAAAGTGAATCTTCACATGATCCAATTGAAAGTAACTCAATGGCACTCTGTCACCATGATTCCTCATTTTGACTTCATTACTACAGTGAAATAAATACTACACTCGAAAGGGTTTCAGACTTCGGACATTCTCTTATAATATTTATTTATTATAAAGAAATCATCTGAACATTCTGTCAAAACTTCACATGGGTGCTCATATCTCTGTGGCAACCCTCTTCAGAGATATAGTTTTCAAACTACACCTTACTGAAAAAATTCCCTTAAAAATCTTTAAGGGAATTATAAACTGGCCACACCAAGTAGCACAACAGTTTGTTTGGAGACAGTCTTTAGCCAGCCATTAAGTAGAAGTTCAGAGATACATTGTGTCTCACAAAAACAATCTAGCTCATCTATCAGAACATGAAAAGGAATGAACTTCAGCAGACATGAACAATGCTGTGATAACATCATATTAGAAGCCAAAGCACTCTATTTTTCTCTCTCCTTCTCTCTTGTAGTCACCCGGTAATAATGTGGTAACAGTCAGTAGTATCAATTATTTAAATTCTTCTTCTCCATCTAGTCCACCAAAGTTCTCTCTAGGTGTTTCCCCAAAAAATAGTTTTCAAAAGAATACTAATACATCTAATAGCAGCATGGAGCCACAGGTCATCACCAGTCGCTGGATTTTAGGGCAAAAGCCTTTTTTAATTTTTTCACATTATCACAAATCAATGATTTAACAAAATCACAGGAACTACATTTGTAGTGCCTAAGTACACCTATTTCCACAAAATGGCTAGGCATTCCACTAACAATCTTATTTTCAAAATTAATTTTTTTTTTTTAGCTATTTACAAGCTTATTTCTTATGCAAATAATCTCATGGAGAGACCAACCTTATTTATTTGCTTGGAACATTATCACAAGAATTTTCACTGCTTCTTATTGCTACCTACTTATCTTGCTCAAATGATTTTTCAACAAAGTTTACTCTTCAGAAATACTTCTGGAGTTGAGCATTTATGCAAACTTTAACCTCAGGTGCCATAAAATTCAATTGACCATTTTACCAATTTATGTCTTTCTATCCTACCAGTCTGCAAATGAGTTTTATTGTAAGGGTGCCATTGAAATTCATGGAAGTTGAAAATTAAAAGTAAAAGTAATAATAGTGATTTTATCTGAAATAAATGAAGCATGTTTGATTGTTTACAAATAAAAGTATCCAAAGTTTTTATGACAATCATAAATGATTGTCATAAATGAAATACTTTTATTTGTAAACATATATTGACAATCAAGAAGAAATATTGATTTACTAAGTTTGATTGATTTTAGTCCTCACGGTTTAGCTCATTGGTCAGCGTGCTCACTGGGTTTGATTCCTGATCAGGCAAGATTATAGTGTGCATTTTCTTTGCAATGTCCCAGTTTATGTTGCTGTGTGACAGAGAGAAAACTCACTTCTCAGGTTGAGAAGACCAGAATACTGGATGCGGATGTCTTCATGCTAACCACACATGCCCCCTTATTAACCCACCGCCACGAGGCTGGGACACTGCTGGTAGGCCATGGCCCGTACACAGGCTCCATACAAGTCACATTTTGTCAACAATGCTCTAAATTGGTAAGCAAGTATTAATTCCATTAAACTTCAATAATATGTAGTAATTCAGTAATATGTAGAAATGCATCTGTCTAATATGATTGATAGTACAGTTCTCATTGCTTTCAGGTTTCATGTGACAAGAAGTGCCTTTAAATGGTAATGCCAACAAAAAGAGATAATAAAACATCTTAAAGTAATACAAAAGTTCTGGGAAATTATTTTCATCTGAACTACAGTGGAATCTCATGAGTAGTTTTTCAATGAACAAAAAGTCTGAACTCGTAAGTGGAAAACGTGCTTGAGATGGAGGGGTCATGCTTGAGCTGTGGGCACAACACACATCGCCCAGAGCGCTTATGTACTATTTCACATAAGATTGTGTTAATCTACAACGACGTGCTTTAAACGACTCGTGTGTGCAGATGTCACAGCTGACTTCATCAGTGTAAGGTGACTCACGTCAACGCAATGCTTCTGTAACACAGGTCTAATAAAAAAAATGGTTGGATGGTACAGCTAAACATTTCTCTGGATCTGGAATTAGATAGAAAGTGAAAGTAGTAACCAGAAGTACCACAAAGCATACACAGGAGATGACGCCAATGCACGGGAAAAAGCGTATCTCTCGTGAAGCAAGAGATACAAACTTTGAATGAGTTAAGCAGGGTTATTAAACATGTAAATGAAAAATTTGATGGAAATGGGACCGGGTTTGAAAATATAAATGTACTGAGCAGGACAAGGTGATAATGGGGAACTGGTGAAGAGATTCCACTGTATTCAGCCTATTTAATAAATTATTACAGCTGTTATTGCCTTTTAAGAGCCTATTTTTAGATTCTTAAAATATGTTTAAGCCTAAAAGTCCAAGTCTAGTCATTACACTTCAGAAGTATTGCAATTCTTGCAAATCATTATATACCCAAGTCACACTTAGGAGTGGATTGTGCATGTTCCACATTGCCCCATTTTCTGTGACATACAGCTACAATCAAGGGTATTACTTCAGACTCTGAATGTTGAAAGGAATAAGACTGTGCTTTTTTGTTACTTGTGATACCTATGTCTTGTCTGTTTAACACATACATCCAGTGATTTAGTTGGAAATGTTACCATTCAAAATATTTACCAGAATGCATCCCACAGCTTCACCAATTGTCCTATGGATTTGTAATGGCATTGAAACCAAGTAATGTTATCTAATGAATCAATACTTTCTGAAACAGTGTTCTAGTCCAACTAAAAACCACTGTTCATGTAAATGCAATTTGGTTTGCTTCCAATATAACAATGAGAAAAAATAATCTAAGATTCATGCCCCAACCTCTTGTATATGCATATATATCTTTGTATTTATACAGATAAATAGATATTTGTATTTTTAATTTATATTCAATAATTTTTATGTTGATTTAGCTGTAACATACTTGTTCATAACATCACATAAAGTTGAAAATTTTAAATCTGAAGCAAGTTTCACAGCCGTATTTCCATTAATATCAGTTACTAATGGGTTCAATCCTTTCTTGAGCAGAAAGAGTGCCATTTCTGAATTGTTCTCAGTAACAGCTATGTGCAAGGCTGAATAACCTTTGTAATCACAGGCTCTGCAAAAAAAGAGAAGAGGACATTTTTATCAAGCAAATACACATAAAATGAAAACAATCAAAGAGATACAAATCGAAATCCCAAACAAACAAAATATCAACAAAGCTTTTCTTTGTTTGGAGAGCATTCAAGATGACTATACTGATAACACATTTACTGCTCTAATATTTTATTCAAGTACATTTCTTCAGTAGTTTTAATTTCTGCATAAAACTTACAAAGTTTAGAGAAAATATTGTACTGCTGCAGAAAAAACAACAGCATTTTAAAAACTAGTTTTGCAGGGTCCCTGATACATCATTTAATAATAAAAAAAAGGGGGGGTATTTTTATTTCTAAACGCAGTAAAGTATTTCCTGTAATACGTTGTGTAATCAGAATCCATGTTGGTGGGTTCTTGATTGTGAAAAATTGGTTTACAGCAATAACTCTGTCCATCTGCCAACAAAGCTAGCAGCTAAACCATACTCCGGATATTGATCAAAATTGGTATTCTCAGATTGATCTGACTATTGCTGTGACCCCTTAAATTGAAATTGATACTTTGATTCTTAAGAGTACTTTACATGAAGCTTTTAGGGCATTTTCAAAATTTTCACAAAAAGGGCTCCAATTTTTTCTATAATATTTTCTCAGATAGACGAAAGTATGCTTATAAAAATGTTGTAGGTCCAATTTTTACTGAATTCTTTGAATTTCTGAAAACTGCAAAACTTTAAAATTTTTTTCAGCATCAGAAAATAGATTTTTTCCTCAATGAAATATGTTATTGACAATTAAATTTTTAAAGTCATGTTTATGTCATTTAAAAAAAATTTTAAAATTTAAATTTAAAAAAATTTTTTTTTTATCATTATTTTGTTTTACAAATATTAATTATTTTTAAATATGCCATTAATATTTATATTACCAGCAATTTGTATACATTATTGTATTTATGAGTACAATTACTTTAAATAATTTCTTATGAAGGTTCTCAAAAACTAAAAAGTTTTGGGAGAATATCATCATGAAATTTTGCATTTACACTAACGTTTAAACAACATTTTCTCAAAAACAACACCAAAATTTTCAACAAAAATTACCATAAGTAAAGATGTTTTACTCTTCTACTGTATTCTTAAAAATAAATATCAATTCTCCAATTAGGGGACCAAAAAATTGAGGAAATGTGAAAAATGTAGTTTGGGCAATGGATTGCAGTTGGGTAGAGGATGGAGCAAAACCGAAAAGCTAGTCAAGACCCAAGAAGTTAGAAACTAGTATGCAAAAGTCTGTGCCATTAGCACCTATAGTTTAATTATTAAAGCCTCTCATAGGCATGATTTAGTGGAATGGTATGTGTGAAAGAAGTTAAAGGGGTTTAACAGGAAGTTGGAAAAGAAACTCAAGGTTCATAAACACACTTCTATGATGAATGTTCAGCTAGAAAGGAGAGTCTTCACCAGACATGGAATGCATATGAACAATCAGGGAAAGCTAAAATTAAGTGAAATAGTGTCAAAATCAATCAAAAACAATTTCTCATATCAACAAAAAAATGTGATTCAGATTCAAAAGGGTGAACAGGCGACTTGCCTACATTGATAGAACTACCTCAAAATGAGAATGAGGTCGCTCGTCTAGTAGGATGAGGAAGCACTCTTGAAGGTTCGCGGATTTTTGAGGCTGAACATCATTCAAATAACATCACAGACAAATCAAATACATTTAAAATATTCCACCAAAATGTTCAATGATTAGGAAATAAGAGACTTGATTTTGTTCTTATGCTTATGAATCAATTGTTTGATGCAGACATTATATTTATGACTAAGCTTTAGGTTAAAGAAATAGAATTCGAGTACTATCATTTTCAAAGCTATTTGCTCACAGCAAAATTTTATCATAAAAATAAGCAACATGGTGGATCTTGTAAACATGTTAATTCAAGAATCAAACCAAAGGCATATACTGTATTCCTTTAAATATTTCCTTTAAATAATTACTATTCCAACACTGCATCAAGCATTTTCAGCATAAATGTACCACTGAACATTAGCATTAATGGGAAACACAAACACGTAGAAACTCCTAATGTCAGTTCAATGTTTGCAACTACAACAAATAAATCCAAATTGACAGCAATTATAACAGGATAGAATAATAAGAACAAAAAATGTCATAAAAACATTGTATATCCTTTAACAAGTATCATTAAGTTGTTCTTTTGAAGCACACTGAAACACACATAACACATTGAAATGGAAAACATAAAATCAAAAACTATCAAAAAAGTTGAGTTAAGTATGTTTTGCTTTACAGCTCATTTGCTTAAAGGAATGCTGCAAATTGAATTAGCTTGAATATTGTACTTGCTCATGATCATTCGACATTGTTATATGGAATAATGTTCTGGGGTAATTCACCTCAGGCCATATCAATTTTTAAATTTCAATTAGAATCATGATGCAAGGTCAATTAGAATTATGATGTAAGTTGTAGAGAACTTTTTAAAACACTACACATACTATCCTTACCACATATCTATGACGATGCAATAATGTTCAATTGGTGCACCCAAGCGGATACTTTAAGGAGCTTCATAATGCAACTAATGCTCTTATAGAATTTATAATAGCACTAGTTGTATTGACTTGAGTGAAACACTTTTTTGTAGTGACTTGAGCGTAACACTTTTTTGGTGGTCAAAAGATAAACATTGTTTGAAGATAAACATATTTATTCTTAAATTCATTTGAGACAAATTACTTCTTACTATAAATATTAAACTTGACATTTGTACAACATTTCTCTTCAATGCAAATCATTTTGCAACATCTTTCCTTAACACCTTTTCTTCTTCTTTTTTTTTTTTCTTTTCTTTCTTTTCTTTCTTTCTTTCTTTCAATTTTAATACTGAACATATTGTGGAAAGAAACCCTTAAGAATGTGAGTTTGTGCATTGAAGCCAAGATTTTAAAACATTTTCACAGCTAATTTTATTTATTTACTTCATGAAGTACCAATCAACAAATTTTGCACATAAACATTCGTAGGCTTCTCTCCATTTTTCTCGTAAAAGAAAAGATACTCGTACAATGCACTCCTCTATATCTGATGGAAAATTATTCGAGTCATATTCAGACTTTTAAAATTAAAAACTAGCAAATCTCATTCACTTTCATTGAATATGAATTGTTAGTAACATTTATTACAAATGAAACAATTCCAATTGCATCGCATGAAACAATCCTAATTTGCGTATCGCATCATGTCTTCATTCCCCTTCATTCATCGCATCATGTCTTCATTAACCAATGTAGATGTTTAGATTAATATAAAATAAAATATACTTATTAACATCACAGATAAAAGTTTGAATAATGTATTTTTGATATAGCATCATAATGAGACTCATAATTTTTGATTATGATGTTCTTATCAAAATAATACGATTAATAACTATTATGAAACAGTAATGTCCATAAAATACAATCCAGATCAAGATAAAATAAATCACTTGTATATTTTTGTAATACAAGGAATAAAGAAGAATATTTTTAAAAATATTCTTTATTATATTTTTATTTATTTCTTTGCTTATTCAATTTGCTAAGCTTTCAAAAATATACCTGACCCATGAGCAGTTAAAAGGGATCTGCATTCCTTCTTATTTAATCAGAACGTACAGTGTTGAAGAATTTCTAAAGTGTAAGGTTATTTATTGTAAAATGTACAGTAGTACAGTAGTACAGTAGAACATGTACAGTATTACTGCCAAACGGGTATAAATGAAATGTTTTAAAACATGATCTATAAATAATCTTAAAACCAAATAATAATTGTACATGGATATTGCTCTGTATAATAGGGTTATTTTTAAGGCTCTATTTAGGGGTGCAGTTCTTTTGTTTTCAAGTTGCTGTGTCATTGGCAGTTGCAAGATTGCATTTCATTTAACACCATGTTATAGAGTAATGTGAAACTGTTTCTTTATCACAGAAATTATGTTGTTATGTAGGAAGATCATTTCACATTAACCACAGAGCAAGGTTATATGACAAAGAAACATGTTTTTGAAAAACAAATGGAATTTGCCAGCGGCGCTATCCGAATTTGTTTACTACGCTCCGTGAAGTCACGAAGGTTAAGCGAATTCGAGACTCGTGGGTTCGTGGTTGGGTGACCGGCCAGGAACCTCGGGATCTAACGGCGTTGAGCCCCTGGCCGAAGGGATACAAGGCACTGACTGACTGCAACGTGACGAGACTTGACAAATATTAAAAAAATAAAGCATATTAATGGAGGATTACTCCCCAACGCCCCTCAAGGAGCTGGGAGACGCGTTGCGTCAAGGAGTAGGTGCAACAAATTAAAAAAAATAAATAAATAAATAAATAGTGAATTTAAAAATCAAATTCCAAAAACTTACTGCTTACCTCCTAGAAAATATGCATGCCCCCATAAATTGCAGATCCTACAGACCCTCAAATTCCCCTAAGAAATAAATTTAATTTTGTATAGAGAAACTTCTGTAATTGGAGAAAAAATACTTTTCTTCCTTTTTGATTCCATATACAATTAACTAAATTTTTTATTAACTAAATTTACTAAAAAATATTTAAAAATTGTATTTGACATGAAATTCGAACTTTTTTTTTTAAAAAATTTTTTTAATGCCTAAAAATATATTTTGGAATTTTTTCAGACTTTTCTGATTTCAACCCATGTTAAAAAAAATTAAAATACATATTTTTGTCACATTTTGCTTACTTTCATATACACATATAGAACTGTATAGACGAATGTAATTACAATATTATTTGTTTACTAGTGACAATATTTGCAATATTCAAAGGCAAATTTCATTAAAAAATTTTGTCAATAATGTTTTGACCATTAGACATAACCGCACCAGAACAACTTTTTTAGTTATTTTTAATTACTTGAGGTTTGAAAAATTATAAATTTTAGAGAATTGACTCTAATTTAAGTGAGAATTTCTTGACAATTTTAGATGTAGTGGTGTATACTAACAAAAAAAATAGCTGATGAAACAGATTTTCAACATTATTTAGTTTTGTTAAGGTATGAAATAGTAATTTTTTTAATTAAAACAGTAAATTTTAAAAATTCTCATATCATATATGTTTGCATATTTGCTTACAATAATGATGATAATATTATAATTGTTATAATAATTATATAATTATTATAACAATATTGCATTATACTAAAATGACTTGTCCAATGGCATACATTATGACCAGTTGGATGACATAAATATTTTATTTAATCTATGTTTTTAAACTGACAAAACAAATGAAGTAATCTCAACAATAAACTCACTGACATGGTTAATATTTTACTTATATTGCAACATTCTTAAAAAACATTTATTCAATCAACATTTCATCTAATGTATAAAATGAAGACAAAAATCGGTAACACTTACTTAATATCAGCCCCTTTATTCATAAGTCTTTCAACCAATTCAATATTTCCACACTCCACAGCCAATAAAGCAGCTGAACGTCCTTCATCATTTCGAACATCCAAGGACATACAGTTAGTATCCAATAACTGCACTGTCTCTAAGTAATCTCGCTTGCTGATGGCCTCCAGCAAAGCCTCTTTGGCAGGTTTTCTTTTTCTTCTCAACCAAGGAGAACCTCGGCCACTTACAGGAGATGTCAAGCTTCTTGAAGATGTTGATAAAGCAGGAGATACACGTGTATAAGAAACTTCACTCGTTTTACCTGAATCATTTCCGTTTTTCACATGAGATTCAGTTTCACCATTTACTTTGTTATTCTTTGGTGAAGCTGTACTTAAATCTTGTGATACACTCCTGCCTTCTTGGGGACTTTGAGTATCTGTGCTGTTTTGTGCAGTACTATTACTGTTGCCAACTGTTTCATGCATTTCTATAAGTTTATTGTCATTCTTGTCAATGTTCTTCACAGTTGTAGCTATTTCAACACCAGATAATTCCATATTTCTCCTTTCATCACATTGTTTGTTGATCATGGGAAGAAATATACTTCTTTTGGAAGACATTGAACTGTTATCTTGTATAAACTGATTTTCAGAACATTCATTTAGTGCATTGAATGCAGCAGAAGTATTCAGAACATCATGTTGTAGTGTTTCTCCTTTATTTATTTCTTCATGAACATCTAATGATAATTGAGTAGTACTATTTATTTCAGGTGCACATACAACCTGTTCCCCTATGTTTATGCCTATACTTGAGGCAACATTAATTTGCTTATTAAAGAAAGCTTTAACAGGTTCTGTCAACTCATGTTTTTTTTCTGAATTGCTAGATTCTTCAGTGTTTATGGAAGTATTAGCATTATCCTTCAATAATAATGCATGAAAGGATTCCTTTTCCTTTTCTAAAATTTGAAATAATTCATCTCCCGAAATTTCACGGTTTTCTGAGTTAGGAATATCTCTAGACAAGTCTACATTTTCATCTGCATCTGATAGTTTCAAGTTGATATCACCATTTAACATTTGTCCCACAGCACCAAATGGAGAACTTCTATTCATCCTTAAATCTGTTTTAGCCGGAACATCTAGAGATGATGGCCAAGTTCTTACAGATTCAACACCAACAAAGCTTCTGTTATCGTCAATGTTACCTGCAATTAATTCATATTTTTCCTCAATTACTTTCTCCCTTTTTCCAAGAAGCTTCTCCCATTCCCTTAGTATATTTTTCTCTTTTTCAAAAGTGTCCCTACTAGCTTGCAGACTTTCTTCCTCAGACTTTAAAAGTTCTTTACCTTCAGAATACTCCTTCCATTTCTGTTGAAGAATTTGTTCACTATTTACAACAGTATTTTCTCTCTCTTGAATAGATTTCCATTTCTCATCAAATATTTCATCAAACTTATTATATAATTCTTTATTTTCTTCAGCTGGAGATTCAGTTCCAGTGTTTTTTACCAAATTACTGATCTGTTGAATAATATTTCTTTCTTTTTCAATTATCATATTTTCACGCTCATTTAAAGATTGTTCTTTGTTCTGAATATATTCAGCAACAGTGGATAAAGATTTTTCTTTTTGAGTTAATAATATATTTTTCTCATCTAGGGACTTTTTCTCTTCACAGACACTGTTCAATTTTTTTTCAACAGCATCTTCAATCTTTTTAACTACTTGCTCTCTTAAATCAAGACTGTGATTTTTTTTAGAGAGCAATTCTATTTCTTTATTGAAAATGATTCTTTGATTATTCAATTCTTGTTCTTTTAGGGCTACACTTTGCTCCTTAAGTTCTCCATTTTTTCAAAAATAATTTTCTCTTTCTCTTGAAGTAACTTCTCCCTTTCCAATAAAAATTCATTCTTTATATTCTCCTTTGGACTTTGCTCTAAAGTTGAAGTACAATGACCATTATCAGATAAACTAGACTTCCTGCTATTCTTTTCTGCATTTATTTGAAAAATTTTCCCTTCATCATACTTTAATTTCATTTCTTTTTCATTTAGAACTTTACTTTTTTCCTCTAACATTAATTCCCACTCTAATAGCTCCTTCTCTCTTGTATGTATGATTTCTTCTCGTTGCCATGCTACTTCCTCTCGCCTTGCTAGGGTATCTTTTCGTTTTTTGCAGACTTTGCATGGCACCTGAAGCAAATCAAAAGTGAACAGTCAATAAAAGAATAATGCAACCATTGTATATATATGTAACAATGGAAATGAATACTGAATATGAATACATGATATAATGATGGAAATGAATACTGAATATGAAGTTCATTATGACACTCGCTCATTCCTTGCTCATGATGAAAACTTCATAAAAGTACACTATTACCCAATACATCAAGTGCCAAACAATAGTTTTTCTACAACCAATGATAACTATTAGAAATTAAACCTTTACATTGAAAAGGTACATGGCAGCTGGCATGCAGAATTTCACTAACACAAGCTAGCAGAGAGCCAACTAGCATTGATTATAAGCAGTTTGACTCAACAAGCAGTTCATAAGTCAAGTTAAGATCTAATTAATTAAATAAATGTCATCAAAGTTTAATATCTGTCCTGATATCTTATAAGCTTAATCCCTGATAGGACTACAGTTCCCAAGGACCTCAGTGTTCTGAATTTGAAAAAGAGGGGGAGGGCATGAGTGTTTTTTTGTCAAAAGCAGTGTTCTCAGAACAGTAAAGTACACAGTCCCAACATTGTACGGACTTATGACTAACTAGCGGACCTGTCAAAGAACTCTCGCATTTTAACTTCCACCCTCTTCCATATCCTTCCATTTCCATATTAAAAGGAAAAGTTGTTCACGACATGTGTTAATTTATTTAAAAATGTATAAAGGTAACTTCCAATGTATTTATAGAACATCAAATAAAAACAATTATACAATGGGAGTAAAGAATTATAATTTTAAAACTGATCATTTAGATGTTATATTACAACTATTAGATGTTCACAAAACACATGATAAAACCAAGTAACTGAACAATTCCAAACATAGATCCTAAAATAAAGTATAGACTTTCCCCTAGTACGTGAAACAGTTGTATTAAACTGGCTTAAGTAGACTGAAAGGAATTTCAGATTTCCATCTCTTTACATTATAAAATTTAAGAAGCCTTAAACACAGCACTTAGAACAATGCATTATTTCCTTCCTACTGTGCAAACAATTGCCAAAATCCAACCAAGCTACTAATTTCTATTCAAGCTTAATTGAAATTATATGCAAATTATTGTAGCTGTTTGATTTCCTCTGATCCATCAAGCAAATGTTGAGATGGACCCTTGCCTTGCTTCTACACAATGGTTGTTGCTTCTCCCCCCCTCTACAGTTTTTAAAATTAAATAAATAAAATACAAGTTATTATTAAATATTTCTTTAAACTACAATTACTGTGAATAAGAGATAAAAATATCAAATACAGTGTAAACCTGAAACAATTGCCATCTCCATTAAGCAGTCAGTTCATTATCAGCTGTTTCTCTGGGGTACCGATTGATTTTTCCACAAGTCACTAACAAAATTGGATCCAGTTGGACCCTACACCTGTTGCCCCTTCCCCCACCCCCTCTCGAAATGTCCTGGGTGTGTTTCTGCCAATAAAGACAGGTTTCACTGTATTGTGGAATGAAATGGTAAGTAGATGCCCTTTATCCAGAAGAGTCCACTCTTCCCGCCGTCCTACAAAATTCATCTCTTAATTTTCATTGCGTTCTCTTAAATAAATTACGTACATTTTCTCCTTGCTTCATGCTTAACATCATTTCATCCAATTTAGCTGTATTCTGACACATGGTGTCGAAGTCCCATGAGCTGCTTTCAGACAAGTTACTTTTTGATGAAGCACGGGATTCCATATTATCACTGTAAATGAAGTAAAATAAAAATATGAATATTTCGTCAATATTATGCAAGATTTTTGTATTCTGAAAATATACATGCATTTTAACATGAACCTTAGGCAGATGCAGAAACAATAATTTGAATATCTTTAGTCACAATTCCGAATTGACTTTTGTCACCCATGATATTTCTAGTAATTTCTCATTCTTCTTGTCATATACACCTGTCTTCAAACATTCACAACAAATTTTAAAACAAAATCTCAGCATAACAAATAATCACAAGAAATTGATAGCATAAAATAAACTAAATGATGAGTCATTTTCACGTTTATTAGGTTTATAATTTTATAATTCTTAAGGAGCAATTTGTAACGTTTTTAACTTCAATAGAATTAATTTTGAAAAAGCATTTAATGCCTAAAATAGTTCATTGATAATTGTGAGACAGAAAAAAAATCTCAATTTTTCCTGAATCTAATGAATATATTAAATCCGCATTTATAAATTAAATGTTACTGCAAAAATCTCTTATTACACCTTATCACATTACTTACTTATTCTCAATAAAAGCAATTTGTGCTTTTACAAGGCTGTTCAATATATTTATACAATCGAATTCTACAGCAGTACATTTAGATTATCATCAAAATATAAAGTACGAAAAGCAACATTAGTACAAAATAAATTGACTGACATTAAAATACAAACTTCATTTGCTAGAATTGAAAACTCCCATGTCATCATAATAAACATAAACAAATGCAAAGACAACTCAAGTACAAAATCAACTTACTGTAAAATGCAAACTTGCTTTGCTACTGATTCCAGAAATATACTTTGCCAAACACATCTGAAATGTCCCATTTCGATAATTACATTAAAATGAACTAAATGAAAAAAAAATTAAATTAAATTTAAAAATATATTGAATGCAGGTATCTTGTTCCTGTAAAAATATGTTTTGGCGTGTAAATCCGTTCCCTAGTCATAACCAAGTAATACACGTCTTCTGCTGAGACTTGTGGAATTTGGGGTGGACAAAGCAAGTTCTTTACAAGTTTTATCAACATTCTCAAGTTTCCCCTACCTATCGTTACATTAAATCTACATCGGCATTCATCTCATCATTACCGCTAACATCTACTCTCTACATCATCTCTCGTGAGCCTCAATGGCAGTTGGTAAAAGACCCTTAGACCCCAATAAAAAAATAAATAGAGCCAAGCCATTCTCAAAATACCTCATAGCATGAGCAAACCAGTTATCTTACTTACAAAATAACAATAATTGTAATATGAACATCTTATGCACTGGGTACACTTGAAAATGATCATTACTAATCTTTTAAACTTTTCAGACACTGCGTAAGTTCACAAGTTAATTTTGAAGTCATGGCAGGTCAAAAAATACTACTTTTCAGTATACCCGATTCAACTTTGGTGTATGAATATCAACTACAAAAACCTTATTTTGATGTTTGACTTCAAATTTGGTTGCCATCAAAATAAATTTATCTCTGCGCATACAAGCAAAGAAATGGAGACTAGGAAATTAAGACTATTTTTCAAACACTAAAGATACAACCATAGAGGAAAGGCATGCCTCTATGATTCAATACTAAATTATCTAATAACTAAAAAGTAACTAAGTATTATTATTAACCTGACAATTGAATAGCATTAACGCAAATTGTGAAACTTGTATGAATACCAAGTTATTTATGAAAGAAAATGCATTAACAGCTTGTAATATGATTCCAGAACAAACTGAGGAAGCCATAGGAAATCTTAAGACAGTCATCGATGATGAACAATAGCCTCAGAGCAAAACTCAAGTGTGAGAAACAATAGAATAGTGAAACACTCACTTAATAAATATTAAAAAGAGCTCATCTTCGAACTCCCTAACGTCGTTTATACACCTATTGGATAATTCAAGATAAGCCAACAAAACACCATTGGTACTCATTATAGCAATAATACCTTTTGCTGATGATCTTCAAGATTCTTACGACATGGACTTTCGACTGCGCCCTAAATAAAGCACTTGACGGCTTTCATATGCAGGACAAACCGGTAATTCAATAATTACATGACATTAACTATTTCATTATATCTTTAGCAGTACAGTATTCTTCAATGCACTGAAATACAATACAAAATTATCACATTGGGAACTCCAGCAGGTTTGCCACTTTTCTGCAAATATTACCGAATAAGTTGAAGTGACAGTTTCTGTCACATTAATACAGAAATAAAAATTTCAGTATTATTTAATTTTATGCTAAAATGACCATCATTTCGCATTAAATTAAACAAAATTCAATAATTTACCGTCAGGTGTTGGCAATGCCAACCAGTAACCAGTAACAACTGTCAAAGCTGATGAAATCATCCTGGCTCACGTGCTTCTTTGTCATTGCTCGAGCAAAAGCAGAATTGGGCGAGGCGTGTGACGTCGTTGTCATTTGATACTAATGAAGTTCGGTATGTGACCGATTAACGATGATGTGCCGAGACCAGAGAAACGACAGAAGAAAGAAGAGAAAAAAATTGATCAAGAACGCAAGTGAAAGCATTAGAGATCGAGCGTGTCGACGTCACTAAGGAAACTCGAATATAATGAGCGCCAATTTTGAATGTGAACAAGTGTTTATTTTCAAAGTATTGTTTTGGTGCTTATACGACGATAAGTAGTGCGAATGGCTTATAAACAGGGCCGGCGCTATCTATAGGCAAACTAGGCGATCACATCGGGCGTAAACCACGGTGGGCGGGCGGAATTTTCGTACACTTTTTAATAAATATTATTTTATTTATTGAAATTTGGCTTATTGGTACTGATCGTATTATTAATAAAATAATAATTAATTTTGTAAGGAGAAAGCTTCGATATATTAAAACTTTTTTAAAATTAATTTGTTGCGTCTACACCTTGACGCAACGCGTCTCCAAGCCCCTTAAGGGGCGTTGAGCGCTTTGCACTGGGGAGTAATCCTCCATTAATGTGCTTTATTTTTAATATTTGTCAAGTCTCGTCACGTCGCAGTCAGTCAGTGCCTTATATCCCTTCGGCCAGGGGCTCGACGCCGTTAGATCCCGGGGTTCCTGGCCGGTCACCCAACCACGAACCCGCGAGTCTCGAATTCGCTTAACCTTCGTGACTTCACGGAGCGTAGTAAACGCATTCGGCTAGCGCCGCCGGCAAAATAGAATAATGTTTCAATAATTATTAAAAGAATATTAGTTTATCATTATTATCTATTTGTTGATATTCGGAAAAAAAGGCATAAAGAATGGCATAGAATGGCAATGAACGACTCTTTTTGAAGCCGGGCGATTGCGCCGCCGCCATGTTGTGTTTCTACAGTTTCGCTCTAAGTCATGTAATGCTAAATGTCAATGGTCCCAAGAAAATCTATAAACCGATGTTTTCAATACATGGCTGTTGAGAAAAACTGGAATATTAAATGGAAAATAATATGAAGGATACAATGCAATTGATATCAAGGTTTTTCAAAAGCTTTTTTTTTTAATGTAATATCAATATTTTATTAACAATCCAAGCAAAAAACGCTCATTTAAAAATTAAATTATAAAGAATATAAAAAAATAAAAAGAAAAAAAATATTTTTTTTCTTCATGGGATTGATGTCTGGGCTGGGTCCATCCTCTCTGTCCAACAATCAGCTAGGAGGGCTTCAAATCATACAACTATATGCAAAAATTATTATTGCTAGTTTATATTGATGTTGATACGTGTTTATGATGTATGTGTTCTTTTGTACTGTAGAATGTATGGTTTAACAGGAAAGCTTTTAGTTTATTTTTGAATGTGTGTATTGAGTTTAAGCTTTTAAATTCACTAGAGAGTTTGTTTTATAGTGTGATGCCTTCAAAAAGGGTACTTTTTTGAAAAAGGGTATTTTTTTTTTTCCTAGTATCATAGTTATGAACTTCAGGGTTTAGTAACAGAGTCTTTGTTTTCCATAAGCGTCTTCTTTGTGAAGATTAATATTTCAAATATGTAGATGCGTGGGAGTGGTAGGATTTGTAATTTTTTGAAAAATGGTTTGCAAGACTCATGTTTGTGAGTGTTTGTCATTATTCTCAATATTCTTTTTTGTATGATAAAAGTGTGAATACTTTCTGGGGATTTTCCCCAGAATATTTTAGATGCGAGCAAAGTAGACTGTTCGTAGTGTATCCAAGCTAGAATTTGACTTAAGGATGTAGATGGCTTAGCATGACTTGGTAAGCTTGTTGCTTAGATGTGTGATGTGGGAGTTCCATTTTAGATATCTTGAATAGTCAATCCAAGGAAAGTTGTTTTTTGGGCTATTTTTACAGGCATGTGTTTCATCAATTGTGTTGGAGGCTTTTCTTTAGAGAGTGGATTCCGAAAGTTTAGGGAGACAGTTTTACTGGTGTTTATGATGAGTTTATTTTCTTGAAACCATTTTACTAGTGCATCTAGAACTGTTTGCGCTTCTTTTTGTAGAGTTTGTTGGGTATTTGCTTTAATAATAATGTTTGTGTCATCTGCAAATGGGACCATTTTGTTCTTTCGTAGAGTCAGGGGCATGTCATTGATGTGCAAGAGAAATAGTAGAGGCCCTAGGATTGATCCTTGTGGCACGCCATAATTTATCATTCTAGGTTGTGAAAAATGGCTTGAAATCTTTTTATCTCTAACATGCTTTATTGTGACTGCTTGACAATGATTTGAAAGATAAGATTTTACCCATTGATGTGCAATACCTCTAATTCCCAAAGTTTCAAATTTGGATAACAGTATGTGATGATCAATAATGTCAAATGCTTTTGATAAATCTAGAA
The DNA here is from genome assembly GCA_964035755.1 of Teleogryllus oceanicus. NCBI lineage: Eukaryota > Metazoa > Arthropoda > Insecta > Orthoptera > Gryllidae > Teleogryllus > Teleogryllus oceanicus. The sequence goes on along the minus strand of CAXIVR010000008.1, from coordinate 107,653,824 downwards.
ATAAGCCAATGGGGATTTCTTTCTGATCTAGAGCAACTAGTATGTCATTTAGAAAGCTGAAAATTGCAGTGTCTGTAGATCTATCATTAAAAAGCTTTTCTAAAAGTTTTGAAAATACCGATAGTTAAGGATATTGGTCTGTAATTCATGAGATCATGGGTGTTGCCTTTTTTGAGTAGTGGCTTAACTTTTGCTTTTTTGAGAATTTCTGGGAAGCTACCTGTCATTAAGGAGTGATTACAAATGTGAGTGAGTGGTTCTATTACATTTGTTGCCGAATGTTTAATGAGGGTGTCAGGGATATTATCCCCAAAATTTGTTTCCTTTTTTTTTTCTGTGTTTCTGCGGTGATGTGTCAGAGATATATATGGAGTTTGCATTTGGTAATGGGTGTATATTTGACTGTATATTTATATTATTTAAAGAATTGCAGTGAATGAACTTTTCTCTAATTTCTGAGAAATGTCTATTGAATGTGTTTGCTATTTCCTGTGGGTTGTGCAAAACGTTGTTTTTGTAGTTAATTAATTTTTTTTGTTTTCTGAATTTAGAGTTTTTTCACAATGCTCCACATTGCTTTTGTTTTGTTTTGTGCTTTGGCAACATGTTGATTATTCATTAAGAGTTTGGCCTGTTTAATTACTTTCTTTCAAATATTTTTATGTTTTCCTAATAAGCAATGAAATCAGAACTACGTTTGTGGTGAAGGATGGTTTCATGCATGTTTCATTTCCTTTCTCATGATGTTTTGATTCCTTTTGTTATCCATGATTTGTAGTTTTTGCTTGTTATTTTCTTCAGTGTCTGTGGGAAAACAGTGTTGAAATAATTTTGGGATAGGTTTATGAATAAGTTGAATTTGATATTTGTGTCTGTTGCTTTGTATACCTCCTCCCAGTTTTCTGAACTTATTAGAAAGTTAAAAATTTTTAAGAAAACATTTGTGTTTCCTGTGGGGCTGTGGTACATACATAAAATCCATATTCATTGTTTTGGTAAATCTATGATAGATATTTTAAAGTCTTTATCTTTTAGGAGAAAGGAATATTCTGTTTGAAACATAATGAATATTATTTTTAATAAATATGCAAGTACCACCATAAGCATGATGAGATTTACCTATTATTATAATAATAATAATAATAATAATAATAATAATAATAACAACAATAATAATTTGTAATTTATTAACTTTTCTTTAGTTTTGGGTCCAGATAAGTCAGGGACTTATCATCTGGTTCCCATACAATTCACATACAATTAAAACAGATCACACAGATTAATATAGAGATACAGATTATGTTAATATGATGCCAATTAACACATTATCAGAGAGTTCGATACATACATAGAGTTCGTTACATACATAGAGTTTTGCACACACTGGTGATGGTTGTCAAACCATGGGTTTGTTTATCTGCAGCCAAGTTTTAATTTTGTTGCTATATTCTTTGTGGTTGATCTTGGGGTATTGTAAGTCATTTGGTATTTGGTTGCATAGTTTAGGTGTCAGGTATTTAAGAGTTCTTTTTCCATAACTGTTGTACGTTAATGGTATTTGGTACTTTGGATTTCTTGTTTTGTACCCATTTGGTGCATTCACTTTGAATTTGTTGATGTTTTTGTTCCGAGTTATATTAAGGTACATGTGGAATCCTTTAGGTGTGAGGGTGTTATAACATGCTGGCAGCTCACACTCACTGAGATTTCTCCTCTTAGCCATTATTTTTTGCACTTTAACTTGTATTTGTTCCAATTTGCTTAAGTATGTTTGGCATGCACCCCTCCCCAGACTTCCACACCATATCTCAATAATGATTCGATTAGAGAGGTATATATGATTTTCAAAATTGGTTCATTTACAAACATCTGAATTCAATACATACAGCCAGCTATCTTTTTTATTTTGTTAAACAGGATATTTGTATGCAGATTATATCTCAAGTGCTCATCCAAAACAACACCTAGATATGAGTAATGTGTTACATAGTCAATCATGATACATTTGTCGCTACATCCAATGTTCGTGAATTGATAATTGTGCTGAGTTAATTTTCCTTTTTTCTTTTCATTTCATTTCATTTTATTTTATTTTTTTACGTCAAAAAACAGTTAAAAACTGCGTATGACGTGCTATGGGGAAAAGTGAATTGTGTGCACATTTTCAAAATTCTGTGATCCCTACACTAAGTCATATACTACTTAAATTTTGAATTTTGAAAGGGAAAAGAAAAAAAATCTCCCATGTAATAATATCTATTTTCAAGGATAAATAAGCAATAAATTTTGGTTCTTATCATGTTGTGCTTCCGAATAACACTTTCTGCCGCGACAACAGGGAAACAATAATTTGAATAATTGTATTTCCCACTGAATTCTAGAAGACGTGCACAGAAAATGAAGTTACATTTATGTCCAGAAGCAAAACAAGGGGCCATCTCAGCATTTGCTCAATGGATCAGGAAAACTGGACGAAAAACCTGATCGAGATGGGGGTCATTGACCGGGAAGCTGTAGTACAATAGTTGTTACAGGTTGTTTATACTCATTTATACAGTCCAAATGGTAAATAATGCATTATGTATCATTGTTAAAATTAATGTTACTTTTCTTGTGATGCTCAGTATAGTCTCTAATTGTATAGAAACAGTTATGCAGCAGAAACGATATCACTTGGGATTTAAACTTTTCTATTGAATTTAATCGTTTAATGTCATCTGGCAAAGTGTTGTAAAATAATGTACATGTATTTTATGTGAATTTTTTGTAATGTGCTGTTGATACTGTCAGCTGATGAATATGATTTCTACGTCGCGTGTTATAGTAATAGACGTCGGCATTTTCTGAAAATATATTCCCGTCCTTAAGCAAGTCATTTTTGACAAAAACCACTGATTCGTAAATAAAAAGACACGGTAATGGTAAAATTCCTAGATTAATGAAGAGAGGCTTACATGAATCACGTGGGTGGGATTTGGTTATTATTCGTACAATTCGTTTTTGTAATCTAAAAGTCTGGGAGCTATTAGATGTATTTCCCCATAATATTATGCCATAGCTCAGGCGGGAATGAACATTCGCGAAGTATACACAACGAGCAGTATGAAGGCTGACTGAATTTGCAAGAATTCTGAACGCGTAGCATAATGAACTTAATGTTGTGTTCAATTCATTTAAATGGACGTTCCATTTAAGGTTTGACTGAATTGAGAGACCTAAAAATTTTGTTGCCTTAACATCAGTCAATGGTACACTGTTCATTTTCAATGGACACAGAATTGTTTATTTGAAATGGAAAACTGCATTAAAACCGTTTTCTTTTCGTTTACTATTAATTTGTTATTTCGGAACCAATTTGAAAAATCTGATATTGCACTATTTACGGTTTCTTTATTGCAAAGGATATTCGTATCATCCGCAAAGAGAACCGTTCTTCCGTTTCGAATCGTCGAGGGCATATCGTTTACGTAAAGTAGGAACAGAATAGGGCCTAAAATCGATCCTTGAGGAACTCCAAATGCAACGGGCAAAGAGTCGGAAAGGTGCGTACGTAATGTTCCGTCATTCCAGTGAGGTATTTCCACTCTCTGAGATCATTGTTTAAGGTACGAACATTACAAATCTAGAGCAATACCACGGATTCCATATGAAGATAATTTTGAAAGTAAAATGTCATGATCAATGACGTCAAAAGCTTTTGAGAGATCTAAAAATAATCCAATAGGTGCCTCGTTTTGATCCAATGATGAGGTGACATCTTTAAGAGAAGAAAATATAGCTGTTTCCGTTGATTTTGATTTTCTAAATCCATGTTGGCAATCTGAAAGCGCGTCGTGTTTAGTGAGAAAGGTTTCCATTCGTACGTAAAAAAGTCTCTCCAATATTTTTGAAAAAACTGATAGAAGAGAAATGGGCCGATAATTTTGAATTTCATTTTTGTTGCCTTTTTTGAAGAGCAAGTTTTAAGTTTTTATGCTTTTTCCGTGTTTTGAAATGCATTACTTTTGTTTTCATAGGATTAATATACAAAATGTTTTCATAAGACCATTTAACAATATTGTTAAATTCAGTTTGTAGTTGTATTTATAATATATAATCCTTTATATTTTCCACTCATATTATTAGCATTATCATAACTTTGACCCGTACAATCAGTGATGTCGATCCCATGCTCTGTTAAAAAAGCAAATAAACTTTCTCCAATCTGTGCAGAACTATGTCCTTCCATTTCCAGAAACGTTACAAATCTTTCAACTGGTCCAGAAGGTAAAACATATCGAATAATTAGGGTCAGCTGATCAGTGTGAGAAAAACCGGGCGTTGAATCTAATGAAATCGAATAATATTTATACTTCTTAATTTGTTATAATTTCATCTAGTAATTTGGTACCAATTAACTTGATGAAATCTTCACACACATCGTTTGATAGATACGAAGTATTTCCTTTCCCTTTATTTCCATTAGTATTCAAATGCTGGGATAAGAAAGGATCAAATTTAGCCATTAATTCCAGTATTCCTAAATAATTACCATTTTGTGAAGAACCAATTGTTTCATCACTGCCTCTAAAAGCAAGACCTGCCAAAAATTTGATGACCTTGACGACGGGTTGCAGAACATTTCACCAGTATTGTTTCTCTTTCTCTATTTCCTCAACAATGCGTTCACTTTTCTTCTTTCGCGTCAACAAGGCAATTAAGTTCTTCTTGTGTAAAACACTTTCTTCATGTCGATTCAACACTATATTACTATTTTTCCAATCATCGAAGTCCTCTTTAATAAATGCAGATGGAGAATTATCGGTAGCAGCAATTTTGCAAGAAAAGCAAAACAAACTACCTTTTCTCGGCAGGTAGCAGAGCCATTTTCTTTCCTGTTTTGTTTTCGTCAATTTATGAACCTTTGAAAAATAAGATTTATTGCAAAATCTCGTTTCATTTTCATTTTTACACTATCCTTTTGACGAAGTAAAATCGCTATTAATACTTTGACATTCTTCACTTTCTTTCGTGATCGTTTTCTTGCTCATTTTCTGTTAGCTGAGACGGCCATTGTCCTAAATCGGTAGAGAAACTGCTGTAATCAGGATTTTCCTGAAGCTGTATTTGTTCTTCAACTTGAGAATTTTCGTCTTCAATGTTGTACAAGGTTATTATCTGATGAAACGAAATTTGAAGTCGACGGTTCTGAAGATTCATTTAAACCATCAGAAGATTTTGTCGGATTTTTGCAAAAAAACGTAGTCAGTTTTGGAATTTCACATATTGCCTCTTGTTCTTTTATTAATTTCTCCTCTTTTGCTTTTCTTTTAGTAGATTCAGAAGAATAGCGTCGTCCAATATCTCTGTCACAACTTGCCATCTTAATCTACGGCACAAAAACTTCTCTATGCACACTTATACTTAAAAATATACAACTTTTAATTATCGCATGAGTATAGAAAAATTTATAACTGACTCAAAAATACTATTCATCTGGTACAATAATTTCATAAAATGTTGTTTTAATATTTTAAATTATTGAAATATTGTTATTTAATACAAAAGTGGAAAAGATGAAATTAGTGATTATGAACAACTTACAATTTCAAGTTGTACCGGCTATTCTAATAGAAGCACTGGATGTAAATGCCTATTTTGCTGGTTAAGGTGAAAACGATTTTATATTGCCTACCAGATACTTTGGAGAAAATGTCCTAAAAATTTAAAATATTCAAATACACAGGTGAAAAACTATTTATAAGAATATAAAACATTAACATACATACATTACTTATGGAAAAAATTACAGAAACTCTGAAAATTGGTCTGAAAAATTTATGAAAATTCCTCTTAAAAAGTCTGAAAAGAATTCAATTTATATGGCATTTAAAATTTTTGTAGAGTTGTTGTGTGAAAAATTCTAAAGCGAACTATGATACCGTGTGTGCCGCTTTTGTAAAAAAATCCATCATCAGCTATCTTTAAATATAAATAATACATTTGAAAATGTTAGTGTAGCTCTTCAGCAGAAAATTCAATCTACTGTAACAATCATTTCAATTTATAAGCCTCCTAATATTCTGTACAGATCAGGTGATATTGATAACTTATTATTCATATTTCAGGCACGACTTTGTATGTCATATTACTTCATATTTCTGCACGAAATATGTGTCATCACTGACATAATACTCACAGCCCCCGTTTATCCCTTCAATTCTGAAAGTGACCAGGCTTCTACTTTAAAAATAAACTGTGTAAACTATCAAACATTAATCAGAAATGCAATTCCTAGAATAAAGATCCTGAAAACTCCAATTGAAATATATCAATCAAACTATTTGAACGAACGAATTATCTCCACTATTAAAAAATCTCAACCCACCATACTACCAAACGCTAACAAAAACACATATGGCAAATTATCTCAATCTATTCAAAATACAATAATCACAAAAAAACAGAAGACTGTGGATCCGACTTAAAACTAAAGAACTTAAGAAGGAACTAAATATAATCACTAACATTGTCAAAAACCTCATCAAAAATCACAAAAATCAACAATTTCATAATCTACTAAATTCACTAAACACCACCAACAACTCGCTCTGGCAATTCACCAATAAAATACTACAAAAGAAAAACACAATCCCTCCCTTAAGAACCACGACAGGTAAAGCTTATTCATCATATCATAAAGCTGAAGAACTTGCTGACTATTTTGCATCGACATTCTCCTTAAATAATACACAATTCCATCTCGAACACAACACCATAATAACAACAGACGCAGAAAGTATTCATGGACCTCACCACAAAATCCAATACACATCTCCGACTGAAATCAATAAAATCATAAAAAACTTTCCAGCTAAAAAATCCCCAGGTCACAATTACATTAATAACACAGCTCTAAAGTCTTTGCCACCCCCAGCAATAGCATTTTTAAACAACATTTTCAACTCATACTTCAGAATCGACTTTTTCCCACTGACTTGGAAGCATGCAATTATCATTCCCATCCCCAAACCAAACAAAAACGCCGCCTTCGTCACTAGTTACCGCCCTATAAGCTTGTTACCAAACCTTTCAAACTTTTTTGAAAAAATTATCCTAAAAAGACTAAACAAACATCTCCACCTAACAAAAGCTATACCAATAGAACCTTTTGGATTCACAGAAAAAATATCCCACACATCAGTTACTCCGTATTACGGAACATATATACACAGCCTTTCAAAGAAAACACCACACCATAGCGATTTTCATAGACATTACAAAAGCATTTGACCGAACATGGCATCAAGCTCTGAACTACAAACTAATCAAAATTGGTACTCCCCACTACTTACTCTCAATAACAAATAGTTTTCTTGATAATAGAACATTTTGGAAATTAACAAAAATCCAATTAAAAAGGCCTTCAAGGTTCCCCACTTTCTCCGACCTTATTCAACTTGTATGTCGCTGATCTTCCTAAACTACATAATATTCAAACAGCTCAATTTGCGGATGATACTGCCATATTCTCTTTAGACACATCCACGAATCTTATTAGAAACGAATGCAATTATACCTTCACATGTTGGATAGCTGGGCTTCCAAACTCAAGATACAGTTAAATCCAAGTAAAACTTCCGCCAAAATATTCACACTAAGACCTTACACTCCACCCACTCCTATGACACTGAACAATAACACAATAGAATGGCTACCCCCCAACAAACCGGTTAAATATCTCGAACTTCAACTAGACACCAAACTAAACTGGAAGCAACACATAGATAACAAACTAATTCAAGCCAAAATAAAATTGCTGCAGCTAAAACCATTAATTCACAAAAATAGCTCGGTGCCATTCAATTCCTCCATATTAATATTCAAAACAGTCATAAGACCTCTACTACTGTACGCCTGCCCAATATGGATCAACGCCTCCAAAATCAACATTAACAGAATTCAAGTAAGATAGAATCAGTTTCTTAGAACAAATGCCAACGCCCCATGGTTTGTATCCAACCTCCAACTTCATAAGGAATTTAAAACTCGAACCGTTATCACAGCATATAGCTTATCTCTCCACTAACCTTTACTTTAGCTTAAATCAAATCCCCTCCTTGTGTTATGAAAGATCACATGAGTAGAATCACACATCACAAAATACTACTTCATTTACACAAGTGTGTGTGTGTGTATATATATATATATATATATATATATATATATATTTCTAAATGAACGTATATAATTTTATGTTAATATTTTCAATTCAATTCAACAATTCAGGATCATCGTACTAAAACTGTTAATTTGATGTTTTTATATTATAATATAGGAATGCAAATACATGTGAAATTTACATTCTCTCTTCCTCTAGATTATTAAGTGCATGTAAACAGATTTTTTGTTCCAAAATTAAACATCGATAGCGGACCTCCTAAGTAACAAATTCGAATTTTAAAATAGTTGTCCTTTATAAATTCAGTAAAATTGCAATTTTTTAAAATTCTAACGTTAACCAACAGAAATTTACTAGGGAACCTCCATAGCAATGTGAAATATCATAGCAAATTCTTAATACATATAAAATGACTGACCAAGGTTAAACTACCTTATTCGATGGATGACATGTCATCCGCAATGAAATTTCATTGCAATTTTTTTTTTAATACATCTTTTTAAAATACATTAATTCCAAAAAAATTTTGAGTTAAAATATATACAAACTGTTTAGAAAAGCCATTTTTTACTACTAAAATAAATAAAAAACTTGTTAAACAACTCAAAGTGATTTGGCGTTAATGTTTACTGTTCAGTAAATATCTATGACGTAGCATTTTCTAGTGAAAATACATAGAACGAACTTGGTGGTCAAGTCATATTACCTTCCCAACACACTACATTTCAGTTTCAATCCCACAAATATCGGCAGAGTTCGAAGGTGGTTTGTTGGACGCTACTCTCCACTCTATGAAACTCCTGAAACCTTGAATTTTGCACGACTATCTGTACAGGAAGGGCGTAGCGGTTTATCAAAAGAAAACGGATCATTCAAGGTATCTCATGATCAATCGTTGAAAAAGTTTAACCAATAAAATCTACCTCTAAGGAAAATATCTTGTAATTAATGTTAATTATCACCGCTTAACATTGTGCTTACTATTTCGATATTATAAACATCCCAATAACCTATAGAACACGATTGCTTTTCAGGTTATTATAAAAAAATCAATAAATATATTGAAACATAGCTCTACAATTGCTGCTACAATTATTGGGCGATTCGTCCTAACCCGTTTCCGAATTTCTAATAACATGGGCGCCAGGAAAAAGGTTACGATAATATTTTAACTATTATTACTCTGATAAAAACTAAATATTATCCCGCTAGCTGGGTCGATGGGTCACGTCAGAAATAATCGCTATTATCTATTAATAGCCGATTACCCGATCTGCCATCTATACAGAATGGCGAGGAATCTGAAAACAGAGATTATTTCTCTAGCTACTTATTAGCTTGAATTGCCTAATGAAAATCATTTATCTTTATTTCAAAGAGAAACTTAATGTTTATTTCTTATTAAAATGTAGCAAATTAAAATGTAAAAATTTATAATGAGAAACTTTCTTTAGTCATGACCTGGTTCGAACCTTATACGGTGATTCTGGTCTTCGCGTGATCTTGATCGATGCCACCTCGAAGAAACGCCTTCCCTTCTTTCTTGAGGTTCCGAAGTCCCGAAGTCCAATTACCACGAATTCTCTTCTCTTCTTTAAATACGAACACTGCCGATTCACCGTTTCGCACCACTCAAATATTTGTTCCAGCTCCGCTATGTTATGTCTGATGCCCGTTCTCGCCGTCTAAATATCCAGTGCTTTTATGATTACACTGCAAACAAATTTCTCTGTTCTATCTTCCGTTTATAGCAAGAAAAGCAAAGTCCGGTATCGTTCGTGAACCGCATTCATTTATAAGTTCAAGAATGATTAAGTTCACTCGCGAAAAATTTCTAAGTCTTATTTTGATGACGCATTACACAAATCTTAGAAAGTATCACAAGTTCACTTCCGGTTCTGCCACGAAAATATTCAGAGTCCGAATATGTCCGTCAAGTTCAATTCTTGCTCTACCACACGAAAATATTTCAGTCTGAACATGTACTGTAGATCCCCGAAATTTTTACAAGTCCTAACACGCACAAATTAATCTATTCGCGAGCGAACTGCTCACCGCCACGACATGCGACCGAATGGATTTTATCGTCCCTTTTAAAACCCACAATGCCACGCCTTCTCTCTTGTTTCGACAAAATGCCCCAAACTTCCGTTTTAATAACCAGTCGACGCTTCTTCAACCAATCCACCAATCTCTTATATTTTCTCCTACTCACGCCGTCACCTCTCCGGTCAGATGAATGTTTGTTTTTCCTGACAACAACCACGACGTCGTTACTAAGGCGCCATATTGCTTATTATTTGCCCTAACCATTTCGCCCATTTACACAAATATTATGTAATAAAACATGTCCCCATTTTTATTTACTATATATATATATATTGCGTGGCTATTGCAAATTGTGTATATATATATATATATATATATATATATATATATACACACACACACTTACATACATACACACAATACGGCCTACGTGAACTTGCAAAAATTATTTATTTCAGCAGCAATTATTTTCTTCTCGCTGGTATTCGATCTCGGGTTCTTAAAATTAACATGCCTGACCCGTTTCCCCTACACCACCAGTTACACAGGTGAATAAAAAGTAATATACGAACACGCTCAACAATCCTCTTTTTTCGAATTAGCAATATGCAAGAGACGTTTTTTCTATGCAAATTTCGACACTTTCTCTTGTAGTGTTACATAATTCCCTCTTTACACATAGTATATGTGTCGATAAAAATGCGCTACCGTCACTAGGATTTGAACTCAGGTCCTTCTAATTTCGAGGTACAGCTCGAACGCACTACGCTATCACACGCATTGCTTGTCACGTTCTCCAGGTGCACTTATTACGAAAACAATAATAACGTGATATTCATTTTACTTAGTTTTTTATTAGAGAAATGTACTCCATGTGTCAAGGACAACAAATTCCAAATAGAAATGCAAAGGAAGAAAATACATGCAACTACATAGCTCATTTTAGTAAGAAATATTTTCAATAAAGTACGAGTTCTGTAGAACTCTTTCAGCAGGTCGTTCCCGGCCTTATCTTTCCCCGACTATCACCAAGGTTGAAGTACGTCACAGATGAAAGTTGCGATAACGCTAGACTATCACGCGAAGTAATGCAGTCGTTCTGAAATGAGAATCGTAATAGCGGCAAATTTATACCTGATTCCTGAAGACATTAACATACTAAAATATCTAGTGGCGCCTGAAAAGCTCATTCTTTCTGTGATTATATATATAAAGGTTGCGAATGATTAACTGCAAAAGTGTTTTCTACCCGCAAAAATTATTCACCACGGATGCGATTCGATCTCAGGTGCTCAAATTTCCCCAGCAGTCGTCTTATCGATTACACCACAGACACCCTTATGACGATTCCATATCGCAAAGATGATTTTAAATATCACATATCACAGATCTGATTAAAACAAGATCTACGGGGATTAGGTGCTTGTGTTGACCGCAGAAGGGCACACAGACGGATTGTCGCGGTCCCTTATATCTGAAATAATTTAATTTTTGGAGGTTCTTTACATAAATTTACTTGGACATTTTCAAATTTTTCAAAAAAAAGTTGCTCCTTTTGTTTTTAATTAAATCTAGTTGTTGGATAGTTGAATGATGTACGAATATTGAATGATGCCGGTGTTAAGTTCGTCCATCTGTGTGCCCGTAAGTCAGTCAGTCAGTCTGTCTGTCAGTCCGTTGTTTTCAGCCCGTTGTCAGCCTGTCTGTGAGTCCTTTCAGTCCATCTGTCTGTCCGTCTGTCAGTCCATTTGTGAACAACGTTTGCGGCTAAACTGTTCAGCCAATTTTGTCTAAATTAATATTCCTTCAATCGATCTAACTGATGTCGCAGTCCCTTAAATTTGGTACCAAAAATTTAATTTGCAAACTTTGCACTTTTGAAATCTATTTTATTAAGTGATTACTAGTTTAAAATTACATGTTGCTGTTATTCGGTAATATTTAACAATAATAACACAGAATATCGGCGAAAAACTTCGCGGATGTCCTCTTAAACGAACCCATTTACACATTGCCGGTAATTTTCAATATGTGCACAGTAAGGTAGACGCTTTACACGGGTGGACTTAATGTTTAAAGAATCATGCATTATAACTATCGTTTTTATTCTAGCATTGCATTATAGTAACTTAACCAATCTACTCCGACTGATAGAAAAAAAACAACAGCCTCGCATACAAAATTTGCATATTTTTCATCCATCCAGCATTCATTTTCTGCTTTTGTAGCTTCTTCGAAAATTTCTTTTGGCAAAGAATCCATAATGTTTGAAACGTAACTTTCAACCTAATTACCCTTTGTAAATAAATTAGTTGCTTAGCTAGCACTCATCCATCATAACATGAATCCGAGGTTACAACTTAATTTTCAAATTGATTTCGCTTCCTTAAATTTTTGTGATACTGTTATACAAAAAAATAGCGTATGCAACTCGTTTATAATGTTACTTAATTTTCTTATTTGTCAAAAAAGGCAATTAAATAATTCATAAAAATATTCATCAACCCACGTTAGTGGTCGGTAATTGGAATGCTAAACACATTGCTTGAGGAAGTAGACTTAACCCATCTGATGGTAAACTCTTGCTAGCAGATTTACGAGTATAAGGATTAAAAATGGCTGTGCCTGTGTCTGACGCACAGATCTATTAACCCTACCGCGCGTCAGTGCAAGATGATATTCTACATGTTTTAATTACTAGAGCCCGAAAGTTTAGGCTCTAGATTTATTTTACCTAAAATAGGCAGGCAAAAAGGCATTTATTTTTAAGTACTTATTCTAGCTAAAGTAGAGGCGCAAAAAATATTAAGAGATTGAAAAATCATATTTAAATGAAAAGATTGTAAAACAATAATAATTAAAATTATTCATTTTTTTGCTCAAGCTCTAAACTTTACATTAGCACAACGTGTAAGAAAACGATATTTTATTTGTAATCTTGATTCTACATGACCACGCGATGGGGTATGATGGCTACGATTTTACTTACTCGCCACGCTGTCTCTTAGAAATGCTATTGTGCACATCTTGATATGCCATCAGTGAAAACGAAAATATATTTTTCGTTCTTCGCACTTGCGCCAGCACTGAGAAGGATGTATCATATACAGAGAGCTGTCCTCAAAAGGGATATGTGGCCACCCTCAAAAGTAGAATGTTTTTTCTCGTGATGCAACAAAGCCTGTCTGCATCAATTATAAAATCAAAAACCTTGACTGGTTTCATCTTTCTTTCTCATTTAGATTTTTATCACAGCCTCTACTTCCACAGACATGTCCGTGCATTTCTGTTGTCCAGGCTTACAGGTATATAACCAACTTGATGGTGACCGGTGTCAGGACAGAAAAAAGCAAAATAATGAGGAAAAATGCAGAGAAAGGAAATAAACACCAAATAGCAAAAAATGACTTACATTCCGGAAAAATATGCTACACCAAATAGCGCTAGCCACCAGTAGAGTCCATTAATTATAACCTACTTTTAAAATGTCATCCCACCTACAACTTCATGTTCCTATTAATCTCTATAAATCAATGATCCCCCCATAATCTCCTACGTTTCTCCAGTCTGGCCTGCTGCAGCCAAAGCAAACATCAACAAAATACAAATTTTCCAATATAAGTCAACTACAGTGAACTTTTGAGGACTAACATTTTGGTTCACTATATCAGACGTTTACTGTACGATGATGTCAAAATTAAATAGAATTTCTCCACGATGATTTATTTTATTAATTTAGAAATGCGGCAAAATACATTTTGACGGCCCGAACTGAAAATTTCAGTATCTTCATTTGTAGTTAAAAAATCAATTATTTTCAATTGTTTGCTTCGTACATTTTTCATTAGTAATTTCTCTAGATCCTTCTCCAGTGTTCATGGTATCTCCTTACCTGATTCTGCATTGTCCACTCTCTAATACCGTAATGCAGTCTTCACACTCGTCACTGCCTCTTGCAGTTAGAAGTCCCACTTTTCGAAGTCCCTTTTACTCGCCTCATAACATACAAGATACTCCCGGTAGCAGGGTGGCACAAATGAGTAATGAAACTGATCGCTTTCCCGAGCTGCACGGCGGGTATCGCCAGGCTGTCGGGCTGTGGCAGTCGCCGGCTTCCTGTCGTCATAGTAGAACACAACGCGCTTCGTCTCGCGGAATATTAAGTAAGATCGAGCTTGAAAGTGAAGGAAGCAATCGCATCGCCGCCGACAGTTGTAGCCCACGCAGGACACGGCCTTCGTGTCTGCAGTGAAACTAGTAGCAAGAGAACATAAGTAAGGTCCCGATTATGAAACTGAAAGGATTATGAACTTTTTCAAGCTGCCTAGTGTTGGAATTTGTGGCACTGAGGCGATAGATTCTTTTCCAGGCATTAATTTCCAGTTCGTTGTATTTTCCTGTAACCGAGGTTGACTATAACCGAGGTTTAGGTTCACTCCAACATAGGTTGAGGTTCACTTCAACCGAGCTTCAGGTTCACTACAATCGAATCTTATGTTTATTTGTATCGTAAGTAAAACGGAACCAGTGATTTAAGTTCACTATAACCGAGGTGTTGGCACATAGGTGACACACTAATTAACAGCAAATAATATACATTTCAAACATCCCGTCTTGGATATTTTTTCTACTTAACAACATTTAATTAAAAAAATACAGGAGCAAGACATTGCCTTTCGACTAGATAGGTAACACTGACAACTTCTTCAATACTCAATCATTCATACGCTGGGATAAACTAATAGTTCTTAAATAATTGGTTTTCAGAATTTTACCTTGTGTTAAAGGATTGAAAGGCAGCAGGAGTCTTCTTTTCAACATGAAACATCTACTGTTGCTCTCCCAAAAATCTACATTTGCAGCCCTAAAAGCTATATTTGCAGCCTAAACACGAGGGCTCACTATATACGAGTTCACTGCAACGGAAGACGACTGTAGATTCCTATGCATCCTCACAAAAGCTCCCTAGTACATCCCAAATGCAGTTACATAATGAACTTGGCATTACATCCACTCCCTACCACTTTTTCCCCTATCTATAAAATTCTATTTTAAAATATTAAAGATTCCTTCACCAATTTGCTTTCACATAGGTCAGCAGAATCCACACGGTTAAAAGAATCCAAAAGGTTAAAAAGAAAGTTGCCCAGAGCCTTTTCTCATTTATTAACTACGTATCATTAAATTATATTTTAAACTAAAATTTTGTATATTTTGTATCAAATTATATCTTTTATATATTCCATATCCATGTATTTATCTTACGCGGTAGCAGAGAGCCAATGGCCAAGCAAGAGCCGCCATCATATTTTCCTGAACGCTTTGTTTGATAAGTAAATAAATAAACTTTTAAATTGCACGCCATTTGCTCTGGACATAGTGCTGGCGAACTCTAGAAAGCTGGTTACCTTACCCGAGACATTCCTAACCTTTATTGTCTCACAACCTGTGCTCCGCGGTGTCTCGCGGTTCGAACTTATCACCTGGCACCGCTCGGCACTGCTTTTCTCCAATAGAGCCGCCATCATATTTTCCTGAACGCTTTGTTTGAAAACAATTGAGCTTGCCATTGCTCACCGCCGAGTTGTTTTCAAATGGCATACATTGTACTGGTTGGCTGATTCCTTTCATTCACAGTTCTTTTCAAGAACTACCCTTACGCGTGTTCGTGTGGTACATCTCAAAGTCCACAATTGCAGCCTTTGTGCTACTTTCAAATACACGTCACAATATGGTATGTGGTTTGGTTAGTTGGCTGTTGTTTTCTCGATCATGAGAGTGTTTTCTAGGCTTTCCTATCATTGTGGACACCGTAGTAACCGGGAGAGCTGTAAAGTAAACAAACAGGGTGCACCGTAGCAACGCGAAACAACGAGTTCGTTTGGAGGCAAGTGCAAGGTGCACCGTATCAACGCGAAAAAATAGAGAGAAAAACACAGCGAGCTTTGAAGGGTGGACCAGATTAGGAATTAGGCCATTCTGACTCGTGTCGTGGTGGTGAGCGGATCGCTAGCGCGTTTTTCCTTGAGGTTAATTATCAAATCGGAACTTGTGATATTTCGTGAGAGTGAACATTGAACTTGAACTTAGAATATTTCCGCATTAGGTGTGCAACTGGAACTTGTAAAATGTACGTGTTGTACCCTTGCAAACACGGACTTGTAATATTTTCATGAGTGAACTGGAAAGTGAACTTAGAATATTTTCGCGGTGGTGTTACAAGATTTGACTTAGAAATTTTACCAGTGAAGTGTGAATTGCCAGGTTAGGTGATAGAAAATAATATTAGAGGGGTATTATTCCGACCTGGGAAAGTAATCAGTTTGAAATAAGTGCCCACCTGAGGCGGAAGATAAAGAGTATAGGCAGCGTTTGAGAAGTGGTTGGGGGAAGTTTCGACTTGATCACTGATCATCGTGGACTTCGACAAGAAGGAAGACTGGTCTACTCTACGTGGCGACATCGAGCGGCGTGTGCCCGAAGAGGCAAGAAAGGATAAAAGGTTCTAAAACGCTGTTATTGCAATAATGAGAAAAATGGTCATGACCTAATGATAAATTGTAATAACTGATGATAGTTGATAACTTTGGCATGTATTATAAATTATGATTCATAGTTTGAAAGAAAGCTGATTCTCATTTACCATTACGTGCAATCCTTGGGTAGACATTTCAGAACTATTTTCAGATTCCTTGCCACTCCGTGTGAATGGCAGATTGAGTAATTGGTTTCGGAGTAAGTAGCAACAATTATTTCATAGAACCCGTCGACCTAGCTAGCGAGATTTACATTTATTAGCAATGTATCCGAAGACAGAATAGATAATAGATTCAAGTGTAACCTTTTCCTGGCACCCAAATTATTTACAAATTCGAAAATTGATTGACATTTATTAGTAGTAATAACACGTTTCAATACCAGTAAAAGGTTTGGGGGAAAATAATTTTAGACTATTTCTACAAAAAGTCATTTATTATGAATACATAAAAATAAAAAAAATACATTGTGTAAAAATGTTATTTTATATACACATTAAACAAAACACACTGAAATGGCAGTATGTTATGCTTTGAATTTTGCACCAAATAGTTTTTTAGAATATTTCCTTGCATCCGGAAATATTCATTTCTTTCATTTGATGCAATATTAGTAAAAAGTTTCTTTCTGCACTTGACAGACACTTGTTCATTGTACCGGAAACATTTCAGATTTACCGAGCTGTTTTCAGTGAACGGTATGTAACCCTCCAGAACTGTAAACAATTACTGTATTTATGGATATCATTATAGTTCTTATTAAATTGACCATAAATGTCAATTATCATAAAAGTACTCACTCAATCAATTATTGTTATACTATTAGTTTCATCAGAGGGTAATGCACATGATGTACTGTAGATTCACCAGAACTGAAAGTTATATTTTAAACATAAAATCGATATTTTCAAATTCTGTAACATTGATTGAGTCTTAGGTGAACTTCAGTGTTACTCATCAGATTCTCATTAATTAACTTACGATATGAATATTTTTTTTACTTCAAATATCAACTTTTCTTTCCCAAATTATTCTTGATTTACTCTTGTTATGACTTGTAAATTACGTACGTAGTTCAGCATTCAGAATTGGCATAGCCTGCAGAGTTAATGTTCTTAGTCACTCTATCGTTTCTTTAGTATTATTTCACATTGCGAGAGATCGCAATACCTTTGTTAAACATCACGAAAACAACCTTTTGGTGCAACGTTTTCCTTGAGAAACTTGGGCACTAGAGACTGTACAAAATAAATACTTTGAGGGCAAAGAAAGACGTCGAGGTTAAGAAGAATGAGTTTGCGTCGCCTTGGTGGCTCTTGCGAGCGGGTGCGTGCGGAGGTTGTGAGTCGGTGGCGGTCTCTTGAGAGGCGGGGCCGTGGGCGGGGCCGGGTCGTCAGCAGCGCACGTTGTACCACCAGTCGCAGCGCGCCAGCGCCGAGCTGAACAGCGTCCCCGCCGGGCACAGGAAGGTGTCGCGCCGGCCGTCGCGTTGGCACACGTGGAACACCTGCGACAGCGCCGTGACGCACCATACAAACAACTGATTCATCGAAGGATTGAATGGCCATTAAATTATAAAAATGTGAAATGCAACAGGGATATTAATAGAGACCAGTAGCAAATGAAATTTCAAAATATAAAATGAGCGGGGGTATTAATATAGATAATAGATACATTTAACATTATAATGGTTACAGACTAACAGCAATTCAAATTACAAAATATGAAATACAAATAAAAAAATACACATTATGTAATTGGAAAATAGACAAAGATTTAAAATAGTCATAATAATTAAAACCAATAGCAAATGATATTACAAAAAGTGGAAAATAATACGTTGAGCAGCTTTGCTTACCTCTCTTTGTGTGACAAAAGTCTAAAGAGTGTGTTCAGAAGGAATTTGACACGGGGTTTTTATAGCCCAACTGCTTAGGTCATTACTTCCGGGAGTGAAGGACATGCTTTTATCACGGGAGGAGCAGTGATATTCCCCCGATGAATGACGAGATCCAGCGCCGACCTACCCGTCCACTTGCGGGGTGATCCTCAACCAGCTACCTCCCACCAGCGGGGCATCGCCCTACCCGGTACAAAGCTCTAAGCTCCCGTTTGGTATCCCGGCGTGTGTGGTAGTGCACTAGATGTAAGTCTAAATTTGTGTAAGGGGCGAGAATAGGACACACTAGAGGAAGGAAAGATCGCGCGGCCCGTGACCCGTTTTTTAGGTTCTACTCCGGCATTTCCCTGGTGTTGATGGAGAAACCACGGAAAACTACCGATCAGAGTAACCGGTCGCTAGAATTCTCCTCCAGACAGCAGCTGAATACGACCTACCTATGTAGCTATTTACAAAATTCTGCCATCGTCAGGATTCGAATCCTAGAACCTCCCGGTTATAAAGCCCTGCAATGACATCAGTTGATGCCCTGAGCTGTATGCCGGTACCAACATTAGAATGTCTCAGTAAGGCAATATGGAGTGTCCCAAAGCATATTTCCACCAATTAACATTTAATTCCAACATGTCAAAAACATAAAAAATTCATGCTATATTCTTTCGTCGTGTCTCCACTATTTCATTTGTTAACTCTTAACATGTTGAAATTTACGTTTTTAACATGCTGAATGTTTTCCACCAGGAAAGGAAAACATGTTTCGGGTGTTGCCGGCTAAACTTCGGGCAAGATTGCGAGTTTGCATGGCAAGAGCTATATTTCCAATTATGATTTTAGATGTTTTACATTGAAGTAAAATGAAATGAAATGAAATTTACTCGTTTGGAACTCCCGCGAGGGAGGCACTGTCAGCGCCTTTATAAGGCACTACTGGATGTCTCAAAGCATGAATCCACTACTTAATATTCAACTCCAACTTTTCAAATATATCCATGCTAAATGTATATTTGTCGCGTCTCCACTACTTAACCTGTTAACTCTTAACATGTTCAACTTCACATTTTTGACATGTATATTTTCTAGCATGAATGGAAAACGTGTTACGTTAATCGTCCATTCGGGTGCTGTCGGCTAAACGTCCGGCAATATCATGATGTGGCACGTGCGATAATCGAGCATCTGCCTAATCGGGTCTTTAGAACAGCTATATAGTGCTTTTGGAATATTGTCAATTCGTATTCGCATATTCGTAATCCTTTCAAACATGAAACCAACACTGTCATTTCAAATACCTTAATAAATATGAAAAATCAATTTTGGTGAGTCGTTAAATGTACATGCTCACTTGTTCATAACTTTTCCTTTCATGTGTATATTACACATTTTCCACCCATGCTCGTTATTCTAAAAAAACGTAGTTGCCAAGATTAATGCTCCAACCCTCATATGTGAAAGTTTGTTATAAAATATTTCTCATTACATGTTCATTGCCCAAAAGTTACCATCTCCGACTCCCTAGATGCCATGTGAGTTTGAAACATTTATTCTGAGGACGTGTATAACGGGTCATTCACTGTGAAAACGTTAACGTACACGTGAGAACAAAATCATGTACTTTTAAAGTAATTTCTGATTACAAACAAAAATGGTCTTCCTAGGGAGAATAGCGTGCAGCGGATGGGTGGAAAAGGTGGAAGTACAATAAGACGACCGCTAATATGGGAACTTGTGACGAGGCAACCCGGGCGGGTAACTGGGCGCTTTTGGGGTAGGTAAAACGTGACATGAGCAAAAGTTAAGTCGACACTATCTGCAGTATGTATGGCGGTCATTTTACAGGAGGTTTAATTAAGAATTCGTAGACCTCACCGCTACTTTTTTAATGCGCTTCTTCTCAAAATTATCCAAAAAAAGTAAACTATTCATATATTTCTAAAAGATACATAAAAATTAAAGTTATATATTTATATTAAAGTTATACATGTACAAGTATTTATAAATATTATAAATGAAACATTTCTTGTAATTTGTATGACGTTATTTATTACATCTGTCATTTTTTAATCAGAAATATTAAACAAAAATAATTTGACAATTGCCAATCGCAACGTAATATCAAATTAAAATATTTTCAAATTTACTTTTTTATTATTTTTAGATATCTCATTTATTAACCCTCTTGAAATTCTGGACCTCCTGCGGCCTCTGCAGGTTCTGGACCTGTGGCGGACGGCTTCTGCAGATCCTATAGTCACGTTTATACTTGCAACTTACTCGAAGATTCTCCCCATACAATAGCAAAGTTCGGTACTTGCCTTATTAATGTGTGCTATTGGGCTTTTTTGTGAGTGACATAAGAAACAAAAGTCGTTTAATAAAAGCTGAATTTGTTTTGACAAGTATCTTGGTTGCAGTCCTGCTTCCAGAGACTCTGCTTGAATCAGGATCCCTGATTAAGCTAACCAATAATTTAAAAAGTTGTAGACGAAAAATGTTTTTCACAGATTCGTTAGTGATTCTTATTGTGTTCGATGCAGAACTCGAAGTATACTGCCAAATGCCCTCGAGCTCTTTTTCTCCACTGGATCACTTATTATACTTATAACACCCCGGGTGCATAAATAACTATTAAGGCACGAAACGCCATTAGTATTCGATTACTCGTGCACGTTGCTCATTAAAAAGAGATGGACTTCTCAGGATATTGTTTTTAGCTGTATGTTGGAGAAGCGTAACCAACAGACTCGCAGGACCTGCCATTAAGGAGAAGGGCTGGGGTTTAAGGAACAGAGCTTTCAGAAACTTAATGGGAATAGGGATGATTTTGGAAACAATTTGTTATATTTTTAATTCGTGTCGAGGAGTTGCAAAATGTTCTGTTTTGTCATTGCATTTAGACAGATTGTTTTAAACAAGGTCAGTAACAACTCGAAGTTCACAGTAAAATCTGCCAGTAATTTGCCAAGCTGAAGATACTCTAAACATCACATTTATTATTATCAGGGTATTACTTAACAAATAAAATCATCTTGAAAATATGAACAATTTTGGGGTGATGCCTTTTGAAAATGTTTGAGCTGTGTCCAAGATATCGTAGCTCTGTCCAGCAATTTAGGAGTTGTTGCTTCTAGTCAGCCAATCACTCATTTAGTTCCTGTCCATCAACCTCTCCCTGGCACTCACTCTTTCAATCAGTTTGACATCTGTCCGACCACCCATTTGTTCGTTTGTAATGGATACATTCATCCTTTCGTTCCTCTGTTCTTCATGAGAAAGTTGAAATGTCTTTAAAGGTTGTCTTGAACATTCATCGATAGAAGATTGTGGTGGGCGCCTGTTAAAAAACAACCAATCTAAGTGCACAATGGAAGACGTGACGGCTATTTGAAGCTTGAGATTGCTAGTTACACTGAACCGAGAGTGATAGGGCAAGGTGGGGGCACGGCGTGGGGAGGCACAGCGGACGGGGAGGAGACGAAAAGAGCAGGCCGCGACAGGGCGGGTGAGTGGGCGGGGTGATACTCGGCGAGGTGTGTCTGGGCAGGGTGAGTCTGAACATTGTGAATCTGGGCATGGGGGGGGGGTGGTCTGGGAGGTGAGTCTGGGCATGGTGAGTCTGGGCATGGTGAGTCTGGGTATGATGAGTCTGGGCATGGTGAGTCTGGGGATGGTGAGTCTGGGCATGGTGAGTCTGGGCAGGGTGAGTCTGGGTAGGATGAGTCTGGGCAGGGTGAGTCTGGGCAGGGTGAGTCTGGGCATGGTGAGTCTGGGCATGGTGAGTCTGGGCATGGTGAGTCTGGGCATGGTGAGTCTGGGCATGGTGAGTCTGGGCATGGTGAGTCTGGGCATGGTGAGTCTGGGCAGGGTGAGTCTGGGCAGGGTGAGTCTGGGCATGGTGAGTCTGGGCATGGTGAGTCTGGGCATGGTGAGTCTGGGTATGGTGAGTCTTGACAGGGTGAGTCTGGGCATGGTGAGTCTTGGCATGGTGAGTCTGGGCAGGGTGAGTCTGGGCATGGTGAGTCTGGGCAGGGTGAGTCTGGGCAGGGTGAGTCTGGGCATGGTGAGTCTGGGCAGGGTGAGTCTGGGCAGGGTGGGGTAGTCTGAGCAGGTTGAGTCTGGGCAGGGTGAGTCTGGACAGGGTGAGTCTGGGCAGGGTGAGTCTGGGCAGGGTGAGTCTGGGCAGGATGAGTCTGCGCAGGGTGAGTCTGGGCAGGGTGAGTCTGGGCAGGGTGAGTCTGGGCAGGGTGAGTCTGGGCAGGGTGAGTCTGGGCAGGGTGAGTCTGGGCAGGGTGAGTCTGGGCAGGGTGAGTCTGGGCAGGGTGAGTCAGGGCAGGGTGAGTCTGGGCAGGGTGAGTCTGGACATGGTGAGTCTGGGCAGGATGAGTCTGCGCAGGGTGAATCTGGGCATGGTGAGTCTGGGCATGGTGAGTCTGGGTATGGTGAGTCTGGGTATGGTGAGTCTTGACAGGGTGAGTCTGGGCATGGTGAGTCTGGGCATGGTGAGTCTGGGCAGAGTGAGTCTGGGCATGGTGAGTCTGGACAGGGTGAGTCTGGGCAGAGTGAGTCTGGGCAATGTAAGTCTGGGCAGGGTGAGTCTGGGCAGGGTGAGTCTGGACAGGATGAGTCTGAGCAGGTTGAGTCTGGGCAGGGTGAGTCTGGACAGGGTGAGTCTGGGCAGGGTGAGTCTGAACATGGTGAGTCTGGGCAGGTGAGTCTGCAGGTGAGTCTGGGCAGGGTGAGTCTGGGCAGGTGAGTCTGGGCAGGGTGAGTCTGGGCAGGGTGAGTCTGGGCAGGGAGAGTCTAGGCAGGGAGAGTCTGGGCAGGGAGAGTCTGGGCAGGGTGAGTCTGGGCAGGGTGAGTCTGGGCAGGGTGAGTCTGGGCAGAGGTGAGTCTGGGCAGGGTGAGTCTGGGCAGGGTGAGTCTGGGCAGGGTGAGTCTGGGCAGGGTGAGTCTGGGCAGGGTGAGTCTGGGCAGGGTGAGTCTGGGCAGGGTGAGTCTGGGCAGGATGAGTCTGCGCAAGGTGAGTCTGGGCAGGGTGAGTCTGGGCAGGGTGAGTCTGGGCAGGGTGAGTCTGGGCAGGGTGAGTCTGGGCAGGGTGAGTCTGGGCAGGGTGAGTCTGGGGCAGGGTGAGTCTGGGCAGGGTGAGTCTGGGCAGGGTGAGTCTGGGCAGGGTGAGTCTGGGCAGGGTGAGTCTGGGAAGGGTGAGTCTGGACATGGTGAGTCTGGGCAGGATGAGTCTGCGCAGGGTGAATCTGGGCAGGGTGAGTCTGGGCAGGGTAAGTCTGGGTATGGTGAGTCTGAGCAAGGTGAGTCTGAGCAGGATGAGTCTGCGCAGGGTGAGTCTGGGCAGGTTGAGTCTAGGCAGGGTGAGTCTGAGCAGGGTGAGTCTGGGCAGGGTGACTGGGCAGGGTGAGTCTGGACAAGGTGAGTCTGGACAAGGTGAGTCTGTGCAAGGTGAGTCTGGGCAGTGTGAGTCTGGACAAGGTGAGTCTGGGCAGGGTGAGTCTGGGCAGGGTGAGTCTGGGCAGGGTGAGTCTGGGCAGGGAGAGTCTGGGCAGGGTGAGTCTGGGCAGGGTGAGTCTGGGCAGGGAGAGTCTGGGCAGGGAGAGTCTGGGCAAGGTAGAGTCTGGACAGGGTGAGTCTGGGCAGGGTGAGTCTGGGCAGGGTGAGTCTGGGCAGGGTGAGTGTGGGCAGGGAGAGTCTGGGCAGGGTGAGTCTGGGCAGGGTGAGCTTGGGCAGGGTGAGTTGGGGTGGAGAGAATAAGGGCGAGGGAAAAGTCTGGGCGGGGCACATGAGTGGAACGAGAAGGGAGGCAAGCGGGGTAGGAGAGGGCCGAGCGATTAGGGGCTAGACGAGTAGAGGGAAATAGGGACGGGCGAGAGGGGGGGTGAAGGGGGGGGACTAATAGAAGTGGAGTGATTAGGAGCCGAACGAGTAGGGACGGAGCCAGTAGGGGTAGGACGAGTAATAGGACGACCTAATAGGAGTGGGGTGAGTCAGGGCTGAATGAGTAAGGGCAAGGCGTGAAGAGATGGGGTACTTAACATGGGTTTACATAATAAGGACAAGACCTGGAAGTAATTTTACAAGTACGTGAAAAGATGCAGCGGAACCAGATATTACAATATTCAAAACAGATGACGGGAGATCCTTTTGCAATGCTATGGAGAAAGCAAACGCGCTTAATTTTTACTATGCGGCCGTATTTACGCCTCCAAAGAATGACTCTGTAGTTTACATTTGTTCACGTAATGGAGATATGGGTAACTTGTTTACAACAATTAGTGTCACTTCGGAAGCGAATCGCGGCTATAAAGAAATCCGTGGGTTTGATGGAATTCCTGCGGAAATTCTACGATTGGGAAGAAAAACCATAATTGTGAACCTTGGAAGAATGCGAGAATTTCAACGTTACTATTAACAATGGTAAAGTCACTAATGACTGAAAAAAGTTACAGTGGTTCCTATTTACAAAGGCTGAGATCAGTTATCAATGTATAACCATAGAATATTATCGTAACATCGGTAGTATATAAACTGTTAGATCATCAAATTGCCGTCCTCTTGCGACGTATATGGAACAAGAATAACTTCAAGTTGAACCGAACACTTCTTTAGACCATGCGTTGCCGATTCACTTGACCAGGGAGAAAGAATTAATGCAATCGTTATGAAAGTTTCTAAAGCTTGGGAGTTAGTTCCTAACGACAGAGTTCTAAATAAAATTATTGAATCGGAAGTGTACCTGCGGGAAGTCATTTGCATTAGGGAATTTCTTCGCGGTCGGACACACCGAGTCCGAATTGATGACTTTCTAACCGACGAGGTTTATGTGACTTCCGGCGACCTCAAGAAAGCGTAATGGGGCCGCATCTTTTTCCTGTGTATGTTAATGATATCGGTACCGAAATTCGATCTACAATCAGACTTTTCGCGGACGACTGCATAAGGCATTGAAAAATTAGAGAAAAATCCGACGTTGATCTGTTGCAAAAAGAAATTGACTAATTGATGAAGTGGTCTCAGGAAAATGGAAAGAAAAAATATAGAAAAAAACAAAACAATTTGTTTTATGAAGGCTTGAACCCAGGAAACACTCCACCCTACAAAGGGTAGAAACAAAATTCCTGAGGCATGTAGTTGTAAATATCTGGGCCTAATAATTCGTAGTAAATTGTTGGGCTAATCACGTAAGATACATAAGTACACTACACAGAAAGCTTGGAAAGCCCTTCATTTTGTTATCCGCATATTTCGGAAGCTAAATGTAACACGAAAATGCAGGCTTACATATTTCTGGTTCGTCCCATAATAGAATACGGAGTAGTTTACTGGGATGCACATAGGAGAGGTCAGACTGAAGCGCTAAATCGAGTGAAGAAAAATTGGTTAAATTCGTGAACAGAAATAACGGGGAAAGTGTCATCTGGGAATCATTAACTACACGTAGAAAGGCACCCCTTGTTCAATGCGTACACAAAGCAATCGGCATGGAAAGCTATCACGGATGCAGAGGAGTGAAATGAAATGAGGTACGGTATGAAGGGATGGGTACGGAGTAGAGACGGGCATATTTTATCCATTTTTTATATTTGCCTATTTGTGCTTTTATTTTATTTTTTATTTGTATTTTTATTCTTTATTTTTTTAATATTTGTATTCTATATACGTCATACTAGCAGAACGCCATAAACGTTGACCTTCTCCTTCTCTCCCTTTTCCTTCCTCTCCTTCCTTTCCCTCACTCTCTTTCCCCTATCCCCTCTTTATCCCTCTCATTCCTCATCCCCCCTTTCCTTCTTCCCTCCCTTCTTCCCCCTCTCTCCTCTCTCCCCCCCCCACGTAGGTGCGGAGCGGGTACGGTTGAGGGGGCGCTCACCTGGCAGCGAGTGGGGTCAGCGAGGAGGCGCGGCGGCGCGTGGGGCGGCGGCGGCGGCCCACTCCACGGCGGCGGGCCCGGGGCCGTGGCCGGCCGCGATGCGCGCCGCCTCCCGCTCCGCCCGCGCGTTCAGCTGCGCCACCAGCAGGTCGAAGTCGTCCAACCCCTGCGCGCACAGCCCGACAGCGGGGTTAGCAGCTTCTTTAAACAACGTCAAGACTCTCTAACGTGACATTACAATGATGTGACCGTTGTAAGAGAATGGGAGTGGAATGTAGAACATTTATTTTTTAAACAAAGCTAAAGAATGATCAGAGAAGAGTTCGGAGAAATATTTTTGTGAGTTGTGAGAATTCTGATGCGGTGTTGTTGACGTAATTACACAAAGAAATAAAAGAAGTCATCTCCGTCAACTTAATATGTTTCTTTAGTGACCCGGCTTTTGACAGTTTTGCTGTCATCATCAATCTACAAATAGAAAGAAAATAAAATACCAAGTAAATACAAAATAAGACAAAGTAGGGGATTAATATAAATAATATTTACATTTAAAATTATAACCATAGAAAATAAATTACAAAATATAAAATGCAAAGGCAGGATTAATATAAAAGGGGTAAGGTGCCCGAACCTTTTTTTAAGGTTATTAAAAAAAAAGTTAAAAGTAGATTATTTATTTAAATGAGAATATTATATTTTCAATGTATCTATTAATTATATTAATCCCCCCTTTGCATTTTATATTTTGTAATTTCACTTGCTACAGGTCTGTTTATTAATATCCCTCTTGCATTTCATATTTTTCTCATTTAATTGGCTAATTATTATAATTTTAAATTGTAACTAAATTATTATAATTTTAAATGTAAGCTCCATCGTGATTCTGAGTGAAGTTACTTGCCTTTCACCAAGGAGGTCCGGGTTCGATTACCGGACAATCTGAAGAAAAATTTGGTCGAAATGTGAGTTTGGCTGCTTCACAAGGACTAGTTCAATCCCTGTGAAGTGTCATAAACTCTACCCCTTTCCTAATTCCTTCCAGTTCTGGTCGCTGGGTAGTGACGCAGGAGCGTGTAAGAGAGAGAGAGGCGCATACGCGGAGATGCTACCTGGCGGTCCTCTTGACAACTGACTGCGTCGAGACTGGACAGTAGACTAATAATATAATAACTTGTTAACAGAGGATTACTCCTGAAGCGAAACGGAAGCGCTCAACGCCCTTCTAGGGGTCATTTCAACGTCATTTACAGACGCAACAAAAAAACTATTATTAATATTAATCTCTTACTTTATCTTATTTTGTATTTACTTGGTATTTTATTTATATTTTCTTTTCTTTGTTTTAGTATATTGATGATGGTGACAAAGCCATCGAAAGCTGTCTCTCTAAATAAACATATTCAGTTGACGGAGATGACTTCTTTGAATTCTTCATATTTTTGGGAGGTTAATTCTTGATTGTCTTTTGTTATTGAAGGTTTTGTTATTACGTAACGTCTTGTTATTGAATACTTGTAAACAGCAGTTGTTAACAATATGGAGGAAGACTTGAATTTGTTTTTTGGAAGGTGACAATAGAGAACACAGCGGACAAAGACTTGAAAACCAAATGAAAATATACCATAGCGTCTATACCATAAAATCAAAAGTAATTAATGGAATAATGTTAGCCCCAGCAATAAATGTGTATGACAAGAAAGCAGTCGTTGAACATTTCCCAGGACAGAATCATTTGGGAAGTTTTGACTCGTTCTCATTGTCTCAGATTATATAGTTACGACTATCTCAGGGCAGCTAGAAAAGTAAATATTACTTCATGGGAAATGACACAGATACCAACTCACAGATCTCTTTTCATTCTTACCAGTCCATTTTCTCAAAAATATAATTAACAATATTATGATGAAAATATATTTTGTGATTTTTATTTTCTTCAATATAACTTCAGACTTTAGTCATGCGAGTACCTGAATTTGCAAGCGTTAGAATGAATGGAGGCACTGAATCTTATCGTAGTGTAAAGAGCTTCTTTCCCCTTCTCCCACTTGAGTCTTTTGAGAGTCGACCCCAGAGACCCTTTGTCGAGCGACTGACAATTCTAATTGTCAGACCGTGACTGGCGAAACAGACCTACACAACGGTAAGACTTTTACGGAGTATGTTGTCGATCAACAATGGTCACCTCAAAAATTGCTGTAGGGCCGTTATCCAGCTTTATCTCTAGAATAATCCTATGGGCTAAAATGTTAGTGAATATAAGACACATAATATAGTGAAAATACGTCTCATGTTTGACGTTCAAAAGTTCAGTTTTTTTTAGAAAGACTCCGAAAAAATTTTTAACATTAGTTATTTTTGAAAAATCAGAGTTTTTAATGAACGTGAGACCTGCACCATTAAATGTCCTTCACACTATCCAACAAAAAAATCAAAAAAAGATGGAGCCATTAAAAAAATGAAAATGTCCGAAGTTCTTCATGCAAAGTACCCCCAAAATTAAAATATCGGTTTCAAATTCAAAGAGAGGCAACACCAGCCAGATCGATTGAAGAATATCAATTTTAGAAAAAATCGGCTGAACGGTTTAGCCGCTAACGTTGTTCCCAGACGGACAGGCGTTTTGCCTCATTCGATTTTTTCGGTATCAAGAATTCATAAAACATGGATCCTCTACACCGCGTGATAGAGGAGTTTTTTTCTAAATTTAGCAAGTGAATTTATCCACATTTTCCTTACCATAGCCCTATAATAAGAGTTTTGTGCAGAAAATTGGCCGTTTTTTTCGCGCAGCATTACATAACTTTCTCTCTTCTCCGTAGCGAGCAAGTAAAAAACTAGTGAAACAACCTCTGTACGAAGAAGTAAACTGTAGACATTATATATTAGTTAACTACATAAGATTATTTACAAATTTTATAGAAGCTCATGATTAGAACATGCTCTTACGATTCGAACATAATAATTATAATTATTGTGTAGTAAATAAATAATTATAAATAATAATACACAATTATAAATAATTATTGTGAAATAAATTATTACAAATTACAAAATAATAAATCTTACAAGTAAATTTATCAATGTTTCAGATCAAATAAAAAGTATCTTACAAGTGGCTAAAAGATGCCAATATGAGCAAGTTGGTTTATTACTAACGAGGGCGATAGCGCTAGTATATTAATACTTTAGAACACATAACGGTACTTTGGTAACGTGTAATATATGTTTTATTTCATCCCATCTTCTTTTTCGTTAACATTTTGACATATTTCTAACTGTAGCTTCACGATTAATGAATGGCATTGTATTGATTTCAGCAGTTCCTTCTATTAAATTAGATATCATAAAGTGCCATTTTATCTATTGCAGAATGATTAATTATAGTATTTGAGTAATGAGCGATTTAATCTACTTCGAACACGCAAGTAAACAACATACAAAGGGAATCGCGTAAGAAAAACATATTTAAAATATTTAGAAATAAAAACGATGTGAAATTTTACATATTTGAGTATTGCATGTTAGTGAGGTGCTTTAGGAAAGCGCAGGGGCGTGGGCGGCACTCACCGCGGAGGGGAAGAGCCCGTTGAAGCTGTCCTGGAAGGAGGTGGCGGCCGGGAGGGCGGAGAGCGAGTGCAGCGTGGGCGCCGGGTGTTGCTGCGCGTTGGGCACTCCGTACTGCGGCAGCTGGTGCGCCTGCAGCTGCTGGTGTCGGGGGGGCTGCTGGGGCGCCAGGAGCTTGAGCGTGGGGATGTGCAGCGGGGGCCCGGGCAGCGGGCGGCCCACGACGGGCGGCGGGCGCTGGTGCGGCCGATGGGCGGCCGGATGATGTAGGTGGAGTCGACGGTGAGCGGGCGCTGCGGCCGCAGCCGGCCCTCGGGCGCCGCGTAGCGCCCGTCCGGCGTCACCAGCACCTGCCGCAGCACGCCTTGCGTTGGGGAAGCACCACCACTCCCTATTAGTTAGTGTGTCTGGGCGCGTCAACCGCTAAGGTCATTCGTCCCGTACGTGTATGTGTCTTATGTGTATTATGAAGTCGTAGGCTTCCGCGGCCAGAGTCATGTAGATGATCTTGGCTGTCCAGGTGACGCCGCGTCGAAGGCTGTGTTGCCGACGTTTCGACCACCTTATCGTGCCAAGATCATCTTATGTGTATTGTGTTTGTATGTGTCATATGTAGTATGTGTCTTTCAACCGGAGGTGGCGGTGATCTCCCGCTTGATATTGAGATCTGGGGCCGACCTACACATCGGTTAACGGGGATTTCCCCAACCACATATCTCGTACTAGCTGGGACAAGCTCTAAGCTCCGACGAGTTTCCCGACATGTGTGGATGTGTAGGGCATTTAAGTGTGAGTGAGTATAAATAAGGCTGCTCTAGTGGGGCACCGGCCCAGACGAAACAAGTTTTGAGCTCGTGATTAGTCTCCCGGTATGTGTGATAGTGTAATGAATGTAAGTGTAAGTGTATGTAAGTAAAGAGTGAAGATAGGACAAGGAAGAGGTAGGGGAGATCGCGAGCGGTCCATGGCTCGATGTTAGAGTACTATTCCGGCATTTGCCTGGTGTTGATCGGAGAAACTATGGAAAAGTACCGATCAGAGCAGCCAACCGCTAGAATTCTCCTCCAGACAGCGGCTGTACTCGGCCTAGCTATGAATCTAGTGTCGAAAATCCTGCCACCACCGGGACTCGAAGCCTAGGACCTTCCGATCAGAGACATTGGGAACCGATTCCAGGATCAGTCCTGAACTAGGAATTACCTATATTACCTAATTTCGAATACATAAATTGTCGTAAAACTATGGAACTTCTGTCCATGTGAGCTATGTGTATGGTTTCGGTAAATACCTAGGATAAGAGGGAAAATAAAAAAAAATTTAAACAGATTCGATTTCGACTAAAAGTGCAAATATTTGATTGTGTTATTCCAGCTATTCTCGAACCGCGTGATCAAAATAAAAGTCTCTTTTTCAGTCCCTCACTGCTTACGTCACAGCTGACGTCACGCAACATCATGACTTCAAGGAAGAGGCCGCCCGCCATTAAATATTCGCTATTCATGTGTTGTGTTACAAATACCAAATTTTTATATTCTTGGTAAGTAAAGAAATATTGTACTTTGTATCCATACCTCCTATTCCATGTACTATGTTATTGCATTATTCGTGAAGACATATTTTATTAAAATATTTAAATTCTTGCAGTGTTGTATGAAAGTATTTCATTTGTTGTTCCTGAGCTGTGTGCGTGGTACATTTTTGAAAACCATTTTGTGTTGTTTCGTTCAACAGGAGTTTTGCTGCTGTCGGCCACTATTTGTGGTTGTTGTTATTATTATTATTATTATTATTATTATTATTATTATTACGGGCAGGAAAGAATAACGAGTATTTGTCCGTTAGAAGAGACCACTAACAATTCTCAGAGAGATGCAAAGAAAAATCGTGAAAAATAAGTTACGTTAGAACTTTTAGATTTTCGACATAAGACGTTAGAAATAAGTAGTATTCCCGCTCATTGAGAATGTAGACGTGCGGAACAAATATGTGGCGAACGTCATGAACATATTGTAATTAGACATGCAATTGTTGCAATAGTGAACTAAATATAAGGCAATCAAATGGATTTCTAATACTCCTCGGTAGAGTTTCAAAGTAAATAAATGATGGAAGTCACAATAAAGGTCACATATTTTCGTTGCAATCTAATGAGACAGTTTTCCATTTCCAACCACTAGAGCACACTGTTCAACCATTCTCCACATGTGTCTGTACCTTTTAACTAATTGATTTGTTTTATGAATAGTTTCCAATAACGAGTTCATTGCAGATTCGAATATGCTGTCGTTTGAAATTGTGTATGCTGTTCTCTCGTAAATCAAAGAACTATTGTTATATGACTATTTTGCAAATCCCTAGCCAATTTTTTCAAAAGCGATTTTGAAATTCGATTACCAGGAAGAATAATTGATACTCAGATGAATAGCTTTGAAATCACGAACTTACGACAGCTTACATTTGTGTTATATAAAATTAAATTTGTGTGTGTTTTTATTCCGTACAGGAGGCTACCCGAGTTTTACCAAGATATTATAATTCCTAAGTAATTGCGTAATGTTGAAACAAGTCGAAGACTTATTCACACTGTTTACACAGTGTTGAAAGCAAGTGATTATAGGATATTTTGGCCAAAAATTAAAACAATTATTTGATTTGTATTCAAGTATTAACATTTAATAAAGCAACTTTAAAGGCAACCCTGCCAGATAAGACGAACTTGAGGTTGGATTGATTTTGAAAGGTTTTAGTAACAAGCATTTAATGAAATATCATAAAAATGGTGCAAGAGGATACACCGATATTAATGACTTGAAGTAAATATTACGTTTGTAGTAGTTTTTATCTATCAACGACCAGTAAACTCAAAGTATGTGAATTTCAAACAGGCATCCATTCTGATGAAATTCATATTCGGTTATCGAATTCGTTAACTTTTACGTGGGAGAGGTATCAAAGGGAAGCATCCGTAATGTTTACATCGACTTTGGTAATTTGTCTGAAGACTGATCACATACACCGGAACGTCTACGTATTTATTGCCTAGTGTGCCTGACGCAATAGGTACCCTTCAGCGCTCTTGAATGGCGGATGTCTTAATGACATCTTACATAAAGCGCTAGGCGGAGAAATTTCTACCAAACGCAGTGTACACATAAATGTTCCCTTAGTTTCAAGAACGATTAAAAATTGAACGAAACATTGTTCTAACAGTCTCGATAACACGTTATTGTCGTTGAAGAGATTATCATTCCAATATACAATTTGAATAACTCCTCGAGTGTGCGGATGTGCAGATATGCGGTTCCGTCACTCTCGGCTAGAGCACTTCCCGTGCAACAGTCGAGACATATGATGTGTCATTCGACGCATATCAGTTTCCTGATGGGGAACTGATAATATTGTTTTCAGATCCGGCCAGAACATTCAAAGAAACTTCAAAAACGCGTTTTTGCTTGTTTTGCCGCTGCCGTCTTCGTGAATATGACGGGAAATAAAGAAACGCCACCGAAATAGATCGATGTAGGTGGCGTTGATTAAACTCCAGTACCCAAAAGCATTTTTCGCTCAATACACTATCATTTTCTTTCACGACGTTGGCAACACTTATGTTGACATCTTTAAGTGAACAAGTGCAGTTGATTTTAACAAGTGCGCACGCATATTTCATTTTAATTTTTATTTGTAGGCCTAATAGAATATTATTAAAAGGAAATTTGCAAAACCTACGAACAATATTGCCTTGGAACTTATTGAATTTGAAGAATTTCAAGTGAATATGGAGAAAACAAAACTGTGAGTAATGTTAGAGAATAAATGAATGTTACGTTCGATTTGTCACTTTTAGGTTCCTAAGGGTACAAATATAGATTTTCAAATGAATGTGACCCACAACGTATTCTTATTAAAATTAACTAATACCTTATTCACATAACCTTACAAAAGTCGCCTTTTAATGTTTATAAATATTCGCAAACAAAACGATTAACAGAGCAATTGCAGAAGTGAAAGTGCACAAATTAGAATGAGTTTGTAGAGTTTTAATCTCTTAAAAAATTGTGGGAGAAAAATATGGAAGTGTGAAGCAAATCCGGGGAAGGATCAAACGTAGTTGTAAAAGATTTTGCGGGAAAATTTTCGGAACTAATTTAGAATAAGCTCATATTAGGGTTAGAGAATATCCCAGAAGAACAGCTTACAGATATATTGTTACAGGCTTTGTATATTATTGTGCATATTAGCAAAACTCGAAAAAAAATGTACTAAACTCTTTTCGCATCATCAATGCCTTCCAAATATTTTTTACGGTGATTATAATTTTGAAATTGCAATATTGCCCATTCATATCTCCTATGTAGGTAACCTACAAAGCGATTTGATTTTGGGAATTTTTTAAGTATCAGCTTCTGTGATTCATTGGCAAGTCTAATGCCAGATACTGTAAGAACATATTTAAACAAAGCTACGCGTGAAATAAATGAAGTATGAAAGAAATTTTCAAAACATGAAAATATTTTTAAAACAGTTTGTAGCGTCGGCGACGCCATATTCAACTATTTTATTAATATTTAATTTGACATTTGATATTAACTGAGGGGTATGCATTACTACCACATTCGCCTGATAATATCTAAACAACTTAATCTGTTTTTCATGAATGTAAACTTAAAATACCCGAATGGCTTCAGTCGAAGGGGTAACTAATAAATAAAAAAGATATCTACAATGACTTAAAACTCAAAACCTTGAAGACTGCATGAATCTTGAACAAGCAAAAGTCAAATGACACTCTGTTGAATATATAATATTTGCTATGAAATCTTTTAACAAAAGTCATACATGTGAATATATGTCTTTTGTACAATAAATATTATTTATACAATTTCATTTAGTTATTATAAGCAATTCTTATAAAAGTGTCAGGAAAAGCAAACTATTATAACGTCTCAGTTTGACAGCACTAAAGATACTGAAATTATATTTTTGACCAGAAAAGGAATTTAATAGGCAGGACATTACCATTTGGTACGAAGACAAACTAATTTCACGACTTTATTTTTTCGATTCGCATCACACAAATAACTGTTTTTAAACCAATTTGTCTCATCAAGGCTCTGTTTGCTCCCAGTTTTCTTGCGATAATACGAGGTGGGTGGTTGGTGAATGGTCCTTTGCGTCTGGGCTATACATGAAGCATCCCTCACAATATATGAGGACCATCTAGAAAGTAAGTTTCCCAAGGTCATCAGAGGAAGACAAAACAATTTCATTAATCAATTTATTGTCATAGGTACAACATATTTTACACTACTTTCCTCATAATCACCCTCAGAATCGAATCATTTGCCACACAGTGGGATCAACATTTTGTGTCTCCGGGTCGTGGACGTCGCTTACCTGGGACAGGTACCAGTGTTTGACAGCTTCGTGGCAAGTTCCTATGCAACACTACAGAATTTTTAAATTGTAGGTTGGCGCCGGATCTCACCATCCAACGAAGGAAGATCACTGCCACCTCCAGCAATAAAATCGTGCCCAACACTTACGGAATAATGACCTTAGAAGTCGGCCTGATTTATCAATCAATAAATCAAAGTGCCATTTTTAAAAAGAAGTGACACGATATTGCTCATTGCAGGAGTGGCCTTCCTATACGATATCTCGATCCCACTCAGCTCGGCTAACCATAGGTCTTTTGCAGAAATTGCGCTTGGAGGATGTTTGACCATCCACCGCACAGATCGTAGGCCTCTCCCAGCGAGGTCCATGTATCCTTACAGCCTCAAGAAATTCCGGTCCAGTCAGCAGTAGGCGAAATGCAGTGACGCAAATTTGCAAGCGGCTGTCAAATACTGATAAATCAGGTGGCAGATTTCTAGGTCACAGGGATACAAATGTTGATCCCCCCTTCCGTCACATGTCTCGATTATGGTGAGTATTGTGTGAAAAAATACTGAAGCATGGGCTACATCTGATGCAATAAAGTCGTCCAATGAATGTTTTTTTCTTTTTGTTGGCGACCTACCAAAAAGTATTTTTTGGATGTGCCTCGTAAATTGTTTACTAACGAAATATATGATTATCCATGTGATATTCATCATCTTATGTGCTGTTTGCTTCCTCTGCACATCAGATACCCCAAAAACTTGGAATTCCAGAGAAACCGACCCAGATCAGAGCGGTAGTCTTCTTTGAGGGAACAAGAATGAGATTTTAAACACATGAGTTCAGAGATATGCGCAATCACATGCACGGGGAAGGAAAACGATCGAACGTGTAGGCGAGCTTTCTAATTCTCTTTACATAAAACGAAAGTCTTTGTTGTTATATAATGTATATTCGTCAAAATCCCGTGAAATTATCATAGGTAACACGGTGAGTACATGGGATTTTTCCGATAAATTCACGAATCGCGCTGATACAAAATTTACCTCCAAATTTACAACGCTAAGTACCATCATGCTAATGAAATAACGTCCAATACATTTTCAGAGTGCGCCAAATATTCATTATATTAATATATTTAATACAATGCCCTTTTATGCCTCATTAGCACAATCGTGGCAGTCTTATATTTCCAGTGACCTGAACATTATTTGTGGATACACAACTGCAATGAATTGGAATGCAGTTTTAGTCGTGCGTTGTTGTTGATGATAAATAAAAGTTTCACTATAAAGTAAAATGCGGAAGTATTGCATATTATCCGCTACAAAAATGTTATTACCAAATTGAAAGTAGTCTTCAAGAATAAAAGACTAGCTTTTTAAAAATAATTTTAGGTAAGTTGAAATTTTAAACTATTAGATATTATTTATTTTCTAAATTCTATTATTTTTCGTTGAACATTAAACTGAATAAATGCTTAAAGTAGGAATGACACTAAGAAGTCGCCCAATTTGGTCATCAAAAGAATTGTAATTGTCACCAGCATAGAGAATGCACTTTCCCTGTACTTACTCTGTGATGCCTCAGTCTACTCTAGAGAGCACTGCCTGTTCTTAATATTAGACTACCAAGGTTCAACCATGGCCACCGAGGCAGAAGAATTCGCTTGCGCCAGTTCAACACAGAAATCAATTATGACCGTGCCCTCATAATTAATGTGTCGCACCATACATTTGGTTATTAATGAGAAGGTAAAAATGATAAGAAAAATCAATATTTTTAAATGCCAATACTTTGTTACGGACTTACAGTGTGTTTTTTGTTTGTTTTTTTACACTGGTCGGTCAGGTTTTATTTTAAGATCGAAATACTCATAGCATAATATAGGTCAGCCCATTTCTTAATATTGATTTATTGGAAGCATTCGAATTTTTAACCACTACAGATAAATTTAGGTTAAAAGTTGTCACAAGGTTACCCCACCTTTTGGAGTTACTTTGTGAGAATTAGGATTTTGCTTTGAAATGCCAGGAAAAAATTAGTGTCACAAAGTTAACATAGGTATTGTCTTTTTACAAACAGTGTACAATTTTTTGCCATATAGGAGCCCCTTTTCATAAAAAAATATTCAAAATCTTTGGATTACATTTTGAGAAAGTCTCAAGTTGTCACTATG
This sequence comes from Teleogryllus oceanicus, assembly GCA_964035755.1. Classification (NCBI taxonomy): domain Eukaryota; kingdom Metazoa; phylum Arthropoda; class Insecta; order Orthoptera; family Gryllidae; genus Teleogryllus; species Teleogryllus oceanicus. Next base: position 107,616,177 of record CAXIVR010000008.1, on the reverse strand, counting down.
GTAGGGGCTCACCCATTAGGAACGTTCGGTTTCAATTTTTGGGCGGCTTAATGTAGATCTTTGATCTTGAATTTCCTTGGTTCCCCACTGCCTCCGAAGGGTCAATTAGGCATAGGATTTTGGTCTTAGAGAATAATATTCCATCTTAGTAGGCTGACCATCTCCAATGCATTTTCGTCGGCTCCATTACGGTTATCTGAAAGTGTCTGGTTTTATGTCGGTTACTTTTCCGGAGAAAAGCGTGCTCTCAATGTTGACCACCACAAAATCGACGTGTTTGAAAGCATCTGCGCCCTTATTACTGAAATTGATGCTCTGTGAGAGCACCAATTTCAATAATATTTGATGACGAGGCAGAACATAACAATTGATGCTAATGGGGAGATGCAGCAGCGTATGCCTGCGACCCTCTCGCCAGCTCGTCGGACAAGTTCATGCTGTCGTTGGAACTGAAAAGAGAAAATCTGTCACTGTTGACTTCTATCTCTTCGTCTGATATATCTTTACAGGAAGACTTATTAGGGATGCTAGTTATGATTCCATGATTACCTTATGTTTAAATGCCCTCTCGTAAACGTTCTTTCATTAAACTCAAACATTTTCATTTAAAGTTAATTACAATTAAACAAACGTTAACATTTTATAATAATACCATCTGCAGAAGTTGGTTGTACGAGTTCCTCCGCCAAAGAAGACAACGTTGTCGAAGTTCACGCGAACAGTGCAGGTTTTAACACGTTCCCTGCACCTATAAGAACATTAAAATATCTCCGCACGTCCAAACCTTTCCGACTGCAAGAAACTTTTATTGTAATATTCTCAAAAATAAAAATATATTTCCGCACGTCTTGGTGCATTTCTAAATTCCATGTCCATCCCAGCAAGTTCACGCCAAAATCTGGGCAGTAACGGGGAGTTCAATGGAAATGTTTGCCGTAGAAATTGTAAAGGTTTGTGACCTACATGTGGTTCACTGACGCGGCAAAACCATCGAGTGTTATTTCTTGAGAACCACATATGAATCACAGTACAGTGAACGATTGTCATTAGCTCACACACTGGCTGGTAAACAGCTTCCGGTGACAATACTTTGTTGGTGTGGAGTATCAGGTGCTGTTAATTTGCTTGCCTATCATTGTGGACGTGACGTAAGCGAGAGTCGAAATACAAAATATTCATGTCACGAAACAACCCCTGCTGTCACAAAATAAACGCCACTTATGGTGCATCACCTTGATTAGTGCATAGCAGATTTCTTGTTACTGATGTTAGTTTAATGAGTAGAAGAGACATTGTGGTTGATGACACTTCATTTGTAAAGAATCTTCGGGTATAAGAAGAAAAAGGCTTTTGTCGCGATGTGAATATAATATTTTTCCCCTTGACCTTTTCAGTACTGCAGGTTTAACCTACTGATGGTCAGAGGATGTTAGGAATCCTCTCTTTCTGCCGTTTTCCGATTACTACCCATTTTCTCGGCAATTTATGTAACTGGTGTCTCTTAGATTGTGTTATGTCTAGAAGTGGAGTGAAGATGCCGTGGATAACGTCACGCTTCAACCGGATACTTTTTACCCAATATTTACTGATGTTTATTTTTACCAATATTAATAAAATAATGGTTTATTACTAATGCTACTGAATTTTTTTTCATCCCTTTTGAGAACAGCGGAAATCGGTGTGGCTGTCTGCGCGTAGGCTCGTTTCCCAGGAGCCGATCCAGAGCGCGCCAGAGGCGGCTTTTGTAGTTTCTCCGGCGGCCGCGTGTTGACGGTGGCGTCAGCGCGTCCAGTGCGTCGCCGCGCGCTCTCCCGCGACCCCGGAACAGCTGCGCGCGCAGCGGCCGTCTCGATTTACGACCTTCCTCCGCGCAGCGCCGCGCAGCTCCGCGCGCCTGGCCACGCGAAAGGCTCGCCCCCGAACAGCGCAGCAGCGCGCTCCAGGAATGCATGCGCAACACAAAATTATCATCAATTACTCATCTCGCTGGGGTTAAATAATGTGGACAATCGCGTGAGAAAGAAAATAGGTGCCCCGCGCACCTGCGAGGAAGAGAAATCAATAGAACGGGATAAAACGATTGTTCGATTTTTTTTGTTGTTCTAGAAAAATCTTGTATACTGTACAAAATGTAATCTGATTACCCTTGAAGAGTAATATTACACTTCTTTATGGTATCAAGTTCAATTAGTATTGTAGTGTATGTTTAGATCTGAAAGTTTTTTTGTTATAAGTGCATAGAAGTATTAGGTTTAAAATCTTTGTTTTGTTATTCTTGCATGGTATCAGTTTCCAAACTTTGGTATTATTTTGGAGTCATGATTATAGTATAACTATTTTTCATCATGTATTTTGGGGATTTCTACCTTGCAAACTTTCTCGGAAAGAGAGAAGCTAAGAAGCTAAAGAAATCCTGATATTATTTTTAGGCCCCTGACGAGACATTTAGTAAAACACTTCTACTATTCAAATGTCATCGATATTTTTTGAGGTAGAGAAGCAGTAACTATGGATCCTTTGTTAATAACACGTGTTTAGAAAATAATATTTTACGTCGTGTATCAAAAAATACAAAAAATTGGAATTTTTAAAGATAAGTAAGAAACGTGTTTATTTGAACTAAATATGTATCCTTTTGGACATTGACTATATCAAAATCGAAGACTGTTTTCGATTTTATTTCTACGCAACGAAATAGACAACACTTTTGACACACCTGACTTTTTCTTTTCACATCTCATCATCTGAAACAATTCATTTTTTCGGGTCTGTCATTCACTACATATCCCACCAACTTTGAATCTGGTTCACTTCAGTAGAGTTCCCTGATCACTCAAGCACTTTGATTTTGTTCTTTTGAAAAATACATACTTTCTTTGATATTCTTTGATGGGAGATGTTCTTGGAAGGCAGGATCATGTAACTTCTTGACTATTCGTAAGATTCTATTTTGTATTTCAAAATCTAGTTCATTCTTTAACTACACAGAATCATTATTTAACAGAGATCAGTGCTCTTTGACCTTCAAGTGAAAGACACTCAAAATATTATGGTAGCTGGAGATCTGCACTTGCAGCAAATGTTTCTTTGAAATATCTTTTGTTCGGATTAATTTAGTTCGATACTATAATATGTATTCGTAAAGTATATTTAATAAGAATTGTTACTGCATAATTACTCGCATTTTGCTAACTTTATGTGTGGAAGCAGGAAGTTTTTTCAATTACCCTTGTGCGTTAGTACGTACAATAATATAAAATAGTTGCAGTCATACATTACACCACTACTTGGTCACTAAACGAGCATCCCGTTTGAGTAACTGATGAGTAGTTTTAAAAGTTACAAGAAACATTGCTCGCGCTGCTAGAACAAAATCTGTTACAAATTATTTATTCCATTACATCACAACCCGTGAGTATTTTGTGAGTATTGCAGTACACCCGTCATTATCAACCCAAAAAGCTTTCCAATCTCTCGAACAATGAAAAATTTAAATGTCTCCATTTTATGTGAGCATGTGTTCTTTATTTCTACTATAGTATACAAAACATTTTGGAACAAACTTATAACTACTGGTGGTACAGAATGACACAGACTTTCTCGTGGTAAAGTTTTCTAATTTCCTTAGTGTCGACTGGCTTTACGGTATTGCCTCGTTGCTTCCCAACTGGCATCTATCGTCGTCCAAACTACATTTTTTTGACATTTTCTCAATTTTTTGGTTTTCTTATAATAGAACAGAAATATTATTTTAAAAATATTAAAGAGAAGTAAAATCTCGTCATAAATAAAATTTTCATTGAAATTTTGGAGCCATTTTTTCAGAAAATGGCGTTTAAGAGTTACTGTAAAAGGGAAATTCGAAGCTCTTTTTCATAGAAAATTTTTGCATTTTTGAAAAACTTCATTTCAAGTAATTTGAGGTAGTTTAACTTGAAAATGCAACATTGTTTTCAAATTGCTGAAAATGTGCGTATTAACGGCGTGAAAGATATTAAAAAAATCATTTCCGTAATTTTTTAAAAATAAAAGAATGCAGTAAAATAAACTTTACTCATTTTTAACAGTGTAATTAGAACTATCCGCCGGAAAAGTTTGAAGAAAAAATTGGAAGCATAAAAAAAAATAGCATTTTAGAGTTTCTGAAAGAGCGAAATTTTGAGCTTGTTCTCACGAAAAACTGTTGAGTTTTCGAGAAACTTTATGTCATTATTTAAATCACATTACTCATATAAACAATAACGTGAACAATTTGTCGGTAGTGTAAATATTAACATGAGAGACAAGGAAAAAATTAAATTTTGTTATTTTTTAAATAACAAAAGAATAGAGCAATACTACATTTATGTCATCTTAGAGAGTGCATTTAGCACTATCTCTATCAAAAGTTTAAGGAAAAAATGTTGCGCTTTCTTTGATGAGATATTGTTTTTGTATTTTTTTTAAATTACAAATATTGGGCGCAATATTGCGCGAAATCTACTGAAAGTTTCAAAAAATGTAGAAGACCTTATTGAAAAAACTAATTATGGACAACAAATTTCATTTGAAGGAAAAATCTCTATCTTCAATTTTGTAGCTGTAAGAAGACGCCGAAAAAATTCAGAATTTTGCAATTTTTGGAAATTGGGAGTTAACCGTGAAAATCGTACATATGTCACCTTTAGAAGTGTATGTTACTCTATTTTTACAAGAAATTTAAAGAAAAAATTTGGAGCCATTTTTGAGAAAATTTTGAAAATGTCCCGGGCCCTTCATTTAAAGTAGCCCCAAATTTTGAACAAAGCTTTTCAAAATCGCAGCGCCTTGAGTTGACCATACATTTTGAAAAAAAATCCTACCTATAGTTTAGGCGCTAATGGTGTTCACAGACAGACAGAGGGACGGACGGACTTTTGAAAAAAAACAAACTTTTTCGGTATTCTCCTGTACATACATATTCGAGAAAGTAAAAACAATATTTTCAGCTTAACGAATCTAAAACATTGCTAGCGGGACTGAAGATGTCTGTTGTGCGGGTCATTTTGGACTATATATTAGAGATTCTTGACTTTGTGCCTGTGTGCGCACTTCCTTCGTATAGAAATTCTCGCTATACTTCTAACGCACTATTTCATTCAAATTCTCGGTATACTTCTAACGCACTATTTCATTCATACAATTTCAGAAAATTCACAATTTCGGACAGATCTTCATTATCCAAGTCATAATTTAAAACTATGAATTTTGCACATTTATTTTCTGCCATTACGTGCCCTAAAACTTGTAAAGCTACTCATCAGTTATTCAAACGCCATGCTCGTTTAGTGGCCAAGTAGTGATGTAATGTATGAATGCAACTATTTTATATTATTGTACATACTAACGCACAAGGGTCTTCTGTAACAGATTTTGTTCTAGCAATATGAACATTTTTTAAGTTGAGAAAAAATGTAAATCAAATGAAATGACTAAATAAAATATTAATGTTTGTAAAAACCGTAAGATAGAATCCGTATTTGATGCTGTAAAGAAGGGATGCAAAGAAATAGCCTTTGAACAGTGTGATGAGTACTGAACGATGGCATTTAAAGGTACTTTTTTCTATAAACAATATATAAAATCAAAACCCAATAAGAGAGGAGCTCAGTTTATGAAGTGAGAAGAAAGTGACCTTTGTTCTACTATCAAGGTTCATTATACCACAATTGTCAAAATATTAAGAAAAACTTTTGGATTTTCCATAGATTTTTTTAGTAATATTTTTTTAAAGATTTTGTATTTGAATTATAGTTTTTTAAGAAAGCCTTTAAAATTACAACTACTATTTCGATATTTATTGATTTTTGATGTATTGAAAGAACAAAAAGGATTTCAAGTAAGTGTCTTGATTAGAATGAAAATATTTAGCATTGCCATAAATAATAATTTCTCTAATCTTATTGTCTTAGTTGAAATAGTTGTTTAGAAGGAGAAAAATGGTTTTATATGAAGGTTTTAATTGCTTATGGGGATGTTTTATCTGAAGTAGTTGGACGACATAATTTTCAATACGTCATCAAATTTCGTGTGCATTCGGGAACCAAAGGATTAAAAAATAAGATTCTGAAAAGAAGGAATATGCGGATATCACAGGGTTAAGGGTTAAAAGTTATGAAATTATAAAATATGTCAATGAGTAGAGTGAGTAAATTAGACTTGGCAATAGAAATCTGCAAAATATTTTTGAGAAATAGAAAGTGTACTGATATTCCGAGCAACTGACCTTGCAATAGTAAAAAAATCTGGAGTATAAAAATGTTTTATAATGTAAAATCGACGAAAAGAGCGACGTTGGATCACATCCATTGTAGAATACAGTTGATCAAATATATTGTAAAACATGCAAAAAAACTGTAAAGGAAACACTGACTAAACCTTGACAAGCGTGAGAATAAATATGAAGGAAGTTCCGGTAAAGAATTACTTCATGCCAGGACCATTTGCCGACACTGCAAAAAAATAAGGAGGAAGATTAAAGAGACAAGGACTCAATGGGAATAGACACTTCCTAGGCCAGGCGCGACCAATTTACTAATGTTTAAATATCGAAATTGCTTATATTGTTTTCACAGTCAATAATGCATGAGACTTTTCAGCTGATTGGATTTTAGCGTACTGCTTTTGGAGTATTTTAAAAACGTTGCTGATTACACATAAACAAATGTGGATGTAGATGAAAAATAATGTAATTTTGCTTATTACAGGAAAGTGGGGGTTCATATTGCCAACTCTTCTATCAGACTGTATAATTGTTTAAAATGTTCACTATTTGAAAGCGGTAGAATGGTGTAGCCAATCACTCAATATTGAATTCTTGTATCCTACGTATGTCACCCTGTATATGAATTCTCCAAAGAAATTATTACGTAGGGGAAAGGGAAAATTGCAAATGGGCAAGTGTATCAAATGTAAGGGCAAATGTATCAAATGGCTTATTAATACATTGGTGTACAACCATGAAGACGCCTGGCTGGTAGACTTCAAATCGAGCACCAGTGTGAAGCGGGTTGCATCAAACATGCAGGCAACCGCAAGAGATTTGTTTGGAATGGTAAGCTGGGGCGTGCTCCTCTGCGCCGTCTAAGCCACTGTTTTACTATTTATATTCGTTTAGCAGATGTATTTATAGTCGTTCGAGGGTGTTACTTTAATTTACTTCTAAGTATGCCGACATAAACGCTCAGTTGTTTAACGCATCACATCTTTGAGAGCTGCTTGCTTAGAAGATAATTTCCCGTATGGGCTCTATGCTTCGAAATCTGTTAGAAATACTCATGTTCTTATAAGAAAATTCATTTTTTCAATAATATTCATAATATTCTCCTTCTTCACGTAATAAAAATAATTATACTTAAGTCTCCTCTAGTTTATAGGATAATACAGACCAAGTCTAACTCGCTAAAACGGCGTTGGTCTTATGCAAAGTAGCGGTACTCTCACGAACGACTCACTACGTAGAAGTATATTTTTACGGAGAATCATTCTGACTCATGGTTTGGTCACGAAAGGAAACGGCGCTTCGCGTCGTTACAACTGACATGGCTTAATGCGATTTATTTCAGTGGGTCTCTGCAGGGAGAAGCACACATGGAGAGACGATGCTGGGAAGCGTGTTAAGAGTCTTGCCAGGTGTTGCCAGGTCAGTTGTGTCGAGTTGCGTCAGATCGCAAGAGGTGTCGCCTGGCCGCGGATGTCGGGTTGCATCGCCTTTCATGAGTCAGGGCAGAGCGGTCGTGTGCTCCGTTGCGAATCGCACAGCGCGCTGTATTGGGAAGTAAATGAAAGTAGGGCGGGCAGCTGAGGGGCAACACGGAATCGGATCGATATGGAAAGATACCTACGATGAACTGCATTTCTGGGTTGGTTTGGTTTGGTTTTTCGTGTTTCCGGGCGCGTCAATTGCTTTGGTCATTAGTCCCGTTAGTGTAGTGTATGTTTTTTTTCTCGGGAGATGGCGGTGATCTTCCCCCGCTGGATGGCGAGATCCGGCGCCGACCTACCGTCGGCTAGTGGGGTTTCCCCCTAAACAGGACTCTTCCACCAGCGCGGCACCGCCCCAGCCGGGACAAGCTCTAAGCTCCCGACCGATCTCCCGGAGTATGTGGAAGTGTAGTGCATGTTAGTGCAGGTGTGTGTGTAAGGGGAGAGGAGAGGACAAGGAAGAGGAAGGACAGATCGCGCGCGGTCCGTGGCCCGTTTGATGGGTTACTGCTCCGGCATTCGCCTGGGTTTGATCGGAGAAACCACGGAAAACTACCGATCAGAGCAGCCGGCCGCTACAATTCTCCTCCAGGCAGCGACTGAATTCGACCTAGCTGAAAAGCTAGAGTCGAAAATCCTGCCGCCATCGGGACTCGAACCTAGGTCCTCCCGGTCAGAGGCGCTGCAGTGACATCAGTTGATGCACTGAGCTACCTCTCTCGGTGCATTTCTGGGCGTGAACAAGCGAAGCTTAGCGCGGGGGGGGGGGTTGCGACAAGGCGGCATGTGTTACGAGAAATTGCTAGTGCAAGGTGGAGGTGGGGCGAGGGGGCGAGGCGGTGGCGAGGCGAGGTGGGGGCGAGGCGGGGCGAGGCGGGGCGAGGCGGGGCGAGGCGGGGCGAGGCGGGGGCGAGGCGGGGCGAGGCGGGGCGAGGCGAGGCGGTGGCGAGGCGAGGCGGGGCGAGGCGGGGCGAGGCGGGGGCGAGGCGGGGCGAGGCGGGGCGAGGCGGGGCGAGGCGGGGGCGAGGCGGGGGCGAGGCGGGGCGAGGCGGGGCGAGGCGGGGCGAGGCGGGTGCGAGGCGGGGCGAGGCGGGGGCGAGGCGGGGCGAGGCGGGGGCGAGGCGGGGCGAGGCGGGGCGAGGCGGGGGCGAGGCGGGGGCGAGGCGGGGCGAGGTGGGCGAGGTGGGGCGAGGGCGAGGCGGGGCGAGGCGGGGCGAGGGGGGCGAGGCGGGGCGAGGCGGGGCGAGGCGGGCGAGGCGGGGGCGAGGCGGGGGCGAGGCGGGGGCGAGGCGGGGGCGAGGCGGGGGCGAGGCGGGGGCGAGGCGGGGCGAGGCGGGGCGAGGCGGGGCGAGGCGGGGGCGAGGCGAGGCGGGGGCGAGGGGGGCGAGGCGGGGCGAGGCGGGGGCGAGGGGGGGCGAGGCGGGAGCGAGGCGGGGCGAGGCGGGGCGAGGCGTGGGCGAGGCGGGGGCGAGGCGGGGGCGAGGCGGGGCGAGGCGGGGCGAGGCGGGGCCGAGGCGGGGGCGAGGCGGGGGCGAGGCGGAGGGCGAGGGGGGAGCGAGGCGGGGCGAGGCGGGGACGAGGTGGAGGCGAGGCGTGGGCGAGGCGTGGGCGAGGCGGGGGCGAGGCGGGGGCGAGGCAGGAGGCAGAGGCGGGGGCGAGGCGGGGCGAGGCGGGGCGAGGCGGGGCGAGGCGGGGGCGAGGCGGGGCGAGGCGGGGCGAGGCGGGGGCGAGGCGGGGGCGAGGCGGGGGCGAGGCGGGGCGAGGGGCGAGCGAGGCGGAGGGGGCGAGGCGGGGCGAGGCGGGGCGAGGCGGGGGAGGCGGGCGAGGGGCGAGGCGGGGCGAGGCGGGGGCGAGGTGGGCGAGGGGCGAGGCGGGGCGACGGCGAGGCGGGCGAGGCGGGGCGAGGGGGCGAGGCGAGGCGAGCGGGCGAGAGCGGGGCGAGGCGGGAGGCGGGGCGAGGCGGGGGGGAGGCGGAGCGAGGCGGGCGAGGGCGGCGAGGCGGGGCGAGGCGGGGGGGGCGGGAGGGGCGAGGCGGGGAGGCGAGGCGGGGCGAGGCGGGGGCGAGGGCGGGGGCGAGGCGGGCGAGGCGGGCGAGGGCGAGAGGCGGGGCGAGGCGGGGCGAGAGGGAGGCGGGGCGAGGCGGGGCGAGGCGGGGCGCAGGCGGGGATGGGGCAGGCGAGCGAGGAAGGCGAAGGGGGCGGGGCGGGGGGCGGCGGCGTGCAGCCACGGCGAGCGCGACGGAGGCCGAAAGGCCGGGGGCGGCGGGCGGTCCTGGGCGAGCGCTGAGCGGCGGGCGTCGAGGAGGCGCGGCGGGCGTCGGGAGATGCCGTCCCTCGTCCTTGTTGAGGCGGTTGAGCGCCAGCCGGTCCACGCGGAACGCCTCCTCGGGGATCTTGCCCCCGCGCTGCGGCAGCACCTGCTCGCGGAAGATCTGCCGCTTCGTCTGCAACAACACACCGCCCGCTCAAGCATCGGCTCACATTTCACACCAAACTACCCATACTAGGATGCTAACTTTGACCCTCTACAAACTGATGACATAGATGGGCAAATTAGGCACCAACATTTCTAAAAGAGACTGTAAAGTAGACATATTAATGTACATATTAAAATTGCACGTTGCGTATGAAGCTATTTACACTTTTTAAAATAATTATTTCACGAAGTGCCAAATACACGCACGCGTCTAACAAGTCATGAATTAATAAATAATTACAGTGAAAATATTAGTTAAGATTTAAACTTAAATTTTTTTAAAATTTTTTTAGCGTTGCGATGAAAATACTCTTTGCTTGATACTCTCTTATTTCTAATGGATAATTTACATAAAAGTTTCATTTACGTTTATAAAAATACATTAACATGTATTTTTGCGCGTTTGAACTGTTGACAACATTCCATGGCAATAAATGATGTTAAAGCGACCTGTATACTTCATCGTCTGATTTTGTTCCCTGATGTTTGATTTCCTATAAATTTTCGATTAGAACAAAACATGAACAGTGTAGGTATTTTTAAATGTTTGTTTGAAAAACTTGATTAAATGATTAGATTAAAATAATTATTTGTGTAGAGAAATGTTTTTGGGGAAAATGAATACAAATTAAATATGAAATTACGTGACAAAAAAAATATTGGTCACGAATTAAACAAGAACTAGAGCAGTTAGAAAGTCGAAAAATGTGTTCGTGACAGGCGTTCCTTTGGAGTAATAAAAAGCAGAGAACGGAGAGAGCAAGGCTGTGAACAGGGCGGAAAGTTCAGCAAAAAGAATACAGAAAAAGATGTAGCATATGAGATTAATGTTAATCTTTCTCAAGTGAGAAAGACATTTTCCTTACCGAGAACCATTTATACTGTGAATCCATTTATTATCTGAGTCTTATTACTTTTTTTCTTCAAACCAAATTTTCACAATTCTGATTGCAGAAAATATCCATATATAAAGATGAATTGAAAAGTCGATTACATCCCATTAGAAAACTCCAATTTTCAAATTATGATATCACAATACACTGGCATTACTAAATATACTGCAAATGTTATATTACGTAGCTTCTTTTTTTATTCGATCACATAAACGGCTCCTGAAGTACGATAAAATGAAATATACGATTACTCGAATTAAACAATATTAACCTTGTGCATCACCCATATTCAGTCTGGGTATGCAAGTACTTAGTAGCTGCGAAGGCAACTATTATAAGATGATGCAGTACATTCTATTCGCACGCCTAGTAAACTAAAATCACTATTCAGTAACTCACTGAGATTAAACCACGCATACTGTCTGCGGTCAATTTTTGTCTGCTAGAATATGTAAGGTGCTCTCTGTCACTACAATACCAATGTTAACTGGGCGAGCAGACAATCGTCACAGCCATCAATATACAACAGTGAATTATTACACCTACCGCCCTACCGCCAATATACTTCTCCGATGTTGATACTGAACACAAAACAAGTTTCATGAAGAAACCCCTAGTAAGCCAATCACTGGGACGGAAGACTTTCTTTCTCTCCGCGTGCCCTTACATTTACGCCGCTGCGCCCCGATCTTTGTGTGGAGCAGGTGGCGGCGGCGGCGGCGGCGGCGGCGTCAGGTTAAGTGGCGCGCTAAACGAGCGTGCACGCCGCCGCCGCGTGGCGGGAGCGAGCGGGGAAAGTTTTCGCCGCTCGTTTCACACTTGGGAAGCTCCGCGCGGAAGAGCGTCTGCCCCCTCCCCTCCCCTCCCCCCCTTCGCACTGGGCGCGCATCCGGATGCCCGCGGGCGCCCCGCCCCCCCTCGCCGCCAACGGGCCTCCGTCTCCGCTAGTCTGCGCGGATTCCCAGCGCGCGGGCCGGGCGGGGCGAGTGCCGTTTATGTAAGGCTGGAGCCCACGCGCACCACACGGGCCCAAACGCCCGGCAAAGGACGAAAAGAGATCGGTGGTTGTCCTGACAAAAGAGAATTCTCGCGGACGGCTGCTCTGGTTTCCCGGGATCTCTTCTACCGATTACAGGCGAATGCCGGAGCAACCCTAATCGGCCCGGCTGAGTGTCGCAGAAAGCTAACATTGCCGCTGCTCGGTAGGGATTCTAACGGGGAGGCCCTACGGTTCGAGACCCGAAGGTGGTGTATTTCGATACAGGCGAAGCCGGTCGAATTCATCCGCTGTCTCGAAGAGAACTCTCTGGTCGGTGGTTTTCCGTGGTGTCTCCGGCCAATATCAGGTGAATGCCAGAACCTTAACAATCGAGCGCGGATCGTGCGCGATCTTTCCTTCCACATTCTCGACTCGTCGTTCTCTCTCCCACACTCTCAGTGCATGCGCTGCACTATCATACAGTCAGTAGACGAGCCGGGTGCTTAGAGCTTCTTCCGGCGTCCCATCTCCCAACTGGCGGAGCCTTGGAAGGGGGACGAACTCAACTGCAAACTCACTTCTTTAGAATCAGAACAATTAAATGTAACAGCACTTTTTAAAGATGCAAGATGATGTTACACAAATATTGAAACTTTTGTATTAAAAATAAACTTTATATTTGTATTTAAAGGAAAATACTTCTGCTTGTGACATTTGAATATTTACTCACTTCAAAAGAAACAGAAAACATGAAATACGTCAATACATACGATATATTAATTTTATGTATTTTATTTTTATCTCTGTAAATTACATATTTTAATATTTTTTTAAAGCACATGCAAGACGCATTTCCTAGTTTTTTTACATTATTTAAAAAACTCAGACTAATCTGAATTTACGTAATTTGTTTGTCCAAAATCGGCGCTTCTGAGTAGTTTAGACTTGTAAGTTTGAAAACGTTTTAAAAGTGAAATTAGAAAACTTGAATGTTTTTGTCTGGTTAATTTTAAAAATTTTCTTTTAATTCTAATCAGTCTGATTAAGACGACTGCTTTTATTCTGGCTTCTTCGTAACATTGTTATTCCCTTCTATAAAATCTGCTATTTTGGAATTATATGCCTTGTACAGAATGGTGATGATAGGCCTGCAAGTACCAAGCGATTTCGGTGCTTCGCCCACTGTGCTCTATGGAAACGAGTCCTCGTTCGGCGCGTGCACCGGAACTGGACCGGAAATACATTGGGGAGCAATTTGCTGGGCAGGGAAGCCTCATTTCTGGAGCAGAAACATATCATTCTACCATTCTACTTGTTCGGTCCTGTACCAATGTTATCGCTCATTAGATGAAAGATTGGGACATGCTTCTTCAGACTAATGACTTGCAATGGTTGTTAAGTGTTGGCTAGAGACTTAAATTTGCTTCGCTAACAGGTGTTGCAAGTGTGAAGAACCGTAATGGTAAAGGAACGCCCATATCTCACGTTTTACAGACAATCAAAGAGTTGATAGTTATTTGCGGAAGATGTCGAAAAAAATCACTGTAAAATGAGGAATCTCTTAGTAAGATAACAAGAATATTGTGGATAATGAAAATATTATTTTACAATGAATCTGTCGCACAAGTGAAAAGAAAATATTCGTACGCATCTCACTTCATAACTCCATTGTAAAAATATACAAATTAATATCAGAAACGTCCGAAGTGTAATTTACCTTATGAATGTGTTATAGCCTTATTTTAAACGGAATATAACAATGTTTTGTTACTTTTCTTAGTAACATTGATATGCTAGAGTGTGACGACATGAATACATTCCCGTAGATCCCATATCTATTTAATAGATATAAAGGTAGACCTTTATTGAATTATTTATTGTATTCCAGAATTGTTTGTTGTCGTTTTATTACAGATACGTAAAATTCTTCCACAGATTCTTGTGTTAGCATATCTTTGTGATGTTTTTGCCAAATTTTCGCGTTGAAATTTATTTCTGAAGTTCTGTAAAGACACAGGCTTTATTATACTGCACAAAGTTAATTGCCATCAATTTTCTAATAGAAGCTAAGAATATATCTTCAAAAGGTGAATTTAAATATAAATACTTTTAAATAATAACAACAAGAAAAATAATCTTGGGGGCAGTATATCCTATTTGTCTTTTAAAGTACTTTGATTTTCATATACTCATCTATATATTCATAAATAAATATATTCATATTAATAGCAAATCTTGCAACTTGAAAATAACCTAAAAAATTATGACATCTTCAAAATTTAATTTTACAGTAAATTAAATACGTCCATGCCATTCAATCAAAAATAGTTCTAATTATGAATTTTTGAAAACTGTATTTTCAAAGCGACAATGGATGAAAACAAAGTCCTTGTTCTTAGAAGATACCACTATGTATTATAAACGTTGTTAAACATCCATGGTAAGTCAGGAAAAAGGGTGCATACAAAATTGTCTGATTTCATCGAGCATCGTCTAATATAAGTATCTCATTACGAATCCATTATAATTCCCTGAATCGACCCAAAGTGAGTGAGTGAATTGATATATTATAACAATAATAATGTGATGAATGGCGATAAGCAATGTCAGAAGAAGAGGCGAAGGAAAGGAAAGTAGTTTGAGGAATTATTCCGTACCAATTCTCCATGCAGCATTCCGAATCTGAACCCTTGTAAATTCGTTACTACTGCCCTCTACCAAACTGACAGAAAGCAACCAGTCAAACAGTAATGACATAAAAACAATCTACGGTGCTTTTTGCAGTTGAACCGCGGACTATTAGGGCACAAGGCCAGCCGACAAGTAATCTCACTGAATCCTCACTCTCCATGAGATTTTTAAAGAATGGATCCCTCAGCTGGCATTTGGAGACATCAGAACGCGATGCCCTCAACTTTCGTGGGTCGGACCGATTCGCCAGTTCGAATGCCTCCAGCTTTCCAAGCTGCCACCTGAGTGAATGCGCCACTCACTCAGCGCCTGGCCCCTACTCAAGACGCGGCTCGTCCCGGACAACACAGATTCCACTAACACCGGTCGCGGAAGCCTACGTAATCACATTCTCAGCTCCCTTCCTTTCCTGGAACAAATGAGATGAATAAAATTGGCGGACGAGTGAGATGTGATTTGAATGATTATAGAGCGTCAGTGGAATAAGCGTCAGAGAAGGGGGAAGGCTGCTGAGGAAAGCTGAGGCGGAGCTGCTTGGACCTCCACAAATTCCACTTGGATCGACCGGAAAGAGAATGCCGGTTCCAGTGGCGGAAGTTGAGCGTCCGACCACCAACCGCGGGTCGCTCCCCAATGGGTTGCTGGCGATGGCGCCTTTAGACAGCGCGGGGGTCAGGGCACCCTGCAATGCAATGCAGCCACAGCCGACTGTCGACTTTTCCTGCAGCTCTCGTGTGCTGCGCAAGAGTTCACAAGCACCCACAGACACGAGTCTTTGCGTCACGAACATTCGTCGCTCTTTCCTCTTACAAGGAAGCACGGACGTGGGAAGGTACTTGGCACATAGCCCTTTACTCGTTATAACTGAAGATAAAAGCATCCATTGCTAAAGAAGTAATGATTAGAAATAACAGTCATGTTGACAAAGTTACCTGCGTAAGAAGAAGCTGTCATAAAAATAAAACTCAGCTCAAGCAGTGCTGCAATCTTACTGCAAATAAGTGTTTACAATGACATACGGAAAAAACGTTTTAAGCAGTAATAATCCTGTATTTCACTGTTACAACTTTCCTCTTACCTCACTTTCCAGTTTGTGTACAGCCGGAAGTACAAAGTGAAGTGGGTTCCTAGGAACATCGTTAGTCCTCTTATGACATATTTCCTGGGCCACTGAAGGCACTGTGTATTGATGAACTGGTCGTGCTGCTTCTGTTATCTGAAGGTGCTGAAAGTGCTCAAACTGGTACCTCTTACATTTTAAGGCGTGAAAAAGGAAACGCCGACGACTGACAGGAATGACTAGTTCATTAAGAAGAAAAAGAAATGTGACGCAGTATTACTCAAAAACAATTTCAGCCTTTTCTCTTATGAAAGGATTATTAATAATGGTTTTTACTTAAATTAACTTTCTCAGTTGAATTTCAAAATTAATATTCGTAGGTAAAAATGCCATCAGGGATTTAGTGAATAATTTTGGTTTGAATTCCGGTGTTTGCACGAAAGAATTTGAAATCAACATGTGCTCATGAATAAGAGAACGTAATCACATAAGGTCAGCTATATCATACGGCAACTGTAGAACTTCCCAGATGAAATAGGGAATGCCCCAGTGTAAAAGAGGGTGACTACACAAGTTCAAATAATAATATAATATGTGTCTATGCTCCAATAGTTTGCGTTAATTTTAAGAAATTATTCATTTCATTATCATAATATTGAACTATTAGCAAATAAAAAATTCCGTTCGAAATGTAAATTGTATAAGTTACTTTGTGAGGGCATCATTACTCTTGTAATAAAAAAATAAGTGTAATCGGAATCAGCAATTCTCATTTCGATTGACTTTCCTCCAATTTCTTATGGATTGTGGACGAAATGGAGTGACCTTCCTTTATGTTTGTTTTCGAAAAAATGCAAAATATCATAATTCAAAAATAATAATTTCGAAGACATGGAATTTTCACAGAGACTTTCTACTAATTTAAATAAAATAAAAACGGACCAAGCTCGAAAGTTTAGATATTAAGTCAAAAGTTATGCCCCAAAGGCTCGAATTCCTATTCGACACAGGCGTTTAAGTGTGCGCTCACCTGTGTGTAATATAGTAAAAACTTAGTTTAAATAAATGTAAATAGTAACGGCCTAATAATTCTATTACATATTACATTTATAACGCCTCCGAAAATTTAATCTGTGTCATTCGCAAGCCATTCTCTATGCTCCATCACTGCTTAAGTTAACAGAAATTATGACATATCAAGGAAAAGCTCTCTCATTGAAATTCATTCGTAGAGAGAGCTGTGATAGGCGGTCATGAGAGAATGAGGGAGAATCGATTCCCATAAGTACTGAAGTTATTAATTTAGTAAGAGTGGTATGTTGAGATTAGGTATCTCTACCCGTGTGTCAAGTTCTGTCTCTCGACAGGTTGATAATGTAGTGCAAAAATAAATGTAAGTAGATTTTTCGTTTAAGAAGTGGGAATAACAGTGAGGCAGGGATGATCGCGCACGGCTCTCGATCCGTCCGTTAAGAATTGCTCCGGTATTCACCTGGTGTTCACCGAAAAGAACACGGAAAACTACTGATGAGAACAGTCGCCCGCCAGAACTCTCCTCCAGGATGACGGTTGAATTATCCTCAGCTATGTAGCTAGTCGCGTGACCGAAGAAAACCCTAAAACCCTAAAACCTCTCGGTCAACGATGCTCTAGAGGTAACGGCGTTTCCGCTGATATTCTCAACCGGGACGAGCGCTCGTGTCCCGAGCAGGAGGGAGGGCGAGCTGGTGGGCTGGAGATTGATGGAGGCGGGGCAGGCTAGTGGGCGGGGCGGGATGGTGGGTGTGGCGGGTTGGTGGCGGGGCGGGCTGGTGGGCGGGGCGGGCTGGTGGGCGGGCGAGCGGTAGGGCGGCGGAGGCGAGGCGGGCTCCCGGACGGCGAGGGGTCGGTGATTCCCGTAATCTGCGCTGCACGTCTGCGATACTTTCTCCGGGGCCGGCGACAGGCGACGGGCGATGGGCGCAGCCGGCGGCGGGAGCGCGCTGGTTCGAGCCCCGCCCTCGGCATGCAAACGACGCGCGCCGCCGCGCAGGGGCGCGCTTCCTCCAACTGCCGCCGACCCCACGCTTGGGCGGCGACCTCTCAGACGCAGGCACTAGGCGAAGGGGGAGGAGGATAATGGACGTTCTGACACTATATTCAAAAATATAAAGAAGGTTTATGCCTTTTGTACTCGTGCTAACATGTAGTAGGAACGTTTTTTAATTTAAAGCAAGTGAACTTTCAACAAGCAAGCCAAAAAACTAACTTTTCTGCTGTTTAAGAAACCTTCATGCAATAGATATGTATGATACGAATAGTAAAAGTAATATTGTATTTTGCGAGTAGAAATGGTTGCGTCATGAGGCCGATAGATCGAGTTGTGCAATCCTATGAGCAAATTAAAATCACTTTTACAATGTGCGTTTTACACTGTTATATCCATTATATTTTTATTTAAGTGTACAAATCACTTAATGCTACATTAAATTCAGCTGTATCTAATGCGGTCACACGAAACTATCTTGTTTTATTGTTGTTGCATGCATAGATTTATCTACTTTTTGCACTGGTGCTATAAATTGAACTTTTCACGGCTGTGCGTGCCTTGAAATAACCAAATTTACGAGGGATTGTTAATGTACACAATAGTTTGTTAAAATCTATTTAATTTGAACATACAACATAAGTATATATTTCAAGCACTAATGAAGGCATTGTAAAGTGCCTAATCGTCGACTTTGCCTAATCGAATCGTGATGAAATAATATATTTTATCCCTGGCCTGATCCAAGAAGAAGAATCATAGAACCCACGCAAGTATTTTTTGTTTTGCAAATACTTTATGGTTGTCTAACGGCAAATTACAAGTTAAATGAAACAAAATCAGTCTAGAGTTTAAAAAGATACAGTAAATTAATGACGTCAGGGTCTTCCACATCCCTTTGAGATGAAAATGTTTTCTAATTTACGAACCTATAATGCAAATATATTGATCATGCTCATTCAAAGAAAATAAACAGCAGATTTATCATGTTTCGGTATTTCGCAAAAAGAACTTTCTAATTCAGAGTTGTGAATCTAAAAATTTTGAAACAAATTTTGCAAAAAGCAGTTCAGAAAGAAGCAAAATACTCCATTCTCTAAGTTGAATGTACGATACCCTGTTATACAATTTTAACGAGTTGCTATCCCAATTGAGGAGGAGTTTTTAAGTCCAACCCGAAATAAAACTAATTTAAGGGCTAATATTGAACAGTTCTTAGACGTGTATTACGTCAGTGAACAACATGTTCTAATAGCGGCCTGGATTTATGACATCCAAACGTGATCACTAGTTAGATTCAGATGAGCAGTTGTCAAGTGCCTCGCAAGTGTGGAGATCCGACGCGCTACAAGCTGACAAGTGCTTGGAGTCGGGGTTTCGTGAGCGAGTTGTCTTGCACCACGTTAAGTTCCCTTCCCTTGCAATAGTTGTTCAGACGCGCTCTCAGCTTGTCCTTTGCCGCCGCCGCCGCGCGCCCGGGGCCAGCACGCCGCCCGCGCCGGGCCAAGCCGTTGAGATTTACGAAGCGGCGGTGACATTTCGACGTCGACAGCCAACCCTTCCTGCCTTTCTTTGCACGGCCGCTTCTTAGATTAGGCTCAGATACAGTGGCGTGGGCTGCGGATCCATTGCACAAGAAGAATTCAAAACATTTCCTGAAGCGAGCATGCAGCTTTCATTTTCAGGGGCAATAGCAATATTTGTTACTAAGGGGTACGTTATTCAAAAATACTTAACGATGATCTATGCGCATGACCTAAAAAATCCCTCCTTCGTTCGATTGGACTGAAAAGGTTTTTTTTCTCTTATTTTTTACTTTCTCGCTACGGAGTAGAGACAAAGTTATGTAATGCTGCGCGAAAAAATGGAGAATTTTATGCGGAATTTTATTTAAGTGCTAAATTTAGAAAAAAAATCCTCTATCACATGGTGTAGCCAGAATCTATGTTTTGTGGGTCCTTGATACCGAAAAATAGAAAGAAGGCAGAACTGTCTTTCCGTCTGTGAACGCTCGCGGCTCAACGTTCAGCCCATTTTCTCCAAACTTGATATTCCTCAATCGATCTGGCTGATGTCGCGGTCCTTTGAATTTGAAACTGATATTTTAATTTTCGAGGTACTTTACATGAAGCCTCTGGAACATTTTCCAAATTTAAAAAAAATGGCTCCATCGTTTTGGATTAATTTTCGTTGTTGGATAGTGTGAAGAAAGTTTAAGAGAATGGTGCAGGTAACATGTTCGTTAAATAGGAGGTATTGAAAATACTCCAAAAGGTTGAATTTAGCTCAGAGCCGGCAGTGATGCTGTCTCTGAGCGAATCTGACCGGGGGTCCTAGGGTTCGAGTCCTAGGGTTTTCGAGACTAGCTAAAGAGCTAGGTCGCTCTTTGGAGGAGAATTCTTGCGGCTGATTACTCTAATCGTGCTTTCCGTCTTTCCGTGCTTTCTCCGGTCATACCAAGGGAATGGTAGAGCAGCACCCTAAGAAATGACCCTAAGAAGCGATCTTTCCATCATCTCCCTTGCCCTATTCTCTCCTCTTTCTTCCACACACACACTTACATGCATTACATTACCGCACAGGTTAGGACGAACTCAAACGGGAGCTTAGGGCTTGTCCCGGATGCGGCGGTGCCTCATTGCGGAGAGACACTCGTAAGGGAAAATCTACGCAAGTTCGCATGTAGGTCGGCGTCGGATCTCCCCATCCAGCGGGGAAGGCGGAACCACCACTTTCCGAGATAAAACACTCATTACACTGGCGGGACTAGTGCTGGTAGCAGTTGTGCCAAAAAACATATAAATTAAACCAACGAAAAGAAAACCAAAACCAAAACCAAAAATTCCAAATTTGAGTTACGTAATTTTAGGACGGCCTTATTCTGTCCGGCCTCCGTATCTTTTTATTATACGTTTCTCTGCGAGACGTGAACGCACGCATCAGCGCCCAAATGAGCCTCATCGGGAAGCTTCGTCCGCCTCGGAGCACCGCATCGAAGGCGGCGGAAGGTAGGGCGCCCGAAGCGGAGCGGCGAAAGGCCGATGAGCGCAGCGGGGCGTCGCGAGGAGGCTTTGTGAAGGCGGCGGAGGAGGAGGGGGAGGCCGCATCGAGCCGGTTTCACCGCGGCGCGCGCCCGTCGCTCACGCCGCCCCCCACCCCACCCCCCGCCGTCATCGCCTCCACCGCGCCGCTTCCGGCCAGACCAGGGTGAACGAGCAGCAGAAATAATTAATGTCATCTTTCTACATCTTGCGCCAAAGTTTTTTATCAGACGTAGACTCCTTTCCTTCCGTCCGTTAATAAAATCGTAATGAAATGATAATAAGTTTAAAATAAATAATCATCAATTGTTTGGCGATTGTCTTTACCGTGACCGGTCAAAAATTTTACCAAATCAGGAAAGGCAAAAAAGTACATAAAGTTAACGAACAAGAGTTATTAATATTGAGACAAAACAGTTTTTATTATTGGGTCATAACGGGTTCAAACATGAAATCATACTGATAAAATATGATGCGCCTCTAATGTTCAAAAGCTGAATGTAAGAAAAACTGATTATTACAATACGTTTATCGTTACTACGTGCATCTGTAAGCCGAAGCATTCTTACATACTTCCGGCAAGCGTCCAGTAATAGCCTTCAATTACGCTCAATCTAATTGCACTATTGGAATGAAACAAAAAGCATTTAGTAGGATATTTTATGGGCTTTCAGAAGCGTTAATTCCTTCAATTATTGCTCTTGTCCTTTCGAATATTGCGAAAAATGAAAGAGTGTAACTTAATTTTCTCTAAGCGATTGGAAAAGGAAATAGGATAATTTACGACATCTCATGGACTAACTTTTCTCTTGTCATGAAGGCGACGGGGACAAAATATTAAGATCGATATAAAACTGTAGATTTGTAGAAAAAACATTCTTTGTAAAATAATAGAAAATAGAAATTCAAAAATACAGCCTAATTTATGTGCTCTTACGCTGTATCTTTTAGTGAAAACCATTCACCATCAAAATTGATTCAGCCGTTTCAGAGATTACCCCGGATAGACCGATAGGGAGAGAAAAATCATCTCGTGGTGCAGAGCGTGACGTCTCGCATCTCGTGGCGTGGAACAAAACGAGTTTGGCTGCTTCACAAGGGCTAGTCCAACCCCTTTGAAAGTGTCCTATACATTTACCCCTATCCTTATTCCTTCCCAATTCTGGCCGCTGGGTAGTGACGCAGTAGGCGTGTACGCGGGGATGCTACCTGGCGGTCCTCTTGTCAACAGATCGCGACGAGATGTGACGGACATAAAAAGTGTACAGTAACAGAGGATTACTCCAGAATATACGTATAAAGTAACGGAGGATTACTCCAAAAGCGCTCAACACCCAACTAGGGGTTAGGAGACGCGTTGCATCGTCAGTTGTCGCAACAAATATTTTTAAAAAGTTCAAACAATTGACTGGGTATTTATATCTTGTGTGAGATTATAAAGGCAGTTATTTTGAAATCACGACAGACCCACCAATTTAATTTACGATTATATAGATAAGCCAGCATAGAAACCCCTGATTGACAAAGATAGATGAAAATTGTTCCATCAACCAAAGCCTTATTACTTTGCTTAAAAGAAATTCATCAGTCATGTTCAGAAAATTTGATTTTGCTAAAGATTCACATTGAAGATTGACTGCTTATTCCTGAAGACAACCAGTACGTCGAGTTTGAGTACAACCAGTATCTATGTCGAGCAACTTCGATTTTGAACGTACTCGGGTCAACTGAAATTGCTACGTATCTATAATAAAATTCCAAAAAATGTTTTGATATTATAATTGAATTAACTATTAATTTTTGTTTTGTTTACTGTACCTCTTCTGTATTTAGTTTGTTTGCCTTACGTACATCACCAGCAACTATTTCTCTGTTTTGGCTACAATTTACGTAGTTGCAGAAACGTCTTTAGCATTTGAATGAAACTTTTCTTATTACATTTATCCGGAATTCACTTACCGACAGCTACACCCGACAGCTGCAGCATGCAAGGCAGCACGATTTTGATAGAGAAATGTGCTAGCCCCTAGTGCTTCTACCACTTGCTTTGCTGCAATTAACTACACGTGGAATATCAAAACTGCGACGTGCTGTTTCGTTTTTAAGAAGTGCCTAGTTTTTTTTTTCCCACAGACTGGTCATATAAGTCTCTTGAATTAAATGATATTCCGACTTATTTCCTTGCTAAAGAGGTAACGAATAATCGCTTTATTATAATAATAATAATAATAATTATTATTATTATTATTATTATTATTATTATGCGATCGCCATTATTGTAAAAACACATTACATTGTGAGAAATACTGCTTCATCTACAAAATTGAACAGCACTAAATCATGGAGTAATAACCCACTAACAATCATGAGTAAATGAAACGAAAAAATACTACGGTGATCAAAATTAAGAATTTCTTGGTTCCCTCTAGCCTCCCCCTGCCGAGTACAGACACAAAAAATAATCCTACAATATTATTTCAGTGGTATAGATGAGTTTTGCGGCTTTAACACGCAACCATTCTTTATACATGAGATCTCAAACGGAAGAATTTCTCGGAGACATGACGAAATGCACTTTAATTTTAAAAATAAAACAGAAATTGTTGAGAAAATGAATCTAAATATTCATATCAAATCCAACACGCAACATCAGAGCAGCACTGTGAGAATCTATACATTTATATAATTTCAAAAGGAAGCGTTCTAGGGTCTTCCTGAAATTTTGAGGTCAGAAGAGAAGTGTTTCTCATATCGTCCTCTAGTAGAGTAAGAGTAAAATTGTACTTGTCCGATTCTGAATTTTCGCATAGACAACATTATGTAGCTTTTCAAGAGTAAAGAGTTTTCTTCAAATTTTTTTACTATCAAGGAATGCAAAACCAAACTGTCAAGGAAACTTGTATCATTACATCAAATGTTTTAAAGAAGTGTTTGAACTGTTCCAAGAACATTTGTCTATAATACTAATGGACCTTTATTGAAAATTTGTTTCAAATATCAATTTCATTCTTTTTAATATTTATTTGATATTTTGTAAATTCATTGGAAGTTACCTTTATAGTTTTTTATACAAACACGTTGGTTACCAACTCTTCCCCTCCATGGCTTTTTAAGGGCGAAAAAATCCTTCGTACGCCTTCCTTCGAGGGGAAGTAAAGCCGGCTGTCCCATGTAGTAGATTTACTGCATGTAAGATATTCTCAAGCCTAAATGAAGCCTCTGAGCAAAATTGAGTTCCGCCTGTTTCGTCGCCCAAGATAATACCTCATTTCTCCGCTAGGTGGTGAAAGGAGCGTAGCGAAATTTGCGTGGTTAGACAGAAGAGCGGGCCTGATGGCCCGAGTCTCGCCACGTAAAATAAGGCATTAACTAACTTCCCCTTATTATGGAAATAGAGGGATACAGAGGAGGGTGAGGATTAACATTCGAGAGTGCCGATGGGTACTCTAGTAACACAATTAATAGAGTAAATTTATAAGATTTGGTACAGCTATGGTGGCTCAGAGCATCAGTTGATGTCACTGCAGCGCCTCTGACCATGCGCTTCGGTTCGTGTCCCGACGGTGGCAGGATTTTGAACTCTAGCTAGATAGCTAGGTTGAATTCAACCGCTGTCTGGAGGAGAATTCTAGCTACCGACTGCTCTGATCGGTAGTTTTTCGTGGTTTCTCCGATCAACACCAGGCGAATGCCGGAGCAAGCCCTGCCGACCAACTACGGCGCCCGGTCTTTCTTTCCTCTTCCGATGCCGAAGCAGTACCCTAACAAACAGGCCACAGACAGCACGCGATATTTTCTTCCTCTTCCTTGTCCTATCCTCATCCCTTACTTGCACACACATTTACATGCACTCCACTACCATACATGTCGGGAGACCAGTAAAGTGCGTAGAGCTTATCCCGCCAGGGGCGATGCCTCGCTGCTAGCAGATACCTGATTGGGGAAAGCCTTGAATCCTTCAAGCCCAAAATCCTTCCGACTTGTAGGCCGGCACCGGATCACGCTATTCTGCGAAGGAAGATCACCGCCACATTCCGCGATAAAAAAACACGCACTATACTTACGGGACTATTTATCTCAGCAGTTGACGTGCCCGGAATCACTAATCAATTATAAGATTTGCTGTTTCGTACTCTCCTTGGGTTAAATAACGCGCCAAATGAGACCTCTCCCTTCATTGTAGGAGCTCCAGTTTCACCGAACTTTAGAAAAGGCAACTTAATTATGCATTAAGAAGAGGTTTTCATTTCAACTTGTAATTCGCTACATTCAATATGCCATTCTGAATAAGAAAACACCGTACTGTATTCAAATTCATTCACCCCGTCACAATCTGTTATTACACCACAATGAAGCATGAAGCGGCCACCCAGGAGCGCTGGGAAAGAAAGGCCGTTGAGAGGAATGGTCGCTTTTGATCAATGACACGGTACAGTCTGGTAAAGATGCTGCGTAAACAAAATAATCCAGAATTATTTTGTTGAATATTTTCAAATAAATATCTTGAACTTGGGGTATTTCGTAATCCCAGTTAGTTTGAGATAACTGGATAAAAATGTAGTCACGGATGAGAGTTTGCGGAGTTAGAGAACTGCTTATTATTATAAACACATTGATCTTGTGGACTTTAAATACGAGTTTGATTCAGAAATGTATCCTTAAGAGTAAAGGTCTCTTACTAAAGGCAGATATTTTAGGGCGCATTTAAAAAGCACTATAAAATTATTTCCTGTCAGTCTCCTTTTCCGGTCAGTGCCGCTGGTTCTGGTCATTCAAGGAATTGGTGCGGTCGCTGGTCGGAGCTAGTCTGCAAAGGGGTTCGAAAAATGTTGGTCTTTACGAGTAATGGTCGCTTCATAAGAAAGTTGAAAGAAGTTCCTCTAAGCATATTGAAACAAATTTGCAGAATTTTTTGAATTATTGCTCTGTTAGTTCATCCTGAATCAATTTACGCCACTTCTACACAGCCAAATAGCGACTATTAATCAGGATACGGTTGGTGGTTCAAAACATACTACGAGTCATTGTGTAAGGCCGATTCCAAAAATATTTTTGCTCGTTATAGAGGTGTGGTTAGTTGACAGGGGGTTGTTCAAAGTATTCTCACTGCATATTCAAAAAATTCCTTCAAAATTTTGTAACATTTCGTAGGTTCTTTCAACTTGAACCAATGGTTTCCCTTTCTAAATATTCAGGTTGAAATTGTTTGCTGGGATAAATGATAGTGTCTTGAAAGGACTTGAAAACTACTGGCTTTCAAAATCGTTTCCAAAAAATGTTCTTCCTTTTAGAGGAGTGAACGATTATCTGTAACCTTTGTTCAAAGAAGTTTCCCGGCATATTTAACATTTTGAGAGAGTCATTGGTTTATTTCCTCTGTTCATTGAATGTGCGTCTTATTAATTCACTATGTGAGCCTCTCCTGACCATGCGAAAGCTATTAATGTCAGGTGAAAGGTAATCGCTTGAAATAGGTTTGAAAAGTGTTGTTTTTATGATCATTAAAATCAGTTCAAATATTTTAACATTTTCAAGAAGAGAGGTCACCTGACAA
The DNA here is from genome assembly GCA_964035755.1 of Teleogryllus oceanicus. Classification (NCBI taxonomy): domain Eukaryota; kingdom Metazoa; phylum Arthropoda; class Insecta; order Orthoptera; family Gryllidae; genus Teleogryllus; species Teleogryllus oceanicus. The sequence goes on along the minus strand of CAXIVR010000008.1, from coordinate 107,589,736 downwards.
AACTTTCCCTCGAGACATCATTGTTCCGTTTTCAAATAATTCAAACAAATGCATCAGTTATTGCATTACCACACTTCGACAGGTGAGTAGAGAGAGTGGTTGATTAGAGTTGAAAATTGTGGTTGAACTGATTATTGTTTATTTAAAGTTCATTTTTCGTTTTAACGGTTTTGAGCTAATGTATCAATTCGATTACCTGCCTATATTCACTACTCGTGTCGAAGTACTTCTCTGCCTATAGCTACCTACTTTTCCTGAGATGGGTGATGAATTATATGGCAGCTCAAATGTGATATATTGAGATATGAAGTCACAATCACGATGTGAAAACATTCTTGTCATGTGTGGGATTCTGGAAAGACATCAGCCAAACATTTCATTGTCGTAGTTGCTACTGACCCCCATTTCGGCTTCTGTCTTTACTTTCCTGTCCCATACTACTACCTTCGTCGTCCGTATCGGCTGTTGTATTTACTGACCGTAATACGGTCACCGCCTTTAACGTCCGTAAAGTTCTTTTGCCTTTTTTTTCGTAGACAGTTTTTGCCTTTATCGTGCTTTACTAGCAACCGTATTTACTGCCTTTAGTCCGTCTATTTCCTCTATCGTGCAGGCACCGTGCATGGAAGACTATTAGCTACTATTCCACACAGTTATCAATGCCAGGGAAGTTTACTCCCCAGACTAGGCACCTGAGCAATGGCATTTTTTATCCTACACCCCTCCCCGCGGGTACATAGTTGGTCTAGAATTCGGATTAGTTGGAAAGCGATGCAGAAACGCGAAGATCGCGAAAGGCACAGCTACACAAAAAGAGGGGCAGGCTGTCCTGACCACTCGGGAATACCAACTTTGCGAGTTGGTACCGGAGCTGTTCACACCGTTCACTGCGTTCGGGACACGGGCCCCCTCAATGTCCAACCCAAGGGGGCTGTCACCTGGGGAGCACGGAGCCTCCGACCGGTGCGGCGGCCCCTAAGCGATCCACCTTCGCTAGCGGCGTATCATCAGCAATTTGGTCACCGGGGGAGAGATTCCACTTCCCCGCCAGAGCTGCTCTATGTGGAACCACAACAAAAGGCAGCGGCCTCAACCCCGCCCACGGAGTGCATTGAGCGATTTGACACTGAATTGATTAGTGATTTCGGGCGCGTCGACTGATAAGGTCATTAGTCCCATAAGTGCTATGCATGTTGTATCACGGAAGGGGGTGGTGATCGTCCCCCGCTAGATGGGCGCCGACCTACACATCGGTTTGCGAGATTTTCCCCAAACGAGTAACTCCCACCATCGGGGACACCGACTCAGCTGGGTCCTTTGACTGAGCTCCCGACTGGTTTCCCGGCCTGTGCATGCAAGTGTAAATGTGTGTAAGTACAGGATGAGGATAGGATAAGGAAGAGGAAGGAAAGATCGCGCGCGGACCATGGCCCGTTTGGTCGGCTGCTCCGCCGTACCCCTGATGTTAATCGGAGAAATGAAGGAAAACGACCGATCAGAGCAGCCGGCCGCTCGAATCCGGACAGCGGCTGAATTCGACGTGCGACCGTCGGGACTCGAACCCTCCCGATCAGTGGCACTGCAGTGCCATCATCTGCTGCCCTGAGCCGGTGCGTCGGATGCTCCCTGGGCCACTGTGCGCCGCTTCCGGTCAGCGGCCGCCGCGAGCGCCCTGGCCGAGAGGTCCGGCGCCGCCGCCGGTTGCGCAACGGCGCCGCGGGCGCGCGCGTCTTCTTCCCCGGGAGGGGGGCGACCTCGCGCGGGCCGGCCCCGCCGCCGCTGGACAGCACGTTGCGCGGCGAGCGCCCCGCCGAAAGCCAAGGCCCGCGCGCGGCGCTTCGGAACAGGCGCGCCGTGGCCACGTCGCTTCTTAGTGGATGACGAAAGTGGTCTTTGGATGACTTATTAGATGACGAACGTGGTCTTTCGATGACTTACTTATGGGATGACTTACTCATTGGATGACTTACTCATTGGATGATTTACTTATTGGATGACTTACTTATTGGATAACTTACTTATTGGATGACTTACCTATTGGATGACTACTTATTGGATGACTTACTTATTGGATGACTTACTTATTGGATGACATACTTATTGGATGACTTACTTATTGGATGACTTACTTATTGGATGACGAAAGTGGTCTTTGGATGACTTATTTGATGTTTTATTGGATGAAAAAAGTCTACCACCGTGTTGAGTGGTAGTTTTGCCTAGGTGAAGTTTATTTTGAACAGGTTTTCATAATTAATATCTGGGCAATATATTTTTTCCTTAAGCCGTATGTTACAAATGTTAAATACTTTTCACGACTGTATGTGGCTACGTTGAAGACCTATGATATTCGCACCGGGGAGTCCCTCCTCACAACAAAGCAGCGTAAAAAAGACGGTGAAAAATCTCTGAATAAAAACTGGAGTTGAAGACGTTTCGGATGTTGAATATTAATTTCGCCTCAATACAATTTAATGAGTAATATTTTCCAAATTATTAAAAAATGTCTAACACAGCAATCATTCTTAATACTCCCTAAGTATTTTCACACGGATCGTACGCTGGGGCCCTTACTCTTGTTTGGGTCGTGGGTTGTTCAGCAAAACGCCACGCCATTCGTCACACGACGCACGCGGTTACCCACAGATTTTGATGTCCACTTCAGTGTTGATATCGTAGGCTGATATCGTAGGCTTCCGCGGCCAGAGTTATGATCTGGGCTGTCCGGGTGACGCCGCGTCGAAGGCTGGGGTGCCGACGTTTCGAACGACATATCGCGGTCCTCTTCAGGGCTGTACTGCGCCAGGATGTTGGGCGCTCTGGTTTATATAATACTAATAATACTTCAGTGTTATAATAATACTTCAGTGTTATAACTCGCTTTCCATTCAGAGTCACTAACTTACCGGGTGTGGGTGCTGGAAATACATTCGTATGAAATATACTCCCGACACTCATATTTTTATATTAATGTGAAATTTTTTTTTCAAAACTGTCAGTGATTTATTGTAAGTCTCAAATTTTATATAAATACATACACATCTTATTACTCTATAAATCTACAACTTAAGTCTGCAGATGGGCTCATAAAAAGCAAAATTACCATTAATTTTAAAATTATATAGAAAATTTTTCAACTTTCTGGCAGTCTTATTTGTTAGTTATGTGGTTTGTCTTCTATACTCTTTATACAGGTTTCCTTAAAATGATTTGATTATTGTAATAAATTTAAAACCAATGAAGAAGAATCACATAAAAAACAATAGAACCGGTTGAATCAGGAGTAATGGCGACACAGCAGATCCAGAATTCTCTTGGAGAAATGGCATTCTCTACATAAAATTGGAAATAATTTTGAAATATTTAAAGATAACAAGAAGTGACAACAATAAAATAAAAATAAAAGTCATGCACGTTAATCTGTACGTTTAAATAATAATAATAATAATAATAATAATAATAATAATAACAACAACAACAAAAACGATAACGATAACAACCTAAATCATTTGAACTTGTATAAGTGCTCAAGGAGGAGTACATCATTCCCTTTCTTGGTTCAGCGCAGCCTGACCCTCGACCTTCCAACAACTTGAAAGAAACAAAGTAAAAAGAGTGGCAACTCCCCCTCAGTCAGGCTCTTCCCGCCAAGCCACTTCCGACACCAATCAGGTTTAGCAAGATGTTTCAATTCGCTACTTCAATTCGCGCACTGAGATTCGCCTCTGACACAGCGCGAAACGTGGTTAAGTGTTGATGCTGGGCGTGTCAACTACCGAGATCCTTAGTCCCGTAAATGTGGTGCGTGTTATATTCTGAAAGGTGGCGGTGTTCCTCTCTCACTGGAACTTGAGTCCGGCGTGGACGTACCGTCGGTTGTGGTGTTTCCTCCCCAGGTATCTCTCCCCAGCGGACACCGCCCCTGCGAGGACAAGCTCTAAACTTCCGACTGGCCTTCTCACATGCGTGGTAGTTGAGTGTGTGTACGTGTAAATAAGGGGTCAGAGTAGGAAGAAACGTTCGCGCGCGGTCCGTGGCCCGTTTGTAAGGGTACTGCTCCAGCATTCGCCAGGAATTGATCGGAGAAACCACGGAAAACTTCCGATCAGAGAAACCGGCCGCTAATTTTCCCCTCTAGCAAGCGAGTGAATTCGATCGGGCTACGTTGTTAGCATCGAAGACGCTGTCATCGGGATTCGAAACCCACAATCTCCCAACCTACGATGCTGCAACGCTGTAGCCTCAGAGATATCGCCGCAGGTCTGTGTGCATAAGAAATGTATAGCAAGTGGGTCCGGCAGGTAGAGTTACACAGGCGCAGCGCGTTAACTTTCGTTATTAGCGTCGTCGGCATCAGCTTGGCGCCTTGTTACGTAACGCCCCCTCCTCCTCCCCTCCTCCTCCTCCACCACCGCATTCCGCAGGCAGACGCTCTCCCTCTGGCGAATCCGCCCTTGTGCTCTGCGCGGGGCAACTACGGGCGCTCTCTCAACATTTTTCATGTTGAGAGGTTGACCGCGGAGAGACAGCGAGTGCTGGTGCCATTCGTCTGCTGCGCTGGGCCAAAGGGCGCGGCCGCCGTTGGCCTGCGCCTCTCTCTTCAATTCCATCTGGCGCGCGTTGCGATTCGGCGGGTTACTCTCTTCAGATAATCTGAACATGCGCGTCGTGTACCAAATGACGGAGGGGGCTGCTGAACATGATATGTGATTTGTTAAAGAACCGCTACCGCATTTCAAATCTTTTGTCCGAGAAAATGTTTCGTCTGGAGAGATCTTTCTATTCAAGAGAACTTCTATTCGAACGTACTTACTTGGACTATCTTTCCAAAGAGAGTAGTTTCTGTCAGAATAGAATATACTACAGAAACTAATAGTTTCTTGATAAGTTTTCAAATTTACTTTTTGATTTCATCTGCTTACAATTTATTTAGTGGACAAGAGCAATTAGTACATTTGTTCCTTAATTACAGTCATATCCTACAAAATTTTTCAACATCATTTATCAAGTATGTAATTCTTGCATTTCTCTTGTCAACGAAAACACATTAATCTCGAATCTTCGATTTCATTTTCTCGTCTGCTACATACTTACGCAGTAAAGAGAAAGAACTACAAAGCTGAGGCGAAGTGGCGATTTTTTGACAGAAAAGTCGTATTGTCAATTCCTGCTACCGGAAAGGTGGATAATTCTTGCAGCTATATGTAGCAAATTACTTCCTCCAATATTTTCTAATTCTTGATAGGTCCTTTGGTTTTTTAGGCAGAATATTTTATCAATTTTTGTTATAATTTATTACATATTTTTATACTTTACATTACACTTCCTCAACAACTTCCATTACTCTCCACAACACCAGCGCCTAAGCCATTCAGATGATTTTCTCCGAAACTGATAATTCCTTATCAATCTGGCGGAACTGCTAATTTCAAAAGGATATTTTGTATTTTGGAGGTATTTGTCATGAAGTCTCATCGATTTTCAAGAATGTCTCAAAAATGACTTTAAACATTTCATGGCGAATAGAGCAAAGTACGCTTATAAAAATAGCACAGGTCTCATTTTGGTTGAAATAATTGAATTTTATAAAATTGCAAAAGTTTAAAGTAATAAATAGTCGGCCCGGTGGCCGAGATCGCTAAGGCAGTAGTGTCGTAGTGACCTCGGACCGAAGGGTCGCGGTTCGAGTCCCGCCTCGGGCATGGTTGTATTTGTGTTCGTCCTTTCACCCTTATCATCACCATATCGTTTCATCGACATAGTTACCATACCGTTAACAGCAATAGTGGTCGCTAATGACCTAAGATGTTGATGCGACACATCACATATATAATTAAATTCATATATTTTTAATATAAAGTAGTTTTTGCATTTTTTGCGTAAAATGAAGACAATTTTAAAAGAAATATGTAAACAAACGTTTCTCAAAAATAGCTCCAATTTTTTGTTCTTTGAATTTTTTCTCGAAGTACGTTTTTGTGAAATTCACATCATCCTTGAACATCTATTTTCAAAAATAATTTTTCAAACGTTTAAAATGTTTTGTCTTGTTCCTATGATTGTAATATTCAAGTTAGAAAATTTTTTATCTTTAATTTTTATTTTTTAATTTTAATTAAAATGTTTGTACATTTTGCGTCAGTTTGTATTGAGCTACCACTACAAAAATGTTTAAAAATGTGCTATTGTAGCACCACTGGTTTATTATCAAAATTAAAGTTCTGTAAGGCCTCATTCACAATAGAAACTTAAACGTAAATGTAACGTATCCGCAAAACCTGCAAATGAGTAGTAACAAATGAGTAGTAAAAGCGAGACCATTCACAATGCCTTGACGTAACGTAGACGTAAGTCCGTAAACTTAAAAGTTCACAAGCTCCAAGCTTTTAAATAAGTTTACGTCGGAATTCTCCCGAACACCAATCAGAGAGCAGCGTGGAATGTCGATTGTGTTGAGGTAGTTTGTGGTTGTGTCATTTTGTTATTGTAATATAGAAAACTAGTTTGCGAACATTTTTGATGCGTGAGTATATGAAGACAAATCGATAGAAATGTCGAAGAAAAAGCTAGGCACTATTGTGGAATGATCTTTTCACCGGGCTAGAAACGAATCGATCAAGTTTCAGTACGTTTAATTCTGATTGGTTGAGGCGAAAGTTCTTACGTTCGTCATTGTGAATGACTTGTTTTTACGTGTAAATTTTACGTCTAAGTTAACAGCATTACGTTACGTTTAAGTTTGCATTGTGAATGATGCCTAAGAGTTACCACACGTGAAAAACATCGACATCGACAAGAAACTGCGCAAAGAGCACCCCGCCTATACTACAGAGGAATGTCACTGTTCCTCCACGCTGATACTGGCGATACTGTCAACACTGCCGAGAATGCCTGAGAATGGGCGGTTCCGAAGGTTCCGAGCCTTGACAGACACCGCGACGCGTCATTTCACGAGCCTACTGATGAGCGCGCGCGACTCCGAAGCCGCGAAAGGAAGCCAGCGAGGACGATCAGTTACAGAACGCGTTTTGCTCCACTCAGTCGTAACGCACGCAACGACGGATGAACAGGAACAGGAACCAGTATCTCACAGTTGCGTCACGTTGAGCAAATGCAAATGCAAAAGAAGCAAGGAAAACGGTATAATAAAAGAAACCAACAAAGTGAATGATATATCTTCGTTATGACACTTGCCGAGAATTGTTATTTTCAATATCCTTACAGTATTTTCAAATTCCGAATTTCATATTCCACTTAAATGGATTGTTATTTACAGTTTCACAAAAGTAAGGCAAAAACTAAGAATGCAATGAATTAGAGCTTATATTTCGATCTTTATATTTCGATGTTTTGATTACATTTAATAATCAGTAGCAATAAAGGAGAACTGAGGTTTAAAATTGAAGACGTAAGGGTCACAGTACAACCAAACATTTGAGCTCTCTCCCCCGTTGCAATATGTGGGTACACTGTTATCCGCATGCAATTATGCGTTTCCTTTCCTTTCCGCTTGAGGAAAGGCATTGCATTTCGCCTCGTTTCTCAGAACCCTCAACTCAAATACGATGACTATCTCCGGCAGGGCAGTGATTTATGGCCCTCTCCAGTCACGCCGTCTAGTGAAACTTGCACAAGAGAAAAATGATATTTTCAAGATTCAATGGGCAGAATAAGTGAGGGGTTTAAACGCAAATAAGAATTCAAAATTTTGATAATATGCATTAGATGTAAAGGTTAAAGGTTAATAAATCTTGAGTAGAATTTAAAAATAATATTCAAAATAACATTCATTTTCGGAAAGAGCCCTATTAATTTTTACTTTTTTAGAACTTGACATTAATAGAAAAATATGGTTCACAGCGTTGAGATGAAGAAGTGATGAAGTAATTTTCAACTGTCGTCATTGCCAGTTCGTGGAGTAATGTAATTAAGATACGTCATACCTCATACGTCATGTAGTACAATTTCTACTGTTTTTTGACGAACATCTATCAAGTGAAATTAAATCAAAACAATCTGCGACAAAGTGATATAATGACAAATACTCAAAAGAAAAGTTTCATTGATAGTCGAACAATCTGCATTACAAAAGTGGGAAGATAGATAGATAGATTTATTAAAGTTCGCTTTGAGCTAATGCTCGGTGGCAAACATTATTACAATTAGATATACAATTACAAAACTATTACGAATATTTAAAAATATAATTACAATTAGAATTAGAAATTAATATCCTAGTTATAATTAATTTTGACTTATCTATATGTTGACTTATGGCTTTTCTAACACTTCACTCCACTTCACTTCACTTCACTTCATTTCACTGCGCTGCACTACACTACACTCCCTCCCCTTCTGTAATGTAAGAGTAATGAACTTCTGTAAGAGTAATGAACGGCCCGAATCATCCATCTATCGGAGTCGCTCATCTGACGGAATAGTCCTGGGAGGAACCTCCTCCTCGGAGTGGTGGAAGCCGCAGTGCTTGTTGCGCCACAAGTTGCTAATTACCCTTCATTTTACCGTGGGCTCCCAGCCCATCCCTGCGGGCCCCGCTAACCGGTAGTAGCCGCCGGCCGCCGAGTGGGTCGGAAGAGGGAGTTCCCAGGCGCGTGGGTGGCGCGGCGGTTTCGCCAGCGGCACTTGACACTCGGCGCGGAGCGCGGTGCACGAGCACGCGTGCCGGCGCGGGGCGGCAGCAACGAGGCGAGAGGCGTGAGTCAGGACCCGATATTCCCCCGCGCCCACGGGCCGTCCGCAACACTCCGCCCCCCCCCATCAACGAACAGCGCTCGCGGTGGGTGGGTCGAGATGAAGCCAACGAAATTCACACCCGAAAGGAAAGGAACACACAATGCTCAAGGAGTAAAACATTTTAATATTAATGAAGTCATACACTGAATTCGATTTGCTTTGCAGTAATCGACATGTGTCTATTTACTTTGAAAGGAGACATGTGTGAATGGAATTTTAGCAATTTCTCATTTATTAATACTAGTGGTGCACCCAGGGGGAGGGTATCATGAGACTTCAGCCCATCCCCCAGAAGATGTATGACACATATTAAAAAGATAGCCTTTACGAATTTTCTACACTAACGAAAGTCATTCAATATATTTGTTATATAGTTGTTTAGAATGTAAATATTCTACATACTATACAAGTAAAAATAGATTTTATATTCAGCATAAATGAAACATTCTTTATCAAGTCGGCTTCAGAGTGTGAAGCAGACACAGTGTAACTTCACAGTGTGAAGTTCACACTTTACTTTTTGCTGCCCCCTCCCACAGGTTACATTTTTTCTCTTATGTGTAACTCATAACCAAGTGACATCATATTGTTATTTCATTCGTTCAAAAAAAATGACTCATTAAAATCACAATATTTTATTTCCAATAACTTGCATACATCTCCTAAATACTTTTTGTGATTATCTCTTTACGTGTCAATCGTTTTGAGGTAGCTGTATTTCTTTCTTTCTCTCTCACTCTCTTTCTTTCTTTTCTTTTCTTCCTTTTCTTCCTTTTCTTTCTTTTCTTTCTTTTCTTTCTTTTCTTTCTTTTCTCTATTTTTTTCTTTCTTTCTTTTCTTTCTTTCCAGTTCTTTTTTCCTATGCAGCAACTGGATCTTTGGTGGCCCGCTGCAAGTGTGCCGCCACCGCCGCCACCTCGTTCTCTTCCCCGCTTTCGCTCTCGCGCAGGTCACGCAAGGCGGTCGAAGACGCGGCGAAGGGGCCCATCCGTGCAGTATGCACACGACGCTGGTGCAACGGCCGCTGCAGGCAGGCGCCGCCCGCTGCCCCTCTGCCCCGCCCCTCTACGCACAGCCCCTGCCCGCCGCCCCCGCGGAACGAAAGTGGTCGCGCTGCTTTCCGTGCGAAAGGAGGAGGAGACATTTGTTTACTCTCCTTGCAAGTGTCCTCCCCGCGGTTTGTGTGTGCGCAAACGAAAGTGTGTTTGCGCCTGGACATCCTGATCGGAAGCAGGGCGTTCGCTCTCTCTAAATGTCGAGTGCATGCCTAAGTGCTTAGTTCAATGCTTTGTAGGCGTCTGAATTCCACTGTAGGGGCGAACTACTTCTGCTCCGCGGCCACGCTGTTCTCGCGCAACTGCACTCAAGCAACGGAGCAGGGTTCCGTTGCCCGAACGACCCACAACACGCGCAATGGGGCACTAGACTCTTGTAAAGCAGCTACTACAAGAGTCAGAATGGCAAAGAACTACGAATTCTGAACTCATAGCGCCTAAGGATGGCCTCTTTTTAAGTAACCTATTTCCCAACACCCATTTTAGGAAGAAAGAGTAAAAGTTCAAGTTCCTATTTTTAAGTTATTTTTTTACAATATATGTTATATTTGAAATACATGTTCTAATCTTTGTGTTAATGAGGTGGCGGCGGCTGTTTTGCGCAGTGCGGGGGGGAGGCGCAGCGCACACTGCTGTACTGTACCCCACACTGCTGTATAATTTTAAGTTACCCACACTGGGTAACATCATCACATTAATATCATCCTTGTCTGTTGAGCCGACACAGAAGAAAACGTTAAAAGAAGACCGACAAAATTAGACAAATTAGTCTCACTAGGTTTTTAAAAGTAAAATAAGCACAAATAGACATCAATGTTCAAATAGGCTTTTTAGGCGCTATAAAATTGACGGGTTTTAGTACAAAGAAACCTAAAAAATGTATATACGGGTGTCCCTTACTTTGCGGGAAAAAAAGTTTTGCTACTTTTTTTGAGCTCACCCCTATATATTTTCAACAATGGGTAGACAATGGGGAACCTTGTGGAACTCCAGCTGAGAATCTGTATTTATCTGATATGGTGTCGTGAATTTGAATATTGAATGATCTATTTAGCAAGAAACTTTTAATTATATCTTGAAGATATTTGGGAATGCCTAGATGTCGAATTTTGTATTCCAGTCCTGTGAACCAGACACGGTCGAATACTTTAGTAACATCTAAAAATAGAGCTGTCGGGTACCTTTTCTCATGAAATCCCTTCGCAATCAAATCCGTAACTCTTAAAATTTGGTGTTCAGTCGAGTGATTTGCTCTAAAGCCGAACTGGGCTTCAGGTATGGCCTTTGTATCGTATAAGAATTTATTAAAACGAACTACAATGTGTCTATCAAACACTTTAGCTAATGAAAATAATAGGCTAATTGGCCTGTAATTGTCTAGTTGTTGTGGACATTTATTAGGTTTGTTTATTGAAATAGTTATTGCATTTTTCCAAACGCTTGAATGAACTATATGTGTTCATCGATTAGGAATTCTACTTTTTTGCATAAAGAGTTCCACATCTTTTTTAAGTGTGGACGTCTATACAACTGCCAGAGTCTTCTAATTCTGTGTTTATCTTTTATCAACTCCACGATGTGTTTCGGTAGCAAGTAAGATGAATGTTTGTTCGATTGCACTGGTTGACATGATTCTTTAATGGCGCAGCTTATTGCATCTATTAGATTATTGATTTGTAAATCAATATTTATGTCGTTTTTAATAGCTTTTGGGAACGAAAATTGAGTGGATATTTTTGTTCTAAAGAGATCCCAGTTGACTTTGCCATTTATTAGTTTTCTTATATTCTTTATTTTAGGGGTACTCTGAAATGATATTATTATGGGGTTATGATCCGAATCTGGCGGTATTACGGAATGAAAAAAGGGACAATTTATATTTGATCTTGAAACGCTCTCCGTTTCTGTCAAATTATTTCTGCAACCGTTTTCCGAATTTATATCATTTTTGGGAAAGGGTTGCGATTTTAAATTTCCCGCAAACACATCTAAAGTAAAATAATTATCCTACTAGCTCTGCCGGTTGGGTTCTTACGAAAATAATTGTCGCCGGTACTTACTTTCTTCCTAGCAAACAACGATCGTTCGATCCGCTCTCCATACGGAAGAAGCGAGGAATCTGAAATTTGTTTCTGGAAAGAAATGATTAAACTCTGGATTGCACAAGATGCTAAAGAAATGATACTCAGCTTTTCTTTTTCAGAATGAGAACGTTATAAGTTTATTCATCGATTAATCCTTTTTAACATAAAATGTCACCTTGGTCATGACCGATCGTAAAAATTGTCTATAGCGCTATTATTCTTACTATTTTAGATATCCACGCGCTCTTGGACGATTAGTTGTATATCAACTAATTATTAATTTAAAACGGTCAACGGGATACAATTGCACATAACACATTATCCTCCATCCAATTCTCCACAAAAAGGAATATATCACTTTTCTATGTTGTAGATTCTCTCTGGCAACATTTTCTTCCATTTTGATTTTGATTTGTACGTCTACTTCATCATCAAAGAGTGATACGAGAGACAATTATTCTAATAAATACTACATCCGGTGTTTAAATTTTTTTAAAGTTGCTTTTGAAATTTTGGAATCTATTCTTTTTATGTGATTTTAGAACTTTTAAAAACAGATATCTTGTTAAGTAGCTTTTACAGTCGCACTGCTCTTCAGGGATTGACATAAACAGTTACATCGACAGAAAGACACTTTTAAGGATGACATCACGTATTTTACATTCAAACACACCTTGTAAAGTAAGTTCGTATATGTGATGACGGCACGGAAAGAACAATTCCCAGCCCAAATTTTTTCAAGAAAGACATGATCCTTTAAAACTAAAGTGTTTGATGCAGTTGTCACTGCAAAAATTTGTGCATTGTCTCGTTACCCCAGTCGTTATCACATTCCAAACAGCGTTAGTGAGCTCTTTTCCTGGTGAATTCCGCCATTTAGGAAACCCAATGAGCTCCTGATGTCCCCAAATGTAACAACAATTGGAAGTCTTTCTTCTTTTGGGTCCCTGATGTTTCATTCAGGCAACAGTTAATCATTCCAATGAATAGTAAGAATTTCAAATAAATTACTTTTAAAAGTTTAGTTTCTTAAGTTCTCTTTCTTCTTGTGTCTGAATTGAAGATTTATTAATAAAGAGCTCTTCGGTATTGTTAAAGTCCCGGTGAAGGATGTATACAGAACATCAGCTGACATTATCTAAACCATTATTTAGGGGTCATAAAATGTTTAGTACCACACCTTCCAGCTTTCTGTATTGATGTACTCCCGAAAATTCAGAAACGTTGATTTCATCTGAACATATAAGTTCGTTATCTGAATCTTCATACGATGAAGAAGATACAGCCGAAGATGTAGACGCTTCACACTATTTTTTTCTCTTTCCTTTTCTTGTAATGGTTTTTTTCTTTCCTTTTCTTCTTTATCCGCGAGATTTTGGTCTACTCGGGTAAGATAGCACTTACGTTCTGGCTTTCTCGGCCGAAGTAAAATCATCATTTCCAATGTAATCATTTGTAAATTATGCGGATCTGCAATATCAAATGGATTGTTCAATTTTCTTTTAAACTCCTCTTCATGATGCTTAAAAAAGCTTCACACTTGTTTGCGTATTTTTGCAATTTTTCCACTCAATAAAGTTAACAAGTTCTTTGCGAACAATGTGATTAGCTATTGTCGAAATCCTGCTTTATCCTAAAATTCATGCACTCACGAACCACAACTTTAGCATTTGCACTAACTGTTCATTTTACTTACCGTATGATATCAACTAAAGCTTCAAGCACTTGTTTATTGATGGTAAATTGTGCCCAGTTATTTAGTGTTTTACGTTTAAATTAATATTATCTCCTATTGAAAGCACACTTTCTTCGGCACTGCGTATGACACTAACATAAGACATTATGTTAGATTAGCAACCTACAAACACGTTGACATGTCAATTAAAATTCTTGTCTGTCCTCTTGGCTGACCAGCAGTGGGTGGTAGGTGTGGACGTGTCCGTCATGCGAGTTCGTGCTCAAGTCGGCACGGGTTAGAAAACTCCGATCGCAACAAAATTTGTATAGGCATGTTTTAAAGTCATTCGAAAAAAACTGGAGGGTGAGCGTTCAAAAATGTTGAAGTCGGAAAATAAGGGACACCCTAATATATTTCATCAATCATTTAGTAGAAGTTCAATACCTTCATTTAGTAGAAGATATCTAGGGTAAAAATAGGTTTTTATCTGAATATCCACGGTCTAATGATAATTAATGAATCATAGAATGTTAGGAGAAGTTTGAGTGATATCCACAACTGGCGGGTTTGGGCGATGTGTCTCTATCACATGATGTAAGCGATCCAACATTAAGCGCGATTTCAAGGCGCAGTCGTCGGCTCCGTGTATGTGCACGTCCTTGCGCCGTAGGCTGTTTCTTTTTTCCAAGACCGTACAAAATGGAGGAATTTTACGAACTGTGCTTTAAGTTAGTCTTTTCTTAGACCATCTGAAAAACCGTGATTTCACACAGCAAACGCACGAAGATGGCGCTTTGTTGCAATTACTATGAAGAAGAAGAGATAAAACAAATAATAACTTGCATTAGACATATTTTTATAGGATTGTAAAAAATGTTTGTTTATATATTTATGGAGCAAAATTAATTGTTCGATTTCGATTGTTTTGTATAGGCCACAAGCTATTTGTATACCAACAATATAAACGACCTTCTCCGTTGCAAGAAATCGTTCATAAAATGGTGTTTTATGGCACACATATGCCCGTCTTCCCTGGCTGTCCTCCCTGCCTGTCCTTCCTGCCCTTCCTACCTGACCCTCTTCACCACACGTCTTCACAGCTCGTTCTCACTGTCCTTCCCGCCCGTTCTCCCCGCGCATGACTCATAACGGCTATTCTGAAAACTACAAAACGGCATTTGAAATTTGTTTCCAAAATTATTTTTGATTCTTTTATAAATTTATAATGCTGTTACACAAAAAGTAGTATTCTCCTCTAATTTTGTTTGTAAGTTAGTCCCTAATTCCTTTATGTTTTCCTCTGTCTTTTCATTCTGCATTCCTAACCTCGTATCTAATTGCTGCATGAATTGTCCTATTAATCGTTGCATCATTAAATTTGCCCTGTCGAGGTTTCGTTGTTCCTCATCCGGATCTTGTGTTGGCGTTTGTTGTGATTCCGTCGGCGAGGCCATGCTAGTTTCTCCTGACGTTCCTTGTTCTACTTCTACCGTTTCTTTCGCGATCATGGTACTTGGAGCTTGTCCTCCCACTTCCCTATCGCTATCTGAATCCCCAGACGATCCTTCAACGGTAGTTAAATTCCTAGCCGCGTTATATTTATCTGCCATTTTGACTGTATTAACTGTTTGTTGTGATTCCGTCGGCGAGGCCATGCTAGTTTCTCCTGACGTTCCTTGTTCTACTTCTGCCTAGAATCAATCAATCCTCTTCCCAGACACAATACACTTTTACAAATTATTACACACACCAATACCAAACACTATCTCGAACAGATAACACTTTCATATAATACCCTTTTGAAAAACACTCCAGAAAAACACACTTTTACACAACACTTTTTTTTTTCTCTGTAACCTGTTCAGCAATCTTAGTGAATTGTGATTCAATTGTACTAGAAATTTTGGTTCCACCAAATTTTGGTCTCAGTTTTTTCAAATCGAGTTTGGTAAATGCATCCAATAATCGAGCCCCGCTTATGGGCGCCAGTTGCGACCCACCCCTCCGCCGGCTAGCTCAGAATGGGTTTTCAAGGTGGGCGCAAAATAAAAAAATACAATTAGAATAGCGGGGATCAGGGTCATGTGGGCCGTTGTGGATTGAATGCATTTAAACAGAAACTCAAGTCGAATCACTTTCCACTTACTTAAGTATATTCTAATTAAATTGCTGTTACAGTCAATGAACATGAAACACTTTACATATACAAGAGTTTTGTCCTGCTGAAAAAAAGAAAACAACTTACACTCTCAATAATTAACTACACTGTTTCCTTTCTCTCATTTAAATCAATTTCACAGAATACTTAAAACTTTGCCTAATCATTCCAGTCGTAAATTCCCTAGTTGCAACTTTACAATTAGCTAAGTTTTTCTTGAAAGAAAAGATTGATTCTATTTTTCACAGAATATCAGTATAAAGAACCTGTACTAATACTTTCTTTCCGAAACAAATTATTCCTTCTAATATCTACAAATTGTTCAAGTTGGCACGACCTTACTGTGTCTTTTCACGGCGTAGAGAAATCTACGGCGTCGACTCTTCCAGTCGCTCGGTGTCCTTGTCCTTGCAGCTCGGTCGGAGCAAAGCCGCCCTCTGCAGAACCGCACGGTCGCCCCTTTCCATTACCGTTGTTATTCTTTTCGTATTCTTTTATAGAATGTAACTAGCTTTTAATTCCATATTTAAAAGAATCTACAATACGACAACTGAGTCTATCGTATAAGAAGAATAAATATAAAATAAGAAAAAACTGCAAAGAAAAGAAATGAATGGCCTCGTTAGTTTCATGCTATTCACACTCCTCTCTCTTACAAAGATTTTAAATGCGTCACTTATACTTTCATCCTTTCCTGATGAATTGTTTTAATGCCTTGTAATATGATAATTACCTCCTCGAATGTCTTGAATAGGTTTTATCGTAGATGCAGTCCTGAAGTCCGTAGCAGTACGAGGTGCCGCCTTCTCGTGATCGGTAGGTCCTCACTCTCCAGCTGTTACTTCAGAAAAGAAAGCTTTTTTTCTCCCGACTCTCGGTGTCGCATACTCTACCGAGACGCTCCCTTACGGATATAGTTCGTAGTTTTCATTTTCGGATTGTATTCATGCGCGTTGGCGCGCGTTCAAACAGCTCATCTTATTCTTGAATATTGATGTGCTCCGTTTTCCGAGACCTCGGCAAACGGATGGTCACAGTATACCGTTGTAAGCTAATTGCTCATGAGCTCGTGGGATCTTGGGCCGGCGCGGGGCGGCCTTGGCCATCCGCCTGCGAGCGAGCGGGGGCGCGCGTGGGCGCGGGGGTCAGGGGTCAGGGGAGCAGGGGTGAGAGGCGCCAACACCCTCATTAACCGCCGCGCTCCTCTCTCCAACCCGTGACGTGATGCCGAAGGCAAGGCCATTGGGAGTGCTCCCTCACATATTCATTTGCAATACTTCGCTTCTGGTTAAGGAAATGTGTCGAATAACTACCATTAACCCTTGTGGAAAGGTTTTCTGCCACATTTATTGGCGAGAACCAGCAATATATCATGTCACCTCTTTTGTGTAATGTTAAATGACCGTAGAATGTTTTGTGTAGAGTAATGTAATTCTGTGTTGAGTAATTTGGGGAGAGTAAAATCCAGATAAAAATATGGGGGTTTATGGTTGACTTAATTCAGTTTTATAAAAGGAATTTTTATCAAATTTATTATCTTCTGAGTGTTTTGAATGACTTTTTCGCTTGATGGTATCCCTACCTTGGTTGTTCTGGGGGCGATATGACACTTTCAATTCCTCCACGTGAGCCCACACACGCGTTGGACATGTGACAGATTTTCCTGTTGTTATTATACTCGTCCGGACAATCACAGGCAGGTGCGATCAAATCCCCGGGTTAAAATTGTCACAAAAGTCATACAGGCTGAGTTTATCTCAATGCAAGCATTGTCGCTGTATTTCCAATTACCCTAACCGGGAGGTCCTAGAGTTCGACTCCCGACGAAGACGGATTTTCCCTACTAGCTAAATAGGACGGATTCAGCTACTGATTGGAGAAGAATTCTAGGAGACAGGTGCTGTGATCGGTAGTTTTCCATGGTTTCTCCGTTCAATACCAGGCGAATGCCAAACCAGTACCGTAACAAACTGATAGCAGGCCACGCGCTATCTTCCCCTTCTCTCTCTCTCTCTCTCTCCCTCCCTCTCTCCTCTCTCTCTCTCCCTCTCTCTCCCTCTCTCTCCCTCTCTCTCTCCTCTCTCTCTCTCTCCCCCTCTCTCCCCTTCTCTCTCCCTCTCCCTCTCTCCCTCTCTCTCCCTCCCCTCTCTCCTCTCTCTCCCTCTCCCTCTCTCTCTCTCTCCCTCTCTCCCCTCTCTCTCCTCTCTCCCTCTCTCTCCCTCTCTCTCTCTCTCTCCCTCTCTCTCTCTCCCCCTTTCTCTCCCTCTCTCCCCTTCTCTTCCCTTCCCACACTTACACACACACACACACACACACATTTGTCCATTCTCTCCCCTTGCTCACATATACACTTATGTGCACAGTCGGAAGCTTAGAGCTTGACCCGGCCGGAGCTGTGCCTCGCTGGCGGAGATATCTGAAGATAAAATTCCCCTAAGCCGACCTCTAGGGGTGCTCCGGATCTCACCGTTCGTCGGGGGACGAATACGCCACCCTTCGCGAAAATACTTGCGCTACATAAACGGGAATAATGACCACATCGGTTGACCTACCCGGAAAGTTTAATCAATCATCCCAAAGGCAACACGTTTTTGTAATTTTGCTCAATTTATTCCAAATAATTACCAGATATAGATCTCATCATATCTAAATCAGAATTCCCATTATGATCACACTTTTGGTTTCTTTATTATGAGCGAACAAGGTTTTAAAAATATGTTTTAATAATATTTATGGGATGTCCGAATTGAATTAGCATCTTGAAATACTTGTATTTTCATAAATTCGCCTTACTGACGTCGGTATGTAACTTAATTACGAATAGAATTTTCTACAAAGCAGATAGTGATGCAAAAAAGGAAGAAGGTGAGCAACGATGATTGGGTGAACGCGTCGTTGTCATCAACCCCATTTGCCCGGTGTTCCTTTATTGAAACAAGCAACAGAGAATTTGTCTTTCACTCCTGCTTATCGCGTAACGCACTTGGAGGCTTCGCTATCTTACTAGAACTTCAGCAAAGGGATCGAATTTCCTGATAGTGCCAAGAGTTGATTTTAGTTCTCGTTTGTACACCGAACGGAGAGGGTTTATTCAGTCGACGTTCACTGCTGGCAAAAGGAAAAGTTTGTTATTTTTCTTTAATTTTTTTTGTTCCTATGAGAATATTAAATGGCATTGTCTGTTTATCAGTAAAGTAAAAATCTTGAAAATATTACTATTTAGCTGAGCTGGAAACGATTATTCTAAGATGTTTCAATATTGGAACACCAGGCACGAACGGTACCATGAATTATTTCAAAATTCATCTAATATATCTTTTCTTCTTAGATTTTAAAAATTGTGATTTTGGAGGAGGAAAATGATTACTTCAGTGCATTTATTTTCATTATGCCTCCAGACGATGTATCAGTGTGGCGGGCAGTGGGGATGAAGACTGGCGGCACACTGAAAAATCCCCTTGGGACCCAATTTAGAATAGGCACTAATTATGCAATTCAGTGAGACTGAAAGACTCACATCTGTGACAACTAGAGTAATATAAGAGTCTCTAGACACCGATTCAAGAGACTATTCTTTCTACGCCTGTCTCTTTCCGACGTAAGAAAGAAGAAAGAAAGTGGAAAAAAATTGACATAAATCCTGAACTTACAAATTTCAACAATATTACGAATGACATAAGTATAGTACCAAACGACCCACTGTTGTTTTGAACAATTTTTTGATGACTACGTTTGGGGCGTCCTTACAAAAATGATCGTATTGTACTGTAGCAAAAAAATGATTACACATTTACACTTTCTTCTGAGTATGTAAAATAATTCGTTGGAATTCTGATTTTATCAGCTTACAATATTGTACGGAATAATATTTTGATAAATAGGCTCAAGATACTTATAATGAAGCTCTCAATTCGGCAATGAAAGAAACGGGTTTGAATTGATAGAAAAAATATGCTCATTGCGTAGACAATGACCTAAAACAAAATGACATATTTGCAAAACTAACACCTCGCATTTCCTTACTGAATAAACGATATGCAAAATACTATGTTTACTAGAACACTAGCCTGTAGATGAGAGCATGGTACCGTATTATGAAAGGCATAGTGCAAAGCAATTCATTCGCGGTAAAGTGATTGGAAATGACTTTCAAGTGAACAAAATTAAGTTCTCATTGTACAACTAACACAGTAGGAAAATATAATATATTCATGAAAAATTTGATAGACTGGACGGAAATTTGGAGTGCTATAGAATTGAAATCAGATCGAGAAAGTAATGATAGCGATCTGTATTTATGTTCTGTATTGATACTGCTACTCACAATGGCTGGCAGCTATTTAGAAAGACAAAGACAGGTCAAAAATGGATACCTTTCTTTTAGATTATGCTCAAAAGTATCTTCAAAACTATAAAAGTTACAAAAGTAGCAATTTAATATATCTCGCATATTAACTTCTGTGGATATGATAGTACAGGACACGATTTCAACAATAACAAAGCAAAGAAGATGTGCAATGTGTAAATAGAACAAAAACAATCAATGTCAAAAATGTAACCCCAAAAATGCATGAAAACTGTTTCATACTCTATGTTCATTATTTAGCTTTTATTTTGATATAGAAAATAACCAAATTGTATTTTTTAAGTTTAAATAAAGAAAAAAGATTACAGATATGGCCTTACTGGTTGAAAATCCCTGGACCCGTTCGTGTCTGGTGTTCCAATATTGGAACAGTCCATATTTTGAAAATGATAACAGAAAAAATGATAAGTTCTCATTGTACAAACTAACACAATAGGAAAATATAATATATTCATGAAAAATGTTGATAGACTGGACGGAAATTTGGAGTGCTATAGAATTGAAATCAGATCGAAAAAGTCACTTTCATTTGGAATATAACTGTTTATCACCTATATCATCATTTACTTGCTAAATAATAATTATGTAAAAAAATAAACTCGAGCATAAACAGGTTAAAGCTGGTACTGAACTGAGGGGCCGAGCCTTTGTAGCAACCTTGAGCTTCAGAGCCTTCGGGATTTTAGGGAGTTTTAGCAAGGCGAAGCGTTTCAGCTAGCGACAACACTCGATCTCCTGCGCATGCGCCGCATGTGCAGATGATAGAGATTGCAGTCGATTGCTGTACACCATGCCGCGCAAAACTCCCCCTGTTGTTAAACACTGGTAAAACTCTCTCCTACTTTGTGTTTTTTTGGTTCCCTTAACGTTTCCCTGACCACGCCCATGTGCCACCGACCCTTCGCTTCGCCGAAGGAACTAGCGACTCCACCCGGAAAGCCTTTCTAGGAAACCTCATCAAGAAAGGTGTTATCAACCGAACTGTTTCACGGACGCAAGCACATTGGTGAAAGGAACTTAAAGAGTTTCTTGATAGAGAGATGCATTTACTGCAGATATTATTCTTCACGTTTTTCGTGATCTTCGCTCGCGTTAAGAGAAACCGAACTATTTCCCTAATCAGTAAAGTTTGTTATTTAGTTTGGTTGATTTTTTGTTATTCTTGTACTTGAAAATATTTTTCAAAATTCCAGTGTTTTTTTTCCTCGCAGTATTTAGTATTTTTCATATTAAATACTCAAATAAAAGTCTAAATGATTCTATCGCGAATAAAAATCCTTTTTTATTGCAATATTTCTAGTATATTTTCTAACACAAGTGTAATATGTTTTTATACCCTATTATATTACATTAATCAGTCATCATAATACTTTCATCTCTTGTAATTGCATAGCTCCAGACCCATTCTATCATAACTACTTAACGAGCATACTTTCAGATGGTAAGAAAAGATTACCACCTAATGTTTTGAAATATACGATTACGGTACATCAATCAATAATCAACACCGAATACCACGCGGTGACGAGCCAGGTGTTAATGTAAAACGAACATGGCGTTTGAAAGCAGTCGCTTCAGACTTTCTTCGTAATGCCATTCCCGAACGCGCGTCTCCAGGCGGCCGTTGTCCATTAGCGCTCGTTAGATCATCCTCGACGCGCGCGGAAGGAGTTTCACGGCCTGATTCACGCATTCGCTGGGCATTCTCACGAACCTCTCCTTTCCTCGTTACCTTGAGGTCATTCATTTGCACATTAAAGCATTTTGGCTGTAAAACAATATGTGAGTGATGCGCTTTCCCTCGGTGCTCATGTAATATTCTGTGAAAGCACAAAGGATAATTTTAGTGTTCTAGATTTGCGTTGAAAAAAGAAGTGAAAGAGCAGATAAAAAAAGGAAAGTGAAGAAAGAGTAGCAAGTTAAATGTTTGAGATGAATACACGAACGAACATGTTTCAAAAGAATTCTGTACCGTCACTGTACTGTCATGACATAATTCTGAATGTTTCGTCACGACTTTCAGAATATCATTTGAATATTAATTAAATGTGATTGTTAAGCAACTCCCTGAACTCTCTCCAATCCCACATGGGAGCTGAACTTGTCACATTGCGGAGGGAAGTATTAAAAGTAATGTTTTTACGTGTTTGCAAATCGTTCAGTGCATAATATTTATTGATGCAATTAACATTACACAGTCACTTGTTCTGTGTCGTGCCTGTAACATGAAAACACACCATGAGAAATGTTAAGTAAAATTATTTTTCGAGGGCACACCCTTAATTAATTTCCAGAAAAATATATGTTCGTGTCTTCGTTCATGTGTTCTATCTAAATTGTGTCGACTCATGAAAACGAAAAGTGTCAGTACGAACTGGAAACGTAGGACGATCAGAGGAGAATGTTCACAGCATAATGCAAGTCTGAATAGAATAATTATGTTTAATTAAGACTATTTGTTCAACTATTATTTACTGACAATGCTCACAATATTTTTGCTTCAGTAACCACGTGTATGGCATTTAAATTCAACTTGAGTAACCAACGACCACAGCGATTTAAGTGGTCGACGTTTTCCAATCGAGTTCAACATGCATTGCACACGTTGACCTGTGTATTTCCGTTGAAAATCTATTCATGTGGGAGATATGATTAATTTACGAACCGAAGAATAAGAAGCAGAAAAAGAAACAGGTGGGGAAGAAGCAGCAAATGAAGAAAAAATAGCAGCAGAAGAAAAAGTAGAAAAAGAATCTGTGGCAGCAGATGAAGAAGCAAAAGAAGAAGAAAACGCAGGAAAAGAAGCAGAAACCCAATTCCATCACCTCCGTGGGCGATGCTCGAGAAGCTCTGCCCTCCGCCGACCGCCGCCCCCCGAAACGGAGTTGCGCCAGCGGGCGACCGCGAGAGGTTCCCAGCCAGCGGTGAAGGGGCGCTGGAGCAGTCGCCCGAGGGGGCGGGGCTGGTGAAGGGGACCACGCACGCGCCCCGCCTCTTTCATCCACGACCCATCGCCTTCGCGGCCGCTTTTTACAGGATCTCATCTCTTTTCTCCTCGTCATGTGACGTGCTTTTCAGATGGCCTCTGGGAGGCGGAATTCGAGCTGGATTGTCTCGGGTTTTCAATGATTGACTGATTAGTGTTTCCGAGCGCGTCAACCGCTAAGATTCTCTAAGTGTAGTGCACATTTGAACACGCGAAAGCAATGATCTTCCCCAGCTGGATGGCGAGATCCGGTGTCGACCTACATGTCAGCTTGAAGGGTTTTTCCAAACTAGTTATCTCTCACCGGTGGGGCAACGCCCAGCCAGAACAATCTCTAAGCTCCCAACTGATCTCCCGACATGTGTGGTAGTGTAGTGCGTGTAATTATATGTAAGGGGAGAGAATAGGACAAGGAAGAGAAAAGACAGATGGCTCGCGGCCCATGGCCCGTTTGTTAGGGTTCGAATATTCACCTGCCGTTGATTAGGGAAGCCAAGGAAAATTACCAATCAGAGCAGTCGGTCGCTAGAACTCTCCTCGAGGCCGTGACCGAATTGGAACTAAGGACTAGCTAGTGTCGAAAACTCTACCACCGTCGGGATTTCAATCCTAGGACATCCAGAACAGAGCCACTGCATTGACCTGTGCCACATAAGCCAGTGTCTAAGCTTTTGCTTCAATTTCGTAGTGTGTTAAAAAAGATCTACGCAATGATATGTGTTTTAGAATTGTTTAAAAAAGTGGAAATAGTGATAGATAAATGTATTATAAGTTATTAGAGAGTTATGATGTTTGTAAACGAAACTATGGTTTGAGAGGGATTCGAAATGAGAATAACTCAATAATACATTGTGATTTTATAAATTAATATTTGAAATTTAAATTTTTTTTTATTTAAAAACAATACTATCAAAATATATTAGAAGATTCTGAAGAAAATATAATTTAATACTGAACAATAAATATTAATTAAAAACCTAAATACAGGAAACTAGTAATCTATTGCAGCAAAAGCTGCTCCCAAATTGGTAACTATACGAGAAATTCATTAAAGCAGATTTGAAGAGTAGTGAAAAAGGATTAAAATTACTGATAATATAGCTTTCTGTAGATGACGTCGTAGTAATCAGAGCCATTAAATGCTTTTTCACTGTAAGAGAATGTAAATATTTTCCTCGGGATTTTCAGACTGTGGTCATTTGCCCGTTTACGTAACGTCTCATAAAATGCTCGTTTATTGACACTGTCATAAAATAAAGTAAGCAAATTAAGAATCTACCTATAATTGATACATGATACCAGGATATAAAGTAATGCTTGTCAGAAACAACTGCCTGAAATGATTAGCAAAAATATTTCTTCTTCTTCTTCTTCTTCTCATTTTTGCTGCGTCACTTAATTCTGCAGCCAACACAACTAAGTGGATCCCCCTAGAGCTCAGACACAATATCACATTTTATTGCCCAAATCAGCTAGTTTGTTAAGTCCCATGTCTGTGGACATATATCCCCGTGTGCACTTGAAGTAATTTAAAGTATTTTGTTGAACTTAAAGTGTAAAAATTCATTGCGAGCTCCATTTTGATAAAATAAAACAATCATCCATTTTTCTCTTTCACTCTCCATGCATGTGTGTATATTTGAACTTAACTCTCGAAATCCAGGAGTAGTATCAACTTAACAGTATACTCATATTACTTTCAATTGAAAAGATGCTGTAAGAATAAGACACCCACAAGGCCCCCTAGGGGTGTTACATATTGTAATAATGCACAAATGTATTGAGTAAGCAACCTGCAATATACCTGTAGCTGGAAGGTGGTGCTGGTGAGGCTGTATGTGATACCTATATGTGATAAATAGTATTCGTGAAACGCCGTGTAATCAGCTAGCATAATAAAATTAATTAGTACATTACCAGGATGTAAAGGATGCTAATAATTAATTAATAAATTACTTCTTAATTATTAAGTAACATGAAGTTTCAATTTTCAAGCATTGCTTAAGGATTCATTATTATTGAACTATTCACCATCAGGATAAATTGATATTAGTAGAATATCCTGGAATACGAAAGGCAATGAAATTATAAGATCTGTTATTTTATTTGTATTCAATATTTACGTATCCATGCCTTATTCATGTGAGAAAGTATGTGCCATATCTGAACTCTTGAAAAAATAGCGTTTCAGTTGTAATTATAGGGTAATAATAGAGAGTTGGACGAGAATTACGATTTTATTGCTCTCAGAACTCACAACTCACATTGAAGTCTGAAGTTTATGGTCTATGAAATTTTCTCACAGGTAGAGAATGCACTGTCCCGTCACCCGATTTCCAAATTTCACTGAAATCACGATTTGCTCTCAGCAAGATGATATTTCACCTGAAATTAATTTGTAATTCCCTAGCTCTGTATTTGGGATGGGAAAGTTTGGGAATACAGTGAACTTGCACGTATCTTCTAAACGCCATACCGGGAGCGGTAGCTCAGTGCATCAACTGATTCCACTGCAGCGCCTCTGACCGGGAGGCCTAGGTTCGAGTCCTGACGGCGGCAGGATTTTCGACACTAGCTTTTCAGCTAGTCGAATTCGTCACTGTCTGGAGGAGAATTTAGCGGCCGGCTGCTCTGATCGGTAGTTTTCCGTGGTTTCTACAATCAACACCAGGCGAATGCCGAAGCAGTACCCTACAAACGGGCCACGGACCGCGCGCGATCTGTTCTTCCCCTTCCTTGTCCTATACTCTCCCCTTACACACTCACTTACACTAACATGCACTACACTACCACATATTCCGGGAGACCGGTCGGGAGCTTAGAGCTTGTCCCGGCTGGGGAGGTGCCCTGCTGGTGGGAGAGTCCTGGTTAGGGGGAAACCTTACTAGCCGACGGTAGGTCGGTGCCGAATCTCGCCATCTAGCGAGGGAAAATCACCACCATCTCCCGAGAAAGCATGCACTACACTATCGGGACTAATGACCGAAGCAGTTGACGCGCCCGGAAACACGAAAAAATCAATCGATCTAACGCCATAATCTTATATGTGCGCCACATTACCTGGAATGGTGGGCAGAGTGGGGGAGGGGCAAACAACAAGTAAGTTATGAACCGAGTTCTAAATGTTAGTACGTGTGTTCTTGGTCTGGGGCTGATGACATTTCTTGCCCGGCTCTGAAATGGATCTTTCTCGTGAAGGACTCTATTGGTGATTAGCGTCGCCTTATATGTGAAGAGAAGAACTAAAAGGAGAACGATTTGGAGAAGTTTGTAACCAATAGTTGTTGCTCCTTTTCATGACTAAGGAATCGTGACAGGATGTACAGAGGTCAAAGAAATCAGGTGCAGGTTTCCGCTAACGGAACATCGGACGTAAATGATCTAATAACTCGATCTCTACTACGATAATAAAACTATTATTTCTAGAATATGATTGATGTCATAATATGTATTATAATTATTGTTATTATTATTAATATTAATATTGTGCGGATAGGGAACACGTTCGTGAAGGTTAAATTATCATAAACTGTCGCAGAAATGAAATCAAAAGTACTGATGAGAACATACAAGTATACAACGGGATAAAGAATACAATTGTACACACTATTGCAAAAGTTTACAAGAATACAACAAAAGAACGTCAATAATGTAAAATGAATTATCTATCTCCTTCCTAAGGGTTGGACATTCTGAAGATCATTAAACGCACCCTTTCGAATTAACGTCAGCTCGCCAGCTCCATGAGATTCGTATAATGCCAATTCTTCAAAGCAGTCACCTATTAATCAATTTTTTGGGAGGATGGGACTGTGGGAGGGAATACGTAAGAACATAAGTCGTTTATCTTTCCTCTTTGGGTTTCGGACAAATAAGTTGCCAAATTCAGGAACTTCAAACATTTTCTTAAAAATAATTTTTTTAAATTAAATCTTTTACATTTTTCGAGGAAAATTTTATGTGTACCTTGGCTCATAGGGTTCCTGTCACAAGCTCAATAATTTCCGCTTGATGCAGTGATTTTCACTTATATCAGCAGCAGCATCACGCAAACTTTATTTTGGGTTTGGTGCACAAAAGTATGACTATTTCAAGTTATACGCCATTCATCAGCACAAATCCACTTTACCCAATCAACAGTTAAAAACCTACCTTTACCATATTTAACCACTAAAATTGAATCAAGCTTGGCTGTATTGGGATACATTCCTATATTCCTTAGTCTCTAAACGAATTTAATAGATTTACGTAATAGACATCCTACGTATACAAATTCTGCATTCATTATTACAATCAGGATAGAGCAGAGTGAGTTAAAGATATCTGCACCTATTTGCAAAGTTTATTGCAAATGTATGTTGCATTTGAAACCATCCCGTTTTAAAAATAGTCGCAGACGCGAAATTAAACTTTGAAATAGTTCAAAATGATTTACTACCTGTCGATGAGTTTGATCAGCTTCCATTTATTGGCGGGTCACCGCGCGTTCAGTTCCAGAATTGCACCACCCTCTGATCTCAACAAGAAAATAATTGATAGTACACAATGTTTGTTGTTGATAATTGACAGGGCTCGTTGTGTGAGCTTGATAATCCGATCTCGTTAATCTGTTACCATTGAATTTGTTTCATTTTACTTTTGTGGGATCATAATACAATACCAATTTGATACAATCCTGTCTTTTGTGTCTCATTTTTTGTCCCGTTTGTGCAAAAGAGCGCCGTGCCTTTCATGTCAACGCCTACCTCAGTGTTGCTATGCAACCCAGTGCACACTCTTGTCATGCGTGAGAATAAGAGCAGAGGACATTCAACAGTTGTTCCTTTGTGCGTTCCCTCCAAACGATGTGCAGGGAGTTTTCTATAAGATTGTAGATATTACATAATTTCTCTTATAATATAAACTGGTATAGAACTTACACAATATAGTTTGTTCTTTTACTTTGATTATTTGATTGCTCTTCTTTCACCATTTCCTTGCAGCTTTGCCAGCAAAGAGAAATAGCTATGCTTTAAAGTGTGTTACAGCCTCCGTTCCTGAACAGGAAGAAATACCACGTGGAGGTGACGTTGGTTACGAGGATGACATGATCAGCAGAGAGAGTGGAGGTTGAAAAATGAATCTCGAGGAGGGGGCACTGAAAGTCCGCACAGTAGCACGTGAGTTGTATTTATTCTTCAACAACTTCCCCAATATTATGGCGTAGACTTTAAGATGCCGGAAGTAACACGCTGGTGTGGTGTTTATGATTCAATTGACTTTAGCGTGGGAGTGATCATTTGTGATATTATTTATGGACGGATCACTGCAATATATTTCTATTTATACTACGTCTATCGCAAATCGTTTAAGTAATAAATGATACAATGCAGAACAAATGAGAAAAGAATAATTATTATAGTGCTGGATATTGCAGACCAAGGCAGCTAAGGTGAATGCGCCAATCTCTCAATTCAAAAAGTGGTGCAGTCGAGTCTCACTTTGGCACATGTCGAGCACAACTTTTTATTGGTTTCTTTCCCATTCAATAATAGTTTAATTATATTATCGTGGCTCTGGTGGTACTATTAGCGTATTGATCTATTATACAGAAATTTGCGAGTTCAAATCTGATCCAATTCGTGGATTTTTAAGAACGAAAAATGTATTGTCTTGGTATGAGATATATGTAAAAGATACCTGAGCAGAAAAGAAAACCTCTGATTCAAATTCGCCTGTTTCTTCGCGAGTTACATTCTCTCTCTGACAGACGGTGAAAGGAGCGCAGCGAAATATCAGTGGTCAGGCAGAAGAGTTGGCCTCATGGCCTGAGCGTCGCCACGTCAAATAAGGCATTAATTTAATTGACTTGAATCATACATTTTTCGTTATTAGTTCATCAACATATTTAGTTCATCTTTGAACTTGCAACTATAATTATTGTTAACCTCCTGACAGCTGACAGTTCTTGAAATAGTTTATTTACAAAGTTATTAGCAAAAATACGGATCAAATATTAGTAATCGTATATTGTGAATATCAATAGTATACTATAAGAATATCAATAGTATAACTATAATAATAATAATAGTAATAATAATAACCATTAATCCAAATCATAACAATAACCATTATTCCAACGTAAGTATTATTCCAAAAGTAAAGTCTGTATTTAACATTATTGTAAAACTTTATTATAACTTCCGTTTTGAGAAAAGCGCCATTCTCATTTCTGTGTGAGTGGGAGGAAGACAACTTACGCCTTACGTCCTCCCTTTTTCTGGGCTGATGATCACTGCCTCCGCCTTACACTCAAGAAGTTTCCTAAGGTGAAAACAGGTAAATGATAAATGAAGTGAAATTACGACAGGAAGTGTAACATTATGTTGTTTTATATTAATTCAATACATTCTCAAACTAATAAATTCTTCTATAAAATTATGTAGTGAATTGTTTAATACATGTGAGCATATGATCTCATTGTATTTAATAAATAAACCTGTAATAAATAATTATGGGTGGAGTTATGCTCAGATTAAACGGAAAACAAACCACGCCACAATTGTAAAGAGAAAATATTCATATCGTAAGCCAGACTCGACCTCCCAACCTTCGGTTTCGCCTTCTTCAAGGATGTCTCGAGCCTTCTCCCAACCGAGACAGGAAAAAATTCCAAATATGCGTCTTGTTTCAGAAACTACCCACAGCGATAGTGATTCATCTTACAAGTAGCTAAAAGAGATCATTAGTTGATTTTAATCGAGCACGGTTGCCAAAGATTGTTTGTTAACCGATCGCTATTGCAACATTTTGACGCTTTTGTTTATATGATTAATGGTATTATATTGACTTAATGGTATTATATTGACTACTCTTTATTATTTGGAATAAAAGAAGTCACTTTAGCTACTACAAAAAGCCTTACTATATCCCATATAATAAGCAATGCAGACCGAATCTGAACGCATAAGTAAGCATCATATTCATGATCGAAAATACCGATACCAAATCTCTCAGGACGTCAGGAAACTTAGCACGGGAAAGAGTACGCGGTCCGTGACCCATTTGTTAGGGTAGTGCTCCGGCATTCGCGTGGTGTTGATCAGAAAAAAAAACGAAAAACTACCGATGCGAGCAGCCCGCCGCTAGATTTCTCCTCCAGACAGCGGCTAAATTCGTCGTAGCCATGTAGCTAGTGTCGAAAATCCTGCGACGTGGGGCTGCAACCCAGGACCTCCCGGTCAGAGGCATATCAGAGGCATCAGTTGATGCCCTGAGGCACCTTTGCCGGTTCCAACTTTTAGTGATTCTGTCAAACAGTGCTACGATGTGAAGGAACCTTTCAAACCTGTAACAGAACTTCTAAATAGATTTCTCTAAATAGGGCTCAGGAAATATCATTTTAATGACTCGAAGACGCATCGTTTCCGAGTTATGCACGATGGTAAAATATGTTGTAATGTGTGCTGCGTGCTGTATATGGGCCTGATTTTCCACTAATGCCATAATCTTCAATGTTTTTCATCTATGTAATCCGTGTTGAATTTCTTTGATGCTGGACTGAGGAGTCCAGCATCAAAGAAATTCAAAGCCCATCCATCAAAGCCTATCCATCAGTAGTACACTTACGAGTTTTATAAATTGTACAACCGTCATCTTTATTTAGTGTATTATATAATATAGACGAGATGATTCACATGATTAAATAGTGTGCGATATTGTGTGATTTTACCTCCACGTAGCAAAATGGAAACAACTATGGCTTAGTTGGTTTTCTATTTCACAATCGTAGCAAAAACGGAGGCTCCTACTTTGCTAGGTCTGCAACAAAATGCTTAGCGATTATACATACTTATACAGTAATCGAGTAACCTGCGTCTGTCCGTCACTCACAGTTAGACCACTTTTCACCAGTTAGATCACACCACACTTCACCAATCGTGACAAATTCGAAGCCCCTGAGTCTCCTGATGGGAAACTGATCATTTTCATGCGGATCCATGCAGACGTTTCTAAAAATTATCGGAATAAAGTTGTATGTTTTTTTTTAAATTTTCTATTTAAGCAACTAAAACGTGTTTTGGATGACTTACGTCCTACAGAAGTGATATATTGCTCATTCGATTCCTCCCATGTAGGTACAATTGATTGGCACGTCTCTTTGCCGATTCACTCTTGGATATTCTGGATTAATTCTAGAAAACGTGTGTTTTTGATGGATTCAATGTACTTCCGAGTACATTGGTAAAACGCTGTAAATCATTATACTTTCTTTACTTTGATTGCTAGGTTTGTAAATGAATGGTTACAATTTCATTTAGCAGATTGATGATAATTAAACCTAATTTCGTAAACAATAAAAATTAAACAAGTATTTAAATCCATTATTTTATTTATTTTCCACTGAAAGTGTATGAGCGAATAACGTAAATGTTTAAATTTTATTTTTATTGTGATCTTGCAAAGCACAAATAAAACTTTTTTATAGTGAAAATACTCGCCGAAACTAGACTTATTATCTAGTTCTTGCTTTCCTTGATCGCCAACTAACCGTTGTCCAACACGGATGATGGTCGCCCTGACGTAACCGCTGGGAGGGGTACGGGGGCGATGAGACAGGCGGAGGCGTCAGCGCTTCGATCGGTGGCGGAAGGAGAAAGTATCAAGCGCCACTTGCGAGCGCAACTGGAACACATTCACTTCACTCTGGCAAGCATTGCATGCCACTGGCACACTCCGCTGCAAACGAATGCCTGGTGGCACGAGGATGAACTCGTTGGCGATGGGAATAATCCGTATTTTATCTGAGAAAAATATCTAGAACCTCCGTGTGACCGGCGGGTTGTATTTGAAACAAATGTATCTAAAATCTATATCTAATCTCTATCTAAAATCTGTACCTATATCTAATATATTAAAAAAAACGATCACTGCTCATCGTCAGTATGTAATAAGACGTCTCTTGTGTTCTTGTTTGGAAAATATTGGATATCCAAATGTTAATTTTTTTGCATTCTCGCATCTCAGGAACGTTTATCTTATGAAACACGTTTGTGCTATTATTTTGATTAATATTTCCACAAGGAAAAGAGAAAGTGACGTGCGAGAACCCTTCCTAGAACTATGTTGACACAATTGAATGTCACATCATTTATTTGACTAACAATAGTTTTCAAAGGTTAAACAACGTGTACTTTCAGATAAATACATCAAAACCAATGCAATATCTTAAATTATTGATAACATTAGTAAATATTATTAACAGTTAAAATTTGAAGTGGATTATTAAATAATTATTAATATTAATACAAATTTTTTTTCATTTTAATGTTATTTTTTTTTATGATGTTTTGTGAAATTTAATATCATTTTGAAAGACTGTTTACGAATAATCCAATTTAAAGTGTAATATAATAATTCCAACTTCTTTCTCAGTTCCCTATGGATTTTTACCTCACACTTACTAGTATTTCTTACAATTTGTCGAACCACATTAATTGTAAATTTAATTATAGGGTGGCAGAGGGGGGCTTTCCAATTCGTTCTCTCAGACGACCATATCACAATCTGAGAAGAGGAGAGGCGAAATACGATAAAGAGCGTAAAATAGGATAGAGAACTGACATAGACATTTGAAGTGGAGTATTATGTGAGAAGGCAGAATACAAAATAGAAGTCGAAGAGAGAAGCAGGAGAAACTTAGAAAGACTGTAGTGGGGCTCTAAAGATTGCAGTTGAGGTAGCTCCGGGCATTAAGTGATGTCCCTACAGGGCCTCTGACCGGGAGGTTCTTTGGTCAAATTCAGCCGCCACTGAAACATTGAGAATTCTACCGACGGGCTCCCATACACCTACATGCACTACACTATCACACATACCGGGAGTCCCGTCGAAAGTCTAAAGCTTGTCTCCAGGAGCGGTAGCTCAGTGCATCAACTGATGCCACTGCAGCGCCTGTGACCGGGAGGTCCTAGGTTCGAGTCCTGACGGCGGCAGGATTTTCAACACTAGCTTTTCAGCTAGGTCGAATTCAGTCGCTCTCTGGAGGAAAATTCTAGAGACCGGCTGCTCTGATCGGTAGTTTTCCATGGTTTCTCCGATCAACACCAGGCGAGTGCCGGAGCAGTGCCCTACCAAACGGGCCACGAACCGCGCGCGATCTGTCCTTCCCCTTCCTTGTCCTATCTTCTCCCCTTACACTAACATGAACTACACTACCACATATTCCGGGAGACCGGTCGGGAGTTTAGAGCTTGTCCCGGCTGAGGCGGTCCCCCGCTGGTGGGAGAGTTCTGGTTAGGGAGAAACCCCACTAGCCGACGGTAGGTCGGTGCCGGATGTCGCCAGCCAGCGAGGGGAAAATCACCGCCATCTCCCGAGAAAAAACATGCACAACACTAACGAGAGTAATGACCGAAGCAGTTGACGCGCCCGGAAACACGAAAAAATCAATCAATCAACCTGAAGCTTTGCTGGGGCGGTGCCCCGCTGATACGAAATTCGTGGCTGGGGAAAACCCCGCTAGCCGACGTGCAGGTCTGCACCGGATCTCACAATCCAGCGGAAAAGATGGCCGCCACCTCCCGTGATAAAAAATGCACTCCGCTTATGCCGCTTATGGACCTAATGGCTATGGCAGTTGCCGCTCCCCGAAACACGACATAATCAGTCAAGAGCGGGAAAGAGAAGTGACAGAGAGATTGGAAAGTGGAGTTCAGGTGAAGCAGGCAGAACACAAGAGAAAAGACGTACGGCGGAGTAGGAGAGGCTAAAAAGAACGTCGCGGGGCCCCAAAGAGGGACGTCGCCGCCGCGTCTCAAGCCGAGAACGCATTCCACAAGAAACGGAGCTTCTTTGCAGCAGGGAGCTCCAGGAGAGACGAATTTCTCCCGCTCGTCTTTCACTTCGATTTCCTCCTGATGAACCTCGCCCCGACCGGCGCAGTGTCATTTTCGGAAGGAAAGTGGCGCGTGATACTCCACTTCTGGGAATGGCAGCCATTTGCTCTGGTGGATAAAGACCAGTCATGCAGTTTTGTTCCCTTCCTCTGAGCAGCTGGCAGATGAACTGCAGGGAAGTAACTTGAATGCGCATGCAAGTCGTATAGCGTAAAATTAAAAATGGCTCGCGAGTTTTTGCATGTTAAGGTAGTCTGTTTAGCTGTACACTTACCTTCTTGAAACACTTCCTTGATCTCAAAAACGCAGTCAAATGATTCCTAAATAATATGTGTAAAATATCCATATACTCATAGATAATGGTTGTGAAACTATCATTACAGAATTTAGGTACATTTTTTTTAAATTTTTTAATAGCACTAACAATTTCTATAAATAATGGAAATCTAATGTCAATTTTGTCGAGTCGCAAATACCCCCAGTATACCCACATATTCAACAGATCTTTGGAGACAATTCAAGCGTGTCAAATAATACAAGTAGTCATTGGTTTGTACTCTATCTATATAAATGTTTGATCATAGCATTTGGGAGCTACATTGTATGATTCTATCGTCAATTTACAGGAATACGTCCAGTTTTATATGCTTGAAAACTTCAAATGGATTCAAAATACAGGTGTAATATTATTATAAGCTGATTTTCCAAACTTTACTGACAAGAATGAATACTGTAAAGAGACATTTCTAATATGAATAACCTTAACGAACATGAATACCCTTATTTGCTACTTAAAGAAATCGAACAAACAAAACTATTCTGAACCCAAATTTCTCGTCAAAATAGTATTTCTTATATTGTCGTGTAGAAAATACTGTATTATGTGTGCAACAAGAAGTACTTTGGGATTATGAATACAAATATTACTTTACGTGTAACGCTGCAAAAACCTGATTATTTAACTGTTGAAACAACGTTATATGGAGTTGATTATCATTGATTAGACTTATTTGGAGTTGCTGACGAAGTTTTCTGAGCCTGGGATTCCGAAAAGAAGTGTCAGATTCCTTAAACCCGTTATACACGAGACTTCCGTTCCACGATGCTGAGTCCTTCAACCGTTTCTCGAACAGACGACCTTTAGAAGGTCGCTTCTTATTCGTTGAATGTTCTGAGTCGAAACACGTGACCACGCCCGTAAGACCTAATGACGCGTGATTTAATCGTGATGGGCGGTTGCAGAAACGGAACATTTTCTGACGTGAGTCACCTCACGGCCATCGCTGGACGCTTCGGATCTGTTATTGTGCGCAATTGGGAGCCCACATTTAAAGCTCCGTAGATAGAGAGCTCGTGGATTCAAGAACTGGCGGTGGCGAATTTTTGGAGTAATATGAATAAGAGGTGGACCGAATGTCGCCTCTGCCTGGAGGAGACTTCCAAGAGTCTGCTCTGATCGTTCGTTTTCGTGGTCTCCGTCGATAATTTCCAAGCGAATGGCGGAACAGTGACTAACGGGACCCACGTATGCGATCCTGCTTCTTCGTGGACCTGCGTCGGGTAGACCTTGTGCGGGGAATCTCTGCGCCCTGCTGACGACTCAGAGGAGGAGACGGCTATTCTGAATGCCATCTTAAAAACATCGCCTTCCTAGCCTTTCGACAGACAGCCTCGGCAAAAAATTACGTTCACATCTCATGTAGGCAATGACACAAGAAAACTAATGAAACAAATTACTACAGCAGTCATAACAAATTCTTGGGCGATTAGAATTCCGAGCTCGTTTTTAGGCTTCCAGGTGTTTTCAGAATAGCTATAGTATGCGCAAATGGCTCTACTGCGCAAGCGCAGTGTTCTCCTTCTCGCGTGTCTTGCTAGCGCTCAACTCGCGCTTTAACAGTCGAGTGTAGTGATATATCGCGTGAACTCTACAGACAGGATGCGGCCGGGTCAACAAGCGACAGTATGGCGCCGCGCCGCAACGCTTGGGGTCTGTCCAACCTCTTTTTGGCTGGACAACATTTTAATCCTGCCGCCCATTTCCCATCACATCCATCCACGTTACATCCTGTCCGTTTGAATTATTACTTCCCAGGGAACGGACAATAGGCTGATACCACATTCCCTTCTTGCAGGTCTGCACGGCATTCCGAACTTTGCCTGATCTCGGGAGCCACGCGCGAACCACTCGGGTGCAAATGCGGAAGGGTGGGGATAAGGCCCATTCTAGGGGAAGGAGACCACCAATGAGAATGCGCAATTCAAACCGTAGCCTGTAAATTGAAAGATCAATGCGTGAGAGAGTGACGGAATGTCACATACATTTCAAGTAATATATATTATAACCTTCTGTATTATATTAGGAATGTTCGTTGCCGAAAGACGACAATGTAAAATATAAACCAAAAACAAATTAATAGAAATTTTGATTTGGACACCAAGTATTATAATTGCTTGTAGGGTTGATAATGTAATTCGCTTTTCTGTTTTTCAGAGTGATTCTGAAGACAAAATTGTAATATTTAATCTTTTTTTCTTTTTGTTTGAAGAACAGCAATAAAATATTTTTCATTAAGTATGATTAATTGAATAAGACGGTTCGACAAAGCTAGAAAATCTTATTCTTAAAAAATCATGATTACTTTCTACTCTCAATTTCTAACAAGAGTACAAAAGGGAAAATATGTCGATATACAGCAGTGCACAGAAAACAGTGAATTATGGACCTTGCAGCTACAAATATTATTTACCATTTAAATAAATGGGAAAACAATTTCGAAGCATGAATCATTGCATTGGACAGCAGGTACTCAATCTACGCACCGCGTCGTCCTTACTGTGCAAGCCCCCCCCTCTTGTACTTTTGCCACCATGGGACAGACGCGTGGCTCTTGAGTGCAGAATGCCCGGAGAATCAGGCAGTGTGCAGGCCTGGCTTATGGCCCATCTAGATATACTCTCCATACTGAGAATCACGAATGTCAGGCAATGGTATTAACTTCGTGGACCATAGTTATGAGATATGCTTTAAATAATAATTCAAACCAATCTGTCATAATGTATATATTGTTTTATAACAAACATCAACGTATCCTCTAGAAACCGTGAACACCATAACCTCTTTATTTTACATATTACAAAAATTGCAATTTACAAGAACACATTTGTTAATTACTATTAACATTTCATAGCATATTACATATTATGGTGTACGATTGATTGATGTTTTCTTGTACGTCCACTGCTATGACCAAAGCCCCGTTAGTGTAGTAAATGTTTTATTCCGGGAGATAGCTGTGTTTTCTCTCGCTGTGTGATGAGATCCAAATCCGACCTACATGTTGTCTTGCGGGGATTTCTTCCTAATGGAATCTCTCCCCGGCGAGACACCACCCTGTCGGGACAAACTCCCGATTGGTCATTCGGCACGTGTTGTAGTGAAGTGCATATAAGTACAAGAGGGTGTGAGTCAGGGCGAGTCAGGATATAACATGTAAGAGGAAGGAAACATTGCCTGCGGTCCGTGGCACGTTTGTGTGGGTTCTGCTCCAGCATTCACCTGGCACTGATAGGAGGAACCACGGAAAACGAACGATCAGATCCGCCGACCGCACCGGGAGCGGTAGCTCAGTGCATCAACTGGTGCCACTGCAGCGCCTCTGACCGGGAGGTCCTATTTTCGAGTCCTGACGGCGGCAGAATTTTCAACACAAGCTTACCAGCTAGGTCGAATTCAGTTGCTGTCTGGAGGAGAATTCTAGCGGCCGGCTGCTCTGATCGGTAGTTTTCCGTGGTTTCTCCGATCAACACCAGCGAATGCCGGAGCAGTACCCTACCAAACGGGCCACGGACCGCGCGCGATCTGTCCTTCCTCTTCCTTGTCCTATCCTCTCTCCTTACACACACTTACACTAACATGCACT
Organism: Teleogryllus oceanicus; assembly: GCA_964035755.1. Lineage (NCBI taxonomy): Eukaryota > Metazoa > Arthropoda > Insecta > Orthoptera > Gryllidae > Teleogryllus > Teleogryllus oceanicus. The sequence goes on along the minus strand of CAXIVR010000008.1, from coordinate 107,551,855 downwards.
ACACTACCACATATTCCGGGAGACCGGTCTGGAGCTTAGAGCTTGTCCTGGCTGGGCGGTGCCCGCTGGTGGAGAGTCCTGGTTAGGGAAACCACACTAGCCAAGAGTAGGTCGGCGCCGGATCTCGCCATCGAGCGGGGGAAGATCACCGCCATTTCCCGAGAAAAACATGCATTACACGAACGGGACTAATGACCAAAGCAGTTGACGCGCCCGGAAACACGAAAAAAAAACAAATCAAACCAATTCGCCGGCCGGTATTTTTCTCCTCCAGACAGCGGTTGAATTCGACCTAACTATCTAGTGTAGCAAATTCACCTCCGCTGGGATTCGAGTCCTACGCCCTCCCGGTCAGAGACGCTGCAGAACCATAGGCAATGCTGCCTCTGAGCTAGTCAGCCAGCATTATTGTGTAATGCGAGTTACGAGTTCAATCCGGTTCTCTTCACCATAGTATACGAAGCACGCAGACCGCACGAGCAGGAATAGGATGGTTGCCAGCGCGAGCGCGCTTGGCGCGGCGTGCGTGGGTCGCCGGGCGCCTTAAAGGCGATGGGGCGGGGCGGGGCGGGGCCAGGGCGGGGCCGGATGCGGCCACAACGGGCGCAAGGTCACCCGCGGCGCGGCGGCGAGGCGGAGAGGATGTGGGTTCAAGTCCAGTAACGGGAAGCCACAGAGTGGTTGGCCTTTCTCCGCGCGTCCGCTCGAAAACGCGACTCACCGCTGCCCCAACGAGCGCTGTTCCTCGCCTGCGTCCCGCCCAGCCACCCGCTCCGCCCCGCCCCGCCCACGCCCTTGTTCTCTCGCCTGATGGCCGAAGCCTCGCCCGGATGCGGCCTCGCCTTCATTGGATTGGATTCATTTCCTCAAAGAAGAGTCGAAACTTTGGGCGACGTGCGGGGGAGAAGTGCAATTTACGCACATTGTCTTGAGCTCCAGAACCTCTTCCCCAGTCACGTTTGAATAGCAAGACATGTTCGCTTCCGAGTTATAGAAAATTTATTTGCATCAGAAAAAATAACTGTAGAATTGCTTCTTTTTTGTATTGCTAACAAAATAATAATTCACACTTCGTCTCTACTCCTACTTCAACTAACAAAAGGAGAGCTCAACAAAACGTGCGCATAGTAGTTACATTTATGTCCAATGGCAAAACAAGAGTCATCTTAGTGCTTCGGAGCGTTGGCAATTACTGTAAAAATAATTTTCCACATCAATACAAGAACGTATGCAATATTTATTAAAACTAATTCTTGTCCACATTTCCGCCTAATAACTAAAAATATGTTAACTAATGTCGTGGGAGCCTTTAAGACATATTTTTTTAATTGTATCTACACAATCCTGGTTAAATTGCGAAGTTTAAACTTGATTTTCTGTATGTCTATCTCGTGACAATTATCATCAATCATTTGATGTGACAAGGCTTCAATGACTCATACATCAAGAAAAGAAGAAAAAAAAATAAAAACAAATGAAATAATGTAAATGGGAAAAATATACCCTCCAGAAAAAAACAGGTATGTTTGATAATAATTAAATTTTACTCGTAATATTGGATTAACTTTAAATGACTAACTCATATGTAGATAATTTCATCTACTAATAGTTTTCACACTACTGTTGTTTTAAGAAACGGAAGTTCATGAGGACGATCTAGATATGATTCTACAGTAATTTCCTTATTTTCCCCTCAGCATGTTCCATTTTGTACATACAGGTCGTTTTCTTAAAAACTGTTGTAATATTTTTAGGAAGATTCACAGAGAAATATGAACAGACAGTCAAATTTGCATACTTGTGCAGTTCGTAACTTCAGAAACATACGAAAATCTAATAACTCGTAAATTCAGCCACTCGAGCAAACTGGACGTTCAGGGTCGCTGATCGGTAACTGCTCCGCTCCACTGCCGCTTTCTCACAGCTTCGTTGCAAAATATACTTCGACCGAAGTATCGATGATGCATTTACCCCTCAAGTACCTTCGTCGTGCACGCCGTACATCACACTATTACTTGCAAATGGAAGTGTAGAAACGAAAATCTATATAGCGTGTTTAAATGACACAGTTTCCAATACGTGAAAATGAGGAAATCCATAATTCTGTAATGTATGCATTAGAATTATCACTTGACCAGAGGTTGAATCGTAATCACGATTCTACCAAACTGCAATGGCAGTTCGCCTGTTGCTAGATAAATTGTGTTCCAGAGGTGAGTGCAACAGTTTTAGTGAAGCAATAATTTTAAATAGAACAATAATTTTCCGGATGATGCGATTACATAATTAAATGATAATAATTAACCTTTGATTAATTTTTATGTGATAATCCGTAATATTAATTATGTTTTGTAAGCATGATAAATAAATCGTATCCATTCATTAAACCATTTATCAATATTAATAGAAACAATTAATTTAATATTTTAGTTTAAATCGTAATAAGACAGGTCGTAAAGAAAAAACGTTACACTACAACTCTAATAAGTAAATCACACTGCTCAGTAGATTGTTACATCTTAAGGTTGTGTAAAATCTCTTTTGGACAACAACTTAAATGATTCTCCTAGACTTCGAGTGAATGCAGTTCTCAAAATAACGTCCCCTTAGAAACGCAAGACTTCTCCTTTTTGCTTTGCCGACCCCTTTGAAACATCCACTTTCTTCGCGATTTCTTTTCCAATAAATGTTTCAATAGCTTTGAACATAGATTTAATATATATATATATATATATATATATATATATATATAATATATATATATATATATATATATTTTATATATATATATATATATATATATATATATATATATATATATATATATATTCTAACACGCCCACCTACTACCTTCCACACGTGGTGAGGGCGTGATAGAATGAATGCTCGGGAAGCGAGCTTAAAATTCTCAAGAAGCAGGATCTTTGGGTATGAGAAAGGTCTGAACCTTGACACAATGAATCAGATAAAATACGAATAATAATTAAGATTAAATACCAATAAAACAAGACAAGCAAAAAATTGGCGTCACCTCAACTGCCTGAACACACTTTCACCAACTACAATTTACAATTTGCTCACTCCTTTCTGAGTTTTTCCACAAATTATTTTAATCTTTTAGCCTCTAGTTCTAGTGCACGGCTTTTAAAATGAATTTCACACTTGTTTCAAGGAATCCCGTTCACAGGTGCTAGCCTTGGGCTTCGCACTCACTATAACACTGAATAAAACGTAGCATTCACGTTACTTAAATCTGACCCTTTTACATATCACAAAAAGCAATTATTTTTAACACAATACAACAAACTGACCTTTCCATATAATATAAACTGTACAACATATGAAAATCATGAATTATTTATGTAAAATTGTACAAGGTATGGCCTCTTTGAATTAATTTAATGGCATGTGCAGTAAATGAACTTGAAACTTAACGCCGGCGGCGCTAGCCGAATGCGTTTACTACGTTCCGTGAAGTCACGAAGGTTAAGCGCATTCGAGACTCGCGGGTTCGTGGTTGGATGACCGGCCAGGAACCCGGATCTAACGGCGTCGAGCCCTGGCCGAAGGGATAAAAGGCACTGACTGACTGCGACGTGACGAGACTGGACTAATATTTTTAAAAAAATGCCCATTAATGTAGGATTACTCCCAAGGGCAAAGCGCTCAACGCCCTTAAGGGGCTTGAGACGCGTTGCGTCAAGGAGTGGACGCAACAAATTAAAAGAAAAAGAAAAACTGCCACGCACATCGTTCGAAATACTTCTCCCACCTATTCTAGACTTTTCACCCACTTTTAACACTAATTGTCGTGTATTTACCGCTATCCTCTTTCCCCAACTGATCGCCGCATAAACGTTGCCAGTTCCTTTAACTCAACGGCTCCGCATCGCTCGCCTGTAGGTAACCTTGGGGATTTTCTGCCGCTCGCCCCGCGTTGCCACTCGTCTTCGCTTGCTGCCCCACGACGATAGCCGTTTCCTTCGCTCGAACTCCGCCAAACCTCCAATTTCCATACCCTTCTCCCGTTCCGAACTCGTACGATTCTCGTCCAGTCCAAGTCTTTCTCACCTACGCTTCGCTCTTCCTGGGGTCGTCCTTCTTCTACCGCGCCTCGTACACGTTTGTTCGCGCTTCCAGCCTCGAAATTATTAATGTTGCTGAAGTTATGCTTAAATGCTCGGCCGACCTACCACACTTTAGGCATGTGTGGTCTCAGCGTGCAATGTGAGATACTGGATTTAGTTAATGTCCTTCTGCGCAAATTTTACAAATTTGAAATTATTTCGACGTCAAACAGTCACTTCGCTTCCTCTCTCAAATATTGTGAATGCGGCGAATGCTTGTGCACTCCATTTCTTAATTACCTCACTTTCGAAGATACGCTTCTCAAGCTAACTTTTAACTACCAAGTTAAAATAAACTCCTATGCTATCAAGTTACAATCGCCGTCGCTGCTGCAGTCATAGAGAGTTCCTCCGAGGCGCGCCGCGATACTTATGGTGCTCGCGCCTGGGGAAATTTTTGGAGGGGTGAATATTCTCCTCCTTTCGTAATCTCTCGGAAAATCATTATTCACTAGTTCGGGCGTCATAGTTCGAAAAACTGTGGGCAGATGGCGCGTTTACCAGCCATCGCCCCGCCGCGTACCCTAGTCCTCTCTGTTCGTGGGCTTCTTTTCGTAGCTGACAGTGGCGTTATGGGGTTTTCTAATCCCGTGACGTCACAATATATATATATATATATATATATATATATATATATATATATATATATATATATACACACACATAGTGCTTTGAACATGACCTTATTTAAGAGAACTTCCTTTGCGTGTGCGAATACTCATTCCCTCGCACTTGATAAGACCGCATTCAAATATAACGTATTGTGGAAGATTTCATTAAATATTTTATATTAGAAGCGAGTTTCCTAATAAGATTAGTTCTCGTTTTACTCGACTCATTATTGCCCGGGAAAATTTTCAGTTACTTGAACTTGGCCTCCAACTTTCGGTAGGGATATGGCACTAAAGAAAGAATAACTTTTATTTTATTTCGCCACGGCCACCAGTAGTCCCGAGAGAGACCGCGGTTCCTTACTCGAGGTCTCATAGCTCGTCCACTCATTGGGTTAATAACAAAGCGCTAGTTTTCCAACACGGCGAACCGTGTTTCATTTTCCGACCATTTTTGTGAAATATACGGTAGATATAGAGAATTATGGCAGGTCAAGGGACTTGATCTCCAGTTTCTCATTCCGTCATTGGTCTATCGGCATTACGTGAAGGGTTCGCGAGTAAAAGATGAAACTCAATACAGAAAGACTTTGAAGAAAGTCCACATTTGTGACGGAGGCTTTCTAAGGCTGTCCGTGGATCTGTGTTCCGCCGAAGAAAAGTTCGGTTGATTGATTGATTGGTTTATTAATGATTCCGAGCGTGTCAACTATTAAAGTCAGTCCCGTAAGTGCAGTACCTGCTTTTATCGCTAGTGGATGGCAAAATCCGGCGCCGACCTACCCGTCGGCGTGTGAGGATTTTCCCAACAAGGTATCTCCCACCAGCGGTGCAACGCCCAAGCCGGGACACGCACTAAGCTCCTCACTTGTATCCCGGCGTATGTGGGAGTGGAGTGCATATAAATGTAAGTGGTGTAAGTAAGAAGTGACCGTAGGTCAAGGGAGAGGAAGGAAAGATCGCGCGCGGTTCATGGCCCGTTCGTTAGGATACTGTTCCGGCATTCGCCTGGTGTTGATCGGAGAAACCACATAAAACTACTGATCTGAGCAGGCAGCCGCTCCAATTCTCCTCCAGGCAGCAGAAGAATTCTACCAAGCTATCGAACTAGTGTCCAACTTCCTGCCGCCGTGGGGACTTGAACTTTAGAACCTCCCGGCCAGAGGCACTGCAGTAGCATCAATTGATGCCCTAAACCCCCTAAGCTGGGGAAAAGTTCAATTCTCTTATTTCTCTTTCCGGCTGATTCTGCCGGAAACGATAGTAGTCACTCTGCATAAGACCACTATTATTCTTTTTATGCGACATGTAAAGAACGTGAAAAGTTTAAAATTCCTCACTGAGAGCTTTGCTTATGTTTGATACGATATGAGATCTGATATGATATGAGAGATATTTGTAAAAGAAACTTCACATTTCTATTGCTTGAACAACGTAAGGTTTATGTTGAAAGGAAAGTATCCGCAACACTACGCCTTTTTATTAGTAAATAGTCTACCATAATGTCTAGCTGGTATTCCTGTTGTGAGACCTTGAATTGAGAAAATTTCAAAGGGCTTTTGTTCATAAACTAACGAAACAAATGTGCCTTCGTTCATGTTGATTAATTAGTTGATGTTCAAGCTTAAATTGATTCTGTTCGTCCAATGTTTGCCTGAATGTAACATTCAGCCGAAGCCGTATTCACTTTCACCGTAATACCGAAAGTGTGTTACATACAAGTTATAAAAACCAGGGACCATCTATGAGCCATGTATCGAACTGTTTGAATATCACACTGCATGAACAACAGAGGCATAAAGAAAACATTATAGTTTGACAAAACCTAGAAAATTGACAGTTTTTATCTCTAACACCCGCTCTCTGAATATAATCGTTATAATTATCATTAATCACAGATGTAGCCACAAGCTCAGGTAGAGTTTGCGGGCGGAATCTGTGCACTCAGCTGGCGTCAAAGAGGTGGGAGTTGGTTGCTACACTGAATGCCCTTCAAACATATCGACTTTCTAGCTTTCCAACACTCATTCTCGACACAAAATACGTTGCAATTACTTCTCGTGAAAGAAAGCATTCGAGAAAGAAAGATTCGAAAAAATTAAAAAATATCTAGTGCTGAAAAACAAATTTCTGAACTTGCAGTTTAGGGATTACAATCTCTACTTCACATTGGGCTACCCGATGTTCTCTGAACAGTTATAGTAAGTGTAGATAGGGCAAGCGACACGACAAATGCACTAAACGGAAAATCGAAAACCCATAAAATATTTTTCCAATACTTAGTATATTCCAAGAGTAATGAAATGAAGGAGGTTCACAAAAAAAATTCTTAAACAAAACAAAACCTATTGTCACGAATCACAGTTAAACGCGTTTCTGGAAATGAATTGAAATATTCAATATTTACTAAGATCTGATCATGTACGTTTTATTCGACTATAACAGGAAATTCTGGTATCCGCCTTCATTTAAAAGCACTCAACAATTTATAATATGGTTTAATTTCATGATTATAATCACTAGAGGAATCAAGGACACATGGGTTAAACGATAGCTGGATATTGCGAAACTTACTAAATTTTGTATTTAAAAAAAACTTAAACTTCGAACTTAAAAACTATCTACCTTCGCTTCGCTAACCATATCCTCACATTCATGCGCTTGCTTACGGTAGTCTATGAAAGGTCCACTGCATTCCATTGGATTGTAACTCTTACACACACTTACACACAAAATTAGTCGTGCTACAGAATGGTACAGACTTTCTCGTACAGTAATTTTTTGTTCTGAGCACGCTTCTTGGTCATGCCCCATCCTCTTGCCAGCTGCCACCTATCGCCTCCCAAAGCACATATTTTTGAAATTATCTTCATTTTTTAATTTGAGCTCATTTTCACAGAAAACTTTTATTTTCCACAAACTTTAATAAACAACATTTAAAGCATATGTACTCATAAATCTAATAATGTGAACTAATAGCTGTTCATGTAAATATTAACGAGGTGACAGACAAGTAAAAAATATTAAATTTGTGTAATTTTTAAAAAAACAAAAGAATAGAGCCAAATGTTGTTAACGCCATCTTATGTAATACATTCATCACTATTCTTACCAAATGTTAAAAATATGGAGCCGTTTCTGACAAATTCGTGTTTTGATATCTTTTACTGCACGTTTCCCGCCATATTGCCAAAAACTACTAAAATTTGAACTTGACCTTAATAAAAGAACTAATTAAAGGGAAAAAATCATTTGAAGTGAAAATCTCTATTTTCATTTTGTAGTAGTAGTATGTCGCCGAAAAAATTTCAAACTTTTGCAACTCAACTGATACAGTGCATTTTATTAACACTAACTGTAAATAAAATTAAACAAAAAAATTGTGCCACTTTTTGATAAAATCTTTTTTTATATTGTTCATATTTCTCCCAAAATTGCTCGAAAACTACTAACATTTTCAAAAAAATATAAATTATGTTAAAGAAAGAACAAATTGTGGAGAACAATTTGTATTTGAAGGAATAAAGCTTATCGTCACTATTCAAGTTGTAAGAAGACGTTGAAAAAATAAATTTTTGTAATTTTAAAAATTCAGAGTTAACAGGAAAACGGAACTGTGCCACTAATCAGAGTACTTTTCTCTAATTTACAAGAAATTTAAAGAAAAAATGAATCCATTTTTTAGAAAATTTTTCGGGTTTCATATAAATTCCCCCAAAATAAAGAAAAAAAACTTGAGTGAGACCTGATCGACCGGAGATTTTCAATTTAGCAAAATCTTACGCATAATTTAGGTGCTAGTGTTGTCCACAGACGACAGACAGACAAGCAGACAGACGGAAGGTCGCACGGACGGTTTGAAAAGAACATTTTTCGGTATCAGGGGACTCCAAAACCTGTATTTCTGTTGAAACTTCGAAATCCTTTGGTATCCAATGTCATTCGTCCCAGAACTGTAGTGAATTTTGTACCCCGCGAGATGATGGTGGTATTCTTTGCTCACTAGTTGGTAAGAAACGGCGCCCACCTAAACGTCGGCTTGCGATGTTTTCCCCATCCAGGTATCTACCACCGCCCCAGTCGGTACAAGCTCTAAGCTCCCGACGTGTCTCCCGATATGCTTGGGAATGTAGTGCGCGTAAGTCTTAAATGTAAGTAAGGGGCGAGGATAGAAGAACGAACAAGAACAAAGGCTCATGCGCGATTCGAGGCTCGTTTGTTAGGGTAATCTTCCACATTCGCCTCGTATTTGATCAGAGAAACCACGGAAAACTACCGATCAGAGCAGGCGGTCGCTAGAATTTCATCAAAACAGCCGATCAATTCGATGCAGCTTTGATGTTAGTGTCGGCAATCCTGCCACCGCCGGGACCCTAACCCTAGGACCTCTCATCAATTGATGCCCTGAGCCGTCTACGCCAGTTCTTTCTAAACGAAAGCCCTTAGTGCTTTAACACGGGAGTGCTCGCAATGAATCTGTGAGATCCAAGTCACGGCAGTTGTATGTTCCTGTATTATTGCGATGCATTATTCGTCTGATATTTCCTGTATTCTTTAATTGTACTTTTCTGAGATCGCCTGGTCTATTATTTTTATTGTTTCGCTGAATCATTTCCCGTGAGCATGTGCAAACTTGATCGCTGCCTGTCATATACGTTGGATGCAATGGCTCCAGTGAATTGTGAGCTCCTCGCCTGAGCGGTACGTATCATGGAATTATTTTGAGCCGTGTCTATAAGTGTCTATTCAGAATATGTAATAATTTGCCTTATCTACAATGAACTGTCACAACTCCTTGCCAAAGAGAAAGAAGATGTACAGGAGACGTCTGAAGGGAAATGACAAAACCGGGAACCTTGCAAAACAGAGAAAAGACAAAGTTTCTAAACATTTTCACACTAAGACTTTCTAAAAAAATAAATTTATATTTGTTGAGAACATGCCAAAATAATTTGAGGAAACGATGTTCAAAGATTTTTGCGTGTACTTGGTCAATTTTTACCTCTCTCACCAAACTTTAAAAAGAATTTGCAGTTTAAGATTCATTGTAATTCTAAAATTTTTAAAAAAGGTGCGCTAATGGTTAGGCATGGCGTGAGTCTACCTATTGCGAGCACTCCTGGGTTAAATATAGAGGCGGGGTGCCTATTCAGAATATGTAACGTTGTGCCTTATCTACAATGAACTGTCACAACTCCTTGCCAAAGAGAAAGAAGATGTACAGGAGACATCTGAAGGGAAATGAAAAAACCGGGAACCTTGCAAAATAGACAAAAGACAAAGTTTCTAAACATTTTCACACTAAGGCTTTCTAAAAAATAATTTATATTTGTTGAGAACATGCCAAAATAATTTGAGGAAACGATGTTCAAAGATTTTTGCGTGTACTTGGTCAATTTTTACCTCTCTCACCAAACTATTCAAACAAGAATTGTGCAGTTTAAGATTCATTAGTAATTGCATTGAGGGACACGTACAAACTAGATAAAATGTGTTTTTCAGTAAATGACCTTCAGATCTTGCATTAAAAAGGTGCAGTAATTCTGGATTTGCAGTTCAGGCGTGAGTCTACCTATTGCGAGCACTGCTGGGTTAAATATAGAGGCGGGTTGATGCGGGGCGGGGAGGGGCGGGGCGGGGCGGGGCGAGGCACGTGTCGCCCCGCTCGCGGCGCGCGCCCGCCCCCTTCGCGTTCGCTTCCTCGGAGAGAAAGCGACACCGCCGGCAAGGTCGCGGAGGGTCCGCTGCCGGCCGGCTTCTTGTCGGAGCCCAAGGAGCCTTTCTGCTTCTTCTTTGTCCTCGTCAGGCGCCAGGCAAACGAATCGCCTGGCTACGAAATGAGGTTTGTTTTTCGGAGCTCCTTATGAAAGAACCAACCGGTGTTTCCTTACCCTCGCCGCGGTCGCTGATTGAAAGAGTTTCATCTCTTGGAAACCTCTTGGAAGCGCGCGGCTCTTATTACTAATCTAGTGTCATTACGTCAGCTATCTCTGCAGCGTAATTGCTGGTATTGGTTCCCGCCGCTTCTAGCGGAGAATGGATGGGTGGCTGCGGTCTCTCTTCCGGCTTGCTACATGGGCATTCAGAGGCTGATTTCAGCAGTGGGGAATGGGTAATGGATTTATGATGTCACACAGAAAGCATTTTTCTAATCCCCCTGTCGCATATTGGTTTAATAGCCTATTTCTGTATGTTAACTTATCTTTCATTGAAAGAACATACTAATGAGTACAATATTATAGAATGTTAAAGCAACACGATTGCAAAATGCATTACCATGAAATCTTAGTTCTTAATTCGAATGACCTAATTTTTTTTTTTTTTTCAATACTGCTAATTTACAATCTGTGAATGAATTAAATACAATCCATGAATGAATTAAAGACAAATGCATACTTGTAAGATAAATGCGCCGAACAGATTATGCATTAGATACATACAGGCCGTCGATCAGATGAAGAAAAGATATAATAAAGTACCAAAAGAAAAATAGAGCCATTAAATCATTATGATGATGTCGATATTCCGGTTTTATGATGTTCTTTAATCTTAGTTTTAAACATGAGGTAGTTAATACCAGAACGGGTAATTCCATGTTTTCCGAAAACTGACCTTGAGCTGACACCACTTGATCCTTAGAGGAAACCATTTAGGCTGGATTCACACTATAATGAACATGAGTGAGACTTTTTTCCCTTATGAATTTTATTACCTATATTTAGTAGGTGTATAGCTCGTGTGGTTTGGTTAAAAATATCATCATTTCCTACTCATCCTCGCTCATCTCCTTTCATTGATGCTATCTCGGACATCGCCCATCAGCCCATCAGCAAGTGAACTTGCTCGCATCCTCTTATTCTCCTACACACTCATTTTTTTATGTGCTGCATATAGCATTATTATGTCACATATTGATTATTTATTCGGTCACCACAACTGACTTAGATAATTTACTGTTACAGTCTTTAGGACTTGTTGGCGACTGGCAATATGCTAGACTTCTGTTTCTGGAATGAAAGAAGGAATATATCAGATTTATCATTAAGATCTTGTGATTATTTCTGAATATTATTTTTCAATACAGTAGGTTTTCCAGCGATGCGTTTATAATCTGTTGACATTTTATTTATTTCCAATAAATTGATTTAATAAAAAACATGTATCCTATGGATTGAAAAATGGCAAATAACCGACATTGACGTTAACTACCTCATAATATTTACCTACTTACCTACATCGAAATACACTGGGCAACAAACATCATACTGAAAAATGTCTACTAAAAAATTTACATCGACCAGCATCGTACGAAAAAAGTCTAGAATGTAAGATTAATATTTCCTTTCTTCTCTGTTACCAACGAAGTTCGTGTTGAAAGGAATTTAAGATAACCATCTAGGAAAGTTTATCGTGCAGACTAAATTAATTTTTGGCTTAACTCAAGCCTATAATAGAATGGATATTTCCCCCTCATTTTCTTGAAATAATTCAGTACAATAATTCCAAAAAGAACAAATCATTAACAAAATCTCCAAATGACCTGGTTGAAGTTTTCCACTTTCTTATTTTACCTTAGGGATCACATTTACTAAGAAAGAAACTCATCAAACCCAACACAACGAAATATAAGTACTGAGTTAATAGTTCGTAAAATATAGTACATAATTTCTAATTTTAATTTTAATAATTAATTTGTCAAAGTTATTTCAGGCTAATTCAAAAGTTAACACGATACTTTCGAAATATGTTGCGTCTCCTTTGCTATCGAAGTCAAGTCTATTGACAACATTATTTTGTCTGCCATATATCTAAGCTAGTTACATGAAAGATGAATCATATTCTTAAACAAAATATTTACAAGTATTACAATTTTTTGGTGAGGTCGAAAGAGATTGCAGGTATCAGCGTCCAAAGCATTTTGAAGGGGCAGTCCCTCACTGGAAAATACCCGACATGCTCCTTAGCCCGCCTGTGGGTATTTTTTATTAACTGTCAAAGCTTGAGGATACATGAAACACATTCCAAAACATGTTCTATACAATTCACCTCTTCTCCACAAATACATTTAATGTTATCAATATTTTTTCTGGAATAAATTATTATTTAAAGAAGTATGTATAATTATAATTCTATTAATAGAAACTACAGCTCTCCTGGGTGTATTAAAATAAAAAACAACATCAAGATTTAGTACCGTATATTAACATATAGGGTACTGTTTTCAGCCCATTCTCATTCAGTTTCTGTACAGAAACTTCAAGATCCCAAACTAGAAGTACAAAAGTCAAAAGTCGCACATACACCGTCCGTATGTTTTCTGTATGAACCGCTAAAAGACGCCGCTAGGGGGTCTACCGCGAAACAACTGAATTGCGCCGTCCGAATACTTTCAGTGACAGTACTTCTGTGCATGCGTTCTGACTGTGATCTTTATTAAGTATTAATTAACCATGAGGAGCTTAGAGAAGAAAAATAGAAAGACAGGAATACAGAAAGAGAAATTTTATCACAATAACCCTTCACACAATCGCACCTTGACTCACCTAACCACAAAATCGAAAGGCCGATTACCATCGCGTCGGTAAACAAATCCGTTAGTGAACGACTCTGCCGCTAGATGCGTTTAAGTCAAATGTAAGTTTCTGCATGCAAATTACGAACATGCACAACAGTTTTCATGTAGAAATCATGCAGTCTGGGCTGAATGGTTTCTGTACGTGCAAGCTGCACGCAAACTCTACCGGGTATACTGCCATTTAAAATAAAACCTTGGCTAAGTTTTCGTGCTTCCGGAGGCCTGCGTTCATTTCACTTTCTTTTTATTGGCATTGCAATTACATAGATCAGTACTATAGTACTTTTACATATATATTTTGGCGGCTTAAATTAACCTTAAAAACTCATTTTATAAAAGGACCTACTCAGGGTAAGGGAGCTTATGAACCGCCTTACTTATTCTCCAACTCAGTCTGTATGTTCAAGAAATCTTGAATAGGGAACCTGTTTTTAATTCTTGTACGGGAATCTCGAATTTGAGTGAGGTTGAAATGGATAGGAGGTCGTTTTGGTTGATGTGTGAGTAGAATTTGCTGGTGATCCTCGTAATTAATATGATTATGCATGGAATATTTAATTCTTTGTGTAACTTAGATTTGAAACGAACCATGGGGATTGATTAATTGTTCCGAGGTATTTATTTTGAACGATTTGGATTTTGTTTAAAACGGTTATTGTGACATTTAACCAGATGGGACACACATAGGTCATAATAGATCGGATAATTTAGGGTAGTAATATAGTTAGGGCCATTGTGTTGTTTAGAGACATGTAATTAAAGAGTAGTTTTGTAATTAATGAGTAGTTGGAGGATCTTTATTTTTACTTTATACGTTTTTACATTTATATGGTCTTCCCAATGAAGCTTTGTATCAAGATTTAGTTCTAGGTATTTGATATATTGATTGGGTGGAGTCCAAAGAATTAGTGAATTACTGATTTGGAGGGGGAGGAGTGAACATCTGTTTGAGTGTAAAGATTTTGCATTAGATTTTTCGGCATCGAGTTTGAGTTTCCATTTTATGGACCATTCATCTACTTTGTCAAGGTGTCTTTGTATCTTATTTCTTATGATGTCGCATGGATAACTGAACCCGTATATAATGGTGTCGTCAGCGAATTGCCCACTGTTGGTGTTGGAGGCCCGCGTCGAGCGGAGCGCCCTGGGCGGCGGCGGCGGCGGTGGCGGTGGCGGCGGCGGTGGCGGCGGTGGTGGCGGTGGCGGCGGCGGCGGCGGTGGCGGCGGCGGTGGCGGCGGCGGCGGCGGTGGCGGCGGCGGCGGCGGCGGCGGCGGCGGCGGCGGCGGCGGCGGCGGCGGCGGCGGGGCGGCGGCGGCGGCGGCGGCGGTGGCGGCGGCGGGGCGGCGGCGGCGGCGGGGGCGGCGGCGGGGGCTGGGGCGGCGGCGGCGGCGGCGGCGGCGGCGGCGGCGGCGGCGGCGGCGGCGGTGGTGGCGGCGGCGGCGGCGTGCGGGGCGGTGGCGCGTGCGCGCGTCGCGGCGCTCGGCCACTCAAGGGTCCTTTTTCCTTTCGGCCCCCTCCCCCACCCACCGATCGCCGGACGCCTCTGATGGCGCGCCCCGGGCACATCCTCAGCCGCACGAAGGTCTCACTTAAGAGATGGATGGGCCGCTCGCCCCGGGATGCCTTCACTAACTCATCTCGGCGTTCTCCGGAAGAAAGACGTCACACAAATGCCTTGCGGGAGCAGCATTTTACTGAAACGGTGCCACAAACGATCTCTCTGCCCATAAGGAAAGAATCTTTAATAAAGAAGCGGTGAATCGTTGCCCAATTTTTCTCATATATCGTTTATGAACTGCAACATTTGCACAACTTAAAAATGCATTTTTTAGTTATGAGTATTATTTTATAACATTTTATAATAATATTATTTATGAAACCTCTATACAATATTTTAGTATTCCTTAATCCACAATCCATTGATTATTAATACAGAAGAAAAGTAAAACATGTTTGAATAAAAACAAATAAATTTTGGAGTTGTACTATTATTGCAGCAGATGAACGATGTAATTCGTCAATGTAATAGTTTTTGTTTATTTTTGGTCATCTAAGACCCGCATGTACATCGCGAGCACGTCAACGTTTCTCAGTTACCTTCAGTCTGGCAGGTAACTGATTGCATTGCTTAAGGCACATCCTCTGCGTGCATCAAGGTCCTTTGAATCTCCTTGAAGTATTTTAAAGAAACGATTGAGGACGAATCGTGTTTGCTTTTCTTAGAAATTCCGTACATTCTCCAGAAAAAGGAATCTGAGAACACTTTTAAAGGATCAATATAATAATATTCCATTAAATTCGGGTTAATGTATTCAAATGAGTTGGTACTACTTATTAGAAGATAGGAATAAAAGATACTAATGATATCTTGGCGAATTTTATGATATAATAATTTTCCATTATTTCTTGTAGTAGAGTTCCTCTCACACATAGATACATCGGAAGTTAGTAAAGTCGAGTGAAATAAAACTAATAAATGAAAAGAGAGGAATAAATGTTCTCCTAATTTAGGACAAGTATTAGCATGAAAATATTGTGTTAAAGAAACACTAGCATTGCTATGTTTTTCAATGTACTTCCTAAGAATTCCTAATGTGTTTATTTTACCTCGAAGCTGTTGCCCTTCAGGAATTTCACGCGTTAATGTATAATATTAAAATTCGTACTTGTCATCTTCAGCTGCACACACAAACCTACAATGAAGTTGAATAATCTCAAAAATGCTACGGCTCCGTTGACTATTTCCCACTTCCAAGCGCTGTGAATCAGTGGCGCCTCGTGCTTCGGTTGCACAACCCCAGAAAATGAATAAGATCTCATAATATTTTAGGAATATGCATTTTCCTTTTAAAACATTCATTATTTAAGATATTGCATCAATATCGATGTATATGAAATCATTTTGAAACCAAAGAGCGTCCAACTGGCGCCTGGTGTCTGGTGCCTTGCCAGGAATTGCTCCACGCTCTTGGCTCTTGGCTGTGTTAATGAATTTACTGTTTTACTCCTTGGGCCTTCGATTTAACACGGGGAAGATACAGCATTTTGGTTGCGCAACCAGGCAGTTGTCGCTGTCGTGGTGCTCGGCGACGGAGAGAATCTCAGAGTTTTACCCACATTCTGTCTTCGTCTAACTCACTGCAACGTAGTTTTATGATTTTCGCTTGTTATTGAAAGTACACAAGTTCAGTCAATTATTGGCGATATTCATGCATTGTTTATGATATTTGGAGAATTTTTTAAGTATTAAGTTTGTTGATTCAAAACGTATATTTGATAAGTTCTTTGTGTAAGGGTGGCCGTTCTGGAAGTCCTTTAGTATCCCCCGTGGCTGCAGCTGGCCGGGCAGAGTTTTGCGAACGTTCTTGTGAATACGAATGTGTGTCGAAGATCTTTCATTATTGACAAATATACCAGGGTAATGAAGTTTCCGAAATAAAATAATTTTATTTGTGTGAAAGGTGTCGAAGCAAAAGTGCATGTTGCGATGTGCTGGAGTCGAATGTAAGTGCCCAGTAGAAATCAAAGCCAAAACCAGTGGCGGGAGGTGTATATGCCTTACGCACCCCAAAGGCAAACATTATGTTAGTGTTTCAATATAGACCTTTATTTCACTTAGTTTTAATTGATTTGAATTGCGTGCATTTTCACCTATATGTCCGATGGAGGTGCAACCTCCAGTCTGTTGGGGCACCAGCCGCCACTGCTATGTATTAAAACTTACAGCCGCCAAATGCATTTGAGAGGAAGGCGGTTGCACGGCTTGAACGGGCGGATCGCTTCACTCGATTAGACGGCGTCGTAAATCGCAGCGCGAGGCAGGCGCGGGGGCGACAACAGCCGCCGTCCGTCAAAGCTAATCACACAGACGGCGACCTCGTCAGCGCGGCCCGTCGCCGTCCCGTCCTTTCGCCGTCGCCGTCCGGCTGTCTGGAGAGCCTCGCCCTCGCGCCCGCCGCTGCCGCCCAGATGCGCCGAGCCCACTGTCACGCCCCGCCATCGGCTCTGCGCGGGAGAATGCCTCGAATAGGATATTTCCTTGCGAGGTGCCTCGCTTTCGTTGGTGACTCGGCAGTTCGGACTTGCTGAAGACATTTTCTCCACTGCCGTGAACATAACGTATACATCATTATCGCTTCTATAAATTGCCAGGCAAGATTTCTTCGCGGGAAGAGGTGTGCGCCAATTTATTACGTTTTCTTGTTCCTGAGTGAACTACCCAATTTCGCGAATGCTGATTATTTTTTGACTTAATAATTTTTGTCCGGACTGTCAGCGAAGAGTAGTTTTAAGTGCCTCTACCTATGCTAATGTTCTTTCCTGACACATCATATGCAGGGCCTAACAGAATAATTCTTCCCATATTCTGAGAAGAAGTTCCTGTTAAAAAATACTAAAGAACATAAAATAGCGTAGCATCGTGAAGACGTCAGATAATCCCTGAGATATCAGTGCAGGTAGGGAAAGATATTACACCCAAAGGTAGATGAAACATGTTGGAGGTGAAACATGTTCAAAGGAAGATGAGCCACTGAAGTAACGCTAAACAAGATTTATGACCATATCAAAATACAGTGGTTCACGTAACAATTTTCGAATGCCTGTCCGGAAGTCTGAAATAAGATAAAAGAAGCTGTTTTTAACACTCGTATTTTATCTTCACAAGGACGTACGAAGACACTCATTACACATTTCACAAGCGCGTGTGTACACACTGAAAACGGTCAGTGAGTTATGAGCGAAAAGCATGACTGCGCGGAATTATGTGAAGCAGAACAGGTAAGAATGCAGCTGTTCGGCGGCGCTGTCGTAATGCGGGATTACGTGGGCGAGGGCGCCGCATGATGTTCTTCCCCATTTGCCGGCGAAGGCGGATGTGGGAAGGCGCGGCGGGGGGCGCGGGGCGCGGGCGCGGGGCGCGTGGGCGCGGGCGGGGGCGCGGGGCGCGGGGCGCGGGGCGCGGGGCGCGGGGCGCAGGCGATCGGCTCGTGATACAGCCCGCACGGCGGCGCAGCGCTTGCAACAGCGCGGCTGCAGCGCCCTCCTCGCAAGGCAAGGGAAGGGAAGGGCAGGGCGGCGGCCTTGTGGACCCTGGGACCACGGGGGGCAAAACAAAAATAATGAAGTGAATAAATTAATAAAATAAATGTGTATGAATAACCACTAAATCAATAAGTACACTTTGTAAATGACGGAATGAATGTATAAATTAAATAAAAACATTTGTAAATGAATGATGAATGAATGTATAAATTAAATAAATACATTTGTAAACGAATGATGAACGAGTGGACACATAAGTCTATAAATGAACGAATGAAACAGTGCACGTGTTTATAACTGAATGATTAAAACGTTTGTACGAATAAAAACTAAAAAGTAATATATTTCTTCAGAATTGCGTAAAATTTGAAATGTAGAGAATAAGGTATAATAATCGGTAGATTTGGGTTGTCGAAAGTCATAAGGCGAATCCGTTCTATCTACTACGTCGATTGGATGATCCATGTGACCTTGATGTTTCTAAACGCTCATTAATCTTTGACAATAATTATTTCCCATCCGATAATACACCTCTAAGCATGATATGAAAGGTGCTCTAGGAGTTGTGTCCTCACTTTCGTATATTAACGTGTAACCATCATGTGTGATGGTCGAAGCACATATCACGCCTGCCAATATTTGCCCGAGTCTCACTGTTATGGACATCACTGTAGTACACCAAAATTCGGATGAAATCGCAACTACAATTATGAATGAATTAAATATTTTAAAGCTGTTGTTATTAGATAAAAAGTATGCACTATCCAACCTCAGTTATTTTGAACCGCACGAATAAACAAAACCTTTTAAAAGAATTTAATTTTGTGAGAAACAATAACATCTGTACAACTTCGAACATGAAAATAATGTGTTTTCAAGAACTTCGTAATGAACGACATATTCATTTTATATTGTTTTATTTTTGTGTACAATTCAGATTACATATTTATAAACTGCTTTAATGCTCAAAAATCAAACATTATCACTGACCGTGAAAGCTCAGTGGCAACACTTCCATTGTCTGAACGGGAGGTTCTAGAGCTCGAGTCTCAACTGCGGCGGATTTTGAACAGTAGTGACATAGCTGGGTCGAAATCAACTTCAATCAGGAGGACAAGTCCAGCCAATCATTTTGGATCATAGATTTTTGTTTAATAATATACATTTGTTATTATATTGTAAATAATTTTTGTAGGGTATATATATATGATACTATACTACATTCTTTTTAAATAATTACATAATTCTAACATAAATACGTATTTATTGCCCAATGAAAGAAGGTAACAAACGAAAATTCTAGATCTCTTTTCTGCGGGAGGGGGCGTTCCCTCATGCATCCCCCTCTGGACCCGCTACTGATTTCAGAATTCTCTTGGCAACATTTGGGCGTACTGTGCGGCGTGGCGGCGGCGGCGGCGGCGGGCGTCCTCGGGGCCTCGCCCCGCCGTCGGTGGGCCGCCCGCCCGCCCACCCGCCAGCCGCCCGCCTTGGAGCCAAAGCGCGGGCGAGGGCGCTACTCCGAGACGCGACGCGCCGCGGCGGTGAAAGGACGGTGCAGCGGGAACGGGGCGGAGCGGGGCGGGGCCGGGCGGTTCTGGTCAGGACGGGCGCCGACGCGCGAGTGGCAGCCCAAGGCCCGCCCCGCCTCTCGCCGCCCGCGTGGCCGGGGCCGGACGCCGGCGGATGAAGGCCCGTCGGGGGACGATGGGGCAACGCGATCGCGGGACCTCACCGGGCGACTCGAACCCTCCTCCGCTCTCCGCTTGGCAGCGCCACATGAGTCACGCTCCTCTCTGGAGCAGTGTTGCTTAACCCCTCGCCCTTGCGGGCACCTGAAGTCACGTTCGAGCAGCCTTCACCTTAAATTATTTATCACCAATGCTATATTTGCCGTATTATTTTTTTGTTCTTCTTAGTAGAATTGTGATTCACGTGGACGTTGATATTTTGGTGGTCAGATGTCCATCTATCATCTCAACGTTTACTGTTTTTTACGGTTATTCTCCATCTACACAGATGGTGAAAATGAAATTAGTTTTGGAAATGATGGTATAAAAGAAACCATCAAAGACAAGAACTTTGATGAAATTTAATAGAATATTGAACTAAATGGCTATCTGGAGAAACAATCGATAACTCACATTTTTCAAATTTTCCTTTCAATACAATGATAGAGAAAGAGAACATATAGTGAAGCCCAGAAATAAATGGAAAGACTTACTATCAGGTCGGTTCAGAAAGATAACTAATCGGAGAATTTGAAGACGGTTGTTTGGTCGGTTGTTAGTGATTCCGGGTACGTCAACTACTGATGTCATTCGTCTCGTAAGTACAGTACATGTTTTTTCATCGTGAGGTGGCGGTGACATTCCCCCTCTGGATAGCGAGATCCGGCGCCGACATAATGTCGGTTAGCGAGGTTTCCCCCAACCAAGAATCTCCCACCAGCGGGACACCGCCTCAGCCGGAACAAGCTCTAAGCTCTCGACCGGTCTCCCGGCATGTGGAGAATTTGTAGAAGAAGAAAGAAAGAAAAAAGGAATAAGAATATTTTATATTCAACAGTCATCACATAACAAATGCTACAACTACGGACTTATTTTTAAGTTTTAAGATATACGCATTATTTTACTTCACTGTTGAAGATTTCTTATTCGCTGCTGGTTGTCTTTTCCTTTTGCTGAAACTCTAGAAGTCTGTAGAAGCCGGTTTGTAAAAAGCTGTTGTAGAGTCATTACCGGAGATCCTATGGCACATTAGACAACACGTGCATGAATTCTGAAGGTGTAACACGCTAACGAACCAAGACAAACGTCTACCATGACTACCCCCCTTAGCTTCCCTTCGCCTCGGGGAGGTCAAAATTGCAAGTGATCACAATTAATCCTCGAGCTTCAATTGCCAATGATAATGAATGCCAATTTCACTGATAATGAATTGCAAGTCTCCATCAATAGTAAGTCCAACGATAGTTTTGACAATCACGAACCAGCATTTAATTCAATTGGTATCTGTTTCTCATTATCCCAAATTTGGTCAAAGTAGGAAATTTAAATTAATAGAAAATGAGTGAAGTTATCCTAACTTGCTTCATTCCCCAGTATCACTTTTGTAATTATTACATGAATTATTTTCATCGTTATTTATTTTTCTGGTTTCGTCCTTCACCAAGAGAACTTGTCGAGAGCCTGCAGAAAAAACGTACCCGTAGTCGAGTCTAAACCTTGACATTATCATCCATAGTAAAGTAGAGGTATGTGTACTTGTTTTTATTCGTTTCTGCATACAATGTCGGATCGCGCGCAGTATTATAAATCATAATATTATGCTTTCATTGAAGTTTAAAGATAAAGCCCTTCTAACGATGGAAGTCAGTTTAGGGAAATGAGGTTCGTTTGCCATTCTTGGAGAATTTTTGTCTCAAACGACCTAACATTGCCTTTGTTGAAAAATGCATGTGATACTGTTTTTCAATAGCATATCCATGATAGATTTTTTTTCAAAAGATCGGTCTACCCAATGACTGTCGCAGCTGAATTTCATGAATCAAAGAAATAACATTTTCAATACACTTAAGTTTCTAAATTAAGATGGAAAACGACAAATGGAATGGAATATTCATTTACACGATGAGATACACAAAGCATTTCAGGAGGAGTGACTTTTTCAGTTCAGACCCCATGAATATTTTTGAAATAAATTTTATTTACTACTACTATTGCTACTTACTACAGAAATGAAAAAAAATATACGAGTATACTTATTACGTGAATACTGCTTTGGATGTGAAGACATCTCGTATGTACAGTAATTACTTTGAATAAATTAATTAAATTTACAAATAATAATGTTTTTAGGGGGAAGGGCATGCCCTCTAAGATCTGCCACTGTTCATTCATTCATTTCGTCCATTCATTGACTAGTTCAACAGGAATGAAAGCGAGTTTAATTTGTTAACCAATAACAAGGGTCGTACGCGACTACGCGCTTCTCCCGTTGGGCAAAACGGCGCTGACTGTGGGTAGATGTTGCTGCAAGTGGAGCCTTCAAAACGCACACGAAGCCACTCGATTTCGAATGTCAGTCCTTCAAGGTCTTTCCCACGCTCGACCTCCCGCGGCCGCCACGTCATTTAAACTCTCATGGATATGGACACTGTGCATTCATTCACGCGGACAAAGATACGCTGTGCAGCCTCAACACGCATTGTTTCCACCGCCCACTCAACCCCACACACTTTATTGCCGCCAAGACTTGAGGAATTGTACTCGCCGTCTCCGAGAGAGAGAAAAACAGATGCTGTTGAGAATGCCTCAGATGCCAGGAGTGAAAGATACTGCGGAACAAGAAACGGTTATAAATAAATACGTCGGAACATTCCATTCCGCTATCTTAGGAAAACATTACACGCGCGTTTAATGAAACACGTTTTCTTGTTGGGGCGAGCGGTCGAGCGCGAAGGAGCGGGCCGGCAAACGTGGCTCAGGGCATCAACTGATGTCACTGCAGGGCCTCTGACCAGAGGTTCTAGGGTCCGAGTCCCGGCTGTGGCAGGATTTTTGACAGTAGCTACATAACTAGGTCGAATTCAGCAGCAGTCTGGAGGAGAATTCTGTCGACCGGCAGCTCTGATCGGTAGTTACAGTGGTATCTCCGATCAATATCAGATGAATGTCAGAGCAGCAATCAACAAACGGGCCACGGACCACGCGTGATCTTTCCTTCCTCTTCCTTGTCCATTGCTCACCCCTTACAATTACACTCACATACACTATATTGCCACACTTGTCGGGAGACCAGTGGGAACATAGAGCTTGTCCCGGATGGGGCGGTGCCACGCTGGTGGGAGGTACCTGGGACGGCGCCGGATCTCGCTATCTAGTAGGGGAAGATCACCGCCACTTCCCACTATGAAAATGCACTACACTTACGGAACTAGTGACCTTAGCAGTTGACGCGTCCGGAATCACCAATCAATCAGTTAATCAAAGAGAACGGGCGTTGGCACGCACATGGCGCGGCGCCGTTATATGCAGTCGAGTTCCGACGTATGGAGCACGAAGTCTGTAAGAAGGAAACTCAACCCTGGTGTTGTAGGCACGGTGCGAGGTGCGTGAAGCTGGAACAGCCATGTCAGCGCCCTGGAATGAAACGTGTCAAATGATTTATTGTTATTTAATTGCTAATTAATTGCCACTACTTTGAATTATTGCCAATTATTTTCGTGTCGAAAAGGGTGGAGCTGCGAGCACACAACATAATCAAATTGTGGCAATTAATTAGCAATTAAATAGCAATACATCACTTGAGGTTTACGTCGAGCTATGACCCGAATTTAACTTATGTGAGTGCTGGGCGTCGCGTCAAGCCAGCTCACACCCGTTTTCACCACGAAAATATGTGGCAATTAATTCCAAATTGTGGCAATTAAATAGCAATAAATCATTTGACATGTTTCATTCCGGTGCGCTGATATGTCTGTTCCAACTTGACGCACCTTAAACTTTCCATGTTTTGATTGGTTTCGGATATAAACGTGCCTCGAAACAAACTATCCTAACGTGTAGGGCATGTAGTGGACTCGGAGATGTGAAATTTTTTTATAAAAAAAAATTCAACCGCTAGTTTATTGGCAAAACATGAGCACACGTTCCAGCGCGAAGGAGTGGTAGCACACACGTGATACGGGGCTGTTGTGTGAAGTATACTTCGATTTTTTTTAAAGTGGCCGATGGCATTAGATCGTTATTACACCTCCTGTGTTACAAAATTAATATTTTTAACAGTGGTAAGCACATTTCTGAGGCCACAAGCCTTGTTGAGGACATTTGCGAATTAATGAAAAAGCTTTTGAATTAATGTCTTCGGTCACTTTAAAATATCCAAGAATAGAGTCCATAGACACAAAGGAAGTTTGCAACATTTATTATGAGAGACACTGTATTGGTGGTTCTCTACAAACTCACAATAAGGCACAGTTAAAGTGGACATAAAACTACGGGATCGGTGCAGCGCTGCGAAGAAATGCGGTACTCTTTGTAGTGAGTAGGGGCTGGCGGGGCGGGGTGGGGCGGGGTGGCCTGGAGGCAGCCGCTGAAATGTCAAGAGCGACTTGTCGACTCCAGAAGCGCCCCGCGGGCCCGGCCACGCCCCTAATTGGGAACCGGCGCAAGCTGCTCGCCCTTTCCGGAACGGCTTCTCTCGGACGCTTCTGGTATCATTCTACCCTTCTCCTAGCGTTGCACTATTAAATACAACGCAACCGGAAGGACAAAAGCCACTCTTAACGGCCTTAGTCCGTTGAGGAGTTTAACAGTCCGCCATCCATTAAGAACAATCCGAACAAAGGAGTTGAAATTTAAAATTGGCAAAGATATATTCAAGGGTAAGGTATTTCTTGTTGATAAGATGTTTTTCTTGTAAGAAGGTTGTATTACGAAAAGTACTGAAAACAACGCGTCGAATATAACGCATACAACCTATTATTTCTTCCACATCAACCTAATGATGTTAAGTGTGTGACACCCTGCCAGAGGACTATCAAATCTGTTGATCGTTCTCTAGGTGATAGTTTTCTAAGACGTAACACAATACACATCAAACGAACATTACACATTAAACATACATGAGAAAAAGGACAAAACAATACAACGCAAGCCGCCCAACGAAAATACATTCAGAACGTCCCATTGCACGCGCTTCAACACCCCCGTACACACACACATATTCATTATCCCAATGCCATTCACATGCCCACATATCTCAACAAGTAGAGTCCAGAGCCATGTCCTCGCCACGCAGTTGTACTAACGTACCTAATGACTGCATGCACTCTTAGCGCACGGAAACAGAATTTTCAGATGAGGCCGGAATTTCCTGCTATAGTTCACATTCTTCATGTAGAGATCTTGATAATTATAAAACATCTCAATTACATTTTCAGAAACGCATTTATATAACTCTTTGCAGGTGAGTAGTGATTATATTGTTTCTAAGTGTGTAAGTCTCTCAATTGTTTGGTTTTGGAAAATAACTACAGAATGACTTGAAACATATGAGATTATCCGAACCGGAAAAAGGTACAAGAGGACTTTTCTAT
This sequence comes from Teleogryllus oceanicus, assembly GCA_964035755.1. Classification (NCBI taxonomy): domain Eukaryota; kingdom Metazoa; phylum Arthropoda; class Insecta; order Orthoptera; family Gryllidae; genus Teleogryllus; species Teleogryllus oceanicus. The sequence goes on along the minus strand of CAXIVR010000008.1, from coordinate 107,526,396 downwards.
TATGCCTTTTCTATAGATCTTTCTTTTGTGTGATGTAATCGCACGGGTTCAGGTAGTAGTTACTTCTCTTCAAGAGGTTAAAAGAGACCCTTATGTGCCACTTAGCTGATTATGTACGAGCGCTATAGCGCTAGTACATAAAGGTATTTTAGGCACTTGTGATATTCGCTTTATCTTCTCCAATCGCCCTTTAAACATTTCGATCTTTTCTAGCAGTCGGCCTATTCTATTAATTAAGTTTTATTGATTTCCGCAGAAGTTACAATTTATATTGTCACGCTTGAGTGATCATTCACAGCAGCAGGCGCAATGAAGATGGACGAAATTCCTTAGTCTATCATAATTGAAGCCATTAAAATTATGAGAAGTTTATGGTCTCATAAATCGGAAGAAAGTTACCATAAAAAACGCAATAGCTTTAAGGAGTTTAGAAAGGAAAATACCAAATATAGGAAATTCCCAATATGTCTTTTTTTGTTTTTTGAGAAAGTAAGTCCAAAGACGATTCTTTAGAGTTGAAAATATATTTAAGTATGCAAATTGCAAAATAAATGTCCATATTCAACAAAGAATAGAAAAAAAAAATTTGAAAATTCATAACAATTTATTCCTGTTATTTACCAGCTTTGTTGCTATGCAACTTTTAGAATATCATGAACTATTTTATTTGGTCGGATATAATGACGTATTTTATTATTAACGGCGTAAAAGTTATTTGAAAACATTACCTTTGTGAAATTTATGAAAAAACAAGTAGTACATCAATCTGACATTTATGCTAATTATTAAGTTCATTTGCACTATCGTTGAAAAAATCAAATAAAAGAAATCTGGAATCGATTTCGAGAAAAAAGGCGTTTGAGCGTTTCTGAAATTGAGGCTTTCAAGCACATTTTTATAGAAAACATTCCTAAGGCATCATGTGAAGCACTTGTTCTAAAACAACCATAATGTATACATATTCCGATAGTGTAAATATTAACAACGTGAAAGACAATGCAAGAAAATTGCATTAGTTTAATTTTTGAAAGACAACAAACCAAGAATACTGCAAACTGGCGTTTACGTCATCTAATACAATGCATTTAGTACTATCCCTGCCAAAGGTATAAAGAAAAAATTGGGTCCGTTTTTGAGAAATTCTTGTTTTTTGACACTTCTTAATATTGCCCATATTTCACTCAAAATGGCGCATAAACAACTAAAATATTTGAAAAATGTCCCTAACTTTAATGAAAGAAATAATTTTGAATAATACATTTTATTTGAAGAAGCATTCCCTATGTGCAATTTTGTAGTTGTAGACAGTCGCCGAAAAAATATGAACATTTATCATTTTCAAAAATCAGGATGGTACAGGTATCATTTTCGTTGCACTCCCTCTTAACCGTCCTTTATCCTACAAAAAAATTTAATCAAACAATTTGGATCCATTGTTTTGAAAATTTTGAAACTGTCCCAGGTGCTTGATGTTAAGTACCCCCCAAAATTAAAATATGTTTCAAGTTCAAGGGGCTTTAGCTCCCTTAGCTAGATCGATTGAGGAATATCAATTTTGGAAAAAACCGGCAGAATGGTTTAGGCCGTTAATCGATTTTTCGTTATCAAGAGCCCACAAAACGTGGATTCTGACTATCCAACATATGTAAGGGACAAGATTTATTCACTTTTTTGTCATCAAGCCCGGCTAAAAAATTTCTGTCGAAAATTCTTCGTTTTTCCGGCGACATTAGATAGATAGATTGATTTTTTCGTGTTTCCGGGCGCGTCAACTGCTTCGGTCATTAGTCCCGTTAGTGTACTGCATGTTTTTTTTCGCGGAAGGTGGCAGTGATCTTCCCCGCTGGATGGCGAAATCCGGCGCCGACCTACCGTCGGCTAGTGGGGTTTCCCCCTAACCAGGACTCTTCCACCAGCGGGGCACCACCCCAGCCGGGACAAGCTCTAAGCTACCGACCGATCTCCCGGAATATGTGGTAGTGTAGTGCATGTTACTGTAAGTGTGTACGTGTAAGGGATACGATAGAACAAAGAAGAGGAAGAACAGATCGCGCGCGGTCCCGTGGCCCGTTTGGTAGGGTACTGCTCCGGCATTCGCCTGGTGTTGATCGGAGAAACCACGGAAAACTACCAATCAGAGCAGCCGGCCGCTAGAATTCTTCTCCAGACAGCGACTGAATTCGACCTAGCTGAAAAGCTAGTGTCGAAAATCCTGACACCGTCAGGACTCGAACCTAGGACCTCCCGGTCAGAGGCGCTGCAGTGACATCAGTTGATGCACTGAGCTACCGCTCCCGGTACGACATTAAAAGTTTTTTACCGCGCGTATGCAGTGGCCAGAAAGTAAAAATGACTCCAATTTTTTTAATTAAACTTAGTTCCCGAATAGTGTAAAAGACCCTAAAAACAGGAGCAGATCTGACTTTCGCTGAAATAAATGAATTTTTGATATTTACAAAAGTTACAAATATAGTCTGTTCTAGCACTACTAGTTGGCTTTTTTTAGGAGGGGTTATTTAAGGTCGCATCAATGTCTAGGTCTTTAGCGACCACTATTGGAGTTAACGGTATGGCAACTATGAAGATGAAACGATATGGTGCTGATAAATGATGAATGGTCCAACGCAAATGCAACCATGCCCGAGGCGGGACTCGAACCCGCAACCCTTCTGAGATCGCTACGATACTACTGCTTCAGCGATCTCGGCCACCGAATCGGCAGTTGTTTGGTTTGTTTAAAGCACTGGCGGAGCACTTGCAAGCGCATACTTTTTTTCATTAAAATGCTTTTAGAGGGAAATTGACAAGAAACGAATTGAGGTATGACCATATAAACATCTAAAGACTGCATCTAACTTGAAATGCCGGTACGATTTGATTACATGTTAAAAATTATGTTGTTTAGAGAAACAAAAATAATAACTTATCAAGTACTTGTAAGAGCAAAACATATGTTTTAAAAGAATATGAGTGATAAGCATTTTTATCGTATTTTAACAACTTTTTATGACTAAATGTATGTCAATTGTCCGAGTTCCTTTTGTTTTATTTGTTGTCGGTCCGTACAAATGCAAAATGCACTTGTATATAAATATGAGTAATTATGGCTGAATGTTTATCTCTCAGAAATCCGAAATGCTCGACCCAGGTCTACTGTTCCCGACCTGTCGAGTTCTAAAGTTCCCGTTCACATCCGTGAGCCACAAAGAACAAAGTTGCAACATTTCGATGCCGGCATTGGAGGGGCTATCCCTTTCTCTGTTGATTCATTCAGTTGTTTCACAAGGCGATCTATTTTCTAATGAAATTTACTCATGTCTTTAAGTACCATTTCGTAACGAGAAATGGTAGTGTAGTCATCCAATAATATGTTGACTCAAAAATGAATGTTCTTGTTTCGAGAAACACCGCTATGGAATTTCAAGGCTCAGCGTACGTCTAACTGCACTCATTAAAAGGAAATCCGCGCGGAAGCTCTTGTTCAACAGCGAGGCCTCGTGAACGCGAGTTCCCACCCGCAAGAGAGAGGGAGGGCGACCGACCTGACGAGACAAGAATGCGCTCTCTGGGAGATTCAACTTTCCTTTTTGCTGACTTACTATCGGGTGAAACCAATAGTAATTTAGTTATCACAAAGTAAGAAGATTGTCATTGTTAGATCTACGAGTGAACTTTATTGTTATTCGGAGAAATTTTATATTTGTCTTTGATAAGCATACCCCTTTGGCATTGTTCACATTCAACAAAAGATGGTTAAGGTCACTGATATTGGTTTGTACTTTCTTAGATATAATTTTGATTTATTTCATTTATGGTATCTAAATAAGAGGTATGTAAGTTACATACGTTACGAATAAATTTGGTAGATCCTCGCTTTAGGTATAAATTCCGACTCGTATTTCGTATATCTAACGACCTAATTAGCTGATTCTAATCCATTTTCTCGCTTGAAACCATTGTCTCGAGATTTAATACGATGCATTAAATAAAAAAAGATTTTTGAATGTACACAATTACTGCTGTTGTAAGTCGAAATCATTAAATTCCAATAAAAAAGCATTATACTTCATTATTAAAAAAACTAAGTCTCGTGAAACGGTGAAAAACCTGAGGTTGATGAACACCAACGGGATGCTGTAACCTTGGAATTACAATGCAACGTAAAAGTAACTAGAGCGTACGTGGATGTCGAGTGTGAGAACGGTGTGTGAAGGCTGCCTTATTGTGCACGCAGTCGTTAAGCGCTTTCTTGCGCACGGGACGTTCGGGCGGAATGGCGCATCGCGGGGGGGGGGGGCGACCGGATGGCGAGGCGCTGCAGGCGGCGGGCGACAGGAACCGCGGGGAACGTGAGGTATTGCTGAACGCAGTTTATGAGCTTTGTGCTGGAAAGCGCGGAGCGGCAACGCAGCGCTTTGAAAGTCGCGGACCGAGCTTCAGCAGGAGGCGAAAAAGGGAGGGGAACGGAGGACGCGAGGGGCCGCAGCTCCGGAGAGCGGCAGGGCAGCTGGCGCTGGCGCGATCGCCACTGCTGCCCTCGCCATCACCAGCAGCATCACAAACACCAATGCCCCGCCACCTCCAACACGGCCACCCATCCCCGTTGTCTATGACCACCGACCCCTCCACCACCACCATAACAACCACAAACACAACTATTACCACAACAATCTCCACGACCAATGTCACCTTCACCATCACTTACAGCATATCGGGAGCAGCGGCTCGGTGCATCAATTGATGTCACTGCAGCACCACTGACCGGAGGTCTTACGTTCGAGTCCCGACGGCGGCAGGATTTTCGACACCGGCTTTTCAGCTAGGTCGAATTCAGTCGCTGTCTGGAGAAAAATTGGCGGCCGGCTGCTCTGATTGGTAGTTTTCCGTGGTTTCTCTGATCAACCCCAGGCAAATGCCGGAGCAGCACCCAACAAACGGGCCACGGACCGCGCGCGATCTTTCCTTCCTTCCTTGCCCTATCATCACCCCTTACACACCAACATGCATTTCACTACCACTTGTCCCGGCTGGGGGGTGTCCGGCTGGTGGGAGATACTTGGTTGGGAAAACCCGTCAGCCGACGGTAGGGCGGCGCCAGATCTGCCTTTCAGAGAGGAAGACCACCGCCACCTTTCGAGCAAAAACACGCACTACACTTACGGGATTAATGACCGTAGTAGTTGGCGCTCCCGGAATCACTAACAATCAATCTATTAATCAAAAGCATTACCCCCGCTAGCTCACCAGCGTCAGCATTACAATGATCTCATCATTACCACAATATCACTACCGCAAACGCAGTGTTACACAACCACCACTTAGCCGACATTCTCGTAATTCGTGTCGTGTGTGTTCGCACGTTTCTTATCGGGGAGGTGGTGGTGATGGTCTCCCCGCTGGATGGCGAGGCCAGCGACCGCACCGACCACACGTCGCGCCGACATTATCCCAGTGAGAACATGCGACTAACAGCGATAACAAATGTGACAATAACATTACCTCCGCTGACACACCCAAGATAAACACCAGCTCCACTGTCATCACCATCATAATCACTATCGCTACCACACAAGCGTAACTATACTTTCGTTAGTGAGCTTTTTGGGAATTTCGTTAACACCGCAAACCCCGTCGTCAACACGTCCATCCTTTCTCAATATCATAACCTATTTCACTAACATCGCCCATCAACCACCATCATTCTTACTCGCACTCCTTTTCTCATCTACCATGCGAACTATCATTAGAACTGGGATTTATATGTAACATCAAATAATGAAATTTGTGTATATATATATATATATATATATATATATATATTTTGTTTGTGTGTGTGTGTGTGTGTAGTGAAAAACAGGAAAATATGTAAAATACTCTAAAATATGCAATATAATATATTTCATAACAGTTCCCTATTTTTGTGTATACAAAATTTACTCATTAAACTTGGCAGCACAGTGGGCAACTATATTTTCGCGCACAGCTAGAATTTCATCAAACCAACTTTGTTTGTTGCACGCCTGGTAAAGAACTATTTTGCCATCAGTTGTGAAGATCTCGTCAATCGTCACCCCAGATTTCATCTTTGAGACTAGGGAAGACGGAACGGGTGCCATGTTCTCATGGAAGACGGATGTACTGAGCTGTAAAACGCTGATCTCTTCATTTATTCTCGTGAAGATTGTTCATGAGGTTGTTTCAAATCTCCTTCAAGAAGCTCGCTGTCTCATATCATAGGAACGATAGCATCGCTGATAAATTTATCTCTAGAGGTAGCTCGTTTTACACAGGCCACACTAACCCCATCTGACCCCCCCCTCTGTTCTCGACGAAATTACACTTTTTTGTATCATACTACTTAATAAATGAGAATACATGAATTAAAAGAAGTATTGTGAAGATTTATACATCTAGCAAAAATAAAAAAATTGTGACCCAGAAGTTAAAAAGCAACCTTAAAAAATGAATTAAAATTATTCTGATGTAAAATACATTCTTGTTTTCCCAGCGTCTTACTGCGAGTAACAAAATACGTAATTACATGAAAATCTCAGCTCTAATCATCCTCCGACGTTGTACACGCAGTGGCGGCGCAGAGTCCGGCGAGGGCGGGGCAGAAGAAAGAAGTGCGTGGGGCGGAAGGGGAGCGGGAGACAGGCGCGTGAGAGGCCGCGCGGACGGCGCTGCGGCAGGTCAACGACAGGGACGGCGGCGGAGGAGGAATTGAGGAGACGGAGCGGAGGCGAGAAATGTGTGGGGAGGAGAAGCGGAGGGGGGGGGAGACGGGCGATGACAGAGATGGAGCGGGAGAAGAGGTGATGTCGGAGGAGGCGGCGGCGACGATGACAGCGACAGCGCAGGGGGAAGGGTGGGAGCGCGGGCGGAGGCACAATGGCGCCGCAGCCTGCGCCAATTAGGCGGCCCCGCGCACTGGGGCACGCGGCGCCGCCCGCGCAGTGGGCCAGAGGCGCCGCATGCCGACGCCATTCAGGACCACGAGGGCACCGATCGACGAGCGTGCAGTGAAGTGCGGTATGAATGTGTTTGTGAATATAGAATAAGCATCAATGAGTGAGTGAAAAAAAATAAAAAAAGAAGAACAATAATAAGAACTATTTACATATTTTAAAACATGTTCAATAAAACAAATAGCCCAAAGAGGCATTGTATAGTTTTAAGTTAGATTAAGATTAGTTATAGTTAGTTTAAGTCATAGCCCTCCCGCAGCTCCACAAACCGTAAGGTTGGAGCTAAACTGTAAGCCCTTATTTGAATAAATTCCCGCCTCGCCAGGGCTACTGGCGAGGAGAAAATAAAATAAAATAAAAAAAAAGATCGACGAGCAGGTGGAGGGTGAACGGAGGACCGCAGGGTACACCTCTCAGCTGCACTTATCCATTTTATGTCGTGCTTCACGTCGCAAAAACAGTTAAAAGGGCGAGCGTATTGTAGAGCGTTGCTTTTGATAGCGATAGCTGCGACAATTGTGAAGACAAAAGCTTTGAGAAGCCTTCTTGTAGGCCGAGGTGGGTCCGTGAACGGTTCGAATATTTGAAAAGCTCGATGAAAGAGACTTCGCCAACTAAAGATGACAATACTACATGTTTTGTAGCTAATTGAAGACTGCGAGCATCACAAGAAAAGTAACATTAATTTTAGCAATGGTACATAATGCATTATTTACCATTTGAACTGTATAAATGTGTATAAACAACTTGTAACAAGTATTTTATTGCAGCCTCCGGGTCAATGACCCCATCTCGATTAGATTTTTCGTCCAGTTTCCCTGATCCATTGAGCAAATGCTGAGATGGCCCCTTCTTTTGCTTCTGGACATAAATGTAACTTCATTTTCTGTGCACGTCTTCTAGAATTCAGTGGGAAATACAATTATTCAAATTATCGTTTCCATGTTGTCGCGGCAGGAAGTATTATTCCGAAGGACAACATGGATAAGAGTCAAAATTTATTGCCTTTTTATCCTTGAAAATAGATTTTATTACATGGGAACTTTTTCCTTCAAAATTCAAGTAGTATATGACTTAGTGTAGGGATCACAGAATTTTGAAAATGTGCACACAATTCACTTTTCCCCATAGCACGTCATACGCAGTTTTTAACTGTTTTTGACGAAAATAAATAAATAAATAAATAAAAAGACTGCGTGAATGTCAAATTTACTTCACAGTTAATTATAAACAAATGAACATTTAAATATTTTGGCTCATAATTGCCATGCAAGTAACAATTTTGCCTAAGAACAAGTGTTTTGTAGGTTATGTTTGCAAGATCCCGTATCTACTTTCAATTTACAAATTTTACATTCACGCATTTTTATTGCATTTCTTTTTTCACCTAAACCTAATCCTCTCCACAATTTTATTTCATGTGTGTTATATTTCATCTCGTAGGTCGTTACTTTAAAACCATGTTCAATGTTCCTCCAGTTATCTTTTTTGTCGGTTTGTTGCTCCATTTGTAACATTATTTTCTATAATAGAAATGTATTTTCTCATATATTCGATGAGAACTTATTTCTCTTTGAAAATGACACAATCCTCTCGCCTTTCCTCATTACGAAAATTCACTAAAAATAACCCTTTTGCACCAGAGTACAAAGCAGAACCAAAACAAACAAGGATGGGTATGGTCACTGGCTGATTCAACAGGGTACAGTATTGCCAACCGACTCCCTGATGTTTAAGTTATACTTCACTATGCAATTGCTTTAGAGAGGGTGGTGAATGGACGAACAACAAAGCACGACTTAAAACCCGTCTTAAAATTAAGTATGATTTAAGTAAGACATACTTAAAAACTATTTGGCGAAACCGGCCGTGACCGTCCTTTTCGCAGGGACTCCGATGGTCATGTACTTTTTTGAAGAACTAGTTCAACTTTCACGATGTGCAACTCTTATTTACACACACACACACACACACACCCACCCACCCACCCACCCACACACACACACACACACACACACACACACACACACATGGTCAGACACTAAAAAAAGTTTCCAACGAATTTATGGACAGAGCTGGGTGTAAGACTGATGATTGAGGGCACGTCAACTCCTAAGGTTATTTGTCCCGTGCATGTTTTTTCGTCAGCATATGGCAATTATCCTCTCCCTCTGACTACCGTCGGCTACCAGGGTTTACCCTCACCAGGTACCTCCCACCCCAGCGGAGCACCATGCCAATCCGAAAAGCGCCCCACTGGTCTCCCGACATGTGTGTTAGGTAGTGCATGTAAGTGTAAGTGGTGAGGATAGGACAAGGAAGAGGAAGAAAAGATCGCGCGCGGTTCGTGGCCTGGTTGTTAGGGTAGTCGTGGCCTGGTTGTTAGGGTAGTGCTCTGGCGTTCGCCTGGTGTTGATCGGAGAAACCACGAAAAACTACCGATCAGAGCAACAGGCCTCTAGAAATCTCCTCCAAACAGCGACATAACTCGACCTAGCGATCTAGCTGTAGTCGAAAATTCTGCTACTGTCGGAATTCGAACACATAACCTACCGGTCATAGGCATTGCAGTGACATCAGTTGATCCCTTGAACCACCTCTCCCGTTTTGTCTGAAAGAAAAAAAAAAAAAAAACACGCGAGTTTCCACGAAGCGATAACACATGGCGACAATTTCTTGTAAACATCTGATAAGCGTTGAAAGACGAAATTATCACTTGGTGTTAGGAAAAGTTCTAAAAATAAAAGTCCTAAATTATTAGATATGTCTTTTTCTCAATATATTTGGTCATATAGCGCCACTGCAAGTTTTGAATTGTAGGGGGAAAAGGTAACGACAACTCAAACGCACAAAAACAGCTGGGACCCCTTGCGAGATTCGAACCCGCGACTTCTCGAGCCGAGGCTGCTATGCCCTTCAGCCTTAACGACCTCGGCGAGTCAGGCCGGCTAAAATACGTTTTTATTTAAATGAAGATAGATGGCAAAAGCTTCGCTGGGGCCGACGTTGATGGCATTGGCCGACATTGACCTCCAACAATGGCTATGCGCGCACGAACGCGACGACAATGAGCGAGCGCTATGCGCACGAAATTAATCTGGCAGTTAATGGGTTAAATTGGCTCATTGATATCCTATGGAATTTAATTTAATGCATCTATGTAATCTAGCAATGTTACAATGTTTACCGAAGCACAGAACCGGCTCATTATGAATAACCCACAATAAAGAACGCCCAAAAAGGGGATATGTAGCGGGAACAGTGTGTCCTAGGCCCCGACCTAGTTGTGCCTCGGATTTTTTCATTCACAATAAATAAAAAAATACATTTACGATACTTCCAATTCTAATTAACTACTGTACCATTAAACACTTGCGTGAAGAAATTAATTCTTTTTATGTTACGAGGAGGGCCAACTTTTGTTTGAAATAAGAGATCCCTGTGGATCTACTCCAGAACTCTCTTTTCCTGTGGACGCCCCTGCGAACAGGTGAGGATCTGGTCGTTGGAAGTTGGGTTCCAGCGTGAAGCTATTTTCACTTTCACAAGTGATTTACAACGTGTGAAATGTTTGCAAGGGTCCAACTAGTATTATTAAGTTCTCCCTGGTGACCTACGTTATTACATTTATCCACTCGTAGTATACCAATAGTTTTAGAAACAATTCTGGCTAATATGATATATTTTATAAAGTTTAGTGTTCATTTGGTTATGAATTTTATTAAGGGGAATAAGCGATAGCAACAGTAGCCGAGTATCGTGTGCACTACTTATTGTGTTGCATCAACAATTTGTTTAGGTAGTACTACAAGCCAATAAATATTTAGCTAACACATACCGAAGAGAGGATGGGACAACAACAGCATAAACAGCATAAATGTCTTTCAGTACCATTGTTTAGGAAAATAGTTTCATCTTTTAGTGATTTTATTACTAAAATTTTGTGATCCCTTGTAATAGTTTGCCTTCCAACGCTTCGCGGACATTTTCAAAAAAATCGAAAACGTCGTTATGCATAATCGCTTCGTGGAAAATCCGACGTTTTCTTACCCCGCCTGACCATAATCAGGTTAAAAGTTTATCTTGGAATCTGTAGATATATATTTGTGCAATCGAATAAAGTAGTTAATTTTGAACTTGATTTTCAAAAAAGAAAGAAAGGCAAGAAAAAATGGGATATCACTATCTGTTCCTGGAAAGAACCGCTGGTTCAGAAAATGTTCAAACAAATACGACCTTCACATGTCTCAAAGTTAACGTATTGTAACATAAATTTGTAGAAAATGATTGTAGTATATTCTTAAGTACATGCAGTATTAGTTCTTAAATATCTTAAAAATCCTGTATTCATATTGGAATTTATTCCGGGGTCGTTCATTGACAATGTGTGTATTTGTGTACTCCAGACAGCGGAATGGCACTGGAAAGAGGCTGTTCATTGCACCTACCACTTGCACGTTTCATCCCGAGAGCGTGAGCGGTCGTGAGTGCGTCCCGCGCTTCGTGCCGTCCCCCCCACCCCCGGCCGCCCCCCCCCCCGTTGCCAGGGTAGTAGACCGCGACGCCTGACGAGTCGACGCATCTCCGCAGGAGAGCGTCGCGACGGCGGCGGCGCCGTCAGTCACTCCCGCACAATGAGGCACGGGCCCCGCTCGGGCACGCCCCCTCCCCCTGCCCCTCGCTCGACAGACACACGTCCCGAGGACGGCCGTGTGCGCGCGGCAGTGAATCTTCACCGAGACAACGCACGACTCGTCAGCGGCGGGGACTGGAAATAACATTGTCAGATAAAACTGAGGAAAAGCAGTTAGAGCTTTTTTGAGGGGGAATTGCGACTGGTGTTTATTGCGATGTAATCGTTTTGAAACCATTATGCGACGACACCACGAACATTATACGTTATCCTTACCTGATATTGTCGAATTGTTGCTGGAGATTACGCTTGTCGTATATAATCATGGGTGTGTAGTCGGGGAACAACCAGAAACCTGAATGTATATGTCCTTATCGCTGTTCATCTGCTGCTTGAACAGCAGGTGAGCACACTAATTTCACGATCTCTTGACTGTCAGGTGAAGAAAACGACATTGAATAGGATGTGAGGTCACGTGATAAAAAATAAGAGTAAGATTCAGGTGCTGGCTGTGTAACGTGGAGTGTTTGTTTGTTTGTTTGTTTTGGGATTGTTAGTTCTCAACTGAAATGAACATGAAATAAGTTTCACCGTCCCCTTTCTCCACATTTTTAAAAATAAATATGAAAGCCACAATGGAAGAAAAAACTGACCGGTTTAGAAGAACAAATGGACAAAGGTAATCCTTAAAATTAGTGGCCCCCGTAAACATTCGAAAGATCTAGCGCTCTGCATATCTAACTAGTAGTAACTTGTTAAGAAAATACTACTTTAAACGTTCACAAATAATAAAAATAATTCAAGAAAAATATGGTAAACACGATTCACTAATTAAAAACGAAGTACAATAAGTATTTTTAAAAAATCTAACGAAACATGAAAGAAGTAATGAGAAAAGGAAATAGACATTGTTCTTTGTCTTGCTTTTTTTCACTTACGAATGTTCGTTTCCTTAAACGTAGAAAACGTAATTGAGGAAAAACTAAGAAACAACTTAAAATGGAAGGTTCTTCAGCCTTAACAAAAGGTATTTCTCTCACTTCGTGCATTTGCTGCGATCGAATTTGTGTGTGGCATTAATGAATACGTCGTTTTCGTAAAAGATGCCACGGCCGTAAGAAAATTCTAAAAGCAAAAGCATACCTTTTCTATTTTTAAAAGATAAACCTACTTTAACCTGAGTGTCCAAAGAAGTTAGGGCGGTTGTATCCAAGGGGTAGTAGACAAAAAGCACGGGCAATTGCCTCCAGGATTATGCAGTGAGTTTGACTACTGTCTGTTTTTTGACCCCAGAAGGTTGAGTAGCTCACTTAGTAACAGCGTAAACGGGGTAGGTGTAGATGAAATCGTGATGCACTTGGCAGGCTAAGACATTAGATATTTCCTTTGTAGGAAAATATCTAATCACTGTGCACATCATATACGAAGAAAGAAACTCATTTCCAAAACGTATGATTGTGCATACAGAATTAGTCCAGACTTAACCGAAGAAGTATAGTATTTCCGTCCATGTCGTTTCTATTAAATGTGTCAACTATTATTTTCTACATTTATGCATAACTTGCAATTCCCAATGTCATTCCGAAAGCGTCAGAATGGAATAGGTCGTATGAAAAGCATAAAGTGTCTACCTCGTTTAAGTTGCTAGCCGGTGATTTTAAAGCCCCCTAAATCAAGTGCCTTGACTCGTTTGTTAATCAGAAGAGACGGAAGACTGCCAGGGACAACGTGTGAACGCACTTGCAACACGCGTTTACTCGCAAAGGAAAGCACAGGGCAGCATGCCAGCTGGTCTCCCTCGCTGGAGCGAACAAGAATGAGCACGCGTCAGCGACCGCACCCATGGAGAAACTTCATTAAAATTAGGTATGTATTTTGAGGCGGAAGGAGGAGGGCAAGATGAGCGGCGAAATGTTAGGGGACAACCGTTACGGGGCGAGAAAACATCATGTAGTAATTAAAGACAAAATAAAATTAACAAATTAGCGATTAATTTATAAATCGTTCATGAACTAAGTTGTAGTACACATTATGAAAATTCCAAGCAAAAATAATATAAATTTGAAAAACGTATTAACGTATTCAGTAAGACATAACATCAATGCATGAACAGACGCAAGAAATAATTAGATAAAACTTCAGTGGGTAAAATTCCTCAATGGTTGGCAGTCTCAAGGGAAATTTTTAAACACGTTTGGTTCATATTTCACTACTGGAACAGTCGTTATAAAATTCTACATCTGTATAGGAAACATTCTCTCCTTATTGAGGAAATAGATAGCTTAGAAACTTCTCTCAATTCTTAATTCACATTAAAATTTCTGTTACATAACAGATTTGATGAATAAAATGCCTTGAATCCGCCCCTCTACCATAAACTCCACCAACGTTTCAAATTCGCCACCCTTCCATAGCCCCATAAGCTGTCACAATTGCCACTTTCACCTAAAGTACGGGATATGATAATGTATCACAGTGTGGCAATTGGATAAGGCGTTATGCCGAGACCTTTGTCCCGTATACATTTTCTGATTCATGAGACTTGGGATCGGCCTGGGTGGGGATTGTGGTGATTGGTGTGTGTGGTGACCTTGCATGTTTTGAATGCTTCTAGACCTTGCTGTGCCGTTGTTTATGATTGTTGTATTTTATCATTGATACTTGTGAAAATAATTGTAATAATTACTGATTAGTATTTAAATGGTTACATTTCCTCCAAATAATTATAACATCTATAATCGTCATCTGTAATCTGTAATCTTCAGTTACCCGCTGCGTGTCCTTGAAGATCGAACACTGGCCAGAACTTTTGGCTACGACAAAATCAGTAAAACATATATAAGATTTCAAAATTATCTCTTCTTCAATTAGCTTGATTTTATTATATTTCCCTTTCCTCATTAATGACATTGAAAGCGCTGAACCCTTCACTGGCACTTTGCACTACTGTTTGGATTAAAAGTTATATGAATGAAAATATATGTTTTAATGTACCAATGGCGATAGTCGTGGGCATTACGGCAACGTAACATTCGAAAGTACCGGTGATTGGAAGATCGCAGTTTTTTCGGGCGAATGTAGTAATTTTTTAAGTCGTTTCAACATCCGAGAGTTCGTGATCCCTGTCAAAATTGATTCGCAGGGGTAACTCTTCTAATCGGTGATTTATGATTTCCCTGATCGCTGTCAGATGAATGACGGATCAGATTTGACTGGGGAGGGATTGCGCGAGGCAACCCTTTTCTCCCATCTTACCCCTACATCATCATTAGAGTCAGATGATTGGCTGATCCTCCATTATGAAAAAGCCCAACCTCGCTACTCAAAGAAAATACATGAGAAGCGTAGGAGATCCGGTATGTAGCTGTCAAGGAAGAGGAGGGGCGGAAGTGATGACAGGGAGAAAGCTGGCAAGGAAAATAGGGGCCTTGTGGTGGGTTCTGGGACTGGAAGCAAGGGCGCGATTAACCTGGAGTTGTCCCCCCGCCTAGAGAGCTGGATGATCCCCGTTGGAAAACCTCTTGACAGGTAACTGTTACTCAACTGTTACTGATTTATGATTTTGACACTTTGTAAAAATCAAGGAATTGAAATGAAGGAAATTGGAAAAGAATACATTCCTAAGCGCATTCAGAGGATTTATTCAGATGCCGCGTAGGCGAAGATAGTGTTCGTTTCACTCGTCACTTCGACGATGTGGCCTGGACGATGGATGTGGCTTCGACGATGACGACCTGGCCTGGAATTTTGACTGTTCTCCACAGGAGACAATTTCAATCTCGCATCATGACTGAAGAGTCAATCAACCGTATTTCTTTCCAAGTCATATGTTTTTCGAAAAAAACTAGCCGCGTCACAAGCAGCCTCTTTTGAAATTCGCCGCTTTTTCAAGCTCAATGGTTCCTTTTGTTGGCATATAGTTCATGAATTGTAATGCTACATATATGTAATGCTCGCTTATTGAATAAGTATCTATAATAACCCGACTACATTAAACCTTGCGATTGAGGAAACTAAATGGTCACTACTAATTTTGATCCAGTTTGGAGAACATTTTCAGGAATATGTAGAACATGTGCTTATTTGAGGTTTTTGTGGTGTAGTTGGGGTTTCTGTCTAGGTTGAATGAGGTTTGGTGTTTGCATTACTCAGAGTAGAAATAAATATTGCATGTGATGCTCGAAAAAGTTTGATTGGTTGATATCTTATTTAGCGTTTCTGGGCGCGTCAACTTTATGAGTCCAGTCTAGTAGTCTTCTAGTCAGTAAGTGTACCACCGCCACGTTTCATTCCGGAAGGGATCACATCTCGAATCCAGCGCCGAACTACACGAGGGCTTGCTGGATTTTCCGCTTCTAGGTTCCTCCGTCAGCGGGGTACCGCTCCAGCCGGGCCAAGCTCTCAGCTACCGACGTGCGTGGTATTCTAGTGCGTGTGAAAGAAGGGGCCAAGAATGAGGAAGGAAGACTCGCGTGCGGTACATGCCCCCCTGTATTAATGAATTAGTCTGGCTGTTCCCTCATAACGATGCGAGAGACCGCAGAAAATTACCAATCAGAGCAGCCTGATGCCTGAATTCTCCTTCAGACAGCGGCTGAATTCCATCCATTTCTTTAGGTAATGTCAAAAAATACGCTTCAGCCGGGAATCGAAACCTTTCCAGAATCGTTGATTAATAACAATCTGATGCCTGAGCTACCTCAGCCGGTCAAAGATCTCGATGTGTACATGGTCTTTGGGGCGCGGTCGCAGCCCGGGCAGGCCGGGCGCCTGCGTGGAGGCTTCCAGCCACCGGGCCACAGCCTCGCCGCCCCGCGCACGGGATTGGCTCATCCCGAAGAACAATGAAGCGACGGCGGCAAGTGCTGGCGCTCGAGGGGCTCCGGGTTCGCGTCCCGTCTTCGCAATTTCGACACCCCGGAATCATGACGGGTCGCACGCTTCCGCAGCCAGGTATCCGGGAGGTCCTCCAAAGACTTTCGCCCACAGCCGCTTATCCTAACTTCGATCCGTTGTTCAATTTGGGCACTTTCACTGCACGCTGTAATGCATGTGGGATCCTTCCCAGTCGCAAAAATGAGACTGCATCGTGTGAATACATTTCGAAAGAGCTAACTCTTTTGTTGATTTTCTTCAAACATACATTTCACATTTGAAAGTTTGCTCACATTTACTTCGTTTTCGATGTATTCAGAAATGTTTTCAGTCCGTGGTATTAATAGAACAATACATTCTGATTATAATTTATCAGAATGATTAAACACCAGAGATCAAGTAGGAAGAATTTAATTATTTAAATGTTTAAAATTAAAGTTAGGGATTAGTTCTCTTTCATGTTCACTTTCGTGTAAATAGATGAAGAGCAAATTAATCTTCTGAACTAAACTTCGTTATTCTAAACTGTTTCACCTGCTTCTTTAACCCCATACATTACTGGTATTAATACGTCAACTACGTAAACCTTTTAGTATACAAATGGATATGCATTTTGCAAGGGAAAATGCAAGGCCATGAATTTATTTCTAGTGTTCGTAATTCTGTACTCCAAAATTGACATTAAACAATCAAACATAGGAACGAAAAGTCCGTCTGAACAGACGGAGTTAAGGATTTACGAAAAGTATTGAACAAGCACGGCCGATATAAAAAATAACGTACTCTTTTGGTTATTGCTCTTTTTATCAGTCTCTTGGCCTTAATACTTAAAACAGCAGAAATCTGCGACCGCTTTGTCGAATAATTTGAGTGAGTTACTACTTTTATGTTACGAACAAATTTGACGCTAAGTCCACCAAAGACTTGGGAGATGTCAGAAGATGGGAACAATTAAGTGTAGTTAACAGTAAATATATTCATTAAAAGGGTTTATAAAAATTCTTTTGAAGTGATTAATGATAGAAAATCTGAAGAAAAATATTTCGATCCGAAAAATTCAACATTCTTATAATTAAATAGATCATTCAGCGCACACATACTACTTCTAAACAGTGAAAGTGGTGAAAATAGCAAAGAGCAACTCATTATGGAAGATCACTCTTAACATCTCACTGAATGTTCTCCAGCGTGATATTTTTCGCATTTCCGAAACTTCTGATTGCATCTGTGGAGAAAACGATGACATCAGCGAAGTCCCGTCTGGCAACTGTTGGAGAAGCTGCGGCGTTGGACCGTCGTAATAAGAGCGCGCCCCGCTTTCCAGCTCAGCGTTTTATTGGAGGCGTAAACTTCATTGCGAAACGGTCACGGGCAAAACCTTTCGAAGCTCCTACATAAGCACTGAAATCTGAGTGTAAACATTGTTCTTATGAATTTCATCATTTCGTTGTAATTTTGAAGTCAACTCTGTGTTATTGGTAAAAAAACAACAACAACAAAATCAATAGACAAAAGGAAATAACACTTAGGAATAGATAAAGAATACATCAGATAAACTAATTTTAATATACATTTATTTAATTTTTTAATAGAACAGGATATCAAATAAAATAATGCATAATAATACATTGCATATTGATATTGGAAATTATAGCTAACACCTTAACATTGTCTCAATCAATCGTCATCACATTTGCCTCTATCGCGGCCACCATATGGGATAACTTAGTGTGATTGAAGTAAAATTCTGAAACGGCTCAATGATATTTGATCAATATTCAGTGAATTACCTTTAGTAAGCAAGTGGCACACGTACAAAATAAAATTGAAAATAAATGCATCATCATTCAATTAAATACTTATTTTATACTCAACAACAATGAATATTCTAATACGTATGAGAAAGTGAACAAATGAAATATAATAATTAAATTTTAAAAATCTGTGCATTTGCCAGAAGGGGCAATGTGTTTAGGCATATGAATAGGTACCTTCCGCTCCAGACTCCACATATCCTCAGCTTATTGTATCAGAGGTGAGATAGAGCCCCCTTTCAAGAGAATTGAAGAACAGCAGGCCAAACGCCAAATTGGAATTTTGAGTTAAACGTCGAGTTTTTGGATTTTTTTTACTCTGCATTCCTATATAGTACTCAGAACGACAAGAAACAATAAACAGTAATACAAGAAACGACATAACAGCAGGTCACAGGGATGACAGAACCTGTATTTCTCAGGATTACGTTTATTTCCACTTTCTAATTGAACCAACGTTTCCCATTCCTTTGTGAGTTGCCTCCTCGATGCTGAAGTATAAAAAACAAGTTTAAACCGATAAAATCAGGTAAATCCATAATAGTAAAATAAAGAGAAGGAAAAAGAAGAACATACCTTAAAAATGATAACCAGAATACATCAATTATATAAAACAAGTCAGTTAGTGCGCTGTAAAAAAGTCATGTTAAAATTTAAATTATCTTCCTAAGATCATAAACATCGTGTCCGTTTTATTTCATTGGCGTTTTACGTACTACATAATTGAAAGTTTTTTCTTATTTTATTGTTAAGAATTAACTTCATATTACCTGGCTTATGTTATGACTTGTTTTTTATCCTTTATAATTAAAAAGCAAAGGAATACGAAACTTAATCTCTCTATATTAGAAAGTGGGAATAAAACCAAACGCGTTAATAACGTATGTTATTCGGTTATCACTGGGCATTATTATTAACTCTTAAATCAAGATTTAGTGATACTCTACCTGGTATTATAGTATATTTTATAAGTGGCTAAATAGCCAGAGATGCTCAATTTAGGAGAATGAATCGAGTTTCGTGTCTAACGGAACAAAGGGGCAAGTGTAAACAATGCGTTATTATTCTCGGTTTTCTCCCGCATCCGACACGTTGGTCACTATTTATAAACGTGTAATTTTTTTATGAATATATAGCATGAACTGTACCCTAAAGTGACTCATGGGCTGCTTACTACCTTCCCGTGACGCAGTCCTGTGTTCGATTCATGGTTGCGGTAAAAATAGAGTTGAAGCTTTCCTTTAAAATCGTCTGCATTTCTGTAGCTACGTGACGAAGAAAAGCTCAGGCAGATGGAATTGGCTAGAAACGGCGAAGGGAATACGTCA
The DNA here is from genome assembly GCA_964035755.1 of Teleogryllus oceanicus. Taxonomy (NCBI): domain Eukaryota; kingdom Metazoa; phylum Arthropoda; class Insecta; order Orthoptera; family Gryllidae; genus Teleogryllus; species Teleogryllus oceanicus. Next base: position 107,506,778 of record CAXIVR010000008.1, on the reverse strand, counting down.
TGTTTCTCTTGCCCTCCAAGCGTGGGAATTAAAGTAGGCCCAGGCATGGGGGACACCGTTATAAAGCTAGCCGGCAAATTCAGACAATCGTCCCAAAACGCGAAGTACATACTATGAATGACCTGAAGTTTGTATTTTTCCCTCTCTTTCGCCGCTCCCGTACGATTTACTGAGATTTCCTGGGAAGCACCAGGAAGCTGTGGGCGTGGGCGGAGCCGACTCCGCGCGGGGCGGGGCGGGGCGAGGCCGGGCGGGGGCCAAGTGCCTGGTGCATGCGCGAGCGAAAGAGCGGCGCGGGCCACTTTTCCTCTTCCTCCTCCATCAATGACACCGCGCCGCCCGTCATTAGCCCGCGGAGGAAAACTGGAAGGAAAGCTGGGAGGCGCCCGCGCCGGCGCCTGATAGGCGGAGCGGAGGGCGAGCGATGTGGGCTGTGGGCGGTGGGCGGTGGGCGGTGGGCGGTGGGCGGTGGGCGGTGGGCGGTGGGCGGTGGGCGGTGGGCGGTGGGCGGTGGGCGGTGGGCGGTGGGCGGTGGGCGCTGGGCGCTGGGCGCTGGGCGCTGGGCGCTGGGCGCTGGGCGCTGGGCGCTGGGCGGTGGGCGCTGGGCGGTGGGCGGTGGGCGGTGGGCGGTGGGCGGTGGGCGTGGGGCGGTGGGCGGTGGGCGGTGGGCGGTGGGCGGTGGGCGGTGGGCGGTGGGCGGTGGGCGGTGGGCGGTGGGCGGTGGACGTGGCCCTTCTCTTTGAACAATGCAGCGCTGGGCTGCGGCGCAATCATTCGCGATTCGCGCCGCTCTCGGGCGAGCGAGCGGGCGGCCGGCTGACCGCAGAGCGCTCTCCGCATTCGGCAGTGGAGTGGTGAGAGGGTGGAAGGGAGAGTGAGGGGCGGGGCGGTCAGAGGTCGCGTTGGCGCTCGAGCATGAAGAGGCTCTGGCGCGGAAAGCGGTGCCGTTGCGTGTACGAGGGCATACAAGTAGGCTGTCAGAAAAAATGGTTTTGATGGCGTTGCGGACTTGGTCTAAAGTATTCCCTATAACGATCAATAATATTGTCAATATTCGCTTCGTTATTGACGGAGTGCCATCTTTATGGAAATCAATATTCGCTTCAATATTGACGGATCGTCAAGGAGTGTATTGAAGCATCTTGAAGATATTGACAGATTTGATAGAAATTATAAATATAATATAGTCGTATAGTATATAATTTTATAATATTATATAATGCAATATAATTTTCTATCAATATTGAAGAACCGTTTGGTTGTCTAGAAGGTTTCTTGTCAATATTTTTGTCAATACAAGTTGCTTGTGATACCGAAGTGAAGAACCTGACAGGTGACAATTAGTGATCAGTGTTCCGTGATCGGAATTTCACAACCCTGATAAGAGTGGAATATCGTGATTATCCGGAATATACTTTTTTCTGGATGTTGGACCTAACTAGCTCTAGTAAGTTTTGAAAGCCTGCATCGTCCTTTCGAAGAAAATTTTTGTAGTCCACCGGATCTGTACAACGTAAAAACGAATCAGTAAAGCTTGGTGTGTAAAGGGGTTTCTCAACAAAACTCTACCACTCTTTTGACCAGCGCCTATTTTTCTTTGATTTTTTGTTGGCACAGAGAAGGACTCAATGTTACCCAAATACAAACTGGAAAATATTTCGTAATTTACAACGAAAAACTCCACCACTCTTGCCAAATTGAGTATTGGCAAGAATATTGGTACATTTGCATAGAAGCACAATTTTGCGCGTTTGAATATAAAGCGTCGGTATTGAAGCGAATATTGACAATATTATCAAGCATTAAAGTAATGTCATTGCGTTAGTATTCGCAAGGGTATTGTCGGAACTATCTGCTAGCGTGTTTGCTTCTTTTGTCGCGGGATCGTTATGTTGTGAAATAGACTACTAAACGCTCCAAAGCGCCAAACAAAGAGGAAGAGGAAAAGAGAGGGGCGGAGGAGAGACTGAGGGGAATAGGGGGGGGTCAGAGGTTGCATTCGTGACGATGGTGCCCAAGCGTGAAGATGCCCTTGCACGGGAAAAGGGTGCCTTTGCCGATACGAGGGCAGTCAGTTGCCGGTAGAAACGGCTTCGATGGTCACACGGACTATCTTAATGTCGTTTCACTCATTAACCCCTGAATTAATTTGGCTGCAGGTCACACGCGCTCACTGTTGTGTTCGGGAAGCGGTATTGTTGGAGATACCTGGTAGCATCTTTTTACGAGTTTTGGAGTCGAATTGTTATGCTGCTAGAGCGCTCCAAGGCACGAAACCTGGAGGGTGGGGGAAGGGGCGGAGGGGGAGTGAGGGGCGTGGCGGGTCAGAGGTCGCGTTCGGGCGGTGGCGCCGAAGCGTGAAGAGGCCCTGGCACGTGAGGAGGGCGGCTGCGGTTATGAGAGCAGCCTCTGGGCAGAAGAAATTATGTTGATGGTGATGCGGACTGTGACTATCTTAGCAATCAAACTTAAACACAACGTTACTTTTCTCAGCTGAGTGGTCTTAGCAAACACGTCCGCGCTCACTGTTCTGTTGACCTAGATAGAGCATTGTGCCTACAAACACGTTGTACTGAACCAAGTGTTGGGCGTTCAAATTCCTTATCGGAAAGGAATGGCCTTCGAATTATTGTTTGCAAAATACCATGACACTTGATATCTACTATTCAATTTATTATTCATTTATTTAAAAATATTCTTGAAATATAAATACAAGATCTCGGATTCTTGGTCGTTAATGTTTACGATATTTAGGCCCATCCATGTTCAAAGTAGCCAAATGAATAAAACTGTGTGTCCTTTCTTAAAAAAGTAAAAAAAAAATTCTTTGTTAATTTGTCCGAAGATTTTTTGTTAAATTGATAGAAGAAATTGGAGATATCTTATTATCTTTGATTTATATTTAATGTAACATTTTCATTGTTAAGTTATTAAATATTAAATGATTTATTGATTAAGCTTTATAAAATCAAATTTTAAAATGATTTGTCCGTCATTATTATCTCCGGTGATACGGGACTACAAAATAATTCAGGATTAAGGTTCCATTGATTAATTGTCGGAAAGTTTTTCTGTAAGTGAATGAATTTTTTAATTGAAAAAATATATCAAAAATAAACAGCTAAAATTTCTTATTGAATAATTAGTAATTAGATCCCAAATGCCAGAGTCTGGGTCATCAAACATATATGTTATTTCCTTCAATCAATTCTACGCGAATTCCAGAACTTTAAACAACAGGCCAAGCACTGCAAGGGAACCTTCTTTCCGCATAATGGCCATGCTCTCATACTCAGAGACGGGACCCCAGATAAATTATGCGTAGATAGATAGATAGAGAGTGTGTGTGTGTGTGTGTGTGTGTGTGTGTGTGTGTGTGTGTGGGTGTGTGTGGATGGGTGGGTGTGACTTTTGAACTACTGGTCTATACATTGATATGGCATTGAGAACACTCACTACAGAAATCATAATTGAGGAATCGATTCTAAATTATAAATTGATAAATTCTATACGATTGTTCTATTAAAATATTTCAAAATTATAATGGATTTTACGAAATACTTTACCTTAATCTTAATCATACTTTTCTCTCTTTTTTCTAGAGCTATTTCTTATCTGGAGGATGAACTAAGCTCAGACAACTTCTACATAGCTTTCCTGTATCATATCATATGAACAATGATTAAGATGATTACATAGAATTTGTTTGTTAGGGACACGTGGTGATTTGTCTTTCTCTACCTTGCAACACAGGCAAAAAGACAAGCAAATTCGTGGAATCTGAACCCTGTACAGAGGTTGGCGCCGCAGTCGTTTTCCTTATTGAGGAACAAAAATGACCCTGGTTGTACACAATGGGAGGGGTAGATGTGCTAGCGATGTGCGGGGCATGCGATAGTGAACACAGGCGTTGCCAAAACAACCATATTTTCTCTACAGCAGAAAGGTACAATTATTAACATGATTTCAGAACAATTGATAAATATGAAAAAGGATATTGCCAGTAGAAATAATTATTTAAAATCCTTTCTTTAATTTATGTTTCGTTCCATGCAATTAACCATTGAAGCCTTCCACACGGAATGCTGACTTGAGACACGTTCCTTTCACCTCTTTTCGCCGGAGTCCAAACATTCACGTCAACGGATTTCCCCCACATGAAGCAGGCTGCTTGTGCACACGCAGGGGCGCTGCTGCGGGGCACCCACCTCATTGCCTTCTACCGCACAGAAGCACTCTATCCAGCTCCCTTCAGCCGCGTTCAAATGCTTCCGTGTACAACCTCATCTCCATGAGGAAGCGGAGAAAAAAGAACTCTTGTTTGAGAGAGAAAAATCTTATTTATTCGGGTATTTTTTATCTCCTGAACTCATATGGAACTCATATGGAGTTTTTTAACACTCATTGCTGGCAAACCAAACGGGGGAGGGGAGGCGTGGTCTGTATCACGTACAAATGATCCAAATTTGTTTCTCAAACGCTGGCTAACCTGTGATAAAGCCTTTTTTCCTACCTTCTATTCTTGTCCTTCCATCTGCTGAAGAATGTTCACATGATATTAAAGTATTTATGTAGTAAAAATAAAAGAATTTTGAACTAAACTCCGGTAAAAAAGCAGCTCTGTTGCGGTAATTGGTAATGAACAACAATGGGTCTCCGTTACTTTTGTTCTTCTGAGATTAAAAATAGATATAGTTTTTTTTGCAGCAAAGTGTAGCAAAACAAGGTGCGTGGCTTGCACAAATATTGTCTGATTTGCTTTAAACAGGTAATGCCACATTCATAATAAGTGTTTATTGGGAATACGGGAGAAATAGGAGCAGAGAATTTATTTACGTACAGTGGTGTAATTTAAGTGCAAATTGGTTGCAAGGAAAGTTACTGAAATGCTTCAAATTGGGTTACATTACTTGTTGATTGTTTTGATTTGATGTTTTGTTTCCGGGCGCGTCAACTGCCTGGGTCGTTAGTCCCGTTAGTGTAGGGCATGTTTTTCTCGGGAGATGGCGGTGATATTCTCCCGCTGGATGGCGAGATCCGACGCCGACCTACCGTCGGCTAGTGGGGTTTCGTCCTAACCAGGACTGTTTGGACACCGTCCCAGCCGGGACAAGCTCTAAGCTCTCGACCAGTCTCCCGGATTATGTGGTAGTGTAGTGCATGTGGTGTAAGTGTGTACGTGTAAGGGGATACGATAGGACAAGGAAGAGGAAGGACAGATCGCGCGCGGTCCGTGGCCCGTTTTGTAGGGTAATGCTCCGGCATTCGCCTGGTGTTAATCGGAGAAACCAGGGAAAATTACCGATCAGAGCAGCCGGCCGCTAGAATTCTCCTCCGGACAGCGACTGAATTCGACCTAGCTGAAAAGCTAGTGTCGAAAATCCTGCCACCGTTAGGACTCGAACGTAGGACCTCCCGGTCAGAGGCGCTGAAGTGGCATCAGTTGATGCACTGATCTACCGCTCCCGGTCCAACTCCCCGTTCGCACCAGGGGCAAATCTCTAGGGTGCGAGCACAGGTGTCGCTGGGTACAGCTAGACGGAAGACTCGCCAACTTAACATGATAAAAAGTTGACTCATTTTGGGGAGATAAGGGAGAATCAAGTAATAACGCTATTTACTGGAAATGACCATGGCTGTATGCAAAGCAAAACGTTTGTGCACTCGGCGCGCCCTCCCGGCCAGAGGCGGTGCAGTGACATCAGTTGATGTACTGAGCTACCGCTGCCGGTTACATAACTTGTTAGAAAAAAAATGAAAGCTCCCAATGCGCTTTGTCTGTAGGAGCATCACCTAAAAATCCGGTCCTTAGTGATGACTTATATTGGACCACCTCGTTATTCCCTGTTATGGAAGAAGAGAAAGAAGAAGAAGAAGACGAAGAAGAAGACGAAGAAGAAGAAGACGAAGAAGAAGAAGAAGACGAAGAAGAAGAAGAAGAAGAAGAGAGAAGAAGACGAAGAAGAAGAAGACGAAGAAGAAGACGAAGAAGAAGAAGAAGACGAAGAAAGAAGAAGAAGAAGAAGAAGAAGAAGAAGAAGAAGAGAAGAAGAAGAAGAAGAAGAAGAAGAAGAAGAAGAAGAAGAAGACGAAGAAGAAGAAGAAGACGAAGAAGAAGAAGAAGACGACGACGAAGAAGAAGAAGAAGAAGAAGAAGAGGAAGAAGAAGGAGAAGAAAAGGTGTATTGGCGGCGGGGCCAGCGGTGCGCAGGGGGAGAGCGGCCGCGCCCTCCCTGCGCTCCCACGCGCGCTATCGGCGCCTGCATCGCCTCCCACGCGCCGCCTTCGCCCCCGCAACGGCTCCTCCGGCGGCTGCACGCGACCGCCTGCCCGCGCGCCGCCACGCCCCGCGTGCACCCATTCTCGCGTGACAGAGTATACTCCGATTTAAATATAGCGACCCTGAAGGTAACGAGCTGGACGGAGAGGGCGACCCTGCTATCCAATTAGAAGGTTCGGAACCAGTTAAATTGTTGGTATTGGCGCTCCCTATTGGCTCACAATGTCCCTCTCGTACTACCTCGTGACCGTGAAGTGCCACTTCATTCCCATCGGAGAATTCTTGGCTGTCCAGGAGACGCCGCGTCCTACGCCCAGATGTCAACGTTCCGGCCGTCATGCTGCGTCCTTCCTCAGGGCAAAATGTATTAGGCGCAAGATCAGGACGTATTTCTCTCTGAGGAAGATCACAGTACGGCGGCCGAGATGTTGGCATCTGTGCCTAGGGCTCGGCGTCTCCCAGGCAGCCAAGTAATTCCTGACTACGGCTGCGGAAGCCTACGCTTTAGAGAGAGTATTTGTTTCTGGGCGCGACAACTACAAAGTCAATATTCCCGTAAATGTAGTTCTGGTTATATCCCGCGAAATGGCGGCGTTTCTTCCCCACTGGCACATGAGGCCCGGGGTCGATCTACACGTCGGGTAGCAGGAAAGTCCAGATGCCTCCACCAGGGGGACGCCACCGTCACCGGAACAGACTCTACAGGCATCCGATCTTCCGACGTGTGGTAGTGTAGTGCAGGAAAGATAAAGTGTGTATGTGTGAGTGTAAGGGGAGAGGGTACATCTCGCGGGGTCCATGGCCCGTTCGTTAGGATATAGCTCTGACCAGTCGCTAGAATTCTCCTTCGCACAGTGGTTTGAATTGGGAGCAGCTACGTAGTTTCGACCGTTGAAATCGAATTTTAGGACCTCCCTATCAATGATACTACATAAATGTCGGCGTTGCCGCGAGCTCTATCCGCACGTATAGGTGCAGCGGGTGTCTTCGCGTGTGTTCATGCCTGTACTCTCCGTTCAACAGCATGCGATTGCATCAATTGGCTTGCTGCACGCAAAGTTCTGGCAGTTGTGAGAAATCCCATGCATTTATAGGCAGTTAAGTAATAGGAAACTCGTTTGATATGATCCAGTCCAGCCAATGGTGATTTTAGCTGGGTGATAAACGATCAGACTATTTGGTTACTTCTCCCTTGTTGGTGAATCTTATTAGAATTTTGATTCGAATAATCGAGACAGTTCCTCTGTTTCCAACATAAAGAGTTGAAAGATTCGCACCCCACATCTCGTGTAGAATCCGATATTATGAATTTGTAAAGGATTTACCTTTATTGATTGTCGACATTGTTTCTTTAAAACTCGAATGCTGTTTCGCTCTTTTGCAGGGAGAACAAGGGAATGCGAATGGATTTTATTACAATCTTGAGGCCCTAAGTCTTTCTAATTTTAGTTGAGACGAATGGTTTGATGGATGAGTGAAGGGTATCGATATGATTTCGATGACGCTGAAACGATAGTGAAATAAGAGATAGGAGACAAGAGAGGACCCCAAGAAAACTTGCAACGACTTCCCTTTGCCCTTCACACATTTAACATAGATCCACTGGGTTTTGAGCTTTGGTGCCCAGAGGTGGAAGGAGAGCGGCCTGATCACCGCACCACCGGTAACACCAATGTCCAAGGACCATTAGTACATTCCGAGAGAGTGAGTGTTAACGGTATTCGGGCGCGCTAATTACTATATTATTTAGTCTCTTGAGTATAGTGCAAATTATAAACAAAGAGGTTGAGGGGCTCCTCCGCTGAGACGTGAGATCCGGTGCCGAAGGGCACTTGATGGAGATTTTCTCCCCAGATTGGCACCGCACTAACCGGGACGCACTCTAAGTCTCCGACGTGTCCCTTGACATGTCTGTTAGTGTGGTGCAAGTAAATATGCGTGTGTACGTGCAGAGTGAGGACAAAAGTGAGAAAGGGAGCGGTTGATGGCCTGTTTGAGAGGGAAATATGCGCAGTCGAGGCCCAGCGGAGGCACGGGTCGCGCTCATTCCGCGCATTGCAGCGCTCCTCCCCCACCACGCCCCCTCGCCGTCCTCCACCACCGACGCGTTGTTCGCTCCGCGGAGCGCAACAGGTCCCCGCATTGTCATCCCGTCTGCTCGGGCCCCGTGCTCCTGCGAAGCGCCCGCCAGCCGTGGTGCCGGCCCGAGGAGCGTCACACGTTCTCTCACCCCCCCCCGCCGCCCCGCCCCCTTGCCCCACATTGCCCCCCTCCCACCTGCGCCCGGCGCGCACCACCACACCACGTTGCGCGATCCTCCCTCCCTGCCCCGCCCACCCCAAACTTCTCCATCTCTCCACGTTCCGCCCTCCACCCCCCCCACCCGTCACACCTCGCCACCGCCCGGTTCGCCGCGCTCCGATGTTCGCATCACATCAGCACCCGCTCTTCCTCCGCTGGGCTCTCCCATCTGCGACGCTGTAACAAGACTTCCTCTGCCTCCACGAGAGCAAGATTGTTCGTTTTCTTGTAGATTATTCGCACAGAAATTATAGCAATAATGTCAATCATACTATTTCATCCGCTTTTACAAGGAAGACATGCCCTCACCTTGTGTATATTTATCCACGAAGGTACCAGTATAAATAACAAAGTCTAGTGGGAGTTGAATTATTGCCACGGGAGCTACATAAATGCAAGGGTGTTAAAAAAGTGCCTTGCTACAATTGCTATCCATTGCCCCTATATCAGACCCATTTAGTTTATTGGTATATTACTATTAATTTATTAAAAAAATTTAATTTATTTACCCATCTTGTAGTTCTCGTGTAAATAAGCCTCTCGTGTAATAAGTTGTTCCAATCTGTCATACATATGCCTTCACGGAAACCAGTTATTCATTATTATTGTAGGGAATGCACAAAAGACTGGAGCTCAACAAGAGTGAGCGTTTTATTAAACACCAGCCATTTGGACGTCGTTTCTAAACAAATGAACGTATCTGTTCGTGAGAAAACCGGGAGATGCTCTGTAGAGATTACTTGCTAACGACAGAGTAAATTAATCAACGCCTGGACGCACTTCGTAATTCACGCGTGTCGCGGCCCACCACTTGGGAACCTCTGATCTGTGGCATCCGCCGCAGCCCATCTTTCTCCGCCTCTTGCACTGTGCCCCGCCTCACCTGCTGAGTCCCGCCTCTGTGACCGTCTTCCCAGGTGCCCGCCTCTCCGCTGACGCTCACCTGCCTCTCCGGCACTCGCCCTCTCTCTCTGCCTCTCCTCTCTCACCCTCTCTCCCTCTCTCTCCTCCCTCTCTCTCCCTTCTCTCTCTCCCTTCTCTCTCTCCCTTCTCTCTCTCCCTTCTCTCTCTCCCTTCTCTCTCTCCCTTCTCTCTCTCCCTTCTCTCTCTCCCTTCTCTCTCTCTCCTCCTCTCTCCCTCTCCCTTCTCTCTCCTCTCTCCCTCTCTCCCTCCCACTCCCTCTCTCTCCCTCTCTCTCCCTTCTCTCTCTCCCTTCTCTCTCTCTCCCTTCTCTCTCTCCCTTCTCTCTCTCCCTTCTCTCTCTCCCTTCTCTCTCTCCCTTCTCTCTCTCCCTTCTCTCTCTCCCTTCTCTCTCTCCTTCCTCTGCTGCACTCAGCGTTTCCCCGCTAAATCTCCACGAACCTGTTTTGCCACGGAAGAGCGGCTCCCGTGTGGACAAACTCAGACCCCGGACCGTTTCTCTCTTATCTATGAAGATTTGGACTTCTCTTAACGGACAATGGCTGCGCTTCCGAGTCGTGTTCGTCGGTCTTCCAGAGTCTCTCGGAGAGATCTGAGCTTTCACGAAAAACGAAATAAACGTTTACAAATTTACGGCAACGATACCATCATTGCAGGCGGAAGTTCCCGCGCCCGAGCAGCCTCCACTCGCACACGCGCTCATCGCGCAACACGACTCCAGCCGCTCGCTGGGGCAGAAAACGGTTTCAGCACACCTCGTGCTGGGGCCCATTAAGCTTTTTCGTGGCTGGCGCATCGACCGTCACCGGAAATTAAGTCGTTTGTAAATATTATAAAAAATCATATGAATTGATGATGAAGAAAGGGAAAGGGACAATGTTAAAATAGGAAAGAGCTAATGTTTCGTAATATTACACGTTTGTTCATATTTCAGTCGGAGATTAAACAAAAGTGCCTTCATTATTAAAATTAAAATATGTATTAAATTATTTGATATAAAAGATATACTACTAAAGGATTTTCAACCCTTTTATCTGCCTCTCAAATAATGCAACTCAGTTGCTTGTGACTCTGATCCAATGCTTAATTCGTAATTTGTTTTAGTGATCGTTGTAAATGTAATAGAACAATGGCGTTTCATGACGCAAATATTGTCAATAATTAATTATTTTCTATTGAAATACTAAACATATGAATTCTGTTCTACAAAACACACTTCAACCTCTCACAAATCACTGAGGCAGAAACGCTTTCCGCACACCTCCCGCTGGAGCCCATTGAAGTTTTTCATGGCTAGCACATCGAACCTCACCGGAAATTAAGTCGTTTGTAAATCTTATAAAAATTATAAGAACTGGGGATGAATCGAGGGAAAGGGATATAAGGTGGAAGAATTTCACATTGTCAAATCATCTTATATCCTCCACGCGAATGTCCACAATATAACATAAGCATTAAGAAGGATGATAAAACGGGAGAAAACCCAAGTGTCCCTTAAGTCATGTTTCTCAAAAAATATAGCTACATCTATTTTATTTATTTAATATATCTGTCTTTCTCAAAATGATTGAAAATCGTGAAATTTCATGTTTTTCAAATTTTATTGAGTCGTATGCTGTTTTATTCTCTTTTAAACGATACGAAGCATTTAAAAATGCTTCGTATCGTTCCTTGCGTTTCAAACGTTTCTTAGTTTTTGATCAAATACATTTTTTAGAAGTAGAGTGTCATCTGTCAAGCCCTAAGCGTGTGAACTTCAGATGCATTAACCCGAATTGGTAATTTTCAGCACATTCATACATGTCAAACATCATCAATCATAAACAATAAAAGATAATAACATAATTCTTCTTGCATCATGACTAATCTAACCCATGATTTACACTAGTGAATGAACTAGAAACGTGTCACTAAAAAGTTTCAGTTATATGAATTGTAATGTCCAGAATATATTTATAAACAATTATTTTTTTCAAATAATCAAATACTGACTCTTTAGTTTTTACAGTACTTTTACCATTATAGATCATGCACCGGAATAAACAATTGTGATTAATTTAAAAGTAGAATTATCAAAATAGTTGTGGAAGAATTATGAAGTCGAAAGTAAAAACCTTCATTTTGGAGAATTATTTATAAACAAACAGAGACAAAAACAACAATTACTTGTTCTTTGAAAGCATAAAGAAATCAAATGTAGAAGGAAAAACAGAAGACACAAAATTCTTAATTTTTATTTTTCAGGTAAACTGCTACCTTACATGCCAAAGATGAATAAAAATTGATTAATTAGCAATTACTAATATCTACACAATGTGTATGGATATATTTTGAAATTATCTGATACAGTACTTAAGTTTTAACACCGAGTATTTCACCGCTCTAATTATATTGAGGTGGATGTTATTCACGATGTATTTCACAGATTCAACAGATCTAAATTGCGCATATCCTTGCCGCTTATCACGTGAGCTTTCACCGGCGTTGAGGCATGGAACTTCCCAACAAATGAAGAGCGGGCTGTTGAAAATCATGAAAGCTCCATCGAGATGGACCTCGACTGTTACTCCGGATAGCTCATCAAGTGCGCGGGCGCCCAGCGTCTGATTAAGTCAGTTAATATCAGACATGATGTTTTCAGCGAAATTTTGACCGGAATATTGACTGAACTTATGTGTATGGTATGACAGGAAGAAAATGTTACTAATAAAGTAGACGATGCAAACGATAAGACTTTTAAAATCTGAAACAAAATCAATACCTAAATGAGAACGGAATAATGGATGATGAGGGAAGGAAAAAACGCTTTTTATGATGTGACAGAGCCAACATTTCGGCCATTTCTACTTAAGGATGATAAGATACATGATATTATATTAGTAAAGTATTGAAAACAGTTATCTTTAGAATATTTGGTGCACAAACGATAAGGTCATGTTCAACACTAAATGATAATGAATGCAAATATAGAATCATGTTTTTTTGTAGCAAGTAATGAATTTTGAGATGCTCCAACCCATATGTTACTACCAAAACGTTGATACAAACGAAACAGATCTGTAATTCGTATTTGAACTGAATATGTATCGCCAAGTTTCGGCATATTCATATTTTACGACTTCTTTGTCAAACATGTTTTTTGAAGAATTAACAATTTATATTACATAATAATTTTGTATATACTTTGACATTATTTACATTTTTATTTTGTCGTAACGTTGCGAATCCTAACTTTGAAATCAGCTGCGGGTAAGATTGAGGATGAACGTTTAGAACTCCTAATTTAGACTTTCTTGCCTATCTACTACAGTCGTGAATCCTAACCAATTCTGTTTGGAGAGCTTCTTTGTTATTTCCTTTTTTGTCACTCGAAGGTTATTTATATATTTACCTTCTGGCTTTAATTGCACGGAGACGACACAATGGTGGGTCGTCTAAAGGAAAGTGAATGTTAAATACAGCAAATGTCGTACCTTTTAATGTAGTTGAAACGCCTGACGGCTCTACAAGGAGACAGGTGAATGGCCTTGCTTGGGGCGAGCACTTCAGCCTCTTGGTATTTACCAAGCAACAAGGGAAGGGAATTCAATACGAGAGGGAAGTGAAGGCTTAATTGAAATCCATGCGAGTTATTGACTTCAATTCACGAACTTTATACATCGCAGTTATCCGTCTCTTGCTACGTGTGTTTCATAGCTCTATAGCAATTAACGGTGCTGAAGTTTACACTTTCTTGTACTGAAGAAAAAAAGTACCATGCACGCCCTAAGACAGATTTGCTAACAATGAAGAAGAACTTCATCAAAAAGTCAAAACTGCGCAGATAGTACTTAACATGCTTTAATTACGCTTTGTCCACATTTTCTAGTACTTATATCTACATCAGGTCCGAATTCAGTGTGTTCATCTACTTAAACAGAGGGAATTTTTTACGTTTATCTAATTGAAATCCCATTTATCCCAGAGTAAACTTTAAAAAAGAAACTAATCAACTTCGTCACCTTCTGAGAAAGAATAGTATTTCAATGATTACATTTACATTGAAAACAGCATTTCTATGGGACCCGAAAGGACTTGCTGCAACGCCGCCACGTACTGTAAATGCGAAAATCGGTAATTCAAAATATCGTGAAAGGATTTACAATCAGTAAATGTTTAATAAAGAACGTTGTCTCACGTTTACAAAACCTCTTTACAGTCGTCATTACATACAAGTAAGAACGATTCTATGGAAATAAGTACTCCCTTCATCGCGACATGTGAATATTCATTCATCCCTTCTCCGCTGACAAATTTGCATATCAAATAGTTCACGATTCGATCCCAATTTTGAGAGATTTCTATAGTTTCCATTGTCAATTTATTGTTATAGTCATTAAAGAAACATTTCATTAAATCTCGGAAGTTCATTTTAAATTCTGTCATACATGCTCGCAATGCCGTTGATGGCTACAATTTGGTGACAACCAATAGCATTAATGAATAATGTTGTAACAAAGCGACCATCAAAATACGTCAGCCTTGTCCGATGCATTTGACTTTTACACTAGATACATCCGGAACTACGATGTATGTAGTATTGAGGTATATAATTGCTATTGACGACATTAGGTTAAACCAACTGTCTGTTACTTGTGATATTGGTTGTGCGCTTGGATACTTTTCGCAAACCCTCCATCTTACAAGAAAAATGGATGTAATTAAGAAACATTTTTGTCTTGAATAGGAGCACGCACACGCCATCTTTCGATGTAACTCATTTGTTTCAAGTGTTCATAACGGACGCCGAACGTTAAGAGAGGCTTTGCGCGCCCCTAATTCGTTGTATTGCATCGAAATAACAATGCAGTATTGTGAAAAACAATAAGCGATTTTTTAAGCCCATTTGGGCCCCCACACCTGCATTTCCGCGAGTGGCTCATGCCGTCGTGGTTCCGCCCGGCCCTACCCTTGCCTGGCACCTGACGGCGAAGCGGGCAGGCAGCCTTGCCCGCGCAAGGTCGCTGGGCGCTTGCGACGGGAGCCGTTTGAGAGCGTCAGGGCGTGATTGCCAAGGAGCAGCGGACGGAGCCGTATTACGCACCTTCTCTCTCTGTCTCTGTCTGTCTCTGTCTGTCTCTGTCAGTCTGTTTGTTTTTTCTCTCTCTCTCTCTCTCTCTCTCTCTCTCTCTCTCTCTCTCTCTCTCAAAAAGACTGCCTGTGTCCAGATTGTCAATGATAAATACTTTACAAACAAACTCTTCGAAGTAATTATCCTTGACTAAAGAATGTGTAAATTATGTAATAATATATAATTATCCGTGTTTTCATCAGGAGAACAAGAGCACGAAAATATAAATTTGAAGAAATTTCTTGGGAAAGGAAACTTGAGAAGGTACTTTAAATTTGAAGTATAATAAATTGATTTATTGATTGCTGCATTGATCAAATATCAAATGATTAATGGCACATAATACATAATATTACATGCTTTTAATTTATCATTCGTAATTTTAAAATATATTAACTGATTCTCAAAATTAACACGTTTGCTTTTATCGCTCTTGTATTTGCCTACCCTCTTATAAATTCCGTGCGATTCCTCGCTTGGTTCTACACTTCGCGAAAGATATTGAGAGGAAAGACAGACCACAGTAAAGAAACAATTCGAAATGGAAAATGAGAAAAAAGACTTGCATTAACTTTACTTTATTTCATTAATCAATTTCATTAGACAACTAACGAATAACCCTAGAATTCTAGAAGATTGTATGAGATGTTTACCCAGGAACTACAATCTCACAACAAGATATATTTCACTGTCTCAATCTGTAGTGTATTTTCTATTTTTCATGTTATCTGCTCGATATTATTCAATAATTATGTTACAAGATCACTCATTTTCTCACCTTTCGAAGGTAAGATGTAATGCATAACATAGCATCGAGAAGTACATTATGGCATGCTGTTTGCTTATTATTTGGTAACGAAAGTATACTGATTACTTACTGACATTGTTCTTTATTATTCATGAACACAAATTTAAATGTTGTCGACTTATGACACGGGCGTGGCAAGAAAACCATGTTAAAAAAAAACATTCCGCAACGAATAATGGAAGTCACAACGAATGGCTATTGATGAAGAAAAGTGTTCTGTAGAACATCGCACCTCCATTACTTAAATAAAACACTTTCTTATTAAAGTAATCTATTTTATTTTTTGTGATCTAGTTGTTTGTGAGGTTCTCTAACGAATGTCTTTTAGAATTAAAGGAAAATCACTCTGCCTCTCAATATCTTGAGACGTCTCTGCATTTCTGCGGAGTCAGCAGATCATAGGACGCGTCTTCTTTAGCAGACACTGTCTTCCTGCAAATACATTAGTATGTACACTATTTTCATCTCTTTGATGGCCACGGCGGGCTCTCCAACAAAACACGCCATCATTTGTGCAGTCTCGTCGTGATGGCAGCCTTCTTCCGGTATGGAGTGGAGCCTCCCCGACTTACCTTCTCAGGCGACGGCTCCTGCTGCGCGGTCGCGTGCACGAGGGACGCGGCCAGCAGCCCCAGCAGCAGCAGCGCGCGCAGCGGCGGCGACGGGAGCTGGACGAGGGCGCTCCGCGAGGGCTTCATGGCGCAGCTGTGGCGGCGGCGGCGGACGCGTGGAGGGCGGAGGTCGTGGACGGCGCGGGCGCGGGCGGGGCGCGGGCGGGGGCGGGGCGGGGAACATCGCCCGGGCGGGCGGGCGGGCGGACGGGCGGGCGGGCGGACGACCGACGCGCGAGAGACACGCCGGCAGACTGAAGCACACGGCGCCGCTGCGGGACGCTTGGGCGCGCGCGGGGAGAGAGAAAGACTTTCATTGGCGCCGCGCGCGCAGCCTTCGGCAAGGCCCCCTCCGCCCACGCCCTCGCGCCCGCGCTGCGGTCAGCGCCTCGCCCAAGGGGGCGGGGCGACAGCAATGTGGGGTTCTGTCAGCAATTACACTTGGGTTTTCGTCACGTGGCCGATGACATTAGGTCATTTTTACACCTCCTGCCTTATAAAATGAATCTTTATAACAGCACGTTCGAGGCCATGAGCCCCATTGAGAAGGCCGTTCGCGAATTAATTAAAAAGATTCATTTTATAAGGCGGGAGTTGTAAAAATGATCTAATGTCACGTTACGAAAACCCAAGTACTAGGAATGTGCGATTCTCAATCCATTTTAAGAAAATCGATTTTTTAAACCAAAAAGATAAATCTTTTGAACAGATTCCGTTCTTTACGGTTTTTGCTTGAAAAGATTCTTTAAGCTTGGAATTGATTTTTTCGTAAGCATTCCTTACATATAATTTACTTTTGTACATCTGTTGCTGTTTTTTAGTTTCTTGTCATCCAGAGTGACCAGTAAATAGACCATGAAAATCATAGTATTAGATCAAATTAAAATTTATTTCGATAAGAGAAAGGTTAGGACAACTAATCATATCATTCCGCATATTTGTAAACCCCCTCAAATGCTTAATATTTTTTATTCTAAAATAAAATGTTATATCCAAAAATGTTTTTATTTATTAATTATTGTAGAAAACAGAAAATTTATTTACTTCTCAAAATAATGTTTTAAGAAACCGATTTTTTAAAGTCGATTTTTAAGGGAATCGATTTTTTATAAACTATCCAAAAATCGATTTTTAACGATATTCACACATCCCTAACATGCTATCAATCAATAATACTGACTTACATTTGACGAATAGATAATATTGCAGACGACTCTGGATATAGTGCACTCGGGTTTAGTTAACTTTCAGTTATAGTGAACTAAAATCCCAATCTATGTAGTACATTGCAAATGAACACCTATGGAAAGTGTCATTTAAGAAATTGTTTCTATTCATCGATGACAATTATATAGATTCTGAGTTTTTTTATAAAAGAGTCGTACAAAATGAAAAATGCAAATAAACACCTATGGAAAGTGTCATTTAAGACATTGTTTCTATTCATCTATGACAATTATATAGATTCTGAGTTTTTTTATAAAAGAGTCGTACGAAATAGAAAAATGAGTGATGAAAAAGGGAAAACAAATAAAGAAAGTGTCTCAACACTGCAGGAGTGATTCAATACTAGAATGACAACACTTAAGATATTTTTTGAGCAATGAAGAAACAAGTGTGGAGAATGCATGGGCTCCAGAGAGGGATCTGAAAAATTCATTGCTCAAAAAAATGTTCACATAAAACAGTAATAATATGATTTGAAGGTAAATGAAAATACCGAAATTTTTGAAATACCAATGTATGTATATGTTACTTAATATTAGAAACACTATGAATTATCGAGGGTATACTATTTTATTTTGACGCTTCGGTTAAATTTGATATAGAGAACCAAAAATTTATGTTCCTAATGGTTCACTATAGCTCGAGTGGACTGTAACTGTACCCATGCAAATATTCACCACTTTGAAAAGTATTGTTTGCAAGTGGAAATAATAATATAACTGAATGATATAACTGAAAGTTAACTACGCTGTACGCCAAATTCGAGCGTTTCTAATCAAAGGAGTAGAGGATCCTACAAAAATGTAATAGTACGGCCAAAATGCTATCATTTTGAAGATAACTGCATAACGAAACATCTCATAGGACACCAAAACCTCGACTTTAGGATCTTAGGAGCGTATTTTCAGAGTTATGGCCGATGCTGCTCTTGCAGCATAATGTGTTGCGGGTTGCATGTGCACTTGCTACCTCCGTGTGTCATAATCTGCGATCTACTTTTTCCTTAAATCGCATTAATGGGGAACTAGAGGTTTATTACCTTTCCAGAAGTAATACAATTCAGAGATGTAGTAACGTTAGTTTATTATAAATATAATAAAACCTTTTTATTTCCTTAGAATGTTATATAGAGAAAGAGCCCAAATGTTTTGGTACATATAACACATCGTGGAGTCTGAGGACCTCAGGAATTTGTGTCAATTCTGAGAAATTTTGTTAGCGTTTTATATTTAAGAAATAAATATTTCCTGTAATAAATTGTTACATTTATGTACTTTGAACAGGTGTTACTGATATCCTTGTAAATGTAAATGAAAGAGGTTTACTTAATTTTCAGGCGAAAAATGCGATTAATAGAGAAACGATAAAAATATCGCAAATTTGTTTGAATAGTTTTTATGTACCCCAAACATATCAGAGTTCTATGTGTTCCACAAATCTAGATAATCCCATATTTGCACGTATCGGCTACATATTTTTTCTTTTGATTTGGAACAAATCTCACATCTTTATAACACCTACATCATAGCAATAAATCACTGAATGAATCACCACATTGGAACTTGCAGGAGAGCAGGAAATGGGCGAGGAGCAAATATTTCTAGAAAGCAAAAAAAAAAACCTTTTTAATGAAGTTTCACAGATCCCAGTAAGTTTGTGCGGTAGTCAGTTTTCATATTAGACAAATACAAAGAGGTTTTTATTATTTATAGCATTATAAACGAGGTGGATACATTTGTTTTGTTTATTTTTAAGTCAACGTTAGTGGGTTATGAAGAAGAACCCTTTGCTGGGAAGCAGACACAGTGGATATGAATTGTTCGGGAAACGGAAGGCAAGAATTGGTTTCTTCTTAATTTGAAGTTTGCTCCAAGTTTTTGGAAAGTGAAAGTAAGTGTGAATTACTGACATACGTATAATTTATATGTGAAGGTAGTTTGATGACACTAAATGCAAATGAGAGTAACTAGAGACGATCTGTTAGAGAGACCATCTTATTAATTCTGTCTCAGAGAACGGAAAATATGTTCAATTTTATTAGGGATGGAGCCATATCGTTGCTCAAAGGCCCAAAGAAATAAGCAATTTGTCATGCAACCTTAAGCTTTAAGTTTACTGTAGACTTTGATGTATACTGTGAAATTTATTTCTTGTCTCTCTCCGTGTTGGGCTAGGTATTTGTGAAATTACTTTCCGTCTCTTCTCTGATATTTTTACTATTGCCAAACCCGGATTCTATTTACAACAAACATCTCATACTATGAAGGGAATTACTTTCCCTGCTATTGTTAATATTGTTATTTCTATCGTTGACCTGCTACGCTCACAAATTCTCTCAATGTTAACACTAATTTATTAAATTTACTTCCAATTTAATCATGGGTTCGACTACAACATATTACTCCTTACCTGTTGCATGTAGACGTGTAATTCTATACAGAATCACGATTCCTGGAAGTTCTATTGATTGAAACCAATTATTAGATTGAGCGCAACATTTTATTTACAAATTTTTGATCTCATAGAATTTTTTCAATGTGAAATTAAAACACGTACGGTTTGAATATTAGTTCATAAGCTCACAATAAGATCTTGATAGATGACTTCTCGGCTGACTAGCAGAATGTTGTCCATGGAATTCTTCTTATACCAATTCTCGGTCCTTGCTTAAATTAAAAATCCAGTCCTCAACGATTTGCTATTAATAGGACTTAATATTTCCCACAAAATTAATACGCGGCCGCGACTTTCCTTATCAGTGTTTCGTATGAAACACCTACTCGCGACTGACTATATTTAGCTACTTATTGAAAAACCTTTTCATCTACGGATCTACCTTAATATTCATCCCCTCGAAGCACGGAGTCTATTTTAATCCGGAACTAGCACAACCCGGCAGAGGTTGTCCTGCTCTATATTTCTTCACTCTTTTTCCCTTCCCCCTTTTTCATCTCTTTCCTCTTTTCCCTCTTTCCCCCCTTTTCTCTCTTTCCTTCTCTCTCTTTCCCCTGTCATTTTCTCCCTCTCTCATTTATCTTTCCCTTTCCCTTCTCTTTTTCCTCTTCTTTCTCTTTTCCTATTCTCTCTTTCCCCTCCTCTTTTTCCACTTTCTCCATTCTCCTTATATTTTTTTCTTTTTCCTTTTCTTTTTCTTTTCCCTTTTGCCATCGATCTTTTCCTTCTCTTTCCTCTATTTTTGCTTTCTATCTCTTTCCACTCCCTTTATCCCTCTCTCTTTTACCCTACTCACTCTTTCCCCGTACTCTCTTTTCGTCGTTTTTCCTCTCTCTTTTCCCTCTTTCGTTTTACCCTGTCTCGTTTCCCCTACTCTCTCTCTCTTATTTCGTCTCTTTTCCTCCTCTCTTCCTTCTCTATATTTTCCTCTTTTCCTCTCTATTCCTTTCTTCTTCTTTCTCTCTTTCCCTCTCTCTTTTTCCCTATATTTTCCGTCTTTTTCTCTTTTCTCTCATTTTTCCATCCCTCTATCTGTTCTCTCACAATTTCCCTCCCCTTCTTTCTCCCTTCCCCTCTCTGATTCCCTGTCTCTTTCCCTCCCTTCTCTCTTCATCTTGCATTGCTGGTTCCTCCTGGCCTTCTCGGCCTCGCCCCGCATCACATGGCAACGTCCAGCAATAATGAAGCTGAGTCTCCATGATTGGGAATTGCATTTAACTGAAGTGACATCTTGTGATGCAGCGCCTTCTAGTGGAGTTACAAAAAATGAACAGCATAAAAATCTCCATGAAAACACATAGAAGTGCCAACTTTCATGGAGATCGGGCACACGGTCATCCCCCTATGCTTACTATGCCCCCTTATGCTCTGTGATTCTACCATACCACTGCTGGCCTCTGGTGGAATATATCAGGAACCCGTCTCTTAGCGACAGTTGAAAAATAACGACCGTGGTACATCTACCAGCATTTTATTTAAATTATTTATTATCCGCATTTGTGTTGTATTAATCTTTACCTAACTTAGCAAGAACACTGAGTCAAATCCTGACGGAGAGCCTGTAAATATTTCGTATCTGTTCATACACTCATTTCTGTGGAATCGATGTCGATTACATGTCGTTGAATTCATTTTTGTTAGTATAGATTCCGACTATTGCATTAATAAAATTTTCAATTACAATTTAATATTATAATTTAAACTATACTAAGGTCTCAAACCTATTAATCATAACTTCCCGCCTCACTATTATTTAAACAGTATCCAGTCTATGCTGGAAATCCGTTCGCCCCTCACCATCCGCTTACGTGCGTTCGCTTCAATATTTTTTTCAGAAAATGAATCCTTGAGTCCTAAAATATCACGGCTATCAATGCCCTCTCTAAACCTTCTTCATATAATGTGTTCGGGGCCGTGTTCATGAGCAGAGCATTATGACACCAAGCATGGAATATTACATCTTGTTGATAGGTTGTCCTAACGACGCGTATTCTTTGATTTTCGAATTTGCAAACAATACTATTATTCCTGACGCCCATCCTTCAAATTCAACCCAGGGTTCTTGGCTTATCGCAACATTCCTCACCATGAAATTACTCATGTGCAATGATTTTGGTGTGAAACGTTTGTACTGAGAACAACAAATTACTCATTTAAAAAATTACAAACATGTAATCTTTGAAATCTCTTTCAAGTCGCTAATATTTACATTATGTAGTTTCTTACACCACATAATTGTATTTATGAGTACAAGTGCTTCAAATAATTTCTGATTAAATTTCTTAAAAACCGAATAGATAGCCCAGATTGAAAATATATTGTGACATACCAGATTGTCATCAATATGAAATTCAGCGAATTTCATTAAAAATAACACTTTATTAGCAAAAAGACGCTGGTTGCCATGGTACCTGAGTGCAACATATAAACAATGCCCATTAGTTCAAAAGCGGACGATAAGTAGCATCTGTGGTTTCGCCTACGAAGAAAGATAAACAATCTTAGGAGATGGTTAGTTACACGAATGAGAAAATTCCATTCTAATATACCGGAAGTGTCATGAGAATGTGAAAAAGTGAGTTATTGGTCAAAAATAATTACGTAGATGACGCCGCGAGGTAGATCACATAATTTTGTTTTAAACAAGAGAGTAAAAGATGAAAAAAGTTGACATGTTGAATAAGGACACAAAAATATCCATTCGAGCTTTCGACACGATAGCGATCGGATCAGGGTGCTAGATACATAGCAGTTTATTTGAACATAGAAAATTTACGCGAGTTCGGACGTAGTGATTTGTCATTGTTAGTATTCAAAAGATAAAACTCAGAAATTGTTTTATACGAAGTGAACAGTGAATGTCAAAAGTGAAATTTTTTAAGGAAAAAACTTATCTCCATGATAGGAACCGGTCCGGGCTTATATAATTTTCATGGACGTAATTTATAACTTGATGAACTTATCTAATATTTTAACAGCACTTAAGATTTTGCTTAGGGAATGAACAATAAGGAGTATTAGAACTTGAAGCAATTCAAGAAGGTGAATGGGGATGGAAAGCCAATGGATAAACAGTGTACTACATGATGAGAAGTTGATTGAATGATTGAAATATACGGCATACAAGAATTGTGAATCTCTTAATGAACCTGTCCACGTTAAAATAAACAACATCATTCATTTTCTCAAACTTAATACGTTTAATGGTAATATGAATTCGTTCAAAAATGAAGCCACATTTGAGACAATCTCTCTCTTATTTTGTCATATCGAGAAGTGGTGGCGTTCAAGATTTTATCGGGCCATGTAAAGCATTCCACCTGTCTCGCCACAGTTGCCATCGCATCCATTCCCACCTCCTCTCCGTGTATTGATGGGCGCAGCTTTCGATTATGGCACGCTGCGGGGCGGCAGCAGCTGCAGCGACACCGCCGCCCAAGAGCGCACTTGCGCGCCCCACGCACCGGCGGGGGGCGCTCGCTGCCAGCGCCCCACGCGCCCGAAGTAGGGCAGCGGCAGAAGGATGCACATACATTAATGCTCACACGACGTGTGGGTGAGCGACGTTTTCACCACTTGAATTATGCTTTCAATTGGACCATTGTTCTATTGCAAAGGCTGTGGAGTGCGCCGGCGATGCCGATTTCGGAGTGAGCGAGAATGGAGTGAAAGGAGTGCGTGAGGGAGTGTGAATCGATACCTGAGGTCATGAGTCCCGAAGTGCAATGCGTCTTCCGTGTTCCTCCCGCCCCTAAACGTATGATCCGGCACCAACCTACAAGTCGGCTACGGTTTCTTTCTCCAGGTGTATCATCACCGGGAGCGGTGGCTCAGTGCATCAACTGGTGTCACTGCAGTGCCTCTGACCGGGAGGTCCTAGGTTCCAGTCCCGACGGCGGCAAGATTTTCGATACTAGCTTATCAGCTAGGTCGAGCTCAGTCGCTGTCTGAAGTAGAATTCTAGCGGCCGGCTGCTCTAATCGGTAGTTTTCTCCGATCAACACCAAGCGAATGTCAGATCAGTATCCTAAAAAATGGGCTACGGACAGCGCGTGATCTTTCCTTCCCCTTCCTTGTCCTATCCTTCCACTTACACTTACACTAACAAACACTAAACTACCACACATGCCGGGAGACCGGTCGGAGACTTAGAACTTGTCCCGGGTGGGGCGGTACCTCGCTAGTTTGACGCCGGATCTCGCCATCCAATGGGGAAGATCACCGCCACCACCAGATAAAATCTCGCGTCAGACTAATCATCTCGCGTCATTTAGTTAACGCACCCCGAATCACTAAAAAGCAATCAATCAATCCAGGTATCACCCAGAAGACAGGCAGACCCTCAATCGGGTCAAGCTCTGAGCTACCGACTGGTGTCCTTCATCTGTCTCAGAGTGTAGTTATATAAGTATGAGTGTGTAAGAGGAGAAGACGGAATACAGATGAAGGAAAGATCGCACGCGGCTCATACCCTTTTCTTAGACCACTACTTCGGCATTCTCATTCTCGCGGTATTGATTAGAAAAACAACTGAAAATTACCGATCAGAGCAGCCGAACGCTAGAAATCTTCTCCAGAGTGTTTGAATTTGACCCAGGAATGTAATCGAAAATCCACAACCATCGGAACTCGGAACTTGAAACTTCCTCAACAATCTTGCCTCTCAGCTAACGAAGCAGGCAGGTACGAAAGAAGCTAGAATAATTGGCCAAGAGTGCGAATGACATGCATCATACCATGTATATTATGTTACACATATTATTTAAGGGTTATGAGAGAGTGGGAACTTCGGAAGATCTCACCCTGAGACCCATTACTCTACGTAATTTATTAAGACACTTTATCATACTCTGATATTTAAATGAGAATTTGAAACTTTAGAAATCCTTCGCAATAGGGCCAACGATGATGTTTGTACCGGGTGCGGTAGCTCAGTGCATCAACTGATGTCACTGCAGCGCCTCTGACCGGGAGGTCCTAAGTTCGAGTCCTTACGGCGGCAGGATTTTCGACACTAGCTTTTCAGCAAGGTCGAATTCAGTCGCTTCCTGGAGGAGAATTCTAGCGGCCGGCTGCTCTGATGTAGTTTTCCGTGGTTTCTACGATCAACACTAGGCGAATGCCGGAGCAGTACCCTACCAAACGGGCCACGGACCGCGCGCGATCTATCCTTCCTCTTCCTTGTCCTATCCTCTCCCCTTACACACACACTTATACTAACATGCACTACACTACCACATTATGGGAGAGCAGTTGGGAGCTTAGAGCTTGTCTCGGCTGGGGCGGTGCCCCGCTGGTGGGAGAGTCCTGGTTAGGGAAACCCTACTAGCCGACGGTAGATCGGTGCCGGATCTCGCCATCCAGCGGGGGAAGACCACCACCATCTCCCGAGAAAAACATGCACTACACTAACGGGACTAATGACCAAAGCAGTTGACGCGCCCGGAAACACGAAAAAACCAAACCAAACCAAACCAATGATGTTTGTCATGAGTGCCGTGCTATTCTCGATCCCCGAGAGCAGGTGAGGGAGGAAGGGTACGGAGTGGCGTCCGCCCTCTGCGTGGGGAGGTGCTTCGCCACTGTCTTCCACAGGGTGATCATTAAGAGTGAATTATGAAGACGTTTAAGATGACTTCCGTCTACTTCTGGTACGGATTAAACAGGTCCTGGCTTATTTTTAGACTCCTATTATACGCGCATGTTGAAAATTCTTCAATATATTTTCTTCAACCTACACTGCTTGTGAATTGTTTGGGTATTCCGTGTTCTTAAAATCATACAAATAAACATTACGAGATCTTGCTGATCAGATTTTCATGCAAGGAATTATGAAGAGCGGAAACTGTGACGTGCATTGTGTACCATAGAATAACGCGCCATAAATGTAGGGACACGACATCACCCCGTCCTATGAAGTGACTTTATGTGAAGTTTAGATAACGTTTTTTTGTTCGAAAGCATTTATTTAAAAAATATTCCATCACATAAAATATTCAAAGCATATTTTAAAATTTCGTATACTTCTGTAACTTTGTCAATTACCTGAAAAATGAACAAGTTATTTACTAAAATCTTCCCGAAGTGGCACAAAGCCATCCTGGTTTACGGTACTACATGTATTGTGCTCTAATCTACAAAAGATTTCAAGAAACACTTCAGAGCCGTTTTTTATAAAATGCTTTAATTGAATTCCCTTTACGTGTGTATTTAAAATGGACACTATTTCGCTTATAATAAAGGTAAAGAAACTGATATTTTAAAAATATAACGTTTCATTAATTAAAAATGTAGTTTTCAAGAAAAGATTCATTAAGAAAAAGTCTTAAAAGTCTTCAATAATCTAGTTGAAAGAAATTTAAGATACCATTGCCTGAATCTTTTAAACTACCCTGATAAGATTAAGTTCATGTAGAGAGAGAGAGAGAGTTAGAGCGAATGTGGCATAATTCTAGTTCTAAGGAGGTCACAGAACTACTCTTTGCACCAGCAAAAATCTTCCTGGTGACCCAGGGTTATCATGTATCATGCGGATTCAACTCCAGGCCTTGCCTTTCCGGTTCGGTTCAATAGTTGCAAGTTGCAACTGGAGTTATCCATTTCAATGAAACAAGTTACGAGACGCTATCGATTCATAGTCAAGGTGCCCAAAAGGCTTATGCGATTAATTTTATGCTCTATGTTGCTTCTCCTCTCGCTTTTTGTATTCACAATTCTAACTAATGGTGCTACTACCTCGCACTAGTTATTTTTATATATCTTTAGTCCAGGCAAGCTTTTTGGTATTGCCCCACTCTTTTTCCAGCCATTCCCACCTATCGGCATCAAAACGACAATATTTCCACGAGTAAAACATTTCCACGATTCTCAAGAGTAAAACGTAGTCCTATGTGCAAATTTTCATTGAAAAACTTGAGTGGTTCTTGAAAAAAAGTCGTGTAAACGTTTCTGAATATGTTCAATTTTGAATTCATTTTTACAAACAGTTTTTGAGCTATCGAGAAAGTTTATAAGGAATCATTTTAAACATTTGTGTTTACAGATGCAATATTGCAAAGTTGCCCGTAATGTAAATATTAACGACATGAGTCATATTTAAGACAAAATTACATTTTTCTATGATTAAAATATAGGTTTGTATTTGCTGTTACGCGTGCGTGAAGTTCTCTTAAAGTCTTCTCAAGACTTCTTAAGACTTAATAAAGTATTCTATAAACATCTGAAAAACGTATCATCACCGTGTGTAAAATACGTTTTCCGCAGTGACGTCAAAAACGCGGTCGATCGGTTTTTGTCGGTCTCGGCAAATAGCCTTCAATCTCCATCTTGCAAAAACAATAACTTCATTTACTTAATATAAAAATAACCATTGTGTAGTTTTTAAAAAATCAAAACTATATATGAAAATGGGGTACATTCAGTGTATTTCTCATCCGTACAAAAAGTTTAAAGAATAAATTTAGAGAATGTTTTGAGAAAATCTTATTTTTAAATTGCCTTTATTTCATGCAACTATACACTATATATATATATATATATATATATATATATATATATATATATATATATATATATATATATATATATGCGGAGAGAGAGAAGAGAGAGAGAGAGAGAGAGAGATATGTTCTCTTTTAAAGGTCTAAGTTTAAAGAACAGATTTTATATTCAAGACAAATCTCTGTTTTTAATACTGTACTAATACTTTAGTACATGTAAAACTCCGAAAATTTTAAGACCTTTGCAATTTTCAAAAACCGAAATATTTCAACAATTGTGTGATCTGCGCCATTTGTTAAGTGTCCTTGGAGTTATCTGAGGACAAATTTTAATAAAAAAATGTGGGGCCATTTTTCAGAAGAAGGCGCAAGTGTCCTTGAGGCTTCATGTAAAGTACTCCAAACAATTCAAACAACGTTTTTAAATTCAAGAGGTAGTGACATCAGTCAAATCAATTGAGGAATATCAATTTTTGTGAAAATCCTGCTTAAGGTTTGCCTGATAGCGTTGTTCACAGGCAGAAGGCGAACAGACAGACGAGCGGACGAACAGACGAAAAATTTTTCAGTAAACCATTTTTTTCTGTATCAGGAACCCACAAAATGTAGATTGTAACTACACGATGTGCTAGAGGAAGTAATTTATTATCTATGGGAACAATATTTATTCACATTTTTCTATCTAGGACCTACAAAACAAATGTTTCTGCCAAAAAATCTCCGTTTTTCGCTACTGTGTACATAACTTTCTCTATACTAAATATGTAATATGCCAGAAAGTAAAATTTATGTTGCTAAAGCGACCGCTTCAAATTGTTTATTCACTTCTCAGATCGATATATGAAATTTAGAAACTGAGTGAATATACTTGAGAAAGAATTTCTGAAATGTTAGATAATTTCCAATCTTACAAGACAAATATATCTAACAATTGATTATTCCGATACATTTAGTATCGTGGATTTGTAAAGTTTTGTTGCAATCTAGAACATGTACTGACGCATTTCCCACATATTTCGAGACATACTTGTCCTCCCTTTATCCTCTGAATGTCCTAATATTATTATATTTTTAATAACATTTATAATGTTGTAATCTATGTATTAATGACGTTATGTCTTAATCAAGAAATTACATCTTCATATTAATATCCGTTTGAGGACATCTCAGTTGTATTGTCAATCATGTGTGAGTTTCGTATGTGATAATTCACTTTCCCTCACACACAGGAAGTGAAGCGCCTCAAGCATCACAGTAACCACACCACCTACTGTCGACTGCCTTCATCTTTGTGAAAGAACTTCCTTTCTGAATAATGACACGTTAAAGCGGCCTCACATTTCCTGTGCCCTGCCCTGCAACTAGAACATCCTTCATTTTGAATCACACATTGTCTTCATTTCTATAGGCCTCTTGTGCTACCTTCTCAAGTGCACTAGTATCGAAGTATTCGTGCGTACACACTCCAGAGCATCTTCGTTGACGAGCTCAGGACCAAATGAAGGATGAAGAGCGAAGCACACGTGAAGAGCGATTCTTCCAAAGGGAGGAGCAAATGCGTTCGGATTCGCCCAATAAAAGAAGGCTACGATCCTCAAAGTCCCCGAAATATCAACGGAGAAATTTTCTTCACCGTCAATTTCTTGATGGTTTTTATTCTTCCAGACAAACCCACACACCTTCTATGTCTTGTTAATAGTGTAGAGTGGGATCCTCTCAACATACTTCATTGAGACTGATCAAGATGTCAGTGGGTTGGCCTAGTGGGACAAGAGATTACGAAATTCAATACCGTCGGAATTCCCGGGGAGAAATGTTACATGGTCTTTAGAATTGTTTCTTCTTTCCTCTTATTGGACAACCTCATCCAGTGTTCTCCCTTTCATATTTCTCCATCAAGATTGTCGTGCGACCTTGTCCAAGAAATATTCTATATGATATAAGTCATCGGCATTCGTTGTAGACGTCGAATACAGGAGGACTGCACATTTTTAGACGTTTATTACAAGTACGATTTAATAATTAAATAACCAAAGAAGTTTTAAAATGCTTTCAAGAAGTTTATTTTTTCTCAATTTTGGTGAAATATTGGTTTGGCGACAGCACAACATGAAGAAATCGTGTATCATCCAAGATTTACTGAGTGAGAACTAGAATTTTAAATATATAATGAAACTCTTTTGCGTCACATTTGCATGAAACATGAAAGTACCTTTAACATCCACATATATTTATTTATTTTCATTAAAGAACATTGAAAATTATTTCGTATAGGATAGGCGTAAAATCTGAGCACATTTTCTTGAACTCCAGGAACTCTTCCCCATCTTTTTATTATAGAGTTGAGTGATAAATGAAAGAACAAAAAAGGGAGGTTCGCGACATTTCAAAACAAGATTTTTTCACTCCAGAGTTATATAAAACTCATTTTCATCTGTAAATGAACTACGTATTTTATTTTTTTAGTATTGTCAACAACATAGCAACCCTCGCTCCCGGTTCTATTCCTATCACAACTAAACGTTCGCATAGTGAATTTACATCTATGTTCACAATTAACACAAGAAATCATCAACATTTACTAAATGAATCACAGAAGTTGGACGAAAAACTTGATCGAGATGAGACATTGGCCCAAAAGCTAAAAGTACATTACTCGGTACAGGTATATTTAGTATTTTTAAAATTATATACCATAAATGTTGATTAATTCATTAAATATCACTGTTAAAGTTAATAGAAGAACTATTTTTCTTTTTTATTATCAGAATAATCTCTGTCAATTGTATAAAAACAGTCATGCAGCAGAAAAGGTTCCACTTGGCACATAAACTTGTTTATCGATTTTAAGTGTTGATAATGTCATGTGACAATGTGTTGTAAAGTACCTACAACACATTGCGTACATGTAAATCATGCGATTTACATGTACACGTACATGATATACACGATCACATACTACAAGTAAATTTTTGGAATTTCGTGTAATGAGCTGATCAATGAATGTACCTGATGAATAGTTTCCTACAAAGTGTGTTGTAATAATAAATATCTGTATTATGAAAAAATGTTATTACCATTAAGTATGCCAGTTTTGACAAAAACTACAGATACGTAAATAAATAGGCAAGGCAATGCTATGTTTCCAAACTCAGTGAAGACTTGAAGGAATCACGGAGATAGCATTGTTTTATTCGTGCAACCTTTTCTGAATCTAAAAGTCAGGATTCTACAGAAAGTGCTTCCCAAGAATGTCTTATAAAATTTTAGCCAATGATGTATATTCGCAAAATACACGGTGCATGAAGATTGACAGAATTTAAAATAATTATGAATGCGTAGCATAATGAACATAATTTAGTGTTCAATACATTTATAAGGATACTATTAAATTAGAGGTTTGACTCAATTGAGAGATCGAGAAATTTTGATTATTAACATTAGCCAATTGGATATTTTTCATTTTTAATGGTGCTTTTGATTGCATGTTTGAAATGCAAAATTGCATTGAAACAGATTTTTCTTCATTTGCTATTAATTTGTAATTACGAAACAGATTTGAAACTCTGATATCGTACATTTACGCGTAAGAGCAATGAAAATCGTTGTATCTGAGCCTACAAGTTTGAAAGTTAGAAGGCTAGTATTTTGTCGTCAAAGTTATTGACATCCTGAAAGTTTTGTAAGACTAACTTATGAATATAAAAATGAAT
The DNA here is from genome assembly GCA_964035755.1 of Teleogryllus oceanicus. Classification (NCBI taxonomy): domain Eukaryota; kingdom Metazoa; phylum Arthropoda; class Insecta; order Orthoptera; family Gryllidae; genus Teleogryllus; species Teleogryllus oceanicus. The sequence goes on along the minus strand of CAXIVR010000008.1, from coordinate 107,475,854 downwards.
GTTGCAAGATTTGACAGGGTACAGTCGAAAGCATTAATGCGCGCAACGTAATGTAACTTACTATCATCGCACGTTTTAGTGAGCTCTGTGTGAAAATAGTTATTTCGTCAACAATATCATCAAATAAAGCCCTCCATGTTCATCACTTCCTTCGAGCTCCTTCTGCCTCAATTACTTCACTTGAGGGTACAAAATGGGGTAAGAGCCAAAATCTGTAGCTCATTAGCCGATGTAAGTAGATTCTTATATAAGATGCATTAGTTGGATGCGAATATTTCTAGTCAAATTTTACTCCATCGTTCGTCGTCGTTTTAATATACACCATTTGTAGTTAGTATAGTAAAAATATAGTAGTGTAGTAAAAGATTGGATAATCCGGAAATCAAGTACAGACAAGGTACTTCTCCCCCACAAATGCCACAAATTTTAACTTTTAATATAAATTAAACATTAATTAAAAATAAGAAAATAAATTACGTGTCTCGCAGCCCATAAATTGAGCCAAAGTATGCAGTGGAAAGGACAGTACAAGTGAATGTAAACTGCTATCTAATCCTATGCAGTGTATTGGTCGCAAAAAATTGCAAAAGTAATCAAACTTAGCTGAGAATAAACAATTACTATGCTCACTTCCATTCGTTTAACTGAATAATCCCCTCAAATATCCTCATTTTGATTCCTGCAACTAATAGCATCTTTTCACATGCAGAACGCGCATTACGAAGACCTTCCATAATTCTCAATGCCTTCAGCGCTTACTGGCGACATCTACGTGGAACACGTGTGCGCTGGGAGCGGCTTCGGGGGCGCCAAGCGAAGTCGCTCTCTTCTGCAATGCCTTCAGCGCTTACTGGCGACATCTACGTGGAACACGTGTGCGCTGGGAGCGGCTTCGGGGGCGCCAAGCGAAGTCGCTCTCTTCTGCAATGCCTCCAGCGCTTACTGGCGACATCTACGTGGAACACGTGTGCGCTGGGAGCGGCTTCGGGGGCGCCAAGCGAAGTCGCTCTCTTCTGCAATGCCTCCAGCGCTTCCTGGCGACATCTACGTGGAACACGTGTGCGCTGGGAGCGGCTTGGGGGCGCCAAGCGAAGTCGCTCTCTTCTGCAATGCCTCCAGCGCTTCCTGGCGACATCTACGTGGAACACGTGTGCGCTGGGAGCGGCTTGGGGGCGCCAAGCGAAGTCGCTCTCTTCTGCAATGCCTCCAGCGCTTCCTGGCGACATCTACGTGGAACAGAACACGTGTGCGCTGGGAGCGGCTTGGGGGCGCCAAGCGAAGTCGCTCTCTTCTGCAATGCCTCCAGCGCTTCCTGGCGACATCTACGTGGAACACGTGTGCGCTGGGAGCGGCTTCGGGGGCGCCAAGCGAAGTCGCTCTCTTCTGCAATGCCTCCAGCGCTTACTGGCGACATCTACGTGGAACACGTGTGCGCTGCGCTTCTGGCGACATCTACGTGGAACACGTGTGCGCTGGGAGCGGCTTGGGGCGCCAAGCGAAGTCGCTCTCTTCTGCAATGCCTCCAGCGCTTACTGGCGACATCTACGTGGAACACGTGGCGCTGGGAGCGGCTTCGGGGCGCCAAGCGAAGTCGCTCTTTTCTGCAATGCCTCCAGCGCTTCCTGGCGACATCTACGTGGAACACGTGTGCGCTGGGAGCGGCTTGGGCGCCAAGCGAAGTCGCTCTCTCTGCAATGCCTCCAGCGCTTACTGGCGACATCTACGTGGAACACGTGTGCGCTGGGAGCGGCTTCGGGGGCGCCAAGCGAAGCGCTCTTCTGCAATGCCTCCAGCGCTTCTGGCGACATCTACGTGGAACACGTGTGCGCTGGGAGCGGCTTCGGGGGCGCCAAGCGAAGCCGCTCTCTTCTGCAATGCCTCCAGCGCTTCCTGGCGACATCTACGTGGAACACGTGTGCGCTGGGAGCGGCTGGGCGCCAAGCGAAGTCGCTCTCTTCTGCAATGCCTTCAGCGCTTACTGGCGACATCTACGTGGAACACGTGTGCGCTGGGAGCGGCTTCGGGGGCGCCAAGCGAAGTCGCTCTCTTCTGCAATGCCTTCAGCGCTTACTGGCGACATCTACGTGGAACACGTGTGCGCTGGGAGCGGCTTCGGGGCGCCAAGCGAAGTCGCTCTCTTCTGCAATGCCTTCAGCGCTTACTGGCGACATCTACGTGGAACACGTGTGCGCTGGGAGCGGCTTCGGGGCGCCAAGCGAAGTCGCTCTCTTCTGCAATGCCTTCAGCGCTTCCTGGCGACATCTACGTGGAACACGTGTGCGCTGGGAGCGGCTTCGGGGGCGCCAAGCGAAGTCGCTCTCTTCTGCAATGCCTCCAGCGCTTCCTGGCGACATCTACGTGGAACACGTGTGCGCTGGGAGCGGCTTGGGGGCGCCAAGCGAAGTCGCTCTCTTCTGCAATGCCTCCAGCGCTTACTGGCGACATCTACGTGGAACACGTGTGCGCTGGGGCGGCTTGGGGCGCCAAGCGAAGTCGCTCTCTTCTGCAATGCCTCCAGCCAAGCGAAGCGCTCTCTTCTGCAATGCCCAGCGCTTACTGGCGACATCTACGTGGAACACGTGTGCGCTGGGAGCGGCTTGGGGGCGCCAAGCGAAGTCGCTCTCTTCTGCAATGCCTCCAGCGCTTCCTGGCGACATCTACGTGGAACACGTGTGCGCTGGGAGCGGCTTGGGGGGCCAACGAAGTCGCTCTCTTCTGCAATGCCTCCGGGCTCTTCAAGTGGAGGGCCAACGTGGCTTGCCCTGGTCAAAAGTTTATCTGCGGGATGCCGGTGTCGTTGTGGTATGGACGGCCATCAGTGTGGCCCGCTGCTTCTCGAGTCAGCCCGACGAATAATAAGGAGATCGGGCGAGGCTCCTGTAATGGCGAGTGTCACCACTGAAATGGGCTACCGCGGGAAGTCCGGTCCTAATAATTGCATTTCAGTATCTCTCGGTTAGACAACATACGTTCAGAGGTTTTGTTTATAAAGAGCGGAATATTTCCCCTATCATGAACCGTTTCGCCTCCTCTTGAATCACTTTCAATCAAACTTAAATACAATAGTGCAAAGAATTGTAACAAAATACAAAATAAAAGTACAAAGCGTTAAAAATAAAGTCGCTTTTGAATATTACTAGTTTTTGCGCTAATTGTTAACAATAAGGGCTCTTGCAGGTATCTTCACAGTGAGTAATGTAGATAAGACTAGTATAGCAAGGTATTTTGTAAACCATCACAACATATGAAAAAAATTGTACTGAAGTATGGGCTGAGTATGTTTGAAGTTTCATACAGAATTAGTAAGAATAATGGACACAAAATATTGTATCGGTATCAGATATTTAATCGACGATTTAATTTAACGACGTTTCAATACAAATCCGCGCATTTTAGATGACATGAATCATACATATAATTATGTTCATTGCAATTGGTTTCCTGAAGTTCCTATTCAATTCTGGAATTTCTAATTAATAAATAAATTTTATTTCATTCATATCGTTAAAGATTCTTCTTAACAACCAATAATATCCTGCCGTAGTATCTCTTTATCGCCTACAGGTGATAAAAATTATTTTCTCTCTTCTTTTTTGTGCTCCGAACGTTTTCGCACGCACTCTCCATCGCGTTGCAGCAGACTATTTTGTTCTGATGTAACATATTTGTTACGTTGTATTTTAGTAACAATTGGAATAAAATAAAATATCTCACACTGCGATAAACATACTTTGTCTACTCCAAAACGATATTTAACTCGCTCCAATCCTTACCTGTTAGGTAATACCTTCCTCTTGTAGATAAAGAATCTCTCTACCGTCTTGTACTATTAAATGTTTTACAAATTACATTTTAAAATCTTTTTTCAAATTGTCCTCTTATTATGCTCGCGAGTAGACGCAGTTGCACTTGATACTGAAATACAGCTATAAATAGATTTTTCGCTTGGAATTCGTGCTTGGCACAAAAGCGCTTCATCATGTTTAAATGTGACTTAATGTTCCATTTTAATTATTTGCAAAATAATTATATTGCGTTTACACATTTTTGGTGAGCATTTTTTCTAATAAAATTTGCGACAAAAAGATGATGCAAAACTTTGAAAAACTTACTAAAATAAAAAATAACCACACCTGTTGTCATTATCACAGATTATACCTCACACAAAAATATGTATATCTGCTTATTATACTTCTCCCCCATACGTCAGATTGCGTAACTGATGGACTGATCTTTCCGGGTCGGCCAACTAAGGTCGTTATTTTTTTCGCTGGAGGTGGTGACGACCTTCCTCCACTAAACAACGATATCTGGTGCTGAGTTACGTCGGCTAGCGGGGTTTTCCGCAACCAGCAAGGCCTTGCACCACCCGGGACAAGCTCTAATCTCCCGACTTGTCTCTCTACACTGATGTGTGTGATAGTGTGGTGCATGTAAGTGTATGTCTGCGTGTAAGAGTGAGAATAGGCCAAAGTAGGGGAAGGAAAGATCGCGCGGGGTCTGTGGCCCGTTTGTTACGGCACCACTCCAGCATTCGCCTGATGTTGATTGGAGAAATGAAGGAAAAGTACCGATTGGAGCAGCCGGTGTTCCCGTGCAGACACCGACTGAACTGGACTTAGCTAGTGTGTCCTGTCACCGTCGAAACTCGAACCCCAGGACTTCCAGGCAAGAGGCACAGCAGTAACATCAACTGATGTGCTGAACTACCTAACTACCTAACTGATGTGCTGAACTACCTAACTACCTAACTGATGTGCTGAACTACCTAACTACCTAACTGATGTGCTGAACTACCTAATCCGGCACGTCGCATTCAATTTTGACCGTTTTTGATAAAAATCAAATGAGTTTCAAAAATCAATACCGTTTTGAAATAAATCAAGTGAGCTGTTGCTTCTGCTTCCTCTGGTCGCTTTTCAGCCCCTTTCAGCGGCGCGTGCGGCGCGGCGATTGCGCTTGTCATCGCGGGGCGCGGGAGAGGCAGGCGCAGCCAGAGCCTCGGGGCGCAGGTGGACAGGGCCCGCGCCTCATCTCCCGGTGAAAGCCCCCAGCGACGGCCGCCCACTGGCGTTTATCGACGGTCGCCCGCGCCAATGGCGCCCCGCCCTCCTTTCGCCAGGGCCGCCCACGCCGCGTGGGCCATTGGGGTAACGCCCCCCTGCGAATGTCTTTTTACTCTAAACGATAATTGGAAAAATTCATTTAAGAACTGGAGAAATTCAACTCGTACATTAAGTGGCTACTATGTGAATTTAATACACACCATTTTCGTTTTCATACATACCTTAAAGAATGTCTCCGTTGTTCAATTAATACTCTATCTAGGAAAAATTTTAATTAGTAGAACTATTATTAAAATGTAAATTTTATGTTTTATTTTGAAGTTGCTTATAAATGTTAATTAAAATTAATAGTAATGAATTACAGTAAATAATTATCGCTGGAACCAATAATTCAATGGCAACACCGTTGGTTCTGCAGAATCGTTGACCGGGAGGTCCTAGGATTCGATTCCCGACTGTGAGGGATTTTCAGCGATAGTTGGGTGGCCTAGAGGAGGATTCTACCGTCCGGCTGTTCTGATCTGTTGTTTTACGTGTTCTTTAACAATAACTGCAAGTACCGGAGAAGTACTCCTACTCACAGACCACGCACAATCTTTCCTTCCTCTCTCTTCCCTAATTTACACACATTTACACGCACTACACTACCACATATATTAGAAGACCAGTCGGAAGGTTAGAGCTTGTCCTGGCTGGGGTGGTTTTCTACTTGGACAGACATCCGGAGGGGGAACGCTGGCGTAGGTCGTTCTTACATTCCAAGGAGGGAGGAACAGCGCGACCTCCAGCGAAATTACATACACACAGTTACGGAATTAATAACCTAAGTAGATAATGCATTCGGAATTTAATACTCATTCACTGAAAAAAATTATTAGCATACATTATTCAATTAAAAATTGATTTATTTTATCCGATCGCCTTTGCAGTCTGTTTACTGTCACAAGTCAGTGAAATTACTAAGCCCTGGAATAATAACTATCAATTGTCACGAACAACAGCAAAACTGCTGGTGGAGAACTGAATAATATGATGATCGCAAAAACAGTGTTTATTAAAAAATGAAGGAAAAATTTCCCAAATTTTTTCCTACAAACCTACATTTTTTTTAAATTTTTTCCGGATAGTAAATCTTCCATAGCTTTAGCAACTTAAGTTTTAATGCTTTCAGGAATATTTTCAGAGAGCAATTGCCAACTCAAATATACCCTTCAATGCCTCCAACGTTCCGCCGAAATCATTATAATACGATTGATCATTAGGTCTATTTGTAGAAAAGAATAAGCACAAAAAGTTGCAAAGTTGATCGAATAAGATAAAATATTGTGTAATATACAATTTTATCTTTATATTACACGTAACTGAAAGACTGTTATGAGCTCGTTAGTAATTATAAACTCGCGTTAACGCCCTCGAGAATAATTAACTAACATGAACACATTGACCAATTTCATCCACTTCCACCAAATCCATCAAATATTATTATTTTATTATTTTAAATTTTTCCCTAAATATTTAACACCTCAAGCTGCCGGATCTCCGTCAATTGACCCCTTCGCTGGGGACAAAGCCCCTAGAGCTCCAGTGCGTTTGAATCGCCCAGTGAGAATGTGCTCGATGGTTTTATGTGGTTGATATTTTATATTTAATGTAAAAAATAATCATCATAATAAAAACTAATTTTATGATGTTCATAAATTAAACATTCTTCAGACCTATGTGATCAAGAGTGAGAATAATCAAATCAAATTTTCATTTTTGTGAAGTGAAGTCCATTTAATTTTTGAATCAGATGGTAAACGTTAATGGTTACACAGAGTTTTTAAAACCATCGATATTTAAAAACATCGATGGTTTTGAGAGGATGTTTTATTAACATCGATGTTTTAATTTTGAGCATCGATGTTAAGAAACATTCATGTTTTGTTGAAGCTCTTATGCTTTCTGCATGACAAGCCTCTTATACAAGTAGAACCCGCAACACCGAGAATGATGCGCAAATATGCAGTCTCAGGTCGGATTGTCAGAACCCAGGTTCAGAGGTTCCTCACGTGGAGGAAGTTGTTTACTCGTAGTAATAAATAGGAAAAGCACATCCAGCCGTCCAACCTTGTGCGGAGATCACCCTGGATATGCAACGACGTACGCCTTGCGGAGAGAAAGAGACATCCCTGCAAGAACAGCACTTGACGGGATCTCGCAGAGCAGCAGTTCTGCATTGGGCTGTCTGGGCCCTCCGTGCAGCTCGCGGACACTTAGAGGCTGCGCTTGCAAGCGCCAGCCCCGCCTTATCTCTTTCGTTGCGCGAAGGGGAATATCTAGGAGAGGAAATTCGAGTAAGGATAAGGAGAATTCGAGTATGGAATATGGAAGAAGGGCGTACTGTATGACTTCAGAAGAAAGTAAGCATAAATCTGAAAAAATATTCCATTCCATGTTTACAAAGTAATTACTGATACCCATCTAAATAATGAAATATTAAATATTTTAGAAAACATGAATTCCTATAGTGGCTTATATAATTATACATAAATTACATTTTACGTACTAATCTACATTTTATTAGGTAATATTGATATTACTTACAAATGCATTTTATATTTATTTACAAGAACATCAAAATACAATATCAATATATATTTGTTGCGTAAAAAGAGAAAGATTTTAATAATCAGACACACGTTCTATGGCTGTTTTATAGAAGTTTATTACTGAAAATAACAGCTCCAATTAAATGTAGAACGAAACCCAGAGAAACAAGACTAACCAATAATGGAGAATTAATGTATCACAAGGGGAGAGCAGTCTCCTACTTCCTTAACCACCCCTATCAGTTCTTTTGCAAAAACTACTTCGCGCTAAATTAGGCGAAAATTACTCATATTTTCGAAAAATTGTACAAGACCGTATTTTATGATCTATCTTTAATTACAGATTTCATTCAGGAAAAAATATATATTATAGTTATAGGAAAGTCCCAAAAAATTGCACTTTTGCAATTTTCGAAAACTCTAGGATTTCAACGATCATGTGACCTGCACCATTCTCTTAAGCGTCTTTTACGCTATCAGAAAACAAAGTTTAATCAAAAATGTGTTGTTATTTTTGAGAAAAGTTTGAAAATGTTTTTGAGGCTTCATGTAAAGTACCCTCAAAAATCAAAATTTCTGGTTGAATCTCCCAACGCCTCGAGTTCGTTCAGATCGATCGAGAAATATCAATTTTGTAGAAATTCGGCTAATTGCTCTAGCGTTCACCACAGACGGACGGATGAAGGGATGGACGGACAAAGACCGACAAACTGACAGAGACAGACGGACAGAGAGACATTTTGCTTTTAATCAATGTTTTGGTATCAGGGATCCACAAAACATTGATTCTGACTTCAACACGTGTTAGGGAAAGTAATTTATTAAACAGCAACAAGATTTATCCAATTTTCGTTACCAGGGTCCGGCAATCAGTTTTTTTCTCCGAAAATGCGCCGCTTTCCGGCGCAGGATTACATAACTTTCTCTTCTTACGAAGTAATTGCGAAAATGTAAAATTGAACCTTTTGTACGCGCTTCTGGAGGATATTTAATTCTAATTGTGCGTTGGTCCACAGCTGATTTGCTCCGGAGAGGTAGATAGCTTCTTGAGAAGACAGAAAGGAGTTACCGACGCCCGAATTATTCACACATTTTTTCATCCGCGTGGCCTGTCAATGCTTCAGGTATATTTCTCCTTCTTTGTCCAGGTGGAATGAATAATGAGCAATACTTCTTAATGCTGAGTTACATTTGTTAAATTTCGGTAAAAATGTTTGCGATTACGGAAGGAAATATCAACAAAAAGTAAAACAATTTAACATGATTTGAAGCAGTGAAATACAAACAAATCACCTTATAAATCGTAAAGGAAATTTATTTTAATCACAAAATGAATATACAGCAGAAAAAAATTATTTTTATCAATTAAATTTAAATTAATAGATTTACCGCCATGTATGAGTAGTATGTTGTAAATGCAACGTTGTTACGTCTTTTTAGTCTTGAATAAGAAGTGAATGGGTGCACACACGAACACCTTTCGGTGTCATAATTGCTTTTACTAAATTCAACTTTCATGTTGATGAACTGCTTTCGATGATTTAGCATTTATAACACCTTGTCTACGGTAGGCAGGTGGTAGTCGATTCATGAAACCAGACAGCAGATGTGAAGATTATTGTCAAGACTCCGAAAGTGACTCAACTCTGTATGTTGGAAAGTATAATACTTCTTTGAATATTAACATCTATAGATCTTGTGAGGTGAAAGTCCAATATATGAACAATAACATAAAATTCTCATGCAATGTGTTTCACTAAACTAACATTTCATCCTTCTGTACATCTTCAAGCAAATGAACATTGAATTGAGCTTGTGTCCACTATGCATTAAAAATATGCGACCTTGAATAGAAATGATGATGATTGAAGCTGAGGTCGAGGAACATTTACGATGGGGATTGACATGACCTCCATGAATGATTCATACGAAAAAAAAAACTCCAATTCAATTAAGAGTAAATCAATTTTTTTTTTCAAAAAATTCAACCGACAGTCAGAATTATATGAATTTAACTCGCAAGCATGATATGTTTGTGTCGAAATGCAATAATTCTTGTCACAGAGAACCTTCATGAAGCAATTTTCTCTTCAATGACTAGGTAGTTATTCAATAATTGTCATTTCGACAGTCCTTTATAACCGGAAATTGAACTCCTCGTTGGTTCATGAGATACAGACAGCGTGTGCACACTCTTGGATACATACCATTATCTAGTTCATCTATTTCCAATATTCGCCGCCCAAAATACATTATTTTGAAATTTCCTTGATTTTTCGGTGTTCTAACGGTAGAACCGACATATTCCTTTAAGGATATTAACCCTGGAACGCTCGCTTGGAATAATGGCACCTTAATGCTCACGTGAGGTCAGTGTGGCCCCAGTAATTTTTGGACACTGAAAGGCAGAATATGTAATGTTTACAAGGTAATGTTTACAGGGAAATGTTTATTATAACCTTAAGTTTAAGTTTTCAGTACGTTCTCGTTCCTCTTCAAACGCCATATTTAAATGATATCCTAACAAAACATTGAATATTTACAAACGCATATTGAGAATAACGAAAAAAACACAAAAACTAACGTAATATTTTTAAAAACTTACCAAAAAACTGCACACACAAACACTCGCATGGGGTAAATATGACCCCAAAGAAAAAAAGGGCAATAAATCAATCAGCAGTCTACAAACCGATCAAATACAGTGTAATCTTGAAGTTCAATGAAAGATAGGATGCTACTCAAAAAGGCGGGAAAGTGTAGCCAACCTTTTCGGCGATTGAAACAAATTTAGGAACCCTTGATCACATTTATCCCATGCGAACATTCCAGGGTTAAAAAAGAGCAAAAATCGTCCTAAATTGCACGTTGCATTGAAAAAATATCGAGCCGTTTATAGGAAAATGCTATTTAAGCGTTACTGTAAATGCGAAATTTGAAGTTCTTTTTCACAGAATTAGTTTTGAATTTTAGAAAAACTTCATTTGAAGAACTTTATCTTGCAAATGAAATAGTGTTTACAAATTGCTGAAAATGTACATATTACGGCGTGAGAGATATTTAAAAAAATTGATTTGTGTAATTTTTAAAAAACAAACGAATACAGGGAAATGAACTTTAAGTCATATTAAGCGTGCAATTAGCTATCCGTTGCAAAATATCAATAAATAATTTGAAGCCATTTTTAAGAAAATTTTGAAAATGTCCCTGGTACTTAGGTAAAGCAGCCCCAAATTTTAAAGAATGTTTCCAAAATCGGACGGGCGTTTTGTCATCAATTGATTTTCGGTATCAGTGACTCACAAAACCGGGATTCTGGCTACACAATGTGAAAATTATTTTTTTTAAGTTAGCAACTGAATTTATCCACTTTTTCAGTATTAGGGCCCGGCAATGAGAGTTTTTCTGCCTAAATTTCGCCGTCTCCTGGCGCAGCATTACATAATTTTCTTGTACTACGTATATACGGACGTACACAATAAAGTAAAATGGATGTTGGTATATACCAGAGCAGCGAACTCCGACACCGGGTCATCGATCTCCATGAAAGTTGGCACCTTCTCTTACGTGTTTTTTCATCCAGAAGGTTTATAAGGTCTTAGTTTTATTGTAACCCCACTATATGCGCTACAGTACAAGATTGCGCCTTATTTTAATTCAATTTCCATTCGAAAACTGAGCTTCACCTGGTCTTCATTGCTGCTGAGCATTGTCGTGTGACCCAGGGCGAGATCAAGAAGGTCAGGACAGCGGCGCGCGTGAGAGAGAGAGAGAGAGAGAGAGAGAGAGAGACAGACAGAGAGAGACATAGACTGAGAGAGACAGTCATAGAAAGACAGAGAGTGACACAGACTGAAAGAGAGACAAGAGAGTGACAGAGACTGAAAGAGATACAAGAGACAAACAGAGACAGAGAGAGACAAGAGACCGACAAAGACACAGAGAGATAGAGAGAAACAGAGAGGGACACAGAGAGACAGAGGGACGCAGAGACAGAGAGGCAAAGAGAAACAGAGACACGCAGAGAGAGACCCAGGTAGAGTCACAGAGGGAGTCGGATAGAGAAACAGATAGAGACAGAGAAGACAGAAAAACAGACTGAGGAGAGAGCGGACAGAGAGGACAGGGACGACAGGGACGAGAGATGGAAGGGACAGAGAGACCGGGACAGAAAGAGACGGAGAGAGATGGAGTGAGAGACGGTGAGAGATGGAGAGAGAAAGGTAGAGAAGGAGAAAGGAGGAGATGGAGGGTGGGCTACGACTGCCGCATGCCGCTAGTAACTTCTTCACTAGTTCATTTCAATGATCGATACATTGGAACTTCAATCGTCGAAAGAAAAGTTCAATTCTGATAAATCAATGGAAAAACTTTATTTCTGATCTGATCGTTAATATTGATGTTTGTTCCCGTGTCCTTCTAGTCAAGAATTGCGCCTGTTCCCTCACCGTCACATCTGTCAGTCTCTTCCCTCCCAATAAAAGTCTCGAGTCGCGAAGGCCACGTTCTCCAAAGGCGATAGGAAATAGGAGGTGATAGGAAATTTTGTCGGTTTAATTTAAAATAACATGTTAGAAAGAATAATTTCATAGTCAAACTACTGTCAAAACATTAAAGAATGATACATCATTGAATTCCTCTTTTTATGATCTATCCATTGCTAACGAGAAAAATGTATAGTTCCATTTAAAAAATCAATGATGTTTAATTTACTCGAAACCAAAAATTTTCAGAACAATACTCAGAGATTCAGAGAATATTCAGAAAAATACAGTAAAGTTAAGTCGGAAGTTCATAGTGGATGGAACACCCGGTCCTTTGATCGTTGAAGAGAGGAAAAGACATTTTTGGTGGAGAAGTCTTAAGATGAGACTGTGTGGTGTTTCTCAGAAAAACTAAAAGTAGAAAATTCCCAGAAAAGATGTAATATCTTGTTGACTCGCGAACTGGTTCTTAATTGATTCTGTGATATCAATTCAGTATTTTACTACAGCCATTGTAATGATTGATTGATTGATTGTAAGTGATTCCGGGGGTATCAATTGCTACGTTTATTAGTCTTGTAAGTGTAGTGTATGTTTCCCAGGTACCTCCTATCAGCGGGACACGGTCCCAGCCGGGATAAGCTCTAAGCTCCCGACCGGTCTCTCGACATATTTGGTAGTTTAGTGGATGTGAGTGTGTGTCTATGTAAGGGGTGAGGATAGGACAAGGAATGGGAGGAAAGATCGCACGCGGTTCACTGCCCATTTGTTACGGTACTGCTCCGGCATTCACCTGGTGTTGATCGCAGAAACCACGGAAATCTGCCGATCAGAGCAGTCGACCGTTAGAATTCTCCTCCAGACAGCGAGTGAATTGGACCTAGCTGACAAGCTAGTGTTGAACATCCTGCCACCGTCGGGACTTGAGCCCTAAGTCATCCTAGTCAGAGACTGAATAGATGCCCTGAGCCCCCTTAGGCGGTGCCCCTGTTCCGATCGCACCTCGAAGAAAGTGCGGCGGCCGGTGTTGATTGCCCGGCGTAGGAGTGGAGGAGCACCCTCGATGTTCATTACCGTCCCTGCCTCGTCTTCCTCTCTCCTGAGAGCCCTCCGCTCTCCGCCGGCAGGCCGCTCGCCGCCCGCGCCGCTTTCCTTCCGCTGACTTGCGTCTCAGGGGCGCCGGAGAAAGGGCCTCCGCCCGCGCCCCTCGCCGCCGGCCACTGCACAACGACGCGCTTTTCTGCGGCGAGCGATTCGCTTCTCCCTCTGGCCCTCTTCCATTTCGAGGCAGCATCGCCTCCTCACCTCCGCTGACCGGGGCGTCCTTGGGTTCCGACAGTGACAGAGTTTCGATGCTAACTTCATAGTTGAGTCGAAAATCCCCTGTGACTAAAGGAGAATTCTAGTGAGAAGCTGCTTGATCGACCGTTTTCCGTGGTTTCTCCAACCAGTACCAGGCGAATGCCGAAGCTGTCGTCTAACAACGAACCATGGACCGCGCGTGACTATTTCTTCCTCATCCTTGTCTCTCCTATCCCTCACACACACACACACACACAAGCTGACAATTACGACCCTCATTCTTCGACAGACCAGTCTCAGCTGTGGCTTAGGGATGGTTCCGACAGGGACGGTGCTCCGCTGAGTGATATCTAGAGGGCGAAACCCCATGAGTCGATATGTAAAGAGGCACCGGATGGACCATCTTTGGCAGCATCAAGCGATGGAGAACTTCCGCCACCTCCAGGAACGTATATGGACTACACTTATTGGACTAATGATATTAGAGGTTCACGCACCCGATAACAACAATCAATCTATCAATGTTCAATAATGAATACACTTCCATGTACTTCTTTATATGTTGGGAGAAACTGGAATTCACTCGTCGCGAGGAGTGTTGGTATGCGCTTAGATCGGTCAGACTTAGCTTTATTTTCAATACCAAACATATCTAAATGCATGATACGAAAAACAGGTGTAGTAAGTCTCATGAATCTTCCCACTGTTTCGCCATCACATTACTAATAGTCATTCTGAATCGAACGTAGAATTTCCCACTGCTGAGAAAAGCGATTGCGGCTTCTTTTCATCTTGGCTGTCCGGGTGAAGTCGCGTCGTTGGCTGAGAGGCCGACGTCCATCTCTCAGCCAATGACGCGGCGTCTCCCGAACGGCCCCGAAGACACGGTCGCGAACCACGGAAGCTTACGTTTACATTAAACCGACAAATTCTCACTGAGCAGATATGATCTTGCACTGTTAATCAGGAAAAGATAATACGTTTCTGATGAAATTCATCCTAACTAAAATAACGGAAATATCTGTCCGAGAATCTTTCAAAGAAAAGTATGTTACAATGAATTTGGGAGATAGTGCCATTCGCTGCTATTAAAGAAAAATTGGATGGTAGCTATTTCTATAGATTAATTTTTATCATATCGATGCGATTAACGTACTTCACTTCACGAACAATTGTTTATATTAATTATAATTTGCTTCCAGTTTTTTCAAATTAAAGTACGATTGCATGACAAAAAAACAATTAGAATTTCATTGATTGATTTGATTTTTTCATGTTTCCGGGCTCGTCAACTGCTTCGGTCATTAGTCCCGTCAGTAGTGCATGTTCTTTTTCCCCGGGAGATGCGGTGATCTTCCCCCATTGGATGGCGAGATCCGGCACCGACCTACCGTCGGCTAGTGGGGTTTCCCCCTCACCAGGACTCTCCCACCAGCGGGGCACCACCCCAGCCGAGACACGTTCTAAGCTCTCGACCAGTCTCCCGGAATATGTGATAGTGTGGTGCATGTGAGTGTAAGTGTGTGTGTAAGAGGAGAGGATAGGACAAGGAAGAGGAAGGACAGATCGCGCGCGGTCCGTGGCCCGTTTGTTAGAGTACTGCTCCGGCATTCGCCTGGCGTTGATCGGAGAAACCACGGAAAACTACCGATCAGAGCAGCCGGCCGCTAGAATTCGCCTCCAGACAGCAACTGAATTCGACCTAGCTGAAAAGCTAGTGTCGAAAATCCTGTCACCGTCAGGACTCTAACCTAGGACCTCCCGGTCAGAGGCGCTGCAGTGGCATCAGTTGATGCACTGAGCTACCGCTACCGGTTTAAAATTTCAGTATGATTAATTCTGTGTATACGTGATTAATAACGCGAAATATAAAAATAGTGACTTACAAGAGATCAGAGCTCCGTAACACCTTACACCGACGTAAGCAATGTTTGAATTCGTAATGTTAATTTAAAACAGCTGATGTTTCGCAGTTTCATTCGTTAAATATTTTTTCATCATTGAATTCAGAGCAAAGTACTTTCCACCACAAGACAATTCTCTTCTCCCCCTTTCAACGAGTTCAAGGGCGCACTCAGTGTTCGTCGCTCTTTGAATGACGAGGCAGTTTGTGGGCCCTTCGGATTCGTCATTTTGCAAACATATTGACTGCTCGTATTTTCATGAGAGATAGTACTCCGGCATATTTTACTTATTTTTTGAAAATAATAATAATAATAATAATAATAATATTAACTAATTAATTTTTCTCGTTACCGCGCTTTTTCCAAAGGAGTGAAAGGAAAAGTTATAAAATAACTACACTTCAGAATTCAGACGCTGGTTTGATTTTGAAAAGCAAAATGTCTAATTTACCACAATACTTTCGTTCTTAATTTTTGGGCGCATTTTGAATTTTAAAGAAGAGAGAAACAAATGCAATTATTGTACGAAAAGAAGTTGCCCTGAAAGAAGGGAGGCGGAGTGAGAATGATGCAATTGATAATCCGTTGAGTTTGTAGTAACACTTACAGAATTGAAAGGGGTTCTTGTATGTTAGATGATCGCAATTAACGGCCCATTAATCTAATTCTTTTTGCTTTAAAAATCATATCTTTCTGAAACCATTTCTCATGTGAAGTAAACTTTCTTCGAATTGAGCCATTTATCGGTTGTTTACTCTACACAAAGACTGCAATGTCGAAATCTACTCCGAATTTTCGTCCGAAAGTTCACGAAAGAATAGCATATACTACATCATAGCTGCTCTTTTGCTAAAATGCTCTGTGAATGGTAAATGCAGTTTCGACACCGCTGGTCATTTCCCTTGTTGGTCCCTCATTTATCGTGAATACTGGTTGCAAAAACGGAACCACGAAATATTGGGGGACATTGAGTTTTTATAGGACATTTTATAGAATTGAAACTCTGCCCGTCTACGCACGGTGCTCTTGTGCTGATCTCGAGAAAAAAAGAGAGAGAGAGAGAGAGAACAAACAATAACAAAGCGCTCGTTATGGAATTCGGCCCTCTTTCCTAGAGGGTGGGGGTGACGTAAGGCAGCCAGTGGGGAAGTGAAACGGCAGAGCAGCGAATCCTCCCCCGGGGCGGCGGAAGCGCGGCGCGCGTCTGACGGAGCTGCGAGTCGTGCGTCCTGTTGCGGAAGCGGCCAGCACGCGCGGGGCGAGAAGTGCCGATTCACGCGGCGCCGGTCACGACCAAGGCTGCGCCCACGCCTCGCGACTGCATCGGCTTGTTAGCGCGACGAGCGGCCGGTTTTATTTTTGTTTTAAATTGACCAAGTGTCGCTTTACATGTTCTTTTTTACATATTTTACTAATTTGCATTGTTCTCTCAAGTCTTGTATCAAGTTTTGTTTCTGGTTTTATATCAAGTTTTATAAACAACTATTTTGCTGCACTAACCCTATAATGAATTATTTGACGGAATGAAATGAAATAAAATAAAAAAATAGCCTTGTTGTCACATATCATTACATTTTCATGAACTCAATTTGTTTCAAACAAGTATAACCTCGATTTACTAATTTAAATAAGACTTGATATCTTAGAGATCTTCATATAAAGGAACGAAAGGAACGATGAAGAAATAATGCTTTAAAAAGTCCTTGAAGTCATCTTAAGAAGGGGTGACTTTAAGGACGTCTCAAAAAAGTTAAAGCATACGTAGTACAATCAGAAGGATTTACCATGATACAAGCCAAAGGCGTGGTTAGTTTTGAAATATTTCTAATAAAGCATGATAAGTATAGTGTAATTAACGATTTTGAAATGTAGTACATAAATTAAATTAAGTAACACCTCTCTGAAAACTGGGTAAATGATCTTTATGTATCAAAACAACTTTTTGAGTCTTTTTGGGAATTTAACACGGAGATTACAGGTTAAAATAGCAGCATATTTAAGTAGCTTTAGTTACCTCTTTTCCGAGCTTCAGGTTAACGTTTCTGAAACAATTGCCTTGAACACTAATTTTACTTTCGTTAGAACTTTCTTCGTATAACTCCGGTGGCAAAATGGTAAAGTATTTCAAAATTATTATAACTTGATACAGTTATTAAAGAATGTTATGAGGATTGCTAATTAATGATAAGACATACCGAATAATTTAACACCCAACATATTCTGTATTTTCTACTCAGTATACATTGTATTAACTGAAACTAAACGTGTGAATTGATAATAAACATTGTTCGTCGCTAAGATTGAGCGATCTAGATGGCGCTGCCTATTAAAAAGTATAGATTTATAATAAATATTCTATGCTAAATTTGCTTAAAAGGGTCGTAAACTCTGAGATCGGCGCAGTGTTCAAGCGTTAAAAACAGCATTTTCAGCACTACGGTTCGTCGCTAAGATTGAGCGATCTAGATGGCGCTGCCTATTAAAAAATACTTTGTAGTATATTCTAAGTCGTTGTACTACGAGACCACAAAATGTGGATCTGACTACGCTACGTATTAGAGAAAGTAATTTATTGCATGTAGACGCAAGAAAAATCGTCTTTCACGGTATGAGGAAGCTACTAATTGAGTTTTTTGTCAGAAATGGATCTTTTAGCTACTCCATCATACAACTTTCTTTGTAGTTTGTATATTACTGCTTATTTTTGTAAAAAAATGTTACTTCTGCATTGTTAATAAAATGAAATTGATTCGATAAATTACACACCCCACTTACAAGTCATATTGTACTATATGAACTATAGAAGAAAAGTTTTGAATTACTTCAGGTCCAAAAATTCGAGTTGGAGATTTCAATAATAAACTCCGTTTTGATGGTATCTAAGATTTTAAAAAATGTGTTTTTGAGTGACAGTCTCTAGAAAAAGTGGTTCTTTGAAGGCATGCATAGAGTGCTAAAGGTTCAATTTTCGCACTAATGCTAAAAGTGTGACGATGCTCAAGTGACATTTTTAACCATCAAAGGGACACGGACGGCGTCCGATCTTTCCTGTCTCTTCCTTGTCGTACCCTCACCCTATCCTCACCCCTTGCGTACACACACTTACACTAATGTGCACTGCATTAACACACACCCTGGGAGACCGGTCGGGAGCTTAGTGCTTGTCCGGGCTGGGGCGGTGTCCAGCTGGTGGGAGAGTCCTGGTTAAGGAAAACCCCTAGCCGACGGTAGATCGGCGCTGAATCTCGCCTTCCAGCGGGGGAAGATCACCGCCATCTCCTGCGAAAAAACACTAACGGGACTAATGACCAAGGCAGTTGACGCGCCCGGAAACACGAAAAAATCAATCAACCCAAACCACGAGTTCTTTCAGATCGATCGGGAAATATTAATTTTGGAGAAAATGGGCTGAATGATTTAGGCACAAGCTCTGACAACAGACGGACAGACTGACGTTTTGCCATCAATCGATTTTTCGGTATCAAGGACCCGCAAAACATGCATTCTGGCTACAACACGTGTTGGAGGGCGTAAAGGAACGGAATTTGTCCACTTTTTCGTCACTGCGTGTTTTTCTGTCGATAATTCGCCGTTTTTCGGCACACGTTTACAATACTTTCCTTACTGAGAAAGTAAAAGAGGAAAATTCAGAATTGATCATTGTACGAAAATAAAAAGTATTATTACGCAGGGCTACGGGGCTCTTTTAGAATTTATGAGGGCAGGCGCGGCCCCCCTGCCCCCCCTCTCCGGTTCGCACGCCCGTTATCATAAGCGCTCTCCGCCATCTCAGGAAGCATCTGAGAGCCATCAGGAACCATTGGTTCCACATTGTAACACAATCGATCGGAGACTTGTGAATGCACGGGGAGACTACCGGAAGAGCCTTCACTTCCTATGTACACTTCTTCCCTAGTAATCTAAAAGTGGAGTCTGAAAGGGTATACGGAGAACCGACGACCACAGACCAAAACAGGAAGGCCAGACTAGAATGCAGCCATCGGTATGCAACAAAATGGCGTCGCACGTATGTGGACACGTGGAATGACATGTGCTTTGTTTGTGCGTAAGAGCAGCTCTAATGAGTTAATTATATCTCGGCACTGTAAGTTATAATAATTTTAGTATCACAGCTTTATTTCACTTTTTGTCATCCAAGTTTTATCATTTTATTTCATGCAATGAATGGGAAAACAATAAATAATATGTGCAATGTCATTAATTGCAATTACACAGAGTTGTCTTCAGCCGCAAATCCGTGTCCTAACCAGCGTCATCTCCTCCCACCTGGGCAACTCATGGCCCAGCGCGGAGTTCAATTCTTTTGTGTTGAACGGGTCCTGTAAATTGGCTGCTTCAACCTCTCCCTTCCCCGGCCATTGGCCCCTCTCTCGTACAGTAACAGAAATAGTAGTTTGGTATAATGTATACTAAATTATATTTTTACTGGTATAATGTGTCGTCGCCGACGCTGTAAACTGTTTTATAAGTATTTTCATGTGTTGAAAATTTCTTTCATGTGTAGTTTGTTCAAATATGTTCTTACAGTATTTGGTATTGGACTTATCGATGAATCGTAATACTGATAATGTTATATTACCCTTCAAAAATTCTCAACATTTAATGGCCTTGTATGTTACCTCCATACAGGATATGAACTAAATTATAATTCCGTAAAAAATTTTGAATTACTTTTTATATTTTATGTATAAAATATATTCCGTAAAAAATATTTGGAAGATATTGATGATGCGTATAGTGTTTCGTACAGCTACTTTGTTTTCGATTTTTGCTAATATGCATAATAATGCACCAATATAAACATGTAAGCTACTCTTTTGGGTGTTGATCCCGGGTTTAGGGTGGCACGGTTCCTTTGGTTCCTTGAGAAGAAGTCACCTGATAATTTGTTGGCGTGGAATTGTGTGATTTTCGCATTTCAAGTCTTCTTCTATAGGTTTGTGTGTCTACTGAGATGGAAGGTATGAATTTTCTTAAAAGTGAGTGGTCCTTTTAAAATAAATTCTCTTAAACGTGAGGGAGGTATATAGAACAACGTGAGCGCCGGAGCGACAGCGGAGGCGCGAACCAGGTCTCGAGAGCGAGGGCCGGAAGGCCCTCGCGAACGTAGCACGTTGGATCCAGGTAGCGACGTGCGGTAGCACGTCGCGGACCACTTGGTGAAAAAATGCGTTGGTTACAAATTCAATTTGTAGCGTGAAAAATACGAATAATCAGTTCACTTAATGAGAGTACGTTGTTACGGAGATTTATACGTACAGTGGGCTTTGGAGCACGGGGGTAGCTATTCTCCCGATCTACCTTTTTTTAAAAATAATTATATTTATTGCTGTAACATCATGAACTTAACTACACGCGAATTCTACGTATAAACAAGGGTTCAGTTCATGGAGTCGATTCTCTTCTAATGAACCGAATCAGTGAATCAAAGGAACCGTGCCACCCTAAACTCTGGATTTACCCTTTTGGGTTTCTCTCTAATCCTAATACGAGTTCATTCTCGATTGGTTCCGAAACATTTGCCGCAAAATCTTTTACAACTACATTTGATCCTTCCCCGGATTTGCTTAATAGTTCCATATTTTTCTCTCATAATTTGTGAAGATATTAAAACTCCGCAAACTTGTCTAATTTGTGCACTTCCACTTGTGCAATTGCTCTATTAATCCTTACGTATGCGAATACAAACAATAAAAGATGACTGTTTTCTAAGTTTATGTGAATAAGGAATTAGTTATGTTTAATAAAAATAAGTTTGTGGGTTACATTCATTTGAAAATAGGCATTTGTTTACTTACAAAAGTAAACGTGAGAAATCGAACGTAACAACGTTCATTCATTACTCACAGTTTTACACAGTTTCATTCATTACTCACAACATTACTCACAGTTTTGATTTCTCAGTATTCACTTGCAATTCTTCAAATGCAATAAGTTTCAAGGCAATACTGGTCATAGGTTTTGCCAATTTATTTTTAAAAATATTGTATTAGGCCTACGGATAAAAATTAAAATGAAATATGACACGCATTCACTTGTTAAAATACCTTCACTTGTTCACTTAAAGATATCAACATCAGTGTTGCCATCGTCATGAAAGAAAATTACGGCGTATTGAGCCAAAAATGCTTCTGGGTAGTAGAGTTTAATCACCTGCATAGATCTACTTACGTGGCTTTGGTTTAATTTCCGGCATACTCACGAAGATCGCATCCCCAGAAAAACAAAAACACATTTTTCGAAATTTCTTTGAATGTTCTGGCTGGATCTGAAAACAAATTATCAGTTGTTCCCCATCAGAATACCGAGACGCGTCCAATGACATCTTATATGTCTGATTGGTGCACGGGAAGTGGTCTAGTCGTGAGTGACGGAATTCGCAAATTCGAACTTACGAATATACGCACTCAAATATTGTATAGCGATATGAACTAGATATACTGTGATTGTAATGAGTTTCTTGTATGTGATAAGAAAGCGCAAAGGATGGTAAATTCCTACATCCAAATTTAACGTTAATTATAATTCATCAGACACCACGTCTTCTAAATTTCTGAAAGTAAACAATTTACGTGAAAGAGAGTGAAAAGTATTGATCATGACGATTCTGAAGTTACTGATAATGTATTAGTAATCATTAAACTCATCCGTTTTCACGAAAATAGCTTCAGTGGTGTCTGTTATGCCTATTTATCGATATTTTTTAATGAATTTGTCAATTTTTCACGTTTCTGTCCAAGACACCTTAATATTTGGAGAAAATGCTGAGGAGGCATGTGCTTTTCTTAAAGGTAGATTTTCTCGTCACTAACCCCATAAAAATATTAGTAATATTACCTAAAATAAGTAATTCCGGAAACCTGTTTTAATAAGATTGTGCTAAAAGGAAAGAAACGGTTGAAATTATGAATAAATTATTTTTATTAAAATATTGCTTTGTTTCTATTATGTCTACTAAATAATATTGCTAGTTTGAACAGCATTTAATTGCACTACTTCATAATAGAAATTTGTCTTAGTAGCCGCGTTTAGTAACATAATTTAACGTGTACATAATTTATCGATTATAGAATTTTAGTAACTATGAGACACAGCGGAAATTATTTTTTTTTTTTAAAAAGGAATTTTTAACGATTTGCAATGGTTTGTATTTGCCGCCCGAGAGATCTCCGCGATACAAGATACTATCTGGCGGAGAATTTATATACTAGAGGCAGTCTCTCAGAGTCTCCCAGAGAGCAGCACTGCTGGATCATAGAGGATAGTCGTCTTGTGTCTCCGTATTATTCAAAAGCATATGACTCGTATCTTCCTAGTTAAAATAATAGAGTATGCCTCATTCTTTGTAAATATATTTCACGCAAATTTTTGCGAGTTTTGTCTTTTCTCACGGACGTATACATTTTGTATGAAAAAGAACAAACAAAGAAATGACGAAGAAAAGTATTCAGTCTTCCTTCCATTGTAGAATTTATCCTCATACATCACATCTTACATAACCAAGATAATGCGATGTAGGTTGATCTTGAATCTCTTCAGTGTTTGCGCTGCTTTAAAAAGGTTTGAACCCATCATTTTGCAGAATGAGTATGATTTTACCCACAAAATATTAAAATGCAGCAATCTGGAAAAATGACTTTTGGACATCATATGTGTTAATGCAAGAGCCACTGACGGTGACACTAGAAGTGAAAGTGATAGCAGAGAGTCTTTTGCGCTTCCTCTCTAGAAAGGTGAAAGAACAGATTCCTCCACATCTTCCTTCGTCATCTTGTAAGGAAGTGACCGAGGTCCAGATAATACTTGATTATCTTTTGCCTCGTGACAGTTTAGCTCTAGGTTTGCATAATCCACATTATAGAGAATTTAGATGAGAGCCAGTTGTAAATAAGATTAAGAAATTAGTGTTTCGTTTTTTTCAGTTTGGCTGCTAGAAAAGTACATGTGTGAAGAAGGTACTGTTATAAATAATACATCTCGTGTAACGGTGCACTAATTGTCTCTTCCGTGTATTCTTTTTTTAAATATTCAGTTGTTTCACATAACAGAGTTTTTTAACCACACAGGGCTCGAACGTGGAGTAATCATTCCATAAACTTAGCCACTCGTCGTCAGTTATAGTCGTTGCCTTTTATCCCTTCGGTCTCATATCAATATTTGGACATCTCGTGTCATTTTATCCGCTGATTGTTCCTGCTTGTCTCCCATAATAAAAAAGTTTCTTGCATAGTGAAAATTTAAGGATGTCAAAATGTCAAAGTATACACTTGGCTATAATTTATAATTAAATTCTTCGTAATTAAACCATCAAATTCAATTACAAAATAACCATCACTTTGATGAAAGTTCTGAGATTAACTGGTAAAAAAACTCGGTTTTCTAAGATCAACACAATTGGAACTATTGTTGAGTAAACATGTTAAATATTTGAGTTTGAAACAGAACTGACGAGCCGAATAATACGTAGTTTCTTTGTGAATTGGCAACTCAGCTTGCTGTAGAAAGAGAGAGTCTTACGTAAAATTTCAAGCAGGTTGTGTATGAGTCATGTCTTCAAACGTAATATAAAGTTTCCCGAAAGTTTTCTGTAAAAATGAGCTCAAACCCCAATTTCAGAAACGTTCAAATCTCATTTTCTGAACAACGGCTCCAAATTTGCACGAGTTTTATTTTTTTGAATTTTCCTGTATTTCTTGTAAGTAACTACCAGTGAATTGGGGAAAATATTTTATCCGTGTTCCAATAGCTGTTCCTAAAATAACGTCTCTTCCCAAATGGGAACACTGGGCTGGAATGGGTGCATGACGGTTCAAAAAACGTATTTCAAGATATGACTCTACCTCAAGTATAATAATAATTTCTTGTATAATAAAGTACGCGATTTTTGATAAATAAACACCATGTATTCTTGAACACTTTTATTCCTAGCAAATAAAAAATTTTCAAAAACCACCATAACTATGTATTATGTAAATGAAAAAGAACTTATTACTATGTAAAATGTATCTTATTAGTTTCAGAAAAGTACGCGAGATAAAAAAACACACATGTTTTTACCATTAAAAAATAGTGCAGATATCCATCGTCTAACCAGAACCTCACCCATACAACTCCCATACAGATACTCAAGAAGTAACTGAAACATGATCACCACCAAATTATCCAATTCCAATTGCTGTCAACCTAAAATAATAATAATTGCTTTTTGTTATAGTACGAAGAAGAAGATGAAGAGTACTGATGGGATACTTTCACTACTAATCATTGTTGTAATAATTCTACAATAGACATCATATTTACTTATTATTTTGTAAAAAATAGATTGTAAATTTATCTTAAAAACGTCTTTGTTCATCCAGTGATCCAGGCAGTTGTACCTAATGGAAGGAATGGTTCTGTTCTACAGTTGTTGTGATGACTTCGGGCGCCCTCCAGAAGAAACTGCAGTGCCATACCTTTGCAGGTATGTCGCAACAATTTTTCGCCTAAAAGCCAATTGATCCATATAGTTGTCAATATTTCCTTTCCTGTACAACTGCCAAGCGTTTTGGACCTCAATAGAATCAATACGTTTTGCACTGCAACAGAATGCAAAGACTGGCCACCACCACTTCTTTGACTCGAAGGATACTCGATAACAACTCGAAACATTTTCGCCCATTCTGTCTACATCTCCCTTCGTCTTGTTGTAGCATGATATTGAATTTGGCTAACTGAAAGTTTTTTGTTCTGTTTTCGGGACCACCGCGTGATATCTACTACTGGCTCAACCGGATCACATGTAGTGACGATATAGACAGCCCGGTTGTCGTTCCGCTCAATAAATAGAACTCCAGAATGTGTCAGTGCGATAATTCTACGTGCATCTAGCTAGTTTTTCCCATTTTGTTTTACCGATCAGAGGATACTTTCCAATTCTGTTGGCCATTATCGTTCCAGATTCCAGTTTCCGTTGAAATCTCGAAATTGATTATCCGCAGCATTACATAACTTTCTCTATACTTCGTATATATTGCTCCCGAATATACGTATATATACGAGAAATGTATAGGTATGTATACGATTTAATCCCAAATTGGTATTCCCCGATCGATCTGAATGATCTCGAGGCTTTGGGAGTTTGAAACGGATATTTTGATTTTTGAGGATACTTTACATGAAGTGAGCTTTACGTTTGTAAGCATCGGACGGAGTTGGGTCTCTGCTGCAATTCTGTGGCGTAGTGGTATGAGTGACGAAACGTTAGCTCTGTAGCTCTGGGTTCAAGTCTCAGATCGTTTTTTAAACACTTCTGTAGGTTTATGTGGTGGTGTCAAGCATTAGTCAAGCATATTAGAAATAATGCGAAAAAATGTGCTTTGTTGCACCACTAATTGTTCTGTCGATTGCTTATTGTGATCATTTACACACAAAAGTTATATGAATTATTTTTACCAGTTCTATTATGTATATTCCCTGACCAAATTGAGACTCAGTAAGTTCTAAGGGTCAAGTTAAACACTTAAACGGAGTTTAATATTTTGGTATACAAACAAAATGACGTTCGTACGCATGTACAAACGTACGTACCCTTGACAATTTGTTTATATTTACAGTTGACGCAACTGTGTAGTGTTCCTTTCGTAACTGTAGTTCATTTTGTAAAGATATTTTAAATCGCTTCAATTACTTATGATTTCATGTGTCTCTGATCATTTCCCTGCACTTCTTTTCCTAGAAACTTTCTGAATAACGTTTTTATATGAAGAAATAAAAGAGGTAATTTCAGTCAACTCAGTATAATTATTGAAATAGCCGGCTTTCGATGGCTTTGTCGTCATTATCAGTCTACAAATGTAAAGGAAAGAACATAATATTTTGTTATATTTTCTTTTTATTTACATTTGTAGACTGATGAAGACGGCAAAGCCGTCGAAAGCCAGCTATCTCAATAATTATACTAAGTTGACTGAAATGACCTCTTTTATTTCTTCATATAATAACGTCAATAACATCGCATCAGAATTCCCACAATCAACGTTACAATTTTACAATGCACCAACGGAACGCCACAACAAGGCAGATTGCTTTTCTGAAAATAACTTCCCATTATAGGGTAGTGTTAAAGGGTGTATGGTTCGGAGTTTTACATTATCCAATTTGTGTTGATATACGTTGATATACGATATTAAGTTGATTGACCTTTACCTTTTTACTGATACGTTAGAGCTAGTTTTTGTCTTCGATATGCACATCGACTGCATGACTTACCTGGACCAAAAGGATCGTAGTTACAAGGGAAATATGAAAAAAGTTGAATGATACTACATGTTCTGTTATTATAAAATTAAATTATTATAAATGGAATTATGGAGGGAATATGAAGAGACAAACAGAGTCAAGTTAACACTCGTTAATTAGTAAATAAGTAAATCTGAATCAATAGCAATAGGTAAAAAATACAATTATGTATGTACCAAGGGGGATAACTAGTTCTAATGATTTCGGGTGACAAAAAGCTCTCGGGCCAAAGAAACTCGAACATTTTCCCGCCGCTCGATCATTAGAACTCTTATAACGCCGTTGTGCATAACTAAATCTTAAATAAATTAATTTTTCGCGCATAAAGCGCTACCAGTAGAAATGAGTTTTAGCGGCGATGTCTGAGATGTGTTAATGGACAGCAATTGCGGTATTATAATTTTACGTAAGCGTTACTGACGCCAGAAAGTGCGTGATGATGTTGCATCACTATTTTACATTTTTATTTCGCTGCATCTTTAAAACAATAATAAATATCAACATTTTAAAAAATATTTACAATCGAAAGTATGAGCAACATTAGATAGTGCACTGTAGATATGCAATTATTTATTCTGTTTCTATATTCAACATCTCTTTTTGTGTATATTTATATATCCTAAATTCAACTTCAGAGAGAGAAAGGAGAAAGAAATTGTTAGTCATTGCGCAAAGCAGTAACATATATTTTCCTACGTCCAGGTACAGATAAATACGTTATCCTTAAACACATTCCCCGACTCTGTTGATCAAATTTCATATCAGGTAATTATTGTTCCAAATTCTCTGTAAAAAGGAGGACTTGGAAATACAAATATAAATTATTTATCTTTTCAAGTTATTCATGTTGTTCCAAATACAAATCTTCAACCACATTATGTCCGTATTTAACCTTAGATCTTCTTTTACATGTTATAGTGTTCCTCGATCTTCGTCAATTAAAATATTTGGCGGTAAGTGAATCTCCGGAATTGTTGGACTTTGATAACTGCACTTAATTACAGTCAAACACAGTTCTCATCAAGAAAACGAAGTATTGTGATTCCAATAAGTACTGACATTCCTATTTGCATTATAGTGTTTCGTTTCCGTAGTTCTGTGATATAACGATCACTGGCACGTTGTGTATAAAAGCACATCTCATATCAAATGCACCCTACTGAGGACAAATGCCACTTTGTTAGGAGCTTATTTTAATACGTCATGAAGAATATGAGGTGCTTTTATTACATTAGATGCCCATACAGTGCGTTATTTCAATGCGTGAAGGGTCGTTGGGATGCTCTGAGTTTCTCGCCAGTGCTGCTCTTTTCCTGAATAAAACGACGAGATGCCCATATAGTGCGTTATTTCAATGCGTGAAGGGTCGTTGGGATGCTCTGAGTTTCTCGCCAGTGCTGCTCTTTTCCTGAATAAAACGACGAGGCGAAGGGCGTCAGGCGGCTGGGGCCGCGACGGGGACCGCGACGGGCGCTGCGGCGGCGGCAGCGGGGGCCGCGGCGGGGCGGGCGCGGAGGCGAGCGCACCGGCGTCCGGGGCGGCGACGGCGACGGCGGCGCCGAGGCGGTGGCGGCGGGGCGGAGGAGGTGGCCGCCGGCGAGGCGGTGGCGTCGGAGGAGGCGGTCGCGCTGCAGCCTCCGCCGCCGGCGGGCCGCCTCGGACGCGGGGTGGGCGGCCGCGACGACGGGCGCGTTCAGCTCGGAGACCGCCGCCGCTATCACGCCCCGCGACGCGTCCAGCGGGCCTCCGCCTCGCCGGCGGCCACGGGAAGGGAGGGCAGCGGAGGCGGCGGCGGGCGGCGGAGGAGGGCGGCGGAGGGCGCGGGGGCGGCGGCAGGCGGCGGGGCGACGGAGGCCGCCGTCGGCGCGTCGTCGGGGGGCGGGGCCTCGCGTCTGCGCTTGGCGTGCTGCTCCTGGGCTGGAGGCTGCGGCTGCGGCTGGTCGGCGTCCGCTCGCCGGCTGCGCGCCGCGTTCGCCTTGGCCTCCTGCGCCGCCGCCAGCGCCTTGTCGGCCGCCTGGCGCGTGTTGGCGAAGTCGGCGCGCGCCGCCGACAGCTGCGACAGCAGCATCTGCACGCGGCGCCGCGCCGCGTCCACCAGCTGCGTCTTCTCGGCCAGCTCCTGCTGCGCGCCGGCCGCCGCCTGCTCCGCGTCCAGCTGCTCCACCATCTGCTGCTTGCCCACCAGCGCCGCCTGCGCGGCCTGCGCCGCCTGCTGCGCGCGCTCCGCCAGCTGCGCCTTCACCTGCCACACGCCACCTCACAAAGTCGCCTCATCGCCATGCATTCAGATGCAACAAGGGAAACATTAAACGCTGCCTTTCACAGACCAAACGTGTCATCTAGCTGGCGAGAAAGTAAATCTTTGTTAATTTTCACGGACTGAAAAGTTTTTTGATTCAAAATATCTCCTGCTGAACCGTACTGGCAGGTTCCACACTTATCTATCCTATACTTGTGCCGATCCCTGCTCAATGCTTTCATCGCCTCTTTTATCAACCTTCACATTATCACAGGGCTTTTGCTTCTTTGCCTATTGGCTTTAAGTGCATTTTTTGGCAATAGAGTATTAGGAATGTACTTATTTAATATAACATAATTTTAAGTTACTTATCAAGGTTGGCAGAATTTTCATTCTTAATTACTTGCAGTCGCTGGCACTGCCGTAATGAAGTCAATTAATAGAAATAAGTTGAGTAAAACAGCAGAAACAATTGTGTTAAATGTCAGAAAAAGATGAAGGAAATTATTTATCAAGGACATTTTATCTCCACAGATTCATATCCTTCGACTTTTTTCGTAAGACATCTACGTAAGAAGAAGATAATTCTTGCCAGTGCAATAGGTAATTTGACTATCGTTATGCTGATTGTTATGAACGATGAGGGGGAGGAAGAGACTAATCCCTTTAGTCCATCATTAACGAAGATGCTTGAAAGGAAAGAATGCAAACAGTGGAAGACTCAGAAGAAAAATGATCATCACGACAGACCACATAAGTTAAATGATAAACATGTGTGATACGAGGAAGACGCATAAGAACAAGAAGAAGGCTTAGAGCAAGTAATACGGAAGAGGTGGGGCACCTGGTGCGCGGCCTGCTGGCCCGCGATGAGCTGCGCGTCGGACGCCGCCTTGGCCTCGAGCGCCGCCTCCTGGGCGATGCTGGCCGCGCTGGGGCGGCCCACGGCGGACGGGCGCGCGCCCATCCCGGGCCCCGGCCCGCCCCGCCCCGCCCCGCCCCGGCGCCGCCCCGGCCCCGCCGCCGCGCTCAGCGGCACGGGCGGCCCTGCGGCGCGGCGGCGGCGGCTGCGCGAGGGCGCCGGCGGCGGTGGCGGCGGAGGCGACGCCCGCGGGCGGCACCAGGGCGACGGGCGCGCGCCCGCGGCGGCGGCGGCGGCCGACACGCCGGGCGAGGGCGACAGCGCGGGCGCCGACGCCGGCGCCGGCACCGGCTGCGCGGCCGGCATCACGGCGCGCAGCGCGCCGCCCGCCCCGGCCCCCGCGCCCCCGCCAGCCTCCTGCGCGCACACGCACGCACGCGGCTCAGCATGACCCTAGGGCTCCACCCCTGACGACGGCAGCATTTTCATACTCCAATGCAGTCGCTGCCTGGTGGAAAATTCTAGCGGCCGCCTGCTCTCAGTATCACCAGGTGAATCCCAGGACAGTACCCTATCAAACAGGCGCTACGAATGCCAGGACCTTTCCTTCCTCTTCGTTGTCTTAATCTCACCCCTTACTTACGCGCACACACTTACATGTACTGCTCTAGGGCGTGTGGGAAGTTCAGAGTTCTTTCGGCCCGGGGCGTTTTTCCGCTGCGTGAGATACCCAGCTAGGGAAAACACACTTAGCTAGGATAGATCACTGGCACCATCCACGATACAAACATGCACTTCAATTTAGGGGAAAATGACCTTTGCAGTTGACGCGCCTGGAATCACTAATATGTCAATCAATCCTGGGCGAACGCACACAGCGCGACGCGTGCGTCCAATTCCCTGACAATGGCGTCTCAGACGCCAAGCAGTGGTGCCGTGTAAGCGCAGTTCCCGTTATATTTGGCGGATTTTGACGTGTTGGAGCGGAGAAAAAATTATGTCTGGAATAGCGGAGATTGTAACAGACCGGGGCGCCCAGAAGGGGGGGGGGGCTGGTAGAGCAACGTGCATCAGACCTCGATTTCATTGAGACCTAGATTTTTTCTTTCAGAACATATAGAGAATTCATGTGCTTCTAATTGAAATTAACCCTTTTTTTTATCTGTTGCGTGAAGAGATGAATTTTGTTTATGTATTGACTGAGGATGATTTTCGTTTGAAAAGGACCCTCGTGGACCTTCTGCCCAAGACCTCGTTTTCTCTCGGCGCCTTTGGAAACAGATTTTACATAATTGTAGAGAATATTGAAGTAGTTCTTAAAATATGAAAATTGCAATAACTTAATTTTATTACATTCGAAAACATCAGTTGAAAGAATTTTCTGCCTGATAAAGTTCGAAACATTCAAACACAGATCAGAATGTAACGCTCTAAAATAGATTTGTAATTTTAGCGGAATTTCAAATTATTCTGAGGGAAATGAGTAATTATGATTTGCAGAACGTAAAGTAATCGATGCATAAAGCAGCGATGTAATTCGAATACGAAATGGCAACAGATACGCCTGGTTAAAAACTGCTCAATAGGAGGTTGTGATTTAAATTTCTAACCCCACATTTAAAGAAATCCTAAAACACTGATAAAATTCCAGTTTTAACATCGATGTTTTACCCGGAAGAATAATGTAATAATTCTTTTCATCATGCCCGGTAGTACACGGATAGTATTGGTGAGGTGCAAGCTAGAGACATTTTCAAATAATTGAATGTCGGGATCTATCTCGGGATAAATATCAGCTCATTAGAATGAGCTGAGATTGATGGTTTTCTGACTGTGTTCATTTCTGATTAGTTCAGTGTCTCTTATTTCAAAATTATTTCCTTGGAAAGCTCTCAACTAGCTGACACTTGTTCGCTGCACTGTTTATATTGGATACACAACGTACTCTCTCGTCAGTATCTTGCTGAGAACCATTTTTAATAAATGTTTCAAACTGATTGTTATTAAGCACAATTTGTTTCTTGTGAAAGCTGATTACAAAATATTTAATTTTAAAAAGTAAATAAAAATCATCGCGAGAGCGAATGGGGTATCTGACATTCAATGCTTGCACTGGCGTTGCACTGTTTTGAATTGTGGGCATTCGTGTGTTTAGGGAAATCCTGAAACTCATCTTTAATGCTTACTAAATATAACAAAATAATTGTTCAGATTTTAACCTCTATAATGGGTATTATAAAAATAGAAGAACAAACCGGAATTGGAATTGCAAGAAGCTACGCTGACAATATTTGGATTCTAAGTTTTGCCAAATTAAAATGATATTTAATATTGCATAAAAACACGTATTTATAGTATTACATCTAATTGCAAATAAATCTTATATCACCCTCTTCCAACATCGCAGTATAAAATAAAATACATTGTTCGAATTATGTAAAGATTATAATTCAATACCTCGATCTTCCCTGTATCTTTGTTAACAGGTATCTAAATTTAAGGTTCGTATTAATTTGTTCTGTAGTAAGGTTTTAGAGATGCTTCTGTCAGATAACTTTAGTTTTTAAGGTCGCATCAACATCTAGATCATTAGCGACCACTATTGGAGTTAAAGTTATGGTAACTATGAAGATGAAACGCTATAGTGATGATAAGGGGTGAAAGAACGAACACAAATACAACCATACCCAAGGCGGGACCCGAACCCGCGATCCTTCCGTCTGAGATCGCTACGACTCTACGGCCTTAGCGATCTCGGCCACCGGATCGGCTAACTTTGCATTGTTATTCTTAACTTTGCAAATATTATGATCAACATATTATGGGAATATATTACTCTACTTCGCCACGTCATTCTAAAACATTCCAACACAAAGACCTTATCGACGTCGTAAACTATCAGTAAAAATATATATGCCCAGTACAATTTTAAAATAGTTAATAATTTGTGAGTAGATAAATAATTTGAGGGCTTATTGAAGTAGAAAATTTAACAATATTTAAACCCTAGAGAATCTAGATTCAAGCCCCGTAATTAAACTCGTTTTCTAGTAAGACTTTAGTAATGTTCTCATTTCAGATAACATTATTTCAGATAACTCATTTAGTAATGTTCTATTCAGATTACTTTATTATGGTCAACAGCCAGATGTTATGACGAACTAGCAATATTTTACAAAGTTAATAAGGACTTTAATTAATTAATTTAATATATTAAAATTCAAGGTTGCTCTTAATTATGTAATTAATTTGTTTAAATTCTTAATTCAACATATTATGTA
Source organism: Teleogryllus oceanicus (assembly GCA_964035755.1). Taxonomy (NCBI): domain Eukaryota; kingdom Metazoa; phylum Arthropoda; class Insecta; order Orthoptera; family Gryllidae; genus Teleogryllus; species Teleogryllus oceanicus. The sequence goes on along the minus strand of CAXIVR010000008.1, from coordinate 107,442,824 downwards.
TTGAACTCAGCTTACCTCGTAGACTCCAGGTCGTGCAGTTACTACTCCAGCCCAGAACAGGATCAAATCTGCAAGTACATACTTGGTTGGCATAGCACATTGCTGAATTCTAATGAAATATAATAATGTACATTACACAAAATGTAAACTTATTAGAATTTTAGGTTAGGTGCACGAACGTAGATATGGAGTGTTGATTTTGACTGAAGAATCACTATTTTAATAGTATAGCAACAAGTCCAAAAAAGCTTACCAATTACGAAGACATTTCTCTTCATACCTTTAGTTTCATTCGATATTTAAAATAGTTCATTTTCAGAAAAGTTTGTAATTGCACGTTTACCAAGAAACAAACGGTTACATAAACTTAACAGCAGTTATTTTTCATTGTTGGAGTCCGTAAACATCGCGATAAAGTGACTTGTCGCAAAATATTTTTACAAAATAATGTTTCATAATAACGAAAAAAGCTCTGTATTGAAATTTAGAGTTGTTCTAGTTATATTTCAAAACTATTGAAACAGGAAGAATAAGAAACGTTTAGTACTCATCTGCTTGAAGAAATATTTTGTTCATTGATGATTCGATAAAGTGTTTTATAGTATGTGGTGTTGGAAGAAGCAATCTCCTCTTATTCCTGAGAAATCGTTACCATCTGTGGCTGAATATATTCTGAGTGAACAATGTACAAAAATAGTTACGATGGCTGGAGCTGGAATTTCAACCGCTGCAGGTATTCCTGACTTTCGAAGTCCTTCTTCGGGACTTTATGCGCAACTGGCGGCCCTCAGGTTGCCTTATCCAGAGGCGGTGTTTGATTTCGACTACTTCACTCATAACCCAGTGCCTTTTTTTCGTATTTGTAAAGATTTGTATCCAAAATTGAAAGTGAAACCGACACTAACTCATTATTTCATTAAACTATTGGATGATAAAGGTCTTTTGTTGCGCCACTACACGGAGAATATTGATGGTTTAGAACGAAAAGCAGGATTGCGCGAAGATAAATTAATACAGGCGCATGGAACATATGAAACAGGACATTGTCTGGAATGTAATAAAGCGTACAGCTTAAAATGGATGGAAACGTATGTAATGTCCGACAAAATTCCAAGGTGCATTGAATGTGGTGCTTTGGTGAAGCCTGACATAATTTTGTTTGGCGAAGGTATACCCCAGAAGGTAGTAAGCAAATGCAGATCCGATTTTGGCAGTTGTGAATTGCTACTGATATTAGGATCCTCACTCACCGTGGAGCCTTTTGCTTCGCTTGCTCGCCTGGTCAAGAAAAAATGTCCACGCGTTCTCATAAATCGCACGCCTGTTCAGAAACGTGGATTTAGATTTAAAGATTCTGATTCTAGAGACATCGCTTGGTATGGAAATTGCGATGAAGGCTGCAGTACTTTGGCTCTGGCTCTACGATGGGAAAAAGATCTAGCTCAATTAATGGGAAATAAAAAATAATTATTCACCAAAACCTGTATTCTTAACTTTGATTGCAATTCTTGCATTACCTTTCTGTTAATTATTTTGATATAATACACACTTTTATCAGTGCAAATAGTAGTGTTATTGTAGTTAAACGTTATTGAAATAAATGACTTTTAAATGATTTTTGCTCATTTCTATTTTCTAAATTGTCAGAGATAAACGAATGGCAATTCATCGTTCTTAGAGATAATTCAGTATATCTAAAGAATGGTGGCATGAACAGATGAAAAAGGGCAATTCGAAGTCATTATCCATTGAATCGGCAGAATCATTAGCGACGCCATCAATCGTAAAATGAATACTTCAAATGGATGTTCAAAAGACGTAATGGTTCTCTAAAAACAAACACATGTAGAAAAGTTACAACAGAATAGTGCTACATACATCCACGGAATAGTACTTCCCACGGAAATTTCCAACTGAATAGTACTATCCACGGAAAATCGAAAACCTCAAAAATATGGTTTCTTGTCATTTAGTAGTTATTTTCCAAGACTAATGATTTGAGAGTTCTACAGATTCTGGAACGATATTCCTCAATATGAACACAAAGTTACAGAAAATGTTTTCTGAAAATGTTGAAATGTTTTATATTTATCAAGATCTGTACACGTAGTATACTGTGGGCTGTAGCAGGAAATACTACTACCCACTGAAACTTAAAAACGTAAAGTATCATATGTAACTATAATTTCTGCACATTTTTTGTAAAGACATACAAGTATGTCAGATTATTGCTTAATATTGCGTTACTAAATACACTTACAATTCATAGTTTTTAAAAATAATCATTAATCTTTGAACTTAAAATCTCTTTATGAAACATTACTGCTTTCGAAAGATCTATTGCAACTCGCAATACAAAACACCAAGATAACCGACTCTATGGAAGAAGTAATTGTCTTAAAACGATGTAATGAACAAATGACGGCAGATAACACCCATTTTAATATTTTAAAATGTATTTAAAATTTGTGTTTTACTATAAAACGAGTGAATCTCAGCAAGTGTCTAGCCTCTCCTACATTTCTTTTCTTTTTTTAAGATCGTTTTTTAACATCTTGGTCATATTGCGATCACTATAATTTTTTAACTGTAGGGAGAACACGTATGAACAACACGATGACCCTCAAACATCCATGCTCGAGGGGGGATTCGAACCCGCGACCCTTTCAGCCGAGGCAGCTACGGCTTTTCATCCTTAGCCTCCTCTTTTTATTTCAAGGTCGTTAGAAGTACTTTTTACAACATGGAAAATTAGCAAAAATGTTATTCTTGACTTAGCTTTAAAAATTTCAACTTTTTTCAAATCGCTTTAAAAGCTGCGAACATACCACTTATACGTTTCCGTTTCCCTCTGATGTAAATTGATGTCATTGAAGTGCTAAGTCATACATACTAAAAATGTGAAATTAAAAATTGAACCTTAGTGAAAGTCTTCCAAAAATCTACGATTCTTGTAGTAAAAAGAATTCTATTTCTGAATGCAAGCTGAATAATATTCCAAGTGCGTTTCTGCAGCTAAGACAGCACACTGGAGAGATAATTCATATCTCTATTTTCACTATCTAGCTCCACCAATACTCCTGAAATTTGTCGTAATTCCATGACTTTTTTTGATGTAGAAAAATATTACAACTAATGGACAACGGAGGAGGAGAACGGTGGTTCCTGCCTTGACAGTGGATACTCACAATCAACGCGGAGACAAGCCAACTGCTTTAGAAACACCTATTTATTTATCGAACTGATTTTCTGAAATGTGTGTTTGTATACGTTAATTTTCAAAAATTCCGTGATTGCTTAGTTTTAATCCATGTAATGAATGACCAAAAGAATCCTTTGGACCGCATGAGACTTGGCGAGAAGAGAGTTGCCGACTCCTGGACAGTAGTAGAATTGATGTAATTTTGTTTATATCTCCGCCTCCTTCCACTCCGCCACTTCCCACCCGTACCGTACTCCCCTTCTTCCCGTCCCGCTCTCCCTCCACAGCTTCGCACTTATTCTTCTCCGGGCCGCTCCGCCGGTTGAAATTGCTTCTTGCTTTTCAGAGATATTCAAGGTGATAGATATAACTCGCACGTATATCAATTTTATTTATACAGGGAAAGTAATGAGAGTATTAATTTATCATCAAGTAATATTTTAATGATCTGGGTGTCGAGGTGAGCGTCAGCTGAGTGCATTCGACCGACATATCGCGGTCCTCTTCAGTACAGCCCTGAAGAGGACCGTGATATGTCGGTCGAAACGTCGGCACCCAGCCTTCGACGCGGCGTCACCGACAGCCCAGATCATGACTCTAGCCGCGGAAGCTTACGATACCATTTACTAATTTACATGTTGGGAACAAAATGTTAGAAGAGTGAGAAGTAAACAGAGGTGTAAGAAAAGGGTGTAACTTGTCCCCCACTTTGTTTAATATTTATGTTGACGACATTCTAAGAGAATTGAAAACTTTAAATAAACCAATGTTTGAATAAATCCGAATACACCTCTACAATCACTTCTGTATGCTGATGATCACATAATTATAAAAGAGAACGAAATAACTATGCAAAAGTTCTTGTATCAGCTTAATAGAATAAGCAAACCATATTGTCTCGCAATATATGTCTCTAAAACTAAATTGATGGCATTCAGAGGCAAATATCCTATCAGAACCAAAATAGTAATAGATGGCAAGGTAACAGAGCAAGTAAAACATTTTAATGACTTGGGCTGTAATATCACATACGATTACAGTGATGATATGAAAACAAAATTACGTTTCCAACATACTTGTGGAACAATAAAAAATACCTTCGCAATACCCTTGGGACCCGTACAGAATATCGCAGCAAGGTAATCTAGAAAAGGTCCAGCGCAGAGCATCGAAATTTACTTTCAGAGGATCAAAAAATAGAGGTACATGGGAATCACTCGAAAAGAGGCGGATTAAGATGCGACTCTATGCTATGTACAAAGCATACACAGGCTATCCTGCTTGGAATGAAATGCACCGTCGTTTAGGAAAACCTACATACTTCGGTAGAGCGGATCACATGCATAAAATTAAGACAATAATACAGAAAACGGATGTCGGGAAATTTTCATTTACAAACCGAACTATTAGAGACTGAACAGTTTGCTGCGTAAATCTTCGAACCCTTTCCTCAAAGCTTGAGCAAGTTTAAAAATAAATTAGTTTCCTAGTTAATTATATATTAGGTTATTGTATCAATGTTAAGTTTCCACTGTTAGATTAGTAGTATTTCCTACAAAGTAAGTTGTTTAATTGTTAGTATAAATATCATTAAATATCATTTATTATTATTGTTATCATTTTATTATTATTCTGTAGTGCAGTGCAGTTCAATGCAGTGCAGTGTAGTGTTATGAAGTGAAGGGAGGGAAGGGAATGCGAAAGAAATGCGTCACAGTTAAGTGTTGTGCAGTGAAGTGAAGTGGAGGAAGGTTTGCGTGGTGATGTTATGTACTATTTATTATTATTTTTAATTAACTCCTTTTTTGTAACTTTTTGTTAGTGAATGTAAGTTTAATGCATGTAAGGTTAAGATATTCTGTCACCAAGTTACTATACTCCCTTGTGCGTACTCCCTTGGCCTTGGCTGGGCGCTTCCCCCTCCACGACCCTTCTCCCTTCTTCGGCAAGCGAGAATGATTCACAGGTCGGACGAGATACAGAGAGACTGAATGCGGTTTTGTCCATCTCTAGTGATTACCTTTATTTACTATTGTTTACTATATTTTGGGAATATATTTTTATTTTGGTAATTATTATCCTAATGAATGTTTCTATCCCTGTGTTATTATTCTACGCTTATATTATTGTTTGCTCAGAATATGCAATATTCTTTGCACGGCCTGTATTTATTCTTATTATGTTTTGTTTCAAGATCCCATTAATATCCTGTGATATAAAACCCATTAACTGAAGTTGAAGTAATAAACAATTTTATTAAATATATACTTACGATAAATCCTTATTTTTAATCCTTCCATTTCTTAAAAAAAATCTGGAGATAGGGAAGGATGGAGAGCAGAGTTCAAGGAAAAAACTACAACAGTTTTGTGAATATTTGGGATATGTTTTGTATCTTGATATACTAAGATCCCTTCCCTTCCTCGAGAGCGCGCTTGCTGGTGGAGCGCAACGTGACCTTCTGTGGCGGTCTGTTACATTCAAAAGATCCGTTAAGAGCTGATCGCAAAAGAATAAAAATTTCTCAAAAAAATCCTTATTTAACATATGACATTATGTATATCATTGGATTCGTCTTTTTACGATTCCCTTTATGATAGACTGAAAAAATATGTATAGTTCCATTTGAAAAAACAAAGTTACCTCAAATATCTCGTAAAATACAAGTGAGAAAATAGAAATAAATACGCCAATCAGTTAGCCCTATTTTCTCACGCACTTCCGTGGAAACAGCATTTCAATATCTTCAACCGTTCAAAAGTTACAGGAGGTGCTAAAGTTACGTGACACCCTGTATAATATATAACATGCAAATCAAAAGCCTTGCCAATAAATAACCAATAAACGGAAAGAAAGGCGCAAAAATTGTAAGTTATGAGTGCTCATGAATGAACATAGAACTTGTTTCTTGCAAGGAAATGATCTTCAGTTCGTGGGAAACAACTTGATAGATTCGGTGCGGAAAATCCGGAAATCCTCGAAGGAATCCGACGCCCTTATTTCCGCCCGCGAGCGCCGCGAGAAGCAGCACAAGAAGAGGCGCAAGGACGGAGATTTGTCGGAAAAACTGCGGCGCCACCGCAGCGCGCGCGAAAAAGCCAGCGCCCGCCAGCGCCTCTCGCCAATCGGTTCCCACGCTGCGACTGGCCGGAAGCGGCTCAGGCACACACTGCCATTGTTTTGTTTATACTTTTCCAACTATTCCAGATCACTCGGGGGCAACATCTCTTGCTGCTGCAGTTTCTATGGCTTACGACATTCTACGGTTCATGTTCCAATGGTAGCGATATTTGTCACTAGGTACTATACATAGGTTTTTCTATCGTGGCAACTGAGGGTATTATCTTCAAGATGGAATCAGACACGACTTTTTGCGTACCTGTGATATAAAACCCCATTACGTGGAGTTGAAGTAATAAACAATTTTATTACAATACATACTTACGATAAATCCTTATTTTTAATCCTTCCTTTTCTTAAAAAAAATGCTTGAAAAGGGGGAAGATGGAAAGCAGAGACGACTCCTGCCACAAGATGTCGCATGATCGCGACCGTATCAAGCAGTGCTACTGATCAAGCGACTCTAGCGGCAGGACCAAGAAAGACGCAAACAAGTCGTGCCATATTCGATTTTGAAGATAATTCTCTCAGACGCCTCCCTAGAAAAACCCATGTATACAAAGATAGGGAGGTCTAATTCAACCCCTATCGGGAGGCAAATTCTAGCGGTCGGCTGCTCTCATTGGTAGTTTTCCGCTGTTTCTCCCAGTAAACTCTAAGAAATAGGCCACGGACTGCGCACGATCTGCCACTCCTCATTTCCCTCCCCTTTCCTTAGAGCTTGTCCGGTTGGGGCGGGGCCCCGTTGGGAAGGACCCGGGCGGGGTAAAAGCCCGCAAGTCATCTGGCGGATCGCAAAGACCTGGGAATTTGAAACTTCAAATTTTAGGATTCCTTTACAAGAAGTCTTGTAGCCTTTTTCAATTATTTTTGTCTCAAAAAGGCTCCACCTGTTTCTTCAATTTTATTGCTCTATAGATCAAAAAACACTCATTAAAATGGAAAAGGTCAAGCTTTATAAAACTTCTAATAAAAAATAAAAACATTTTTCTTAACTTTCTTTCATAAATACATTATTGAGACTTAATATTACCTAGCCTTCAAAATTAGATCTTTAATAGATCTCGTGTATTATTTTTTGAAAGTTGAGTATTTGCCGCAATTTTGAGTCGATTTGTGACAATGTAACAAAGATAAGTTAAAAAAGAAAATATTTTCTTTCTTATTTGTATACATCATAAGTTTCTTGAGTTACCTTAGCGTTTTCCGGCAAGGATGCAGGCCTTCTTTTTCTTTCGGAACGGGCGAACTGGTTTCTTTTACTTTCTCGAATATAGCACAGCACCAGTTTAAATATGTCGTAAGTCTGTTTTTCATTAAAATCCCTAAAAAATCCAAAATTGCAAATCCTGGGGATTGAAAATTCAATTATCCCGCACTTATTTTGATGGAAAATGATTTTCAATAGATACGGAAGTGCAAGTAGAATAGAAAAATCAATACTTTAATACAACGTAACCAGTAAATATATGAGAAAGTGTGTATTGTACCATTTTTAATGTTTAATTGTTTTTTTACATTTCGGCAACTTTGTAAAACATTGCACAGTTTTAAATTTAATATCAAAGGCCAAAAACATTGTAATACATCACACAGTGAATTTAATGGTGCTGGAATCATTAAAAATGACCTCTAAACCTGAATATTCGAGAGGAAGTGGATTGTAGATTTGCCTTTCGTGAAATATAAATACGGTCGTAAGCCGTAAGGGTAATGATTGTGTGTAATGATACTCGTAGATAAATAATAAAGAGACAAAGGACTCATCAGGAACGGTTTAATATCTGTAGGGGCTCTAAGCATGATCAAGCTATTGGAACCGCAAAAGTTTTAAAATGTTGAACCCAGGTAATCAAAATTAATATGAAAATAAAATATAACCTTCGCAATTAAAAAAAATAATATTAAAATATAGTTGCATATTAATTTAATAATAAATTTTTTAAATATAAGTGAGTTTCCCTACCTAGAGGGGTTGTAAAACGAGCTTAATTGATTTGGCATAAATACATCCCTGCGTCTTGTAAAAAGCAAATTGCGTCGCCACCAGTATGTTTTAATAGATGTGTTAATATGAAACGTCATCATGTTGAGTTTTATCAATAGTTAATTGAATGAAGTGGTGCTTTCATGACGTTATATGGCCCCCACGTGTTTGATCCTTTAATAGAAATATATCTTTCTAATCAGATTCACTAAGAGCATTCCATTATAGCAAGTAATAATCGTAAGGACTGTCAGATGATAATGTATAAAACCATTTTTTTAAGAATACACAGCGTACAACCGCTGCTGTCATCAGAGGCCACCCTAGTGGGCAAAAGTGTTTACTTCTTGCGAGGGTCTCCTGGGGATGTGAATGATTATCCCATTGAATATTTTCGGTCGAAGAGTCCGGGACCATGTTGTCACGATTTGTGCACTTCAGAGACTTGCAGAATGTCATCGTCGGAAAGTGGAGGTGTTTCACATAACGAGCCATCCCCAAGTTGATTCGGATCACAAATTCATGTCATGCTGAAGTAACACGATCACTAACGAGGGCAGTTAGATTCAGGATTGTTTCTTAATGTTCGTAATGTGCTGAGTGTGGAGCTGGTTCTTACCAGGGACCGAAAAGGTATTGAATACCGGTAAAAATACCGGTATTATACCGGTATTTTTCAATACCTTTTCAAATACCTTTATTCTTTTATACCGGTGAAATACCTCTATAGGACGTCTATACCGGTATGGACGTCCATAAAGGTTATACCGGTATTATACCATTATTTTCAATGAAGAAATAAAGCTTACCATCCATACGTGTTGAAAAAATTGGTTATTTTAGTTAATAATATCTCACAAAATGTTTATTAATCAAATATCATTTAATAATTGTTATATATATATATATATATATATATATATAACAACTGTATTAAATTCTATTCTTATTATTGTAAATATTTTGTGTTCGGGAGTTTACGTTTTGCATACGTTGTATGTATTGAAAACCTCCCTTAATTTAAACTTCGGAAAAGTTGAAATATGAAATAATAATTATTGATTCCATTGAAGAGAACCTTTTCTTAGTGTCCTTCATCGAGCTATCTCCCATCTGACCTGAGTGATGACCTAAGCCTGTCTTTGTATTTCGCACATGGAGAGGCTGTCAACGTATGCGCCGTGCCGTAGGCGTAGGACCGTTTCTTCCCTCCCCGACCCCTCCTTCGGCGAACTGAGGAAGCGTTGACACCTTGAGATAATCACGAACACTCGGCTTTCAGGCCCAGTTTTGTTATTGTTCAAACTTGATTTCCTTTTACTTAATTTCACAATTAAATCTTAATTATACATTAATAAATAGGGCTAAAATATTTTCCTAGTTTATATTAAGGGTTTAATATATTTTGACATTAACTGCAAATATTGAGAAAATTTGTAATAAGGGTAAATTATTATGTTATTATTATTACTATCATTATTATTACTATTATTATTATTATTATTATCATTACTATTATTATTAGCCATTAACATTTCATGTGGGCAAGGGTTCCTTCTACGGGCATCTGGAGGAGCCCACTTCGAGAAGTGTTTCTTCCTTAATAATAAAAATATATACTAACATTATTAATTAATATAAAAGAGTTTATTAATATTAACATTTTTACTTTTTAATTAAAATTAACATTTAATTTAAATAAATTTATAAATTAACAATCAAAATAATAAATTAATTAACACAAAGTTAATGCAAACATTTAAAATTTAATTAGTATTAGTATTTTAAAATATTTATTAAAATTTATTATTATTATTATATAGTACTATTAATATTTTTTCTTAATGAAATTTCTTAAATAATACATGGGTGTAAATTAAACATGCTTCAATCATTAATTTTGAATTACACATAACGCTTCTGTTTCCTCGCGTAAGAATAGTTAATATGTCTACTCGTATTAGCGTTAAATGTCAATTTTTAATATTTTTTAGTTATAATTATGGTGCAGAATAAGTAAACTGGGCCAACTGAAAAAATTATTTTCGGGAATGTTAGTGATACGATCAAATTTAAGCAAATAATCGTATTTAGTGATAAACACAGTCGTGCATGAAGGAAGTTTGGTATGCGTGGGAAGACTCATTTATGGATAAGAAGACACGTTTCTCCATTTTTTATCGCTACTAGAAAGGACAAGATTTATACGGAGAAATTCGATAAATTTTCAACACTCATCACGTGTCGCCATCTCTGCGCCCGGACGTGAGGTCCAAGGTCAGCGAACGAGCTGGTGTTGATGTCTGCTAAAGCCCGTTGGCTGGTCCCTCCGTCTGACGACAGAACTCGACTTCCCAGTCAACGGCAGAACTCGACCTAGCTAGAATATGTGTCGAAAATCCGCCACCCTCGGGACTCGAACCCTAGGACCTCCCAGTCAGAAACTCTGCCGTGTAAATAGTTGTTTCCTCTGAGCCATCTCAGCGGAAAAAATCACAATGAATTTCCCCCAAATACCTGTATGATTCTACTGAAATACCGGTGTTTTCCTATGAAAATACCGGTATTTTGATGAGAGAATACCGGTATAAATACCTTTACCGCTATTATTTCGGTATTCGGTCCCTGGTTCTTACGAACGCTGGCTGGTGTACGAGCCGAGAGGAGTACGTTCATTCCTGTCCCATCCGGTCATAACCCCAATACGTCAACGAGGAGGCCTTCACAACTGCAATTGCGCGGAAGTAGCTCTAGGAAAAAAGATACTGACTTTGAACGATATAAAATTGCGGAACTCAGGGAAGCTGGTAGATAATGCTCGATTGATTAATTGATATTATCGGGCACAACTGCTATGGTCATTCGTAGGGGGCGGATTTTGATGACCTAAAACATCGCCAAAAATTATCAATAAAATTCTCTTAAAATGTTTTTAAAATGCCATAAAACCAAAGAAAAATGACGTAAAATATCTTATGAAAACCAGTTCGGATGAACAACTCAAGCTGCTGGATACGTTATTGATGTAATAGAGACTTCTTCCGTTCGTTCGAGTGAACTCAGCTTGCAACGTTTGGTTTGGACTGTTCTTTACCAGGAAATCTCTGTCTTTAGTTATCTTGAAATCGGCCGAACCGGCAATGGCGCTGTTACATCACATGAATTACATACTCACAACGGCTGTCAAAACAATTTCTGAGCGAACAAATAGAATTGAGAAGTGAGTAATTTTGTGAAGGACATTTGTATCTCGTAAATAATATTTGAAGCAAGTAGCATTAAATGACATTAAAATGACCAAATCAGCAAAAAAGGCATTAAAAATGAGTAAAAGGTCAAAATGACTTATTAGTGAAATCGCAAAAAATGCAAAATAATGACGTACAAAAATGGGTACCTTTTGTCACAGCATAAAATGAATTATATACTAAACGACATTGTTTTAAAGTGAAAAGAGAAAATGACATTTCATTAAAATCCTCCCCCAGTCTTGTGAATGTAGTAAATGCTTTATCACTGGAGGTGGTTATGATTCCCGCCCCACAGATTGGTGAGATCCGGTACCGACCTACGACGGCTAGCGGGGTTTTCCCCTCCGAACATCTCCCACGAACGGAGCACCACCTCAGCCGGGACAAGCTTTAGACTCCCGACTCATGTGGTAGTGTAGGGCATGCAAGTATACGTGTGTGTGACTTAGTGGAACCGGAAGCGAAGGAGACTTCAGGAATTAACTTTCAAGGAGGATTCATATCATTCACTGAAAAATATGTGTTCATCAAAATACAATTGAAATCCACCTGCTCGTATATTTTCCATCTCAAGAATTATCTCTAATCACTATTCTGAATGTTTAACTAAGTAACTTAACAGAACGTTGCAAACAAGGAATCCCCATTCTTATAACTAAATGCTCTCATTTAATGTGTTAATTCTTTCCTGGAGTGACCGAATCTTGAGCACTTTCTCCTGGGCATGGCCAAAGTGGTGCTAATTCCCGGCGCCGTTGTGACCGCTTACGTCAGGCCCGGAGGCGTGGCCAGCTACCCGCGGCGCGCCGCCCCCGCCGCCCCCGCCGCCAGCCGCCTCCGCCCGCCGGCCTGTGACCGGAGCTCTCGCAGCGGCCGCTGCCCGGCCCTCCGCTTTTTATTGCAGTTTTACTTATTTCAACGTCTGATTCGAGCATCCCACTTACCGAGGAGGAATACAAGCTGATAACAATAGTTTCCAATGAAGATAAGACGTCGGATTTATCATCAGCCATTAGATTTGTCATTAACAAATGAATATTAAAAGCAGATTTAAATTGGTCAGAGGAATGCGGGATCGAAATCATTGCAAGAATGAATTAAGCAAGAGATGAAATTGCAAGTGGGACCCAGAAAGATGAGTAAGCTAGTTGTACTGCAACAGCACATACATTTTCGTGTTATCGGTAGCGGTTGCAAACCCTACTAATAGTTCTGACCGATTGGAATACACCTAATCGAAAACTCCAAAAATTGCTAAACAAATTAAAAGTGAGAGATTCTATAAAAGACATATCTAATTATTATAACAATCCAAAAGTTTAAATAGAAATTGCTTTTGACATCGAATTCTGTAGATATTCTTAGAAAAACACTTTTAAAAACAAAAATATTTACCCAGGATGGGAGTCGATCCCGATCGCTAGAGTGATTTCCCGCCAAATGATTTCCCGCAAGATATTTTTACCCGGATGATCCAACTTTCAACTCTTATGTTATAATCACTCCTTAATGTTGTGGTGATTCGAACACATTGTAACTCCAAATTTCGCAAAAACTTTTTTAAAAGCGTTCGTTGTTCTGATTAAATAAACACTTGTTTATTTAATAAAAGTTTTATTTAAGTTTATTTATTAATAAGTTGTATTGTTTATTTAATAAAAGTTTTATTTAAGAAAAAGAGCACATACTTTGTACAGCACCGTTACAGGTGTACTGGGCACAGAGCACTTATGTCACGGAGTAGTCACATTTGTCTATGGCACAGATCTTACAGAGTAGCGCGCAGTGCGGCAACTGCATCTAGCGGTGCCTTACTAAACTAACATGCAACATTCATGAATTGTTTATAGATTTAATATTAAAGAATAGTTTGCATTAATAAAGAAATCTTTAGTTTTAATATTGAATATATAAGCCAGGTTAACAAATGGCATTTGCAATTTCCAAAATTTCAGAACATGTAAAATCTGATTCTGTCATGTTATAAGATTTAATCAATTATTAAGAAAACTTTAATCTGTCTAATAAATCATAAAATTAAATTTTTAAAATTTTCGTGTTATAAGATTAAATTATTTGCAGTTTATTAATGGGGAAGATTTCATTCAAAATTTCGCGTTCAACATCTCATATATTAAAAAAATTGTACGTGTCATTAGTTAAAAATTTAATTTTGGAAAACATACATCATATAGAAAAGAAGCCTAAATTCAATAATTAAGTAGTAGAAATAAGTAGAAAAATATTTTATTCTTTTACAATTTTCAAACCGTCAGGAGTTTTAATGAAAATCAAATCTTCGCCTTTTTTTGTATGCGTACTTTGCTCTATTTGAACGAAAAATTTAAACACAAAATCTGCAGCCATGTTGAAAAAACAAACAATTTGGCAGTGTCTTGTGGCGCCAAGAAATCGTCAGTTTTCATTACAACACTACATAATCGTCTCTTGCCTTGTAGCAGATAATAGAACGTGGTAATAAATTGGAATCTTTCCGAACGTAAAATATAGGGACCCAAAATCAAGCTGAAAAACTAGGGAGTAAGATGGAATTATAAAAGGAAGGATAATACGTACTATAGGTCATAATATGCACCGGTAATAGTTACAATAAACTTACTGATGAAATGATATACAAATTGTTGTTGATAAAAATATTTCGGTGAATATTGACACGACACAATATGCTATAAAGGTTACTTAATTCCATATTCATTCATTTGATCTTCCGCTGGAGCAATATCAATTACATCAAGAACAATGCACAAAAACTTCGTGGCCCAGCAGAGTCGAAACGTAAGCAACCGTTAGATACGCAAGTCAATGCGTGCCAACGCAGAAACCACAGTAACAAATGCCAATTTTCCCCATTGAATGATTTCACAGATACAATGATTCTCGATAATGAAAACTACAAAAAGACGACTTCATATCGCATCTGTCTCACGAGGTACTTGCATTTGGAGAGGCAAGCATTTTTGACAACTGGATTCTAATGTTGCCAGACCAGTTTCCATTCAGTTCGTATTTCATTTCATAAGTTCAATTGCTTATTTATCCTACCCCGTTTTACCATACTTCTTTAAGCGTCGTTTATTTTGCAATCGTATTTAATCCCATGAAGATTTTTTTTATAAATTTTACTCAAGCTTTCATATCAAAGTTTTCAGTCGAACTAACAACTTATAGTGGCTATAAGTTTATCTTAAAACAAGCCCATTACTCTCGTTTGTCTTCCTTCATGGCGAGTGACGCAAGCCAGTTTTCACGCGTTTCTTCATCCCGAGCAGTGCGTAGCTCTGCCTTGTGCTGCTTGTTGCGGTTTCGCGCGTGACCGCGCCTCGTCCGTGCTCCCTTGCGCCACCGCCCGCCCCGCGGCCACTCCTTTCGTTCATCTGCCTCCGCTCTCGTTTGTTTGCCACACACTCCCTGCATCCTCTTCCCCTCGCTACTACGAGTTGATAATAAGATACTATTAATAAAATAAACGATGAAGCGCTAGTTAATTAGATTTAAGTAGTGAGGTCAAAGTGAACAGAGTTAAATTTGACAGTAACAAAGTGTACAGTGTTACTTATTCTGTGAGTAAATATCGTTTACATTTTCTTATTTTGTATGTAAATAATGTCTCAATAAGGAAAGTTCCCAAACTGAGTGCTTCGGAATTCTACCACTTTCTAACCCACCCGACAACCAGAGGCCCTTGCCTTCTATGGAATTGTAACGGGCTATAATAATAATAATAATAATAATAATAATAATAATAATAATAATAATAATAATAATAATAATAATAATAAATACAAATGTCTTAATTACTGGTATCCTCTTATGATTGATCGTATATGATCCATTAATATTAGAAACGAACCATCTATTTGCAACATTAAAATAGGATCAACGTGAAGAAATTCAACTATTCCAATAATAATGATGATGATATTAATAATGATAATAATAATATTAATAATAATACACAATATAAAAAGTTAGATAAGATAATTATATAAAGATAGATAAGATCGATACTTTTAATAAAATCAATTTTGTAATACGAGTAATATTATCATTTTGTAGGAAATATCTTCTAGGAGATATTAAGTAATACTAGGTTATCTCGATTCTAAGAATTCTTAGAAAATTCTAACTTATCAAATTTGGAAAGAGACTCACAAAAACGAAATAGAACATTGGAAAACTTCAAACAAAATTACTAGTTGCTCTAAAAACCAATTCGTTGCTTTCATCGGACTTCACAGCGGACTCATCTTACATATTAAGCGTTAACGTTATATTTCAGCTCTCTTTCTGTAAAAGCTTTGGCCTTTTCTTGTATATGAAAATCTGCTGGGATAAGCATGCAAATGACGTGCTCGAGAAAGCTTCGATAAATTTACATTTTATGCGTATTGCTAAAAGCAGTCCTAATGCAAAGGCGTTAGCTTGTATGTCGTTTATTCGCTCTATTTTAAAACACGGATCCGCTTCCTGGAATCCTTAAATGGAATCAAGGCACAGTTTATAAGATATAATGCAATGACAAGTGGAAAAAGTCTTATAGGGTAAGGAGGAGGAGGTAAGCAAAGCGCAATCATAGCACGTATTTGGGAATTATTAAAATCCAAAAGAAAAATGTCCAGGATTTACATTCTTTTCAAAGCTTACATAGGAGAAGAAGGGTGGAGCGAAATTCACAGCCGAATAGAAATATTATATCACTCTAACATAAGGGATTGTTGTTACAAATTTGTCGAAAGATATACTTTACAAAATATACATTCCACAGATATTACAAAATATACATTCCTGAATCAGACGATAAATAATTGGAAAAGCTAACTTTCGAAAATTGTCCTTGCACTGTATGAATATTTAGAAAGAGGTTTGATTTGATAACTTATATTAGCAATATGAAGTGTGTGTTCTCTATTTAGAATAATAAATAAATATGAATAGCGTGTAAAATATTGCGTAGTTCCGAAACGTCGGCAAACAACCAACTTGTAGTTCGTTTTTACTTATGACCAAGCCCCGTTAACCTGCCTTCAATATTTCACCAATTGGTCGAAAATAAAAACAATACCTTAACCCGAATTATTGCTATTTTTTGTTTCTGGGTATCGAAAAGGTTTTTGTGTTTTTAGTTTTATTATCTGTGTAATTATTGTGTGTACCAACACAATAGGTGGCTCAGGGCATCAATTGATGTCACTGCAGTGTCTCTGGGAAGTGCTAGGGCTGGAGTCCCGACGGTGGCACTAGATACATAGCTAGGTCGAATTCAGCCGCTGTCTGGAGGAGAATTCTAGCGACCGATCTGTAGATATTCGTGGTTTCTCCGATCAACATCAGGCGAATGCATAATTTACATAATTATGTACGTTTTATTTCATTACAAAGCTAATACATTTAAAAATTAGGAAAATAATATTTCAATTCCTACATAAATATCTATATAATTGAAGAATTAAACAACTAAAAAATCAAATTACTCTACAAATACAAATGGGAACGTCCATCGTCAATAGTATGACCAAATGGCAAATATTTTGAGGAATTAAACTAATTATTCTTTTATTAATCTTTGCTTCTATCACATATACATTGTATGAGCCTAAAAATATTATATTTTATGGATGCTATCACAGATTATTTACACGCCAGTAGACACGCCTGATGTGAAGTAGAACGAAATATTTTCATACTTAGCTGCAAAACTAGAAAAGTTAGAGAAATTTCACCTATTGGAAAATGAAATACAAGTGTTCCACCGAACTAAGAATAAAAATCTGTTTAATTTCTTACAATTACTTCAGTTACAAAATTGTTTTTCATAATGTGACTTCCAAATGAAATTACATTAGACAAGTAAGTTTCAAGCAATGAAACATATCGCTGTTTTAAATGTTCTTATAATCAATTTTTGCTTTATTTGTTATTACTCCTTTTCTTCCCAAAAAACAAAGGATAGTAACAGATAAACTCAGGACAAAGATAAACTAGTAGCTTATTGGAACCCAAAGAAAAATTTTTATATTTAATTTTGTAAGCAAACAAAGCAATCACATGATGGATTTATCGTGTACCCTTACCAAGTAGAATGTTTTTTCTACAATTTACCAAGTTTTTCCTTAGCAAAATTTATGTCAATTGTGTCAACATAAACATTCACGTTGAGTGGACAGGCTTGAGCAAAACTTTTAGCATCCCCAACGGGTTCCTTTGCGGGCTCGGACAAATTACCCAGCATATCCTTCGAAAAACACGTGCAGATTCTTCATCACCTTATTTTTGTTGATTCTAAGAAATTATAACGTAATAGCTGTACTACAGTGTATCAGTCATGAAATACATTATCAGACACAGTCGCATAACTTTTACTTATGTTGTCACCATACTACAAGACTGCTGTGAATATTCCCACTTGTGATCATTCCAGTGTGCCGACTGAAATTCATCTTGATTGAAGCATGTAGGTGATGTGATAGTTTTCCACAAAACCTATTGCAGCACAACAGATATCACTCGCAGTCTTCCGAGCTTCACTGAATGTTAACTGTGTTTGTCTGAGTAAATACATTTGTATTTTGATTGGCCATGCTTTTGCATGAAATCTTCAACAGAAACTCTAAATCCTTTCTGCGCCAGTTCCTCAGCAAGTTGTTCTTGTAAATTAGCAATCTTCTCATGATAACGAAATACACACACGTTGCGCGATATATCTTCACTAGGTTTCACATGTGCAGGGCGTAAAGATGCGAACTTGCTAGGCTCAACTGTTTTACGAGGATTTTTTTCCACGAATAGAGTATGAACGTCAGTGGATAGAGGAAGTGTCGTCATGCTGTTGCGAGGGATGTCCGTGAGGAAGCCCTCTTGAAACTGGGATCAACGCACCTGGTCTCATCATTTCCATAAAAATCAATGATTAGCTTCATAACATCATCACCGAATTTGTCTCTCTTAATAGGCAATGTTTTGTTTGATAATGGTACATCATACCTATTGACTGATTACGTAGGCTTCCGCGGCCGGAGTATGTCTCTTGGCTATCCGGGACTAGCCGCGTCGATTTGCTCGTAGCTGACGTTTCGGTCAACATATTGTGGCCTTCCTCAGAGCGTACTGCTGTCAAATGGCTAGCGTGACCGCCTTATAAGGAAGAGAAGTGGGTGACCAGGATTGGTCAAGGTATCAGTTACCGATACCTTGACCAATCCTGTACGCAGCACGCTCTGTACGCCTGTAGCAGTACGCTCTGAGAAAGGCCACAAAATGTTGGCCGAAACATCAGCTACGAGCAAATCGACGCGGCTTGTCCCGATAGCTAAGACACCCCCGCCAGGAAGCCTACGTAATCATATCTTGAACCTCTACGGGAAGCAGACCTTCAAGCATACCAGACGACTCAGCCATCTGAGGATTGTACGTGCCAAGAGGCTCAGCCAACTCGCCTTCTTACTTAGATGCCGAGGTTCCCACGTTATACCGAAATTTCTTCGTTTCCCACACCACATAAGGACTCCGGCTGCCGAACACGGCTCTCGGACACGCCGACGAGCCGTCGCGACGGCTCTACACAACCAATTTTCGGCTCTTTTTATGTTAATCCGCTTCAAAATGTCTCCCTCATTCTGTTGCCACCCTCCCCACGCCTCCACCGCTACAGCTCAGTTCTTCCTCCGCCAATCCCATACCATCTGCCGGCGTCCTATTGGCCGATACCTTGACCATTCCTGGTCACCCACTTCTCTTCCTTATAAGGCGGTCACGCTAGCCATTTGACAGGAATTTGACATTTGACAAGAAATGACAGGAACAGACATTTGACAAGAAATGAGAACAATCTAAAGAACTATAGTACATCATCAATATTTATTGTTTAAAACAAACAGCCCAAAGTGGCCATGTATAGTTTTAATTAGTCTAAGAGTAGTTTTAATTAGTATTTTAAGATATCGCCCTCCCACAGCTCCAGAAACCTAACGGTTGGAGCATTTTCTGTATACCAAATACTTGAATAAATTCCCGCCTTGCCAGGGCAACTGGCGAAGGGAAAAAGAAAAAAGAAAAAAAACATTTGACAGGAGTACGCTCTGAGGAAGGCCACAATATGTTGGCCGAAACGTCAGCTACGAGCAGATCGACGCGGCTTGTCCCGGATAGCCAAGAGACATACCTATTGACTGGTTTCACAATGTAAGCCTTACCTTTCTGAGAGAACGAGGCATATTTTTATCAACTTTCTTGAATGCCTCTCCTAACGCAGGTGGTGACACATCTCTGCTTTGATAAAGCAGTCCTTTTGAAGTCCTTCCCTGATAATTCACCTTCTTTTCTGCTTCCTTTTAGCAGCCTTAGCATTTCGCTAATTTCTTGCCTGGGTGGTTTCCTTCTACTTACTCTTGTCTCGGTAACGTTTGTGAATAACTGCTCGGTGGAGATTGTACTCTTCATTTTTCTTTTCTGCATAGGTCATCCGTATTTCAGCCCCAGTTTTAGCCATAACAGAACCTTTGAAACAATAAGACCCTCTAAAAATAAACAGTAATAAATAATTAATGTCGTTTGAAAGGTTATGTTCAGGTATTGTTTTAGAAAAGAGGTTTAAATATTTTTAACAAACTATTCATGAACAAACATCAATATTTCCTGAATAACACCCGTACAAACTATATTTGATCGCAATATTATTCGATATTTTTCTGTAATATGTTACTATTGCTTTCACATGCACTTGAGACTGTACTTGAGATCTCACTTCTGACTGAAACAGCGGCGTCAGTAGAGTGATCAGAAGGTACGTGAATATTCAGGAAAACAACGCATTGCTAGGAAACCAGTCACTTTCTCAATGTATCAACCACCTCATAATCTAACATTTTAAAACTTTTCAAGTAGATGAAATGAGAGGTTTTCTCATTACAATAATTTTCTATACTATTTCGTCAGTAGTGTGACATCAAAATAGTTATATTTATATTAGTTTTTTAAAATATTTTCTCTCAGGTCACTCCCATTAACAAAGTTTATATTTAAAATAGAAGAACATATGAACATATCAATTTCAATTTTGTTAATACCGTATATTTTGTAGTTAAAAATTAGTTCTAAATAATGGTATCTTAGATACCTCAGAAAACGTCAATCCACTATTATTCAACTTAGATTTTATTTCTTTTATCTCCTTTTCCGTTTTATTTGGTTGGTTAATATTATCATAATAATATACATTTCTATTGGAGAAGTAATTTTTGCGATCTGAAACTTTCTTCTTTTGCGTTTCATGATCAGCCAACAGTACACGGTACAAAGTGAGATCGTCAGACGGTCCTGTAGCTGCTCCAAACATCCAATGAATTGCACATTGGCGACTGTAAGAAGATTTGTTCAAAGAAATTAAGTGTTTCTAGTGAGATGCCAATAAAAAAGTAAGAACTAAGAGAAAATGTCGCTCTCTTTTTAATAAAAACAGAAAATGCCATACAAGGTAAGAAAGAGTTTGCTCCAACTACGGCGTCTGACTAACCATTCTGCAAAGAAACTTTCCATTGAGCACAGGGATGCCCAGTATTGTCTGGTAAACACTCGACTAAAGTGCGGAGGCTAAGGACAGACAGGACTAAAAGGAGCGAAGGCTAAGGACAGTCCTCTTTGCTCCTGTTCGACTTTTCAGTTTTATACACAAGAGGTGTCGCAAAACAGTCAATCGTTTCAGTCCAGAAACTTTGGACACTTTTTGTGAGTACGTCCCACGTTCACATTAGGGAGTTCATGCACAATGAAAGAGACTGCGTAAATTCACTATTTTTCGCTACAAGGTATTGTGCCACAAATTTCTCTCGTATATTTTTCAGTTTGTTAAGACGCCCATCTTTAATTGACTGTATTCGTGGGGTGTTTACATTCTAAAGACGTGAATATAAACTTTTTGTAATTACTGTTTTATATTTAATAAGCATAGATGAATTTCTGATTTCAGACAGCATAATTGAAGATGACTAGACCA
Source organism: Teleogryllus oceanicus (assembly GCA_964035755.1). Taxonomy (NCBI): domain Eukaryota; kingdom Metazoa; phylum Arthropoda; class Insecta; order Orthoptera; family Gryllidae; genus Teleogryllus; species Teleogryllus oceanicus. Next base: position 107,421,255 of record CAXIVR010000008.1, on the reverse strand, counting down.
CCAAAGGTTGCTTATCAAATAAATAAAAAGGATGGTAAAGATAATTCAATTTATTTAAAGTTTCCAGTCGTGTTTTTGTCTTTATTGATTTTCGTCTTCCTCTGATCAACGAATCCTCATAAAGACTTATTAAATCTGATCACTGTTATTGTTCATAATTATGAGTCGAGCTGCGCCTTGTGTTGTCAAACAAATAAGAAACTTGCGTCATTTGGCATTCATTTTAATGACATTCACTTTAACTTTACCGCTTCAAGCAAATATATTCAAGTAATCTATAGAACTTTGAAATGTTAGTATTTAGCTAAAATACTTGTATGAACCTTCATACTTCAACAAACTCTTCACTAATAAGTGTTTGTAGAATGGCGGATTTGTACAAAATAGTTGGTATTGAAACCCCTGTAAGTAAAAAAATTTAAAATGTATGCAAATAAATTAACTTAGCAAATTTTCCCCATAAGGTATCGGAACCAAGGCGAATCCTGAATATAAAAACAGTTATATAAAAAATGTTTTTTGCATTGTCACTTTAACCTGATAACCTGCCTGTCATGAATGTCTGCCGGAGAAGACAATAGAAATGTGTCTCTGTGTTAAGTGCTTTAGCGCGGGATATTTTCCGGACGGCGACCGGAACATTCGAAATCTGGATCCTTCTGTGCGATGCTGAGTGTCGGCATTTCGTTTGCTTGTGGGGCGAGGACGGCGCGGCGCGGCGCGGGCGGGGCGGGGCGGGGCGGGGCGGGGCGGGGAGAGCGGCGGGCGCTTTCTCCGAGCGACAGCAAGAAGCCCAGCGCTCCGCGCCCGCCAGCCGCAGCTGAGCCTCAGCCACTCGCCTCAGTCTCCGAGGCTCCACGGCACCGACCTCCGGAGCTGCTCAGGCAGCTGCTGAGCAGCTGAAGTACCGCCGGGACCTCAAACACAAAATCGCGTGGAGCACTCCCCCTTCGCAAAAAATCTCCTCTAGACATTCTAACACAACAAACCACTAATTATAATTTTTTTAAAATTTATTTTATTTATAATAATTTATAATACTTTATAATATTATATATATTATAATAATTTATAATGATTTATAATATTTTTAATAACTTATAATAATTATTTTTAATTTATTTTATTTATAGTTGCATCAACAACTAGGTTATTAGCGGCTTCAGATATACATGATATATAATTTTTGTTCAAATGCAAATGAAAATTAACAAATTGTCTATACAGTTGAGCATGTTTTTATTTAAATACTTTATTATCTACAAACAATGTTTAGTTTCTCATCACATGATTTTTTCAACTTTTCTCTGCCTAAAATTTTATGATGTAACTTTTATGAAAGTTTGTCTGAGCGCAAGGCCCCTGTGTTTGGATACATCGATTTTGAAAATTAAAATAATCGATGCTAATACTACATTGGACAAAAAATTATGTAAAACTAGTTTTGTATCCTAGCATTTAAGTTAAATCGCGCGGGGATATTTTATTTCACGATGATTCTTCAGTTCCAAACCCATAATGAGTTGCCTACCAATCCGAAGCAATGTCACATATGAAACTTTACATTTTGTTGAAGAACATGAAATTTCCTTTACATGTTCTATGGGAGTGACCATCTTCGATCCCCCTAAATGTGATAGAAATTTACTAGAAAAGGTGGCTCAGGGCATCAACTGATGTCAGTGCAATGCTTCTCTCCGGAAGGTCCTAGGTTGAATTGACGGTGACAGGATTTTCGACAATAGCTAGGCAGGTAGGTCGAATTGATTCTCTGTTTGGAGGAGTATTCTAGTGACCTGTTGTGCTGATAACTAGTTTTCCGCTGTTTCTCCGATCAAGTCCAGACGAATACCGGATAAGTACCCTAACAAAATGACCGCTGACCGCGCGCGATCTTTCCTTCATCTCTCGGTTTCCTTTTGGGGGTGTGAGGCTTTGATGGGAGATTCCTGGAGTCCTAACCTCACCCTTATTTACACACACACACTTACATATACAATACTATCACACATGCCAGTTTTCCCGGCTGGGGCGGTGCCCCGCTGATGGGAGATTCCTGGTTGTGGAAAACCCCACTAACCGACAAGTAGATCGGCGTCGAATCTCACCAATCAGCTGGGAAATATCATCGCCATCTCCGAGGAAAAACATACACTATACCTACGGGACTAATGACCCTATCAGTTGACCGAAATCACGAATCAATCATCCCTAGAAGTTTGAAACATTTATTCGGAGCAATCCTTGGTGAAGCAGTCATTTGGAAGGTTCTTGTCTCGAACCTAGCCCAGATTAGTCTAAAATCAAAGGAAGAAACCGGAACCGGTCGTATAGCCGGTATAACGGTCGTATAGCACTTACAGAATGCAAGAGATCTCTGGCAAGCGGGCAGCCTCGTGTCGATAAAGACAGAAGACATTAAAGCGACGAAGTGCATATTTTTAGAGTACGGCGCCATCCACTTAGGAGTGTTGCAATTGATGACACTTGTTTACAAATAGCCTGTACTAAAACCGAGTTTTCTCAAAACCAACAATACTGTTGTCTCTGTGACTGTATGGCTCTGATCGGGAGGTCCTCGGGTTCAAGTCGTGGCCGATTTTCGACAGTAGCTAGGCAGCTAGATGGAATTGATCCGCTGTTTGAAGAATTCTCGCGTCGCGCGGCTTTGGTCGGTAATTCTCCGGGCAGCATCAATCGGAACAGTGGGCAATCGGGCCACTATCACACGCGATCATTCCTTCCTCTTCCTTGTCTTATCATCTCCGTTTACACTTATACTTTCTTACACTACATTACCGCACATGTGGGGGGCTTAGGTCTTGACCCGGTTGTGGCTGGGGATGTACTAGAAGGGAACCCCTCCCGCAGGCGGACATGGTAGATCAGCGCCAGATCTCATCATTCTGCGAAGATGAGCATCTCTACTTCCTGAGTTAACGCATCCACTACACAAAATGGATTAATTACAATAGCAATTGACTTGCCTGGAATCATGAATCAATCAAACATAAGAGAAACAGAAACAAAAATAATTCATTCGCTCGGCAGCAGTGGTTGAGGCAACATCGCGTGCCCCTCTCAGTAGAGTCCCGAGGTCTGTGATTAGTTTGCGTGTTTTCATCGAACTCAAAAAGTTTAAGTGTCAGTGTAAAGTGAGAGGTCTACTTAAGTACATATAACTGTTCTGATTACGATCTACCTGCTTTTCATTGTGAATGGGGAACAGGAAATAAATGGCTGATACCGAAGCGGCTATCCGAGGGCAAGTCTCTGACTCCAGGAGCCAGCCCTTTGAAGGAAACAACTACCGCCGTCCAAGCTACAACAGAATTGTTCTCAATGCCATGCACCCGGAGACGGAACAAAGTATTATAATTGAAGGCAAAGAACACAGCACACCCTTCTAAAGGTACGTAGAAGCTTTAGAAAGGAGTGTTCCGTGTAGTCACATCACGTATGCTTCAAAAATTTCAAATAACAGGTTGTGTGTATTTTTTAGCAGTAAGCAGTTAGTGCATGAAATAATAGAGAAACACAAGACTATTAATATTGAGGGCTCCTCCCAAAATATGCGGTCTCTTGTTAGTAGACAGAAGTGTATCGTATTTTCAAATGTTTATCATATGATCCCTAATGCAGTAATTGAATATGAACTAAATAAACTAAAAATAATACGCAGTTCTCAAGTGTTATTTGTAAGAGCTGGTTTTGGTATCATATCTTAAGTTTCCGTAGACAGGTGTTCGTACCGGAAGATTCATTAAGTAAGATATCTGAAGTCCTACTGATCACATACAAAGGAGAAAGAAACTGGATTTACATGTCAAGCGAAATCATTAAATTATTTCACTGCAAGGAAGAACATATTGCCAAAAAATGTAAAAATGTAGGAGACATAACCCCAACCAATTGGAAAACATAATTGAAAACAATGTAGCCCCTGAAAAAGAACAAAGTGATAAGGTACCTAGTTATCATGAACTTCTCCCCTCGATCAAGGCAAGCCTGTTAAAAGAGCCTTATCACAGATCACAAGTATTCCCAGCAATGGATCAGTGCAGCAAAACCAATATACATAAAATACAGGTCATACAGAACAAATTCCTTCGAACAATAACCAAAGCACCTGGTTCATTTCAAACAAACAGCTTCATAAAGAAATTCAAACAAAACCTATCATACACCACATCACCAAGTTATCCAATAATTTTTACAATAATATGTCAACAATTACACAACTATCCAATTACAATTTAGGCAAATCACCCATGAACCCCACCAGAATAAAAATAGATTTCCTAAACATGTATTTTACATATTGATTCAGTGGTGAGGTGTAGTTGACATCTACATAATTGGAATGATTGAAGGCGTTGTCATTGTCAACAATATTATTTATTTTACAAATAGCAGCTTTCGATGGCTTAGCCATCATCATCAGTTTTCTGGTACAAGAAAATATAAAATTAGAATTAACATAGTTACCTAATTTAAAAACACATCTTAAGAAATGAAAGGAGAAGAATTAACGAAAAGAAAAGACAGAATGAAAAAAAAAAGAAAGAAGTCCCTCGGAAGCTTTGAGAGAGAAAATACGAAAAGTAAGTTGAGCCGTTTCTTACCTGCTGTCTGGGAGCCACAAACGGACTGCGTGCCTCCCGCGTCCCTCGGAAGCTTTAAGTACCGTCTGTGGGGGGTGGAGGGGGTTAATGGCCTGGGTGCGGTGTGCTGTGTGTCACCCCCGAAGAGTGTGGTGTGAGGGTGATGTCAAAAAGTAATTTTAGCAGAGGGGAGGGGTTGTAGTTTATATTTACATTCAGTAGGTTATTATTGAGATGAATGTGAAGGTTTTCCAATGTTAATCTGGTATGATATTGATTTTCTATTTCCAGTATGTGAATGTCTGTGTGTGGATTGAATGTGTGACTTGTCTGAAGTAGATTGGCAAAGTAAGTTTTGCAGGTGTTGTGTTTCCAAGCGTGTATATGTTCTTTTATTCTTGTATTGAAAGTTCTGCCTGTTTGGCCAATGTATTTTGCTTCGCAATCGTGGCAATGTAGTGCGTAGACACCGCTTTTTTCTAGAATATCTGTGTGTGTTTTAGGAGATAAGATTTTTCTGAGAGAATTTTGTGTTTTGAATGAAACTTTGATACCGGCTTTGTGTATATTGTGTGCGACTTTTTCTGAAAGTTTTCCAAAATATGGTAAGCAAGTGTACTTGTCTGATGTTAGTGTTACGTTAGAGAGTGTAGTGTACATTTTCAGTTTTCGTTTGTGAATTTTGGGCGTAATATGTTGTTGACAAGAGCTGTGTTGTAACCGTTTGCCATAGCAATGTGTTGAATAGTGTTCAGTTCTTGCAGAAAATGAGATTTAGTGAGAGGCAGGCTTAGTAATCTGTGTAACATGTAGTGGAAGGCGGCGTGTTTGTGTTGAATAGGGTGTTGTGAAGAGTTGTGGATGACAGTGTCTGTGTATGTCGGTTTTCTGAAAATATTGAATGTATGTTTGTTTTCAGATATGCTGATATTGAGGTCTAGGAAATTGATAGATTTGTCTTCATTCTGTAGTTCTGTAGTGAATTTTATAGTAGGATGTATGTTGTTGAGGAAGTCAGTAAAGTGGAATTTGTCTAGTCGTACGGTCCAGAGAACAAGGATGTCGTCTACGTAACGGTGCCAATATGTAATATATTTGAGAAGTGGATGATTTGAGAGGAAGATGGTCTGTTCGAAAGAGTCCATAAAAATATCTGCAAGGAGAGGAGAGAGGGGTGAGCCCATGGGGATTCCTGAAGTTTGTCTGTAAAATTTATTGTCAAAAGTGAAGTAATTTTGGTCCATGCATAAGTTGAAGAGATTTTGGAGTTCATGACGAACGGGTATGGACATGATGATTTGTCTAGTAAGTTACGTAGCAGTAATTTGCAATCTGAAGTCGGAGTACTAGGAAAGAGATTCTTTATGTCAAATGAAACAAGTTTTGCATAGGGTGGAACGGGAATCTGTTGGATCTTTCTACTAGACAAATCATGCGACAGAAACAGATGCGACGAAACAGATGCGACGCGGCAAGTTCCGCGCTAGACGCGTCGGCGGATTTCGCGGGTCCGCTCACACCGGAGCCTCAACTGAGTCAGCATTTGGTGACAGTTTTCATCCGCTAAAGAAGAGGCGCTGGCTTTTATTCATTCAGGGGATAGAAATGCCAAGTTACTCATAATATATGTTCTAAGCACATGCGGCATGGTACATTTCCTTCTTTATTTACGATTTTCTCTCAAATTGTTGATATCTCTTTAGAAAACGTAGAAATGGGGTCCAAACTTTTGACCTAGAAAGGAAAAAGTACGGAGAATTTCACACCATGAGGCCACAAAGGATGAGAGACGCTTGTAATTTACTAGAATGACCAGTGTCTCTTTTGATGAATTTTTTAATCTCATCGCAGAAGACAAGAACATTTGACCCTTAATGTCAATCATGAAGCTATCGCATCTGAAGGACAATTTGTTTATATTATCAATAGAATTATAAATCTATTGAAACTTTTCATTAGTAAAATGTACAAAATTTTAAGAACAAAAAAAATTAAAAAATCGAAGTTTAATGTTATTTAAAATTAATTAAATTACTAAACCCGATTAGAAATATTTTTTTCTGGCCTTTGTGCCGTGTCAGATTTACTGTCGAGGTGAAATATTCTAGATCTGAAGAGTCTTTGCCTTGGTCTCCACAGCAACACTAGAGCGGCAACGGAAAAAATGCGTCCGACCGCGAATGGAAATCCGCAGCGAATAAAACGCTGCCGATCCGCTGCCGCGCCGCTCGACTGCCGCGCAGGAGTGAGCATGCTCATAAATTCGCGAAATTTTCTCTGCGGACGTTCCGCGTAGGCAGCGGATGTTCCGCGCCGGTCTGTGGGAGCCTTTATGTTGTCTACAGCGGAAGTGACTACACCCAAAACCAAAAATACTAAAAGTAAAAAGAAAGGACCTTGGTGGACAAATAAATTTGAAGAAGCGGTTATGAATTACAAGCACTGGTTTAATGTATTCAAGACGCATAAAACAAATGAAAATCAATCCAGGTTTAAGTCAGCACGAGGCAGGTAAAAGAAGAACCATAAAAGAATCTAAGAGGAACTGCTAAAAGGAATATATACTGTAACCGCTCAGACGTTTACATCACGAAAATATAAATTTATTTTCGTTTAATACATCTATCGGTACCTATTAGACCAGGAAGTTATCAGGTAATCCGACAGATTACACCCGATGATGGAAGAAAATTCTTTCCAACACGCCGATTCTCAAGTAGTTCACGAGACAGCTACGAGTAGCGCTCGTAACAAATTCGCAAGCGCAGATGACGAAATATTCAGTCATAGGAACGGCCGAAGGACCAATGGGAATTTAGTAGGCAAGATTTACTGAATTTTAACCTACTCAAGGAGATTCGGACATTTTCTTTCGTGAATGAAGAGCGACTGAAACGGTACCCGCAGAGAAATGGTTAAGCAACGGATCACGCCACTCTGGGAAATACCGACTACTGAAGCTTTTAGAATAAGCTTTTAAAACTATCGCTTGGATTTATTGAAACCCGAGTTGACCACGCTTCATTCGGCGTACATAGCAACGTCTACTGAAGAAAGGAAAGGGGAGTGGAAAAGCAGTCGCAAACACCCCGATTTTATTTTGGGACGTAATTGGAGGGCACATAGGAAATTCTTCGCAGTCGCTTCAAACTTCGACGACCTCGAGAAAACGTCGCACGCCACACGAGTTTCTGTGAGTTTATCTGATTCAATCCAGATTATAAATTGAGGTGCTAGCCAGATTGCAGAACTTTTACTGACTATGCTAGTTCATGAGGTTAGTGCCTGTAATCATATACAATTTCCGTGAAGAAAATTTGAATTCTGTGTCCGAATGTCAGCTAGAGTTATAGATTCGTTACTGAATTCAGATACATGAAAAGGACTATTGTAAATTTAAGATATAATTTTTCTGTGTTTGATTTGTAACAGTGTTTCATGTTAAGTGATTGTTCATATAATGTTGCATGTGAAATAACGGAGGGAGATTCTTGTTCTGGAAATAAGATATGCACTTGAGTGACGAGTTACCAGTATGGTAATAACAAAAGTACTTGATTATAAATTTGAATTTTTTTGTATACTGAGAGATCTCAGTGAATCAAACAAATCTAACTTTAGGTGATCATCAACTAAACTAAATATCGTGTAGCTGGAGAAGTTACAAATTATTTTGTTTTGAACAAACCAAACTGTTCTGTTTCGTGTAAAACGTTGGAATATTTCAAGTGTAATAGGTTTTCTTTAATAGTGTAATATTATGTGTATGTACTCTTTATGTGTTTTTCCAGCAAAATTGTGTAATGGTATTCGTATGTAAAGAGGTTATCATGGACTTTGAATTTGTGTAATTTGTGCTAGTTTCAACAAAAAAAGGTTTTAAATTATAATTCAGCAAAGGTTTTCGTGACATTTTGTTCACCAGTTTTGTTTCAAATCTGATTATAGCAAAGGTACTCTCAGACAAATTCGAGTGTACAGTGTAATAATTCTTTTAAATAGAATATATATTTATCCGGTTATTGTTTTAAAACATACGACTATGATGTTCTTATTGAAATCCCAGTGCATATGTCAGGACCCTATCCCTCAGGAAGGAAGTCAGCTGTGAACTTTCTTCATGTGAATGTTATGACTTATCATCCAATTGAGTCACGACAAAGAGTAATTAGGGATTATTACTCAAGGTCACCTACCTCCTCCCAAAATCGAGGTAATTCTATCTGAGAGGTCGGACAGGATTTGACGACGAATCCAATCCAGTGGTTGGTGACTGTTAGTATGCTCACCATCCACGCCCTATCGACAGGGAGGAGGGTTCGCTCCTTTTGAAAAAGAAAGGAGGTGACAATACATATCATCCTTAAATATACAACTGAACTACACGGAGGCTTGGAAGCAAATAAACGCCATCGATGGAAACTTCCGATCAAATTACCCGAAGTAGTGCATATACACGCCACATGGTCAATCCATTCAAGATCCGTATGGCATTGCAAATAGCTTTGGAAAAATTTTCGCCTTCAACTCCAGTAATGCGAACCTTGCAGATGGCTTCACGAAACATTAAAAAGAAACTGAGAGACCTCCCCTATACCCGGAAGTAGAAGAAGATGAAATAGATGATTTCATACAACTGAATGCACCCATTACCCTCCGGGAACTTAAGGTACGTCAACTAAAAGACACCAGCGCCGGTCCCGACGGAATACCTAACATATTTATCCGAATGATCCCTGAAGAAGCCATCATTGTTCTTTTGGAAGTTTACAATTTTCCGTATTTAAACAATGTCTTCCCACAAAAATGGTCAGAAGCGGTTATTGTTCCAATTCACAAACCTGGTAAGGACAACTTTTTAATAGACAGCTACATGCCTATTGCCCTAACTTGTTGCCTTGTTAAATTACTTGATAATGTAGTGAACCACAGACTTATGTTATACCTAGAAAAACGTCAGCTAATATCACCCCATTAAAGTGGTTTTCTCAAGAACCGATCTGCCTTAGACAGCATTGCAATAATTGAGAACAGTATCTGCAATGGATTCGCCAATAATAAGTTCATAGAAAAGGAGCCAAGAACATCGACAACAAAAAGGCATATGAAATGGTCTGGCGTAGGCATATCATGGTCATAATGACGAAACATAGAATTAAAAGTCACATAGCTAAGTTCGTGCATAACTTCATTAAAGAACGGTACATTAATGTCAGAGTAAGAGAAGCTCTATCAGAGAGATATATGCTGACATATGGAGTACCGCAAGGCTCTGTGCTTAGTATGACCTTGTTTCTGTTGATAATAAACGAACTTCAGACCCAAATCAAACCACTTGCCCTCGTCAGCATGTACGCAGATGACTGTAATGTATGCCTTACTGGTAGACAGCTGTCCTCCATAGCAGTTATAGCGCAAAACATCTTAGACTCCATACTCGCATTCTCCACTGAAGTTGGTCTAAAATTCTTCAATACGAAATCCACATCCATCATTTTCTCCTGGAAACAATCCACTGAGAATACCCTATCCCTGAACCTGGGTGAACATAAGATAAAACAATGTAAAATCTTAAAAGTCTTAAGCCTGACACTTGACGAAAGGTTATCCTGGGTACTCACATTAACAACCTGAAAGTGTAATGCACCAAAAGGCTAAACGTGAAAAACATAAGCCTCTAAGCGTGGGGGGCTGATTATACAGTGCTTAGAAGAACATACCAGGCATTGATCAAGGCTAAAATCGATTCTGTCAGCATTTTCTACAATGCTGCAAATAAGAATATCAAAAGAATGCTCGACCCTATCAACAGCATTGGTGCCAGATTTATATGCGGAGTATTGTAACCGCTTGTCATCGGCTACACTCATGACAAAAGAAATATTGAAGTGACAATACCCGACATCTTGCCCTACAAATAGTTCCTAGAGTAGCGAAGAGATGGCGTTACCTAGAAACAAATTTCTGAACGTACTTTCGCCCTAGCCAATCAGAACTTTTGTAGAAATGCGAATGTGGCATGAGGCTTGACTCGGACGAGATTGTCTTTCTTTCCGGATCGAGACGCTGAAGTGATTAGATGGGTACTATTCCACCACACAACCGACGAGGGACACGTGGAAAATACCAGAAATGAAGCTTTATTAAAAGGTAATTGTCTAAGTATTTTTCATGGGATTAATCACTGTGATATGTCAAGATTACGTAAAATTCGATAGGAATATTAAACAAGTAATGCAACAAATGTAAGAATAACAGTGGTAGTGGACTAGAATGAATTTATAAAACCACGTTGCTACATTCTCGTTGCTGGAATATAGAAGAGATTTTTGTAACATAGGACGTGTTTCTGTTTCTTTGTTACAGCTTTTTCAGTTTTAGTTTTGAGCAGTTACTTACTCTACTTTTATTCTATTTCATTTTTATTTATGGATTTCATTTCGAAAATTCTATTGAGAATTTTGATAATTCCGAAAAGCATAGTTTATTCAACAACTGGCTCAACTTTCACTAAAACAAAGTTATAATTTGGAGTTTTGGACTCGCATTCTAACGCGACCATCACCTTCGTGTAAGCTGTGGTTTAACTGGGCTGTACAACGAGGAGAAGGCGTACGGAAATACCTGATTCCATCGCGGTAGGCAGCGCACGAACCGTCGCAGGACAACGACGACCTTGGGGCGTGAACGTCGCTCGACAGCCGTCTACTTTAGCGCGGACCAGCTTGGAGAATTCGCCGGTCGTGAGTCACAGAAAAGCAGAAAGAATATTTACTAAATTGGAGCTTGGAAAACTTTCAAGATAGAATTATGATTGCACAAATTAAAACGTTGTAATATGAGCTTCCCTCAGTAACAGACATTGATCGGACAAGTTTTACTAAATATTAGTCTTGATAACCAGTAAATTTATTTTTGCAGTCGTAAGAGAAATCAGATCTAAATAATGTTTATGTTTATTGATAAAAGTCGTCCTTGTGTATAATTCTTTATCTTAATTCATACATAATTGACTTGATGTTATTTGAAATCATTTAAGAGGAATTGTCTATGTAAAAAGGTTTTGAACATGAATGAAAGTTGTTAAATTGTTTCTGGTAAAACGTTATTTCATGAACAGTCAAGAGACTTTGTAAAACAGAATTTTGCACTGCGAGGTCACGCAGAAGCTGAATATTAAGTGTAAATATTGAGTGTAGTATTATTTAAGATTGAAAAGGTATTAGTGAATTTTGGTATATTGTTTGTATGTATTTTTTTTACAGGATGGTTATTTAAATTGTGAATTGTGGGTTTCATTAAGAGATAATTTGTTTTGAGAAGTGTACATATGTATTTACTGTTTGTTTCGTGTAAATGTAGATCAGAGTCACTATTATTCTACAGAAAACTGCAGTTTAGGTATGGAGTTAGCTACCATTGTGTAATCAAAAGGAAAAGTAATCACGTAGGAGAATATGTGAACGTGAGTGTACGAAGGATCATATTGGAAAGAATATATGTTACTTGTTCTTTAAAACTATGAAATTGTGTTTGTTTGTTAAATGAATATTAGTTAGCAAAGACGAACCCACCACCGATAGGGAATTATCCATAATTTGAGGTATTCCAGGTTTGTGTGACGGTGTAATCACACGTCACAAAACAAGTAAATAAAGATTTACTTCTGTAATTCGGCGTACTACGAAATAGTTAGGTAGATACTTGACGGTTAGAGTATATAGAACAAGTCCGGTGATAAGCTTCTTATAGGAAGCTAATTTACGTCCCCTGGATAAAAGAAAAAGAAATCTAGTTGTAGGATATATAATCAAAGTTACAGCTAACTGTGGCAATCCTATGAACCAAATTTACCAGCTTACACACAGATACAGAAGGAAACTCTGCTTCAAAAAGAAACAACCAAAACCAATTACTGTACGGGCTATACAAATAATAAGCACAATATCAGAAACCATCCCCCCTCTTAAACCTATCAGTATCACTGACTATGGACCATGGACTATGCAGGACATCAAAGTAGAGGAGCTGACAATTCTAAGAAGTCAAAATCTCACAATCAAGATGTGAAAGTTCCTATCCAAACTTTGTTTGTACAGAACTAATAATGCATTGTGTTGATGTCACTAATAACCTTTTGCAGTTGATGCGACATAAAATAAATAAATTTAAAAATTCCAATCACATTTTGGCAGAATTTCAGTTTTAAACGATAAAATTGGTTTTTCACTATCGTCATCGAACATTGTTTAAAATTTGAAAAAAAGAATGTTATAAGAGACATTGTACGGTGGGGGACTGAGACAGTACTCCAACATCACTTCGACAATCAATTCTTTTCTGTATGAATTTGGCGTCAAAATTAGTTGACATAAATACCTTCAAATTCAACTGTTTTTCTCCTTCTCTGCAATATTTTAGCCTGATACATACAATAGAACCTGAGAAAAAAACATGAAACACACTTTTCTCGTAACTCTACAACAGATTGTCCTACGATGCTGATTTCTTGTGCATCTACGGCGTTTTTTATTCTCTTTCATATGAGCATCGCGATTATCGATTTGGTTTGGGGGCACTTTTCTCCACGTTATTCGGCTATACCCTTTCCTTAAAATATTAGAAACGAAATTGTTTTCAAATTTTTAATTATAACACTTCTCGAAACAGGCAGTAGTGTATCTGAGTTAAGGAATGATGAAGTGTTGTTGACATTATTAAAGGATGAAAAAAAATACAAAACTAGTGAAACCCGTCAAAATTTGACGGTGAGATCTGAGATAAATGTAAAATACTGTGCCCAGACTAATGTTCACAATACGTTGCATTGTTTGGATCTTCAGGTATAACGAAGATATTCTGTGATGTGAGTTCCCAAAATTTTGAACACGTATGGCCCATGACCAGGTGGCAATGCAATATCGGCGCCAAATGACACGAAAGAGCACTATTATACTGACGGATATTATTTCTAAAGTTTTTGATGTGTCATGTCCTATAACAATTTTGGCGCCAAATCAAAGGTAAACTTATTTTTCCATTTAAGCAAGACAGAGAAAAACGTTTGCAGAATTTCTCTCACATGCGAAGTACAAAGCAGAACAAAACTGACGTTTCATAGACAACGACCCAGCAGAAAACGAAATGACCTGACTATCACGACACTTACGCTGACTTTCTTTCCTGCGTCCAGTTAATGTACGTTTACGTCTTTTGGGGCGCGTGGGCAACGATTCGGAATTCGACATAACCTGTGAACAACTTCACTACTTCAGTACAACCGAGCAAAACCCACAGTCCGAATGTTCTCTACAAAATACACCACAAAAGCAAATACATGCAAACTGTCTACGCCACAATGCAATAATTACACTGAAACAAAAACTTGATGAATCTTAAACAAATCTCAACAACAAAACAAAACATCAAGCAGCGCCACAATGCAGCGTGCACATCTATCGACTCATGTATATCGATTTTGAAACATCCACCCTTTGGAAGAAAACAATTGACTCTTTATAAGCGTACCATGAAAGAAATATTTAATTAATTAATTTACACCGTAAATGTTGGTGAATCAACACAAACAATATCTGATAACACATCTAGGGGTCACATTCTTTCATTTAAAGGAAAAAATACTACAATCGGTTCAGTAGAAGCTCTAAACGAAGCCATGGCAAAATACCTTATTTTTTAAAAATATAATTTGTGTTTATTTTGTATATTTCTGAACTGATGACGGTAACTCCGTTGAAAGACGACTCTGAATAAATCAAGTTCATAAAGATTACTTCAATTATTTCATCCCTTTGAGTTATGAACGAATCGAAGATAAAAATCGTAAATGTTGATAAGGAAATTGTCGACTTATCAATATCAAGCGATAATAAGACAGGTAATTAAACTTCCTAAGAGTTAACATACCTTTCGCTGCTTATGGTTAAATATGGGTAGCTAAATAGAGGGATAGTTACAACCTACGGGTACCGCAAAGTGTATGCCAGGAAAAATGCTACCTGTACCTCAGAAAAGCTATTCTCATTTTAAAGGGAGTGTGAAGAAGTCAGAAGTATACTGTACACTAGCACTTGATACAAACACTTTTCTTGTAGTATAGTCAAAGAGTTCCCAAGTTTTTATTCTAATTATGCATTTTGCTGGGGAAAAAAGGCGTATTGACTTTCGGTGGAGTTACAAAGTTCACGTTTCTCAGATACAAAGACTTTTAATTCTATTATTGTTTGAATTTTCTTCGTTGCGTGTTTTTTTTTTCAATGCCGTCAGCAGTATTTTCTTTTCCTTCTTTGCGGATCATTGAGCTCAGCGTCTTGGAGAAATGCCTCGGGGGCTACTGAGGGGAGTGTGTCCACTGCGGCTTTCAAGCGCCTATGTATTACAGAATGCAGGTGAAAGTCAGTAAGATACCGTAACATTTCATTTCTGATTTTCTTATTTGCATTTGTTCGGAGCACTTACAAGCGATTTTATCTGTTATTTAAGGAGAAAAATGTGTCATTGACTTTTTCTGTAGTTTCACTTTCGTAATAAAAAAGCAATTTATGGAGGTATTGCGTTGATTCCTCGCATCTGGAGTACAGAAACACTCAGAGTAAACACCCCAGATATTCTTCTCCACTGATTCAAATTTGTCTTACTTTTTAAACGAGTTTTGTCTAACTCTAGAATGGGTTTACTTGTTACCATTCGGTCACTAAATAGTTTTCAGAAAGATATATTTCCGTAATGGATTAAAATCGTGAAAGAAAACAGTATTAACTACAATGCTGGGAACTCTTTTATTACTCGTTATTAACTCAAATTTTGATATAAGAAAAATTAGAAATTCTATTAAAAGTGTGATTTGAAAAATTAAACACACTTTTAAACGTTGCCGCTTGATAAACTTGTTTCTTTTTCTTATTTATTCAATGCCTTTATACTTTGTTTTACTTTCTCGTATACGTATGTATACATGGAGTAAAATACGTAGTGTTGAGAAAGTTATGTAATGCTGCAGAAAATCATTTTAGGATTTCAATAAAAATACACATTTTGCAGTTCCCTACCGTTCTATAGTCCCACTATTATAATTTATTTATTCTTTGAGGTTTACAGACCCTTTAACTATTACTTGATCATTCATGCTGAGTGGTGATCTAATGAATAGATGATTGCGATAATAAAGTATCCTCAACTGCTGAGGTGAATGATAACGGAGAATTGGGGAATGAGAAGCAAGGGAAGCCGGCTTCCTTCGACTGATTCCAGGGGGATTTCAGAGAAGTAAGAACCACGAAAGAACTTAAACAACGGGAAACGAATTACGCGCGATTCTGCCTCCCCCAAAATACTCCCATTCCCACCCTTATATCCTCGTGTTGGCCTAATCTTCCATTCCCACACGTTCCATTCCATATGAACTCTGAAATCACTGCGAATACGTGGAGTTACGCTCGAAATATAGTGACGCTCCATCGAAAAGAACGTACAAAAAATATTTTATTAGTATTTTAATTTTTCAATCAGCATAGAAGCAGTTTTCACTGCTCCAGACCATTAGATAATCATAATATAACAAAAATGTGAACCTCTTTTTTGTGACTGTCCCACTGTGTCAAAGCATAATGCTCTTACCTCAGTACTCTCTTCTGATTCCTCAGAGCTAGGTACGGAAAGGAATCTTCCATATAACATTCCCTCGAAGGTCTTTCGTTCACACAACATGTCTTACTACGAGCTCCCGAACCTATATAATTTATAAATCTTGCCTGTTATTTATTATTAATATCGTAGCATCTTTCCAAAAACATTGTTCAATTTTGGTAAGATAAAATTTCTAAGGTGTTGCTCTTTCGTTCCTCTCGCACAAAAAATCATACCACCATATCGTCAAGGGGAGAGAAGAGACAAATCATGTTCTTCTTGTTGAAGAATAACAGTGACTAAATTTTAAGGTCATAGTAATTAGATCTATTTAAAGACACAACTTCAATTTATTCGCCAGAGGTCACGAAAATAGCGGAATTATATCTTTCAATTCGTAGAATATCTATTGTACCGAATTCAATAATGCCTTCAAAACAATTTGCACATTTTTGTGCCTTTAAAGGATGCATAATTTTATTAATGATTATCGAATATGTCATGATATGTTTATTCTTCGGTTGATATTTTTACGAGTTTTTCAGAGAACACTTTTCATTGCTTTGATGAGCAGTTCTTATAAAATATATGTTTGGAAATAAATCTCAATGCAAATAGGGACTATGATTTGAATTTTATCATGAGCATGTCTGAATGCAATGGAGTTTTATGATCGTGAAAAATAGATTTAGCGATACCGTTAGATAATTTTATGAAATGTCATCAATGATAACTTTTAGCCAGTTTACCACATTCAAACAATCATGAAAATTGAAATTAGGTTCTACAGGTACAATCTAAATACACATTGTACATTGTAGTTACAGAACAATACAGTAGTGAATATACAATATTGATATTATAGTGGACAAAACACAAACAATTGTATTAATAACAATGAATTGTACAAGCTGATGTCTATCAGTAGAAGAAAAGTTCTGGAATGGAATAAGTCGAATGCCGCTTCTGAAGTAAAGAACACAAGATCCCCTGATCTTGTGTTCTTTACTTCATAAGCTAATAAAAAAAATAAATCATGGATAGTAATCTTAAATTTGAAGAATCGAATATAGATTATTGGCAGTCTCTCTATTTCCATTTTTATTGCAAGAACATTAATACCACAAGGGAGATGTGCCATTTATTACAACATATTAGATAGAAATAATTCTTACACGGATATGAGATTTATTAGAATATCACTGTTTAATAAATCAAGTACAGTCACAGCTGACAAATGTTTAATTGTATAACTTTCTTTAATCCATCAATATATACGTTTGTTGACGGTAGTCACAGATAATGGGATTCCTCTTACCATGAGGTAAGTAACAAGTAATTAAGTACTGATCATCTGCCTGAAAGTTAATTAGTAAATTTTTTTAATTTGTATAATAACAAAAGTAATAATGGTGTAATTTTAAAATTACAAAGAATACTGGGGAAGCGACAGGATATAATATGCGTGAATGAAATTACTTATACGACTTTCTTCTCTCAAACATCGGCCACTTCCATGTGCAATTATCACCAGTTGCAGCGCCACTATCAATGTTCCACAGAAATACGGTAAATACATACGAATACAATTTTCCAACTTTTATGATCACGTTATATGTTGTGCAACTAACAACAAGCATTATGTGTATGCCAACAGTTTTCCAGTAGTTGTATAATTTCATGTACCGTATTTATTTGACTAAAAATATATATTGACTTAAGAAAAAAAAGACTTCAAAAATCATATTCTCCCCCGCACATTTTTTTCCAAAAATAAATGAAAGGAAAACGATGCGTTGGAGATTTCCGAGAGCGCGGAGTGGCGCTTCCACCCACTGTGTGCTGAGTCCTTCCGCGTCGGAGCGATTATGGCCGGCCATTGATTGCACGCGGGCAGCGGAGCGCGCGCCGCTGCGAGATTCTGCGGTCACTCCCGCCCGCCCCGCCCGCCCCGCCCACCCCGCCTGCCCCGCCCGCCACGCCCGCCACTCCCACCTCCTCGCTTCCGGCGATTCCCCGTGCACCGACTCCAGAGGACGCAACACCTGCACTAAATGGATTCTTAATCAATCGGACCGCCTGAGTTCAGCTAATAGCACAGCCGTTGTTTCTGCCACGAGTGTGTGCGGATGGCCCTTGGCTTCGACGGTGGCGGATTTTCAACACTAGCTATACAGATGAGACGAATGCAGCCGCTGTCTGCAGATGTCCTGATCGGTTGCGTTCCGTAGTTTTACCAATGAATACCTAGCGAATGCCGGAGCAGTACTAGCAGTAGTAACAAACAGGCCACGGACCGTGTGCGATTTTTCCTTCCTCTTCCTTGTGCTGTCCTCTCCCCTTACGCACGCGCGGGCACACACAATACATTTACATGCACTACATTACCACACATGTCGGAACACCAGTCGGGAGTACCACTGGTCGTAGCTGGGATGGTTTCAAGGTGGGAGGGGGTACCTAGAGAGAGAGGTGCCTGGGGGAAGGTACGTAACTTGTTAATCCTACTATGTTGTTTGCTATTTTGTTTTGACTTTGTGAGTACACTAGCCAAAAATATCTGGTTTGACAAGAGCAATCTGGTTTAACAACCAGTTTCAGAGACCAAAAAAGTTAATTGTATTTTGATAATTATTTACAATGAAGATTATTCTTTAACGTTGCACACATTTTTATTTTGCCCCAATATTGTTTTTGTGTGATGAGTGTTTGTGCTTTCCAGAAAAGAGAGGGCGTATAATAATGTGGTCTTTATTTCTGGATTCGCTTCTGGAAGGAAAGGAATTCTATGATTAGATGAAGGGGAAAATTTGATATTAATAACTTGAAGTAATAACATTTAATAACCTCTTACTAGTGAATTCGTAAAAAAAATCTGGCTAAATTAACTAAAAAGAATAGCATCTACTTTCAAAAATTTAATGAAGAAAAATGAATAAAAAAGCTTATTCAAAGTATATTAGTAAGTTATTTAACATTATTTCTGAAAATGTCAATTTCCAAATTTTTTTTTAATTAGGCATTTCTTATCAAATAGATAATTTTCGTCATGTCAACATGTTTTGAATCGTTCTGTTGTCGTGACGAAGGCATTCTCTGAACTCTGGGAAGAAAATGCATTCGTCATTGCCCTTATTTTTGCACTCCTCTCACGTTTCATCATTATGAAAATGTTAAGAATTTTAAATTATAAGTATTGTCAAAAATAATGTCCTACATATTGAAAGACATTTCTACTTTAATTTTTCATATAAAATAGGTAACTGATAGACTACCAGATTCCACACTCTTAGTTTCCGAAACTTTTGAAGTTAAGTTTTTGAAGAGGGAAATAATTGTAGTACGTAAGCTTATCTTCAAAAGGAAATAATGTACTTCAGAAAAATGAGTTTTGTATGTCGTACAATCAAAAACGTACTTTGGAACTGAACAAACGCAGAATTAATTGGAATTGAATATATCTAACGGGATCCAAAAGCTTTGATGAAACATTCGTGTATCTCTGACTCTATTTTTTCCTTTTATTAGGATTACAAGATAGTAAATACATAATAATTCATGAAATATCATTGTATCACACGAATATGTAATACTTGTCTATCTCTAAAGAAAACTATATCTTCCTAGGTAACCCCGCTATTTTAAAATAACATATTTATATTGTTTATATTAGGAATGGGAAATGTTTGGCAATTACAACGACCTATGGATAAATAATAAATTTTCGTGACAATATGAGCCTCACTATATACTAACCTCCAAATCCTAAAATTACGTAGTTTTACCTGACATGTTTGAATTAACTTGAGAAAAAATTAACCATTAAGTTCCTGTCATATTATATTGGTAATATAGATATTGTCTTTTTCATTACTTCCATGCTCATTGTGTGTTAGTGTTGAATTCGTTTTTAGTGGAGGCGACGAAAAGTACGTTAAGTCGTAGACGTTTGTCGTAGATGACAAAACAGGGAGAATGACGGGACCCGACAATCGAAATCCCGTCATTTGATGCCGGCGCATGCGCAGTACAATTCTTTCCCAGAATTGTTGTTTTATGTCTTTCAAATCCACGACTTGCAAAACCCCTCTCTAATATTTCAACACTGCATTTCCGTCTTTTTTCATGACAGTTGAAATGTGTATGATGTTAAGGTGCACTATAACAGGAAAAACAGATCTGCAACAGGAAAAACCAAGACGATTAATTTTGTGAATTACTTTGAAACCAATCAAATTTCAAAGCAATAAATCCGGAAACAAAACCAAAAATATTTTTAATTTATAGGACCTCTTAAGAATTTATGTGCTGAAAAGAAGATTTATGTGAACCTTATATGAAGAGATCTATGTAAAAGTCTTCATCGTAGTATTCAATTACGAGTCTATCATCTCAACGTTCCTCAAACCCGGTTTCAGGTTTACAAAGAATGGCTAGGAAGGGGACTAAAGACTGTTATTGGTGTGGAGATGAAAGCGCCGTGCGAATTCCGCAGAGTGGGCGCTGGTCTCTTCGTCTGAGGGCGGCGGACGGCGATCCTTCCGCCCTCCTTTCCTCCCCTTCCCCTCCCCTCCCATCCCTCCCCCCTTCCTCTCCCTGCCATCCCCTCCCCTCCCCGTCCCCATCCCTGCTCGGGAGAGCGCGCGTCGCTGCGAATCGTAATTGCGGCGTCAGCTGCACCGATTAGACTTTACTTTCGTCCCGAGGGAGGTGACCTGCCCGTCTTCACATTCCCTTCCGGATTTTTCTTCCGAACGCAGTGTGCTTTTGGATCTTCCCTTCCAAAAATGTTCACTGAATTAATCTTCAACAAATAACATTGATTTATAAGTATTCCACTAATGTTGTCACCGGCTGAGATTGCTCAGGCAAACAACGATTTTCACTATAGGGTCTCTTACCGAGAGGTCCTAGGGTTCGAGTCCCCAACGTTGCGGATTGTGGACATTCGCTAAATAGTTGAGTTCAATTCAACCGCTGTGTGGAGGAGAGTTCTAGCGACTGGCTACTTTCATTTGTAGTTTTCGTGGTTTCTCCGATTAATAGAAGTAGAATACCGGAGGAGTCCCCGAACAAGCGAGTCATGGGCAGCGCGTGATCTTGAAACGAAATGAAAAGAGAGAGGAGATTTCTCTGACCTGTGCAAGACCTAACGCGCCACGAGTGCTGGATAATTAATCTCTTCCCCGTTGCATTTGTTTACATCAGATAAAATGCCAAACGATATATTCCACTATATACAAGTACAGTACTTCTTAGTTGCAAGGTTCTCCTTCATGAGTTGGTTGGTTGGTTGATTAGTGATTACGGGCGCGTCAACACTTAGGTCATTAGTCACGTACGTGAAGTGCATGTTTTTTTCATCTGGAGATGGCTGATCTTCCCCCGCTGGATGGCGAGATCCGGCGCCGACCTACCGTCGGCTAGCGGGTTTCCCTGAATATGTGGTAGTGTAGTGCATTTAGGGTAAGTGTGGGTGTAAGAGGAGAGATAGGACAAGGAAGAGGAAGGCAAGATCGCGCGCGGTCCGTGGTCCGTTTGTTAGGGTACTGTTCCGGCATTCGCCTGGTGTTGATCGGAGAAACCACGGAAAACTACCGATCAGATCAGCCGGCCGCTAGAAACCTACATGGGCATTTTATACGCGAATTAAGAAATATTTGGGGTGGGGTCTGGCATACTCTCAATCTTAACACGACAAACAATCCAAATAAAAAAAGCCTTCTCAGTTCCATGATTTCATTTTCTGACATTTCTACGAAGACGTGATTTTGTTATTCAATATAGTATACCCTTTCAATGTCAAATATTAATCTAACATATTACATATACCGTCAATATTTGCTAACATCCATGCTTCTACAGCTAATTGATCAACAACAACATTCAAAGAGAAAATTGTGATAACAATTTCAGTTATAACACAGGAAGAGATATAATCTCGTTGTTATAACGCTTGTTAAGTGCATAGCGCCTGATAGCTGTGAAGACGGGCGCGGGTGGGCGTGGCCGACCGTCCCGCTTCGCCCTGGCAGTGAAGGGCGGCGCGCGCGGCGCTCGCCTTGATGGGCGCCGCGCCCGGGAAGCGCTCCTCCGCTCGCCTGCCTCCGCCTTTCCCCGCCCCGCCCCCTCCCTCACCCTCCCACCCCCCACCGCCACGTCCCGTCTCGCCCCGGCTTCGACCCAGCCCCTGTCCCCGCCCCAACGTCGAATTGCCCTCCCCCCTCCCCGCCACCCACGCCCCGTCCCCGCCCGCCCCGACCCCGTCCCGACCCGCCTCACACCCGACCACACCACTGTCCACCCCGTTCCGCCTCACCCCTCCCGAGTTCCACCCCAGTCGCCGACCACCTCGCCCCGCTCCCTCTTCTCCATCGCCACCGCTCGCGGGCGCCCTTCCTCAAGAGGACGGCGCGCCCTGACTCTCTGCTCACGCGGAAGCACCACACAAATTGATGATGGGAATTGTATATTGTCTTGCTTACTTTCCCCGACCACTCTCCTTTTAAAGATGATTATCCTTTCTATATTATCCCCCTCTTTCTTCCAGGTATTCCGACTGCTTCACTCTCCTTTGCACTCCTATCATATCGTGACACGTCTGAAATTACTTTTTAATTATATTCTGAGTAATAGTTTATTTCTTGTCGTTTATAGTTTGATAATTGGTATTCGCAAATAAAACAGAAGAGAGACGGGGTATTAAGAAAGGATTTGGAATATTCTTCGTGACAGACGGGCCCCCTGTTACTCTGAGGTTATTTCTCTCTGAGAGTTTTAGATCCTTCCTAGAAAATGCAATGAAAATGAGCAGGGTTCTAAAAGATAGTCCCCGTATCATTAATGCCCCATTGTTCAAAGTGAAAGAATGAGTAATATATGTTCAAATCACTTTCAACTTTGAAGAGGTATGGAATGGGTATATAGAATGGATACATGGAATAGATACATTGTTCTCAATGTTGTCTTTTCAATATTTCGCACGTTTGTCAGGGAAAAAATTGTTTTTCTCACTTCTTATAGTTATTAAACTGTTGATATTCAGTTAAAATATTATTTATAACATTGTAATGTAATTAGATTGAAGACATAGAATTAACTATTAAATTCATTTTGAGTAACTCGTTCATACTTATGGAGAAAATACGACGGCATAATAAGTATGTTTATCTTTTAGCACGACATGTTTTATAGAAACGCCCACCGCTTTGCAAAGTGATAGTACCTCGTGCGGAGTATACACGACAGCCATACTCCACCCTTTTATGTTCGCGTCGTTTCAACAAGATACTGAATATTGATTCAGTGGTGAGGTGTAGTTGACAACGCCTTCAATCATTCCAAAGATACTGAATGTCGATGGGCCATTTTGTGAAAGCCTGTGCCCACTGTAATATAACATTGTAAACACTGCTAAAATTCATTCAACAACCCAATCAGGTTAATGGATTGAAACCAATTCACCAGTAGTGCACGTTACAAACCAGCTACTCAAGAATATCCTCGGAGACCCAAATAGGCAGCAGAGCAAGGCTTGTTCGTTTCCAGGCACCCGGAAGGAAACAGGTCCAGTGCTTCGCGTCGTCTGTCTCCTTCTGCCCACAGCCCCGCGGCCCCCCTCCGCTGGAGCACCATTCACCGTGCGCCGTCCCCTGCTTCGCCTTTGCCTCTGCAGTGCCTCTGACCGGCAGGTCCTGGCTTCGTGTCCCGACGAAGGCGGATTTTCGATACTAGCAACAAAACTGGCGAATTCAGCCTCTGTCTGGAGAATTCTAGCGGCCGGCTGCTCTATCGAGTTTTCCATGGTTTTTCCATCAAAACTGGGCAAAAGCCGGAGCAGTGTCTTAAGAAATGGGTCAACAAATGGGTGCGATTTTTCCTTTCTCCCTGCTCCCTCCTAGCACATACACAGCGGTGCACTGACGTGCACTACTCTACCCCACATGTCAGTAGACCCTTCGGAGCCTTAGAGCTTGTTGTGCACGGGGGAGATACCAGGAGAAGGAAACACCGCAAGCGGGTGGGTGGCCGGCGTCGGCTCTAATGACCCAGCGGGGAAGGAAAACCGGGGTATAACAAGCGCCATGACTACAGATCTAATGACCATAGTAGTTGACGCGCTCAGAAAGACATAATCAACCAATCAATCGTCGCCCTACTGCTGTCCCCACCACCATCCCTTCTCCAGCCTGCGCCTCCTTTGCTCTTAGAGCGATCATCACCGATGCTCCTGGTACCTCCCTCGCGTTCCCCGGCAATAATTCTCCCACAGTCCCACCGCCCTGCCCCGCCGCCCCTCGTCCCCCACACCTCATGGTCCCGCTGCCCGACGTCTTTTCGACGGCGCGCCAAAAACGCGGCCACCGGCGGCGCCGGGAGAAAAGAGCTGCTGCCTCGCGCTCCGTTGCACAACTGGGGGCGGGGAGAGGTGGGGCGGGGCGGGGAGGCGTTTTTAGGCGCTCGCCAACGAGCCGGCGCAGAACTAACACCGAGGGGCGGACTCCGGCGAAGCCCACTGGTCTGCATGCGACAAGCGCCTGGGAAAGCGAGGGGAAAAAATATGGCGGAAGTGTGACGAAGTGGCTTGAATGAGCGGAAAAATACAAGGGACAACTTGCATTTAGAAAATTTAATAATTGCTCGACAATTTCTAGCATATAAGTGTTGAGTTGGCCGTCAGCTCAATTTCTTGACCTATTTTTCTCGATGAATGCATTCTTCGAGCACTTAAGAACATTCTGGAGAACATTTGTACGGCTAAAGTGGCTCTGGACATCAAATGATATTATTTAGTATCTCTGATCGGGAGGTTCTAGGATTCGATTAACAGCGGCCGATATTTCGACATTAGATTAGGGCGAATTTAGACGCCACCTGGAGAAGAATTCTAGCGACACTGCACTGATCTGTAGTTTTTCGTGGTTTCTCCAATCAACGCCAGGGGAATGCTGGAGCTGTACCCTAGCAAACGGGCAAAGTACCGCGCGCAATTTTCCTTTCCCTTCCTTGTTCTACCTTCACCCCTTACTCACACTTGCACTTACATATACTACACTACCGCGCATGTCGGAAGACCAGTCGGGAGCTTCGAGCTTTTCCCGGCTGGTTGGTGCCCAGCTGCTGAGAGGTACGTAGATTGGCAAATCCCCGCAAGCTGATCAGCGCCGGATCTCGCATCAATCGGGGAAAGAACTCCGCCACCTCCTGAGATAAAAACGTGCACAACTATTTATGAAAATAATGACCATACCCGTTGAAGCGTCCGGAAACAGTCAATAAGATCATTTGTGGGAATAGGAAAACAGAAAATTTTATGTTTATGGTATTCTCAGATTCACAAGAAGTATGTTGGAGTATTTTCAAGCAAATGTACTTAAACAGCGGCACATTTTGTTCTATTTAGTTATGGTTTGGATACAATTATGTCAGTTGTTCTATTTTAAAAGATTTTTTGCTTAACTTTAATTGCTACATTATGACAAATTTCGCATGTTAATTACTATGTGACCTATAAATTTACCATTTTCGCTGAAGTTTCTTAAATTCTCAAAAACATTTTAATTGATTTCTCTGGTCAAAAATATGTTAAAGATATGGTCAGCGATATAATATATCGTATATTAAATTGTGGCCTTATTCGAATGTGATTGATGTTTCTTTGTGTTTGTGATATGATGAGATATATAGATACGGGAATGTCGTGGAGTATTGAGATCAGGACTAAATTTCTTCATAAAAGATAGTTGGAATCTCGAATCATTTTTCCCAACTGAAGAACATTTAAGCGTAAACTTGACTTCCCACTAACTCGATAGAATCATACAGGAGGAAAAACCGACCTACATAACAATAATGATTTTAAGCAAAGAATTTTTATGGTGAAAGTTCAAAAACATCTCGTTTCCAGTCCATTGAGTAAAGGATAGTTTGTTCTGTTTCTTATTCAATCCGAAAAGAAGCAGTAGGAAATAAAAAGGAGGATTCAATGATGAGCTATTACTTTTCTGGTAATTCTAGCCTTCATATTGTAGAAAATTACATTACTGAAATTTTTACAACAGTGATCACTGAATATCAGATAGAAACTGAATATTTCTGATTTTAGAAAATTGTGGTTGCCGAAATGTTTAAAATTTTTAAGAATTCATGCACTGTCATTTATTTGCATATCAATTCCGATATAAACTGAATAAAAAAGAAAACGAAAATTAATAAAGCATTTTCAGATAAATATACATCATTATTTATATAGAATTTTCTATTTACTCTCGTTGAGAATGAATGGATAACGAAATTAAATAAGCTCTCTTTGACCTGACGTTTCCTTACATCTGCTTCAAAAGCGTCTGAAGCGAAGTAACGTCATTGATTTGGATGGCGTTGGAGAAGCTGTGCGTGTCAAATAAACGCCACCCTTGCAAAAGTGCGCTTTCGATTCCTGTCAGTCGCGCTCCACTGGTCCTTGGCGCAGACCCCAATGGATGCGGGTGTCGCCAAGCAGGCAGGCGGCGCGTGGGCGGGCCAGTCGCTCGGGAGCACGCACAGCGGAGGAGAAGCCTCGCTGTCCTGCGCCCGCTGCGTCTGCCTCGCGAAGCTGCGTTGGGCGCACGCACAAACAGCGCTTTCGCGGGTCGGATCAAGCGGATTCGGGAGGGAGAGCGCCGTTGACACCGATGACTTAACGATGTTTGCAGTTTTACGGACTTGCTTTTCTGTCACTTCTGAGCTTTCAGTCACTAGCAACGTGTTGCAATGACTGCTTATAAAAGATGAATTATTTCGCCCTTACAGTTTTTTCGTCTTTAACTGATGTTTTAAAATGGTAGAAAATGCAGGCTTAAGTTTGTAATAATCGAAAACTAGGAAATATACAAAAATGAACCGATTTACACTGTTTGTCTCTGCTACGTAAGCATCAAAGTTCACTACATTCTAACATACTAAAACAAATTTGGAATTGGTTTATAGAATGTGATAAATACAACTTATATAATGTGATAAATAAACAATCAAAATATTATCCCCATTATTGTTTTCTTATTTTGAAAATGTATTTCTCGTTCAATCGTTCAAAATTATATTGATATTTCGAATGGAAATACTTTGAAAATCAATCTTTTAAGAAATAATATTGGTGTTTACTTTTTGGTGGGGTAATTTCAGTGATTTCACGATTGCTAACATTTCTTTTTCTCCACAACAACGTTTCGTCGATGTTGCGAGATATATATCGCCAGCAATGCGTGACAATCTCAGGTACACTCTACGAAACTCAAACGCTCTCTCCCGTATCTGATCACTCTATTTTTAAATTTGTGATATATTTTGGCAAGCAAAAAGTCGAGTGTTAGAAAATTAACATAAATTAAGTGTGCCTCCCTGTAAGTAAATGAAGTAAAAATCACGAAAAGAAACAGACGAAATGATGAATTTTGTAAATTTCGTGTCGTTTGGTCAAGTCATGTTTGTAAGTGTATCATTTCTACCAGATAATTTGGTTTTTCGTAATATTATTCTACCATTATTACTGTGCTAAAAATGTTTATTCCCTTTGATACCTAAATATATATTTTCTGTTCAAAATATTTATTATAAATGTTGTTTTATTTGTTATAGATATGAAAATAATGACAAGACATAAAGTACAGCTGTGAAAAACGGAAAAGGTAATTGGCTAGAAGAACTGGCTTTACAAACTGAAAACTGTAAGTGGCTAGAAGAACTGGCTTTACAAACTGAAAACTGTAAGTGGCTAGAAGAACTGGCTTTACAAACTGAAAACTGTAAGTGGCTAGAAGAACTGGCTTTACAAACTGAAAACTGTAAGTGGCTAGAAGAACTGGCTTTACAAACTGAAAACTGTAAGTGGCTAGAAGAACCCGCTTACCCTCCGGTCCTCCAGCGCTGCTGGTGCTCCAGTGGTTCCAGCGCGGGGGGGTCCCGGAACCCTATGCGCGGGCGGGGACAGGGGCGTGGCTGGGGCGGGGCCGTGGTGGGGTGGGGGCGCGGGCGCAGGTGAGCCAGAGCGGAACGCCACCCCGGTACTTAAGGCCCCGGCCGACCGGCGGCGCCAGCAGTTAGCTCTGGGCGCCGTCTCGAGAGGAACTGCCCTTCGCACGGCAGGATACGGCCGCTCCTCGCCGCAGCTGCCCGGCCGCGATTGAATTGGCATTTGGAAAGTAAGTGCTCCGAAGGAAGCAATCGTCGGCACTCGATCACGAAGAAACGGCGTAGTGAAAATCCACTTATTGATTCCCTTGAATTCTTTAGAAAAACGTAACGTTTTTAATTAATAATTCAATTTCATATTTTAGAAGATTTTTAGAATGTTCATTTAGTATATTGTTCGTTTAATCTATTATTGTTTGAGTGATTTATGGGTGGGGGCAGCAAATTGAATTAAATAATGTCAGAAAATAATACGTCTTGACTTACATTTTTTTACTGACTACATCTATCACGACAGTGTCATTCATGTACATTTTTTTACCTTTGAATGAAGAGAATCGATCAAGCCAAGAAAATAAGAAATTCAGCTATCGTTCATTTAAATTACACGAACTAAATTCACGATATGAATTTAGTTCCGACTATTCCAAAAGCTCATCGCTTCCTATTGCAAATTGCGTACAGAATGTCATGCTTTTCTCTAAATTTCCTATAAAACTATAACTTTTCCTTCATTATGAGACATACAACTAAGTTATGAAAACGAGATTTGCGTTGTACTTTGCATAAACATTTAATGGAATTTAATATCAACTTGTTCAATTTTTAAAGTGCAAAGTGCGAATGTTTAAACGGTCAAACTGAGGGTAATGATGAAATAATATGGCTGAGCCAACTTTGGCGATATCACCTAAGACGGATCGTTAGAAGTGTCCAAATCACAGATTGACTAAGTACATACTAGTTAACTTATAGAAAATATCAATTCACAGAACAAAATCCGTTAAAAAGTCTTCTTGGATGGGGAAATCAAAGTACATCAACTAAGCACATATTTGGGGTCAATTCAGTTTGTTCATAAAAGAATGACGTGAAATGTCTGGGGTTTCGCGTCTACTCGCGCATCGGAGTCTCCGCGCCCAGACCCCTGCTCTCTGTTGCAGAGCCCGCGCCTGCGCCCGCGCCCTCCCCCAGCCCCGCCCCCGCCGCCGCTCCACTATGCGGCCGCTGCTGCTGCCCCTGCTGCTGTGCGCAGCGGCAGTCCTCTGCGCCCGGAGGAGGCCGCCGCCCCCGCCGCCCCGCCGCCTCCGCCGCCCCCGAAGAGGACACCGCCGACCCGCAGTCGAGGGTGAGTGCGCGGCTGCGGATTCCGCTCGTCACAATCCACAGCGAAGATCTCGGAGCTTGGAACTCGAAAATTCTCTAGAAGAAGTAACATTAACCATACGTAAGAAACGCGATGCGTTAAAACCGTGTATGATGTGTTATTTAATATTTTAAGACTTTTTAATTGCCGATTAACGTAGTTAAGTTTGCTAAAAATATTATCGATGGGTTGAAATAAACAGCTTCGTTACGTAAGTGTATATATGACTTTTAATTTAAAATACTACCTCTTTAAATACAGGAGGCATACGAATATGACATATGAAACTTATGAGTTATATTATGAAATTGGACACAAATGTTAAAATATTTAATTTAAGTGAAAATACACTGTTTTTTATAAAATATATTAGTGAAATATTCCAATTATATTTCTATTGAATATTGTTCAGGGATCAAATTGACTTACAAAGTACGAGTTCCTCATTGCTCAATTATAAATGCCCGGAAGCAATATTTTGATTCCTGTAAACTTATTCCTGTTCACTAGGTTCGTTTACAGCTTTTTCAATTCTGGTATGTCAATGATACATTTTTGTCGGTAACAAGATATTTCTGTTTTGTTTCACACGAGATTACTTTGGTGGTCACAATACATCATTATTATCTATTAACATCTATAGTGAGTCGGGTAAACTTTCAAATGTGAAAAACATCTATTTTATTTATTCCCCTCTACAATTTCACATTGATAACACAATTCTACTTCCCTGGATGTTGGTGGACCAAGTTAGCTAGCACAAGTTGTTTAAAACTTTACAAGTCGTATTTGAAAAGATATGTGAGCAGATTTCATTAAAAATTGATAGAAATGAATATAAATATTGCAATTGAGCAGTAACATGAAAACATATATTGCGATAGGCAGAAGTTAATAATATTCTGACCCCAACCTTCATATCTATACATGAATAGGATCAAGTTTTACCCTTTTTCTCATACTCAACACTCACAATGCCGGAAACTCGGAGTTTAATGATATTTTGGCAGCAGTTAGTGCATAATAGAAAACGTGTACTGTCAAATTTTGACAATTAGTACAAGAGTTGTGAACAAACACATGAATTTTCTTACGGTCCCAATCGGGAGGAGGCTGCGAGCGGAATCTTCTCGCGAGGCGAAGGGGCAGCCCAAACCGACTACTACAACGCCTTACCAACTCAAACGCTGAAGAGCGAAAACAAGCTCGTATTACTGGTTGTTGGGCAACCAGATCGATAGCGTTATTTAGGTTCGCAGCTCTTCCATTTCGGTGCCAATTCAACACATTCCACGTGGTAAGAAACAATTCAGTAATAGGAAAAAGTGAAAGATATATTTTGATTTCAAATGACGATTTGTAAGGAAATTTTTAAAAGATTGCTAATAATAAAAGTTACCATAATCTCCTTTGCAGATATTGTTAATAATCCTATCATTTGAAAACAGGCTTGCAACTTCTCTTGGAAGAGGAATTCATTATTGATGGTGATTATGAAACAAATAGAAATGAAAAGGCCCGTTCAGAAACAGATGAATATTTCTAAAGGCCAAAAGTATTTTAAATATTGACTCTGCGTTTTCAATTGTACATTATATTTTAATAATATATGAAGCCAATAAAATAATGTTACCATGCATATGCAAATAGATCCTGTGTTGAATGTTAAACAATATTTTATATTTGTATATTGGTGAGTATATACTGGTAAATACACATCATGATCGCTTTGGTATTCAGTGCCCAGACAAATATTCGGAAATCTATTTTCAGTTCTTGCTGTTAATCTGAGTGATCCAAGGCGCGCTAGCGTCGGAAGTCGCATCGGTTCGCTGCCTCCCCACACTGCTCACCGCCCAACGGTCGGCGGAGACCTTATCATTTTTCTTAACTCATTTTCTAATTGTCGAAATCTCTTCAAAATTTGAGTATATACGTTTTCAAGTATACACTATCTGT
This sequence comes from Teleogryllus oceanicus, assembly GCA_964035755.1. Lineage (NCBI taxonomy): Eukaryota > Metazoa > Arthropoda > Insecta > Orthoptera > Gryllidae > Teleogryllus > Teleogryllus oceanicus. The sequence continues at coordinate 107,389,731 of CAXIVR010000008.1, read as the reverse complement.
TTGTTAGTCTCATAAAAATTTGATTGTTCGAGATGGTGAATGATGCATGTCAGAGAAATAGTAATTATAACTACTTTATGTAAAATGTATTATTGCTTAAAGCAAATTTGAAAGATTTTATCATTTTGTAATCTTGTGACACATTTCTTCAAAATCGATTATTCAACGCACTAGATAACAATCTCTCATCGACCTAGCGCAGCAACATGTGGTGTTTTGCAAATGGGATATTAAAATGTCAAATACTGAATTAACGTATGAATAAAAAAAATAATTAAAATTTGAGAAACCATATCTTCATCATTAGACGGTTTACAATGCAATTAATAGTTTCAAGTTATAATTGTAAAATATAAATTTTAGTTGCCATGAAGTTACCAATAAGCATTTGTACGATTTTTTGCTACAAGTTCTAGTTTTGTATTGAAACCCTTTCAAAAGACCATTCTATTGCATTATTCGTCACGTCATTTTTCCACCGAACTTTCACGTGCAAAAAAAACTTACTCAGATTTGTCAGAGCTGTTGATCCCATAGTCGCAACGATTTCACATTACAAAAGAAAGCGCGGAGATGATAGTCACGTTCTGCTACAGTGACATTCCGACTAAACTGGCAGACAGTGGCTCTCAAGCGCGACGGTTTCTGCTGATGTTTCCGTGACCATTCTAATTGGTCATTGTAATCGATGATATCGGCATTTCTTCGTGGCTAACACCACAACGAGTAATGTGCCTTATAACAAGCGTATTTTGGAACTAATTAATTGTCTCTTGGTTTTTGTGCATTTAGTGATGTCACTTCTAGAGTACCGAGATATTCAGGGAAATTAATGAAGATGTTACAAGTCGTAAATTGGTTTGCTAACAAAACCGTCAATCAGTTAAGTAACAAAAAGCTGGCTTCTCTAATAGTCGTTTATATAAGACAATTTGCTGATTTTATATTTAAGTACTCATTTCGTTTCTCTTATTACTTTCAATATAGTACGTACGCATTTCGGGACTTTCTAATAGAAGTTTGCTTCATTGGATTCTTCCTTTTACATCCTTAAACAAAAAACGAACAGTTATTTAGGGACTGCAGGTATACTTTTATCTCAACCAATATGTTCACCTTCTTAGAGAAACTTTCACTTAAATTTTCGCAGCTCTGCACATCTGTTTTGGAGCTCCATATGGTCGTTGATGTTCCAGACCATCTGTCTACTCATGTTCTTGACCTAACTGGCGTTAATTTCTTCGCCTAAGCAGACTAAGGAGGTTTTATGCATACTGTAGTACCTTCGTTTTTTGCAGAGATTTATTCAAGAATTTCAAGCAAAATAAATAGTTTTTAGGATTCATAAATACATTTAAAATATTTCTGATAATTTTTGTATCTCAATCTCATTTTGCATCAATATTTCTCTTTCTTACAATTTTAATGGTTATCTTTTAAGTTTGTTTTGCTTGTTATAGCTTCATGCAAAATGAAATTTATGTTTTTTCGTCGGTGAAATTACCCTCATATGTAGTAAAAATAGGTACAGATTACACAAAGTCCAGAATATAAATTTGAACATATTTTTTAGTATTCCTCGTGTAATTATAGTCGTTAGCGCTCTGCATAAATCGTTAGCGCTCTGCATAACAGATAATCAAATAGTGTATTCTACATGTTTAATGTCTAAAAATATGTCCTTGAACGCTGCAACAAATATGTGTGGCACAGTTGAATTGTAATTCTGATTATTCAATGTGACTAATTCATGGGGGAGATGAAACTGCATGTGTAACGTTGCATGATGAGTATTGAAGACTCGCCATTTGAATTTCAAATGATAGTTTTGATGACGTATATGAACATTGACCGATGACTAATCATGGAGCAATGTCTTCACTTATGAGCAAACAACAGCAAGCTCGTTGATTATTTCATGCAATCCTTCGTACATGGATGTCTTAACAATTGCCTACCTATTCGGTCACAGGCGTTCATCAGTGATCTCAATCACCTAACAAGAAAAGTAGAATTGCCACACGACCACCACTTGAAAAAGTGTCCATGGCAGTGTTCTATGGATTAATATAAACCATAATTATATTCGCGGGAATGTATATTTTCAATACAAGCAATATTCCTCTTGAAAATGAAAGCAATCTGCGCATTTTTTCGGCCACCCGTCCCCTTTCATCAAACCTTTAATAGCTACTAAAGCAGAATTATATTGCAATTTGAAACAATAAGTAATGGAAATAATAAGATAATTAAAATACTATTCAATATTGTACTACAAAAATTAATTCATTTAGTAATAAGCATAAGCATTTTTTGGCTTCTCTATGAGTATTACTTGCAAACGAATCAGCCTAAATTTGAACTGATAATATTTTTAAAGTTTGAAAGAAATATGAAATTATATTGTTTCATTACACTTTACTATGTATCTTATGCGCAACTGAGCTTTTGCAATGCAGACTTGAACGATCAGTACCTAAAATTTCTTGCCAACTGATAACGATCACAAATCTTTGAACATATTTTCGTTAACGATTTATCGTTGATAAAACTAACACATTATTAATGTTTTATTTTCAAGCAACGTATTTAACGCATGGAGTGTAAATTAATCGATATTTAATTTAAATTGAAACTGTAATTGAACAGATCACATAATAAAATATATACTTATCCGTTTCTATATTCGTTGAACAATTCTGGATCTGAAGTATTGCATACGCACCCATTTTGATTTGTTCTCTGGAAATGTCCAGCAGGCCTTCGGGTGCCTGATTTCCGCGCCTCTGATCTCCGCCTTGAGGAGATCCTTTGAGTGGGTCCTGGATGAGGTGCGGCGAGTGAGTGATGTTTAATTTTCTCGACCTCGGTGCCAGTAAATGTCTAGACATGTCTCAAGAATTACTAACGATTGTAGTTGTTGGCATTTCTTAAGTGGGTGTATTCTAAATTTACCGTCTCTTCTTATTCTTCCGTGAAGCAAGTGTTTCTTATAGCAAGTTCACGTAATTGGTGTTGGCAAACAATAGCTCACGTAATAAGAGTAGTTTCAGCACGTGCATGAAGAGAAATGGATCGTTGCGTAGTGTAGTCCACGTACAGCTCCGGGAATACACTTCTTACTCGAGCAGTAGAAACGGGAATGTCTTGGTTTCTCTTTTCTGTTTTTTCTACCCCATATGAATATCATTGTCCCGAAAATGATATCAACCCATTATTTTACGAGTTTCGCCGATAGTAGGTTGGGAATCTGTTTGTTTCCCGTGACCTCGTCTCATTTAAGTGTGTGGGACGTTGAATGAAGCGTTTCCTCGTCGTTGCAGGTGAAACGCGGCGATGACTTCGTGAGCGAGTTCATCGGGAGCTTCAACGGCGCGCAGGAGAGCCAGGAGTACCACGACGGCACCGTCGCCGTCGCTCCTGCGCCTGCGCCGGCCCCCGACAGCCACGGCGCCTTCGGCCACCACCACCACCACGACGGCCACCACGGTGAGAACGCCTCCAAGGGAGATGTCCAGCGTTCAGAACGGGCACGCGACGAATCTTTACTTATTGGGGAGGAGGTGCAGCGGATTACATTTCCCTTTTATTTTTTTTATATTTTTTCAATTTTATTTTACGTCAAAAAAGCAGTTAAAAACTGCGTATGACGTGCTATGGGGAAAAGTGAATTGTGTTCACATTTTCAAAATTCTACGATCCCTACACTAAGTCATATACTACTTAAATATTGAAAACAAAAGCTCCCATGTAATAAAATCTATTTTCAAGGATAAAAAGGCAATGAATTTTGGCTCTTATCCATGTTGTCCTTCGGAATACTACTTCCTGCCGCGACAACATGGAAACGATAATTTGAATAATTGTATTTCCCACTGAATTCTAGAAGACGTGCACAGAAAATGAAGTTACATTTATCTGTTTGTTTCCCCTGACCTCGTCTCATTTAAATGTGTGGGACGTTGAATGAAGATTTTGCCTTGATACCTACCTGCGAACAAGTAACGCAATTCTGCACGATGCTACTACGAACTCAGAGAAAATTACATATCATTGTAATCACGTGAAAATAACCTAACCTAACTTTGTAATATAAGGTAATCTTATCTAAGCTAAAGCAAACACGAAGGAAGATATTGAAGGTATTACAGGGTGTTTACAAAACAGACTTACGTTATTTTGAAAAGTATAAAAATGCTTTATTTTTAAGATAACCACAAGCCGGAAAATACACTATTCCAATGTTACACAAGGTCCGGAAATATATTTATTCCCATCCTTATGGAATCATTTCGACATATATACTCAGAGATGAATGTCCAAATCATTTCGGCGTAAACCACCGCGTGAGACGATATCGTAAAGGGCGCTATTGACTTTCTATAGTATTCGTTTTAGTGCCTGGCACTGCACTTGGCACTGGCACTAGCAACAAAAATGTAGTGAATGATTCACCGTCATATGAACAAGATTTTGTTGCGTTAGTTCTTGATATCAACTCCACATATTGGCGATAAAACTTGTTTCAGGTTGTATATGTTGAATAATGATGAACACAATATTATAACTCCTTCTATTTCCAGGGTAAATCTACAATTTAACTTCCTTGATTTTATGATCAACTATCAAAATACCCGGCATTGCTCGGGCTTTGCTAATATCAAATCTTTTGAAAGAGGAAAATGGACAATTTCACATAAACGCGGAAATGATAGCTATGCCTTATTAATCTTGGGCGACAATTTCTAGCCTTCGTCAGATCACTTAATCACAATATCTTCGTATACTGGTATTAGAAGCAAAACAAAATACTCAGATCTTGCTCGACAGTTAATTTTACATTTTGTAAAATAGTACCTTTCGTTTCTGCAATCTTTACACTTGCGTGATTCTTTTGACAGCAAAAGTCCTCAAATCCATTTCTCAAATAGCAGTTAGGAATGACTTACATCCAGATACAGCTTTTGAGATGTAACACGTATATGATCACTACACCACTGTACACTGACTCATTTCCCACAAAAGTTGATAAAGTCATCCGTTTACGTTCTGGTTCATGTTAGATTGATAATACTGAATATTAATACCTAGTTAGATTACGAAAGTTGGCAGAACAATCCGTGAATATGTACATTTTTTGTGCTGACAAACCTTTAGTAATATATTAAAAACGTAATCCGCCATTCCCCGAATATGTGAAGACCAGCCAACAATCCGCACACACTCATATTACATATTTTGTATTCTGTTACTTGCGTAACAACATTTTTTGGCGTTGAACGTGAAGTAACGCTTTTGAGCATTGTCAGTCGTACGTCAGGTCATGTCGAAAGTCAGTGCCTTTTATCTCTATCGGTCAGGGACACAGTGCCGTTAGAATCCGGGGATCCCAGGCAGTCACCCATTCAGGACACGAAATGTATCAAGTTGCTTAACGTTCGTGACTTCACGGAGCTTAGTTAAGAAGTCCGAATTAATTAATTAAGTTATTATTTTCTATTACACGCAACGTTCAAAACGGTACCAGCAAAGGGGCATACGGCGTCAACTGATGTCACTGCAGTACCTCTGATCAGGAAGTGCCCGGGTTTGAGACCCGACGGTGTCAGGATTTTGTGACACTAGTTAGATACCTAGGTCGAATTCAGTCGCTGTGTCGATGAGAATTACAACGGCCGGCTGCTCTGATCGGTAGTTTTTCGTGGTTTCTTCAATCAACACAAGGCGAATGCTGGAGCAGTACCCTAAGAAACGAGTCACAGTCCGCGGGCGATCGTTGTTTCGTTTTCCTTGTCTTTTCTTCATCCCTTACACACATTTGCAATTACATGCATTTCACTGCTACTTGTCGGGAGACCAGTCGAATACTTAGAGCTTGTCCCAGCTGGGGAGGTGTCCGCTGGAGCGAGATACCTGGTTGGGGAAAATGCCTGCAAGCTGACGTAGGTTGGAGCCGGATTTAGCTACCCAGCGGGGGAAGATCACTGCTACCTCCCCGATAAAACACGCATTACACAAACGGGACTCGTGGCTTTAGCAGTGGACGCTTTCAGAATGACTAATCAATCCGTCAATGCAAAACGGGTCATTGATCAATACGGATCATATCAAACATGACAGCCTTGATATGTATGATAGATGAAGATAAAATAAGCGAGAATCAGTTTGGTATTCTGTGCGAATACAGGACATCGCAGAATAAATTATAGAAACTGTTTTGAGATGTAGACGGGATGAAATTGATCGATTTTGCAACGAAATTTCATATAACGAATGTATCTACTCGTCTGTCCTGGAGACGCCGCGTCCGAGGCACAGGTGCCAACGTTTTGAACGTCAAGCTGCGATCTTCTTCATTTCGCAAGCTCATCACATGTTGCCCTGAGGAAGGCCGCAATGTGACGGCCGAATGAATGGCATCTATGCATAGGTCGCGGCATCAAGCAGATAGTGACCCCGGCCACGGAAACATACGCTTTCATTCATAAAACGAAGTTACACAAGTGACATTTGTATCTGATTGTTACTGAACTTCTTACGCACAGATGATCTGCAAGTCACGACCTGATGCGGTCGAGTAGATTTCATTTATCTACCGAACACCTGCGCACACGTGTTTGCTTATCATTCAGGGGTAAAAATCACATCTATAATTCGACTATGAAATTTACCTCTGTAGGTCCATTGGTACAAAGGAATAATTATCGAGCGTTTTACATTCCCTAAAAGTTTGAAACATTTATTCTGAGACATGGATTGGGATTGACATCCTGACAATTCCTGAGACAGGGATTGGAAGTTACATGAAGGCAATATTGTATAGAACGACATTAGATTTGCGAGCAAAGTACACGAAACATCGTTTTGCAGAAACAAACAGTTAACGGTAATCGTTTCTAAAGCTAATTGAGCTCGTTGATAATACACGAATGTGATCTGGACGTTTGTAATAGAGGTAATAAAATAGAGTCAACGTGATATAATTATTTCAATACATACTACCGATATATAAACATTTTATAGAATTTTAGAAACATAATATGACTCACATTGGCCTCCAAATAACTTCATGGTTCATCTCTGATACACACGTGCAAACTTCAAGGAACCGAAACAGTCGAGAAACTGGATTATAAGTGATATGACTAATTGTGAACGATGAACTGGATAAATTCCAAAACTTTCTCTTACCTGCATTCAAGATTTAAACGAAAACATGAGTGCCCCAGGAATTTGCGTCGGGTATGGGTGTCATTATATTTACATATCGTAATATTTTACGTATCGTGAGTATTGTGATATCGTACAACTGAAATGTTTTTTATATTCTTGGTATGCAGTGGCTCAACAACATTCACACACATTTCTTACCTCCGTGTGATGATTTCGTTCAATGCACCGCAAATAATCGATAACTTTTCCCTCATCCAAAACCCATTCTTGCTTAGTTAACACGAAATATTTGGTCATCTGGTGTAAGACACATGCGTAAATCATGTAAAGTTGTCACTTATTGTAAAATGCAAAATATTTTGGAAGAAACTATGGAAAAAATATTCTTGGGTGATTGAAAAATAATTTTTATTTGTGGAATTTGCTTTTATTTAATAAATACTGTACGAATTTCACGCTATATTTTACGGTGCTAAATAGGTGCTAAAAATTAAATTTTTATGAATAACTATTTATGTAAAAGATAATTATGTAATGTATTGGAAACATTTCTTTCTAAGACTCAGGTTACTGTATTCTACATTCGAATACATTACTACACATTCCTTTCTTTTAAATTTCTCACATTTTGCAATGGCCGACCACGAAAACTCTGTAAATATAGTTTTATTATTTTATGGAATTTCGCTTTATAAAATATAATATCAATTCGTAGTGAATTAAATTTCATTCAGTCAAACTCTTCCACTAGAAAAATCTTTGAAAAAAGTACACGAAACTCAGGAGGAAAACATTAACATAATGTGTTTTAGTTGTAATCAGAAAAATATTCAGTCAGTGTGGCGTCCTATGGTCTCCACATAACCACCAAGACATACATCATTTGGACTTAACACATTTTAGCTGAACTGTGTAGAAAAAACCTTTCACAGCCCATGCGCTAAAAGTTTGATTGACATAAAGAACATTGTGTATCGCCGGACAATTTTCCCTCCCTCGTTCAACACGTTGTCCCCATGCGTTCGCCATCGACAAGTCCATGCTCTTAGGGCACAACCGCTCCATAATCAATTATGGTGTTTCACTCGACAGTTGAATAACTCCAGTCGCTCCTCCAACCGCCCCCAATCGTTGACGAACGATCGGGTGGAAAAGAGTTTGAAAGGACGCTCTCCCTACACCTAGTGAATTAAGAAACGCGTTCCAATTTTTTTATGTGTAAAAGTGTGTAAAAGACGTACCCTTTCTTTCTGTCCTATTGAATATTTTGAATAGAATTCAATTTTATTATATGCTAATTTAAATGTCTAAGGGGTTGAGAGCTAGAAGTGAGGAAAGTGGTGATGCGTCGCACTCGCGTTTAGGCACTGGTAGCAACTGTTCAGTCCAGACTGAGACACGACACACTCGTTGTTGCTCAAATATGACAAATGGATTCCTTCCCAGATGCTCATTAGCCATCCATTTTGAATACATTAAACAGAACAAATATTTGTATAAATTAAATGTTATGGGCTACATTTTGCACATTACTGCTATATAAATATTACCTATTTACTTGCTGTGTGTTAGTTGTAATTTACGTAACACATAACTCTAGACAAATAGCAGTAACAAATAACTAACTAATAGCGGCAACAAATACAAACATACTCTGTAAAAACAAACAAAATGCAATTAACACACTAACCGAAGTACTGATAATACATTAGGAGGATACAATAGTTAACAACAAGAGTAATGAGCGGAGTAACTATCAAAGACTCACTACCTGAGAATAGGGCAGTGGCTTTGACTCCTCTGTTGTGACATCAACAATCAAAGCTACCACTTGGATAAAGGACACTTCTCTCCTTCGTAACCCAGTAGCTGTCATTCTGTTGGAAATTTTAATTAAAGTATAACGTTTGTGTAGGTGGCGGCGGCGGCGGCGGTGGCGGTGGCGGCGGTCATCACCACGACCATCATGGCGGTGGCGGTGGCGGCGGCAGCGGCGGCGGCGGTGGAGGTGGCCATCACCACGACCACCACGGCGGCGGCGGTGGCGGCGGCGGGGCGGCGGCGGCGGCCACGGCCACGGTGGCGGCGGCGGCGGTGGTGGCGCGGTGGGGAAGAGCGTGGGCGCGGGGCTGGTGTCCATCGCGCAGGGCGCCGCCGACCAGGCGCACACGGCCGTGAGCGGGCAGCACGACGCGGGCCGCCAGGCCGCCTTCGTCGCCAAGAACACCGTGGCCAACAGCGTGGCCCAGGCCGCTGCAGTCGCCGGCGCCGCGCTCGCCGGCAAGCGGGTACGTTAAGAACGTTACGTTAAGACCGCACGTTAAGAACGGCCGCTTAGCCTCACGTTAAGAACGCACACCAGCGGCGTGGTCTTTTCCTTTTTTCTTTTTCTTTTTTTAAATTCTTTTTTTCTTTTTGTTGTTTTTTCTTTTTTCTTTTTATCTTTTCTTTTTTGTTCTTTTTCTTTCTTTCAAGGAGTTACTGTTTCATCGTTTAGGACTGTTATTATTTGAACCTTTTTCAACCCTAAGTGGGAACTTCGACTTTCCACGATTATCGATACAAAATAATTCGAAACAGTCGTGAAAACTCCAGTGTTCTCTTACAGCCAGCCTTTCTCATACACGTTAAATTCATATTTCAGTTCCTGATAATGTGGAGAAATGTTGTGTATTCATAATAACGAGGGAAATGTTGAACACGCTTTTTTAAAATGTGGTGACTTGTTCACGCGGAAAGATCCGCAAGTGCAGAAAACGTACAGTATATCTATGCCCTTGCTATGGCTAAAAAGTTCAACACTTTAAACATAATCTTGCCTAAAATAAGTTTAATGTTTTGCTAAATACGTGTAGCATTGATTCGTAAGTCTATAAGATTTTCGTTCAATTTATTCTGGAGTTTGCCGTTGGCCACTTCTTCCCGCGATGTGCTCCCAGCACTGGAATTCTGACTGTTAACACGAGCCTAGGGTTCCCGTTCAATGGGATTCGCTCAAGTTTTTAAAAAATTTAAAGTTAAGAAAGTAAACAATCTTAATTATACAATTTTAAATTGCGAAGATCATCATTTACTTTCATATTAATTTCCATTACATATGTTGAAATTTTAACACCTTTAGGGTACTTCGTGTTTTTTTTCCTTAAGTTTAATCTAGCCCTGCCTGAATGTTACACATCAATTGGGTTGACGAGGCGACCTTTTACGCCATTAAACTGAAATTCAAATTCATCTTATTTACGTATAATATTAGCTTTTTAAACATTTTAATACAATGGAAAACATTTATTACATTTGAATGTACTTGTATTTTCTCAAAAGTTAGGCTGTCTATGAAAACGTCCTTTGGCTGAAATATACTCTGTGCGCACAATCATATGCCAACTTTACGCAGGGCCTCCAAGATTAATTGAAATCATATTTTAATCGGGTATTACAGTTGTTTTCCTTCAAATTGTCACTAATTTCAAAATCTTCACATCAGAAAATATCAATGCATAGCAATGCAAAAATGTTTTATGGGGAGTGGTTCAGAAAAATATTTTTCGAATATAGAAATTACAGTTTTCACCTGACTATAGAAAGTATTCCGACATGATCAATGTGAGTCTGATAGTAGTATCTAAAAGAAAGAAAACCATTTGACAACAAAGCTTTTACTTTAATATTAACGTTGTAAATTAAATACTTGGTTTTGGTTCTTCACTGGAACAATGCAAAGAAATTTGAAGTGACAGAAATTCCCGTTCTTGAAAATGTTTTATATACTTCATTACTGAAAAAATTATGATAATTATTTCACTCTTTAGAAGGTGAACCGAACTTTGAACTACTTGCAGAAGAAGTCAGTGGATTTAATATAGTTTTGGTAAACATTCAAATTGTCAATATAATAACCATTGAGTTTTTATTTAAAAAGTTCAACAATGAATAGGAATTGGTAATAAAATATTAGTTATTATAATATTAACATAAATTGTTAAAATATTTAATTTTACAGCGGAATAAAATATCATATTTCTTAGATACTTCGAGATTTGAGTGAGATAAAAATATGCGATAGTGTTCTTTGATCATATATTGCTACATTTTGAGTCAGAAATGGAGAGAATGGGGTTGAGAAAATTAGATAATTTGAATTGCTGGGTTATTATTTTGTCAGTGCGCACAAAATACTCTTATTGATATGTGAAAACAATAGCTTTTTTCGCGTAATTTTAGAGATACAGAGGAGTATCCATATTTTTGTTCACTGAGAAGTTCCTTTATTTTTCTTCTTAGCAATACATTTTCTAAATAAATGTGAGAAAACTTTAAATAGTACGTAAAAGTGGATAAGCTTCCCCAGAGGAAAGGAAATGATTCCAGCGGGAGGGCGTGCGGGGGCCTTGACGCCGATGTTCACATGTTGCGTGCGTTGCGCAGGTGATCGTGGGGCAAATGGAGGCTGCCGCGCGCCAGCTGGGCGCGCAGGTGCAGGCCGAGGCGCAGCAGCTGATGCAGGCGCAGCGCGCGGCGCAGGCGGCGCAGCAAGCGGCGCAGCATGCTCAGCACCAGGTCAGTCCTTCGCCTTCGGATTGCGTGTTGTGAGGCGATAACACGTGAATGCAAATAATACAAAGTGATTAAATTATTTACAAATTACATTCGTCTCTAAAACCCCAGTAGTATTCAATATTACTTTTTCAGTGTATTTTCAACTTCACTTTACAATATTTACACAATTGAAAAAGATAATTAATGTAACATGCGGTTTCAATTCATTAGATTACTACGATACTATGTATCATTCAAACAGATGCATGCAAATGGTTTGCAACATGACATAATTCAAAGAGGAGGAATAAATATATAATTCTAAAATGTTTATATTAAAATGAACAACGCTGTCTCTCCGGGACACTTTTGAACAGAATTTTTAATTAAATGTTCTGTACCAAGATTACCTCTTACAATATAATGCATAGAACTGAAGAAAATAATCATGAAACTGCAATAGAGTTTGTGTACATTTTATTTGCATACTAGTAGGTATCATCACATTCAGGTATCTCCCACCATCGGGATATCACCCTAGCCAGGACAAGCTCTGATCTCCGACTGGTCTCCGTCCCGAGTGTTTAAAGCGCTTAACCTGTATTCCGAGCCAGCTGTCTCACGTACATTTTATTTGCATACTAGTAGGTATCATCACATTCAGGTATCTCCCACCATCGGGATACCGCCCTAGCCAAGACAAGCTCTGATCTCCCGTCCCGAGTGTTTAAAGCGCTTAACCTGTATTCCGAGCCAGCTGTCTCACGTACATTTTATTTGCATACTAGTAGGTATCATCACATTCAGGTATCTCCCACCATCGGGATATCACCTAGCCAGGACAAGCTCTGATCTCCGACTGGTCTCCCGTCCCGAGTGTTTAAAGCGCTTAACCTGTATGCCGAGCCAGCTGTCTCACGTACATTTTATTTGCATACTAGTAGGTATCATCACATTCAGGTATCTCCCACCATCGGGATACCGCCCTAGCCAAGACAAGCTCTGAACTCCCGTCCCGAGTGTTTAAACCTGAGCCATCTGGTGGGTGCGTGGTGCGTTGCGCAGGTGCGCGCGCTGACGGCGGCGCTGAACGCGGCGACGCTGACGGCGCAGCAGACGGCGGCGGCGGCGCAGCAGTCGTCCAACGAGATGGCGGCGCAGAGCAGCATGCTGACGGCGGCCAAGCAGCGCCTGGCGACGCTGTACGCGCAGCTGGCGGCCGCCAGGCGCGGCGGGCGGCGCAGAAGGCGCGCGCCAACGCCGACAAGTACGCCGGCCTGGAGGAGCACGGCCCCGCGCACGGCCACGCCGCGCACCTGCACGCCGGCGACGACGACGCGCACGGCTTCGGCCCGCACGCCTTCGGACACCACTACTAGTTGGCCACGCGCGCGCCCTTTTGTACAATTTTTATTTTTATCGTCGCTGTCTGCTCTTGTGAATTGTTACCAATAAATCCGACCTTTCGTACAATTCGTTTTTTATGTGCTTATACTTTTTCCTTGCTTGTCACGTAAACTCCTAATTTTTCGTCAATAACAATGATTTTTGTGGTCGCTTAATAGTCCCCCCCACATCGAGCTGGACTCTGCTCATAAATCTGTGGGAGAGATAAACCTAAATTCTCCCTTCTCGTTCAGGAACCATAGTCGAAATTAAATTAGGAGAGTCTTTCTTGCGCTTAGAGCACTGAGTGAGTTTTCACTAACAGGTCATACGGATAAATCTCTTAATACGGTTATCATCTGATCATGTTCATCACGGACTAAATGGATTGGTTCAGGAGAAATTTTCTTTACTACTCGTACCTCTCTGAGAAGACAGTATTCTAAGATGTCTCTCAATGTGCCAATCCCTGGATTGTGTTCAAAGCTTAGTGTATCTCCAAAGGATGAGCGATCCTTTGTCCACACGCCAATAGATGTGACCACATTATGCCATTAGATTTCATTTTAAAATCCAGAAATAACGACCCGGGTGGTTGCGTAGATTTACCATACGCTTAGGCCAATAAGGCGGTCCTTGAAAGTCTAAGAACTGGAAGTTAATGTTCAATTAGTGAATTAAAATACTGAAAAGGTCTCACGAAAGGAAATACAGCCAGATCATAATTTGCCGCGTGTATTCTAGGTTGTAGTAATCGCAAGACAAAAATTTCACTCAAAAGTGAAAAGTGATTTTTACATTATTGATTTTTCTAAATTGGGATGTGGTTTTAATGCAATTTTCCCAAGTTGCACAAATTGTGATAGATCATAGTAGATCATACAAGTGTTGAATCATTGTAATGTAAAAATATTAAGACACATTTACGATAGCAGTTGCGCTATTAATTAATGTTCCTGACTTTAACAGTAGTTAGAGGTTACGATAATTTGCACAAACAAAAACATGAAGTCTAACTAGTTGGAGAGGGATGACATCCTAGCATCACTTTCATCTAAAGCGACAGTCCCTCTAGTATTTTTCTGAACCGTCGTTACAAACCAATGTTTGCAATTAACAGATCTATTCTCAAAGAAAAGAAAAAACGTCAAGGAAATGTTAGAAATGTATGAATATGGCGTATAACTCTTAAATTTCAACGAATACACATTAGGACATCGTATGCGGCAGAGCCGAATAAGCTATAATATTTACTCTTTGCAACAGGGGCGAGCGTGAGGTGTGTGATATATTCCATAGAAGATTACATTGTGTTTCCCTAATCTTGCAATTTCTAAAATCATGAATGGAATACAAGGGCCTTAAAGGCATCGGGAAAATGAAATGATTCCGGTTGCTAGACAGATACTTCAGTTTATTTAAAAGAACAAAGCAAGGCATACCATCAAAACATAATATTGCATTTGATTGCAAAAACCTTAAGAGTGCAAAAGATTTCATAAATAACAAATACAATTCTCCAATATTGTATTTATAGGAGGGAGATTTAATAATGCCGATGCTATTTTGTACAAGGCACTATCCCCAAATCTTACAAAAATTAAAACGTTTTGAATTTTTTGCTGCAGCAGAGACCCCCAAAAGTACATTTTTTTCTAAACCGGGTCATTTATTTACTTATATACTTACTTATGTATTTATTTATTTGCAACATTACATAACTTTGTTTATAGTATGTAAATTCTGTGTTCACTACGAACAAAGGGAAATGAAATTGTGGGTATGAACAAATGTAAATTGACAGCAACATAGCTCTTAATAAAGTTTTTCTTTCCTTCGACTGTACGAAGTAAAGGGATTTTAGGTATTAGAAAGAAAGTATGGGGGTTGGCTAAAAATATTAGGTGAAAATTTTTGTGGTAAAATCTGTTTTATGGGTTTCTGAGTTGAATAAATTAGTTTTATCATGTATGCAAATGTGTGTGTGCGTGTGTCACACATAACTGAGGCAGATTAGAAATTTTTGATCTCTATCTGGATGCACACGTCAGGAGTAAATTCCAAAGAAGTTTGAGAATGATGACGCACAGCTCAAGAACAACAAATAAAGTTCTCTCTACAACGTGGCAATAAATTATATATTTTGACAAAAACAGACTTCACAAATACCGTGTTAACGTAGCATAGCTATAAACAGTACAACAGTTGTTTAAGAACCAAGAACATCAAAAAGTTGCTCTTCCAGATCCCAACACAGGACGAGCAAATGTTTAATAAAGGCGCCCTCCTCCTTTGGAGCCTAGCGATTGCATGGCTGTGGTCGCATGCAGTTGTGTCGGGGTACTCGTGTGTATATTCTCAGAATTGTATAATTGTTAAGTTAACCGTGGTATCATAAAGATAATTACTACATTAAATTTTTCTTGACGCAATTTTTCTTCTATTTTTTATGCTATTCGGCATGTAAATATCTACGAATTTTAAGATGGATGTAGTCCCAAGATGGCTAGTTTTTAAAGTTTCTAAAGCAAATACTCAATTTTACCAATAAACGTTTCTCGTGTTGCTACAAAGGCTAATGACGTCAATTTTCTACGGAATTATTCAGATGTTGTGTTTGCAACTTTAAGATTGAAAATCAACTTGTCACAGAACTTGCCATGAACGTCCCTCTTAAAATAGTGGACAGAAGCACACCATCCCGAAATTTTGATTAAATGTACTTAGAAAGCGTTCTCCGCTAACTGAATTATACTGTTTCATTATATTGACATGGTGAATGTGCCAAAACGATCCACATTTTCAACAATCCTGAAAATTCCAATAGTTTAGTGAGATCCTAGTGGTTTTTCAATATTTTACTCCATTGTGCTGTGATATTTTTGTGGAACAAGATAGTCTCCAATTTTCAGAAGGAATATTAAATTTGTATTTAGCGTTTAGGTAGTTTTTGTCAAACTTTGTTGACCAGATAACGTTGATCACAAGACTTTGCCCTGATTTCCTCGCCTGGTGGGGATGAGGTGGGCATGACGTATTCCCTTCACTATATCTAGCAAATTCACTTGCCTCTGCTTTTCTTGGTCTCACAGTTACATAAACTGAGCTGATTGTGTTGGAAAACTGAAGCTCCATTTTTGCCCTGACCGGGAATCCATCTCATTGGATGGTCATTGTTCAAAATAATTTATTACAAGTTTCTCGTCAATCCCTCGAAATTTCAAGTTTTTTAATCAGGTGGTTTTCGTATTATGTTCGTTTGCTAACTTCACTTGGGAGGGATAACTTAGATTAAAAACTTTTTTAAATAAACAAAAAAATACTACGAAGCTTTAAACTTAATAAATTTCTCTAGTTAAGACAATACTTACATTCATTAATTAATCTCTTAAAAAGTTGGAAAGAAAAAGTCGGTTTCCATGATCTATCAAATTGAGTGTTATACCTTAAATAATTATTTTAATGCAAGTTTTCTCCTTCGTTTACGTAACTTAATTCTGTTCAGAATACATTCCTTCTAGTGTTAAAATTAGGGAAGGCCCATCTTAATAGCTTCTGCCTCATAACATGACCTCATCTCCATTTTTGCCGATCAGCTTGAAAAACTGCATCTTTGATGTTAGTTTTGTACTTATATTCACGCTGACTATTTTTATTTTTAGCATAGAATATTTTTTGTGATTGGAATGAAAAAAAAAACTTCTTGAGCTGCATCTTTTAAATTTAATATTTCCACTGCCCTTCTAATATTATTAAATATTAATTCAACGTAACCCGTTCCAAATTTATATAAGAATATGGGCGGGGGAGCTACTCATTTGCTGGAATTGGCTAAATGAAAATCATCTTTGCTACTCACAGAAACTTGTAAGTTTATTCAATGTCCATGAAATTTGAACTTGGTAACAATACGAAACGTACTTTCGGTCATGACCAGTTTCAAACCTTATACTGAAGTACACGTCTTCGCGCGCTCTTGGCCGATGTCGCCGCGTAGAACCAGTTTCATTTTTCCTGGTGTCAATGGCTCCAGGTCCAAATACCATCTTCTTTTCTTCCGTTCTGGCACAAGTGTGCTCAAGTCACTGATCCTAATCGCCTCATAAGTTGATAAGTCTTAATTAATTTGCCTTTAAAAGTTCCCACTTCTTTCTACGCGTATGCTTAAAATTTTAAAAGTTCAGTAAACTATTATCTGCTTCAAATACTCCCAGTCCTGTTGCAGACAAATTCACCTAAATTCACACTTTAAAATCTAGCTGCTGCATTCGAAATATTTCCAAGTTCCAATTTCTGCACATTACATCAATATTCAAAGTCCGACAACCATACGCTCCAAAGTAGACGTTCACAATTCCCAAACTCCCAACATCAATTATCTACACACGATCCGCACAGCACCACGGCATAAGTCGGAATGAATCCATATTCTTTTCTTTCAGCCCTTCAAAACTCGGTCTATATTTTCTACTGTTTCTTTTCAGAAAAAAATCGACCCACTTCCGTCGAAATATATTGTCATTCCATGCCTAACCAATCCCTAAATTACTTACAAATTCAACTAGCCGCACCCCGTGGTTCAAAGCAATGAAGTTTGTTGACCTTGATGACAACTCGTCTGCCGTTGCCAGGCCGCCATATTTACATATGTCTATCCTTACAATTCACCCTGTTTACAATAAATGTCACGCAATACAATGTCGCACATATTGGTATGTCACAGTAAGGACCATGTTTTTTATCCATATAGCCATATCTTGTGTTTTTTTTTCTTTTCGTGTGTTTTGCCTGAAAATATTAGTCAACTTTTATTTATTGCGTGTATATTTGATTTGAATAAATTATACTGTAAGCAATCTGAAATCATGGTAATTTTCCAATTTCTTGCGAAATAACAATGTACCATAAAAATACCACATTTTTTATATATGTAAGAGGTCACATACGTAATATAACTTGTGATCGTCCAAATTTCAAGTTGAAACTATAGAGAAAGCTCATATATTATAACTAGAGCCCGGAAGTTCAGGCATATATTTTGCCTGGATGGGGGTAAAAACACAGGAAACATTGAAAAATCACCATATAAAAGTAATTATTGTAAAAAATTAATCATTAAAATATTCATATTTTTATTCCAACTCTAAAATTTACATTAGCACTTACGTGGAAGGAAAATATTTCTTATTTGCAATCTTGATTGCAGGTGATCATCAGGTATGACAACTACGAATTTATTTTACTCTCCTCCCTGTTTCTAACAAATTCTATTGTGGAATGCCTTTTGAATGTTGAAATGGTATCGTGAGAGCGGAATTATAGATTTCGTTCTTCACACTTGTGTAATCGCCTGGAGGAAAGACAGAACAAGAAGGAATTGAGAAGGGTTAATCATGTACAGACAGCTCTATTCTCTGAAGGGAGACACAAACATGGGATTTCTCGTGAGCGAACATGTCCGTCAACAACAATGAAAAATATCGCACATTATTCCTGGTATCATTTTATTTCTTTTTTAAATTTTTAAAACAACCAGACCCTGGAGCCTCGGCGTCCATTGAAAAACAATACATGACCTACCTTCATGTTGTCCAGGCTTGTAGGTATGTTTCCATTTCAGTAGAGATTGGTACCAGGGAGGGAAAAGGGAAAATAAGAACGTAAAGGCACAAATTAGGCAAAATGTCAAAAATAGGCATCAGAGGCAATAGGTAAAAAAGCCAAATGAAATTCCCATGAAAACAACTCCAGAAGTTAATGTGAGTGTTCCAATTTGTGTGTTTATGTTCCAATTTATGTGAGTCCTATTGTTGAAAGTCATAAAATTGTATCAATAATAAAAAGGCATTTTGCCAAACATCCGGGCATTTTGTCAATCTAAGGATAGGATTTCTCAATCCTTGCACATAAAAAACACTTATTTTGAATGTATAGTTTACATGCATATATATATATATATATATATATATATATATATATATATATATACAAATGTGCAAATTGTGCACTTTGATAACAAGGTACAAATTGTGCACTTTGATACACGTTGCTGCAAAATAACCTGCCTCTATTTGTTACATAAGATGAAGAAAAGCGAAGGAGACCTTTTGTCGTTCATTACCAGTTATCGCAAAAGATCTGCCTTTTTGACCGAAAATCATGCCAGTGTCAAAGGTGCTTTAAATCGAACACTGTTAAGTTCTAATGTGTTTAGTATGCTGATATTTTTGTTTCAATGTGTGCACTTCTGATTGCAAATTTGATGTTTCTCAACCGGTGCGTTAATTAAGAGCTCGATCGCATTTACTCCCATCGTTAACTGAAGGACATCTTTCAAGCAACTGAACAGTTGCGAATTTTCACAGAAGCAAAGAAGAGTCTAGAAGGATTTGCTCTTCGGAAATTGGAACAACACAGATCGATGATGATGTGAACCTGATGACAAAGAACTTTGATGTTATGAATCTGTTTAAAAATGTAGTTTGTATGTAACGTACCCATTTTCCCTCAACAGTTCATGAAGATTTGTCATGATTTGGTATAAAACTATGTAATATATTTGAACCTTAATATACACTATTTTTGCATCTAAACATGCACCTATTTTTTAATATTTTGGCACCTATTTTAGCTCCTAAATTAGCAAATATTTGCACCTAAAAGTCCGGCCTCTACTTATTACTATACCCTCTGCCTACGAGCAATGCTACAACGTCTCGTTACTGCCATCGAACAAAGAAACATTATTTTTTGCTGATTTCATCTTTTTTACTGTCATTTTAATGGTACTTCCGTTAAATAATATTTACGAGATGAAACAAATATTTTCCATCGAATTCCTGAGTGGCTGATTTCTTCGCTCAAAAATTGTAATATCAGACGTTACGAGACGAAATCTAAGGTTCATGTGACGCCTGTCAGCACCATTGTCGGTTCGGCGATTTCGGGATAACAAAGACAGATATTTCCTGGTAAAGAACAGTACAAACCAAACGCTTGCACGCTGATTTCTTGTGAACGAATGGAAAATAAAGCCTTTATTACATCATTAACATATTCAACAGCTTGAGTTGTTCTTCCGAACTGGTTTTGATCATTTTTTTTGTTATTTCCTTTGCTTTCAGGGCATTTTAAAAAGAAATTAAAAGTATTTTATTGATGATTTTTTATGTTTTAGGTCATAAAATCCAACCCTAATAAAAACAATCTCTAAAATAAAACTATGTTTAAAAAAAGTAGTAAATAATGGTAAACATACTACATTACTACTCAATTAACATTAGTGTTGGAACAGAATTGCATTCTCTTGGACAGAATTGCATTTCCCTTTCTGAACTCCATACTTTGTTAACACAAGTAGAACATAATTTAAACTCACGGCCCATGGCCGCTTGTTCTGAGGATACAGAAGCCTTCATTTCATTTATGGACACGCTCTCAACTCATTGGCTTTTGATCACGAATCAGAGCAAGAGTTAGCGACACCCCGTCGTTATCATACAGTGAAATCGATATCACACAGTGAACAATTGAACATTATTTGGAAATTCTGGACTAGAAACTACCTTACTACACTACAAGCGCGGACAGAATGTAAGTCTGTTTCTCCAAATTTAAATAAAGATGATCTAGTCCTTTTAATTGAAGATTCTCCGCCCCCGCTGTGGAAAATTGGAATAATTTCTCAGTGTCTCCCGGACGCAGTGGGCCAGGTTCGCATAGTGCAAGTCAAAATCACCTCAGGCGTGACCACAAGACCAGTACAAAAATTATGTATTTTACCAAAGAAACTAATACTCTAATTATAGTTTCCCCCAGGGGGCCATTCGTCAATATTGCCACGGGACCTGGCGCTCCTGGGGATTTACGCCTTCTCGGAGCACACCCACGTCTAATCATGCAAATATTTTATTTATTTGACCTTTTCATTTTCCGTTCGAAAAGCTAGAAAATTTTGAGTCAAAATACGATTTCAATTCGAGTGTCAATTTAATTCTCACCGCTTCCCCCCAAAAGAGCGCCTACGACCCTTATCGCTCGTAATTAAGATGAAATTTCCGCTCATTTGAATGGAATTTAGGCTTATCGTTCTTGGCAGGTAGGGTTCTTTAAATACCCAGTCTCAAGAACGTCAGAATTGAGCAACCTACTACTACAATGTGCTCAAGGCAACCCATTTTGTGGCGCAGAGGTTAAAAAATTGGAGCAACCTACTACTACAATGTGCTCAAGGCAACCCACTTGTGACGAAATCGAGCCCCAGTTGGTGCGCCATTTTGAAATAAACTGCAATATATTTAAAAATAACTACCTGAGTCGAGGAACCTGAAAAGCAAATATCTTTCTATCTTGCTAGTTCATTTCTAGAATTGGTCTCCATGAAAATCATATATTCATTTCACAAAAACATGGAAATTTATTAAATAATTTAAAACAATTTTGGTATTGTATAACTTTATCTAATATAAAATTAAATCTTTGCCATGACGTTCCAACCTTATAATGTCTTCGCGCGCTTTTGGACCATCTTTATCCATCTCCGACGCCGCCGTCCTCAGGTCCAGACACCATCTTCTCTTCTTTCTCGGAAGCACACTTCGATCACCGTTCGTCAGATCAATAAACTATTTGCTGCTAACATTCCAGTCCAATCACTGACAACTTCGCCTAAGCCCTCAAATACCTTACTGGAATGATGGAACATTACGTACGCACCTTCCGACTCTTTGCCCGTTGCATGGGGTTCCTCAAGGATCGATTTTAGGCCCTATTCTGTTCCTACTTTACGTAAACGATATGCCCTCGACGATTCTAAACGGAAGAAGGTTCTCTTGCGGATGATACGAACATCCTTTGCAATAAAGAAAGAGTAAATAGTACAATATCAGATGTTTCAAATTGGTTCCAAAATAACAAATTAATAGTAAACGAAAAGAAAACGGTTTTAATGCAGTTTCCATTTCAAATAAACAATTTGTGCTCCATTGAAAATGAACAGTGTACCATTGACTGATGTTAAGGCAACAAAATTTTTAGGTTCTCAATTCAGTCAAACCTTAAATGGAACGTCCATTTAAATGAATTGAACACAAAATTAAGTTCATTATGCTACGCGTTCAGAATTCTGAATTCAGTCAGCCTTCATACTGCTCGTTGTGTATACTTCATTCCCGCCTGAGATATGGCATAATATTCTGGGGAAATACATCTTATAGCTCCCAGACTTTAGATTACAAAACGAATTGTACGAATAAGAACCAAATCCCACCCACGTGATTCATGTGCCTCTCTTCATTAATCTAGTAATTCTACCATTACCGTGTTTTTATTTACGAATCAGTGGTATTTGTAAAAAATGACTTGCTCAAGGGCGGGAATATATTTTCAGAATATGCTGAAGTCTATTACTATAACACTCGACGTAGAAATCATATTCATCAGGTGACAGTATCAAGCTCATTACAAAAATTCACATACAATACATTATTTTACAACACTTTGCCAGATGACATTAAACGATTAAATTCAATAGAAAAGTTTAAATCCCAAGTAAAATCGTTTCTGCTACATAACTGTTTCTATACAATTAGAGACTATACTGAGCCTCACAAGAAAAGTACATTCATTTTAACAATGATACATAATGCATTATTTACCATTTGGACTGTATAAATGAGTATAAACAACCTGTAACAACTATTGTACTACAGCTTCCGGGTCAATGACCCCATCTCGATCAGGTTTTCGTCCAGTTTCCTGATCCATTGAGTAAATGCTGAGATGGCCCTTTTTTGCTTCTGGACATAATGTAACTTCATTTTCTGTGCAGTTTCTAGAATTCAGTGGAAATACAATTATTCAAATTATCGTTTCCATGTTGTCGCGCAGGAAGTAATAAGAGCCAAATTTATTGCTTATTTCTCTTTGAAAATAGATTTTATTACATGGGAGTTTTTGATTGTTTTTCTCCTTTCAAAATTCAAAATTTATTGCTTATTTATCCTTGAAAATAGATTTTATTACATGGGAGTTTTGTTGTTTTTCTCCTTTCAAAATTCAAAATTTATTGCTTGTTTATCCTGAAAATAGATTTTATTACATGGGAGTTTTGTTTTTTTCCCTTTCAAACATTCAACATTTAAGTAGTATATGACTTAGTGTAGGGATCACAGAATTTTGAAAATGTGCACACAATTCACTTTTCCCATAGCACGTCATACGCAGTTTTAACTGTTTTGACGTAAAATAAATAAAAATCAATGTCCCTCCAACTCGTTCACATGAAATATTTTAAACTTCACCGTCACATTAGTATTCAAATTTTGATGTTCTCTCAATATCCATTCCTAGTAGATGCTTACAAGACCCCAAAGAAAACCCTAACATTAATTGGAGCACGATCCGTTCATGAGCACGGCATCAGTCAGAATGAATGTCTCTGTATTCTTTCAGCCCTGCAAAGCTCGGTCCATTTCTGATTGTTTATTTGCAGATAACACTTCGTACCTAGCCAATCTCTAAATTTCTTGCAGAATGACCTAGCCGTCTTCACGACTGTCACTACTTTTCGGCCAATCCTGAATTCTATACAGAATTAACTAGCCGTCTCCGCGATTGTCACTGTATGAAGATGTTGACCTTGACGACGGCTCGCTTACCGTTGCTATGCTAGCATATTCACATAATTTATCCCTTTAATTGACGCCATTTATAATAAATATTTAAATATTCAGTGACATATTGGTATGTCCAATATATAAAAAGTTCTTTTCTGGTCTGTAATGCTCAACAAGTACTCCAACGAATTTCCGCCACACTACTGCGGAAGAAACTGATTTCTATATACAGTTGATATTTTTAAACCTGATGTACCAAATTCTGCATATTTTGTGTTATTTACAGGTTCTTGGTTCGTTTTATACTATTTGACCCTTTTTTCTCGTATTGCCGACACGTCACGCACGTGTGTTAAGTTACATTTAATGTTATCTACAGGTCCATAGTTCGGTTTCTTTTGACTCCTCTTTTGTATTGCCGACACGTCTCGCGTGTGTCTTAAGTTACTAGTCATGACTGCGTGCGGAAATACGAATGAGGGAGATTGTATCGTGTTGCATTGTCGTTCTTAATATGTTGTCTTTATGTTCTATCTTTTATTTTATACTGGTGGAACGACACGCGTTGGAAATTGAATTTTCAAGTAAAGTGTTTCAAAGCGTTTGCGCAGCAATACAAATCATTGTGGACATATCTTTATTCGTTAATCTCCTAACCTGTGATGGTTTTGAATTTTTATATTTTATACTCTCCTCTTGGGATATCTCTTTCGCTTATTAACGAGGCCTCTCTCTCAGAACTTGCAGTCTACTAAGCGCATTGCACTAAGTGGCAAAGCGCATTGCACTCTTTGAATCGCGAGTTATCATGCTACCGTACGTCGCGAGGACGCGTTTTAAAACACAGGCTTCTATTGCGTGCCTCGAAGGGAAGCTAATATGCATTCAGCTTAACAAGCCACTTGCCAGCGTCACGCACGCTACTTCATTCCTTCATGTTCCCTATTTGAGCACCGGTTTGAACCTTCGATGTTAATCTCAGTCTCCGCTGGCAACAGTGTTAAATCTATTTGCAGCTTTCCTACAGTGAGTCGGCCGTTCACATCGGGCCCAGTTGAATTCCCTTCGCAGGCGGGAATAATTGGACATCATGCGGCCAAATTTAATTCAAATTGGGCACCGTATTTTCAAATTTATCATTACAACAATTCCTTGTCTCTAATTAACAGCAAACAGTCAAATTTTAAACGTCCCGCATCGGACTTTTAAATATTTTTTCGGACAATATTTTTCTCTTCAAAAACGGCGCGTTTACGTCCAGAGGGAAAGACAAAAACATCTTTCGTGTGAAACTCTTTGGAAGGACAAACAATTGAAGAGTTGAAATGCCTTCATAGACGCCCGCGAGATCGCGCCAGATACTGGAGACACTGTAGAATGTCAACATTCCGAGAATTAAAAGTTTTCCAAATAAAGGCGCGATAGAATAGCATTATTTAAAAAAAGAATGTGGCCGAACACAGTATCGCGGTTACTCAACTCGCCTCGCTCAAGTAAAAAACCGTTACGATGCACGTACATATGCTACCGACTATCAGTTTAATTATGCAAGATTGGTATTGTGAACACAGCTGAGAGACATTGGCGAGCAAACGCGCTCCCATTGTCGAGATTTCGAAACAGTGCAACGATTATATATATATATATATATATATATATATATATATATATATTATATATATATATATTGAAACCCCCGCGTTTCCACCAAAGAAACGGCGAGGCATCAAGCAAGAACACGGCAGAACGGTTGCAAGAGGGCACTCGCTAGCCAGAAAAACGGTTACGAGCGGCGAAGGGTGGTCGGTTGGCCCAGAGCGTGGAACGACGCCGCGAGGAGGCAGTGTCTGGCTGGCCGCCGGCGAGGAAGGACGTATCTGGAGCTGCTCCGCGGTCGAAAAGCAAAAAGTATCGCGAACGAACGAGTGCAGAAAGATTAATTGACGGACAATTTGTGTTTGATAACCATCAATAGTCGATCGGACATATTGCCAGAGTGATAGCTAATATCAGGAGTACCACAAATTAAAAGAACTTGCGTGCAGAGGAGCACAACCCGAGAGTCCCCAGCCGCCGACGCTCGTAGGGAAGAAGTAACGGTAAATATTTCTTCGGTCGATATAAGATCGAGAGACCAACAGTGATTCTGGATGATATAAAGAAAAGGTAAAGACCACCATAGATATTGTATCATTAGTGATTTGTATAGAATTAATAAATAGTTCAGTTTACTTTGTTCACGGAACAGTGGTGTTTGATTAATAACCCGAGCCCATTCACGAGAAGAACACCTGTCCATTCAAATAAATTTACTGGGACAACCCGGCCTACCCGGTTTGTCAAGTTGGCGCCGAACAGGGACTCGTGTATTTAAGAAATGGCTCAGGGGATTAATTTAACAGGGGTATTTACATAGTGTTGCAATAAATTAAAGACAGTACCGAGAATTCATATAATTGGGGGAATAAAACTAATGACTTTTGAATTAAAAAACTGTAAAATTTTTAAGAAACATAACAGTTTGAACAGGAAATATTAAAATAAAACAGTGTGCATGTGCAGTTGCTTACTGGAAAGTAGTAGAAATTTATTATTGTCATTTATGTAAAGGTAAATACTGTTGAGGAAATATAAAGCAATTATAGAAATATTGACAGGCAATGGTAATTGTGAATGTAAATGTTATTTAGTTAAATATGGTCAGTCAATCAGAAAACAGTATGCAGAGTACCTTATGTTTTGAAAAGAGAAACAGTGTGTATAAATATCGTGTTTTAGAATAATTATTTGTGTACATGATAACATACTATAGTTAAGTGAATTGTTTTCAATATTGATAAAGAAAGGGAAATTAGTAGAATTTGTAGGAAAGTGTAATGAATACAAGAGAAGTTAATGTCTTTTTGGTGTAAATTGTATATGCTAATTATTTTGAGCATATGGGATGAATCTTACAAGAAAAATTGTCAGAATCATCTAAAAGGAGTATAGCCCAGGTGTGAGGGCATTGTTTATTGGGCAGTGAATGGAAGAATTAGTAGTGAAGGAATTAATATTGATTTGTTGGAATGTTGGGGTATTTTTGAAACTGCATACAGTATATTTTGTGTCATTTTGAGGAAGCTGTAGGAGTTTGTGAAATGAGACTGTGGATTATTGTTGTGAATTGAATTCAAGTTGTGTATCCAATGTTTTCAGGAATTTTCCAAAGTGTTATTTGTATTATTTTGATATGTGATGTGTTTTATGAAGGGTATTTTTGTAGTGAATTTATGTGCATAGGTGATGTTAACTTTGTTTGCAGAGGGGATATTTGTATGTCATTGTGTAACTGTATAGTGAAAATTGGGTTGGTCTTTGAGACTATACAATTGTGGTTTTCATAAAAATTTAAGACGAATATGTATTCAGCTAATCCCTATAATCACTGATGGGTTATTGTTTCAATACAATTCGGAATTAGATTATCAAATTTGGGGGAACAGTTGCAGTAGTATTGCGACGTAAACGAGCTGGGGGCGGCATTGCAGCGCGGAAGCAGAAAAAGCGATTGAGAGAATGAGTGAACGATACGAAGCAGCGAAGACAAGAATTGATTGCGACAGCAAAATGGGGGCTCAAGGCGACGTTAGAACGGAATGAGAAGATAGGGGGTTGTAGAAGACTCGGATGAAGGAATCGGCGGAAGTACGTTCCTGGATGTAGGTCCTGGAGTTGGAAGTAAATTAGAGGACATTGGGCGATTGTTTTGATGAAGAGGAAAAAGTCACATCAACGCCGATGAACCAGGTAGCAGGGAACCCAAGTCAGGAACACAAGCAAAGATATCATCAGATTTGATGTTAATAATAAAAATGATTAACGACCGACTTGATAAAACGGCAGAGGAACAAGAAAGATCCAAAAGCAGTTTGGGCGATTAAAGGGGTGAAATCGGCGAAGAACAAAAGAAGGTAATCGAGGAACAGAGAAAGACCCGAAAAGGCTAATGGCGATTGAAGAACGATTGAGAAATTAACGGAAGAACAGGATGGGAAAGGCGGAACAACAAATTACGAATTGAAAAACAAAGAAGGCAATCGAGGAACAGAACGGAAAGTTAAGGGAGGAAATTAAAAACAAATGGACCTATTAACAGCAAATCGAAAACCCCAGCAGAAAATGAAGAAGATAACGGAACAGGTCGAGATTAAAAACCCAAAATCCACCGCCAGTAAGTTTGTAGAGCAGGATCAGAAGATAAAATCCAGATTGACAAATGGGGGGAGTTGAAAAACCTACATCAACAACTTGAGAAAGATTACGCACAAAGCAAGGAGGTGCGCAAAGGAAAAAGACACCAAAATGATGCAGCAATTAATTAAAGAAGAAATAAAGGGAGATATACGAATGTGCGAAAAAAGAGTATCACCCCCAATCGGATGGGGAGCTAATCAAAGAATGCCGGACGACGCCGATCAGTGGGCGGAATACCCATTTTCGCCCCCGAAATCATTAAGTTCTCGGAGAGGGTCAGAAAACCCATGCGCATTCATGCGGGCAGCGGAACGACACCTAGCCGTGATCAACATATCGGAAAGATGCAAGGCCCATTTTTTGTATTTGATGTTGGAGGAATGCCGGACTTTGGGCGACACTTTGATGTATTTCCGGGACGCTGAAGGAATTTAAAGACCGATTCTATGAGCGGTATTGGAACGATGAATTCAAATGAATGTGAAGTTAAATCTAATGAATGGTTATTATACTCCAGTCGATGGGAACTCTGCGGAATATGCGACGCAACGTTTGGGAGATTTAGACACTAGTCCCCAATGAGTGATCAAGAAATTATTTTATTGACACGTCAGTTTCCGTGTCGACCCAAAAATAATTTGGGAAGTTCGAACCATACCAATTTAGAGAGCTTATGAACGCATTAGGAGGATATGATTTAACTTTCCCAATACCCCGAAGAATAAGAGGGAAGGGAAACGTGAACGCGGTAAGAACGGAACCAGTCAATGGCAAGGAATGGTGGTGCAGGCAACCAGTGGACGCGAAGAGATAGGAAGCCGGTGAACCGGAACCGAGTAACCGAAGACCGGGGGGTGGACAAGACCCAAACCGTCGAGAAGAAGAGAGGAACGAACCAAAGGGCCAATCAATAAACCCGGCCTGGCCCAAGTGGAGGACAGGGAACATCTTTAAACAGATAGAGTCCGTGATGACAGCGACCCATGACGTACACAAGGGAAAAAAAGAGCTGAATGTGGTCCCTATCAATACATTAGTCGGTGTCCATGAATCACAACCGTGGCAGAGAAAAAAGTTCGGAAGTTCAGGGAAAAAATGTCCACGATCAAAGTAGAAATGCAAGGGTGGTAACGGAAGCACTGGTTGATACGGGATGTACACAACAGTTATATCAGAGGAATTTTATAATGAGTTGATTGCGAAAGGAAAGCAAATGTGTTTGCCCGAATAGGGCGTACGTGATAGGAGCCACTCAGAAGAAGTCAAGCCTATCACGAAACAAATAATGTTTAATGCTGAAATTGGCGATCAGAGTACGAAGTGGTAGCTCTAGTAGTAAAGAAGTGTTGATCCGATGATTATAGGGACGATTTTTTATCCGAACGACGCGCGATTATTGATCTTGACCACGGGTGGTAGAACTAGGAAGCCAGAGAATCGAGATGGACATGGAATGGGAGAGTGAAATATGTACGGGCGTGTTATCGAGGAGGGATAAAAAGAAAGTTTGGGAAACAACAGGTTGACCAGATGAAGTTTTGGGAAGCCCGCAAAAAACCAGGCTGTTGACCACGATAGAAAAAAAAAGGGTATTTCCAGAAGAATCGGGCACCGATAAAGGGATTTGAATTCGTATACAACTTAAAAGATTACACTCCCTTTAGGCAGCGAAACACCCGATACGAGTATGGGCAGAAGTGCAGAGTTGCTGGCATCCATGGTGAGCGACGGCATTATCGAAAGAAAAGACGTCACACGAATCCATTGTAATCGTAAAAAAAGAAGGACGGGGGATTGCGATTATGTAGATGCTCGGCGGTTAAATCAGTGACGCTCCCATTTAGGATGCACCCCTGTCAGTGGAAGAAGCATTACAAAGATTTGGGGTATATGATCTTTTCATACAGATTTCAGTAAAAGCATTGGCAAATCAAATTGGGAAAAAGACCAGAAATATACGGGTTTTATTCAGGGAATATGCTGTGTTTTGTAGAGTACCGTTTGGGCTGGAATAGCGACGGCACGGGTTCAGTGCGTAGATCAAATTTACAAGGAAGATGGGAAACCCAGTCACAACGTACGTGGATGATATTGTCCTGCAGGCAAAAACCATCGAGCAACACTTCAAGATTTGCAAGAACTGCTCCAGATTCTACAAAGAGAATAACCTGGTGTTAAATCTGAAGAAATCAACGTGGTTTCCCCCAAGAAGATTGAATTCTTGGTGCTCATATCAACCGAAGGAATAAGCATTAGACCAGAAACCTGGAAACTGAAAATCAAAACCGCACCGGGAAAGAATAAGGCGTGCAGGTTCAAAAACGTCAATTATTACTCGAGATTTTGTCCAAAATTTGGGACGTTATGTATCCGTTCTACCCAATCAAAAAAGGGGCAAAATGGGAAAAGGATGACGCCTCCAGGTAAGTGATAGCGCCTACCAGGTGATAGAGTAAAAGACATGTTTTATAACGCTCAAGCCACCGATTTTTTAAAAGCATGTATCGTCCAAACTGACAGCAGCGACTTTGGGATTGGGGATGCTGTACCAGTTATCGATGCAGAAAATCGTGTCTATTATCAGCCGAACCCTGAAGGGGCCCGATTACGATTTCGGCGACGGAAAAGAAGCCAACGCTATAGTGTGGGCAATATCCAAATTTGCCGTATTTGAAAGGACGACATTTCAAAAACGCTGACCATCAAACATTAACGTTTTGAGTAGATACCCCTTACAAAACGATCGGCTACATCGATGGGTGATGGCATTGCGAAAAACTCATTCGATATAGAACATTGCAAAAGAACTAATAACCATTTGCGGACTTATTAAGCCGCAAAGAGCCAGGTAGGAAGCCAGATACGCCCAAAGCGAGAGAATTTCAGGTAATGGTGATCGATTTGGGCATATCAAGATCACCGTTATTTGATTGGGGGGGACTTAGTAACATTACAAGAAAGGGATGATGAAATCTACAAGGTAAAAAGATTTAAGAAGGACAACTAGCAGGACGACGTGGACGAAAGGGGACTAGAAGAAAAACAACACCTGGAAAGTATACAAAACAGTACGTCAAGACCAGAGAATCCAGACACTTTGGGGGATTGGGTTCCACGAAATGTACTGGTGAATTAATTGAATTCGTGCAACCGTCGTTGGACATTTCGGGAGAAGACATTCCAAAAAATAAACATGCTATTGGAAGGGAATGGGGGGCAAATTGGAGAACAGTAGCTCATGCATTACGTGTCTCAAAGCTAAATACCCAACCGCAAATATGACGGCGATGCATCACATTATCCAAAGAAAAACGAGTTGGCTGCTTGGATGCATACGGACCTTTGCCTCGAACGACGAACGGGAATAAATACATTTTGTAATCATGGATGTCTTCTCGAAGTTCTGCAAGATATCCAGTGAACAAAATTAACTCAAATAATTGCTTGAACCCCGTGAAAAAATTTATTCAAATGCGGGACGTTCAAACAGATTTATCTGACCACGGAACGATGTTCACCAGGAAAGGTGGATAGAGGGCATACAGGGGATGGGGCGATACCGATTCATTCTACTGTGAGACACCCCCATCAAATCCGTCAGAACGGATAATGAAAGAATTATCCAGACTATTTAGAACATATTTAATGAGAATCATGGGAAGTGGAATGAGTTAATACGGGTATCAATCGCTGGGTGAATCAAATTCCTCATGACAGTATTGCATGACGCCCTGGGAAGCACATTTCCAAAGGAAAACCCCCTCACTACTATACGCTCTGGAGAAAGTCACTCAGGAAGGACCACCAAGACACTGGGCAGATATGTCGAACTTAGTGCAAGGGTAAGGACAGGAAGGCAAAATTAAAGAAAAAAAACATATGAGTTACGAGGGCAGAAGATTGTTGCTGTCCCAAAGTTTCTAACCTAAACTAAAGGGTTTTGCAAAATTTTTTCCATTTATGAGGACCTACATCATTGAACAGATAACAACCAAACGTGCTAAATAGTCAACGATACAAAAGAAGTGGTGGGACATTATATTTTTAAATTTAAGCCTTTGCCCCAAAAAGAGAAGGGAATGGGCAAGAATAGCCATTTAAGTCATTGAATTTTTCCCGGGAAAATCCACAAAGAAGGAGGGGAAAACGCACCGTTTCACCAAAGAAACGGGGAGGCATCAAACAAGAACACGGGAGAACTAGAGCAAGAGGGCACTGCTAGCCAGAAAATTATGAGCGCGAAGGTGGTGGTTGGCCCCGAGCGGGGAAGACGCCGGAGGAGGTAGTGCTCCTGGCCGCCGGCGAGGAAGGACGTATCTGGAGCTGCTCCCCGGTCGAAAGCAAAAAGTATCGCGAACGAACGAGTGCAGAAAGATTAATTGACGACAATTTGTGTTTGATAACCATCAATAGTCGATCGGACTATTGCCCGAGTGATGCTGATATCGATCCACAAATTAAAAGACTTTGGTCAGAGGAGTAATACCGAGAGTCCGAAGCCGCCGACGCTCAGGGAAGAAGTAACGGTAACATTTCTTCGGTCGATATAAGATCGAGAGACCATCAGTTCTGGATGATATAAAAGAAAAGGGTAAGACCACCATAGATATTGTATTTAGTAATTTGTTAGAATTAATAAATAGTTCAGTTTACTTTGTTCACGAACAGTGGTGTTTGAACAACCCGGCCCATTCCCAGAAGAACACCTGTCCTTACAAAAAATTTATGCAGGACAAGCTGGCCTACCGGTACGTCACAAAAAATATAAAATTTTAATATATATATTATATATATATATATATATATATATAGTGAGTCATTAATCTAGCACCCTGTAACTTTTGAACGATTCAAGTTATTAATCAGTTTTCAGAACTGCAAGAGGATTGGAACACGGGATTCTTTATATTTTTCCACTTGTATTTAGAGATATTTGAGGTAACTTTTTTTTATTTATACATATTTTCAGTATACCATGAAAGCGTAAAAGACTATTAAATGGTATACTATCTTTCATATGTTAGATAAGCGTTTTGAGTAATTTTGCTTCTTTTGCGTCTCATGTTTAAGGATATTTTGAATGTAAAGCCCTCCCTGAAGGCCACAACGCTCCACAGCAAACGCCGGGTCGGCAAGAGAAACTGATTGTAGTATTTCATAATTCACTTTTCACATAGACTTTTTACATAACACATTCACTTTTCCTAGCACGTCATATGCAGTTTTAACTGTTTTTTGACGTAAAATAAATAAATAAATAAATAAAAAAAATAAATAAATAATAAAAAAATAAATAAATAAATAAATAAAAACCAATAAATAAATAAATAAATAAAAAACCAATAAATAAATAAATAAATAAACAAATAAATAAATAAATAAATAAATAAATAAATAAAATAAATAAATAAATAAAAAAAAAATAAATAAAAAATAAATAAATAAAAAATAAATAATACCAAACATATTTCAAATATTCACAAAACTGTTGAATTTTCTCCCCGAACTTTGCCATCCTCCATTTCATATTTTTGTCTTTAGTTGATTCCCAAAGGGAAATTTAAGGATTGAAAAAAAAGTTTTCATACGTATGTATTGTAATAAAATTGTTTTTAAATAACTCCATTAATGGGTTTTACATCGGAGGATTTAAAGGTATCTTGAAACAAAACACATAAGGGATAAAAAATTAAGACTGTACAGAGAATTACATTTCAAGCAAACAATTTAATGTTAAAAGCATATAATAATAACGGGGTTAGAAACATAGGGGTAGTTATTATCATTATCTTCCACAGTTTTCATTTCATAAGTGTTTTTATATTCGCATAACAAAAAAAATTTTGAAAATATTAATTTTTCTTTACAATCGTAATAATTTATTATTATTATAGTGTTTAGTTTCCGATCCCATTAAAATCCTTTGGAATAAAAATCCCCTTTTAAAAGAAGTTGAAATAACAATCTTATTTCAATACACACTACTTTTGACAAATCCATATTTTAAATCTTAATACAAAATATCTGAAAATGCGTAAAATAGCAGAGTTCAGAAAACTGCAACAGTTTTGTGAATATTTGGAATGTTTTCTTCTTTCTTCTTCTTCTTCACTTCACGGATAGGAAATTCCTGTTCCTGCTTCATTACACATCTCTTTCGTGGACGGCCATGTCCCTTCTTCCCTGGTCTGTACAGAAAGGCATGTCAGGATCCTTCGTGGACATTCTTCCCAAGTGCTGATCTGTATTCATTTACTTTTATTGATAGAAAGTATATTAAGTTCCTGTCTGATATCTTCGTTTATATAGTAGCAAATTCCTAAGTTCTTGCCCATTTTTTTTGATAGTTTTTCTCCAAAGCATCCAACAAATTTGGGAAATTATCTGTTTTTCTATTCGGGCGTTTAGGTCTCCTGCAATTATTATGTAATCATTTTGTTACATTTATCTAAACTCCTTTGAAGAGTTTTTACAGTTCCTTTAAAGTACTTCCAATTAATGTTGTATGTATTTAAGGTTGGTGGGGGAGATGGGGGAGGTTTTTCTACGCGAGTTGATATTATTACTGGTAAATGATCTGATTCTAGTTCATGATACGTTGTAGATATGAATTGTGTTTTAATATTTGTGACTGCTATGTCAAGTATGTCTGGACTTTTGTTTGGATCATATGGGTAGTACGTGGGTTCAATTGGTGCTAATATGTTGAGATTTTGGTTCCTTTTTATGTTGTATAAGTATCTGCCAGCGGGATTCGTAGACCGATATCCCCATGAGGTATGTTTGGAGTTAAAATCTGCTGCAATAATGAATGGATTTGGTAGTTGTAATAATGTGGAAAAGTTGCTGCTATTGGTTTTTATATTTGGAGGTATGCAGTCACTAATGTTAATATCCTGTTATTATTATACTTTACATTTATTCCTACTTTTTCGAGACCGGGCGTGTGTGGTAGAGTAATCTGGTAATATGGTATGCTGTTTTTTATTAATATTATGACCCCTCCTCCTTTCGAATTTTGTCTGTCTTCTTTGATGGTTTTGTATCCCTGTAGAAAAAATGGGGCTATATAAATTCTGTTAGCATGTAGGAAGTGTTGTAATTCTGCTTTTTATTGATAATGCCGTTGGCATTCCAATTTAGTATAATTAAATCATTATGGTGATCCATAACTGTTGTTTAATGATACAGCAATTGAATGTTGGATATTCTGTATAATTGTTGGTATTAGTGAATTTATACAATTAATAATGTGGTAGGTTATAAACTGAGTGATGCTTTGTATGAATGGATTACCAATATTGAAGTTGTTGTAGTTTCTATTTGCGTGTTGGTTGTTATGTTGTTGCTGTTGATGCTGGTTTGTGTTTGATGTGTTCGTTGGTGGTTGGTATTTGTCGCCATTGCGAAATTAGGTATATTGTTGGTTGGTGGTAGAATTGGAAAATGTGTTATATTGAATAGCGGGGGAATAGGATTGTCCCTATGTCTGACATTTGAATTATTTCTTTTACTTTCCAACCTTTTTCGACAGTGTGGACATTCTACTGATCTCAGATCAGCCGTATGCTTCCCTAGACAAAGTTTACACGTTGGGAGGAGTTCTTTGTTCACAGTTTGCTGATAGGTGGTCACCTGCACAAAACACGCACGAAATTGTATGATTACAGTTGTTTTACTGTGTCCAAAGTCTAAACACCTGTAACATGGAAGGGGGCCTTTGGTTTCTTTCTTCTTTCTGGTTTCAATATGTTATTACCTATTAGTTTTATTTCTAGAACATCCTCGATTTTGTAAGATCCATTAGTCTATTGCCACTACAGACAGGTATGGGAGAATTGTTTTGTATAGTCGAGTAACTTTTGTAGCAGAATTGAATTTGCTACTGATTTCAGCTAAGATTTCATTTTCTGTGATTGAAGGATGAATATTTTTTATCACTATTGAGTATTTTTTTACTAATTTTATCCGAATACGTATGAAATTGTTTTTTGGTGGCCAGAAAATATTTAACTGCTCTTCAGAAGTCGGTCACTGACTGAAATTGGATTCTAATCTTTTGATTTTTGAATTCTGTGGTGAAGTTGCGTGAGACGTTTGTTTTTATTTCATTCACGAGGGTAACTTGATTTTCAAATTTTGTAAGAGAAATCGGTGGGATTTTATGTTCTTCACTTAGATCCTTTGGTATCTCTTCGTTTAACCAACTAAATCTGTTTTGATTTTTACATTGTACTGACTTTGTAAGTTCGACCCTGCCGAAGGCTGACTGTCTATGGATACACATTTTAAGTCTCTGTTATCACTGTCGTTATCGCTGGCCCGCTTTCCTTGCGGCGTTACCTTGTTCTGATGCAGTTAGTTGAAGCAGCAGTCTGTTGTGACTGCTTTTGATGTTCGGGCTGGCCTGATAATCCGGTCCCAAATCGATTGTTGTTGCTTGCATTGGGTTTGGAGATTTTAAGGAATGTCGGAGTATTCCATGCTGTCCGTGGAGTTCACTTCGCTTTCGTCGGGAAGCACATCAGATGAACCTTCGGAGTTGTAAATCGAATTTAGGGCTTCACTGACCATTTGCCCTGTGCTGAATAAATCATTGTTGTTCATTCAACTACTAAAACACTAATAGTGAATAAATGCGACCACTAAATACTGTTTCGTACACTAAGGCACTACTGTTTTCTAAAGTTTGTAGCGATGTTGAATACACTATCACACTAACCGATTCTAGCTGCTGGTAGCGGAGCGACTGCTCTGGCCCGCAGCTGAAGCGAGATTGCTCCGAGAAGTGTTGAGTACCTCGAAAGAGGACGCAAGGTCGTCGGAGGCGCTCTAAATAACTGCAATACTTACATTCTTTGCTTTTATCTCTCTCTCCAATTCTGCCTCTTTATTATTTAGCTCTCTCACATTCTATGTTCCTAAAATTAGTGTATCCGTTATTCCCAATCTTTTTCCTTATTGTAGCTAGAGTTGTTATAGTGGCCGTCGTGTTGTTTCACTTGATGCTTTCGTGTAATAATATTTGCCGGTAAGGTTGCCAGCGTTTCGCGGGATTGTGATCTGACAGGGCTGCTGTTTTATGGCTTGATCACAAACCACCATGCGTACTAACCGCATATGGGGGGCTGCTCCTTCTGCCCTTTTCTGGCCATTAGAGACTTTATCCTTGTTACCCCGGACATGGGTTACAATTTTTTGTGCGGAGGTCTTTTTCGCCGGGACTGCCGTTGAGGTCCTCTTCTGGAGACTTCTTCGTCTGACCCTCTCCTTCCACCTGTCCGGCAAGGAGGCCCTACCAGTAGCTACGCTACCGCCGGCATAGCTCTCAGGATCATGGGGGTACTCAAGCTCCATCACCAACGTCAAGATCATGTACTCCCTAGGTGGAGGGAATATGTTTCGTATCTTCAAATACTAACATCATTTCCCTTCTCCGAACGCGCGTTTGCTGGTGGAGCGCTGCGTGACCTTTCGTGTCGAACTGTTACATTCAAAATATCCGTTAAATTTGAGTAGCAAAAAAAATCAAAGTTACTCAAAAAATGCTTATCTAACAAAAACAAAGTTACCTCTAATATCTCGTAAAATACAAGTAATAAAATGTCAATTAGCCCCATTCCCTCATATACTTTCGTGAAAACTGCATTGTAATAACTTGAACCGTTCAAAAGTTATAGAAGGTGTTAGAGTTACGTGACTCACCTGTATATATTCATATGACGCCGCGAGGGGTAATTGTAGGAGAATGTTTTAGCCATGCGTTTCCACAAAAGATCCCTCGCCAGTAAAAAGCCGCGGTAATTCACATCTGGGCGGCATTGAAGAAATTAAATTTTGACAAGAGGTAGCAGTGTGCATTTTGAGCGTGTAAGAGTTGGTAGTGGGCTGAAACTGTACGTCGCACGAATTATAACAGAAAACCATTTTTGTTCGTCTAAGGAAACATTGACAATTTTACTGAGGTAAAATTGACAAACTTCCTCCATCATTAACAATTTTCATGCTGAGATAAACTAATAGTTCTCGAAGCAACGCTTTACGAGCAACCCAAACCATCATTCTGTTGCTCTCCCAAACAATTTACTAATGTTATTTTGCAGCGTCAACATTAGCGGATGTTTAAAATATCCACTGACTACAAACAGAGCTGCAGACGTTTTTGAAAATGTTTATTAACTCCATGCAGTGTTTCCAGCAGAGGCACTTTCAAATAGAAGAAGAGGAAGAGAAAAGCCATAAATGAAGAAAGAGAAATCGCTGTATGTGACAATGACTTCACTTCATCCACTCATAGTTTCTCAACGTATTGCCAGAGATGTAGGTGATTGCTAATCCAGTGTGATTCGCAATGTACACCACCACAAATTCTACCATTATCACGTTTGCTTTTATCAAGATCGGATAGATAAAGATTTTGAAAGGTGCGTGGCATTTTTCAGATTCGTTCTGGGTCAAATGAGGGAGAACAGTACGTTTTTAGAACGTGTATTATTTACTGATGAAGCAACATTCATTGGACATGGCAACGTGAATTTAAGAAACGTGCATTACGGGATGCAAACGTGCATTTCTCCAGTAGGAGAAATCATTGACTCTGGCGTGTAGAGCACCAGTGCTAGTGGAAAGTGAATGTATTGTGTGGAATAATGACTGATGAAATTAGGGAATCAATTTTTCTCGAAAACGCTTTTAATGGAGCACGATACTCAGAAAATCTATTTAAAATTCTCCCAACACTTTTAGAAAATGTTTACTTGCAGAAAGGTGTCAATATGTGCTTTCAGCCTGATGGTTGCCCTGCACATGAGTCAAACGAGGCGATTAGCATTTTTAACATTAAGTTCCCGGTATAGGACATATTGTAACTATGTACTAGCCCACGAGTTTTCGTGACTTGACATCATTAGATTGTCTCTTTGGAGTGTTTGTAAGAACCACGTGTACCTAGAGGATCCAACTACACCAGAATTACTAAAAAAAATGCGATATAATATGTCTATCATTGCATTCGTCTTTTTACTATCGTCATTGATTGATTGATTTTTTCGTGTTTCTGGGCGCGTCAACTGCTATGGTCATTAGTCCCGTAAGTGTAGTGCATTTTATTCTCGGGAGATGGCGGAGATCTTTCCCCACTGATTGGCGAGATCCGGCGCCGACCTACCGTCAGCAAGTGGGGTTTCGTCCAAACCAGGACTCTCCCACAAGCGGAACACCGCCCCAGCCGGGACAAGCTCTAAGCTCCGACCGGTCTCCCGAATATGTGGTATGTAGTGCATGTTAGTGTACGTGTGTGTTTGTGTGTAAGGGGAAGAGGATAAGACAAGGAAGAGGAAGGAAAGATCGCGCGCGGTCCGTGGTCCGTTTGGTAGGGTACTGCTCCGGCATTCGCCTGGTGTTGATTGGAGAAACCTCGGAAAACTGCCCATCAGAGAAGCCGGTCGCTAGAATTCTCCTCTAGACAGCGACTGAATTCGACCTAGCTGAAAAGCTAGTGTCGAAAATCCTGCCGCCGTCAGAACTCGAACCTAGGACCTCCCGGTCAGAGGCGCAGACATCAGGTGATGCACTTATTTATTTATTTTACGTCAAAAAACAGTTAAAAACTGCGTATGACGTGCTATGGGGAAAAGTGAATTGTGTGCGCATTTTCAAAATTCTGTGATCCCTACACTAAGTCATATACTACTTAAATTTTGAATTTTGAAAGGGAGAAAAAACTCCCATGTAGTAAAATTTATTTTCAAGGATAAATAAGCAATAAATTTTTAATCTTGAAAAGGAGAAAAAACAAAAAACTCCCATGTAATAAAATCTATTTGCAAGGATAATTAAGCAATAAATTTTGAATTTTGAAAGGGAGAAAAAACAAAAACTCCCATGTAATAAAATCTATTTTCAAGGATAAATAAGCAATAAATTTTGGCTCTTATTACTTCCTGCCGCGACAACATGGAAACGATAATTTGAATAATTGTATTTCCCACTGAATTCTAGAAGACGTGCACAGAAAATGAAGTTACATTTATGTCCAGAAGCAAAACAAGGGGCCATCTCAGCATTTGCTCAATGGATCAGGAAACTGGACGAAAAACCTGATCGAGATGGGCACTGAGCTACCGGTACCGGTATTATCGTCATGATAGGCAAAAATTTGTATTGTTCCATTTGAAAAAAAACATTACCAGAATAACTGGTAAAATACAAGTGATAAAAAAGAAATGAACACGTATATCACTTAGCCTCATTCCTTCATGCACTTCCGTGAAAATTGCATTGCAATAACTTCAGCTGTTCTAAAACTGCTGCGCCGGATCTCGCCATCTAGCGGGGATCTCCGCCATCTCCCGAGAAAAACATGCATTATATTACCGGGACTAATGACCAAAGCAGTTGACGCGCCCGGAAACACGAAACAAATCAATCAATCTAAAACTGTTGGAGATGACTTATCCTGTATATAGGGAAAAGATTCATCAATTTTTTGTTACCACGGCCCGGCAATGAGAGTTTTTCTGTGGAAATTTCGCCGTTTTTCCTGCAGCATTACAATACTTTCCCCACACTGCGGAGGAAGTAACGAAAAAAACAATAATGTGTGACAAAATATTACTCCACGTATTTAATGAAGGCTCTTTTTTCCTCTCTGTCGATCGAACCGTTTAATCGTTAGACTAGTAGAAGGACTGGAGAAGTTCAGAGAGCGAATCTGTCTCTCTCACCATAACCTCCGCTAATAATAATGTCATATCGCCATTTTGAGCTGATTTGTAAGCATATGAAGACTGCTGGTAAAATTTATACTCCTGCCAAGTGCGAAACGCGTAGTGTTATTCGCTTTCCGCAAGAAGAGAATAGTACATTATAAATCCACTTAAGTAAGAAATAAGCAAAAGTTTAAACAAAAGAGGATTGCTGGCTGCAAGAGATGGCCTCAATTGTGAAAACGCGGACCCTCATAGTGCTACTGAAACGAATCAACATCTGGGGAAGAAGGGTCGTGCTTGATTACCTAGCGTGTGTATAGCCTCCACTTAGATTGTCATTTCTTCCTCAAAATGAAAAATTGGCTACGTGGTCAAAAATTCCAGACCAAGGAGGAGCTTCATTCAGGCACGTCTCTCGTCAGTGCCGACAACGCTCGTCGAAAAGGGGATCAAAAGCTTCGATCACAGATAAGACAAATGCCTGAATGTTAAATGATTCTGTTGAAAAGTAAGTATTTTTGAATATAATTTTTGATAAATTTATGTTTTTACTCTTATCTATTTGATATAGTCAATGAAAGTTCGAAAAAACAGTTCTTCTTCTTCTTAGCTTCTCACCTTTGGAAATCCTCGTATATAACAAAATGCTACAAATTAAAAGAAAATGCTTCTTTCAAGACTGGGTAAATTGGAATCATTTTTGGATTAACCTACAATGTGTTAGAGGAATTCAATTTTGACGAAACAGTAAAGATTTTTTTAGTTAAATAAGTTTGCCGAAATATGTAGATTTTCTTCCTTCAAGACAATGGAAAAGAGACGTAGGAAATTATTATTCGTGATCCTCGAAACAGGTTTTGCGAAGGACATTGCTGAAAACGAATCGTGTTCCAAAATCAACTCTTTTCTCCTGGGCAGAGGAACTTCGCTCATCGCTGGGCCAGAGGCTCGGTCCATCGGTTCGATGACTTCGGAAGCGACCTTGCGCGCCAGGGGGAGAGTTAACGGCGTCGGCCAAGAGCAGACAGTGGTCGGAACAAAAGGACGACTGCTCGAGAGGCTGCAGACTAAAGGGTGACGAGACCATGACCACGGTATTCGGATCCAATCGGATCACGAGCTCCGCGGTTGAAGCTTGGAATGCTGCAGATTGGGAAGAAAGAGGTCGTCTCAATTTCAGCTCAATTTCTTTTATCAAACACTATCTAACCAGGAGGAGCAAAATTGCTTATAACACGATAGTGACCACAAATACCCATAACCGTTGTCGTTGATGGAGTTGGAAGAAGAGTTGAGTTTTTCTTATCATGCGGTGGTGTGACCATAGGTGAGAAGCATGGGTTTTTCAAAGAAGGAAAAATTAAAAATAAATTTATATTTTGTGTATTTCGAATTATTTATGCACTCCTTGAGTTAACGTGCACCACTCAGTGAGAAATGAGAATGATGTAAGATCGCCTCAAAGAAGAGAGAATGAATAGGTGAGATTTCCGCACGTTAGGCAGTTCTTCATTTTCTTGTTTCATTTGTGTTTAGAATGTCACTATTTACAAGAAGGGAATGTCTTCATTGGTGAAAACAAATCGTAGAAGCTAACATTTTGGGTAGGAAGGGATTGTATAAATGATATTGTAGGAAAGAACTGAATGCAAGATAATGTATGGCAACAAGCAAGCTTTTTTATTCCTTAGTAAAAATGTCAAGTTGGTACAAAAAGACGAAAGCATAAAAAACAAGTGAGGTACAAAAACGAAACGATGAGATTACATGAAATTGGCTTTACGCGCAAATGCAGGTGTTAGTAGTGATAGTCCCCCTTGAAGCCCGCGAAGCCGTCGTCGTCGCCGAAGCCGCCGTGGTAGCCGTGGTCGCCGCCGCCGCCGCCGCCGTGGTGGTGGGCGCCGGCGAAGCTGTGGCCGCCGTCGTGGTGGTGGTGGTGGGCGTGGTGTCGCCCCTTCCCCTGGCGCGTGGCCTCGAGGCCCCCGGCGGCGGGCTGCCGCCCCTGCCCGCTGCGCGCGGCCCTGCGCAGGCCAACACGCACCGTCAACGGGGTGGAGTCGCGCGCCGAGCCAACTCAATACTTTGATTTATTGAATTGAATTGAATTTGCCTTATTTTTTACGTGGCGAGACTCAGAAGGCCATGAGGCCTGCTCTTCCGTCTGACCACGCAAATTTCGTTACGCTCCTTTCACCTATCATGAGAGAAAGGAGGTATTACTTGGGCGACGAAACAGGCGATTTGAATTTAGCTCAGAGGCGTCATTTAGGCTTGAGGATCTTTTACATGCAGTAAATGTACTAACATGGGACTTCCTCCGAAGGAAGGCGTACGAAGGATTTTTTCGCCCTTAAAAATCCACGGCTTCGATCGGG
The DNA here is from genome assembly GCA_964035755.1 of Teleogryllus oceanicus. Lineage (NCBI taxonomy): Eukaryota > Metazoa > Arthropoda > Insecta > Orthoptera > Gryllidae > Teleogryllus > Teleogryllus oceanicus. The sequence continues at coordinate 107,346,699 of CAXIVR010000008.1, read as the reverse complement.
TTTGAACCCGCAAACTTGGGTATAGCAGTCCGATACGCTAACAGCTACACCATCGCCGCCGATTTATTTGGAGCTTCGTTTGATAGGTCATCAGCTGTTCAATCGGGAGCTCACACGTCACTACAGTGACATTGCTCAACCTCCCGATTGGATGACTTTCCTCGCCCTTCTGGTGTTTGTCTTATGAATCTATTGTAAAGTGTGAATTATTCAAGGTCTTTAGATGGAAGTAAGTATCCAGAGAGAAGAGAATTATTTGAAAAAATAATAAAAAATAATGCTTCATGATCAAACTGACAAGTGGGTACAGTTGGTGTGAGACACAGAAATATCGAATATACTGTCTGGGAAATACACCTAATATTATGCGGATCTTATACTGGTATGACGTTATGGTAAGAAGAGACTTCATTCATTTTCGAAGTGAATATGTTTGTGAGATTAATATTGTGCTTAAATTGGTAATAAATAAGAAAATATTGCACTTTCCAGGTAATGTTTGAAAACGACTAAAATTCCTAATGAAATTATTCCTTACAATTCCCATGTGTTTATTCTGTACGTCTCGTGTGACGAGTTTACTTGGATGAGGCACTTTGTTTGCATCTATCAAGTTTGGTCAAGTAACCTTTCTGGTACAGCTCCCTACTTGCTGACCCATTATGTTGCCGAACATTTTCCCGAATCCATTCTCCCGAATGCTATTTTACTGAACGATGATGTCCTCTGTTATCAGCTCACGAATCCAATTTCCCGCCTATCTATTAACGAATTCAATTCGTACTCGGTCCGCGGCCCCTTCGTTAGGGTACTACTCTGGCGTTCACCTAGCGTTGAACGGATAAACCAGATGAAAACTACGGATCAGAGCTGCCGGTCGCTAGAATTGTCCTCCAGACAGCGGCTGAATTCGACTTCGCTCTCAAATTAGTGTCGATTGATTGATGATTGCGGACGCATCAATTGCTTAGGTAATTAGTACCGTAAGTGTAGTGCATGCTTTTATCACCGGGATTGGCAGTGATCTTCCCCCGTTGGCTGGCGAGATCGTCCCTAACCGACGTCGGGGATTTTCCTCAACCAGGTATCTCCCACCGGCGTGGCAACACCCCAGCCAGAACTAGTTTATCTAGATGGTGTCTAAAATGATGGCATCTCAGTTCCTGGAGCCGTAGGTGAGCTGTAGTGCAGTGCTGTCGGTGGAGGCGCTGAGCGTCGCGTGTGTGTGTGTGCGTGCTGACCTGGGCGGCGGCCTTGCTAGCGGCGTGCGCGGCGGCGTTGGCTGCGCGCTGCGCCTGCGACAGCTGCTGCAGTTCGCCGTCGAGCTGCGCGTGGGCGTCGCGCACGGCCTGCGCCGCCTGCGCCACCAGCGTCTGCTTGGCCGCCAGCGCCGTCTGCGCGTTGGCCGCCGCCGCCGCCGCCTGCTGCGCCAGCTGGTTCTTCGCCTGCAACAACCCCGCCCCCCGCGCGTCAACGCTCGCCGCTTCGGCCACGCCCACCCGCAACGGCGGCGAACAGGGGATTCGTTCAGAAAAAAAAAAGGGGTCGGCCCGGTGGCCGAGATCGCTAAGGCAGTAGTGTCGTAGTGATCTCTGACCGAAGTGTCGCGGGTTCGAGTCCCGCCTCGGGCATGGTTGTATTTGTGTTCGTCCCTTATCATCAATCACCATATCGTTTCATCCTCATAGTTATCATACCGTTAACAGCAATAGTGGTCGCTAATGACCTAAGATGTTGATGCGACCTTAAATAACCAATTAAAAAAAAAGGGATCCGTTGGGAGTAACATATTTTGCATTTGTGGCCAACGACCTGGGTCCAACACTTAGTGATTGATACTTGTTGCTGAGTTTTCACGAGAATATGTTTGTAAGCATATCGCATCAAAAATGAAAATTAAAATATCAAAAATGAAAAAGGATACATAGTGCATCTAATCAAAAAATAAATGTATGAGTTTTTTAGCATAAACGTAATAACGAAAATGTCTATATTGTTTGTCTCTGCGTAATCTATGCTAAAGTCAATGAAATGGCATGTCAATAAAGATACTTTCACGAAAAATTGCTAAAAATGTAATTAATAAACCGATGGAATTAATTTATTATATATAAAAGTGAAATACATTCATGTAACTCTGTATTTAAAATTGAGAGGGGAGAGATAAAAATTGATATAAAAAGTATAACTTCCGAATTAATAATTGTTTGTTGAATATTAAGATCAAGCAGCTGTGACTTACATGATAAATTGCTCACGTTCTACCAGCGCACTAAGATTCCTTTTGCCCATCATTAACCATCCAAAAGAATACAAGTACTTCACTCTCTATTCGTTAGGAAGAGAAAGAGTGCAAATATATACACACAGAGTCACTCACTCACACACATGGAGACAAATATGAAATTATTTAGCCCTCAACGCAAAGGAGAGAAAAATTACACACACATAAATTTTCTCTCTCTCTCGCGCTTGTTCTCTCTCTCGCTCGTTCTCTCTCTCTCTCTCTCTCTGTCTCTCTCACGCACACACACACACACACATACAAACACACTCTTCTTCTCTCACACACAGATGCACTCATTCCCCGACGAACACTCGGCCGCCGCCGCCGCGCGAGCGGTGAGGGGGCGCACCTGGAAGGCGGCCTGGTTGGCGGCGGGGCCCTGGGCGTGCACGGCGCGGTGCGCCTGGTCCACGGCGCCCTGCGCGATCGACACCAGCCCCGCGCCCGCGCTCGGCCCGTGGTGGTGCGCGCCGTAGCTGTGGTGGTGGTAGCTGGCGGCCGCCTCGGCGTCCGCCTCCGCCTCCGCCGCCGCCTCCGCCGCCACCGCGCGCGACTCCGACGCCTCCAGGTCGGCGGCCGGCGCCGCGCGCGACAGTCCTGCACACACACAAGCAGCGTCACGGCTCTGGCCACACCAGCTAAATATCAGCGCGCCAAATAGAAATCTTCGGAGTTTACTAATTGGGAGCTGTGTTTGTCGACTGTGCCCAACTTGGAGGCCCAGGTAATGATGTGTAAGACAAATAAAGCGTTTGCTGTACGGGGCGTCCAAGTGACTTCGACGTATTGCCGTGGTGTAGTTTCCGGCCGCCGAAGGCGTTTAACAATTTGAGATTCTTCCCTGTATAAAGATGCACATGCGCTAGAAATTTCTGCGGCATCCCCTTATAACCCGGGCTTGTCACCTTACGACTTTCTGATTTTTGATAATCTCAAAAGAGGTCTGATAGGGCAGGTGGAATAGATCTTTAAACACTGGGGGAGATAATTTCAAGAAATAAGAATTCTCTGCTTAGAAGTAAATGCTCGTTTTCATTTTACTGACCCTTTTATTTAACGATGGTAAATTAGAACCTGATGAAGCGTAGGGGGAGAAATGAAAGATACCGATAACCTATGATTTAACATCGAAATATTGGCTGAAAAAGACAAATTAGTTTGACTTCTGAATTATTCTTTTATTTTTAAAAGGAAATCATTTAATACTCCTAATGATATTTTCATATAGGAGGAAATGTGAATCAGCCTCCCCCGATGGCATTTTAAGAAGAAATTTATTAATTTACTAAAATGGTCTAATGGTTCTTAAATAGATTAATGAATGGCAATGGCATTGAAACTGACCTCACCATCAATCTCCACACAATGATTTTCTTTCTGGATATGGCCCTGGTTTCGTAATATTATCTTCCTCTCTACTTTACTGTTCCACTAAACACACTAAAATAGTATGGATTTAATTTGTTTGATTCGAATACAAAGCATTTTAATTGTTTAAGACCAAATTATTCTCCCGCCCCGCCGTTGACACCCTCAATTTGTGGCTGGCGACTTCCCTTTCTCTCTCCAGATATTATTTGACGCAGCCTGGATTGTTGCGAAAAAAGAAAACCTAAAAATATGTATTTTTCAATATTATCATATTAAGTGATATTGACTTCGTTTTATTTCGAAGAACTAGAGAGGAACCACAAATATTAAAAATATTCCTGGAGTTAAATTTCCTTTTAAAATCGTGAGTTTGTATCGAGATTTCAATTAATTCGTTTTTCTATGTATTTATTCTAATGCTCTTCTATTGAAACGTAATTTAAAAAATTAATGTTCTACTTGTAAATATCTATGCACGAAAGAGGAAGACAGATGTATAGATAAGTTGTAAAACCATGAGGCAGTGATATGCTACTCACCCAAGCAGACCAACAAAGCAAGAATTCTGGTGTTCATGGTGGCTATTGGTGTGCCTCTGGACTCTGGGCGGATTTCTGAAACAAAGAAAGTACCATACCATGACGTATATTTTCTTTTAAATTGCCAATTAGCTCATCAACAGAAACTATTCTTTAAAATAGTATATTTGGAGTCAGATATACGTGTCCACATTTTTAGAGAAAACTGAGATTTTCACACATTTACTTATTTGTGTTAATTATTTACTTATTACTTACTTAGTGTAGGGATCACAGAATTTTGAAAATGTGCACACAATTCACTTTTCCCCATAGCACGTCATACGCTGTTTTAACTGTTTTTTGACGTAAAATAAATAAATAAAATAAAAAATAAATAAATATTTTCGGTAGAAATGTGTAAGGATGTTTTATAATATCGATAATACTTTTAATTTATGAAACTCAATTTCCAAAATATTATGAAAATAAATCACACTAGTTTGGATTGGCAAACAGCTGCAAATTTGACAGGGGAACCTGTTCCTGTTCTATGGCTCGACAACCCACTATGGGCCTTGGCCGACCAGCGGTGACCCAGCCTCTCGGCCATGGGATAAGGGGTTCCCGTGGTTAGAACGGAGACATAAAACCGTATATACAGGTCTTCATAATCTTAGTGTGAACTTTCCCATCGTCACACAGCAATAGATAGTGGGACATTTGTAAAGAAAGCGCACAAGTATAATTTGCCTCGGCCGAGAATCGAACCCGGGGTTGCGCTTGGAAAACGAGCACGCTAATTAACGAGTCACCGAGGGACGCTGACAGGAGGACACATTTCCCAAATATTGTTTAGGACCATCATTTTTTCTCACATTACTGTTAAAATCCACATTTATTAAGTTTCAACTTTCAAAGAGTTATTGAAATTACTGCACCATGAGTTATCATGAAATCCGTAAGATAAAAAGATATAAATTTCAGAAAATGTAGGAAGATATTGAATAAACAATAACTAGTAAACATTTACATGAATTGCGTGTTCACGATGGACGTTTTTCAAACTTACAAAAAAACAATTTTTGGTATTTAATATTATCCCACAATACGATGTTATCAATATTACTGATCATCTGTTCTCTGAACACTTGATCGCTTCTGAAAATTTGGTTGCCTTTTTTAAACCCGAAATAATATAAAACTCCTATGTTATTCAAGTAAAGATTGCTAGCTGTTTTGAGCATTACATATCAAACGAAGCATTGTTAATAATTTGTTCTAACTTAGAGCAACTGAAATCGTAGTCCTGTTGAGAGCGAGTGGCCTGGAGGCGCAGGGCGTCGGTGCTCACCTGGCGCTGCGGCTGGGCGAGTGGTGAGGGCGCTGCGCTGTGGGCGGCGGGCTGTGTGCTGACTGCGGCCGGCGCGCGGGGCTATATACCCGGCGATGCGCCGCCCCCGGGCCGCCCCCGCGCAAAAACCCTGCTGGCCGGCCGCCGCCCCCGGCCCCAGGCAAAACAGCGCTGGACCGCGCGCGGCGGAGGCCCAGAGGTCAGCGGCGCAGGCGGAGGCGTGCCGCGCGCCCCCTCTCACTGCACTCCCCCCGCCCCCCAGTGCAGCGACGCCAGGGGCGGCGGCCCCGCTGGCGTTGTGGCGGCTTTGACGGCCAGGTCACGAGGATTTACTAGTTGCACAGGTAAGTCGGACTCAGGAGGAGAATTCTACAGGCTAGCTGCTCGTATCGGTAGTTTCCTGTGATTTCTACGATCAGTACCAGGCGAATGCCGGAGCAGTACCCTATCAAACGACCGCGCGTTGTCTTTCTTTTACCTTGTCCTATTCTCTTCCCTTACATTTGTATTTTCACTAGTACATATGACGGGTGGCCAGTTGGAAGCTTGGGACTTATCTGTCCGGGTCGGCGCTTTGCTGGTGTAAACCCTGAAGAGAAAAACCGTCGCCATATTGACGTTGAAGTTGGCCTTGAATCCCTCCATCCAGCGATGACGAATACCGCCACTTCCCGGAATATTAATATTCAATAAACTGCCTGTATTAATGTCAGTAGTATTTGAATTACCCGGAAACATCTTATCAAACATATCTAGGAATTCGCGAATTGTTGAGTGTAAAGTGGAGATAAATTCAGAGAGTACAATTAGGGGATCCCCATGTTTACGTACGTCACTGAAGTTTGTGGAAATTATATAGTTTTCTAATGGTCATAAAAATATTTACTAGAATAAAATGTTGATTCATAGGTGATTCAATAAATAATCAATACAATGAAATAAACTGGATGTTAATGGGTAAGCTCAATCATTCTCATTCTTCTTTTGCTAATGCTTTATCTCCACGGAATGTTGGGGAGCAAATTCAACAAGAATTTCTATTTTATGAGCTAATAAAAATGAAAGATTATTTAATAATTCTTCGAAGTGTTCAGATTTTCCTTTGTCTCCAACACAATAATTACATAGTGAAAATTTAGGATTTAATGTAACAAACCTTCGACCTAGAAAAAAATGATTGCTGCTACAGCGGTCGTGTAATTCGGGTCGACAATTGAATTGTATCACTTCAGTTTAGGCTATTTCTTCTAAGCTACGTTTGAAGATGTGCTAGTGAGCTTTGTAGTATTGTGATGTTTATTAGTATTAATATCGTTAGTCATACTTACCTTTAATGCCACTGAAGACAAAGAAACACAATACAAGTTTGCCCTTTTGTACTATTAGTTACTATGTTCTAATGAGCAAATAGTTTTGCACAATACACAAGTGCGATTAGAATTACTCCGTACTTACACTGTCGCCGCTAAAATATTGATATTGATAAAGTATTCTACTATTAGATTACTGACTTCTAAATTAGTTAATAATTATCTTGAAAATTTAAAAATTAAAACTTTAACTTCATTTTCACTCTGCACCATTTCATTAATTTTCAAATAACTTGAACTTGTATCATCCTAACAATTCCCTGACATAGTAAGTGTTAATACATTCTTGTTAAATATCCAGTTATCAACCTTCCCTAAACTGCTCCGTTGGATGAACTGTGTGTTGCGGGTTGCCTACAACGCACACTGTTTAGTGATTCCTGGTTTTGTACTGTATACTACAAACATGAGAGTTTTTAACGAATTCTATTTTTTATAAAGAACCTATTTTCTGTTTCTTGTATCTGTAACTACTACTCTCGGTTCTCATTGCTTTATTCTACAAAGTTATTGTTTTCCATTACAATTCACAGATAACTAATACTTTTGGAATTATTACGTTACTTATTCCTTTTTTATTGATGAGAAGAGAGTAGCAATCCAAGTTGAATGTGTTTATGGAGCGACTATCTCGTTCGGGAATTTAATGTCATTTAATTACTGGAAAACACAGAAATTAATTTCATACTGAATCAATTAATGAATTAACTTTTCCTGACATGTACTACATTCAAAATGCAAGCAGTATATTACATATCTATATTATTAATTTCCAGTTTGTGTAAATACGCGGTATTGGAGGAAAACTATACATTCTCCGGCTTTTTGAATGGTGTCTATAGTTTCATTAGATTTATAGGAACTAGAGAAGATAGAAAACAATGAAACTTGAAAAACAATTGACTAAAAAGTACCGACAGAAAGGTTTCAAGGAAGAGCCCGCCTACCATTAAATATGTTTTAGTCATGTGTTGCGTTATGGATCAGGAACTTTCTTGATGTTCTTGGTATGATAAGAACTGTTGAACTGTATATGTACTTTGTTGTTGCAATATTCTTGATGACTATGTTAAAATATTTAATTCTTTGAACTGTTATACGAGAGTATGTTATTTGTTGTTTCGAGCAGGAAAACCATTTTGTGTGGCCCATGTTTGTTTATTTTCAGAATGATATTATTTTGAAGCTGTGATACAATTCCCACCGTTCATAGTAATAATATCAAAGAAAAAGCAATCAAAATACAGACTAAAAGAAATAAAATTTAATCATTGCAAAATATTAAGTAAGACATACTCTTTAATTCAAATGTTTCAAACTGCTGATTCGATTATTTCTTCTGGACCGCTCTCAATACCTTCTCGAAAAACCAATAATATTTTTACAATTTTAAAACAATATTCTTAACATAAAAATTATAATTTATTTATCATGCGATTGCGTTTATTGTTTGAGTAATGAAAACAAATATTTATTATGCGCTCCTCTATATGTTTTTTTTATTGGATCGGTATTGAAGTAATGACGATAGATTAGTGAGTGCATAAGGACAAGACATAAGGAGTACGAGTGCTGTTTTTGAATTAAGAATTCTTTCAGTTGATAAATAGATAATAATTTATGTTAATTATAAACAATTTGCAACTCTCAGATAAACTCAAACAACGTCTATAAATTTAATGCTACTTTTACTTCTGTGTTTGAGGAATATTTTAAAGAAAAAAGTGTAGCTACGTGACGTAATCCATTTTCATTTTTGATTATTTTATTTTAATTATTCGCTTGTGTAGTAAAGGTAATCTGGGCTAAGTATAGTAACGGGTAATCAGATAATGTGTTACAGACTAGCCCTTGGTGTCAATCCCTTCTTTGTCGTGTGCAACCTTTTATTTCTGGCTGCATTTTCACTCATGTTAACACAATGCATTGGACAAAATGGACTTAAATAAACGAAATGGACTTCGTCAATGACCTTGATTGGAAACAACATTTTCTTCTTTTACATAATGTATGTGTAAATTAAATCCTTCAAACTGAAGGCAACGTAGTGATGTCAGATGTCTCGTGGCTATCGTGCTAGCTTTCCTTGGTGCAATACTGTGTTCGATTTCCGGTGGGAGCAAAAATGAAGCTGTAGCTTTCTAATACAATCGACTCAGTTTCTATAGCTAAGTGACGAAATAAATGTTGAGGCAGGCCAAGTGGGCTAGATTCAGTGATGGGTATGCTTTTTCGCCATGGATCTCCCTTACCCCCAGACAGGGCTAATAAATAAAAACAGGCTCCGAGCCTAGGAACACCTCTAGCTGACAAAAGTCGGATTAATCCGACCATAGAATGTCAAACAGAAAATGCAAAGTGCATATATCGGTTACCAGTGATACATAAATCAAACAAATAAGCTACGCTGTATATTCACTTATTTAAAAATTTGCGTCAAACAAAACAAATAATTAGCTAATTTCAATAAAAATACAGCTCACAGAGTACAAACCGATAGTAAATTATGTGGTTACTTTTTATTGACGAAGGAGTACGATTTGAAGATAGCGAGCCAGGAGAAGTTCATTGAGATAATTAGCCCTATTATTGAGCAATCCTCCCGGGGAAACTCGACTCGATGAATCAAGAAAACTACAGAAAAGGGACGTTTCTCGAACCCAAAAACATCTTCGCAATCAATACTTATTCCGCTGTCTTGGTAGCTGGTATGAAAAATGGGGACCGTTTCCCTCAGCACAAAGCCCGGGCTTTGGAGAGCGCCGTCGGCACAAGCTATTGAAGCCCATCCCAATAATTACGACGTGATATAAAGAATCGTCCGCGCATTTTTGCGTCAAAAAGCAGAAGGAAACGAGCCGCATGGATTATTTCTTACACCGATCGAGCGGAGACGTGGCGCGGGGAGCCCCGACAAGAAACCATCGCCGGAGAGGAATCTGCTCTCCATAGCGCACTGCTGCACCCAAAAAACGGTGCAGGGCGACCGATCGCCGGCGCAGCCCTGTATGGCGGCACGAGCTGAGGCGGCGGCGAAAGTTCGAGCTGAGTCACCCTCGCACTCCGCCCCCTTCCCTCCACATCACTACCACAACCCATACCGAATTCCACTCAGCGCCGCCTCCATCGGTTGCATCTCGACCGCCCCCCGTGGAAGAAGCCTTCTTCCCGGGCGAGCGTGCGCGCCAAAGAAGCGAAGCCAGAACGCCTCCTCCCACGCCGGCCGCGATCGCGAAAGAAGCGAGCGGTCGCCGGCGGCAGAGATGAGAAGAAGCCCTCGCAGCCGGCGGCTGGGAGCGGGTGGGGCGGGGCGGGGTGAGGCGCGGGCGCGGGCGAAAAAGCCAGCCCCGACCGCCGCCCCCAGATCCCTCCCGCTGCGCGCACGCCGCCGCCATCCCTCGCGCAGGAGATGGCGGCGCGGCCAGCTGCAGTCCATTCCGTTCCAGTGCATTCGAGAGGTCTTGTGCGTGTTGGCAGTCAGATTGCAGGTTCCATTCGACGAGCGAGGAACATCGGGTGAGTGAAGGCTGATGGCACTGCCTATGGTGGAGATTCACGATGGACCTTCGATGTCCGGACTGATGGAATTGCTACTGAAGAATAATTATGGGGGAAGAGGTGTGGGTGAATACAAATTTTCTTTCCGTGGTCAACTACATTGAACAATATCGCTGGCATCTTTTCAAGAACAGGTGAAAAAATTATGTTCAACCAATTTCATGTATGGATTGTGATTTGTATCATGTAGGCGAACAAGGCATATTCTAAGAGTAAAATCTAAATTTTTGTTGAAGAGTTCTAAGACTTGAAGTGAGGCTTAAAATGGCTTGTTACAATAAAATTCAACGTATCTGAATATTATTTTTCCGTTTATCAATGTGTATTTCTAACGCTGGATTACAGTATCTAATACAGTATCGAGTATTTAATGCAGATGTTCATATTTAATATTGTACAAATAATTTGAATACTAGAAGAAGTTTTCTGCGATATCCAATTACGTTTCAAAATCTTCTCTTAGTCGTTTGCCCATATCCTGCTCTAGACTCGATCTCAAAGCTTCTTTCCTTGGCGGTGACTCCCCTTTTACGCACGTGAATGCACATGTTGTTTGTTGCAGTTGTTTGCAGTTCTTGAAACACGTTTCTCACGTCCATACCAAAAAAATTGAACATTTTGGTAATTTTGTACCAATTTCGTACCAATTTTGTACCAAGCTTGAAAATTCTAGAAGTGTGGTTTACAAAACCTTGATGCTCATATTTATTGGTGAGTAAATTGAATTTCTAGCCCCAGTATAGTTTTCTGAAGACACGTTTGCTTTATCTGCAACTGTTTCGAAAGCAACCTCTGGTCATTTCATTTTCAACTTAGATATTACCAAAAATTATGCAATAATAAGTCATTATTATTCTTGAAAACACTTTGAATAAATTCATTCGATGGTCCATGAGGTCGCTTCAACAACTGAGGTCATTATTCCCGTAAGCGTAATGCATGTTATCTTCTGGGGGGTTGCGATGTTCCTTCTCTGCTTAGAAAGCGACCGCCGACCTTCGCCGACCTGTACATCGACTTAGTTATTTCACCTCCAGATATCTTCCCTGATGACAAGCCGGAACAAGCTATAGGGTCCCGTTTGGTAGTGAAGTGAATAAAAATATAATTGTGTGCTTGCGCGCTCGCGCGCGTGTAAGGGGAGAGGAGGTATCAAGATTGAGGAAGGAAATATTGCGCGCGGTCCGCGTTGCCCATTTGTTAGGGTACTGCTCTGGCATTCGCAGGTATTGATCAGAACAACCACGAAAACTAGCGATCACTGCAACTGTCCGCTTGAAATCTCCTCCAGACAGTAGACTATGGAGCTAGAGTCAACACTCCCCCATCGCCGGCACACGAATCAGGGTTCTTTCGTGCCAATGAAGCTGCAGAAGCAACGGTGTTGCCGCTCAGCTGATTCACCCGAGTTTAATTCGATTTTCTTTTTTTTTCAGTACATTTAATTATATGACTATTTTCTCATTTGGCATGAACTGTGGGCTTTTAGAATTTTTGGCAAGATTGATTAGTTTCCGGGCATGTTTTATCATGAAAGGTGGCTATGACATTACTTCGCTATGCGGTGAGATTTTACGCCAACCGACATGTCGGCTTGAGGGTTTTTCCCCACCCATCTTCCATTGGCGGGGCACCGCCCCAGCAAGGACAAGCTCTAAGCTCCCGACATGTGTGTGTGTGAGTGAGTGTGTGTGTGTGTGTGTGATATTGAAGTGCATGTAAGTATAAGGTTGTGTAAATAAGGGGTGAGGATAGGATAAGGAAGAAGAAAGTAAGATCGTGCGCAGTCCGTGGCTCGGGTGTTCGGGTACTGCTGCTGCATTCGCCTGGCTTCGATCTGAGAGACCACAGGAAACTACTGATCATATTAGCCGTCCGCTAGAATTCTACTCAAGCTCTGGCCGGATTCGACTTAACTAGTGTCGAAAATCTTACCACCGACGAGACTCGAACTCTAAGACCTCCAGGTTAGAGTCTTTACAAGTATTTACTTTATCCGCATAGACTAAAAAGTGACGCAGTTTTACACAGTATTTAGGCATTGCATTTAAACTCCGCTCAGAACCATCCTGAAAACGGACCGAGAGTACTTTCCGTACTGAATGTACTACTCTGGGTACATGTGGCAAAAGCAACATTATTAAGGTACCTTTCTCAATATTACATTCGTTTGCTCTATCCAAGATCAACACTTAACCACTGAATTAAGTAACAGTTTGTTGTTGATAATGTTTGTAACAAAAACGCGTTAATTTTAGATCTTGAACTATACATATTTATTCACAATTTCTTCTTAACATGAATATAGATTCTAAAATTGAAAGAACTGTTTTAAGAAATTGACGTAAGTTATCCTGTGTCCTCATAAGATATTTCAGTATTTAGTTTTGAAAATCTATAATAACTAGAAGTGCTATATAACGGCGCAGACTTTCTCGCACTAGTTGTTTTTTCGGTTTTGTTCCCGCCCTCTTCCCAGCTGCTACCTATCAGCGTCTAAAAGGCTTTCTCCCATATTTTCTCAATTTTTCGGTGTCCTATTTCAGGACAGAACTTGTGGTGCTACAGCAGCTTATATTTCTTTATAACTTTTGTAATTTGAAATTAGTACGTTCAGCGAATTTCAGTGCATTCAACGAAAATGTATCTGCGTCATTCATTAAGTGCCCTGAAAACATTAGAAAATGGAGCCTGTTTTGAGAAAAAATCATTGTCTTTATTTCAAGCAAAAATTACGAGAAAGCTACTCGTTTCCAAAAAGTGTGTATAATCTTATGTGCAGAACTATTTTACTACTGCTTACGTAGCAGAGAGAAATTTATGTAATGCTGCACGAAAAGTGAACGAATTTACGTAGCAGAGAGAAATTTGTGTAATGCTGTTAAAAATTTTTTAAATTTTTAACAGAATTACAAGGGCCCGGAGAATTTCCAGAGGTCCTGGCAGAATTACAGAGCCTCTTAACGAAAGCTTCTTAACGAGCCCTGGTAACGAAAAAGTGAATAATAACAGTTGTTAAATTTAGAAAAAAAATGTCTAACACGTGGTGTAGACAGATTATCTAGTTCCTTAATACAGAAAAATTGATTGACGGCTAAAACTAGTTGTCTGTAAAGAATGCTAACGGCTAAACCGTTATGCCTTCTGGCAGCCCTGAAGGAGACCCCGATATGTTGGTCGAAACGTCGGCACCTGTGCCTTCGACACGAGACGTCCCTCGGACAGCCCAGACTACAGTGTAAATTTTAATCACGAGAATTTTTTTTAAATACACTTGTGTAATTTTTGAAAAATGAAAAGGATACGTCACAATAGTTTATGTTATCTTCTACAGAGCATTTATCACTATTATTACAAAAAAATTGAAGAAAAATTTAGATCAGTTTTGATAAATTTCGTTTTTAAAATATTGCCCATATTTCACTCAAAATTCGGCAAAAACTAAAAAAGCAGGCATTAATAAAAGAACAAATTGGAAGACGCCGAAAGAATCCGTAAAACTTTAGTAATTTTCGAAAACTCAAAGTCAACAGTATAAATCAAACCTATTCCATTTTCTACGTGTATTTACTCTATTCTTACTAGAAATTTAAAGTAAAAATTTGGAACCGTTTTTCAGAGATGCTTGTTTTTTTATATTTTTTTAATATTTGGCATATTTTACTCAATATTGCGCAAAATTTTCAAAAATTGTAATGAAATAAATAATTAGGGAGAACCAATTTCATTTGAGAAAAAAATCGCTTTCTTCAATATTCTAGTTGGGGTAAGACGCCGAAAAAATTGCAATTTAAAAATGTCCGAAATTTTAGATTCATCAGTGAAAATCAGACTTATGCCATCTTTAAAAGTAGGAAGAGGATTTTAATGCCTAAGAAATCTTGAAACATGCTTTCAAAAAAGTGCTTTTATGATCTAAAAATTCTGATATAGTATTTTGTCATGTATAGAAAACAAAAAAGAACGGTGACAAGCGCTTTCGAATCAATGAATGCTCACAAATAAATAGATTCTATGAAAAGATTAAACGTTTTACAGATAAGTCTCTATTTTCACAAAATGTGCAAAATATTGGCCTACAATTACACGAATATGCAGAATGAGGACAAATCGGCGAAATATGAACAAATATGCATGTAACATATAAGTCTATATAGCATCATATTCTAACTAAATGTCAAGAAATTTCACTTAGGTATGCACTCAAGCAACGGACAAAAAAAAAGCAAAATCAGAGTAATCCGCCCCCTATTTATTTATTTCAATCTATTCTTACAAGAGAACAAGAATGAGTTTAGGCTCTAGTGTCAGACAGATAGACGGACGTTTTGCCGTAAACCAAATTTTCGGTATCAAGGACCCAGAAATTCTGGATTCTTCGTTTTCGTCGTGTTCGACCAAGAAATTTACTACATATTGAAACAGGATTTATCCCCTACAGACCCCACAATACGAATTTTTGTGTCGAAAAATTGCTGAATTTTAAAAAACTGCTATAAAAATATTTGATTCCTTATTAAAAATCTGTTGCTATCCATATTTTCATTTAACACTAAACCAAATCTACTCTAAATAATCAGCTCCTTAACAAAAGTTATGTAGAACAATTTTTTTAAATAAGAGGAGTTTTCGCGTGCTTGTGCTTGAAATTAATGCAAAAAAATCTCAAAAAGTAGTAGACCACATACTCAAAATTAAGTAGTATGCTACATAAGAGCTGGGCAGGTTCCTCTTAAGATTTACACTACATTGTGAGATCAGGGATTTTAACTTTCTCGCCCTTACGTATGTCTTCTTCTTCTTCTTCTTTCTTTCATGGTTTAGGCCAGAAGGCCTCTTCCGGCTTCACCCCACGTTGCCCTGGTCGACCAGGATCTCTTTATCCAGCTGGTCGATAATGTTTGTTCACTTTTGTGAGTCTTCCATCCTCTGTAGGTGTTGTGTCCAAGCTGAACGTTTCTCTTCCATTTTCTCTAATATGGGGAAAATGTTGAGGTTTCTTTTCTGAATTGGTCTAGGAGGCTACAACCTTTTTCTGAAGTGAAAAATCTCATTTCCAAAGCTTATATATTACTGCTTTTCTTTCTCGTCAATACCCCTGAGTCGCTCCAGTACAGCAAAACTGGTATTGCCATCACTTAGTACATTTTTAGTCGTACTCTCGCGTCTCTTCTTATCTTTATCGAGAGCGTCTGTTTTATTGGGTCTCCGATTTGTTGGAAACCTTGGAATTTTATTTCTGTTTCTTTCCTATAATCGTATCTCAAATCGCAGCCGAGGTAGTTAAATTGTCTTGTTCTAACGTTGAGTTGTAAATGCATATATTTACGTACGTAAGGAAAGAAAGTATTGTAATCGTGCGCCGGAAAACGGACACTTTTCGATCAGAAAATCTATTGTGGGGCCCTGGTAACGAAAAGTGGAAAAGCATGTCCCTATGCATAGTAAATTACTTCTTCTTACAGGTGGTGCAGTCAGAATTCATGTTGTGTGGAACCTTGATACCGAAAATTGACGCCACGACGTCTTTCTGTCCGTCTGAGTTCAACCATAGCGCCTAACCGTTAAGCCAATATTCTCCAAAATTGATATTCCCCCATCGGTCTGAAATAAATAGAAGCTTTGGTAGTTTCAAACGGATATATTGATTTTTAAGATGTTAGACCAATGTTCAGCGAACTCTCCGTATTTTCCAAAATTGCAAAGAATTAACATTTCGAAACTACAAAATTGAAAATAGATATTTTTCCTTAAACAAAGGCTGTTGAAAAAATCAGCTCATTAAAATAGGTCATATACAATTTTTGGAAGAAAAGAGTAGTTTTCGCGTAATAAATGCTTGAAATTAATGCAATTTTAAAAAAATATTGTCTCAAAATCCCCTCCAAATTTTTTCTTCAATTTTTTACGGGTAGAAGAAAAGACGTTTGAAAGGATGACGCGTGTCTCATTTTCGTTGACCAAACTGATTTTTTGAAAATTGGAAATGTAGAATTAATACGAGACAGTATGTGCTCTTCTAGCACCACTAGGGTTGTTGTTATTTTTTGTTTTGTGACAGTAAAAAATATTTTAACTCAATATTTTCACATTTTCTTTGGTGAATGAGACAGTTTGAAAAGTTTTTGTTTGATACGAAGAAATCTTTTTATTCCTGATAAAATTTTATTTTTCAGCAAATTCATGTGGTACGGTTACTGCTGGCATAATTTTGCATCTAGTTCGACCAGTCATAATAGAAACAGATAAAAGGACAAATGTTTCACAATAAGTCAAATAGATTATTACATCTGATACTTGCTCCAAACTTGCCTGAAACAAAGTCGTAAAGACCCTTTAATTCTTTAAAAACAATTTTTTTTTCTAATTTTATAAGAACAATTTGGACATGTGGAACTATTTAAAAAGAATCTTCTTCAAGAAAAGAATCTTCAGTATCTTCTTTAATAATTCAAAACAATACAGAGAGTTTATTTATCAACTGAATGAATTTACCAGATCCATCAACTGTAAACTCTCTATATTCTTGTATATCTCTATTTACACTAATGTAGTATAGCTAAAGAGAAAGGCTTTGAATTACAGCAAACAAATCTCTAAAAGTTCTAAACAAATATCGGTGAAACTTTTGTGTTCATTTCGTTTGAAGGCTTGAATTATTTTGGCTTAGATTTATAACCAGAAATAATAATTAAATTAGTTCAAAGAATTGGTCACCTGACCGGGATTCGAACCCGGGCCTTCTGGTTTACGCCCAGCTGATCTAACCCTAAGCTACCGAAACAACCAACCCTTTGAAGAGTTTTCTTGAGCACGATTATCGCTCATTGTAAGGTGACCATTAGAAATAATAATGTATTTACAAAATAATTTATTTTTAAAACCTTTTTGCTAGATCCGATTCCGATATTCGTCTACGCAATAGTTTCTCTGCGCGCTACCAGATGATGACGGTGTCGTCGATTTGCGAGTGAGTTCATGAAGAGGACTTCGGATGTTACTTTCTCGCATTTACTTCATAAGAAGAGAAAGTATTGTAATCGTGTACTGAAAAACGGTAAATTATCGACAGAATAATCTTGAGAGCATAGGCTTCCGTACCCAGAGTCAATACCTTCTCGGCTGTTCCAGAGACTCCGCGTCCTGGACACACGTGCCACCGTTTCGGCCGCCATTCTGCGACCTTCCTCAGGGCGAAATGGGCGATTTTTGGAGGTTCGTACTTTAAATGAACCTTAACCAACATTTTCAAATTTTTCTACAAAATGACTCAAAATGTTTTTATTAAACTTTGTTCTTGAATAGCGTAAAGGACGCTTAAGA
The DNA here is from genome assembly GCA_964035755.1 of Teleogryllus oceanicus. Lineage (NCBI taxonomy): Eukaryota > Metazoa > Arthropoda > Insecta > Orthoptera > Gryllidae > Teleogryllus > Teleogryllus oceanicus. The sequence goes on along the minus strand of CAXIVR010000008.1, from coordinate 107,328,918 downwards.
GACTATTTAACATGTTCCAAATGAGACTATGTAACAAATCCCTGATTTTTCGAAAATTGCAAACGTTCAATTTTTTCGGCATCTTCCTGCAACTCCAATATTAAAGATAAATATTTTTTCTCAATAAAATCTGTTCTTTAAAGACACATCTTGAAAAATTGTTATGTAGTCCAATTGTTGGAAATCTGAGTAGTTTTGGCGTAAATCTGAATGATCTGTAGGCAATTTTTAATTTTTGTGTACAATTTTTCTTCGTATCTATCAAAATACGGTAAAAAATGGGTGCTAATTTCATTTCCAGTGAACTCTGTATTTTCGAAAGATGCAAAAATTTAACATTTGGAAACTAGAAGATTTAATTTTATAGTTTCTCTGTCTGTGTGGTAGTGTCTCAATCTTTAAGATGGAGATTTTTTCCTTAAAATTCATTGTAAAAAATGAGCTCTGTAACAATGCATGTTCGTTTTTTGGAAAACGATTGTTTTTGCGTAATTTGTGATTGAAATTAATTATGGATAGTGGTGCTACAGAATAGTACAGACTTTCTGAGAGTTTAGACTAGCTAGTTTTCTAATTTCTTTGGTCTGGACTAGCTATTCAGTCTTGCCCCATCCTCTTGCCAGCTGTCAATAATGTTATAGAATAGTAAAACCTCGTCCTATAGTAAAATTTTAATTGAAAAAATTGAGAGCCGTTTTTAAGAAAATGTCGTTTAATCGTTACTGTAAATGCGAAATTTAAAGCTCTTTTTCACAGAAAACTGTGGATTTTCGAAAAAATTCATTGTCATTTGAAACACTTCCACTCATAAATGCAATAACGTACACAAACCACTGGAAACGTGCTCATTTACTGCGAATGATATTTAGTCATTTGAAACACTTCCACTCATAAATGCAATAACGTACACAAACTTTTAAAAATACATAATTATTTATATAATAATATAAATATAAATGTAATAATATAAATACATAATAATTTTTGGAAAAACAACAACAAAAGAAAACAGCAAAATTATTTTTGTCATCTTATCCAGTGTATTTATCACTCTCCATACAACTTAGAAGAAAATATATAAACCGTTTTTGAGAAAATGGCGTTGAGCGTTTCTCAAAATGGGGAATTTCGAGTTCATTTTCGAATAAGTTTTGCGTTTTCATGAAAGTTTATAAAATACCATTTCAGGTACATGTACTCATAAATGCAATTACGTTACAAATCTCCGTTAATGTAAATATTAAGGTCGTACAGTTGGGCTAGAAGTTGGCAAAATGTCGAAAAACAAAACATAATTCAGAAACTCCATTTCACATGAAAGGGGTAGAAAAATGCCTCCTTCATCGTTCCCCGACCAGGAAAGAAAGGGGGAATCACGCCACTCCATTCAGTGCAACTTTCAACTTACACAAGTGATGCGCGGCGCACTTCTTCGCTCGCGCAGTAAGAGAGCAAATATTTTCGCTCTCTCGACTAGCAGAATTGCATGGATATGATACCTGTAGATATGTACTTTAAATCTGTATTTCTAGAAACCATGTTCCTGGAATAATAATTTAGTAATTCCAAGTAGAAACTTCACGTGTCACAACGGAATGAAATTTTAAAATTCGCTTTTCGTATTGCCTTTTAGTTCCCTTCCGGGCGTTTTCGGGCTATGGTATTAACTGAATCTTTGATCTAATCAAACCAGTCCCAGTGTCCCAGGATCTTCATGTAATGTATCTCCAAAAATTGCAGAATGTTATTTAAAATCGTAGGGCTTTGAGTCTTGAAATATATTTTCCGCAGCATTACAAACTTTCTCTATACTACGCATTGTACTCAGTTTATATGTAGTACGTAAAAGTAACGTACGTAAAAGTAAAAAAATCTCAAAATTCGCTAAAAATTTGTTTTTAAATTTTTCGAGTGTAGTTCAATGAACGCTTCAAAGAATGGTGTATGTATTATTTTCATTGAATTCTCTGAATTTTTGATAAGTGCAAATTTATAAATAGTTCGAGAACGTATGAGCTGTTGTAGCACAACTAGTTTATTTTATAAACAATTGTCTTAATCGGTAATGTTCATCGTTGAAAATGATTATGTCTGTTTTTCTTCACATTTATTGATAAAGGTTACTTGAGTATTGATCTTAATTGCATTTTGGCGTGAATATATAAACTGTGTGAGAGAAATGAAATTAATAGAAATAATGGCGAGAAAGTAAAAACTTTTTGCTGATGAATTTTTCTGATGAAGTTGCTTGACTTTTTTTCGTAAAAATATGTATTTTATTTCGTATCATGATATCCGTGTTTTTACTAAAACTGATAGATTTGGTGAGGAAGTGTTGTAAGTTTCTCTTGCCAAACTTACTCTCAGCAATTTTGAAATTTGCTGAGAGTAAGTTTGGCAAGAAAAGTGCATAAAAATCTGAAAGGGAAATGAGTATTCGGAGGAATTGGATGCATGGCAGGTTCTTTAAAAATTAAAGCAAATTTTTCAGTTTTTCGGTTTCTTCTTCAGGTTATTAAAAATTTTGCGTGTCATTCAGGTTTATTAAAAATAGAAGCGAAGGGTTCTTTTATATATTAAAAAAATTCTCAAGCCGGAATCCATTGTGATCTCGGATTATTCCTCTGGAAGACGATGATTGTCGGCCCATTTTGTCAACCACTCTGCTCTTCAAAGTCCCTAAAACAAATGCGAACACTAATACAAATGAAAACACTATAAGTGTAAAATTAAACGTCGATTGACTTGGCGTGGCGAAGAAGATCAATTTCAAACACATCTTTATGAATAGATTCACAAAGAGGCAAGGGAAATCTTGAAGTTTTCGAGTGTGGAAATTCATTCGTTTTATTCTGATATATAAAGGTCCACAAATGTATAAGTTAGTACAAGAAATGTATTTCTCTTTTGGTTTAAATTTGTATTATTTTAGTTAGAAAGTGAATGATGTAGACCAGGAATTTGTGTGTGAAAGCAAGACTATGCAGAGTAGGGCAAAACAGGGCATTGGTGGGGCGGGGATACCTTAGAATAGATAGAAGTAGACGGGACAGGGCCTGAATAAATAGAATTTGTCTTCCTGTCTAAAACATAATTTTGATAATTACATTTCCAGGCTATGCAGAGTACTCCCGCTAGTTTTTAAATACGTTCCCGAGATCGAAATCTAGTGTCAGCACAACAGTTGTTTAGAGGAGGAGATGGAAGTGTCAAGTGTCGCGTCATTGAGAGGTATTTTTAGAATATTTATTTACAGCTATATTAAATTATATTTATATTGAGCGAATGTAATTTGTAGTACTTATTTTATATTAAATGTTCTGAACTATTTTTTCACGCTTGGAAGATAATTTTTCTTTGTTAAAAATCCAAACAAGTATGCCTGGGAATGGCACATAACATTTGGGAAAACTTTACGTGAAGTGCCCGCGCAGTAATTAATCAAGGCCTGCAAAATGCCTTGTAACAGGACAGGACAAGATATTTTCGCTCAAGGATAAGTAAGCATAAAAAGGGAAAAGTTAAGAAACAGTGCAATAACATCATATATTCATAAACGAATTAGTATATTAATATTACGTACGTATATTCATATTCGAATTCAGTTCATTCAGAATGTGCTGATGAAATAAAATAATTTAATATACACTTGATCCGGAATATTTGTATGATATAGTATTTACTTCCTCGAAATGTTTTCAAAACTGTTAAGTTTTGCTTTTCCTTAAAATTCAACCTTTTTTCCCATCTCAATTCGCACATTGTGTCTTTAGAAAACGCAATTAAGGAAATCCAGTTTAAACCATTTACTCAAGAAAAATATTCTTCTTGCGGGCATTTGAGACAAAATAGATGTCTTCCTGGTGCCACAAATCGTGAGTGCGATCTCTTCCAAACCCTGTGACAACACACGAAAAACAGCGGCGTGCCGGGCGCGGGCGGCCCATTGTCCCGCGGGCGCTTCTTGCAGCGGCCACGACGGACGACCGGGCGTCCGAGCGGCGCCCGCCCCGCACTCGCGTGGCCCTTTTCAAAACTGCTCTCGGACAGGAACTTTTCGTGAGTTAGATTCCAAAAATTTATTTTATTCAATTTATTTGATATTTAATTTCGATTCAGAAATCTAATATAAAATAAGTGTATGATAAGATAGTTGTTAAGCATTTACCATTTTGTAGGTACAAATTAATATTAATTAATAAATATATTAAAATAATACTTTAAAACTAATTCAAAAATTATAGACTTGGTGGTAGGACCAAAGAACAGTATACTATACTCAAGAGTTCAGGGGAGTATGGAACCGATGGACTACTACCCCGGTATACAAAATGGCGGGGGAGGAACTAACAAGGACTTTAAATAAAGATTCACCTCAAATATGGTGTAAATATGGTCAATAAACTGTCTGACCATCAGACAAAATTTTCAGTTGTTCTCGTATAAAAAATTAAATAAAAATAGGTTAAATATTCATATAATCGACTAACCTAAGCCAAACTAACCACATTAGACATAGCAACACCACAAGATCGTCACTTTGTGTTTATTTTACTTTCTCGCCTAATATGTAACTACGTAGTAAAGAGAAAGTACTGTAATCGTGCGGCGGCAATCGGAGATTTTTCGAGAGAAAGGTTTACTCTCGAGCTCTGATAACGCAAATGTGGATAAATTTTATTGCTGTTTGCACTAACTTCCTTCCTCAAATCAGAATCCATGTTTTGCGGGTACTTGAACCGAAAAATTCATTAATCACTAAATGTCTGTCTGTCCATCTGTCATAAACTCTAGAGCCTCAACAGTTCATAAGATTTTCTTCAAAATCAAAATTTCACAATTATCTGGTCGACTTCAAGGTCCTGCGAATTTGAAATTATTATTTTGATATTGAGGAGTACTACTTTACATGAAGTAGTTCCTTCTTAAAACGTTTCTCAAAAATGGTGCCTGCATTTTAGAATAAATATTTTTCTCAGAAAGAGAAAAGGACGCTTAAAACGACGATGGTCCCCATTTCGTTGTTTTATCTAAATTTTCCAAAACTGAAAAAGTTCTAAATAATTTCGGCTTCTTCCTACAAATACAATATATAAAATAGAGAGAAGTTTTCCTTGATGAAAAACGTTCTTCAATAACGTACCTTAAAAAAAAGTCATGTAATTTTTTGAAACATGATTCAGAAATAAATAGAAATAAAAGCAATTAAAAAAATAATTTCACGAAAATTGCTCCTAATTCATTCTTCACATTTTTCAACAGACCAAAGTTCGCTTATAAAAATGGCGCAAGTCTCAATTTTGGTGAACTAGCTGCATTTTCGAAATTAAAAAAACATATTTATTATGAGATTTTTAATTCAAACTGTTCTAAATATGTAGATCTTTAAAAAAAATTATTTAATACAATTTTTTGAAAATATAGATTTTTTCTGATAATTTTCTCTTGAACTGAAGGGAATTAAAATATTTTTACAAAATTCGCTGCATATTGTTTTCTGGAGTAGACCAAAATACTCATAAAAATGGCGTAGGTTCCATTTTCGTTTATCTCCCTGAAAATTTCAAAAATTACAAAAGTTACAAATAATGCGAGAAGGTATGTGATGGTGGAGCATCACTAGTTTAATCGTTGTAAAGCTCCGGACGATTCACGTCGTATGAGGTAACCCACTTCTCAACATGTACGCATGCACACGGTCTTCAAACACAAGTGCTGTGCGCGTTGATCCATGACTGTCTTGGGGTAATTTGTTTCAGCTGACGCCGCCCCAGACTCGGACGCGCCGTCGCTTGTCCTACATCACGTTGCGACCGCAATGTCGCGTCGCCGCGACCCTGGGCGAATGGCGGAGTGCGCGACATGCGGCCCGCGCGTCCTCGGCCGTCGCCCGCCCACGCCAGCGCCGACGCCGCCCCTCCGGAAACTATCCTCGGCGGCCACCCGAGCGAATCAGAAAGTGCATCGCGGGCTTCTTGCGAGAAAAATGTCTTTGCGGGAAAGAGCAGTGCCAGCAATTTGACTATAACCGGAACCAGATCTATGACCGTCGAGCGCGGAGCAAAAGAGAGAGACGGAGCGCGGAGGGCTTTTGCTGCCGTAAATTGGCGATAGTTCCGAACGCTGTGGAACGGACTGCCTCGGGAGAAATTGTACCGTTTACTTTTTTTGGTGGCTCCGCGCAGCAAGAAAAGGCGCGCTCTTGCAGTAACCGTCTCTTTGACCATAGGTCACGAAGTGGGATAAGAGTTTTTGATTATCTCATGAAAGCTTGAAAGTAATTCAAGCGGCGCGATTGCGCGGAGGTGACTCGCAGCTCCGCCCGCCCTCCCCTCCCCCTCCCCTCCCCGACTCCGCCGAGGAATTTGCAAAAAAGAAGCGGCGCGGCGAGGTGCCGCAACGGTGGCGGCGGAGGCGAATGTGGAAGCGGAAGCGGAAACGCAGACGGACGGGGTGGAGGCTGCCGCGGAGACGGAGTGGAGTAGACGGCGCGGGTGCAGAAGGAAGAGGAGGTGGAAGGGAGCGGAGAGGCGGAGGAAGACACAAAGTTGGAGGTGGATGCGGAAGTGGGCAGAAGCGGAGGCGGAGAGGGTGGAAGGGATGAGGGGAAGATTGAAGAGAAGGTGGAAGCAAGAAGTGGAAGCGGAGTCGGAAGTGAAGGTGAAGGGGAGACGACGTGTCGTCGGAGGGGAGGTGGTGGCTGGTAGAAAACGGGGGGCGGAGGTGGGAGGCAGCGGTGACGGTGACTGCGATGGGAGGTCTTCCGCATACGCGCTGGCGGCGGGGGCGCTGGGGGCGATGGGCGCTGTGGGGGGGGGGGGGGGGCTGCGGGGGAACGCCGGGCAACGGAGGCCGTCGACTTCGTTTCCGTCCTTCCTTCGCGGCTCCCTTGAGGCGTTTTTGCCTCGCCCCGGGTCACGCTCGGAGCGGGAGGGATCTTTACGGATCCGGCTTCCTCAGAGCTCCCCTCCGACTACCGATCTAATAGTGCCTGCCCAGTCGCTTCTGCTGTGGGAATTTACACAAAGGGTACGAAAGCTTGCTTTTCAAACATTTAGATCTGTATTTATTCTTCAGCAGTTTCAATTGAAGAATGTCTGTAGGCTGAAACATCAGTGGCAATTTTTATAAACTTCGAAGGTCCGCATCCAAGTACTCAACCAGTTATAGTGCAACTTAAATATCCAGGAAGATATTTCAATTTTCTCTATATATAGTTTACTTAATGGAAATGGACACTGTTTTTGCACTCCTTTGTCACAACACAAAACTCATTGATCTTAAAAGTCATTAGTGGATGCAACCCACATTACAATACCTTTGTACAATGTAAGGTACAACGAGCGGAAAGGTGTAGTGAAAAGTACTATCAATTTGTCCCTTAAATTTGAATGTCAAATGATGTCTAAGGCACAAGCAATTGTATGAGCATTTTTTGGTTTAACGCGGTTCTTTTATACACTGATAACATAGTAAACAATTTTACTTTCTTTTATACATACGTATATACGGGAGTAATATATATAGAATATAGAAAGTTATGTAATGCTGCGAAAAATCGATTTCAAGACTTCAACGGAAATACACGTTTTGGACCCCCTGATCCCGAAAAAGTGTTGTTTTTTCTTCAGAAAGTCCGTCTGTCCATCTGTCAATCCGTCCGTCTATTTGTCCGTCCGTCTGCCCAGAACTCTTTCCATCTGTTTGTCCGTCCGTCTTCCGGTCCGTCCGTCCGTTTCTTCACCTGTGAACACCACTAGCGTCTAAACCATGCATAGGATTTTTTCTAATTGAAGAAACCCTTATCTATCTGATTCGAGTTGAAGCTTTGAGAGCTTTAAAAACATACTTGAAAATTTTGGGAAACATTACATGATGCCCCACGGACATTTTCAAAATTTGCTAAAAATGGCTCTAAATTTTTCTTCACACTTTTCCAATGAATAGTACTAATTGCACTCTTTTTTCAATAATTATACAAATGTAATTTTTCACGCAGTTAATACGCATATTTTCAGCAATTTGAAAACACTATTGCTTTTATATGTGCTTAAAATGACTTCAAATGAAGATTTTCGAAAACGCAAATGTTTTCTGTGAAAAAGAGGCAATAGATACTGCTTTCTTTGCTCTGTTTTCTTTATATACTCCGCTGTATATTTGAATGTAATTTTGAATCTCTTCCAAACCCTTCCCTTTCTTTTTAGTTTCAGATAGAGCAGCAACATCTAAATTTAATCTGTCTAATTCTCTAAAAACGTCAGATTCCTTTGTGGCTATGCCATTCACTTTTCAAGTTCCAGAATCCATATACCTATTTCGAAGGCCAAGTCGTCGTCGTAGCCTAGCGTCATTCCGAGGCTTATTGCTTGGGACTCGTGCAGGTTGAGCTTTCTCTGAGCGACGCGGTGCAGGCCCAACATCGCAACCCCAACTTGGAGTATCAGGATTTTTCTCGAGGTTTCCTTCCTCCAACCTTTTGGTGAGACATCATCTTCTGCAAGGTAGTCTTTTTTAAGATACAATTCTAAATATTTTCTAAAGATAAAAGTCTTCCGCCTCTTTTGCCGTTGGAGAGCTGTCAAGCATTTCTTCCGTCTTCGGAGCCGTTGCCGTCCTCTTCTTCCTCTTCGCTGGTTTTGGTCCACCTCGAGTATTTAATTTCCCGGTACCCACTAGATAAGTCTGGCCGGTCATCCCCCTCTCCGCCACCTGGGGAGGCGCCCGCTGAAGGACCAGCAACCCCACACGGGAACTCTTCTGTTAGCAAAGCGAAAAATTAAGACCATTTCAAAATAATGTATTTTGGGTGGCGGTAGATGGCAGCTGGCATGAGGATGGGGCAAGACCGTAAACTCAGTCCACACCAAGGAAATTAGAAAACTTTACTACTATGTCGCTGTGTAGTACCAGACTTTCCAACCCGTCAAAATGCATGACACATCCATCAGATTCCAGTATCAACAGCCCTCTACAATACAAATGTAAAACAAATACGATACTTTACAACAGATTACACTTACACAATTAAAATCGATAGTCAAATTTAAATTCAAAGTAAAATCTTTTCTGATCTATTCTGATATTGATGTTCCACAACAATTAGAAACTATATTCACCTACGAAATTAATACTTTAACAATGATATACAATTTTCATTTGTATTGTATTATTTAAAAAAATTAATATGATTGTAATACGTACTGTACTTCAGTTTTTTTCTCAATGACTCCCATCCCGATAAAGTTTTCACTCAGTTTCCCTTTTCGAATTAAGCGAATTCATTGGTTCTGAATATAAATATTGCTTCACTATGTGCACGTTTCGTTGAGCTCTACTTTTGCTAGTTGTGGTAGGAGTAGAGCCGAGGGGTCAGGTTACTATTTTGTTAACAATATTAAACTACTGGTGTTACAACAGCACATATTTTCTCGCATTATTTCTAAATTTGCACATTTCGAAAATTCACAGAGTTAAACGAAATTGAGACCCACGCCGTTCTTTTAAGCGTCTCTTCTTCTATCCGCGGAAAGCATTTTGCAGAAAATATTTTTTTAGAAGTTGCACAAATTTCTGACACAAATTACGTGAAATCTACTCGTTTTATCAAAAAAATTTGTACATGATCTATTTTAAAGGCTATTTTTCAGAATGGACACAGTTCAAAGCAAAAATGGCTATCTTCAATCTTGTGGTTTTGAAATGTTATATTTGCAATTTTCGAAAATACGCAAAGTGCGCCGAAAGTGGGACTTGCTCCCTAGTTTAACCGTCCCTTAAAACATATGAGGATGAAAAAATTTGGAGTAGTTTCTGAGAATTTGTTTTAGCAATACTATAAATATCAATCACATATTACACGAAATCTATTCGACTTTTTCCCAAATGCCTTGTTTTAAAGAATTGATTGTTTACAATAGGCTTTGTATAAGACAGAAAAATCTCTTTATTCAATTTTGTATTTTTAAAATGTTAACTTTTTCAATTTTAAAAAATACGGTATTCGCCGGAAATGAGAGTAACATCGTTTATTTTACCGACCCTTTATACACACGTGACCCTTTAACACAAATTTGACAATTATTACAGCTAAATCATGTCCCAACAATGATTTAGCTGGAACACAGACGTTCAGCTGCCGTCTCGCGGCGCGGAGTACCATTGTTGCATTCCAATCTGATATTCTCTGAAGGCAAGCAATTATTTCTTGTATATTACTCTTGTATTTTACTATATTATTTCTTGTATATTTATATCGTATATTTAAAAAGAAAACGTAATTCGGCAAATTTTAATTAAAGTTTGCGGACTACTTGAAGGAAAATGCATCAATATATTATTAGTTAGTTATTGTTAGGTTTTGTTAGTTATTGCTAGCTAGTGTCGAAAAAACAAAAGAACAGCAGTGTGGCGTTTATGTTATCTTACAGCGTACATTTGGCACTAATCATAATATTTAAAGAAAAAATGGAGCCGTTTTTGAGAAAATCTTGCTTTTGTTATTTTTTAATTGCAAATATTGCACACACTATTGCAAAAAACTACTTACATTTTCAAAATAATCTACACGACCTTAATGAAAGAACTAATAATGGACAATAAATTTCATTGGAAGGAAAAATCTCTATGTCCGGGGGGCTTAATGCAAAGTTGCACCAAATTTTAAAGAATGCTTTTCAAAATTTCAAAACTTCGACTAGAGTGGGATAGACAGGGGTTTCTTCAATTTTGAAAAAATTCTACTCATGGTTTGGGCACTAGTAGTGTTCACAGACGGACGGACGAACATTTGGACGTCAATTCACTTTTCGGTATTAAGAACCCCCAAAATAGAGATTCTGGATACACCATGGGTTAGAGGAATTCTTTTTCTTAATTTAACAACTGTATTTATCCACTTTTTCGTTAGTAGGGCCTGGCAAGGAATTTTTCTGCCGAAAATCCGCTGTTTTTTTCTTGCAGCATTACATAACTGTCTCTATACTAGTATATTAATCCGTATATGCGTACGTATACGAGAAAGTAAAAAATGTAGAGGGAAAATTCATAATTTAAAAATGTTTTGGATGTAATGACATATATACGTGGTATTTATATTGAATATTTGAATAAAGTTACAACGTATTGTTGGCTTGGGGGAGCACGTTGCCCCTGTATCTGCAACAGGATAATCACATGGCTTTCTCCGCATATTTGGGGATATGCACCATCTAGGCTCGTGGGTAGGGTCATATTCGACTTTCAAATAGGTTTTCGAGCTGTAAAATCGTAGATAGCAAGTGAACAAATGTAGCGCCTAAACCATACACAGATGTTGCCACATGTTCTCAAATTTGATGCGGGTCTTTTCATTTTGATGCGTACTTTACTAAGCTCTTATATAATATAATAAAAAACTTTTCACGATGGTCAGTTTCTTTAAAACGCGTGGATTTTCAAAAATTAAAGACATGTTTTTTTTTAAAGATGCGTTAGGGCATATAAACTGTTCAACCACCTGAAAGCTGAATGTTTGGCAAAAAACTGACCGCATAAACTTACGTTCTCTATTTAATATGCCAGCTGGAGCAAATGCTTTAAGTTCAGGAAATACTTTACGATTCATGAAATCATTTTCAGCTTAATGAATTGATCCTCAAGTAAAGCATTTCGTCGTTGGCCATCAAAATCTCTGTAATCTTAGATTACATGCCCTTCTTTCTTTATTTGTTCATATAATTTTTCCGATACCGCACAAACATTTGCCCCGAATCAATCAAAACATCTACAGATATATTCTTGAATACCCTTTTAAAATTAAACACGAGCTATTTTCCGCCCGTTTTTTTATTTGTCGCGTCCCCCCCTTGACGCTACGCTTCTCCAAGCCCCTTAAGGGGGGTTGAGCGCTTTTGCGCTTGGGAGTAATCCTCCATTAATGGGCATTATTATTGTTAAGTCCAGTCTCGTCACGTCGCAGTCAGTCAGTGCCTCTTATCCCTTCGGCCAGGGCTCGACGCCGTTAGATCCCGGGTTCCTGGCCGGTCACCCAACCACAAACCCGCGAGTCTAGAATGCGCTTAACCTTCGTGACTTCACGGAGCGTAGTAAACGCATTCGGCTAGCGCCGCCGGCTTGCCTGTATCTTCTCTTAATAAATCTTCTGCTGATACTTCGATACTGTTCAATGCCGTAATAATCATCAGTTCATCAATATTATTGTTCGAAATATCCCGCCTATCTATTTCGAACACTGGGAGTTTCCCTGTTCAATCACGTTTATTTCTACATGCTCATGTTTTTATCCTCTTTGAATTTTCGCGGATAACTATTTCCTGTCTTTTATTTTCCATCTTCGCACCGTTGCCCCTTTCATCCTTCCCTTCAAAACCGTAATTTCCTTGATGGTTATAATTATTCACTAATTTTCCCATTCCATTATGATCTACATTCATATATCCATTATTATTTACACGATCATATTCTCCATTTAAAGTTTGATCAAAGCGACTTAATCGTTCTATCAAATCTTCCGAATCTACTGGCATAGAATTCCATAATAAATTTTGAATATTAACTGGTAGTTGACGAATAATAATTATCATTAACTCATTCATGTCCACCTCTTCTTCGCAAGCTTTAAATGCAGCCATTTTACGCGTCGCAAACTCACACATGGACTCTGTTCCCTTTCTGTACTTTTCACTCAATACTTTATATTTTTAATCAAACTTATGGCTTTCGTTCCAGTATCTTTTTAAATATTTTTCCTTCCATTCTTTATAATTTAATGGTTCCGGAACTAACGATGTCAACCAGTGATGAGCCTTGCCTGACATCGCCTGTTCAACAATATGCAATTTTAATCTTTCGGGAACATTATTAATCATAAAATAACTTTCCAATTTTTTAATAAAAGACCATGGCTGCTCTTTATTATCCCGTGAAATTTCAAATAACTGGGTAGAGCTAATGAGGTTGCCGAAGTTACTACGCTTCCCTGCGTACGTGTCATTACTTCATTTTCTAGTTTCATATCTGCCATCTGTTTCCCTGACTCACATTCTTGTAATATTTTAATATTCCTTAAACCCTTTTGTATCTATTGTTCTAATTTATTATCTGAGTCTAACATTTTTATTTGTATATTCTCTATTTTATCGCGACATATTATCTAAATGGCATATACGCGATTCGGCGTTTGCCAACTTTTCGCATTGTTGTTCCTGTGAATGTTCTAATGCTACGACATTGTCTTTTAACATGTTGACTTCTGAATTAATCTTATTAAAAGACTCTTGTTGCTCCTTCTGTACTTGATTGACTTGGCAATTGAAAGAATTTATCTTTAAATAAATATTATTAAATTCCGCTGATGTATCCGCCCTTAACTGTTATTTCTTCGCGTAATTCCCCACGAAAATTCTTTAATTCCTGTGCCTAACTTTTCATTTCCAAACTTATATCTTCTAATTTCACATTTATTTCCGAAGTTATCCCTTCAAATTTAATATTCATTTCTGCTAGCATTTTAATAATTAAAGGTTAATTTTCCTCTTATACCTTGCTTTTAACGTTTTCGGAACGTAATTTCTTACTTCTAGTATCCATCTTTAATTTCCTCTACAAATAAAATTTACTCGAATAATATTTACTTCTTACTGCAATGAAATGGTTTTGGCTTTGCTTATAATTACGAAATGATTTTCATGCCAATTCTTATATTTCAGATTCCTCCAGATCGATTTCAATATATAAGTGCACAATTTATGAAACTTAGCGTCAGTAAACGCGCCATTTTTAAACATGTTACAATATGAAAAGATCATATATTCATTTCACAAAAACATGGAAATTTATTAAACAATTTAAAACAACTGTTTATATTGTATAACTTTACCCAATATACAAATAAATCTTTGTCATGACAATTCCAACCTTATGTCTTCGCGCGCTTTTGGACCATCTTTATCCATCTCCGACGCCGCCGTCCTCAGGTCCAGACACCTTCTTCTCTTTTCTTTTCTCGGAAGCACACTTTGATCACCGTTCATCAGATCAATAAACTATTTGCTGCTAACATTCCAGTCCAATCACTGACAACTTCGCCCAAGCCCTCAATGTCCCTCCAACTCGTTCACATGAAATATTTTAAACTCCACTGTCACACTTAGTATTCAAATTTTGATGTTCTCTCAATATCCATTCCTAGTAGATGCTTACAAGTCCCCCAAAAACTCCTAACATTAATTGGAGCACGATCCGTTCATGAGCACGACATCAGTCAGAATGGATGTCTCTCGTGATCTTTCAGCCCTGCAAAGCTCGGTCCATATTTCGATTGTTTCTTTGCAGATAACACTTCGTACCTCGCCAATCCCTACCTTTCTTGCAACACGAACTAGCCATCTTCACGACTGTCACTGCTTTTTCGGCCAATCCCTGAATTCGGTTGATCCCGGGTTTAGGAGGCACGATTCCTTTGGTTCCTTTTATGATTCATTATTTCTCGCGATTCCTATGTTTATAGTTGCGCGGTTCACTTGAATCACTGGTTGAGTGATCGACAATAATTTTGTTGGCATTGATTAAATTTCTTACGCAAAGCATAAATATATACAATATTACTACGGGTCAAAGCCATATAAAGCTATACATTTTGCAATTAAGAATCATTTCATCACGAAACAAAATATCAATTCACACTTAAAATAACATTTCACGACATTTAAAATGTTAAAATGTGAGTTTGCTTCCTGCTTGAAATGAAATATAAATATAGTAATGGGGAAATATAGTAATTAAACAGTCTTCTATTAACACATTTAGTTGTTACTATAACAACTGAGTTATTTATGTTCAATGTTAAATGAGAATTTGTTTCGTTAATGAGAAGTCCCGAGATTGATAGTTTGTTGGCGTGGAATTGTGTGTTTTTTCGCATTTCAAGTCTTCTTTAAATAGGTTTGTGTGTCTACTGAGATGGAAGGTATGAATGCTGGTTTTATTTATGATTTGCGCCGAGAGGGAACTTTGAATGTGATCCAGTGGTGTCAGAAAGTGGGTTTGCTTGCGTCTCGACGTGTATGTAGTGTGTGCAAGAAAGAATTGAAATTTACTGAGAGAAAGGGCTTGCGTCTCGGTGTATGTCTGTGCGAAAGGATTCTTGGTTTGAGAGGAGTCACATGGAGATATGGAAGGTTTTATGGAGTTTTGTCGAGAGTTATGTTTTATGAGCTAGTAACGCGATTATCTGTCTATCGCGTGCTATATTTCCTCCAAAAAGTTATGTTATTGAATATACTGCGACACATAAAATATTTCCGCGTTATGCATCGTTATTACGAACATCATTGCCTAAACTCACTATATCCATTCATATTCACCGTGTTTCTCGCACAATTGCATACTAAAATTTTATCCTTTTTTCGGAGCCTTGTTCCCCACGTCTGACTTCGAGTTCGCTACACATCATCCTCCTGGTCATTGTTGCGTTGTGTCTTCAACTTTTTTCTGAAACATTTACCGATCGCTTACGTGTCTTTACCAAAAATATCATACATTTTATTTAATTCTGTCCTTTCCAGGCTATTTCTCTTTATTACTACTTTTCATTATCAATTTACATCTTATTACTATTTCTTTTACGATTTCCTAATGTTTATTAACGCCAAAATTGCTTAATTTCCGTCGCTCGGCGTCTTAACGTAGTTGTGACGTCAGCGCAACGCATCATTGTTCTCTCGTGAAAATTCCAAATATACAATTTCAATTTGCATCTCTACTGCAGCTCCTCGATATTTTTCAGAGTTGCGAGTAATGTCATAATTTTCCGCGTGATTTCCTTTGTTAATCCCGAAAGTTTCATTTCAATCGCTTTACGCGTTCTCTTAATTTTTAGGGAAAAACCGCTCCTTTATATTGCCTTTCTTATGATAACAATGGCTGTAAATTTGTAATATCGTCAAAAGTGTACTTTCAAAATCACTCATATCTTTTAAACCCCTGATGCGATTTGCTTCGGATAACTTTTGAAATGTTCCTCTAAATGAATGCTATTGATTCGTACTGTCCAAATTGGGATTTTGTCGCGTCTTCTTTAATTTATAAAATAATTATTAGTGCGCGACACCGCTTTCTTCTGTTTTTCCATCTCCTACTCATGCCATTCCTTGTTATGTTTGTTCTTTGCATCTAAATTGTTCGTGGGATCTTAGATTGTTACAATAATAAATGTTGTACAGTATTCAGTGACATATTGGTATGTCACAGTACAATATCAATCTCTTGATATCCAACTTTACTCTCAATTCAGTACAGTTTGAGTTTTTGCAGAGTTGATATTTTACCTCGAATATTGTTGTGCTTGCTATCAAAATGTTTCTCGATTCATATTTAGAATCACAAATTTTTGGTGTCTATTCCGTTTTAATCACGTCGAGGAAGATATGAAATCTGAGATAGGTAATTCTAGAAGAACGATTGGATTCATAGATTTACATTTCCTTTCACAGATTCTCTACTTCTCGATGCTGCTACGTATATTATGAAATTCAAATTCACTGTCTCTTTTTGTTATAATTCCAAGCTTGTCTACTAGAGCGCGAGGGCCATAGTTCGACTGTCAGCTCCCAGGGTCACTATTTCTTTACGGTCGGCTACGCCAGCCAAGGGCTGCCCCCTATAAAATCATATAAATTGCGATGCGAGTCTCAACTCGTCGCAATAGGCCCTCAGATGCAGACAGATTGTAGGTGAGTACATGGCATTCAGAGTTGGTTAGGGTTTCATTGTGTAAGATACAGTTTTTTGTGCATAGATAGCAACTGTTTGCACTTGCACGGCACCTAGAAAAATAAAAGCTACAGAAAATTAATAGAATGTTTTAATCGTCATCGCTTATAATTGAAATAAATGTAAAGAAGGGAAAATGAATGAAGGTCGCTGGAGCTAATATTATTATTTTTACTTATTTAAAGCAACAGAGACGAATACCCCTCGTGACAATTATATATATATATATATATATATATATATATATATATATATATATAGTTTTAATCGTCATCGCTTACAATTGAAATAAATGTAAAGAAGGGAAAATGAATGAAGGTCGCTGAGAGCTAATGTGGGGCCAGGTTTATTGCAGTACATTTGTCGTAACTGGGCGAAATGGTTAGGGCAAATAATAGGCAATATGGCGCCTTAGTAACGACGTCGTGGTTGTTGTCAGGACAAACATTTATCTGACCGTGGAGGCGACTGATTATTAAACCGGAAGTTTGGGCATTTTGTCAAATAAAAGAAAGGGCGAGGCATTGTGGGTTTTAAAAGGAGGAAAAAATGCATTGGGTCGCATGTCGTGACGGTGAGCAGTTCGCTCGTGAATAGATAAATTTGTACATGTTGGGACTTTGAAATATTTTCGTGGATAGAGCAAGACTCGGACTTGAGGACATATTCGGACTCTGAATATTTTCGTAGCAGAACCAGAAGTGAACTTGTGATACTTCTAAGATTTAGGGAACGTGTGGTGTTCCGAATATTTTTGCTGTGCATCAAAGTAAGACTTGGAGTTTTTCGCGAGTGAACTCTTAATCGTTCTTGAACTTATAAATGTATGCGGTTCACAAACGATACGGACTTTGCCTATTTTCTTGCTATAAACGGAAGATAGAACTAAAAGATGTTTTTGCGGTGTAATCATAAAAGCACTGGATATTTATACGGTGAGAACGGGCATCGGACATAATATAGTGGAGCTGGAACAAATATTTGAGTGGTGCGAAGCGGTGAATTGGCGGTGTTCGTTTTTAAAGAAGAGCAGTAGATTCGTGGTAATTGGGCTGCTTGATTTCGAAGCTTCAAAAAGGAAGGGAAGGCGTTTCTTCGAGGAACCACCAATCAAGAGCACGCGAAGACCATAATCGCCGTATAAGGTTCGAACCAGGATATGACTAAGAAAGTTCTCAATGTAAATTTTTCACATTTTAATTTGCTACATTGGTAGAAATAAACATTAAGTTTCTCTTGAAAGAAATATCAAATGATTTTCATTGGCCAATTCAAGCTAATAAGTAGCTATATCAAATCTCTCTTTTCAGATTCCTCGCCATTCTGTGTAGATGGCAGATCGGGTAATCGGCTATTAATAGATAATAGCGATTATTTCTGACGTGACCCATCGACCCAGCTAGCGGGATAATATTCAGTTTTTTTATCAGAGTAATAATAGTTAAAATATTATCGTAACCATTTTCCTGGCGCCCATTTTATTAGAAATTTGGAAACGGTTACGACGAATCGCCCAATAATTGTAGCAGTTAGGGTATGTTTATATATATATATATATATATATATATATATATATATATATATAGTGACATACCGATATGTCACATGAAAATAAACTAACATTTATTTGTAGACTATATGGTGGAACATGCATTAGGAAATATCACGAGAGCAAGGGCTTAGCAACGACCGTGAATAAACAATGTAGTTTTTGTTTTTTGTAAATGCATTAAGAGGTGGCTGGATACCGAAAGTAGAAAATTTGGGATTGGGCGAAGAAGTTTAGACGATCGAAAGGTCAGCTACACCAAAATATAACGAAGGTATGGATTGGCTGGGTGAGAAGGACGGTCAAATGTTATCAAAAAGAGGAAGGTAGTTTAATACAAAGTCTTCGAGGGTGAATCATGCAGGAAGATTTCATTCTGACCGGCATCGCGTTTCTGAACTGATCGTAGGTTCCTGAGAGGAACGAGTATAATACAGATAGAATCGGTTATCAGATCGTGAAATTTTAAGGACAGTAAATGATATTGCAGATTTTGCATGTGGAAGTAATATTGATGCATAAATTGGGACTTTGTCGGGAGTGGTAATCGAGTAATAGATTTCGGGACTATGTCATAGGACGTAATCGGGACTGATAATTTTGATAGTTTGATAGAGACCAGCTTGGATAGGGGCAGAAGAGGATTTCTAGGGACTTTGGACTACGGCAAGCTCGCAAGATATTTCGACTGAGAAGTCTACGAGGGACATCAACGAAGAATAGATAAGTTAACTTCGGTGTAAAATTGTAAATTCAATGATATCTTGATCAAAGGCATAACATCAAGTCATTTTATTAAATTGACTAAGTTGTTTGCTAAAAGGTAACAATAAACTTTGTTAAATTTTGTTCTTTAGAAAAAAAGTGATCTTTAATTTAGTCAATCCAAACAGAAATGAACTAGGAATAGAATCATTCTATTTCAGATTCCCAGCTGCGCTGTATAGTCTGCGAATCCTATAATCCATTATAAAGGTAATAAGGATTATAATATATCGTGACCCATTGACCCAGCAAGCCGGACGCTAAGATCTTTGCCAGATATTAATGTAGAGAAATTTTGTATATTTCAATATAGGCCTCGACTATTTTTGTTTTCTTAGTGAACTTTTGGAAATAAATTATAATTTATTTTCAATAATATTTTTATATTTATATTTTATTTATATATTTATATAATTTTCTAATAATTCCAATATTAGAATTTCTCTGCATACTTCACCTTACAAACATATCACACGAGTTGACTTTTAATTCATAACACATAATTCAAATATATTTATATTAATAAAATACACAAAATTTAGAGGTATAATTTATTTTAAAAAGTACTCACAACATATTGCTCCAAATAGTTTAAAATATACACAGTTACAATTCACGTTTTCTCTAAAAGACCATGTGCAAGAAATAAGCGTTCAAGAAAGATCTTTGATTATTCATATAATTATTATGAGACCTAAATTAAGTAATGATCAGTGCCAGGATGGAGATCCAATCTCCTTCACACATCAGACATATGATTATCTCGCCGATGCATGAAATAATAAAGTCCTTTACGTGCCAGTAGTTGTGAATGAGTTCCCGATTCCGCGATGACACCGTTGTTAACAACACAAATGAGGTCTGCTTGCTGCACCGTTGCCAAGCGATGTGCAATAACAATGCATGTTCGGCCCTCCTGAGCTTCGTCCAGCGCTTGCTGACCACCTGCAATGAAAAAGGTGTATTTGTACAGAATGGAGAGTTTTCTTTAAGTAGTAAAGTTGTTTACTGGTGCATCTAAAAATTACATACGTGAAAATCTATCATGGAACATTATAAAAGAATATATTGTATATTATAGAAAACATTGTCTTTTTTAATAAGTATACTTATTTTCTTAAAACAAAATGAAATACATTTTTTAAACTTGACAACTTATATGATTTAAAATGCAATTAATTTAAAGCATGTGTCTCTGTTCCAAAAGTTAAACCTGCTCCATCGCAGCGTCATAATGTGTAATTAGGTTTCTATAAATTGGATGTCAGCCTCCTTGATCTCATCTAGTTCTTGAAATAATCTCCCAACATAACTTATCTCGGCAATATTTTTGTGTAGTTAGGGATAACCTGGTCAGATTTTCAATTCAAAATTTAAATTGTATAAACGCATTTAAGGCCAGCGTCTTCGTTTGAGGACGCACGTTTCTGAGTTACTCAATTGTATTTCCTCATTAGCCTGAAGTTTCGCTTTCATATTTTATTACACCTTCATAATGTGATAATCCAGGATTCCTCCAGCTGTAGGCCTGAAGGATATCCGGACATGTTTTAGTGAAATACATGAAAGGTAAGTATATGTGCGTAAGGGGAGCAGAAAAAACAAAGATGAAGGCCCGTTTGTTAAGACACCGCTACGCAATTCACCTTTTATTGACCGGAAAATCCACGAAAAACTACCGTTGGAATTCTCTTCCCGATAGTAGCTGAGTTGTATCTAGAGCCATCTAGCTAGAGTTGAAAATACCGTCCGTCGAATCTAAGGACCTCCTGTTAGAGACACTGCAGTTCAACACATAATGCAACAAATCAAGAATTGAAAAAAACATATTTTGTGAAATGACAATGCTGCACTATAATTACAGTACGTTTTTTCACACGTCCTATGATATCACTGCTTTTCCTCAGACAGGGAGGTTCTAGGGTTCGAGTCCCGACGGTGGCAGAGTTTTAAACATTTAACTAAATACCTAGATCGAATTCAGTTGCGGTATGGAGAAGAAATCTAGCGGTCGGCTGCTCAGATCCGAAGTTTTCCGTGGATAAACAAACGGGCCACTGACCGCGCGAGATTTCAACTTCCATTTCCTTATTCTCTGCTTTCCCCTAACTTATATACACTTTCACTTACATACCGTACACTATCACACATGTCGGATAACCGAACGGGAGCGTAGAGCCTGTCCCGGCTGCGGTGGTGCCCCGCTGGAGGAAGATAACTGGTTGGTGGAAAAACCACAAACCGACGGGTGGAACGGCGCCGGATCTCGCCATCCAGCGAGAGAAGACCACCCCCTCCTGAGATTAAAACACGCACTACACTTACGGGACTAAGAATCAGCGCCGTTGTCGCGCTTGGAAACCCAAAATAATAAAACGTCCGACCTCGGGACCGTGAATTAATTTATATTCTGGCCGCGTCAACTACTGACGTCATTTGTCACGTAAGTGTAGGGCACGTTTTCATTAGAAGTTGGCAGTGATCATCCCCGCTGGATGGCGAGATCCGGCGCCGACCTATTGTCGACTAGCGGTGTTTTCCCCAACCCGGTATCTCCCATTAGTGGGGCACGGCCCCAGCCAGGAGAAGTTCTAAACCCCCTCCCGGTCTTCCGGCAAGTGCGGTAGTGTTATGCATGTTAGAGTAAGTGTATGTGGCGAGGATAGGACAAGGAAGAGGAAGGAAAGATCGCGCGCGGCCTGTGGCCCGTTTATTAGAGTATGGCTTCGGCATTCGCCTGGTGTTGATCGAAGAAACCATGGATAACTAACGATCAGAGCAGCCGACGATAACTAACGATCAGAACAACTGAATTCGACCTAGCTGAAAAGCCATTGTCGAAAATCCTGCCGCCGTCGGGACTCGAACCTAGGACCTCCCGATCAGAGGCACTGCAGTGACGCACCGAGCCACCGCTCCCGACCCGGGACCGTGAAGATCATTACCACAGATGGTCCACTATCTCTAGTAGTACAGGTACAAACTTAACAGTTGTTACTCTGAGCTCTTTTGCGCGCACGCGGCGCCGCTTACCTTCTCGCTCTGGCTGTCGAGCGCCGACGTGGCCTCGTCCAGCAGCAGGATGCGCGGGTTGCGCACCAGGCGCGGCGATGGCGAGCGCTGCTTCTGCCCGCCCGACAGCTGCGTGCCCTTGGCGCCCAGCCGCGTCTCGTAGCCCTGCGCACACACCCAACGAGAGGAGGCCTCATTGCAGAAGGGGTGGGTAAATGTACAGCGGTGCTAAAATGCTTAAAGTAGGCACGTCAAACGGCTCCCGCACGAGCTATTTGCCCGCCTGAGAAGCCTGGCACTCCTACGAGCGCAGACAACTTCCCCTGACTCCATTTCTCATACCCCTCCAAATCCAGAAAGCGGTGCCGGACGTGGAACAGTTGCTACTACACACGAAAAATTTTTCAAGATTTGTCCTCTCATACAAGCGAGATGTGAACTATGCTTCTATTCTTTTACATTTCATGTTTTTTTTTCTTTTTATATTTTGTTTTATTTATGCCAATAGACAGGAATTTATTTGAATGGAAAATTATTTCCTTTTCATTTTGTGTTCTTTAAATCATTCAGTTTTTTTTTTTTGTATGTATGTAAATCAAATTAACAAGCCTCCATAAATTAACAATTTTCGTTTAAGGGCGGACTTTAGGGAGCTCCTTTACTCATAACAATATCCGTTGAAACTCCTAACTTGATCGTAGAAAATTCACTCGTAACTAAAAATGATTACGAAATCAACATAATTCGATTCAAAATGTTTCATTTTAATCTCACTTGTCAAATTGAAATTTTACTGAGGTATTATTTTATTTTAGCGAATCATTTATTTTTTTGCAAAGATTTGGGACCATGACGGTCAACTGACTTCTTCAAAAGACTGTCATCCAGTGGACAGGTATCCAGTGATGTACCACCATTTCCGAGCATTTGTTCAGCCCTTACTTTTAAATCTCGCGCCAGTTGCTCGGGACGCAGTGCCCGCGAATTCTAGTACGCTAGTTACCTTACACGCGTTCTTGACATGCCTGGTTTAATAGAATCGCACGAAAAGATTAATGCACATCCACGAATGAAAATGCACAACAAAATAAATAACTTATTATGCATGCGTACACAAATTGTTTGCATTTAGTAAATTTAAAACTAATGCATCACGGTTCTTATTAGTGCCACATGTAACACAAATCTATTATATAAAAGGGAAATTCTTTACAACCGCATGTGTGATTGGTCCCAAATTTGGTACTATTACTTTTAAGCGATCAAGAATCAAACATAGTGTTTAAATACAAAAAATAAACAATTTGTTTAAATACAAAAAGTTGCCCCAAAATTTTTTTTACAAAACAAATACAAAATGGCTTTGAAGTGTACTCAAGTTATGATAGCTTATTCTCAGTTAAAATCAAAATATCAAACAAGTGATACCATAGCAAAAAATGTGACGGTCTACATGTACGTGTAGTGTCTACTTGTTGAAATATAAAGTGTAATAGAAGAATTAATGAAGAATAGTACTACAAATGATATAGAAACAACTATTGGAAACGAATATTATCTCTGGTATCTATTTTACATTCAATTGCATAATGTGAACTGTTTCTATTATTTGAGAACTAGTTATCGTACCCGCATTGTACAGGGGTCATATGAGAGTGAGTTAATAATGCTCAGGAGATGTTTCGATACGTGAACGTACATAGAAATTCAGACGGTCAAGAGGTTTATTAACTTCGGTCTTTACGCTACTAATGTAATACATCACTATGCTAGTCATTTTATAACTTCTGCATTTGGACATAAAGTGGTCCGCGACGGACCCACTTGCTACTCTCGCAAAGGCAAGGGGCAACATCCAAAGGCTCTGCCCTTTGTGCAGTTATAAAACCCACAATGAGAGTAAAATGTACTTCAAAGCAAATAACGGTTCAGAGCTGGGACGCCTCCACGCCTCAATTTCCACATTTAATGCAACAAATTTACATTTAAATAAGACCACAAATTATGTGAAATTATTAAGTTTTATTTTCATTACAATTATTTTGTTGACTCGCGGCCAGGCGGAAAGCAATGTAAACCGATATCCTAATTATTTTTACATGAAAAGAAAGCTTTTGACGAAGTGAAAATTTTTGTGTTGATCGATTCGTGATCAGAGTTTAATATATGTGTAAGACAAGCAATCTACTCTGACTCAATCTTCAGTTGACCAAAGATGCAAAAAAAGAGCATGAATAATGGCTTTCACCGGGGCTGTACGGGTTTTTTGGCTGTCCGTGACACGTCAAATTTCGGTCAATGACCCTCAGAGATCCTACAATGTATACAAAATGTTAAACCCGTAATTTGTAGCTGTTTCGCGCAACAGATCTATTGATGTTCTATCATAAGATATTGTTTCCTTGCCAATATCACATTTCAGTTTATTGTATATACCGAATGAATCATAACAAATAAAGTGCAATTAGAAAGACTATTTTACTCGTAAATATCAGGCAATAGCGTACAATTTATTAACAGAAACGAAATATCTATGTTGTTTTTGTCATTAACACCTCATCAGATGTGATAATGTGATTACTGTTGTTTTGTTTTCAAAAAAGGATATTTTAACACGACCTGTGCAAAAACAGTTTTTCGTAATTGTTCCATGATAATTTCCGCAAACAGCATTTTTCATTCTAACAGTGTGGGATACATTACGTAGCGTGTGCGAAACATCCTTCGCCGAGGGCTTATGAAAAATATGAAGACAACACGAGCGCGTGATAATTGTTAGTTAATTTACTATTACTACTTATTATCAGTATTATTACGATTATTATTATTATTATTATTATTATTATTATTACACTCTGTAACTATGCGAGACTAAACTTCACCATCGAATCTAGGTGGTTCGATCAACCCCAAAAATTTGAAAGGCATTCTAATATATTATTTGACACAATTTTAAAAAATCTGGCTGTCTCTATGTTTCAAAAAATTATTTAAAGAAGAATTATGATTCTCCTCTAAAAAACATTAGTATATTCCATTCTAGGATATGGGGGGTAACTAGCTATAATCATCTGTCTAGTAAAACTATTTTGCAAACTAATTATTGAAAATTATCATGAAAAATAATAAACACAACAGATATCAAATGACTTCGAAAGGAAGCTGACCCCTATTGGTTTCTACAAATTGTCACAAATTAGTCACAATAATAAACCAATAATTTAATAATAATAATAATAATAATAATATATATATTATTATAACCAATTAAAACAATAAATTAATATTACCACTTCAGAAAAAAGATAGGATCCCGCACATAAAATAGGTATGAATAAAGGTCATTAAATTATTTAATACCTAAAGTGTTTAATCAACTTCCGCTAGATATTGTGTTCAAACTTAAATAAATTCAAAAAATTGAAAATGTGGTGACAAAACACGTAAATAAGCCAATAAATATGTTTGACGAGAAAACTTAATGACAGCAGCAAACCACTATTTACGTGTAAACATTGTTTTGTTTTGTTAGGGTATTTCTAGAACTGAGTTGTGTCCACTAGGAGGTATGTTTTCAACGTAAACGACTATCTTTATCAGATATGAGAACGCGCGAAGCACTTATATGCACATATATTGCAATTGTGTATGGAGCAAAATCTAAAATAATTTATAAACTAGTTGTGCTACAGAATGCCCATGTCTTTGGTCTGGGCTAGATGATCGCTCTTGCCCCATCCTCTTGACAGCTGCGATCTATAGCCACCCAAAGTATTTTATTTTTAATTTTCGCAATTTTTCATTTTTGTAATGGTAGAACCGAAATATTACTTTAAGTATATTATAGAAGAGTAAAGCCTCGTTTACGGAAATTTTCGTTCAAAATTTAGAATTTTTAAGAAAATGTCTTTTAGGCATTACTGTAAATGCGATTTTGAAGCTCGTTTACACAAAAAACTTTCGAGTTTTCGAAAATCTTCATTGGAAATCATTTAACGCACTTCCACTCTAAAAGCAATGGTGTATACAAATTAAATGATTAACGGCGTGAGATATATTTTTAAAAAAATATTTGTCTTTTGGAAAAAACAAAATGCAGAAAAATGACTTTTGCGTCACGTTAAAGAGTGCATTTAGCACTATCCGTACAAAAGTTTAAAGAAAGAATTGGAGCTATTTTTGAGAGAATGGCGCTTGAGCGTTTCTGAAAATCGGCATTTGAGCTCATTTTCGCAGAAAACTTGTGAGTTTTCCACAAACATTATAGACATTGTTCAAATACAAAACATTTACTCATAAATGCAATAATGGAAGTAAACATTATGGACGCTAGAGAAATGTCCAAAAATTACAGTTGTGTAATTCTTGAGAAAACAAAAGAACAGTGCAAAATTGCGTTATATATGTTATATGTTAAGATATTTACTCTTACTCCAAACGTTTAAAGAAAACATTAGCCTTTTTTTTTTTTTTTTTAATTAAAGTTCATTTCCTCTATTCCTCAAAAATTGAAAACTAATTTTAACAAAAAGATATATAATATTTAAAATTTTTTAAAAATAATCATTTTTGGAGGAAGGAGGCAAAAAATTCAAACATTTGCAATTTCCGAAATTTTAGAGTTAACAATAAAAGAGGACCTATACCTTTAGACGGGTATTTCACTGCAATCCTACGAGAAATTTGAAGAAAAAGTTTACTTTATTTTTCAGAAAATTTTGAAAATGTCCCAAGGTTTCATGTAAAGTACTCTAAAATTTAAAGAATGGTTTTCAAAATCGCAGAGTTTCGAGTCGAGCCAGATCGTCCGGGAAAATATCCATTTTGGAACAAATTCTATGAATTTTTGGCGCTGGTTTAGTTTACTGACCCCAAAACGTGCATTGAAATCTCCAAATCGATTTTCTGCGTCATTACATAACTTTCTCTATACTAAGTACATTAATCGGCTTATACGTAAGCAGCGCTTGATTTTGGGCGGAACGCGACGAAACGCCGTTCCGGTACCTCGGGAGTTATTATTAAATTATATTGTAGATATATAGCAATTTCTATTAATTAATAATTACTTCGAGGAAGCGTTCCGGAAGCTAATTTTTTTAAATCCAGCCCTGTACGTAAGTATACGAGAAAGTAACTAGTAGTGCTACAGAATGGCCAGACTTTCTCGTATTAGAAAGGAAGAAAAAATAAATACGAGCATATACTAATGTAATAATATAATCACAACGTAATAATATTAGCATAATAAGCGTAAGTAGCATGCATGCAATTAAAATCTCGGTTGTTTGCTAGAAAACGACCGGCAACATGTTTCCGTATGAAAGAATCCTTCGTCTTGATATTTCGTACGCGCTTTGTGCTTATCTTCTCCAGGACAGGTTGCGCATGGACACCACTTTCTGAAGATGTAGGGGAAATAAGAGCGGAGTGAGGGGAAATGGCCCCTACTTGCAGGAGCCCCGTGCTTCCCAGGCGGGTAAGTCATTCGGGGGAGCCAAATTAGATAAGCCCGTCTTAGTATGTATTCATATTATAGAATGGATACTACATACCACACGGTATGACGTGATTGTAGTAGTAAAGTTTTTCCAATTCCACTTGTGTGGAGTGGCATGAGAGCTCACCTGCGGCAAGGCGGCGATGAAGGCGTGGATGTTGGCGGCCTTGGCGGCGGCGACGATCTCGTGCATGGGCACGTCGCGCGCGTTGTCGCCGTAGGCGATGTTCTGCGCGACGGTGCGGTCGAAGAGCACGGGCTCCTGCGAGACGATGCCCAGCTGCGCGCGCAGCCCCTCCAGCGGCAGCGCCGTCGTCGCGCGCCCGTCCACCAGCTGCGCACGCGCCATGCACTCGCTGCAGGCGGACTGCGCGCCTGCGACCGCGCAGCCCGCCCGCTCTTCACGCCTCCACGTCGGGGAAAGCCGCACCCACGACTTGCCTCAGGGGGTATAGGTACTACTCGCGCAACTTGCGGGTGCGGTGGTATAACGGTCAGCGTACCGGACTGTTGTACCCGAGTTTCGGGTTCGAACCCGATCGAAACCGTGGATTTTTAAGGGCGAAAAAATCCCTCGTACGCCTTCCTTCGAAGGGAAGTAAAGCCGGCTGTCCCATGTAGTAGATTTACTGCATGTAAAAGATCCTCAAGCCTAAAAGAAGCCTCTGAGCAAAATTGAGATCCGCCTGTTTCGCCCAACATAATAATACCTCCTTTCTCCGTTAGGTGGTGAAAGGAGCGTATCGAAATTTGTGTGGTTAGACGGAAGAGCAGGCCTGATGGCCCGAGTCTCGCCACGTAAAATAGGGCATTAACTAAACTAAACTTTTCTTGAACAATTGATTGAAGAAATGCGGGCGGAGTGGGGGTATTAGTCACAAAGTCGCCCACTAGAGTATTTACAGTAATGTCAACCTCTTGAAAATCAAAGTAAAACCTGCTACTTGTGCGGCCAAGTCATCGCTCTGGGTAGGCAACAGTAGGGACCCTAGATAGGAGTTTTAGGTGCCTCCCTTGAAGGACTTTGACCACCTGCCTTAGCTATTTCTTTAGATAATGGTAATGAAGCTGAACAGAGGTTCTTGACTATGAAAGCAACTAGCGTTGACTAGCTTCTGTTTCGCGCCAACGAAGTTTTAAAGCTTGAAATGTTGTCATCAGGGCTCGCTGCGAGCTTTTGCCTTCAACTGTTTGTTGCTCAAGCGAGGAGGAAGCAAGGTCATCGTTCAAGAAAAGTTACGCGAGTAGTATAGTGTACGGTCGACTCGATGTTTTCTTGTAAAGAATTTTTCATTAAGGTGAATGTAAAATGTATTTTTATTTGTTGACTTACAGTTAATATTTATAACGTTAACAATTGATACATTGAATGACTGTCGCGAGTGTAGAAAACTAGAAAAAGCTATATTTTTGTATACATATCATTAGCTTCTGGGGAGCTGAAGTTTCTTGACCCCCCCCCCAACCCCCTTCCATGCACCGCTAGGAATTGTTGTAGTTGTTGCGAGGAGAAAATTGCGAAAACCAAACTATGGGGAAATGGTGGAGATCTTTAAAATAATTAAATTTTGAAAATTGTATTTTGTGTAAAAAATATATATTACTAATAATATATAAAGTAATTTTTCAAACGCATTAAAATATCAGAGGGGGGAATCACTTGTACGATAATTGTTTTAGATAACACTAATATCCTTCCTACCTCTAATAAATGCGTAATACATCACCGAAATGTTTACCATAATGTAATTATCGAAATCCATTAATATAATTATTGAAACTGAATTAATCTCAGCTCGCGTCGTAATTTCTAAAGTTGAGACAAACACAACAGAAGTCCGTTTTTGGCATTTTGGACGTGCCACATTTCGAGCGTGGGCCCCGCTGGTTCGGAGCGGCACTCACCAGGCTGCCGGCGAGCGGGTCGTAGAGCCGCTGCAGGAGCTGCAGGCACGTGGGTGGGGTAGGCGAACTGCACGCCCTCGTCTCCACGCGCCCCGCCGCCTCCTGCCGCACGCACAGCCGCTCACGAACAGGGAAGAATAGGAAGAAGAGGTCATCTTCGTCAACATATCAGCTTTATTAAGATTAAGGCTTTCGACGGCTTTGCCGTCATCGTCAGTCTCGAAGCCGTCGAAAGCCGGCTATCTTAATAAAGCTGACATGTTGACGAAGATGACCTCTTTTATTTCTTCTTATAAGAACGTCAACAACACCACATCAGAATTCCCACAATTCAGGAAAGAATAGGCAAAGAGCAATGTTAACCCTACAGTATCGCGCCATATTTTGAATCGTCAGCAGACGCGATGGACTGTGTAAGACCGCACGTAGCCAAAAAAGAAGAAGAATAAAGCGTTTGTAGTCAAGTCAGATAAGCGTAGGTATGAAAGGAACCTTCTTGTAAAAGGTGATAAAAATATTTTCATAACAATTTAATAACAATGGAAGTCCAATTTTGTAACATGTGTAAAGGTTGGAACAGTACAATACACTGCAAGTTTACATATTTTATTCACTTTACTCGCAAATCCGTTCTTTTCCTTAGAAAAATAATGTGAGCAAAACATGTAAACCGAGTAATCACGCCTAACTGGGAGACCGCAACCGCTAACAATTCCAATATCACTACACTGGTCAAAAAAAACGACAGAATTGATTAAATTATACGTTTTATAAAATTATTAAATTAAATTATTCCTAAGGTTAAAGATGTTATTAGGAAGAAGAAAAATAAAGTGGTAAAGACTTTCGGTCCGTGCGCCACTGCAGGGTTACGCGAGTCGAAAACGCTATCAATTACTTGGAACTTAATTCAGCACACTCATTAGCAGCCTCTGATATACCGCTGGTCCTGAAATGGACCACATCACAATTGATATCACATGATATCACATGTGATATCAACTGAGTGAGAGTTAATTTCGTAATGTTTCCTCCACTGTTCTACTGCAGAGGTAATTCAATGGGATAGTAGTTCCCTCTCTATGCACCTTATGATGTAACAAAACTAGTTACGAAATGTTGTGCAATTGCTGAAATAAATGATTGTCATAAAAACTGTGGATACTCAACTTTGTAACTCAATGAAAATTGTATCAAACGTTACATTAGATATTCTTTAAACATCATTTGCGATGTCCTTTAATTGATAACAAAGCATGAAAATGAAGAGAGAAACTCGTCGTTAGACAAGGAAAAAATTATGGGAATTGAAATCAATGGTATAGAACGTCTTCTACGCACAAATAACACGAGAATCTCTTTTGTGACATCCCAAAGTTCAAAAGGAAGTACCATAGAAGTTACAATAAAAAAGTACAACATACGTTTCATACAGAAAATCGAACTCCTCAAAATATTCTTTCATGTCGTTTAGTACTTGTGACTAATGAAATGAGGAAGGCCTACAAATTCTGGAACAGTAAAAACACCATTCTCTACGAAGACATTAATTTAAAATACTTGTAAATAAAATATTGATTCTTTTACGTAAATAGACACTTGTTCCAAATGACTGCAGAACATTGCGATTATGTACATTCCTAATGTTTGCATTTAACACCCCATTGAACTTAAAATACTCGTTATTGTTGCTTCATTAACAATAATATCACTTACACTTTCTCGCACAAGACCTGCCTTGTTGAAGGACATAACCAAATTATGCAATGAACAAATGACGACAGATAAGCTCAATCTATTATTAATTTTATGATTTTATTAAAATTTAGTGCTTATCTATTAAACCGATTAATAACAGTTACGATAAAATATTTGGGAACCTTTCATTTAATGCTAAAACTCACAAAATTTGGTTGAGTAGTAAGCAGGGATTTATTTCTAAACGAAAACCCATAGTTTTAAATATACAGATTTTTACATTTTTACAGATTTCATAAGTTATTTACAAAATGTCGAAGCATTTATTTGTAATCCATTTTATAAAGTAAGTTTTGGTTGAATTTTTTACAATTGAGTTTTGCTAATTTAAATTAAAAAAAACTGTTTTTTAAAATTATTTCAGGTAGAATTTGGTTACAATTGTTTGAATTATTTCATTGAATTATTATTGATTTTTAATCCTTTTCATTTATTTGATTCAACAAATGTGAAAGTGTAAAAGGGATGGAAATAAATAAATTTTTCTCAAGCACATGCTTTGAATTTACAATGTTTTTTATTCATGTAATTTGCATTATTCCCGCCATTTTCCATGGTTTAAGTGGTAAAGGAACAGGAAAGGTGAGATTGGGGAAAATGACTTACCGAGAGCCGAGCGTCCTCTGCGCCGGAGACGATGGTCGGTTGGCGGTCGAGCAGCGCGAAGAGACGCCCCGCTGCCAACTTGGCGGCGCTGAAGCTAGGAGCCAAGGCCAGCGTCTGGCCCAGCATCCACGCGCCGAACAGCAGAGCCTCAGACACCCTGGCAAAGAGTTTCAACGGGGTTAATTTCTCGCTTATAGGGGGTTGCGCCGTGAAGGAGAGCCTTGACGACTGTCCCGTTATTAAAGTGCTGTGTGCCGGGAGAAGTGGCTCAGGACATCAGCTAATGTCACTGCAGTGCCTCTGACCGGGAGCTCCTAGGTTGGGTTGGGTTGGGTTTGGTTGAGTTAGGTTGAGTTAAGTTGGGTTAGGTTAGGTTAGGTTAGGTTAGGTTAGGTTAGGTTAGGTTAGGTTAGGTTATGTTAGGTTAGGTTAGGTTAGGTGAGGTGAGGTTAGGTGAGGTTAGGTTAGGTTAGGTTAGGTTAGGTTAGGATGGTTTCCTGAAGTAACTACGTGGCTTGCCAGGGAACGTTTGTTTTGTAGACATGCTATCCTAAAACATTTTCAGATTTAAGTCACGTCTGAAAATGCAGCCAAATCACTGCCGTCTGAGATAGTCTACGTTTGACATGCGAAAAAAGAATTTGTAAGTTGGTTGAATCTGTTTCGAAACCCGCTAGTAAATGAAAGCATTTTTTTTATTAGCGGTAGCCTCTAATAGTTGTCAAAGTACAGATCAGTGATATGGTTAGGTAAGCTAATGGTTTATTTTTAATGCAATTAAGGGTGAAATATTTACCAAACAGCAGCATACGTCTACACTGATTAATTGTTATGTGAGTGTTAATTCTTAGCATAAGTAATTATTGCTTGTTCAATACATGATAAATTTAATTTGCACCAAAAGTGTCTGAATATTTAAAATGTGAACCCGACTTCTTACAATATATTAAAGAGACGACTTTTCGAACCTTGTTAACGCACTAATGAGACATTAGAAAATATTAAGGAGACATTAGAACAGTTACAAATAATCTTTCACCCTCGCTAAATTTCCAGTAATGTTAATGGGCGACCTCATCTCCGTTAGGAATAAATAACGCCTTGTTAAACAGTGTTTTGGTTGAAATCTGGACATACGATAAAATGGTAAAAACTCAAGAACTTTGAAGTGCTGAATGGGAACCTTCACTTTTTATTGCAGATCCCGATCTTGCAGTGAAATCTGATATGAGAAAAAATCTTCCTGAATTTTTTCGTGTATTGGTCCCTTTTGAACACCAATTGAGTGGACTAATAAACAAAATATTTATTTTGTAAACGTTCCTACAAAATTTCAGTAAAAAATAGTATTGCATGGCTTTCAAAATGTGAGATAAATTTACTTATTTATACATATTTAACGGACATTTTTTAGTATTAAACATTACTGAAAGTACATATTTCTTTATTTTTGTGTTTTACCCTCTTTTAAAGAAATCTGAATGAGTTTGAAATGAAATAATAAATGTTGTGCATAAAAAGATATTTAACCTCATTGAACAAAAGTGAAATGCTACCTCCTATGTTTTGTCTGATAGTAAACACAGCCTTCATTTCTCTGCCTTCTGAGTACGAATATTTAAGTGTCTTGTTCATGTACGAAAGTTAACTGATTAAAGTATCGAGTATGGGAAAACATTGGTGAAAAGGAACATATTTTAACGTCTTGTTAAGTGTATGTTCGAGAAATCTTCTCTAAAATCTACAAATGCGTGTGTCAAATTCAAATTTCAAATTTTCATCAAATTTGTGGTCAGGCGGAAGAGCAGGCTAAATGGCCTGAGCCTCGCCACCAATAAAGACATTTATTTATTTATTTATTTATTTATTTATTTATTTATTTATTTATTTATTTATTTTTTATTTATTTATTTATTTATTTATTTATTTATTTATTTATTTATTTATTTATTTATTTATTTATTTATTTATTTATTTATTTATTTATTTATTTATTTATTTATTTATTTATTTATTTATTTATTTATTTATTTATTTATTTATTTATTTATTTATTTATTATTTATTTAAATGCACATTGTAACGGCGGGCAAGTCTCCAGGTGAGTGGTAGTGCGGGAGCGGTGCTCACTTGATGATCTTGTCGTAGGAGAGGCCCTCGTCGGCGGCGAGGATGCCGCCGTAGTAGAAGGTGAGCGCGTAGGCGAGGAAGGGCGAGCACTGGCCCAGCGCGAACACCACCCCGCGCCAGCGCATCTTGGCGCGGCCCGCCGCCTCCGCCGCCGCCAGCGCCTCGCCGTAGCGCCGCAGGAAGGCGCGCTCGCCGCCCAGCGAGGCCACCGTGCGGATGTTGGCGATCACCTCCACCGCCACCTGACAACGCCTCCGCGCGACATCCGTAACAAAATACCCCACGATTGTTGAAAGGTAATGAAAATGTCACTGGCGCTGACACTGTCATGAAGAAATTTGATTTATTTCTCCGAGGTAACGTTCAATTAATAATTCCGGCTGATTTTCACATTCACTTTGACAGAATAAGCAGCGAAGACGCGCTTAATACTTGAGGTGCAGCAGGTTGCATAGAGCATCTGTTCAGGGCGCTTGAGTCAGAACAAACGCATAAAATCATCACGAATGCGCGTCTATGTAAAGACGTACAGACGTACGCATATTTCCATTGTTCTATGCCTATATAATACGTAACGTGCAATCATACGTATAAACGTAAGTGCAATCAATAAGTTGACAACGTTTTATTGCAATCGGATGAACAGTACGGCAGCACACAAAACACAAACATTGATTTTTGTATATTAGATTGCGTTTTGTGAACTTAAGAGCTTCAAATGATTTCCGATGAAGATTTTCTAGAAAACTCAAAAGTTTTCTATTAAAATGAATGTGAACTAAAATTACGCATTTTTATAAGCGCTCAAACGACATTTTCTCGAGAACGGAATGCAATTTTTCATGGAAATTTGAATATGGGACTGGTTTGCTCTTCTGCACATCTTAAAAAACCTATTTCAATTCTACTTTTAGGGGGAACTCAAAAATGGCAGTTAAGTAGTGGTCAGTCTCCGCTCTCGGAAACATGCAATAATCGTGGGAGCAATGAGCGACGCAGCCCTCACCTTGGAGGCGCCCTCGAGGGCCTCCTTCTCGTGCAGGCCCTGGCTGCGCAGCACGCGCGCCTCCAGGAAGACGCCGGCGAACACCAGCGGCACGCCCAGCACCGACACCAGCGTCAGCTTCCACGAGTAGTACAGCGCCAGCAGCACGCCGATCACCAGCGTGGAGATGGCCTGCAGGATGGAGCCGATGCGCGACCCCGTCGCCTGCAAATTAAAACATCCATCTTAAGCCAGTTTTTTTTAAGGGGAATCATAAAGCCCTATCTCTCCCATGTCAATTTGACTCTATATTGACACATTATTTAATGAACTATTATGCCAATTTTGAATATTTTTGAAGCAACTAGATGTACTTGTTTTAATTAACCTAAATTAGATGCACGTAACTAAAGTGGTTGCTATTTTGACATACGCAAGTAAAGGGGAAAATTATAAAATGTACGTTAAAATAATAAATACATATACAAAATTACAATATACAATAATACAATCATATTCAGAAAATTCTACATACTAAGAAAACGTTAAAATGAAAAAGTTAAAAATTCAGATAGATTTTTTCTTTATGACTCACCTTAAACATCGATTTTTTAAACTTGTTTAAAACTATCATAAACTGGTTTAAATCTATCATAAAATGGTTTAAATCTATCATTAGTATTGGCGCAGGGAGGATTTATATTCTGACGGTTCCCGTATTTCATAATTTAGCATTAAGAAAATAAAATGATATAAACAATTAACAAAACTTGTTATTATTTAATTTTACAAAACATAAACTTAATGTATGGGCAAAAGTCGACTAACTTACATTTAATACTTGGTGACTTAAACTTGAAAAAATGTTCAGTTAACTGACGTGAGAAAATTAATCCACATTTTTGGTAATTCTACATTTTATTAAAAAATAAAACATTGCTAATGTAGAAATTTTGAACACAAAACTTTAATAATTATCGACATTTTAAAATGTCAAAAATAACGATTATTTTTAATAATAGCATCCATGTTTTGAAAACAAGGACATCGATGTTGCATTCCCACTCCCAACAAGCTGGATTCAGGGCATCGTGACTTGTCAACCGCACGGGACATCATCAAAGCTACATCCGCCTACGCTCTTTTTCCCTCTCTTCACCCCTTACCACTCTATCTCTCTAGCTTGGTGTCTATCCTAGAAGTTAACAAAGTCAAATCTCTAAAGACACTAATAATTCAAGTATACACACAAAACTCTCCTCAGAGTTTGACGCTTTTTATTTCTAAACGTTTAGTGAAGAAATTAGAATGACATGTATTCTTCTTTTAAAAAAAAAATAAAAGTTAACAAAAATCATTAAATAATTGCTCAAGGCATTAAAACCATCAAAAACATTCCTATCTAGTCGTTGAAAATACTTACATGAAGAGAAAAATATATTCTGAATTTACCACTTTTCATTTAGAGACGATTGGTGGACAAATTCGATTAACATCTCTACTTCCTGGAAAATTGTAGTAAAAATTAAATAATGGTGAAAATTGAAATGTCAGTTTTTTCTTTTCACTTCAGAACAATTCGTTTTAGTATAATCATTCATTTCATGTTATGACAAAAGCAAATGACCATTTTTATACGGCATTTTTTACATGTTTCGTTTATTT
The DNA here is from genome assembly GCA_964035755.1 of Teleogryllus oceanicus. Taxonomy (NCBI): domain Eukaryota; kingdom Metazoa; phylum Arthropoda; class Insecta; order Orthoptera; family Gryllidae; genus Teleogryllus; species Teleogryllus oceanicus. The sequence continues at coordinate 107,292,270 of CAXIVR010000008.1, read as the reverse complement.
CGATTATTAAGACTTTTTTACCTTTTTCCGTCATTTTAAAACTTTTTTGTTGATTTCATTGATTTTAATATAATTTAAAGGTAGATATTTTCTGCGGTGTGCTGTGTTGTGTTGTGTCACCTCCGAAGAGTGTGGTGTGAGGTGGTGTCAAAAAGTATTTTTAGCAGAGGAGGGTTGTAGTTTATGTTTACATTCAGTAGGTTACTATTTAGATGAATGTGAAGGTTTTCCCATATTAACCTGGTGTGATATCGATTTTCTATTTCCAGTTTGTGAATGTCTGTGTGTGGATTGAATGTGTGGCCTGTCTGAAGTAAATGATTGGCAAAGTGAGATTTGCAGGTTTTGTGTTTCCAAGCGTGTATATGTTCTTTTATTCTTGTATTGAAAGTTCTGCCTGTTTGACCAATATATTTTGCTTCGCAATCGTGGCAATGCAGTGCGTAGACACCGCTTTTTTTAGAAGATCTGTGTGTTTTAAGAGATAAGATTTTTCTGAGAGAATTTTGTGTTTTGAATGAAACTTTGATACGGCTTTGTGTATATTGTGTGCGACTTTTTCTGAAAGTTTTTCAAAATATGGTAAGCACGTGTACTTGTCTGATGTTAGTGTTACATTAGAGAGTGTAGTGTACATTTTCAGTTTCCGTTTGTGAATTTTGCGGCGTAATATGTTGTTGACAAGAACCGTTTGCCATAGCAATGTGTTGAATAGTGTTCAGTTCTTGCAGAAAATGAGATTTAGTGAGAGGCAGGCTTAGTAATCTGTGTAACATGTAGTAGAAGGCAGCGTGTTTGTCCACTCTGTTAATTCTACACTAACATTCTCCACTAACTCTGTTAATTCTAATTTTATATTTTTCTTGTATCAGAAAACTGATGATGATGGCTAAGCCATCGAAAGCTGCTCTTATTGAAATAAATAGTATTGTTGACAATGGCAAAGCCTTCAATCATTTCAATTATGTCAACTACAACTCACCACTAAATCAATAATTTAAAGGTACTTGCTACAAATAATATTGACGGAATGCAACAAATGTTCTTCGCAGAATAACTCAGTAGCCTATTCGATTTCTTCGCTCAGAAATTGTAATATCAGCCTTTGTGAGCATGTAATTTAAGGTTCATGTGACGCCTATCACCGTCATTGTCAGTTCGTCCAAATTCGGGATAACTAAAGACAGAGATTTCCTGGTAAAGAACGGCTCAAACCAAAGGTTTGCAAACTGAGTTCACTTGTGCGAAAGGAAGAAGCCTCGATTACTTCAGTAACGCATCCAGCAGCTTGAGTTGTTTATCCACAACAACGCAATAGAATGGCTACCCCCGACAGACCGGTCAAATATCTCGGACTTCAACTAGACACGAAACTAAACTGGAAGCAATACATAGATAAGAAACTAACTCAAGCCAAAATAAAATTACTGCAAAATCATTAATTCACAGAAATAGGTCGGTACCATTCAATTCCGCCATATTAATATACAAAACAGTCATAACACCTCTGCTGTTGTACGCCTGCCCAACATGGATTGACGCCTCCAAAACCAACATTAACGAGATTCAAGTACTACAGAATCAGTTCCTTAGAACAATAGACAACGCCCTATGGTTCGTTTCCAACCTCCAACTCCATAAGTAATTTAACTTTGAACCGTTATCACAGCACATAACTTATCTGTCCACCAACTTTTACTCCAGCTTAAACCAATTCCCCTCCCTGGTGCCTTTCAGACTTGGCAAAAATCCGATCCATCAGACCAGAATTATAAATAAATATCCCCATCACTCATTTCTCACCAAATTCTCTGAATTGGAACCTGATTAGAGGACCCACAAGGAATCCCTCTCCCATTGTAATAGTTGTAAGTCAATTATAAGTTATTAATAAGAAACCAATACACATGTAAAGTTATTAAATAATTTTGGCTGGCTCACCCCCTGCACGGAGGCGGCGTCGCCGGCGAGGCGCGCGCACAGCACGCCCACGCCGTGGCGCTCCTCGTCGAAGAAGGCGGCCTCCTGGCGAGCGCGCGCCGAAGGCCTCGCGGCGCAGGCGCGACGTCAGCCGCGTGCCGGCCACGCCCAGCGCGTGCATCTGCCCCGGCCCCCAACACACACGCGCCGCCGTCCCTCTGGCGAAAACGGTTGCCGTCGTCTGCGCCGAGGAGGCTACAGGTTCGAGGTTGATCTTGGCTGTCCAGGTGACGCCGCGTCGAAGGCTGTGTTGCCGACGTTTCGACCATCTTATCGTGGTCTTCCTCAGGGCTCTTGTGCCCTGCTGAGGAAGACCACGATAAGATGGTCGAAACGTCGGCAACACGCCTTCGACGCGACAGGGCTGTTGTGCCCTGAGGAAGACCACGATAAGATGGTCGAAACGTCGGCAACACAGCCTTCGACGCGACAGGGCTGTTGTGCCCTGAGGAAGACCACGATAAGATGGTCGAAACGTCGGCAACACAGCCTTCGACGCGACAGTTGTGCCCTGAGGAAGACCACGATAAGATGGTCGAAACGTCGGCAACACAGCCTTCGACGCGACAGGGCTGTTGTGCCCTGAGGAAGACCACGATAAGATGGTCGAAACGTCGGCAACACAGCCTTCGACGCGGCGTCACCTGGACAGCCAAGATCATCTACATGACTCTGGCCTCGGAAGCCTACGACTTCGCTACAGGTTCGAGTCCTGCGTAGACATGGTCGAACTTGTGATTGTCCCTTCACCCTTCATCATCATCATCCTATCACCCAGTAATTCATAATTCAAGGCGTAACAACCTTGTCTTTCCAAGAGATTCAACCGAAGAAGCTGATCCACACGTGTGACTGTCCATTCAGACGCGTCCAAAATAAATATAGAAACATTGAATTAGAACTAAAACACATTAATTTCGTATGTTAATAAAAACAAGAACATGTAAAAGTGCATGAGTGAAAGCTGTTTTCTTAAATTTATTGATATTCTAAAGAACTGTGTCCAAAATAGTGTGTGAGACTGTCAATAAATAAAAGCAAGACATATTTACAAAAAATGACACGTCGCAACCTAAGTATTTCGAAATAAAAAATTTCGTGAATAAATTAATTTTTTGGAAAAAAGTCAATTTTCTCACAAGAGTGACGAACGAAACTGATGTTCAAATAAGAAAACAAGTGAGTAGAAAAAGGGTTACGAATATTATAAATATCTTGGAATATATTTAGGAATTTATGGCAACGCTAAAAGGCTATTAATAAAAAAGACAATACAATATAAAAAAGACGTAAAGAAACAGTAGTATTTTCAGAGAAGAGTTCTCCTTTGTTTAAGACTGCGGTATAGTGAATCAGAACAAAAATGTGTTTTAGAAGAGATGTGATTGAGACGTCGGGCGAGTGCACCCTGTTATTTTGGTCGTTCGAATGTTTACTTTGTGAGATGATCTTGAGTTCCCGTAGTAAACGCATCGTGTGTTATTTTCATTGTAGAATCAAAAACTTCATGAGATGAGACTGTGATACCGTAGTGAACATTTTATATAATTTCGCGTTTTAGTTTCGAAGTTTTTAATTTTTAATGGAATTAATTTGAAGACGTCGAACATTTGCATTAGCGAACAATATCATATAGACTTATGAATACATGAGATATAGTCATGGAGTGCACATTCTTTGCTGGATGTTATGATTTCGTATTTGAAATGATGGAATATGGACAGCAGTGGAAGCCAACTGTCTTGCAGCAAAAAGGGAAGTTTAAAAACATTACATTTTTGTTTTCCATCATCAAAAATTTTATAGCAAGGCCAAGACTGTTAGTTTGAAGATCCTAGAGAAAAGACATGGCCATTTTTCAAATTATTCAAACTGGTAGAGTGCACTCGAGTGAATATTGATAATATTTAATTGAGTGAATGTTGCAAACAAAGATGTATTCTTAAATACAAGATTGTAGTTAATTTGTCAAAGGGTACTTTATGTGTTTTTTTATGCATGCACATGTGTTTTGATGTCGCCATAAGCGCGAATTTGCTTAATATTATTTGTCAACAAGAGCAGGAAATACACAAAGCCGGTATTCTTATACGGTTTTATGACTGAGATTCCATGGATTTTATTATTATTATTATTATTATTATTATTATTATTATTATTATTATTATTATTAGATAGCAGCAATCTAAATGACAGGGAATAAATAAAATATATACATCTTCCTGAAGTAATGGTAATATTATTCTCGATTTCCTGTAAAGGATCGATTTCGCGAACTCACGATCAATAATTTCGTTGGAATGGTATATCACAACCTGTATTAGGAAGGCAAGGATTTAGATGTTATAAAAGTAATTTTATTTGTATTTGTAAAGAATGGAAGAAAAGGGTTGTTGTGTATATAAAGAAACCATGGCATATGACACACGTTAACCTCTCCGGGATAAATATGAATGGGCCTAATGTATAGTGCATAACACAGAACATGCATGAAATATAAAAGGAAGTCTCAAAAGTGTTTTATAGATTAATACATGAAGAACATAACATCAAACCCACTTCCGAAGGTTTTGTTGATAAAATCTAATTATATGCGTGCGTAGCCCAAAACAAGAGGAGGCAACTCAATTTCTGAGCCCCCTTTCCTTTAAACTATTTTATTTACGTATAGCATAATACATAGTAAATAAATAAAACATACTACAAGTAGAATGAATGAAATCTTTAATGATACAATTTATACGATTGAGGAATTTGTTTTTCCCGTAGGCTGAACCATTTGCTGTATTGCCAGATTGGTTGAAGAGAACGTTTCCCAAATATATAAAAAATCTCGAAATTAACAGGTTAGAAAAGAAGAAAATCAGTGATTTAACAAATATACGAAAATAATTTTTTTTATTACGTAAGGCTACGAAGCCCCTTTCTTTCGGGGGGCCACTGTTATCCCCCCCACCCAGCACCATCACTTCTCACGTCTCTGAATAATTTTGCCCTCATTTATTTTAATTGTAAATGGTCCCATTACATAGTATTTCTATTGCATCATTTATTAAATGTAGTATTCCGTATCTTCATTCTATCAAGATCCCAAATAATACGAAAGCACAAAGAACTATATTAATATAACTCTTTGTTCTGTAACTGAAGTTAGCTCTATCGCTAGTCCAGAAGGGCGAGAGCGCCGAGTGAAGAGACAGGCGGAGAGGGGCGGCTGACCTTGTAGACCTCCCCGAAGAGGATGGCGAAGAAGGGGAGGGCGGCGCCGACCACGGCGGCGGCCGCGCAGCCCGCCACGATGTGCGGCCACTCGGGCCGGCTCATGCGCATGATGCGCCCCAGCGGCGCGTCGTACGCCTCCGCCCCCGCTTCCGCTTCCGCCTTCTCGCCGGCGGCGGCGGCGCCCGCCTGCCGCACAGCCAACAAGCGCATTCATTATCACACGACGCGTCGACTGTTGTGCTCCTTAGTCCCGTCAGGGTGGTCCGTGCCTTTTCCACGAGAGGTGGCGATGTTCTTCCCCGCCAGGATAGTAAGATCCAGCGCCCACGTAAACGTCGGTTTGCGTGGTATTTCCCCATTTAAGTACATACCACCAGCGGGGCGCTGTCCCAGCCCGGACATGCTCTAAACTCGCGCCTGAGCTCCCGAGTTGTGTGGCAGAGTAGTGTACAGATACCCCGTGCAAACACTACTTCTCCCCAGTACGGAAGGAGTGTCTCCAGCGGAAATTTTCATGTTAAAAATTCTAATTCCTAAATGCTAGTTCATTATGAATGTAAATTTTAAAACACAATACATTTGCTTAACACGTACCTCGGGTAAAGAAAATTGTATAGGAAAGTATTGATAGAGTTCGAATGAATTTTTTACATGTTTTGTTTCGTTACAAAATGAAGTTTAATTTTCATGAATCTGATGAATCAAGTAACAATTTAGTTAAACGGAAAAGGCAGTATAGTTGTTAATAGTCAACCACTGCAGGTACCTTAAACCCCCCTGAAAATTCATAATGTATTCCAAAATTCTCCTAGAATATTCTAGAAGGATTCCTCCAAGTCCATATGATGGATTTTCAGAATCATTCGACATTTACTTTTTTAATTGCTTTTTCACTGATATAGTGTGTCTGGCTTGCTTCTCCGGTTCATATTCCTAGTTTCCTTATTTCTCTCATTGTAAATTAAAATGTACGACACTAGTACATAACTAAGTCGAATTCAGCCGCTGGTAGGAGGAGAATTCTAGCGGACAGTATTTTTCCACGGTTTCTCCTACAGCAGGTGAATGCCGGAACAGCCCTGCGGGTCATGAACTGGGCACGAACTTGCCTTCCTTTTCCTCGTACCATTCTCTCCCCTTACTCACTGAGTTACACTTACATGCACGACTCTACCTCACGTGTTTAGAGCATGTCCCGACTAGTGCGACACCTGGTGCGACTGGCCCAACCCCAACTGGTGCGATCGCGACCGGTGTGGAGGGAGAACCCTGCGCAAGCGGACGTGCAGGTGGCGCCGGACCTCACCATCCAATGGAAGAGTATCACCGCCCCTCTCGGGATAAACAATCACTGCACCAAAGGGATTAAAGACCACAGAAGTTGTCGTTTTCTGTAACTTCAATCAATCCGACCTCTCATTTTAATACGTGAGAAGCTAATTACGTAAATAACTAACCTACTCAACCGCAAAATCCTCTCTTTGAGTAGGCGGGGGCAGGGAGGAGAGGTCGGGGGCGTAGAAAGTGGGGCGGAACGGGGCGGAACGGGAACGGGCGGAACGGGGCGGAACGGGCGGAACGGGGCGGAACGGGGCGGAACGAGGGCGGAACGGGCGGAACGGGGCGGAACGGGGCGGAACGGGCGGAACAGGGCGGAACGGGGCGGAACGGGCGGAACGGGGCGGAACGGGGCGGAACGGGGCGGAACGGGGCGGAACGGGGCGGAACGGGCGGAACGGGCGGAACGGGCGGAACAGGGGCGGAACGGGGCGGAACGGGCGGAACAGGGCGGAACGGGCGGAACGGGGCGGAACGGGGCGGAACGGGCGGAACGGGCGGAACAGGGCGGAAGGGGCGGAACGGGGCGGAACGGGACGGAACGGGACGGAACGGGACGGAACGGGACGGAACGGGGCGGAACGGGACGGAACGGGACGGAACGGGGCGGAACGGGGCGGAACGGGGCAACGCGAACGGGGCGGAACGGGACGGAACGGGACGGAACGGGGCGGAACGGGGCCTCCTCCGGCGCCGGCGCCGCGTCTGCGCCAACACACACTCGCAGCTGCGCTACGCACTCCTTCATAAGGAAAGGGGACACACAAGCAAAGTCGCCACTGGGGGGATGATTCAACTAATTTGTTTAGTTAGACTGTTTGTACTTTACAATTAAACGCTACAACCCAACATTTTTCAAAACAGTATTGGTTTCTTCTGGAAGTTTCCAGGCAATAACATCAAAATACTACTCTGTATAAAATGACCACCCCGAAACAGCTCGTTTCAGAATAGACAGCCACTACGTAGCAGTGTACATAGATTATATAGCCCCTCTCGCAACAGTCTTCATAGAAAATCCATATTTTAAATATGTCAACGTTAATATGCACATTTCCAACGATTTGAATACATTATTACATGTTTAAGTGGATATACTTTAAATCACTTTCAATTAAATTTTTCGAAAACTCAAAAATTATCTGTGAAAAAGAGCTTGAAATTTACAACAACGTTTAAACGACATTCTATTAAAAAGGCTCCAAATTTTTCAACGAAAATTCCCCTTTGGACGGGGTTTTACTCTTCTGTTATATTCTATAAGTAGTATTTCGGTTATACCATTAGGAAACGGAAAAATTGAGAAAATAAAAAAAAAATTACTTTGGGCGACTACAGATGGCAGCTGGGAAGAGGATGGGGCAAGACCGAAAAACTAGCCCACACCAAAAAATTGGAAAAGTAACTAGTACGAGAAATTGTAGGAATTGTGATGCGGTGTTGTTGACGTTATTATATGAAGAAATAAAAGATGCCATGTCCGTCAACGGTATACTTATTAAGATAGCCGACTTTCGACAACTTTGCCGTTATCATCAGTCTCGCCGCTTTCGACAAACGTCGACACAGTCTTCCGACTTTTACCGAAAGCAGGGAGACAGATAATGACGGTAAAGTCGGCTTTCCCAATAAATAGACTAAGTTGACGGAGATGACTTGTTTTATTTCTTCATCGTACGAGAAAGTTCTGACCTTCGTCAGCTGCGCCCGCGACGGCGGCGGCGGCCACGAGCGCGTAGTAGTGGCCCTTGCGCGCCAGCAGCTCGCCGTGCGTGCCCTGCGGCGATGGTGGAGAGGCGGTGCGCCACCACCACGGTGGTGCGGCCGCGCGCCGCGCGCTCCAGCGCCCGCTGCACCAGCGCCTCGCTCTGCAGGTCCAGCGCCGACGTGGCCTCGTCCAGCAGCAGGATGCGCGGGTTGCGCACCAGCGCGCGCGCGATGGCGATCCGCTGCTTCTGCCCGCCCGACAGCTGCGTGCCGCGCTCGCCCACCACCGTCTCGTAGCCCTGCGGAGCGCAGCTGCATATGGGGCACTTTGCACGGCGATGGGGACGGGAATTGTGGCTTCAAAGCTACGAGTTGGCCCTTGGGTCCTCAAAACCCTGGCTACAAATCAGGCAGTAATGTACACTCAATCGATACGTTAATAATATATTATGAAGCGATGATATAATGATGGGTATTCATACACGAGTGTGATATTACGATACTCGCTCGTACCTCGCTCTCTCGTCAACTCCACACAAGTGTATTAATACCCATTACATCGACTCTCATACGGTAGTTTTTCGACTTTGCGACTTACGACTTTTGTAAGTTTAACTTTTACATTGAATCGTTTCGTGTAGGAGTCAGCTAAGGCCACCTAACTCTACCTTCGCTTGCTGCCGCAGGTGGCTGTGGTTATCAGTCCGCTTGCGAGGGAGTACTGTGCTAATCAAATAGGATCAAAGTGAAATTACGATAAGATAATTAGAGGCGCTGTCTTGGTCAACATTACTTTGACGTCTTTTAGACGAGGAAGAAAATAGGAAATTAACTAGCATGACAAAGTCTGTGCCATTCCTTAGCACCACTGGTTTGTTCTATGGTCGTGTTCGTCAATCGCAGTTTTCGTCTATCACAGAGTTCGTCTTTTGCTATCTTCGTCATTCGTCGAGTTACGTATGTTGCCGCGACCGCCTTTCCATTGATTGATTGATAGTGATTCCGAGCGCGCCAACTACTGAGGTCGTTAGTCCCGTAAGTGTAGTGTATGATTTTTTTCACCGGGAGGTGGCTGTATTCTTCCCCAACTGGACGGTGAGATCGGGCGCCGACCTACCGTCGACTAGCAGGGTTTTCCCCAACCAGGTACTCCCACCAGCGCACCGCCCCCCGGGACAGTTTAAGTCCCGACCGGTCTCCCGGCATGTGTGTAGTGCATGTGTGGTAGTGTAAGTGCATGTGTGAGGAATGAGAATAGGTCAAGGAAGAGGGAGGAAAGATCGCGCGTGGTCCGTGGCTCGTTTGTTAGGGTAGTGCTACGAGATTCGCTTGGTGTTTATCAGAGAAACCACGGAAAACTACGGATCAGTGCAGCCGGCCGTTAGAATTCTCCTCCAGACAGCGACTGAATTCGACGTAGCTGAAAAGCTAGTGTCGAAAATCCTTCCGCCGTCGGGTCTCGAACCTAGGTACTGCAGTGACATCAGTTGATGCACTGAGCCACCGCACCCGGTCCCCCTTTCGATGGGTTGATAATTTTGATTAAATTCGGCGTCGGAAAGTGACTTCCAACAAATAATGCCTTAGTATTTGACGCAGCTTCCGCATCATCCGCCAGTCGTCGCGTCTCCTCGAGTTTCTCGGCGCATGCGCCAGCGGCTCTGCCCACCCCTTTACCCGCCGCCAACTCCGTTGCAATTGCCCGCCGTGAGCGGTCGTGCGCATTACCGCTGTCAATTATCTTCTTCTAGCGTTGTGATATTATGATAGAAGACCCTAAATAAACAAGCAGAATGCTTTGGGAAATCGTGAAGACTATTTCGGAAGATTCTTACATTCTCGGGAGTTTGGATTTATGCAAATGTATGCATAGTATGCTAGATATATTATTATGTATATTAGTATTACATATGTATATTAGTATATGTGTATTTAGTATATTAGTATAGTATGCTTAATATTTAATCAAGTAATAACATTTATGAGGTTAAGAAGCGTTAATTAGTGAAACCGTACGACAGAAATCTTAAAAAGTAACTTTTTTTTAGTTATAGAGAAAGAACTCTATTTTCTCAAAGAAGAAGCGATCGACGCGAAGTCGACGGTGGACTGACGCTCTGACAGGAATTTTCAACTCCCATATAAACTAGTTGAGACAATTTACAGTGGCGCGCTCTATCCTTGCACGTTCTTGCAGAAATTAAAAGACAAACTGCTGCCTACGACATTGAGATGATTCCTGGGCCAGGCGTGAACCGGGAGGACAGAAGCGCTCACGGCACAAACGTTTTGCTGTGCATACACCCATGGGCATTCTTTTAAAAATTTGTTGCGTCTACACCTTGACGCAACGCGTCTCCAAGCCCCTTAAGGGGCGTTGAGCGCTTTGCAGTGGGGAGTAATCCTCCATTAATGTGCTTTTTATTCTGGAGTAATCCTCCGTTACTGTGTAACAATTACTATATTTGTCAAGTCTCGTCACGTCGCAGTCAGTGCCTTTTATCCCTTCGGCCAGGGGCTCGACGCCGTTAGATCCCGGGGTTTCTGGCCAGTCACCCAACCACGAACCCGCGAGTCTCGAATTCGCTTAACCTTCGTGACTTCACGGAGCGTAATAAACGAATTCGGCTAGCGACGCCGGCTTCCAGCCCTTTCCAGTAAATAGCGTTATAAATACTTGATTCCCCCTTATCTCTCCAAAATGAGTCAACTTTTTATCATGTCAAGTTGGCGAGTCTTTCCTTTAACTGCACCCAGCGACACCTGTGCTCGCACCCTACAGCTCCGTCCCCAGTGCGAACGGGGCGTCGGGAGGTACCTGCGGGAGGCGCGTGATGAAGTCGTGCGCGCTGGCCTCCTTGGCGGCCGCCTCGATGTCCTCGCGCGTGGCGTCCTCGCGGCCGTAGCGGATGTTCTCGGCGATGCGACGGCGAAGAGCGCGGGCCCGCCCCCCCCCGGCGGCCCCACGCAGGTTCAGCTCGCGCACGTCCTCCCCGTCCAGCAGCACCTGCGACCTCTCTTTTTTTGTTGCTCCAGCGACCCCCGTGCATTAGTCTCTATAATGTACAGGTATCGTCTCCTATAGAATTTCAGTAGTATACATACCTTTTGCGGCTCTCACGGCAACCAATCTTTATAAATGAGATCTCTAAAGAAAGAGAATTTCACGCGGACGTGACGAATTGTCCTTTGACTTTAAAAAATATGAAGGATATGTTAAATAGAACGCATTTAATATTCATGTTAAATGCAACCCGCAACATTTAGTCGCAACATTTTAATCTATATGATGAAATAACTTGTAAAGGAAGAGTTCTGGGACCCTAAAAACAAAAATATTCAGGCGAAAGACCTGAAAGAAACGTTTCTCACATTGCATTCTGTATGATGAGATCTTCTTAAACATTCTATTACATTTTTGCTGATTCGACGCTTCTCGATGTCCCACTACCCCAAGTGTTCACAGCCCGAACAATCTGCAACTATGTGTGAAATTAAACTCATTATTTGATATTATTTCTACACGATTGAATTACACGAGTGTTCCTCTCTGCTCCGTAATAACTCCAAATAAGAATAGTTTATATTGGCAAGGGTATTGTATTGCTATCAATTACAACGAATATATGTATAAGAAGTAACGGAGGATAAGAGAGCCTTGAAGAAAAAGATATATTACTGGCTTAATATGGAAATGGAAAAATAGGAAGAGGGTGGGGTTTAACATGCGAGAGTTCTCGCAGGTACGCTTGTCAAGTATTAAGCTAAGACGCTTCCACTCCTGAGTAGCCGAGTTTCTAATCTTCCTTGTTGTAGAATGGTTACAAGTGAATCCTTTCTGCATGGAATATGCGCGCGTCCTCACCTGTCCGTCCTGCGGGTCGTAGAGGCGCTGCAGCAGCTGCACCACGGTGGACTTGCCGCAGCCCGAGGCGCCCACCAGCGCCACCGTCTCGCCGCGCCGCACGCTCAGCTCCAGGCCGCGCAGCACGGGGCTCACGCCACCGTCTCGCCGCGCCGCACGCTCAGCTCCAGGCCGCGCCACCTGCCCCACGCATGTACAATAACCAACTTCTGCTCCCAAACTACACATAGCTAGGAGGCCCCGCCTCCTCTGACGCTACTCCGCGCCACTACCGTGACCTCGTCATCCGTGCAAGAGGCACGACACGCTCCAGCCTGGGCGTAAAGTTTTGCGTATCACGCGAGGTTTCTAGAACAAAACCCCGTCTGAGCCCGTCGGCTCGATTTTATACCAGAGTGCAGCCGTCACGTGACCGTCCTAGGTGTAGGGAGGCTTGCAGCTACCACGTGACCTTCCCGGTCAAGCTGGCGTCCCCATTGTCTAAATGTATCCCAGCGCCGGGGCGCCAAGCTATTCATGCCCGCAGGTATGCGATACTTCCGCTCCTGCTCCCACCCACGGCCGCCAACGTGACGCTACATCATTATATTATTTTAGCAGTATACATAACTTTTGCGGCTCTCACACACAACGAGGTCTCTCTTATAAAAGAGAATTTCACGGAGACGTGACGAATTACTCTTTGACTTTAAAACTATGTATGTATTTGGCATTTTGGGTCGATAGACCGTCTTCGCTGGCCAGCTACCGGTGTCCCCCTCAACTGGGCCTAGTTAAATTGCCATGCTTGGGGGTAAGAGTGACATGAGGCGAACACGACGTATTGTCTTCGCCGAAACTAGCAAGATCTGCCTGCTTGAGCTTTTCTTCGTCACACAGCCACAGGAATTGGGACGATTTTGAAGGAAAGCTACAACTATATGTTTGCCTGGACCGGGAATCGTACCCGGGACCACAGCAAGGGAAGCTAGTACACTGCTCATGAGCAGTGTACTAGCTTCAAATACCAAAGGCGTAATAATAATAATAATAATAATAATAATAATAATAATAATAATAATAATTTTATTATTATTATTATTATATTTAATATTATATAATTATTTATATTATATTAATAATAATTAATATTATATAATATATTATATAATAATAATTATTATTATTATTTCAATAATGATAATAATAATATCAATAATGATAAGAATAATATGCAAAAGCAATAAGAAAAATCATTAACTCTACATTTAAACTAAATTGGCGGATTTGGTGGTATAACGGCCACCGTACCGGACTGTTGTACCGGGTTGCGGGTTTAACCCGATCGAAGCCGTGGATTTTTAGGGCGAAAAAATCCTTCGTACGCCTTCCTTCGGAGGAAAGTAAAGCCAGCTGTCCCATGTTAGTAGATTTACTGCATGTAAAGATCCTCAAGCCTAAAGAAGCCTCGGAGCAAAATTGCGACCCGCCTGTTTCGTCGCCCAAGATAATACCTCATTTCTCCGCTAGGTGGTGAAAGGAGCGTAGGAAATTTGCGAGTTAGACCGAAGAGCGGGCCTGATGGCCCGAGTCTCGTCACGTAAAATAAGGCATTAACTGACTAACTAACTAAACTCATGTAAAACATATCAAGGTATTGCAGCAATATCGTCGGTGTGGAGGAAAAGTGAACTTTTTATAGATTTTCTTAAAATCTTCTGGAAAGAACAGTAAAAAATAGCCTAATTCTCACCAGTAGGCCGAGCAGTACGTGTACTGCCCGTGAAGGTGTTAGATTGGATTGATTGATTTTTCGTGTTTCGGGCACGTCAACTGCTTTGGTCATTAGACCCGTTGCTGTAGTGCATGTTTTCTCGGGAGATAGCGGTGATCTTCCCCCGCTGTATGGCGAGATCCGGCGCTGACCTACCGTCGGTTAGTGGGGTTTCACCCCTAACCAGGGCTCTCCCACCAGCGGGGCACCTTCCCAGCTGGGACAAGCTCTAAGCTCCCGACCGGTCTCCCGGAATACGTGGTAGTGTAGTGCATATTAGTCTAAGTGAGTGTGTGTGAGGATAGGACAAGGAAGAGGAAGGAGAGATCGCGCGCGGTCCGTGGCCTGTTTGGTAGGGTACTGCTCCGTCATTCGCCTGGTGTTGATGGGAGAAACCACGGAAAACTACTGATCAGAGCAGCCGACCGCTAGAAGTCTCCTCCAGACAGCGACTGAATTCGACCTAGCTGAAAAGCTAGAGTCGAAAATCCTGCCGCTGCCAGGACTCGAACCTATGGCCTCCCGGTCAGAGAGGCTGCAGTGACATCAGTTGATGCATGTTAGATTGGAAGAGGAAACGGCTAGCTGAGAGTAAAGGACGGACAATGCCATATTAATCACAGTAGGTCTAACAAGATTTATCATGTCTTCATGTTTAACAAGCAATAAAAATAAAATATAATTCAAAATATTGTCAAGTGGTTTTGGCAATGATCTCTATTTGTTTGTATGGAAATCTCTGTTAATGCAGATTCGATGGCAAGTATTATTTTAGTCGTAGCCCAAGGGAAACAATGTTCTAAATGGTAATCTGTAATAATGTTCTATTTATAAATTAATACTGTCGTTTAGAAGAAATAATCACAAAAATAAAAAGGAGACGTATACGGAATAAAACAATCCCTCTTTGTTAATTTATAGATAAGTGATAGAGTTTTATTTCTCGACAAACGCTTTGTAAAAATACATCTGAAAAAGTTCATAATCATAACTCGATTATATTTTATTTCACTAATTTCTGTAACTGAAAGTTCACCCACGAATTGATCTTGAAATGCCTGCCTGAGAATATTTATGCGTATTATATTTTTAAGATTAACGACGAAGTACCATTCCATTGAGTAATTTCCAACCTTTTATTGCTTAGCCCAATTAACATTAGTTAATAAATTCTCTGGAAGAGAGGTTGCACAAAGGCTTGAAGTCCAACAAAAGATTGAGTACGAGGTGCTTCATCCTCATTCAGACTCAAGAGTGAAGCCTTAACTTACTTGCAGACTCTCATTGTACTTGACAACAACAATCAACTAATCGCTGTGCCATGGCGACTGTTCAAGTACGTTTGGCCCTTTAACCCTCCTCAGATCGAATCTTCTCGCGTCACACCGAAGGTCCAGGTCAAGCGAGGCGCCCCTTACTTAAACATCTGTTAAAGAGATTACTATGTATTTTCATATTTTCTTCTTTATTCAATTTGTACCGCAAAATAATGATATTTTCTGTGTATTTGTTACATTTAGTATTGTAATAAATGAGAAACCTGCAGATTGGAAAAAGGGGAAAGATCATCTGTCACGGCATAAAGAATGTAATCCCCTTCAATACAATTTCAGAGCCGTACTCGCAGGCGAGATGGAAGCTCGCCCTCACCTGCCCTTCCTGCTGATCGCAGTGGCACTGTCCAGCTGCAAACTCTACACATACGTATAAGGATCACTTTGCTTATAAGGGGGATCTTTACTTAGGGATGTAAGAATTTCCCCATTTAATAATCAAGTAACCTGCGGCCGGCCGTCTGACCGACAATCACGATTAGACCACATCCGTTCCTCCAATCGAGTCAAAGTGCCATTCGACGGGTCTAGATCTTCTAATGGGAAAAGATTTTTTTGCAAATTCATCCAGATGATTCAAAAATATTACGTAAAAAACGTAATTATACGTACTTTTTTAATCTTTAAGAAACTACAACGCGAGAAACTGAGTAAGTTAGTAGTCCAACTTAGTAAGAAAAAATCGTAATAAACAAAAAATTAAACAAGTATTTTAATCGATACTTTTTATGAAACTTACTATGCCGAAAAATTAACGACTCAGGCAACTGTAAAATATTTCAAATGTTTTATTACGAACTTGCCAAACACAAATATTTTTGTAACCTGAAGAAACACACTGAAGGCGCCAACTAAGCTAGTGTTGCGATGTGGTGTTATAAGAGTTACAGTGATTGATTTATTGATCATTCCGGCCGCTTCAAGTTTATGAATGAATGCCTTATTTTACATGGCGAGTCTCAGACCATGAGGCCTGCTCTTCCGTCTGACCACGCAAATTTCATTGACCGTCACCGCCGCAAACACAATCCTCGCCGCAAACTTTAAGGTAATTAGTCCTGTAAGTGTAGTGCATGTTTTCTCGCGGGAGGAGACGGTGATCTTCCTCCGCTGGATGACGAGATCCGGGACTTGAAACCGAGGACTTCCCGGTCGGAGGAAATTCGATGGAATCAACTGATGCTCTAAGCCGCATTTGCCGGTAGTCACACTGATCCTTGTCCTTAGGACATACCCCACATTTTACTGTTGTTTCATCATAAGAATCACGCGGGATAAGCGAGCACTTGGACGACCCTTAGAGTTCGGGCAGACGCTCGCAATTTAACGTCATCGAGTGCACAGATATCTCGGGCGAACTCTCAAATTAAGGGAAAATACGGACATATATCTCGAAACAACTATTTTTAGTCAGCCCGGTGGCCGAGATCGCCAAGGCAGTAGTGTCGTAGTGATCTCGAACCGAAGGGTCGCGGGTTCGAGTCCCGCCTCGGGCATGGTTGTATTTGTGTTCATCCTTTCACCCCTTATCATCAATCACCATATCGTTTCATCCACATAGTTACCATACCGTTAACAGCAATAGTGGTCGCTAATGACCTAAGATGTTGATGCGACCTTAAATAACCAATAAAAAACAACTATTTTTGGTGTATTAAAAAACCTTTTCTTCTTCCTAAGAAACACACAGAAAGGATCTAATAAGATTCAAACAGGATAAGAAGATTAACAAACTCAAATCAATCATATATCAGTTTTCTCAATCAAGCATTGACCAAAATTTGCTTTTAAGGTGTATTTTGGCTAAAATCTAAATTACAATAAAAGTCGTAATTAATTTTTAAGAGCGTATGACCAAACAATTTTGTTTTATAAATAGTTTATTTCCAGAATTTCGTAACAAAAAATACTTACGCTGCAGGTCGAGAGTGAGCGCGCCGCTTTCTTCCCCATTCGGACACATATGATGCGGTGTCCGATATCCAGTGCTTTTTTTTCAGGTATATAATCAAGCTTCTTTCATCCCTATACAGTATTTGAGAAACTCCCGAGTGTGCAGGTGTGCGTACGTTCGATTTCCGTCAATCACGGCCAGACCATTTCCCGTGCACCAATGGAGACATACGAGGAATCATTCGACGCGTCTTGGTCTCCTGATGGGAAACTGATAATTTCCTTTCGAATCCGGTCAGAAAAATTCAAATAAATTTTCAAAAATGTTTTTTGCGGGTTTTGGGCGCTGCGAGTGTACCGATAATTAAAATCAGCGCCACCTAAATAGATCTATGTAAGTGGCATTGATTAAACCCCAATACCTCGTGGTTATTTTCAGTCCACGAGACCATAATTTTCTTCCATGAGGTTGGCACTCTTATTGTTTACAAACGAGCCATATGAAATGAAAATCGCGAGGCAGAATTTGTAAGATACGAAATAGTTCGTGGGTATTTTTTATAATAAATTTGCAAATTGCCTTGGAACATTGAGTTCGAAGAATATGAACTAAATAAGAAGAAAACCAGAAATGTAATTACAATACTAGAAATTTTTAAAAAAACAATTTTCTATTTAAATTAAAACTTAATCACATAAACTTACAAAATAGTAACCTTTTAATGCTTCATATATATTTTACGCTTATTATAATGCTTACATTTATATTCGCCTGCAGAATACAAATCAGACTGAGTTTGTGGTGTTATAAAATCGCAAAAATTAGGGGGCAAAAATCTAGATGTGTTAAGCAACTCAGGGGAATCCAATGCAGTTGTAGAAGCTTTTGCGACAGAATTTTCTGAAGTAATTGACAATGATCTTATAATAGGAATATAGAATAACGCATAAGAACAGGTTACAAGTGATCATTTACGTTCATATTTGAAAGCAAAACGTAAAAATATAGTTGTGCTAAATTCTAACTATTCGCATTATTCGTACTATTCGCATTCCTGCAAGTATTTTTACGGCCATTATAATGTCAAAATTGCAATATTTCCTATTCATATCCCGTATGGAGGTAATATACAAGGTTATTGGGTGTTGGGAATTTTTGAACGGAAGTATAGCATTACTACGATTATAACGGGCTATTACGATTCATTGGTAAGTCAGATACTGTAAGAACGTATTTGAACTAAGTATGAAAGAACTGAAGTATTAAAGATATTTTCACCTCAAGAAAATACTTTTAAAACAGTTTCCAGCGTCGTCGACGCCATATTCAACTAGTTATTAATATTCAAATAACAGCTCTGCGGAACCATAGACCGTCAGAATACACGACAAGTAACGGCTGGTGAAGATTTAAAGCGCATTGCGCTCACCCCTCAGCCTACGATGGGTTAAAAGCGAGTCAAACGACAAAACAAAGTGAAGAATGGGTCTGCTCCGACTTCGTATCAATTACTCTCGGTTATTGCTGATTCATTCTTTGAACGCATTGCCTCTCGCGTGATGTCAAGGCTACTGTTGAAATACTCATCAACCGCAATTTACTGAACCATTTAAGATCAAGTATCATGGCGAAGGTCACAGAAAATGCATGGCGACACTTTTAGAGGGAATTACTTAAGTGATCTGAGAAACCCAAATTGTAGCCACTTATTCTTTTGTTCCTGAGATGTGAGGTAGAAACTGCAGTTTATCGATAAGCAACCTAAAAGTTTTATTAGTTTGTTTTTTTTAAAGAATTCTAATACGTGAAGAAATTAATAACAAAATTTTATACAGTTGTTTATATTTCGGCCAACACTGGATCACGTAACTTGCATCTCAATTTTCTTTACTTAATTTTTAAAAGTTGTAATTATTTCACTTAAAATTAAGCGAAAACTACTCAAAAATTTAAAAAAATACTTTATTTAAAGTTCAAATTTTAAACAAATTTATTACAAAAAATCTCTATCTTCAATATTGTAGGATGGTAGGAAGACGCCGAAATATGTTCCTTCTTGCAATTTTCGAAAATTTAAGTATCTCAAAGAATGTCGGACCTGTGCCATTTTGTAATAGTACGTTCATCTACGTAACAAAGAATTCAAACATTTGGAGCTATTTTTGAGAAAATTTTGAAAATAAAGCTCAGAATGAATTCCTTTTCGCATCTACAAATCATTATGTCATTTTTAAAACCATTCAGAGTCTCAAATCAAACGTCTCAGGCACAGATAACATCAATGCCATTGTTATATATCCCATTGTAACTGACATATAAGCTTTTCTCTAGTAAGTGGAACGTATCCAAACTCTTGGAAAACCGCACTTGTCCATCATCTTCCTAAAACTTCCACAAATCCTGCAGAATACAAACCTATAAGTATTCTACCTCCAATCTCAAAAGTTCTAGAAAAAGTGCGGGACGTCAAATTGAAGTTATCTCGAAAGCAAAAGTCTCATAAGTGATCAACAATACGGCTTCCGATCAGGCAGAAACACAGAAACTGTTCTCTAAATATCATTGAGGAAGTTAGAACCTCCATTGACAAAGATAAACTAACAATACTTGTTCCCCTGTAAAGCATTTGACTCGGTCGATCACGAAATTCTGCAGTTCTGCGAAATGCAGCGACAACAAATCGTTGTATCTGATGAAAAATAATCCACTGCCGTTAAAATTTCCCGTGGTATTTCGCAGGGAACAGTTCTAGGACCCTTAGCATTTTTAATTTATGTAAATGACGTAGGACAATGTCCAGTTACTGTGAACCCAAAATGTACGCTGACGACCTTCAGATCTATTTAAGTGGATGCCCATCGGAGTTAAACTCATTAGCCCAGAAAATAAACGATAATTTAAATTCTCGTAATAAATGGGCAGAAGCCCTTGGCCTCGTATTAAATCCGATGAAGTCGCAAAGCTCAGTGATAAGTTCTCGCAACGCTTCAAACAAGTTGAAGAAATCTCTCCTTCCAGAAATTAGCGTAGGTAACTTTCCTGTTCCCTGGTATAGCGATATAAAGAACATTAGGAATGCATATAGGCAACACTTTTAGCTGGACCACACAAGTAGATAAGATTTTCCAAAAAGTCTTCACAGGCCTCCATTCCTTAAAACGCGTCAGAGAACTACTACCTACACCCGCATAAGCCTAGTAAATTCACTCATAATGCCTCATTTCGATTATTGTGATTTCCTACTTACGGACTTAAATATCAAGTAACAACACATTAAAATTGCACAAAAAGCATGCATCCGTTTCATATTCGACCTTAGGAGTACGATCACGTATCGTTATTTTTCGGTCAAACAAAAATTCTCTCAATCGAAAAAAGGAGAACTTTACATTGCCTCCTCCTTTTCCATAAAATTTTGAATAATAACTATCAAACGCACTTATTGCACAACTTTAAAATGCTGGCGCTGGAACGATCAGGTTCCTCACGACTACTATGTATGCCTCGGCACAATACGGTATCATACAGTAAGTAATTTACTATCACTGTAATTAGAATATGGAACTCACTACCTACGTATCTAAAACCAATTAGTGTTTTCAGGAAATTTAAAACTCAACTCAGTGATTGGATTAAAACAATGAACTATAAATAACACAAGCTCCTATTTCCATTTTCACTCCCTAATTAAACACCACGTACGCTATCATCACTGATCAAATTCGATTACATTTCAAGACATCGTGCTCTACTTTTGTACTTTGTCCTCTTTACACTATCTCGGAAAGCCCTAACGACATATCTTTCTCTCTAATTCAATGCCCTAAAGCAAGTATATTACATTTTAGATAATAAGATTTTCATGCATTTTCACATATTTTCTTGCTACGCAGTATATATCTTCATCTGACTGCTTTCTCTTTCTGTTTTTTGGTTTTTTTTTTTTTTTTTTTTTTTTATACAGATTATCTTCCTGGCTTCAGCCAACTGCGTTCAACTAGGCAAACTGCATCCATGTACTACATGAAAAATGTTATATTCATATTATCATATTTTCCCATCCACATCTTCCCAATTTCCTAATTCATTCTAACTCCCTCTACTTTCCTTCTGTCTTTACACTTTTCCTTTAATCTTCGTATTTTTTTCCCTTTTACTAGTTTTGCGGCCCTAAGCCGCCATCCTGATTGAGGTTTTCTTGGGTTTACTCAATCGCTGAAGGCGTATGCCGGGATGGCCCCTAGTTTTGCATCCCAGACATAAATGTGAAATATGCCCTCCTTTTTCTTTAAATTTATTCACAATTGAGGCATTCGGGTATCCGAGAATTTCTCAAATTCTTCGAAAGTAAAATTATTCACTTACGTCTTGTGTAAATAAGAAACAATGGGGTTTCTTTATATAATGTTAGCTTTAGACTTCAGAAAATTGACAATTAAAATACATTCACAATTTATGTTTCATTAGTTAAGTGTAGCACACTTCCGTTAGCTAATACAATCGTTGCAATTTTGTAAGTAACGTGAAATGTCAGTCATCACTATTTCTTCCCAAACGCCTCAATTGTAATTATGTAAATGTAATAATAATAATAATAATTATTATTATTATTATTATTATTATTATTATTACCGTTGAATCATTTCAAAAGTTTCTCCAATATCCGTTTAAAATTCATGGGGCCGCTACATCAGCTACATCAATTCGGGATAAAACAGTTTTCGGAAAAATTCTGTGAACGGTTTACACGCTAGTGTTATTCACAGACACATGAACAGACGGGCAGAAAGATAGACAACTAGCTTTGAACGACTTATTCCGGACCCACAAAAAGGGAATTTTCATCCCACGTCATATTAGAGGAAGAAACTTACTACATTTAGAAACAACCACGTTTTCGGTATGAGGAACCCACAAAATGAGTTTTTCTATAGAATGATCGCCGTTTCTCTGACCTAACATTCCTTAGGGATAAGCGAAAAAGTAAAACAGCGCGAATACAATTAACCAAAAGTATTAAAAGAAAAGAAAAATTCAAGTTAAAGTATTTGAGTCGTCCATGCCACTTTTTCTCTTTGTTATTAACAATTTTTGTAAGTAATAGTTTTAAATGATAAATAAAATAGACAAACCAATTACCAGAAAATATATCTAAAAATGTAGGAATTAGGGAGTTTGTGAAGCAGTGGACTTTCACTACAATCAATATAAATAAATGTAATGAACAGAAAGTAATTAGAGTACAAATTGGCATGTTCCATCATCCTAAACCAGAGTGCAATTTAAATAAGAAATTGGATACTTTATTTCCGCGAGTGAGATAAGTCAACATTTTACTTTGCTGAACTACTCTAGTATTGGAATCATCTCAACAATACGAACTCGAATTAGTTATAAAATTATGAATATGAATAAAATTTATTAAATCTGTCAGACCGTCTATGAACAACATTAGCGGCTAAAATACACATATTTGTACGATTTTTTCCAAAATTAATATTCCCCGGTCGATCTGGCTCGACTCGAAACTCTGTCGTTTTAAAAAAACGTGTTTATACCGGATGATAATTCAATCCTCGTTGCCCTGTGATAGAGTTCTAAGTTATTCATGTGTGCAAAACAAAATAATGTGAACTCTATTCAAATTTTTGAATACTTAATAGTTTTTCTTAGTTTTGGTAGTGAATTTTGATAGTTTTTCTTCATTGGTTATTTTTGCATAAAGGTACCCCAAAACTTACATTAAATATTGTTCCCTGTTGCTATTATTATCTACTTATCTAATGAATATGAAAGGAGAGAGATAAAACTATTCTTTAAGTGTTATTTATGATACTTTATTATTATTTGCGTACACAGTCAAAATTTCGCTTTTTACCTCGTATAACAGGGGCTCTACAAGGGTTCGAAATGAACTCCTCTTGCATGAATGCAACAAAGGCATCTGTGCCTCGTGGTCTACGTAACGCGCGCAACTCTGCCTGGTTGTCCCTTTATTTCTGCCGCCACGCTTTCAATGTGTCGAAGAAAGCCATCACGACTCACCTCTTCAGTCGCGGTCTTTCATTAACCCCGAGAAAAAAAAAGTCCAGCAGATTCAAATCCGGAGACCAAAGCAGGCACGTTATTGGGTCCCCTCGCCTGATCCACCTATGTGGAAATTCCATACCTAGGTATTCCCAAACTCCGTGATAATGAGGGGAGTGCGCCATCCAGCGGGTACCATATCTGGGCCCACACATTCAATGGGGTGTCCTCCAAAATCGTGGAGAGTACTGGAGTTATAAAATTCGTACACTGAATGCCTCTCTATCACTCGGGTAAGAAGTAGGACCGATGATAATAAATTCATTCACTATGTCAACCCATACAATTACAGAGAATCACTCTGGGTGAACTACACTACGTGTAACATGTGAATTTTCCACGGCCCACACATACAAATTATGAACATTAATTGTGTCCAGTCTTTTAAAACACGCTTCATGTCTCCAAAAGATGGTATTATAAATTCCTGGTCTTCCTTGCATTTGTGCCGAAAATGCCTCGAGAATTCAAAACGACGTTGTAAGTCTTCTTCTTCTTTCTAGGGTTTTTATCCAGCCGACAACCGGTTACCCTTTGCGTCCCGATGGGACGCATATTCGACCATACACTAGACACCAACACACTTGCGGGCCTGGGAGCAGAAGGCCTCGACAACACATAAAGGGAAAAACCATGCCCAAGTCGGGACTCGAACCCGCGACCCTTCACACCAAAGCGTTGAGTCGGTACTCGCTCTTAGCCACCTCGGCCATCCAGGTCGGCCGTTGTAAGTCTGTACTACGCAAATGCTGCACCAGCTGGAAATGAAAGATCGGAATCTCGCCGCATGAATTACTCGCCAGGTGGCGGACTGTGATGTGTTGACCTCGCGCGCCATTTGCCTTGTGCTCGCTTCCGGGCCTTAGCGGATAGTATTAATAACTGAGATTTCCAGAGATCAGCGAACCCTACAGTGAAGTGAAGCCGCTCGCTCAGTTACCATAACCCATGTTACACGAGCACAAGCGCATAGTCCAAAGGTTAACGTTTATTATTTACAAAACTTAACGGTGAAGAGTTTTTGGTACATTTTGTCTGTGAACAGTTTTGGCACATTTTGTCTGTACATAACATATGGGATATGGCTGCGGCGTAAAAGCAATGAGAACTGAATCACCCTGTATTATGGCGTTATTTTACACGAAGCCCCTGAATTGTAAATTTTCTTGAACATTTCTGTAGTTGTTTTGCAATTTTGAGTGAAATATGGGCAATATTAAAAAATATAAAAAATAATAATTTCTCAAAAATGGTTCCAATTTTGTTCAGTAAACTTTTTGTTCGAGAGTAATAAATGCACAGTAACATATGACGTTTTGGCTGTATGTTTTTGTTTTTCAAACATTACACAAATGTATTTTTGACATCTCTCTTACGTCGTTAATATTTACATTACCGGCAACTTGTGTGCATTATGTCATTTGCGAGAATGGTTTAAATGATGTCTTATAAAGTTTTTCGAAAAAATAAAAAGTTTTCTGTGAAAATGCGCCCGAAATTCAGTATTTCCAGGAACGATCAAACTCAATTTTCTCGAAAAAGGTTCCAAAGTTTTTCTTTAAGTTTTTTGAACGTATGGTGTTAAATGAACTAAAAATATGACATAAATAACACTTTCAAGTATTCTTTTGATTTTTTTCAAAAATTACTCAAATGTAATTTTTTGAAATATCTTTTGAAAATATTATTAATATTTATATCATCAGCAATTTGTATACATTATTGAATTTGTGAGCTTCAAATGATTTCCAATGAAGTTTCTCCAAAACTCCAAAGTTTTCTGTGAGAAATAGCTTCAAGTTTCGCGTTTAGAGAAGTACTAAAATTACATTTTCCCAAAAACTGCTCCAAATTTTCCAACGAAAATTGTCATAGAGAGCGAGGTTTTACTTTTCTACAATATTCTAAAATTCATATTTCAGTTCTATCATTAGGGGACCAAATATTTGAGAACATGCGATAAATGTGTATTGCGGCAATATCAGCTGCAATAGCTGCTGCAATAGCAGCTGCGAAGAGGGTGAGGCAAAACCGAAAATGTAGTCAAGCTCAAAGGAATTAGAAAAGGAACTAGTACGAGAAAGTCCCTGCCCTTCTATAGCATCACTGTTTTTTTAACTTTAATTACTTTTACTTTCTCATTACTGCTTACGCAGTATGGAAAAAGTATTGTAATACTGCGGCTAAAACGGCAAAATTCTAACAGGAAAGTCTTATTGCTGGGTCACAGAAACGAACATTTGGTGCTACAAATGCACATTTTTTCTCGCACTATTTTCAACTACTCCGTTATGTTATATTACTGCATAAACTTGCAAAAGTGTTTTCAACCAGCAAGTTTCTTTTCAGCTCCGAGACCCGAACATAGATCCACAGAGTCGCCGACACTCATACCACTACACATAGAAGCGTCGTATGGGTCCAACTGGGGCCGACGGTTAAAATGCTCAGTTTATATACCCTCAGAAATCAAAATATCCGTTTCAAACTCCCAAAACCTGGAGTTCATTCCGATCGATCGAACATTATCGATTCTTAAGAAAACCGGCTGAGTGGTTTAGACGCTAGCGTTGATTACAGACGAACAGACGATGTGCCAATCGGGTCAGAGAAGATGGTAGGGTAGTAATATTGAACAGAGATGACGAACGTCGTCGTGGAGAGGAAAGACGCAAATGGTAGTGCGTTGTCGCGAGATTTATTTTATTCAGTTAGTTATTACGCAGGAGTAACATTTAAAGAGTGGAGAAAAGTGCGTAGAATATAAATATAAGGAGCAATTTTTGGCAGAATTAATTTTGAAAATTCAGCTTTAAATTTTTTAGTTATTACTAGAAAGTATTTCATTCAAGACGTCGCACATGTCATGAAGATATAATCAAATTACAACAGCAGCGGCAATGATCATAGCTAACTTGATCATCAACACTGCTTTAATCATCGACGCCGCAGAGGCCATGAAGATGCAATGGAATGTCAATTGCAGTGTCGATAAATAAGCTGGTTGTGATCATTGTTAGGGAGGTGAATTGACAATAATTTTCTTGGTTTTGTTATGTTTATATGTTTATCAGTAGCGTTAGCGGCAGAGCTACGATAGTATGGTAAATGGAGTGTTGTTTATTCCATGAAAACTAATGGAATAATATACGAAATTGTAATCACAGAAAGGAGAAATTATAAAGAATTCGGAACAATATGTTTTAAAGTAAATCAGTACAATTAATTACCCGATATAAAATTTCACATCTTGAAACTCCGATTTGACAGGTCTGTCCACCCACGCCCTACTTTTTTCTTTGACTAACAAGCAATTACTACTCCAGGATCGAAGTAGTAAAAAAGTAGTTTAAATAGTGAACATATCAATTAGCCAGGTACGAGCCGGCAACATTATTATAAAAATATATTAAAGAAATAGGTGTCAGGAAATTCTGGGTCACATTATCAAGCAAAAAATATAAAGAAAATGTTTGCAGCTATTTTCAGAAAATTTCGAAAATATCATAGAGACTCCATTTAAAGTATCGCCCAAACTTAAAATGTCTCAATGATCCCTTGAACGGTACAATTCGATCTTACTCCTAATGTTTTACCAAGCTTGTCAAGTGTATAAGCTGACTTGTCAGCTTGAGTTCAAAAGCTTCTTCAATACGGACCTACTTATGTGTAACATACGTTCTACATTCCACGAAGTCATCCCGATTTTAGGATACAAAGGAGTGAGTAACTCCTCGCCACCAATTTTAACTCTCTTGGTACGACACTAATAGACTTTAAGTTACAGCTCAAAGGCAATTTAAACACATTTTATTCTGAAAATTGCTAAAGTGATTATTGTTTAAGTGATTCTTGTATTAAGTAACCATATGAAATGAGTTATTCTAATAGAAGAAAAAAGCTCTAATTCTTCGGAAGCATCGGTAGTGAGAAACGAGCAACACTCCAAATCTATGTAAAATTAAATTGACGTCATGACATCGCCCTCCGATGAGCACGAAGAGCAGTGCCGGGGAGTTCTGTTGCTGCCCGTCTTGCGGCTCTACCCCGTTCTAGACTTGAATATTGATTACTGAGTACTCATCATTTCAAATCAAAATGAATCTCACGTACGTCTGCGACATATTAATAACCTAGTTATAACGACAAAAAGAATTATTTACAATCCAAGTACCAACCAAATAAGAAATCAGTTAAGAGAATATAATTAAACATTACTAATATCTTATTCGCAAGTCTGCGACGATTTAGCAAGTTATTGCTTCTTTTTTTATTTAATTGTCTCTAAGCAAATTATTATTTTCTCAAGACTTCTAATGAATTAAATAAGCGTTCGAAAAGCATGAGCATTCTCCCTGAAGACTGCTAATTGGTAAATGTCCGCGAATGTGTAAATACAAGCATGAATTTATCCAATCTACAGAGAGAGAGTAAGCATGATTATCGAAGAGTCTCTTGATCCTTTAAAACACTTGAGAGAATTATAATTACTAGTAATTTGGGTTAAATAACATACTCCTGTTTGTTTCACGCAGAGTTGCATTCAATGTATATTGAGATGGAATTCAAGATAATAGATAGGGAACACGTTTGAAATTATGCTCTGTTCTGAAAAACATGTACTCATGAAAAACATGCTTTACAATGTTCATATAAAAAACAGAGTTCCAGTTGTAAACAAAACATTAGTTTTATGTACAGAACGAAATAATTAAATTAATTAGCTCAATACATTATATCGAATTGAAAACTGTTCGTTGTCCATTAAGAAAATAATAAAAAGGCGAAAAAGAGAACAAGGGAAATTAGAGAACCGATGAGAAATGAACACAAATGGGTGTATTTTATTAGAGTTAGTTACAAGAAGTAACTTGGTTCAAGATCGCCATGTTGAACAGGATCACGATAAGTGAGTTTAAAATCCATAAATTAAACAATAGAAAGTTAAAAGGTGTGAGTAAAGAATGATGAATCATTGTGAACTATTTATAATAGCAGCGATGACGGATGTTAATGGCAGTGAAACTTGCAAGTGCAAACTCACCGCGAAGGCCTCGAGGTGGGGCGAGGCCAGGCCCATGTTCATGGCCCCCGAGAGCACCCCGAAGAGCACGATGACGAGCACGGCCGGCGTGTACTCGTCGCTGCCCGTCTCGCGGCCCTCCAGGATGAGCTCGACGCCGTACCAGAAGGCGAGCGAGTAGCTGGCGTACACGATGAACCAGAAGACCCCGCTGCCGAGCCCCGTGTACAGCCCGCGCTTGCAGCCCATCGCCTCGGCGGGCTGCAGCCGCTCAGCGTATCTGCGACGGATGGTACAGCACATACTTTCTCCTATTCCTCTCTCCAACACTTGGAATTTTGGAAAATTGTAAGTGTAATAAACTAGTGACTCTAGAACAGCACACACTTGCTCGTATCATTTCTAACTGCTGCGCTGTATTATACTACTACATAAACCTACAAAATTATATTCAAAGAGCAATTTTTTCCCCACCGAGGTCACTAGCTGTCACTCTAAGTTCATCTCTACGCTATCGAATCTCAGTGAGTTCCGAACTCGAGCTTTTACTTTTGAAGTATTAATTTTTTGCAAGTTTCGAAAATATGGAGAGTTCTCCGAAAATGTAAACAGCATTATATTTTTTACTGTCCCTTGGTACATAACAAAAGAAAATTCAGAGAAAAACATTTGAGCAGTTTTTGAGATAACAATTGTTAAAAGAAATAAAATTGCCTATATTTCGCGTCCTTTACGTGAACCGAGGACAATCTTTAATTAAAAATTGGAACCATTTTTTTAGAAAATGTTGAAAATGTTTTTGATTCTTAATTTAAAGTACCCTCAAAAATCAAAAGATGCGCTTCAAACTCCCAAAGTTTCGAGTTCATTCACATTGATCGGGTAACATCAATTTTGGAGAAAATCGGCTGAACGATTTAGGCGCAGGCGTTGACCATAAACAGACGTTTTGCCGTCAATTGATTTTTCGTTTACAAGGACCCACCAAACCTGCATTCTGATTACACCACGTGATAGAGGAAGTAAATTACTATATCTAGGAATAGGATTTATCCACTTTTTCGTTACCAGGGCCTGACCATCAGTTTTTCTGTCGAAAAGTCCCTTTTTCTGTCAGTCTTCTTAAATTCGTAAGGGTGAGAACATAAAAATTAAGCTATTTTCGAAATCAAAAATTGAAAATGAAATTGAAGCTTTATTTAAAGTTAAATATTCGTTTCAAACTCACAGGGTCTTGCGTTCCTCTACGTCGGTTGGGGAAAAGCAATTTTGGAGAAAATAGCCCGAACGGTTTAGGCAGCGTTGTTCATAGACTTACGGACAGACGTTTTGCCGTCAATCAATTTTTCGGTTTAAAGATCTTATAAAATATGGATTCTGACAATACGTGTTAGAACATATAATTTACTCAAATAAAAAATGGTTTATCTCCTTTTTCGTTAACAGGAGCAAGAAAAGCTAGAAAATTTGCCGCAATTTTTCGCAAAATCCGCGACACGTTTACGACGCACGGTTACAGTACTTTCGTTTCTTACGAAGTAATAGAGAGAAAGTAAAAAATGAAATTCAATAGTGTGTACACAAACACTAAATTATGTCAATAATATTTCAAAAGAAAGGCAAATTTTCTGCTCAAATATACGAATTGTGTCGGTTGTTTTATTCAGTCGCGTTTATTTGTTTCGATTGTCCATGAGATATTGGGATTTCTGCAATTCTTTTCTCTTTTTCAAACCTCATTTGCCCACAAAATATGTTGAAACCTTAGATCAATTTTGGCCCCATTTCATTTGTTCTGCGAAACGTTAACTGAGACTCACAAATATATTAAAAATCCCTTTTATATTTTAATGTGAACTATAAAGCTAGAAATACGCCTCCACATGTCATTACTAGTTATCCTTATCCTCTACCAGTAAATAAAAAAAGATGCGTTTTGAGTTTCATTTTTCTTTTAAGTTATATTCCATTAAAAGAGAATGTATCAAAATGTCTAGCATTTTTCTAGCGCCAATCAGGGATTTGAGAGGACCATTACCATGCCTCGATTGTTTAAGAGAGTCAGAAAGATAATTTCAAAATGTAATAGCAGCTTATACAAATTGTACATGAAAAGAGATTATCAGAAAAACAAAAAAAGCGGGCCAAAGGAATTGACCTGTTTTTATTGTGGTATTTAATAAGACTATTCCACGAATAAAATTACGTTCAACAAAGGTTCAGAATGCGCCAGATATTAATTATATTGTGTTCGTACTCCAAATGCACCGACAGCACTTCCCACAATTGATGTATTTCACATTGAGATTGAGAAGGTGGTCAGAAAAGCGATAAGAAAACAAACGATAATTTTTCGGGATACACCGTCGTGAGTATTATTGACGTCCGTGTTCTTGTGCCCTCATTTTGCTAGATGCGAGAGGAGCGGTGATTGGGTTATTTCCACGACCGGACTACTATATCATATCTGAAACTCGTTGCTTCAGATTTGCGCAAATCGATGCTTCTCTATTGCAGTGTATAACACATCACACACTACTAGTCACTGTGATTGTTGATCAGACGCTATGCTGTTTAAAAATTCTAAGCGATGAAAGACTTTCTCGCAAGTATGTATTTGTTCTGTGTTCTGGTTTGGACATGCAGTCAAGTATTCTATCGTTAACACGTTTTCCCTCCAATTTGGATATGCATTCGCTAAGGCACTATCTTCGAAAAATTTGATTTCCATGTCCGAGATACAAGTAATAATATTCCTTGAATATTTCGCCGATATTTCACAATCGTAGGGGCAGAATATGCAATGAAGACATGCTAATCCTTGACTGCGCGACGGGTTGCGTAGAGTTCAGGGTGCTTGAGTCGCAAACGGATAATCCATCATTAGCAACGCCGCCACAATTCAAACCACTCTTTCAACGCTCCCATAACTAATCAGAACAAAGTGTGAAAATTTCAGCGAAATCGATCAGGGTAGTTTTTGCGTCTATGTGTGAGTCACACATATACACGCATTCCCCTTTTATTTATATGTAGATTGAAGAGAATGTTAGCAAAGGCGTGAGGGTAGTTATTCCGAGGCTCAAAAAGCCGTGCGCACAGTCACACACACACACTCACACTCACACTCACTCACACTCACATTCACTCACACTCACTCACACTCACATTCACATTCACACTCACATTCACACTCACACTCACACTCACACTCACACTCACTCACACTCACACTCACACTCACACTCACACTCACGCACACACACACGCATATATATATATATATATATATATATATATATTAATTTATTTATTGAGTGATTGGAAATTACACATATCAGTACTAAATTACTATCTCATGTGCATTTGCTAGCTTACATTGTAACTTATACTAAACTTAACACTAAAACTTAAAACTAAACTCCTAAAAGAGCCCTACTGTGGACAATGAGTAGGGCAAACGCTCACCGCTGCGCCTCCTTGCGCTGGCCGTGGAAGGCGACGACGGTGCGCACGGCGGCCAGCGCCTCCTCCGCGGCCGCGCCCGCCGCGCCGTACGCCTGCTGCTCGCGCGCCGCCAGGTTGCCCTGCATCTTGGCCACCAGCGCCGTCGCCACCATGATGACGGGCGCGCACGTCAGCACGGCCAGCGTCAGCTTCCACCCGTGCACGAACGACATGATCACCGACCCCACGAACGACACGATCAGGTACATGAACATGCCCAGCTTCTCGCCGATGCCGTCTTGCATCTTGTCCAAGTCCCTGCAACACATGTTGGCGGACGATCGACGAGCAACGGGGAGAGAGCCACACAACATAATGTAATGAATATTGCGTCATCCCCCGGCGGCACTCCGAGGTGCCTGTGATCGCGGGTTACGTCATCTGCCGGCGACCACGAGCTGCCCGCGAGCGCGGTTGCATCACCTGCCGGCGGATTAACCCAGAACAGTCGCGGTGTCCGGAAGGTTCTGGATTGTCTTGACAGGTATAAATACGCGACGGCCGGCGACCGCGAGTCAGTCTCAAGTCTGCAGTGGAAGCTGAACTATGAAGTGTGTGCATCGCGGTGAATAACAGTGCAGTGATTGTGCTCTGTGACGTGAACCGTGGTCAGTGCATCGTACTGTGGTCGGTGACGTGAACTGTGACCAGTGCATCGAACTGTGATCAGTGAAGTGAACTGTGGCCAGTGCTTAGGACTGTGCGAGTGTGCAAGAGGAGTGTAGTGTAAATAAATCAAGAGAAGT
The DNA here is from genome assembly GCA_964035755.1 of Teleogryllus oceanicus. Taxonomy (NCBI): domain Eukaryota; kingdom Metazoa; phylum Arthropoda; class Insecta; order Orthoptera; family Gryllidae; genus Teleogryllus; species Teleogryllus oceanicus. The sequence continues at coordinate 107,259,814 of CAXIVR010000008.1, read as the reverse complement.
GTAGTGTAAAATAACTGAAGAGAAGTGTAGTGTAAATAAATAATCAAGTGTTTTCAGTGATTGTGTGATTCAGTGATTGAAACAAAATAAACGTTTTTGTTAAAATAATACGAGACTTTTAATTCACCACCTAGAAACGTAACAATAATAATACATACAGGTCATAAGCTAGATTAGTTTGTCATTCTAAGTGTACTCTATTTTTCTGAAGCGAATGCCAATTGTACTTTATTATGTCAGGGTAAATCAACAAATGTCCCTATGAAGGGTTGATAAAAGTTTAAACGTTACTGATTTGAAGTTGTGAAGGTAGATTGAAGGAAGTGAGTCTATTTTATCCAGAATCTTCCAATTATAAACAACTGTAATATATAAATAGCTGGACCCCTGCGATTGCATTGTACAAAAGGAATGATTGTCAAACAACAAAAAGTACAACAAATGCACTATAGTGAATACTAAACTCCTCCAAAAAAATTGTTTCAGTACTTACAGTACGTACTCTCCAACATTAATTAAAGAATGGACCTTTACACATTCTGATACAATACAATCGCTGTGCACTGTGAACACGTCGAGTTAAACAGCGAGTTAAACGTGTTTCTGAAAATGTAATTGAAATGTTTTGTATTTACCATGCTCTGAACGTCTATGCTGTAGTGGACTATACATGTACAGTAGGAAATCCTGCAATCTACCTTAACTTAAAAACGAACATAATCGATCACCACAATTATAATAACATCACATTATTTTTTTTAACGGACACATGTGTCAAATGATTGCTGGATATTGCGTTTAATACGCTGATTTTAGCAATCAATATTACAAATCTTTTGATTATCATGTTGCTAACTTATAACTTCACATTCACTTGTGCTCACACATGCACACGTAACAAAATATTTCATGAACAATGACGGCTGTTAAGCGTTCATTCTATTAATTTTAAGTTACTGTTAAACTTTAGGTTTATGCGACAAAACCAGAAAATAAAAGTAATTGAGAACACATTCTACCTTCCATTTAAAGAAAAGATAACGAAATTTTGTTTAATAGAGAGCTCTAAATTATTTCTAAGTATTACTTAGTATTTTTTTGCAGCGCCTCTGACCGGGAGGTCCTAGGTTCGAGTCCTGACTGCGGCAGGATTTTCGACACTAGATTTTCAGCTAGGTCGAATTCAGTCGCTGCCTGGAGGAGAATTCTAGCGGTCGGCTGCTCTGATCGGTAGTTTTCTGTGGTTTCTCCGATCAATACAAGGCGAATGCCGGACCAGTACCCTACCAAACGGGCCACGGACCGCGCGCGATCTTTCCTTCATCTTCCTTGTCCTATCATCTCCCCCTTACACACACACACACACACACACACACACACACCTTACACTAACATACACTACACTACCACATATTCCGGGAGACCGGTCAGGGCTTAGAGCTTGCCCGGCTGGGGTGCCCCGCTGGTGGGAGAGTCCTGGTTAGGGAAACCCTAGCCGACGGTAGGTCGGCGCCGGATCTCGCCATCCAGCGGGAGAAGATCACCGCCATCTCCCGAGAAAAAACATGCACTACACTAACGGGACTAATGACCAAAGCCGTTGACGCGCCCGGAAACACGAAATAAAAACCAAACCAAACCTTGGTATTTTAAATAAAAAACATTCCGTTCTTATCGTGCGTTTTTTTACGTAACGAAACCTTGATTTTGTTAAGAAGGTGCGAAGATTTTAGACCGCCTCATGCACCAAAGCCGGGACAAGGGCCTATTGAATGAGTAGCGTGGCATACGCGCCAAGTGGCACTTACTCGGTGAGGCGGCTGGCGAAGGCGGAGGGGTCCCGGGTGTCGAACCACGCCATCTCCTGGCGCAGCACCGCGCGCAGAAACAGCCTGCGCACGCGCCCCACCTGCGCAGCGCAGCGCAGCGTTGGACGCACAGGCGCATTGGCCAGGCGGAAACTGAGAAGAAAAACTAGAAGCTCGCAAAGAGATGCCATGAAATAAAGAAAGCTAAAATCTCCTTGAATGTGGAAGTTTGTGTTTGTAGGTTTAATATCTAAATAATAAAATGAAATGTAAAAATTATGGAGCGAATAATGCGGTATGAAAATACCCAGATATAACTAAAAGAGTTTGAGAAGTCTAGAGGAGGGAAAGGTCTTAGTAAACAGATATTTTAAAGTGTAGTGAGAAGAAGGTTAAAAGCATCGATGTATTGGTATTGCAATATATTTGCAGATAAACATATTTTGGCATAAGAGCAAAAATATTGAGAAATCTTATTAGAAAATTCTTAGTAAAGTTCTTGGAATTGTAAAGATAATTTGTTGGAATAGTGGCAAGGTTGAGAGAGTAAGAAATTGATTTAATTAAGGAATTTATTCAAGAGATCAAAACAAGTAATCGCAGGAAAATAATGAAAAGATATGAAACTCATAACAAATTCTGTACATTTATTCAGGTGGATGGTATTCCTGATTATTTAAAAGGAAAATATAAGGAAAGTGACTAAAGAAGGATAGTAAGATGTAGGTAAGAAAAGAAACCAGGTCGAGTAGATATAGGTTAAAAAGTGAGAAAAAATATAGGTTCTGTGAGATGGAAGAGTAAAATTGGGAATACATATAACAGAGATATCAGATTTTTGATGAAGGAAGAGTGTCGAAAGGGTTAAATCTTCGGGATAAGGTGAGGAGTATATTATAGGGCAAAGGAGAAAGTATTAGCATTTGGAAGAGGTATAGGAAAATGCTTAGCATGGACTGAAGTTATTTAATTTACATATTACGAAGAAATTACGAGTATTGAAGGAAGTATAGATAGATACGATGAGTAATGAAATGATTAAATTGAAGACATAAAGAATAGATTTATAAAGGAATGATAATTAATGTACTGTATCCAATTATTGTATTCAGATAACTGGCAAATCTAACTACTGTATCTATTAAAATATTAACTATTATTATCTAATATTAACTAATATTAACTATTATCTGTAATATTAACTATTATTGTATTGGTAGATGAATTGATAGGCAGTATTCTATACTCTAGGAAATATATTTCAAGTTTCATTAGCGATACACATTTTCGTCTTGAAGACTACGTAAATTGCGAGAAGGAAACAAGTTTATTGATTTTTTGTTTCTAGACATGAACTAGCATCCATTATAGCCAGACATTATAGTCTGTTATAGCTATACATTCTGATACTTAAGTCTAGAGCCTAAACAATGGTGTAGGTCACCTTCTGCATTCAATAATTGAATCATTCAATGCGGTCTCTTACAAACATCGATGTTGACCATTTTTCAAACGACTGCTGTGCTGCCACATGTTGCATCACACTGACGCACACGCACGCACACAGTACTCTAAAAATATTTCATATCATGGAATTCATATTCAACTTCAATTAGAGGAGTAGAGCAAATAGAGTGTACATGTACTTAAGAATTGTCTGAACTAACTCCGAAAATATTAGATTTGGTGTGTAGGATTAAGGAAATTTAAGAACAAAATGTCATGCACACCTTGTACAAGCAAATTGCGAATTCATACCAATTTTAGTCTTCATGTGACTCAGATTCAACGTATCATGTATTCTGTGAATTAATTTACCGGTCCAATTTAATACCGTTGATTACGATGCTCGTGTTTGACGAGACTTAGGTTTACCAAGCCTGGCATGTTTATGTATATTACCAGCAACCTTGACGAGGAAGTTGAAGCAGGAGGAGCAAAGACATGAAATTCTCATTTTATTACTCGAAAAGTGCTACGAATTTACAAAACTAATAAATGTTCTGTAGTACTCAGTGTGCCTTTTCTCTACGTAATATAACACATAAAATGACTCAAATATTCGTACCAAAAATTGAGTATAATGAAATAAAATAAATGGGAGGAAGATGGAAGTAAAGAAAGAGATAAAGAAAGAAAAGGAGGGCGGGACGTGCCTGTCGGTGCGCGGCGGTGTTGAGGCAGGAGATGCAGCAGATGGCGAGCGCGGACTGCACGGCGGCCGCCGCCAGCGCCCCCAGCCCGAAGGCGGCCGAGTCCTCCAACAGCGCCTCGCGCCGCTGCTCCCAGCTGCCGTTCACCCTGCGAACGCTCCCTTTCACGCTCGGCGCTTGGATGGGCGCGATACACTCGCTTCCATTGGAATTGGAGGAGAGGCGTTTTATGGATCACGAGCTCTAGAGATGTTTGGAAGTTGAACAAGGATTCGAGGCAGCATGTAACATAGACACATATTTTTTTCCAATGGCAAATAGAGTAAGAATATAATATGTCAACATAATTGTTTTAATAATAGCTTATAAAACAAAGGACGGTAAACTAATTGTATCTCACCAAGTAATTTCAATCTTCAATTAAATTCACGCAAATTTCTGCACCAATAACTTAAAACTAACATCCTGTAATGTGATGTGTTACCTACAGGACATTTGACCTAGATTGTTAGGCAACTCCACATGCGCCGGATTCGGCAGGAATAGAAAATCTCTTTGACAGGGCCAGAGCCTACCGAACACTTGGGCGTTAGGAATTATCAACTATCAAGAGAAAATGTCGCACGTGTTATTTGAGTTGGCAAACTCAGGAGTCCATCGACAGATGTGAATTTCAAAAAAAATATTATTTTTTAGTAATAACTATTTATTGTCCCATTAAAATCGCAACGATTGCTGAATTAAACTTTGTAAATGACTTTAAGAACTGTGTTCAAAGAAACAAGAGTTTCTTAAGCTATTATATTTTATACATCTTTAAACCTCTTCATTAAACATCTTTTTAACTGTTTTTGCTATTAATCGGACTTCAAGAAATCAATTCACGAGCTCGTATTCATAAGAGCAGCAGGGCTATTGAATGCGACTAAAATGACATTTTGCCGCCTTTATTGATTATAATTTGTATATGCTCATTCTACACTTTTCTCAGATTTATATTTTTCCTTAGAAACGTTCATTTTGGTTAACTAATTTAATAATACATATTTCATGACCTGATGTTACTTTTATGATGCACTAAATGTTTACTCATAAGTCCATTTCCGTGCTTCGTTTTCATCATGACATAGCAAAAGCCCTTTAAACAAATTTACGTAACATATTACGTGCTTCTAGTATTGTAATGAACACAATGGAGGCGTCAATGTCGTTATCACCTACTGAGGCTTATCAAGACTTTTCTAAATCCCTCGGCCCAACATGATCCCAAAGGACGCACAAATTTTAAGTTTCCTCATATCTTTCTGAAGGTTCCTCTAAACCTACATCCCACCTCTTAAACCACTTCACAAAGTCAAAAAAAATTGATAATTACGTAGAGGTCGGCGCCGGATCTCACCGTCCAGCGCGGAAGGCATGACCACCCCCACCCGGGATAAAGCATGAACTAGTACGCAAGCGGGACTAACGACCGTAGCAGTCGTCGTGGCCGAAAGCGCAACTGAGTGAAGCGCGGGGACTCACAGCACGCGGCCGCCGCCGAAGAGGTCGAGCACGTGCGTGCGCGAGGACGTGACGTTCTCCATGTTGCGGTCCACCAGCAGCGTCGTGTACTCGCCGTACAGGATGATGATGACTGGCAGCCCGATGCTGGTGACCAGCCCGAACGCCAGCCCGGCGCCCACCATGGCGCGCTCCCACGGCGTCGCGTAGCGGAACTGCGCCCCACAACACACGCAAACTCTTCAAACAGCCGGCCCGGTGGCCGAGATCGCTAAGGCAGTAGTGTCGTAGTGATCTCGGACCGAAGGTCGCGGGTTCGAGTCCCGCCTCGGGCATGGTTGTATTTGTGTTCGTCCTTTCACCCTTATCATCATATCGTTTCATCCACATAGTTACCATACCGTTAACAGCAATAGTGGTCGCTAATGACATTAGATGTTGAAGCGACCTTAAATAAACCAATTAAAAAAATGTCTTCAAACAGTTATCTTTGCATATAAAGCACAAAGGGTTCTCGTTTAGAAAGCAATTTGAGCTCGTTAGTAAATCAAACTTAGTGATTTTTGCTTTAAATCAAAGGTTGTGGGATCCAGATGTGTCATCTTTGTTATTCACCAATTTTATAGTACAAACACTACATATTAATAAAATGGTAAAACTAATTTAATGAACGCTTATTTTCCACCGGTTGTTTATTACATTTTCAACACCAACTACGAAACATTTGCAATTCAATACAAGTATTTTCTTAAACCATAAGGTTACGGTTACGAAGCAAAGATAGTGTTATAAGCTTAAAGATTGCTACTTTTAAATACAAAGATTAGTGATTGTGTATTAAAAACCCAATGTTCTGGAATCATCTGTCACATGTGTCCTTTTATAAAACGTTTTAGTGAGTATAATTTTAATCGATGCACTACGTTTTTAAGCTACGATGGATACAAGTATATCACCAAATAGTTCACTACAACATACTACATGTACAGGCAAAGATACATTTCAATTTCCTTTTCAGAAACATATTTAACTTCCTGTTCACAAAAAAATCGAATTTTATTGTTACAGAATCAGTTAATTTCCCTTACTTCACCAGCTTTTTATAATTTTTTCTAAGGTCTTTTATCCAGCCGACGGGTAATTACCCCTTACGTCTCGATGCATATTCGGCCATACACTAGTCATCAACACACTTGCGGGCTGCTCTGATCTAGGTCAGCAGAACTTGAGGCCCTCCGCCACAACACATCCATGAGAGACAAGGAACACACAACCATGCCCAAGGCGGGACTCGAACTCGCCACCCTTCAGACCGAAACGCCGAATCGATACACGCTCTTTGCCACCTCGGCCATCCAGGTCACCTTTTAGAGTAACAACGACCTGAAACAATATTTTGAGGGTTTTCGATTTACAGCGTATGTGTCCTTTTCCGATTGAAACTTTTCGATAGTTTTTCCTTTTCAGCGATGTAATTGCAGGGTTTCCGTTTATTATTATTATTATTATTATTATTATTATTATTATTATTATTATTATTATTATTATTATTATTTTTTTGATGATACAAATTTTGAATCAATTTCTTCAACAGAGACACTTGCAGAAGAGATTATTTGAATTTCTTCAGTATTTCTTCAGCAATAATAATAATATTAAAAGGTGTCCTGAATGACCGAGGTGGCAAAGAGCGTGTATCGATTCAGCGTTTCGATCTGAAGGGCGGGAGTTCGAGTCCCGCCTTGGGCATGGTTGTGTGTTCCTTGTCTCTCATGGATGTGCTCTGTACAACACTCGTATCTCACATACCAATTCAGTATATTGTTAATTTTAAGGCTATTTCTCAGATTTTTATTCAGTTAAATTTCTGTGTAAAATATATCCTATTACATTCTTTATATAAAAACAGTACAGTATGTTAGGATTAATGATGAGGTGTGATTTCAGTGTAGCCACTGAGCAAGTAATAGAATGGCAGAAAAATATCAAATGGTCTTTTTCTCTGGATTAGTTCCTCCCCCTCTCACTCGTCTTCAGGCTACCTCTAAATCACCTTCAATGAATTTCATCATGACTTATTATGGCGCATGTACTTCACAGTTCATCATAGAAATATTGTGCAAAAGTTCGGAGTTTGATGTTTCTTTAAATCTTGATTAAAATGTCGCCTTTCTAATGAGCTAAATAAAAAAGGTTAAATTAAATTAAAAATCCTTATAAACAAACAAGCATAAGAATATTTATTGATCACAAATATTGTGAAGAATATATTTCAGACCTTAGTTGCTAAAAATAATAATTATTCTTACAGCCCCTAGTCAGAGCTTCCTTGGGTGTGGTCTTGAGGTGTGACGTGTGGTTCGGGGCGACCCGTATGTCAGACATCAGAGAATACTTCTCTTATTTGCGCTAAGTACATCTGCACCCTTCCTGCTCTCTCTCTCTCTCTCTCTCTCTCTCTCTCTCTCTCTCTCTCACTAATCGATTAGAGCCCAGGGTCTTCTCTGAAACGCAGCACTTACACAAATTAGAACTACGTCCGAAATAGACTTTCAAAAAGTACCGAATTGTATATTGTTCAGAAAGGTAAGAATGGTTCTGAGAGCGACAACAAAGAAATTGTATAAACTAGTTTAAAGCGTATTACATGATTCTAAACGTTCGTAGTACTTAAAAAATACAAATACAAATGAAATGTGAAAAATTATATTTCATTATTAGATTTCCCGCTTTGTGTGTAAGTAGGTTTTGGTGATATTCTGTGCTAATTGTCTCGAATAACTATTATTATTATTATTATTATTATTATTATTATTATTATTTGTTGACATGTGATGATTCCTCATTAAACTAATGAAAGGTACGAAGAAAGCACTCGCTTAAATGAATTTTTTTGCAAAAATAAATAACAATAAATGTAGGAAAGCAATGTGCATTATGAAGGTCGTGGAGAAAACATTTTGGAATAGATTTCTAAAGACTTCAGTTAATATTATAATCAAATATTTTTACTATAAATATTAAAGCTAAAGAAGAAGAAAAAGAAGTCGTTCGTCTTCTCAAAATTCGTTAGTCTTCTCGAAGTTGCGTATCTTCGTTCATATTGAATTCGTTGTCTTCTGAGGTTGAAAGTTGAGTTAATTATGGTAATAATGTCAATGAACGGATGAATTAAGCAATCGATAAACTTCAGTTAAGAACAGTATAATATGATAATAGACTTCATACAATCTGCTGAAAACTTTATTATTTATTCTAGACAAGGATTTTGTGAATCACTTCCTGAAAAAGTATATTCGTTTTTACTTTACGTCAACGCAAAAATAAATATTGTCATTTTTCGATGAGATTTTCTTATCTTGGCGAGCTTGATATTATCTAAAATCCAAATTTTTAATAAGAAACCAGACCTAAGAGCTTGTAAACCATCAGTATGCTTTATTAGCATTGGATTGAGCATTGTAAAGTTATTTTTAAAAATGAACTAGCAACCTAAACATTTTATAAGAAAAAATTTAAAGAAAAAATTTTATTTTTCTTTAGAAATTGACAAGAGACAAATTTACTTTTTCAAAAAATACCAACCTGGATGGCCATGGTCGCTAAGATCGAGTACCAACTCAGCGCTTCGGTCGAAGGGTCGCGGGTTCGAGTCCCGCCTTGGGTATGGCTGTTTGTCCCTTGACTTTGTATGTATGTGTTGTCGCGGAGGGCTTCGCGTTCTGCTGACCCCAGATCAGAGGAGCTCGCAAGAGTGTTTGTCTAGTGTACGGACGAATATGCGTCCCTTCGGGACGTAAAGGGTAACCGGCTGTTGGCTGGATAAAAGCCCTAGGGAAAAAATAGTTGTCTACATATTGTATTTGAGGTATATATTATGTTATTTGAACTATATATTGTATAGTTCAAATAAATGCCAAGACAAATATTTTTCTAAAAAAAGGACATGTGTCTCTTCAAAACATGCAAAGACACGATTTTATCTCGTACATGAGTATCATGCGCGAGAGCAGGGCTCACCAGCTGGAAGTAGGGCACGGGCTTGGGCGCGGGCTCGTCGCGGGCGGGGGCGGCCTCGGCCAAGGCCTCCGCGTGCGGCGTCCTTGGCCTCCGGGGCCGCGCCGTCCCTGCCGCACGCGGCCACCGCCCTTGGAGCTGTCCCCGCTCGCCACGCCACGCTCGCAAGCGGGCAAATGCCCTTGCCCACGAGATTCCGTCTCCATACTCGGGTTTTCTAACGTGGCGGCGGAGGGCAGTATCTCCAAGATGGAATTCGGCACGACTTTTTGCGTCTTTCTTGGTCACGCCGCAAGATGTCGCATGATCGCGACCGCATCAAGCCGTGCTGAAGATGAAGCGACTCCAGCGGCAGGACTGAGAATGACTCAAAAGTCGTACGGAATTCCATCTTGGAGATACAAACTTCAGCCGCCACGTTAAAAAAGAAAACAAGTATAGTACGGTTGTTGAATCGTTCCCCTTTAACTGTCGATTATTACTAAAATTTGGTACCCGCAGAACACGTGTGAGGGAGGGGAGTATTAACGGCGGGCCACATGAGAAATTGCGAAGTTTGAATAATTGAATAATTTTATGTTAAAATTTGTGTTACAATATTTTCAGTTAAGGGAGCGTATCTGTGGCGCGGCAGCCCATGAAGCGTTATGACCGATCAAGAGAGTTGCCCGTTCTATTTTCCAGAGGGGTTGCACAGGTAACGCGTGGTCAGCGCAACGACACTCGTTATCCCTCATCTCGATTTACTGGACCGATGATGACCTACCTCAAGACAGCTCCTCAATTTGTATTCACGGGCTGAGCGCATCCTGTTCCAGACCGAACACTGAGGTGGAAATTTCCCAGCATCTCCAGGAAATTGAATCCCAAACGTCCGCATTTGGACCTCCAGATCGTAGCTAGCCACGCTAGCACCTACACTACGGAGAAGGTCACGCGTATCCATATATTTTGGATATTATCTGTACTTGCTGTCCTTTCCATGGGGACTTCTATTTTATTTTTTTAAGTACTAGGTCATCATTCACTATGTTCTACCGTTCTCTACATCGACAGATAATAAAATAAGATTGAATTGTCTTCATGCCCAGATATGTCTGTAAGAGAACGCAGTAGTTTCGTCAAAGAGATTACTCATGACGATGGTCTCGAATTGTTTGTAAACAACTGGAGAACGTTGAAAGATTAATAGCATTTTGAGTTAGCAAAGATTCTAATAACGCTAGGGAACATTTTTTTTTTCATACCTCCCGGAAGAAAGTAGTTGATTTCGAAAATTATTATAAAAAGTTTCTATCACGGAAGGTTCAAAAAATATGAACATAATTAGTATTTGAAATAAACAAAATTCTATACTAATGTTCTCATTGTCACTCCGGTTATATTACTACAAAATGTTATGAGCATGCATCATATGAGGTAAGAACAAGTTAAAAGTGAAATACGCATATTCGTGCAATAATATGCAGACATTAAATTGGTTTGTTGATATTCTTCACAAATTGGTAAGGCGAATGACAATAGTTTTCCATGCAACTACAACCTAAGGTTCGTTGTACCCGTGACACAACACTTGTGAGCAGTCCATGGTTTGTCCTAATCTTAAGACAACCAAGGTATAAAGAAAACGCAAGTTTTGTAATTTCATATATTTTTTCCTTTGAAATTTGGGTGTAAATCTTCCATAAACGTAACAGAAGTTATCGGGTTGATTCGCAAACTATGTGAAATGACGATTTGCATTTTATCGAACCGACTAAATTCTATAGATCATTTGACGAATTTCACTTTATAAAAGCCACAGAACTGTAATGCATTAATATATTTAAGGCACACGCAAACCAGACCCACACTTCACGCGCACTGCGGGTACAGTTTTGTATGACACTGACTAACTCAGAACTTGCCACACCGACAGTTGAATACTTGTATACTTGCGATAAGGTAAGGGGCTAAAATAATTCTTTTCAGTGACTCATGAGTAGTAGGAAATGTGAAGGTACGCGTGACTTGTTTTGAAAACATTCCCTGCGACCGCTAAGATGTACTCGTAATTGAGCGCAACTACCAGACGCGAGAATAAAGGCGGTAATCGCCGAATACAGGAGGTAAAAACACGAAAACCTAATGTAATTGATATCTCATGAAAGTGACATAGATGAACTAAGCAAGTATTTTATTTTTAAATAGATGTTATGTGTATTGATTCTACATGTCTTACAGATTCAATTTAAATGTATTTGCATTTTTAGCAAAATACGGTATGTTACGAAATAAAGATACGGTATATTTAAAAATTGTGACGTGATGTTTTTATTGTGATATTCGTAATCTACATACAAAATTGAGTATGTTGCACGCTTTATTTTCCTCGAGGTAAAAATCTCATTCCCTAGTGTAATGACAGTCTTAAACGATGAAACAGTAACTCGTCGCCTAGACAAATATATCTAACAAAACTATGCTGAGGTTCGTCGTTGCCCCCCCCCCCCATTGGTATGCAACTGTTAAGACCCGTTTCACACGAGCGTTGCATTGAAGCACGTTTGACGCGCGTTAAGTAATGCGCGTCGTAAATTAACTTTGTATCTTATGCGAAACGACCAAGAGTGCTTGTGTGCCGCCGTTTCGTGCAAAGTACAGTGTTAAGTAACGCGCGTTAATACGACACTGGCGTGACGCAGACCTAGAACTGTTACTCACTATACTTAAAACTCCACTCTGCGGAGGAAATGAGGTCAAATTTTTAGGGCATATTTATGCCATTCTTCCCCATGCATTTGGAAACAGTTCCTGAACGAATTTTGAATATTATAGGGTCAAACGATTTATTGTCACCGCGGAGCGTAAATTGTATACAGTGGATATGGTCAATGCATACACTTGGGTATACAGTGGGCAGATCAATGTACTACCTGTTTACAATGGGAAATGCCCCGTATTTCTAGCTACAAGGTCTGTCATTCACTGTTTATGTTTTGCTGTGCATCGTATCGACATTTTTTTTTTATTTTTTAAGTTTATGTTCATTGTGACTCTTAAACAACGTTTCAAAGCAGTGCCTTTTTATAAATTTATTGATTAACTCTAACTAACAAAAATTTACAATTAAATAATTGATTTTTCACCCGGAATATTATAATCTCCAAGTAATAGCAAAATGAAATACTAACGAGCGAACTTCTCTGAGCTCTTCTCTTCTATTATTATGAATCTTGTTAAATATAATGCAAAGGGCTTAATATTTTTTATACGATGTCATAAGAACTCGTCCACACGTATCGCAAATTTAGATTATTTTAAATACCCCTCACCCCCGGTAACGCACCCGTAAAGCGCGCTTGCACCATCACCCCTAAATAATTACGAACTGCACCGAACAACACTCCCCCTTGTACGATCAAGAAGTGAAAATAAAGTATAGCAGAGTAAAAACAATTTGTTTTCATTTTGTTTGTATTGCATATTAAAATTGATGATTATTAAAGTCGGAATTAGTTGACGAAGCTGACTGCAGCTGACATAAAAGGGGCAAGTTGGATGGAAGGATTACAAAGGAAGGATGCATTGGCGAGAAAATGTTTTATCACAAGTCGTGCACATGCCGTCGTGGTTAACGCATGGGCGAGAGTCTACTGCGACAATTTAAATGGATTCTAGAATATACCAATTTTGAATAATTTCTTTGTAATCTCACAAAATTGAATCTTAATTCTTAAGATAAAAAAATAGATGAAAAAAATTCGATTCATTGTAACAATTTACATCTAATAACTTTAACTTATTTATTTTTAAAATAAATTAATTATTTTAATGTTCTAGTATAAGACGCGAAAAAAGGAGTTATTTCAGAAAATATTGAAAATGTAAAAAAATAAATGTGAATGATACGTGTCCTCTACCCACATGTATGGTAGTGTAACGCTGCCTCAAAACCCTCCCCTTCTTAAGCGTTACCTAGTTTATAGACGACGCATAAACGCTTATGAATAAGTTGTGTTCGTTGATGTGATTTTAGAAATATATAATGTACTCTTGTCAGAAATTAGAGCAGGAAGTAATCATAATATTTAAGAATAAGATTTTTTAGCTTTAATAGAACTTTCTTATTCAACTAAACGTTGTTAATAACAAAAATAGTTCATTACTGCCATCTTCAAGCAAAAACGATTGAATGTTACAATTTTGTCTTTATCTCCACACTGAATTAGTGATTACATCGTAGCAAACGAATTACATTATCAGCCCTAAAACCAATTTTAATACTTGTCCAAATCAAATATGTATATCTAATTCGTTTTAGATTCGAATTTCACATTGTCTTCTATTGACATCAAACACTTCCAATGTCATGCAAAAGGCAATTTTACTTGAATTGTATGTAATAGTTCTCGCTGATTGCTCTTTCAATTCACGCGCTACTGTTCGAATTGCGCATTCTCATTGGTGATCCCACAGTCCTAGAATAAGTCTCATCCCCACCCTACCTTACCCTTCCGCCTTTGCACTGGAATGGCTTGCGCGGGGCTCCCGAAGTCAGTGAAAGTGCACAATGCTGTACAGGCCTGATCTAAACTCTATCGTCTCCCTCAATGTATACTCGGATTAAAACAGTAAGTGCTCACAAGGTCACGAGCTGACAGGCGAGAAGAACACTGTCATCCAATCGCGAGTATTGTTACGACTTAATTTTTTGGTATTGAAGCTCCCGAGCGAATGACAGTGCCCCCTCTCTTCTCAACTCGCGACCTTGAAAGGACTTTCTGTTTTAATTAATTACGTTTTATTATCATTTTATTATAAGGTATATCTAGGCATTCTTACTATATAAGACCCATAGAATTATTATTAATTATTCTATATAAATCAATAATTTTGTATTGTGAACTGAATCATCTGCGTTTCAATGATTGCTTATGGGAAAATTGGCTTCGATTCACAATTTCTTTGGAATTCGAGCACGTTTCTAGAACGGATTCTGGTCGCAATCCAAGATTCTACTGTATTACTTTAGCTCTTCTTGAAATCACTATCCATAAACAGTAATTCTCACGAGTATATTCTACATAGTTATGATGGCGTTAAAAATTTAAAATTTCGTTAACGAAAGCGAAGTTGATGTTTGATAAGAATGTTACAATTTTAATCTAAGGAAAATGGAGTAAACAGACAGCTCCTTTTATTTGATGCAGTAATGATATTGTGTTTAAGCAAATAAAATGCATCTACCAACTCCTAGACGCTTATTATTACAACTGGCACTCAATTTGGTTTTGATATTTTTATACTTGGTGCTCACTCGATTTGGTACTTATATTGTTCGATCTGGTATTCACTCGATTTGGTACTTATATTGTCAGATCTGGTACTCACGCAATGATAGGTACTTCCAATACTCCGAGCTCCACACCAGCGCTCCCATTTTCTCGTCCAATAACTTCAGCCTTGCCGTTTCGCAAGGCACCCTTCGTCATATTTCAGCTGAAAGTAAACGAAATTTTATGCGATAAAAATGCTTTGGATTTTTTTGTTTATTTATATTTCGGATGAAATTACCAAGTTCAGTTTATATTTAACTTTACATTTGTATTTGCTGGCTTACAATCTAACTTAATCTAGCTTACTACTAACACTAACCTACAACTGACGATGGGACTCACAGAGCACCTCTATTGGTTTATTCAATTTTGATGAAAATGTCCAAGAGTGTATGTAACGGATATCTGTTTTTTATTCGAGTTTGACGTTCTGAATATTTTCCCAGTTTAAGATTTCTGCTTTGGTTGATCAATTCGAGGTTCAAGAAAAAGTGATTGGTGAGGTATCAAATATGAGTGATTGTTTTGATGTTTAATTAGGTGTGTAGTTGCTTGTGGGAGATGAACCAGGGAGCTTGGGCAATGGATCTTTAGAATTTGTTTTGCATGACTTGCAATTTTTGTAAGTAATATTTGGCAGCATTTGTCCATATTGGACAGGCGTACAGGAGGAGGGGTCTGATAATGGATTTATATATGATTATGGCATTGTTTAAAGACAGTTTAATAGTTTTGTTTATGAGCGGTTTCAGTTGAATTTTGATTTTGGTTTGCTGAACTTTGTTATCTATGTGAGTTTTCCAGTTGAGGGTGGTATCCGCGATGATGTCCTAAGTATTTAACTGCATTATTGTTTGGAGTCCTCATTATTATTTATTCTCAGTTGGATGGGAGGAGAGTATGGTTTGAATGTGAATATTTTTGCAGCTGATTTGGTGGGATTGATTTTATCTTCCATTTTGAGAGCCAACTTCCTAATGCATCAAGATGTATTTGAATTTCATTTGCTATGAAGTTTAATGACGGAGGAGACATAAAGATTACAGTGTCATCCGCAAATTGCGCTATTTGGGTTCATCTGGATGTAGGAATGCCCGCTGTGTAGAGGTTGAAAGCAGGGGGAGAGGGGGGATCCTTGTGGGAGTCCTGCTCTTACGAGACGTGAGTTTGAGATGTATTTATTACGACTGAAATAGTTCTCTTTGTGAGTAAATTGCTTTGGATAATGGAATTCAATCAAGAATATACCTCTAAGTAGAATGCAAAACGAAGAAACTAATTTTAATTCGTTCCATTTTGAGACGTATATCTGATTTATCTAAACATGTAGAGATGCGCGTAAGTAGTTTTAAGATTTTCGGTTACTTCATTGAAACAGATCTCCTTTAAGACGATATTCTTCAATAAAAGATCTTCCAATTTTCCAACACGTTCGCAACAAAGGTATTTTCAAGAAAATTATTAATACCTACAAAATATGTTTGCGGCATGTCAATTCGTGTACAGAACATGTTTAAGTAATAAACTGACGTGAAATAAGGCTAATTTATTATGCATACCGTCTTACTTTTATGGGAAGTGTGCACATCTGTTCTAATTTATTCAGTAAGTCAAAATACGAGTATTCTATTGGGATTTACAATTGAAAATTGTAACAACCATTTCAGTAAAATACTGTTATTACAAACACAGTTACTTATGTATTTAATTTTAAATGAATGTGTTGAAGTAGTTTGATTGGTGATTTATGAGATCACCAATCAAACTACTTCAACATATTCCTGTCGCAACGGTAAATGAGTTGTTCTCAGTGCTGACAAAAAATTATCTCTTACACAATATAATTTTTTTTTCGAAGTGTCGACATTACTCTCAGTAACACCTACCTATGTCACTGTAAAGTCATTGAACATGTCTTCACCGTCGCTTTGTTACTCTTTATTACTCAGACTACTTTTGGTTACACTTTGACTTGAAGATCATAACGTCACAGGCATGAAATCAATTTAGGAAACAATACACAAGCATTCAGTATTTCAAATGGATACGGTCCGCTTCCTGGATTTTGCACACTCTCGTGGGAAGATTGAGCAAGACTGGACCACGATCTTTGATATTTGAAGTTTATTGAATTTTAAACCAGAGCTAATGTAGTTGTACATGAACTTGATCTGTTTTGTCAATCGAAATATCATATTTTAGTTAAACTTTCAACTCTATTGACAAAAAAAAACATATGCATCATAAATCTCTGGATAAAATATAAAATGATCTACGAATCTCTGAGATTTCTATAGTAAACGTATTATATTAATCAAACTTGTTTGATTACATTAAAAAAATTACGAATATTAGTAACTTGTAGATTGAAACGAATTTTCGCAGAACTCTTTGATCTCACTTTCAGGGTATTAGCTCCCTTTAACGATGCATTTGGTTGTCGTGATAATTTTCTACTATAGATTAAATATTGTATCAGAGTCATTACACCAATTGGCTCAAGAAGTCGTTTGAATTGCAAGTTTTGAATTGATAATATCTTTATTTGTTGTTTTTTTTTAACGGATTAATAAACTAAAGAATTACGTCACATCACGCTAATAGGAAATGTCAGCAAAATTGTTCTTTGAAGTGCTTCAAGTACAAATTGTGACATTATTTTCATATTATTTTTTTTGTTTTATACTTTAAATTTAAAATTAATATGGCTATTTATTCAAAACTATGTTTTAAATGAATTGTTTAGGAACGAGAAAATATTACACACAGGAAGAAGCAAAGATAAACAAAAATACACAAACATAAAAACCGTTACATTTTTGTAAGTGCCGTAAAGATTAAGACTCTAAGATAACATTACTTCAAGTCAAAAAGAACAATAAAAGTCAAAGCAAAATTAACCTTTTGGATCACCGTCAACCTACCGTGTCTACTTAGATTACTTAACATTTGTCAATCTTAAAACATTTATTAAAACTTGATTGCCTAAATACTGAGATTATTTAAGAAAAGGTTTATATCATATTCACTGTTAACTGAACCATTTTCTGAAAATACTTTTCTAAAGAACGCTCCTTTTTTAAAATCTGTTGAAATTATTACCAACGATCGGTTTGAAACAGTCTACGGATAAGCTCATTGAAATTTCAACAACGATCTCTGATCAACTTGGCAAAGCTTACCCTTCTCTGTCCCTCAGCTGCTCCCTTCTTCGGAGAGCGCCCGGTGTCTGCTCGCGTGCCGCCGGCGCCCCCGCCGCCACCGCCGCTTCCGCCGCCGCCGCCGCCACCACCACTGCGCGGAGTCGCTGCTGCCGCTTCCGTCGCTCCTCTCCGCTCGTCTTTGTCGCCTCTGCGACGCGACGCGACGGGCTGCGCTCGCAGATCCCAAATGTGACGTCAGCGCCCACGGCGCGGCGTGCCCCAAGGCGCATATCAGCGTGGCAAATCCGGAAACGGGCCGACTGGCGGTCGCCGTGCGTGGCTTCGGCTGACGCGCATCCACTAAAAGTTAGATCGTGACAACGCATCCCCTATTGTATATCAACATGTAAGGTAGAAGTATGTTTGGTCATCCGGAGATATATATTCTAATTCTTCCAGACTTGGCAATAATTTATCATGTAATTTATGAAGAACCAGGAAACATGTAAGCATTTGGTACTGCGGAATAATGTATGCAACATTACATTGTTTATTTCTAATTCATAATCTTCTTGAAACTAATAAGAATCTCTATTTTTAAAAAAATTAATGTAAATAAAATTAATTTAAATAAAAATTATAATATTTTTTGCACTCCTTTAATGTTTTATTTCGAGAAATTATTGATATTTTGAGACAATTTACATGTAATGATTCCGCCGTAAGTAGTGTGAGCTGATAATGCAGTTTCCCATATTTCGGATGTCTCAAAATAAATGTTACAAATGTATAGGGCACGTAGGTGAGTCAAAGATTATCACTTTTCCCCCAATGAACATTCACGCAACGAAGTGACACATGTGACATGTGCCACTGGCTGGAAGACGTTGGTTTGGAGATCACATTCTGACGCAATCAAACGGCATAGGCCGCTCAGGGCATCAATTGATGTTACTGCTGTGCCTTTGATTGGGAGGTCCTTGGGTTCTTCTCCCGACAGTGGCAGAGAGTTTCGACACCAGCTACATGGCAAAGTCAGCCGCTGTCTCGAGGAGAATTCTAGCGCCCGGCTGCTCTGATCGGTAATTTTCTGTAGTTTCTCCGATCAAAACCTGGCGAATACGGAAGCAGTACCTTCACAAAAGGGCATGAACAGCGCGTAATCTTACCTTCCTCTTCCTTGTCATAAATTCGCTCCTAACTTACACACACTTATATATACATGCATTACACTACGACAAATGCCGGAAAGCAGTCGGGAGCTTAGAAATGGCCCGATTGATTTACTGATTTTTTCGTGTTTCCGGGCGCGTCTACTGCTTGGTCATTAAGTCCCGTTAGTGTAGTGCATGTTTTTTTCTCGGGAGATGGCGGTGATCTTCCCCCGCTGGATGGCGAGATCCGGCGCCGACTCTACCATCGGCTAGTGGGGTTTCCCCCTAACCAGGACTCTTCCACCAGCGGGGCACCGCTCCTGCCGGGACAAGGTCTAAGCTCCCGACCAGTCTCCCGGAATATGTGATAGTGTAGTGCGTGTTAGTGTAAGTGTGTGTGTAAGAGGAGAGGATAGAACAAGGAAGAGGAAGGACAAATCGCGCGCGGTCCGTAGCCCATTTGGTAGGGTATTCGCCTGGTGTTGATCCGAGAAATCACGGAATACTACCTATCAGAGCAGCCGGCTGCTAAAATACTCCTCCAGACAGCGACTGAATTCGACCTAGCTGAAAAGCTAGTGTCGAAAATCCTCCCGCCGTCAGGACTCGAACCTAGGACCTCCCGGTCAGAGGCACTGCAGTAACATCAGTTGATACACTGAGCTACCGCTCCAGGTAAGATGACGGGCTGTGCCTCGCTGGTGAGAGATACCTGTTTGAGGAAAACCCCGCAAGGCGTTGGGTAGGGCGGCGCTGAATTCCGCCATCCAGCGAGGGGGAGATTACCGCCACCTCCGCGATAAAAAGCAAGGACTACACTTATGGGACTAGTGACCTTATCAGTTCCCGGAATTGAATTAGTTATTGTTAAAGCCCCGCAACCAGCATGAATTGTAAAGTTGTTTTGTAAATTGTAAAGAAGAAAAACTGAATAATTAAGAACATTGAGAACTTTTTTTTAAATTTCTGATGCATAAATCGTGATTGAGAATGCCATGGAGGCATGTACTTTACTAGTATCAATAGTACAATAGTCTCTAAACTTACATAAGAGCTTATCACATAAGTGATTTCAAATATTAATCAGGATTTTTTTTACCTAAGCATGTAAATAAATACACATTGGAAGTTCAGTTTGTAATTTGACTCATTTATTACAATATTATACATGGAATGACAATGTGCACCTACAAAAATATGATTCATATGACAGAAACAGTTGCTTGAAATGCAATTTTTAACATCCCTTTTAACCAATCTCTTTGTCAGTGATATCCCAATCTTACACACTGTGTACATACATACATGCACAGTCACACATACACCGCAAGTCAATGACGAACAGAGTTTCAAAATCAAACCAAAACTTTGCAGTATCTTCATGGCCATTCTATTCATTTGATTTACGAGATTTACACATGGCACATGGCACATTACACATATCCTGCAGCTTCTATTTTGTCACAAAAAGCGAAAATGCAACAGAGAGTGACTAATGGGGTTTTAAAAATAACGATTCAACTACTAATCAATCTCTGACGCAGTCTAAGCGATTTCATTGACCCGCCAAACACCAGTCCCTGGTGAGTTGTCCACCGACCAGGAGCAAATGTCGGTATGATTTCGTTATGTGAATTTTCACAACACATATTTCATTGGGAAAGCATGATTATTATATATCTCCTATATGACATTGTTTGTTGACATATGAAGTTTGTAACATTTATTCTGAGACACAAGAAAATGAAAGAATCTCAGTTCGAATCCTGTATAATTAATGGGTGTTTGTGGCATTATTCCGTCCGTATGTAGGCAACGTCGAGGTCAAATCTACTGATAATCCGACGGTGCTACAAACAAAGACGGACACAAAAACAAAGAAACGGACAAGAAAAAAATATATTTTTGTAAATTTTGAAAAAAAAACAAAGAGATGGAGCAATATGGAGTTTATGTTATCTTATAGTGTGCATTTAGCATTATCTCTACTAAAAGTTTAAAGAAAGAATTTGGAGCCGTTTTTGAGAAAATATTGTTTTTGTATTTTTCAAAATTGAAAATATCGCACGCCATATTGCGAGAAAACTACTATAATTATCAAAAATGTACATCGCCTCAATGAAAGAACTAATTATGGACAACAACTTTCATTTGAAGGAAAAATTTCTATCTTAAATTTTGTAGTAATAGGAAGACGCCGAAAAAAATTCAAATGATTGGAATTTTCGAAAGTTTAGACTTAACCGTGAAAATATGATCTATGCCACCTTTATAAGTGTATTTTACTCTTTTCTTACAAGAAATAGAAATATAAAATTTGGTGCCGTTTTTTGAGAAAATTTTGAAAATATCCGGGGAGCTTCATGTAAAGTGCCCACAAAAATTAAAGAATGTTTTTCAAAATCTCAAATTTTCAACTAGAGCCAGATCGGCAGGTGTTTCTTCAAAAAGCCTACGTACGCTTTAGGCGCTAATAGTGTTCACAGACCGACGGAAAGACAGACGAACGGATAGACGGACGGACGTTTTGCTTTCAATTGGTTTTTCGGCATCAAGGACCCACACAAAAGTAATTCTGTCTACACCACGTGTTAGAAGATTTTTTCTCTTAATTTATCAACTGAATTTATCCACTTTTTCGTTATCAGGGTTCGACAATGATTTTTTCTGCCAAAAGTCCGCCGTTTTCCCGCGCAGCGTTATATAACTTTCTCTATACTATGTTTATTACTACGTATATACGTACGTATACGAGAATGTAAAAAGCCGCAAAGAGAAGATCGAAAAGACCAATGACGAATAGTAGGAAGTAACTGATTCTGGAGGAAACCTTCGTTGGAGGAAACTTCCATTGAAGACGGTAATATGATAAAGAACTTCCTTTGATCTGGAATGGTTACGGCAAAATCAAAACATGATATGCTTGATTAGTGAGTATGAAGTGGGTCCATGGCTCTTGTAATGGACTCACTAGAGCTCAAGTAAAACTTAAATCATGTTTCTGTGCTCAAAATAAATTATATTATTTCTTTTTACTTAGTTGTCTTCTAACTTTTCATTTTACCCATATAAATAAGTCACCCTACTCGCATGTGAGGGTAAGATGACAAACTTGCTATCAACATAAAACGTCACAAAAATACGAAATAACTTACAAATCCATGATACATTAATAAATGTTCTATTTAATAAGGAAACTATAAAGAACATCGTAAAATAATTATTGAAAATATTCATCAAATGAACAACGAAAAAATCATGCTAGTTCTCTTTCTTTTAAAGAGGCCTACCATTTTCTGCTTTGTTCCACTCCCATATCGGTTTCAATCTATCTGCGACTAATGGTCTTACCAAGATCTCCCGTGATATACTTACGGTCTCCGTAACTATCCGTAAATGAATCAAAGAACGGTAAAGAAAGTGGTGCTTGTCCCATTTTCAGCGCACTCTCTGTATTTTCAAAAACTGGAAAAAAGATTCGAAAAAAACTCCTAGCGCTCGTTCGAGGCGGTGTCAGTCTGAAAAAGTAATTTTAGATGTGTTTGAAGGCTGTCGGATATTCTGAGAATCTCTTTTCATTATTTTAACTTAACCTTAATTAACTTAATATTATGTGCGTTTGAAGTTTACTTTTTTTTCTTCTCCTTATTTTTGTTGAGAAATTCAAATTATGAATACAGATGGAAATGAGCGGTTTTGGAAAGAATTGATAATATTCGCCAAGCATATATGCCAAACGAATCGCCCATTGTCGTTTTGACAACGCCGCGCAAACCACAATGCCGCGCTAGCTGTAAATCAAGGCTCGATGTATTTAAGGCAAACTTGGATAAAATTATTCTTGCCTTTCTGTATGATGTTATGCAATACTGTAACAGTTAAATTTGTTCCTGTTTGTATCAATTGTAGAAGTAAGAAATTATTGCTGCTCCTTACTAGATAGAAGAATGCAGTTTGCACTTTGATTGCGTTGGTTGAATTGAACGTTTTCAAGAAAGAGCTGAGGTGTTAGTGGCGCAGAAATTGCAATATTTCAATATTACGTGTTTCCAATAATACGAGAAAGTATATGCTGGTGTAGCAACACAAGTTTCTTCTGCGGAAACAAATTACAGGACAAATGTATCTGGATATGCTAGAAAATTGGCTCATGCCACAACTGGAGGCCAACACCATGAACATCTACCAACACGTAGGGTTGCACCCCACTTCCATCACGATGTTTGTGAATTCTTAACCCGAAGGTTGAGTAAACGATGGGTCGGTCGTGGTGGGGATGACAATCATCAAGTTCTATCATGGCCTCCACATCCTCCCGACCTACCCCCGGCTATTTCCTTGAGGAGGTTATGTGAAAGGTTTAGTGTTTACACCTCCTCTATCAATACCAGAACGACCAGAACTGCGAGCTCGCATAAACAGTGTTTTTGAACAGATTGATATGAACGTGCTGCACCAAGAGTGAGACAAACTTGATTATCAACTTGATATCTGCAGAATCAGTAAGGGACACATGGAGCACTTGTAATGTGTAAAAACATTTTTTAGTTTTTCAATACGTCTGAAAAGTCCTACAACAAGATATCAAAAAATATAGCCAATTCAAATCTATGAAATTGCTGCAAACTTTTGTAATAACTCTGTTTTATATAATAATAATAATAATAATAATAATAATAATAATAATAATAAATAATGTAATCGAAGGATACAGCATATCTAGTCGAGTCGAAAGACACCTCGCTTGACCGGAATGTGCACCGTAAGGGCTCTAACTTGCCGGATGAACCCATGCAGGTTAGTCGGACTCTTATAAGTAGCATTATTGAGTTATCTCTATTTCATTTCAAAATTAAATTCATATAAGAATATTAAATGATTCTGAAGAGATGACTTCTTTTGGTGAGATACAAATCTATGAAGGTTTCTTTTATGCCATCTTTTTAAAATCAAGGGTTTGGTTTATCATCATATAGGCTCATTGCTTCATTACTTCCAGTCAGAAATTGCAAAGAAATGTTTGCGAATATTGAGATATACCAAAATTTTCCTCTCTCTCTACATCTATATCTGCTAAAGATCTTAGCGTCCGGCTTGCTGGGTCAATGGGTCACGATATAATTATAATCCTTATTACCTCTATAAAGGATTATAGGATCCGCCGACTATACAGCGCAGCTGGGAATCTGAAATAGAATGATTCTATTCCTAGTTCATTTCTGTTCGGATTGACTAAATGAAAAATCACTTTCTTTTCTATAGAACAAAATTTAACAAAGTTTATTTTTACTTTTTATCAAACAATTTAATGAATTTAAGTTAGGCCTTTGATCATGATCTCTTTCAATTTACAATTTTACACCGCGGTTAACTTATCTTTTCTTCGATGATGTCCCTCGTAGACTTCTCAGTCGAAATATCTTGCGAGCTTGCCGTAGTCCAAAGTTTCAAGGAATCCTCTTCTGCCCCTATCCAAGCTGTTCTCAAACTATCAAAATTACCAGTCCCGATTACGTCCTATGACATAGTCCCGAACTTGATTACCACTCCCGACAAAGTTACAATTTATACTTCAATATTGCTTCCACATGAAAATATCTACGAACAGTTCAGAAGCGCGTTTCCGAGCAGAATGAAATCTTCCTGCATGATTCATCCCTCGAAGACTTCGTATTAAACTACCTTCATTTTTTTCATAACATTTGACCGTCTAAACTTCTCCGCCCAATCCCAAAGTTTCTACTTTCGGCATCAACCCATCTCTTAATGCATTTAGAAAAAACAAAAACTACATTGTTTATTCACGGTCGTTGCTATGCTCTAGCTCTCGTGATATTTCGTAATGCATGTTCCACCATATTGTCTCCAAATAAATGTTAATTTATTTTAACGTGACATATCGGTATGTCACAATATATTTTATTAGTGATGTTTAATGATTCAACGAAGGGATACCAGTCAATCATTTTCCTCAAATTAAATAACTCCGGAGTTGATGATTTATAAATAATGTTAAACGAATACAATCCCTTCAATAAAGCTCTTCATAAGCTTCCCCAACGATTCATTCCTTTTATAACTACAAAAACGTTCTTAATGTAGGCAAAAGGCCACAATCACAATACAGACTGCGTCATAATTATCTTACCATGAATAATCTGTTTTTTTAGTAGGTCACCATCATGACGAAAGAGTCATTGTACTAAAACGACAAGATAATACCTTGCAAATAATTGCTGAAACTTATAGTATGTCGCATCGAACTCATAGATCATATAGAATGTCGCATCGCCTGAAGTTCTGCAAAGAGAAAATTGGAATTATTTTGAAGATAAGCAAATAAATTATAAAATTATAAAACTGCAATAAAAATCTTACTTCACTTCAGTGGTATGGTTATTGGATAATGGTGCGCAGGAGACAATATTTGACTGCCAAACGAGCTTGATTGGAAATTGTTGCAAATTGTCTGCATAGTATTTTAACCATTAGCTTGCGGAATCCATCATCTGCCGCCAGCCATCCATAGGCGACGGTGCTGCTCTCAGAAGTTCTAAAAGTCACGTGTTCTGGACAACTACATAGGCCTGTTTCAAAACCCCACACTTTCTCGTTTTATCTATAACGGATAAGAAATATTCGTATCATAAATTAGCAAATTCTATCCAACTTTCTCTTCAGCTATCTCGTAAAATATTCTCTTCAACAAAAAAGGACGGAAATTTTAATTTGGAATTTTCGAAAATTCACAAGTTTGAATGATAATCGGATAATTCACTCTACTCGAGGGAATAACGTTCAACTAACTAACTAAGCAAATAACGTTCATTTTTATTGACTGCAACCGAATGGTGCTTTGTTCACACTGACAATTCAGAAAATGTATCTCAAAATAACTAAAATTACCCACTTTGAAAAAAGGGTTGAATAATTCTAATAAAACTGTCACAAAAACTGTCAAAAAAGAAATGATTTAAAGATATTATTGAAAAATAAATTTCACTGATAAAGAAATCTCTAGCTTCGTTATTGAAGGCGTAAGGTTTGAAAAACATTTAAAATATCCATCGTTAAAGTCAAAATTACGCAAAAACTACTCGTGTTTTCAAAAAATTGTATTATACAAAGGTACAAAAATCATCCATCAGTGATCCATTCCAAAAAGATTTTTTCTGTTCCAAAAGCACCTTTTTGGCTACAACATTTCAATACAGTTTTTGTACTACGTAAGTAGCATACAAGAAAAGTTCAAATCATAAACATCCTGTCCCCAAGTTAGGGCGCAGTCTTTAATGGGCTTAGGAAGCTGTCAAAGAAAAATGAGGGTGATTGCAAGCTGGACTGCACATCAATGTGTTTTCCTTTAATTAAAGTTTCAGGGCGTATCGACTGCTATAGAGAATGGTCTCGTAAGTGCAATCGATGTTACAAAAGCCGTGAGGACGGGGGGCTCCTCCGCCGCTTGTGCATGGAATCCAGTGTCCATCTACACGTCCGCTTTCGGTGTAGGTATCCTCTCCATGTTTCTCCACCAGTGGAACACCGCCACAGCCGCGACAAGCTCTGTGTATGCAAGGGAGAGGAAATAAAGAAATGAAAGATAGATCACGCGTGGTCAGTGCCCTATTTTTTATTAGGGCACCCCTCCGCCATTCGTCTGGAATTGATAGGATTTATTGATATTCCTGGCGCGTCAACTACTATGGTCATTAGTCCCATAAGTATAGTGCATGTTTTGATCGGGAGGTAGAGTTGGTCTTCCCCCGCTGGATGGCCAGATCCGGCGCCGACCTACCGTCTGCTAACGGGGTTTTCCCTAAGCATGTATCACCCACCAGTGGGGCACCGATTCCGTCTTGACAAGTTCCAATTCCGCGATCGGTGTCCCGGCATGTGCGGTAGTGTAGCGCATGTTAGTGTAAGTGTGTGTGTGTGTGTGTAAGGGGTGAGAATACGATGAGGAAGGAAAGATCGCGCGCGGTCCGCTGCCCGTTTGTAAGGGTACTGCGCCGGCATTCGCCTGGTGTTGATCGGAGAAACTACGGAAAACTACCAATCAGAGCAGCCGGCCGCTAGAATTCTCCTCCAAACAGCGACCATATTCGACTGAGCTAGAAGGTAGTGTCGAAAATCCTGCCACCGCCGGGACTCGAACCTAGGACCTCCCGGTCAGAGGCGCTACAGTGACATGCATTGAAGCACTGAGCCATCGCTCCCGGTGAATTCATAGGAAAAACCATGAAAAACTATCAGATCCGCTCGCCGCTCGTCTGCTTCAGAGAGCGGCTGGATTCGACCAAGCTATCTAGCGAGTGTCGAAAATCCACCACAGTCGGTATTCGTCTTAGGTGTCTCAGGGCATCAACTGATGAACTGATCCTTGCCTCTGACCGGAAGTTCTAGAGGTCGAATCAGGACGGTGGCAGGATTTTTGGCACTGGGTAGAGAGCTAGGTCAAAACAGCCACCATCTGGGGAAAGAACTCTACCGGCCGGCTGCTCTGATCGTACGTTTTCCGTAGTTTCTTTGATCAACTCCAGGAGAACGCCGGAGCAATACTCGATTAAACGGGCCACGGACCACGCGCGGTTTTTCCTTCCTCTTCCTTGTCCTGTCCCTTGCTTACATACACTTTACTACATGACGGAAGTTCAGGAGTTTAGAGCTTGTCCCGGTTGGGGTGGGGGCCCGTTAGTGTGAGATAAGTGGATGGGCAAAAACCCGGCAAGCCGACTTGCAGGTTGGCACCGGATCTTACCATGCAGCGGGTGAGGGGGGCCGCCACCTCCTGAGATTAAAGACATGAACTTAACTTACGGAACTAATAACCAATGCGGTTGACACCCCGGAAACACGAATTAAAGCATCGGTGTTGGAAGGACGGAATATCCCGGTCAGAGTGGCTGCGGAGGCGGCGACGGCAGTGCTGCCTGAGCGCCCTCGCGCGGCCGCCAGCCAGGCGCACGTGAGTCACGCGTGCCCGCATCGGCCCGCGGCCCTGCAGCCCACTTGACCCGCCCCACCACGCCTCGCCACCCACTGAGCAGCGCTCTCTCGGGCGACTGGCCGCATGAAACGCCGTGGGTGAGGTCGGTTTTAACTTTTCCACTCATAAAAGTTTGGGGATTATCTTCATTCTCTCGTCTACTAGAATAAGTGAAGTGCGCTAATACCCGGCTAGTGTGTTTGGAGCTACGCTAGTACATATTGGCAAGGAACTTTGGCAAACTCATGAGCTGCGTCACCGGGAGAGGTAGCCCAGGGCATCAACTGATGTCACTGCACCCTCTGACCGGGAGGTCCTCGGCTCGAGTCTCGATGGTTGCCAAATTTCGACGCTGGCTAGATAGCTAGGTCGAGTACCCTAACAAACGGGACACGAACCGCGCGCGATCTTTCTTTCCCCTTCTTCATCATATTCTCACCCCTTACTTACATTCAGAAAACAACCACACATGCCGGGAGACGAGTCCGGACGTAGAGCTTGTTCCGGCTGGGTGGTGCCCCAAAAATGGGAGATACTTGGTTGGGGAAATCCCCCTTAGCCGACAGGGAGGTCGGTGCCGGATCCCGCCATCCAACAGGCAAGAAAAATTATATTTTTGTGATTTTCGAAAATAAGAGAATAGAGCAATATAATTCAGAGTTAACCACGAAAATTGGACCTGTGCGACCTTTATAAGTGTATTTTACTCTATTCTTACAGGAAATGTAAAGAAAAAATTTGGAGCCGTTTTTGAGAAAATTTTGAAAATGTCCGGGGGGCTTCATGTGAAGAACCCCCAAATTTTAAATAATATTTTTCAAAATTTCAAAGCTTTAACTAGAGCTAGATGGACAGGGGTTTCTTCAATTTGGAAAAGATCGTACGCATGGTTTAGGTGGTAGAAGTTTTCACACACGGACAGACGGACGGACGGATGAACAGACAGACGGATAGACAGACGTACAGACAGACGGACAGACAGACGAACAGACAGACGGATGGACAGACGGACGGACAGACATACGGAAGGACGGGCAGACGGACGTTTAAAAAAACACTTTTTCGGTATCAGGGGACCCCAAAACGTATTTCCGGTGAAATTTCGAAATCGATTTTCACCAGCATTACATGACTTTCTCTATACTCTATATTACTCCGTACAAACATACGTATACGATAAACTAACTAGAGGTGCAACAAAATAGTACAGCAATTTTTTCTAATATCCTTGGTGAGGTCTTGCACCATTTTTAGGCCAGTTGCCCTCTATCGTCGCCCGCAGTACATTTTTTTAACATTTCTTAGCCTTCGGTTTCTTAATAGGAGAACCGAAATTTTATTTCAAGGATATTAAAGAAGAGTAAAATCTCGAACTAGATAAATTCATTATCTTGCTAAACAGAGCCTTGCTAATTAGAATAATAATGATATATGATGGAAATTTTCAAGTTGTTTCAAGTAAGTTATGTCTCTTACGGTGCCCGAAGTATGTATATGAATATATACTGCGGGCACCGTATGAGACATAACTCACAGGTTAAACTCTTGAAAATGTCCACCAAAGATAACTATTACACAAGACTCTAATTAGCAAGAAGATGAATTTAAAACATGTAACAATTAATTTTGTATTAAAAGAAATTACAAATCCCTAAAAATATACTCATAAAATTATTATAATATGCTTAAACTTAGTTACTTTTATTCGACACGAGTGGTATTGAGCGCTGAAAACTTTTCGTCCGTCCGTGCGTGAAAATTTCTAGCGCCTAAACCATACGTCCGTTCATCCGTCTGTCCGTCCATCCGTCTGTCTGTCCGTCCGACTGTGAACACTAGTAGTGCCTAAACCCTGCGTGCGATCTTTTCTAACTTAAAGAAAGTCCTGTCTATCTGGCTCTAGTTGAAGGTTTGAAATTTTGAAAAACATTCTTTATAATTTGTGGGTACTTTACATAGTCACCCGAACATTTTCAAAATTTTTTCAAAAACAGCTCCAAATTATTTCTTTAATTATTGTAAGAATAGAGTAAAATAAACTTATAAAGATGGAATATATTCCATTTTCATAAGTTAACTCTAATTTTTTGAAAATCTCCAAAGTTTGAATTTTCTTCTGGGTCTTCCTACAACTACAAAATTTAAGATAGAGATTGTTCCTTCA
The DNA here is from genome assembly GCA_964035755.1 of Teleogryllus oceanicus. Taxonomy (NCBI): domain Eukaryota; kingdom Metazoa; phylum Arthropoda; class Insecta; order Orthoptera; family Gryllidae; genus Teleogryllus; species Teleogryllus oceanicus. The sequence goes on along the minus strand of CAXIVR010000008.1, from coordinate 107,229,568 downwards.
AATGAAATTTCTAGCACATAAATAGTTCTTTTAAGGTCATATACAGTTTTTTGAAACTTTTAGTAGTTTTCGTTCAATGGTGCGAGGAATATTTGCAATTTTAAAAAATAACGAAAACAATATTCTCTCAAAAACGGCTCCAATTATTTTCTTTACATTTTTGGCAGGGTAGTGCCAAATGTACCCTACACAATGGCATTATCGCCATATTGCTCTATTGTGTTTTTTTAAATTACAAAAATGTAATGTTTTTACTGCTTTCATTATGTAGCATTATGTTTAAATGTTTTTCTGGGTTCAGTTGTGCACAAAAACAATTAAGTTTTTAAGGAACTTTGTAGGACGTAATATGAGGCATCAGTTTTGATGAATATCGTGGGTTTTCATAGTTAATAGTATGGTTTTATTAATAACTTTATTTATACAGAAATATATGCTAAATTCTAATCACACAAATTAAATTGAAGTACCATTTAAGCAGTCACGCTTTACATACCACTCCAGAGCACGTCCATCCTGTTTGTTTTTTAATTTATGAAAATGAATTTTATAAAACTCAGGAATTTTGGACATCATTATTCCATAAAAATAAATGACGATCTTCGTCAATGAAATAGCGATGCATCTGCAACTAAGCTGCATTTGGTGTAACGTAATAGAGACTTATTCCACATAAAAAAGATATTTTAAACAGATTTGCCTCAAACTCTCAAGTATCGATTTTTAAAATTACAACTATTCCGGAAAAGCGACGACACATGGCATTTACCCCTGATTGTTAGGCACTCCTCCTGCGAAGGTGTTCGGCGGGTCACGTTCTGACGCGGTCGAAGGTACCAAAGTGTTCCAGCAAAACCGGATTTTTATAATGACGTAATCAAAGACATAGAAGTATACCAACAAAACCTGATTTACAGGGTATGCAATAATTGAAAATGTTGCCAATAAACGTGTGGAAAATTTCATATAAGGAGAAGTTACTCATGTTATATTTGGCCCTGGATTTTGGGGAATTCATTAGACTTTGATTCTGCTAGGTTACGTTCTGTTGCAAAGAGATTTTAGTTCACTTGTCGAACACCAGTGCATGGTGAGTTGTCTATCAACAGAGGTGTCACATGTGTAACTTCGTTGTATGAAATTTTACACCATATCACTATAGTTCTTGAGGCTCATTTTTGTGGCCAAAATTAATAACTGTAAATTTTGAAGACTGTATTGAGTCTAAATGCATCATATGGATTATAACAACAAAACGACACATAATAGTAAAGGGGAAAGTACGAAATGTATAAAATATTTATATTTTTTACTAAAATTATAAATAAGTACCTACCAGTTCAACTCTTACTATTCGCTAATTCTACTCTATACAATATATCTACTGGAATTATACCATATTTGAAAATACTTTCGTCATTCTCCAAATTATCTTTTTTATGCTTGCGCTTATCTTCTTCTTTTTCTTCTTTTTTCTTCTTCTTCTTCTTCTTCTTCTTCTTTCTCTCTGTGATTTCCGCACTCTTCGCCCTTGTCCGCATAGCTATTATTTCAGAAGAATTATTTTATTTGTTTTGGTGTCTTTTCCCCTTGTCTAAATTAATACTAAAAATAATTGGATCATAAGTGACGAGCCTTCCAAATTAAGCTTGCCGCTTTGTCTCGCCCGACGCTTGAACATATTTGTATTTTTATTTCCTACTTTTCTTAGTTTCTTTTCTTTACTTCCCTCTCTTCTCCAAAATGACCTACTGGCAATCCTGTTTTTAATTGACATCATCCAACTCAGTGGTATCAAAATGGTTGTAAACGAAGCCTTAAATGATTGCCAGGAGTAGATACACAATTTTTTGCATAAACATTGATCAACTAAAAGGGCCTTCAAAACCATAACTACAAATAATTTTCAAATTTTAAAAATTAATTTTAAAAGGAAATTTAAAACCCAGTAGGTCGTTTATAGTAACTAATATTGTGTGTGTATGTGTATATATATATATATATATATATATATATATAGTGACGTCATGGGATTATACAACCCCATAACGCCACCTTCAGCTACGAAACGAAGCGCACGAACAGAGAGGAGTAGGGTACGCGGCGGAGCGATGGCTTGTAAACGCGCCATCTACCCACAGCTTTTCGAATTCTGACGACCGAACTATCGAATAATGGTTTTCCGGGAGGTCACGAAAAGAGAAGAATATTCACACCTCCAAAAATTTCCCAGGCGCGAGTACCATAGTATCGCGGCGCGCCTCGGAGGAGCTCTCTATGATTGCAGCAGCGACGGCGACTAGACTGAGTTCTGAAGGCGATTGTAACTTGATAGCATAGGAGTTTATTTTAACTTGGTAGTTAAAAGTTAGCTTGAGAAGCGTATCAACGAAAGTGATGTAATTGAGAAGTGGAGTGCACGAACATTCGTCGCATTAACATTCACAATATTTGAGTCAGCAAGTGAAGTGATTGTTTGACTTCGAAATAATTTCAAATTTGCAAACTTCGCGCAGAAGGACATTAACTAAATCCAGCATCTCATATTGCACGCTGAGACAACACACGCCCAAAGTGTGGTAGGTAGACCGAGCATTTAAAGCATAACTACAGCAACATTAATTATTTGAGGCTGGAAGCGCGAACAAACTTGTAGCAGTAGCGCGGCAGAAGAAGATGGACGACCCCAGGAAGAGCGAAGCGTAGGTGAAAAAGATTTGGACTGGAACGAGAATCGAACGAGTCGACAGGAGAAGGGGGGGCGGAGCCCAGGCTCGAGGGAAAGAAACTGGTAACCGTGGGACAGCGAGCGAAGACAGGTGGCAACGCGAGGCTGCGAGCGGCAGAAAATCCCCAAGGTTACCTTCAGGCGAGCGATGCGGAGCTGTTGAGGTAAAAGAACTGTTTTTTTTTAATGCGGCGACCAGTTGGGGAAAATATAGCAGTAAATACATGACAATTCGTGTTAAAAGTGGGTTAAAAGTCCAGAATATGTGGGAGAAGTATTCCGAACGATGTGAGTGGCAGTTTCAAGTTCATTTACTGCGCGTGTTATTGAATTCATTCAAAGAGGCCATACCTTGTACAATTTTGCTTAAATAATTCATGATTTTCACATGTTGTACAGTTGATGTTATCTGGAAAAGTCATAGTTTATTGTATTGTGTTAAAAGTAATTGCTTTCTGTGATATGTAAAGGGGTCAAATTTAAGTAACGTGTATGTTACGTTTTATTGTTTTTTCTCTTTAAAGTTCACAGTGTTATAGTGAGTGCGAAGCCCAAGGCTGTGAACTGGATACACACACCTGTGAACGGGATACCTTAGAACAAGTGTAAAATTCATTTTAAAAGCCGCGCACGGAAAAACTAGAGAGTAGAAAGTAAAATAATGTGGTAGATAAAAATTCAGAAAGAGGAATGAGCAAATTGTGAATTGTAATTGGTAACAGTGTGTTCAAGCAGTCGAGGTGACGCCAAATTTATTTTTTTTGCCTTGTTTTCTGTTGTTGTTGTTTTTCAGTGACCAGCTATTTAAAGTGCATAATCCTATTACATAATTGTGCCACTGTAATTTTTCATTGAATATATATACTCATTTTATTCGTATTTTATCTGATTCATTGTGTCAAGGGTTCAGACCTTTCTCATACCCAAAAGATCCTGCTTCCTGAGAATTTTAAGCTCGCTTCACGAGCATTCGTACTATCGAGAGAGAGAGAGAGGAGAGAGAGAGAGAGAGGAGAGAGGTAGAGTGAGAGTGAGGAGAGGGGAGAGAGAGAAGTTGGACTTTGTTTTTTAAACGGACCCCAATGCTAAATTTAAGCCTATCGTAATGGGCTTAAAAAGACGATTTGAAATGTGTATATCTTCGTATTTAAGCGAATCGTTTTTTAGAAATTGATGTGTTTTTGTCACATATTTTTCTACTGAAGTGGCACTTTTCCATTCTACCTTCTCTGCTCTCCGCAGAGAAACCAAAGGAAAATGTCTCGTGAATGTTGTTGCCAGCTTTCCGAAAACGCTCGAAGGCCACGTACTACTTAGATAATAGGGCAGAGGCCAGAAGTATAATATGCGTGCGGAAGAAATGCCGTTAGAGCGGTACAAGGATATGGTGAGCAGTACCCTGATCGTCAGCTTCCCAAACGCCAGCTTCTTGTAGGCATATGCACGAAACTATTGGAATCGGGAAATTGGAACGCCAAACAGAGAACAAGGCAGAATACTGCAACTGACGAAGCACATGAATAGGATATTCTGGCATTGACGCATTGCAATCCACATACTAATTCACGACATGGAACCCAGGTATGTGGTATTAGTCATATGAGTGTTCATGACACATTACGTAGGCACAAATTTCATCCATATCACCTGTTATTGCTTCAAGCACTCGGAGATCGGGATTTCGAACGGCGCCGGTTTGCCTTGCAACACCTGAGAGACGACCCAACTTAATTTAAACGAGTTGTTTTATACAGGTGAAGTGACTCTTACTTACCACGGTAATGTGAATTTACGAAATATGATTACTAGGCAATATAGAATCCTCACTGGATTCGGTAAATACAGCATCAAAAACCTTGGAGTGGGAAAGTGTGGTGTAGGATCGTGGGCAATTTCATAGTGGGACCTTTCTTCATCCCGGGTACATTAAATGACAAACATGCATTTCCGTTGAAATCTCGAAATCGATTTTCCGTAGCGTTACATAACTTTCTCTATACTACATATATTACTTCGTATATACGTATATTTACGAGAAAATAAAAATAATCGATCAACATTTTAACAAAAATGTATTTTTCTAAGAAACCTTTCTTTGAAGAAAGTAAGTAATATGTAGTTTTGCTGGTATTCCAAAAGGATTGCTGTGTGCCCAAAAGTGAACTATATTAAGATTTGATAAATCCAACTAAAAGTTCGATAATGTATTGAAATGACTGCCTTTTAATGAATACTAGACATTGAGATTGTGCTCCAAGTAATCTAATTGAATGAGAATATATGTGCTCCTGTATCACCATAAGTTTACTTTTTGGTGGAGTTCTTTCCAAAAAGTTAATTGAAAGTATCTAATAGAATAACAATCAAATGTGACCCCCAAATTAAATTGATTACGCAACTGGCATCACTAGACCGCTATAACCGGTAGAACTACTCAGTCCTTCCAAAATCAATCAATTGAACATCAGAAATGTTCATTAACCATTACGTAGGTGCATTAGTAAACTAATGGGGCTAAAACAACACGAAAAATATTCAAATTTTCGAAAAATTGTACATGTTCTTATTTCAAACTTTAGATTTCATTAACGGGAATAATCTCTTTCTTCATAATTGTTGTTGTAGGAATGTGATGAAAAACTTTTGAACTTAACAATTTTCGAAATATCAGAGTTTTCAACGAAAATGAGACTTTATCTTAAAGACTCCTTCACACTGTCCAACAACAAAATTTTTTGAGCCACTTTTTTGAAAATTTTGAAAATGACTCGGGGGCTTCATGTAAAGTACCCACAAAATTAAAATAACAATTTCATATTCAAGGGGCCGCGACAGCAATCAGATCGATTGGGGAATATGAATTTTGGAGAAAATCGGCTGGGAGATGTCGACCGGCTGGGCGTTGTTCCCAGACGGACAGACAGACGTTTTGCCGTCATTCTATTTTTTAATTTTTTTTTCTATCAAGGACTCACAAAACATGAATTCTGGCTACACCACGTGTTAGAGGATTCTTTGTCTAAATTTAGCAACTACATTTATCCACCTTTTCGTTACTAGGGCCCTGTAATAAGAGTTTGTCTATCAAATATTCGCCGTTTTTCGCGCAACATTACATAACTTACTCTCTACTCCGTAGCGAGAAAGTAAAAAGCACTCAACCAGTAAATTTTAAGTGGTAATTACATGAATGTTTTTATGCCTCATTTTGTCTCCGGTCTTCATTTAATAAGGCAGAGTATCACAAAAACATTTTTCATTGTCTCTGGCATCTGATATTTTCCATAATTTCAATGAAAAAAATTACTAATTACAGTTTGCCTGTTAAATCGTAAAAGAAACTTAGAATACATAAAACCTTAACATTAAAATTTAATCGGTCAGAAAACGTGAATATCCTAGGGTGTAGCCTAGGCAGCCTGTTCGGCAACATAGCACTGATTTTATTGTTTTGTTTACTTGATGTCTCTCTTCGTTGACTGCCGAGACCTTTCAGAATGATCACTGCCATTCTCGCACAGTATGACGTCACATGACTGACAATGACCCACATTCCGAATTACCTACTATTCCTAACATTAATGTAGATGTAGAGAAATAAAACAGCCAATCCGAGTTCGATAATATACGGATGAACATTTTTAAATTGTGGGAATTTTGATGTGGTGTTGTTGATGTTCTTATGAGAAGAAATAAAAGAGGTCATAATATGTTGACGAAGATGACGTCTTTCATTTCTTCTCGAAAATTTTTAAATAGATGAAAATATTCAACGTTTAAATTCCCAAGAAATCTGGAACATCTGTAATATTTGGCTACGTCTCCCCACGCGCCCTCATAGCATATGAACAAATGTCAACATTAGATAGACTTTACTTCCTTTGGTGCTTGTGTATACAGCAACTGTACCGTGCAAAAAATCGAGATTTAAATGGACAGATGCATATGGTTATTTAATAAACGTATTTCTACCAGAGAAGCCGGCCAGTTAACCAGCGACATGAATTTAAAAGTTCACAGTACTTTTTTCCGAAATTAATATTTTGCTATTGACTTCACTTCACAAACTTCAAACCCCAAAAATTTTAAAATAATCTCAAAAACATTAAAATATTGCGAAATGTGTTTTTAAAATCCACTAACACGCGGTATAGCCACAATCCATGTTTTGTGGGTCCTTGATACTGAAAAATCGATTAACGGCAAAACGTCTATCTGTCCGTCTATGGCACCTCAGCCGATTGGCCTATTTTCTTCAAAATTGATATTCCCCAATCGATCTGAATGAACTTCAAATGGATATTTTGATTTTTGAGGGTATTTTGTATGAAGCTTCAAAAGCATTTTCAAAATTTTCTCAAAAATGGCACCAAATTTTGTGATCAAACTTTGACATCAGATAGCGTAAAGGACGATTAAGAGAATGGTTTAGATCTCATGTTCGTTGAAATAACCTAATTTCGTCGAAAATCTCGATTTTTTTAAAATGGCAAAAGTGGGCGTTTCTGGGCGTTTTCCTACAACTATAATATTGAAGACAGAGATTTTTTCTAATGAATTAAGTTCATGTTCAATTTCTCGAAAATGTGAGTAGTTTTCACATTTTGCTCAAAATATAGGCAAGTTATAAAATTTTATTACCATTTTATCAAAAACTGCCTCAAATTTTTTCTTTACATTTTCTCCTCATGTGTAATGAGGGACAGTAAAAAAACATGATGCTATTCCATTTTCAACCCGTTTCCAAAAATTCGTTCCGCTTTTTCCAAAATTGCAAAAAGTTACTAACATTTCAAAACTACAAAATTGGAGAAAGCAATTTGTGCTTTCTACAAAGTCAATTGTAAAAAATCAGCTCTTCGTGTACAATCTTTTGTAAAAAAATAGTAGTTTGTTCGTAATTG